>CAKAOJ020000289.1:57500-1512500 GCA_916701645.2 Sebastolobus alascanus
GCAGTCTGTACTGTAGCCACAGGTCCATATGGCTCATCAGCCTGTTCTTTAACACTGTATTCTGCTCAAACAGGAGGTTTAATGATGAGCTTAATGAATACCTCAAGTCTATGATTAAAAGGGCAGGAGTGACTTTGTGTTTTGTAGATTCATCTATATTGTGGACAATTTATAAAATCTGAGCTTGTCGGGCTCATGTTTTACAACATAGCCTAGCCTTGTCTGCATTTTAACCCACTAACGTTTAGCACATTAACACACTTAAATGTTGACATGCTAAAGTTTAGCATGTTACCATGTGCACAGTTAACATGGTAACATGCTAACATTATCCATCCATCGATGGCTTTTCCGCACTTAATGTGGGTTGCGTTGACAGTAGGTTAAGCAGGGTAGCCCAGTCACATGTGACACAGGGAGACATCTAGGAGGCATCCTGATCAGATGCCCGAACAACCTCAACTGACTCCTCTAAACGAGAAGGAGCAGTCCCTGAGGTTGAGCCCAGACACTTGTATCCATTATCTAATTCTCCCTGTTTCTAACCAAAGCCCATGACCACAGGTGAGGGTTGAAAGTAAAATTAAACTTGTAAATAGAGAGCTGAGCCTGAGGGCAAAATGCAGTCCAATACAACGCATGCATTACCACTGAAACACCGATACAATTAATCTAAATGTGAGGCTAACGGCGCATTTCCACCAGATCCGGTAACGGACGGCTTCTCAACACTTTCCATATAGTTCCTATCGACATGTCACGTTATAGTACATGTCCACCTGGGCAGTGGTTCTCAACCGAAGGTTCGGGAACCCCCAGGGGTCCTTGAGGTAGTTCAAGGGGGTCCCCAGAAAAAATAGGGAATAGTTTATTTTCACTATCACTATAGAAGTGAGCCCAATGTGAGTAAGAGTCATAGGAGTGATTATTCCGATCACAGGTTTCACTTCCTCCACAGTTAGCTAGCTCCTCAACCTCCAAATTATGGTCTTAATCATATCTAACAGCCCCAAATCTTTTCAGATGGAGGTCCCTGAAGAGAACTCTTATCAAATGCGGGTCTGTGACCTAATGTGTATCGATTTAGGGGTCCTAAACACGAAAAAAGTTGAGAACCACTGCACTAGGGGGACACGCTGCTCCACTCAACTGTCCTTTCAAGCGGTGACGTACCCTAGTGGAATGCAACTGATTGGTCCCTGGTTCTCTGCTCACCGTTTAAAACAGGAAACAACATGGCGCCCTGCTCATAAACTCTCTGTTATTCCGTCAAAATAATCCACCAAAATCTATTTCTGAAAACAGCTATGCCACTGCTGAATCTAGTTTCATTTAAGAAACATATCGCCTAGTTTAACAGCTTGTTCATTTGCATAAAGTTGAGATTTTTCAACAAATACTCTTCAACTTGCCGCAACACTCCTATCATGCACTGGGTGACTGCTTCTCTTGCTTTCCATAGGAAATGAATAGAAAGCGTTGAGAGTGAGACGCCCTTCATTAACGAATCTGGTGATAATGCAGGAATGCTGGACAGGAATTCAGTCATTAGTTTTTGGGGTATACTAATTTCACATCCAACTGAAGTGCTAGACAAGTGGAAAGTTTAATCTGTCATTGATGTTGGATGAAAAGTCAGTGGATCACCGACATCCTTAAATCCACTTTGGTCAGAGCAACACATACTGATTAGATTTCTATGAAATTTGCTCTAGCTGACTATGCTACCCAGAGGGTGATTCCTAATGTTTTTGGTCACCTCCTCACCTTCCCTCTAGTGCCGCCATCAAATCAAGATGTCAAAATGTCAAGAAACATCAAAATGTAATGGGCAGTTTGCCATGAAATTTACTTGCACAATGAACTGGAGTACAACCGCAGGGTCACTGTGACCATTGTGGTGAAACTAGACGTTCTGCCTCCTCTATTCTCTTCTTCTTTCTGAGGAACCCCTCCTTGAAAACATCCCCCTGCAGTCAGAATAAAAGCTGCACATCTATCAGGTCTTCACACCTTGCGCACAGAGGGGGACATCCATGACACTGATAATTGCTGTCAAGAACACGGTTTATAAGCACATAGGTGTTGTGTGGTGTGTAATCAGCTTCTGTCGGTGTAAAGCAACATGTCTCCTGTGAATAGACTGGGCAGGTTGTTAATTGGAACAATTGTTCCAAACAGTGCTTGTTGTAATGAGTTGGGACAGATCCAGCATGGAAAATTAAAGGTGTAAACAATGCCATGAGTAAGGGTTGGTGTCGGGGCAGAAATGTCCTATTGGCCGCCGTCATCCCGTCACAACTGGGGCAGGAGGAGGGAGGGGGGGGGGGTCCAATGCAAAACAATTGATGTTTTATAGGTTAATTCATTATTGGCTATACATTGTCATATGTGATGGTATTAATGCATGGAGGGCATAAACATAAAGGCATAGTTGTTTTTAAGTCTTTTGGGTATTAAAACACTGTCCATTAAAATGACAGTATTTGAACATTGTGTTTTCAAAGCTATGCAAATTGTATTTTTCGCCATTTTTTTGCAAGTTGTTCCAATGCATAAAGGCTTAATTAAACTAATTAAAAATCCACACTGTGTGGCTATTAGGCCTGCTTGTCACTTTCTTTTTTTTTTCTATTGTTCTGGGATTTCAGCACGTTAAATTATGAGACTTTTTTTCTCTCTTAAGTCTCACAGCAATCAGGTCCATTTTGTGTCCACATCTACTGCCTTAAAAACAATTCTATAGTACTTGTTTTGGCAATTTGAAATGGACCAAAATAAGTCCTTTAGCCTTAGATTTAAAAATAATAAAATCCAAATGCAGAAATCAACAGATCTCATCAGAAAACTCAGAATTGTATCAGCTATTTGACTTCCTGTCTCCGTCCGTTAAACACAGATTTCCCAGGTCAGTCCTGCACTCGATCTGGCCTCTCATCCAATAGTCGATCTTATTTTGGGGGGAACAACAACCATCTGTCACAAAGGGCTGGGAGTCTGCGGGTTTTCAATCCAACCAAAGGCTGCACCAGGTGATTCATTTTTGCTTTCCGGTTGATGGAGTGCCAATCTGTGAAATAACCTGCTGCAGTCTTTGGCTGGAATGAAAACCTGCAGACTCTTGGCCCTCTGTGGCCCGTCCCCTGCCCCTATTCAGATGAAACTGCTCATACAAACACACAAGATTTATTTCTTTGTAGAAAAACGGCACTTTTGCCCGAGGTTACTGGGCACTTTACTGGAAATTCTAAAAGGAAGTGCTTCCCGTATGGTCACCATTGCACAGTCCATAAAAATGACTGATGTGGCAGATTGACATGGGATGAGAATCACCAGAATGTTTCAGTTGAAACTGCACTGAACGAAAAAAATTCTCGGTTGGTTTTTATTGAGTCATGAAATCTAATTATCTAAAATTAAATCTAGCAAAGGAGTCATGGTTGAAAATGAGGCAAAACAACTGATAGTGACATGTTTTTGTAGATGAATTGAGGGCAGTTTATCATTATTTATAGGTAATCATCAATCGCTGTTGATGCATCATAACGTTTATACAACACTGTCGGCTTATGTTGTCAGTATAAAGCAATAAGCAAGTCAAACACTCTCCGAAACCTCTTGCAAATCTGAAAATAACCATTCTAGTTAACCGTCACATTGACAAGCAGGCCAGATAGTGTAGTAATAGTTGTGCTGCGATATATAAGTGCAGTTATGACTCTAACAGTGATGTTAGAGCTTTTTTAGTCCATTTTAAAACTTTGTTAACAAAGTAACACAAACATGTGTGACGTGTCAAAAGCTGTGTTCTTTGGTTCCTGATAGTTCCTGAAGTTAAAGCTGGCCACACCTAAATATTTATCTTGTCCCTCGCTCTCCCTCCACTGTCTCCCTCCCTAGAATAACAAGCACACACCAACACAAACACACTCGACTCACTTTGGATTGCGGATGTCTGGGACGGAGCGATTGAGGGAGATCCGGTCACTGACGTAAATGTTGAAGCCGTTCTCCCTGTAGGCCTGGTCGACCCGGTCAGCGTCTGTCAGGGGGAACGCTTTCCCCTGTTCACCGTTACCTGCATCAAACACACATAGATACGTATAAGATAAGACCTCTGTGTATGAATTCCACCACACTGCATCTCCTCTGGAGACACATATTGTACAGCAGTTATCAAAAGTCTACACAACCTTCAAAACATTATCTAACTTTAATTGCTTAGAGGCAAAAAGGGAAAACAAAATTAAACTTTCATTTGGATAAGATAATGGGAAAATTCAAAGTTTAAACAATCATTTCTGGCAAAGTATTGAAAGTAGTGCACCTCAAGACGTCCTCAAACAAAACTGGGTGAGGAGGTTTTTGCTCTTCAGGGTAAGCACAGATCACAGACTAAACAAAAATCCCATCATGCACAGAACGGACCTTCAATGCTATTAACTCACCAAAGCTTTCTCATGGCTATTCTTACAGGGGGAGGCGAGTTTCAAGACTTTTTTAAAGACCTTTTAATGTCAATATAAATGGAAAATATGATAAATTTCATCATTTAAAAAAAAAGAAAATAAGAGCAAAAAGTGGCATGTCTGTGAAATTAAAAATAACTAAAGAGAACTGATTTGTTTACAACCCTGATCTGTACAAATCAAAGCTTGGAAAAACCCACTGATGAAACTTGATGAAATAAATATGAACTCTAATGGCTCAACTGCTTAAGAAAGTTTCATATTTTTACTGAATCCTGTGCAGATTTATTAAAATGAGAATCAGGGGCCGGTGCTGCATACCCAGAGAAACAAAAACAACACTTTTATTATTATTATTCACAGGCATGCATGTTTCATTAAGCAGAAATTATCCACTTTCCCCCCTAAAAGTAACAAGTGTGGGAAATAACTTTTAGCCTTTAACGGCTCATTTCAGGGATAAACCCATTTACACTAATTTACACTGTTTGTATAGAGGCTGATTTCCCTGAACAGAAAATAAAGCCGAGTTGGTGATGATTGTAGAAGATATAAACTGTATTTATGACAGCAGGACTGCATATAAAGCAGAGGTTTACACCGCTGCTGCAGAGCAATAAGACTCAGAGAAGGAGCAGGATGGTGTGTGTGAGAAGAGCAGTTAATCTGGATACGAGTATGTAAAATGTGTGAATCTTTTTTCGGTATGTGGGATTTTTGCATAACTGTGAAGCTTGTGTATATGATGAATATTATGCAGTTCTCATCTATAGTTGACAGAATATCTATGAGGAGGCACTACGAGGAGGTTTGGACCTACCAGATCGAGAGGCATCTCTTTTGATTGCTTCATAGTTGTGCCAGTCTTTCCTCCGCACGCCGTCGTGTCCCACCTGAGCGTCCTTCCCCACCCGGTTAACAACCTGTAGACACATACAAGCACGTAGAAAGACGGTCATGAATGCCAACATCATACACACAGACACACCTGTCAACTACAAATTGCACATACAGTAAACTACATTTCAGCATATCATTGTCCAAATGCACTACATATTTTTATACTGATTTCCATGGAGCAATTTAGTTTTGGATCATCTGAGTGCACTATGAAATTAAACAGATACTTGAAACTTGGAGATCCAGCAGACAATCCATCACAGTCACCAACATGTTGGATTTATCTTATTTTGCAGTCTAAGATGATCATTATGGTTCGTAAGGTATAACAATGCGACCAGGGACCATTTTAAAAAGCAGCTTCGCTGGTGCTTTTATGTACCCTCGGGCATCTGATATGTGAAAGTCAACTGCGAGAAACACCTGATTCATGAGCTGTTTCATGAGAAAATCAAAACAGAGGCAAAACAATAAGCAGACCATTGACTATGCCATTACATTAAAGGCATTTTAATTGTTTAAAAAGAGAGTGCCTTGGAGATTTTTGTGTCTACATGTATCTTTATCCAAAGAGCAGCTCAAACAAACTCTTTTTGAGATCATGAACTTATACCCAAACATTTTTTGATAAGCTAAACATTATGGAAAGGATCATCTAACTTTGGCCATGCCTCAAAACTCTTAAATGTCACAGTGTCTATAAAAGCACAACACAGAAGGACACATTACAATACATTAACTGATAAAATATGATTGACTGGAGTTTGTGATTAATTATCGATGGCAAGCTTTCAAGTCTCTGCAAGTCATTTGTATAATTCAATCTAAAAGCATCTATTTTAGAAATTCACTTAGATAGAAATTAGCTTCTGAAAGCAACACTGTGTTGCAGCTGAATCTCAAGTACCAGATGTGTCTGACTTCTACACCAGCCCACAACTGCAAAGGTTTGGCAACCTCGACAAAATACATGCTCAACTTGTACTGAGAAATGGTCAGCGGTGAATTGCACAGCCACGGGTGTGCACCTTTAAGAACTTTTCCACAGTTATACAACACACCCACAATAAGGTTTTTTCCCGGTACTCTGTCAGTATCAGTGTCAGAGAAGAGATTTCTCCAGAGCATCAGACTCTCACTATCCAGCAGCGTTGTGCTGAGAGTTTATCCACAGAAAGTGTGCTCTTCTATTTCATGCTTGACGATCCTGTGAGGAGAATATCAATGCTATGACGCACGACTCCGCGGAGGCCTTATACACACAACCACACACATGCATACAGATACACTGCAGCTCAGCATACAGAGGCAGGGGCTGTTTCTTCTTCCACTTAGTCATTCTACACACTGGGTGACTTTCAGTGACTCGGCATCGTGAATTACAGGATCACAGCACAATGGAGAAATAATTAGCTTGATGGGAGGAGGCAATTAGTGAAACACTTAAATACAAATGGCATCACTGGCTGCATGAAATATTGTGAAATATTAATCAGACTGCTGGCTTAGAGGAATATGACACTGAATAACAAACTGCACAGAATATACACATAGATATTTGGTTTGAGGACTCTATGTATGTTTGAGATTATCTTGTACTTCAATCTTTTTGAGGACCAAGTTTTAGACCCTGACAGTGCACCCATTTTTAATGTTATCAGCCGATTGAATTGGCATTATCAGTGGTTATTACAAAGCTTTGTTGAACACTCAATTCGGATTGGTCAATCACAGCGTTCTACGGTCTGTTATTTCTTTATAGCAGACTGTGCTATTTATAACAGATCGTTGCTATGGGCGCAGTTCTGATCTCGGACTCTGGAGGACCATTTTTGTGTCAAATTATTGATTTCTTAAGAAAGTAGCCGTGTAATAAGCGGGATAATGTACAGCTAGCGGGTCATTGTTGTGAACAGAAACCCCTTCAGGGCGAAGAAAGATCGCCCTGTCGGGGTTTATTTCACAACAATGACCGGCTCGCTGTACGTTATCCCTTACTTATCACTACCATTCCAATGCTTCAGACGAGCCAAACTGCACCCACCACGTTGTGAAAGTTAAAGTGAAACTTAACGTTGTGAATTGAAACAAAACAACTTTACGTTTGGGCAACAAAACTACTTGGTAAAGTTTAGGAATAGATTATGGCTTGGGTTTAAATAAGTAAGTTTGTTATCTAACAAAAGTACGGTAAAATAAGTCAACTTTGACTTTTGGTTTCACGCGGGACATGAACAGCAGCCTCCTGGGTGAAAGACCTGTGTTTGTTTGAACCCAGCCAGCCACCCCAACCCGACCTCCCTATTCAGACTTTGTCACTCTTTACACTTTGTCACCTGACGTCGTCCGCTCCAGTCACAATTATATGGCCACTATAGGTCAGCGTTGTTTTCTTGTATTTGTATTGGTGATCAACCATGTGAATAGATGATATCTGCCTTCTGAACCTAATAGTAGGTGTAGCAGGCACCTTCTAACCCATATCTATGAGGCTGATGGCCACTGATAATACCCATTCAATCGACTGATAACATCCGAAGCAGGTGGACAGTAAGGACATGTTGGCTTAGTGTTAGGCTTATGGTTTGAGTTATAGCTTTAGGTTCAGTAGGTAGCATCGTGTTGTGGGGACAAATATCTGCTCACACAGTAACATTATGGGGACTCTCTCATTCACACATGGACTTTTAAAAAAAAAAAAAAATCATTCTGTTTGAACGAATGCTTTTATATGCAACTCTACAACATTCCTCCACACAATACTGTCTTGTGCAACCTGACACAGAACCTTGAACATTGTGTTTCAGCCTGAATGTATTGACCTATTATTCCATCTCCTGGCTGGCCTCAGCTTAGACACAGAGATGCCGTATAGGAGTCAATATAAAAATGAATTCAGCTCTCCTTATTCCTTCTTCCCCTCTTCTTTCCTCCCTTCTCCTCACCTCTCTCCCCACCACTCTTCTTCTCCTCTTTCTGTCACAGGCAGATGCCCTCAGTGTGTCATACAAGGACCTGACAAGCAGCAAGAGTCCATCTGTGCAAATTTATACTAAAAAGAAGCGAGATTGTGCCGCCCCATTTCCTCCTGATTACAATTCCAGCGCACGTCGCCATGATATTCCTCTGGGGCTTTTCTTGCTGCTCAACAAGACCTTGAAAAACAAGACAAGGAGAGAGGAAAACTTTTCAGCTAATGTGTGCACATGTTTAGTTTTGTGGAAGCAGAACGGGGGCGGGTACTGAACCTAAAGAAAGTAATTGAGACTGACAGGCAAAGAGGGATGAGTATGAAAAAGACAGAATAATCTTGACGAACAGATGGGGGATGCAATCGTTTGTGTGTAATAAAAGTGGGGTAAAATGACAACACTCTCCCTTAACAGCCTCTTGACTTAACTTGCACAAATTGTGGATGTACTATGGCTGAAAGACTGTACTAAAAGCTCAGAATAAACTCTAACTAACCAGCGAGTGGCACTGTTTAGTGACTCATTTAGATAAGGATGGTGGGAATGTCATTAGTTTTGCAGGTATTTGGTCAAAACACCAAATAAATGGACAAAATTAAATGTTGACCTCTTGATAGCACATAATGAAAAGTCAATGGATCACCAAATATATTACAAATCATTCACAAAGGAATATAAATATCTGTACTAAATTTGATCAGTGCCAACTAGCAATCCATCCAATAATTGTCTAGATATTCACTCAGGACCAAAGCGATGGACTGACTGTGGGTTGGTCATGCTGGCAGCTCTGTGAGGCTGTATTTGGAACAATGATGCTTTGGGCTAAATGCTAATGCCAGCCTGCTAACATGCTGTTAATGACAATGCTAACATGCTGATGTTAAGCAGGTATAATGTTTTCCATGTTCACCATCTTTGCTTAGCGATTTAGCATGCTGACATTTGCTAATTACCACTAGACACAAAGCACAAGCTGAGGCTGATGGGAATGTCATTAGTTGTGCAAGTATTCAGTCATGTTGGCCTCATGATGGCATTAGATTAAAAGTCAGGGGATTACAGTTCATCCTGGGGAGGACGTGAATCTGCAACTGAGTCTGTACCCGAGTGACGGACCAACCTAACGGCCGACAGACATTGCCATCCACAGAGTCATACCCTAAGCATGGCTAATAGAGAACATGGTTAATAATAACCAGAAGGTCTGAAATAAAGCAGCCCAGGCCAGAGAGCACATTAGAGGCCAGAAAATGCATGTGAGGGGGCAAAAAGTACCAATGAGAGCTACAACTATCTTGAAACTTCAGTTTTCATATTTCTTTTGTTGCTCAGTAAAATATCCACATCAATGTGGACACAAGGGAGACAGCAGTATATTTATAGGAGCTGATAGCTGAGCAAATTTTAAGTTTCAAGGTGAAAAATAAGGTGCACAGTTGATCAGAAAAAAACGATGAGAAAGCAGTCAGAAAGAGACATGATGACATGATTTCTCATCAAAAAGCTCTCAAATATATTTATTAAAGATAGGGCTGGGCGATATGGAGAAAATCAATATGTTTGACCAAATACCTTGATATCGATAATGCAACGATATTGTAGGGCTGACCATTGGTACTCTTACAAAAATATTTACACAATAAGATTTCTGAAAAATAATCATCAAAAATGTGGATATAATGACTAAGTGGGTAAAGACAAATAATAGAACAGTCTGGTAAGTTCAGAAAATTACATCACTGTACTGTAATGCAGCCTTTAAAACCAGGAAAAGACAACACTTATGCCATATTACGACATCCAAAATGTAAGACAATATCTAGTCTCATAATACGATATCGATACTTTATCTATGTATTGCCCAGCCCTAAGTAAAGGATTAACTAATGTAGGTGGGACCCACCTGGGGGTAGGTGAAATAACAGAGACCTCTGATTGGCTCTGAGAGGCTCTTTACAAATGAGCCGCGATCAGAAGGCTTATCTGAGCTGGAGATACTGTTTCACAGTAACAACACAACTGCTTTCTTGCAGGGATAGCGGGAGTATTTCCTTCTCTAATTACCTGAAATTCTGTTTATTTAACATGGTAGAAAATGACTGATGAAACAAATATATGTTCAACAACAACCAAAGTTATGCCCACGTTTCTCTCTGCCTCCTTCTCTTGCTGCATGTTCAACACATTCTCATTCCCTTTAGCGCTCCACACTGCAGTGTTAAAGCCAATCATTTGTTGACAATAAGACCTCCACAGGGTAGCTTTAAATTTGTTAAATGAGTGCAATGTAGTAAATGTAATGCAAGCATTATTCACAAGACGAACCCAGATCTTTCTCAGCCAGCTCATAAGAATGCACACTCATAGCCAACTCACACGTGCCAGCTCAGATAAGGCATTGACACGGAGCTGAAAATAAGGCAGTACCAAACACAGTCATCTGTTTCTCTGCTGTACTACACAGCAGAGTATTGCCTTCCTCTACTCTGCTAATCACCATCATCAGAAAGCTGAGGCTCCATGCAGCCACAAACTCATTTCACTCTGGGCACTTTTCCGCTCTATTAATATTCAAGACACAGCACAAACACACTGATAGGACACTGGAGGAACGACACCACGAACCACACAGGCTTTGCCTTCTCCATCCAACATGCTCTCATTAACTGGCGGCCCCCCAACATGTCTAATAAATGACTGGGCAAAACAGAAATGAATCTTAGCATAACAAATAGTCTGCTAAAAGTATAGAAGCAGCAAGGGAAAGATGTGAGGAGCGCTGAGAGGACAGGGATGTAACTTGTGTCACCTGGCAGTGTGAAGCCTCATTAAATTTAATGTAGCCTTTTAGTGGTCTGTTTAACCGATGACAAAAGGCCACATGTCAGTCAGTGTTTGCACACGGATTCACAAAAAGACAGACTGAGAGTGTCAGTTAACAAATGTGTGGATGAATTTGCATAAGACGTAGAGACGGACACATGCAAGTTGCCTAATCTACCTAAAATATGATATTAGCGGCGTCCGAAATGGAGGGGCAGCCTCTTCACACATCCTGTTACGGTGAGCCTGAACTTCGTCCTCATCCCTGAATCAGACCACAACTTCACTGCAAGTTTCCACTCTTATATACTCGCTCAGAACTAGTTCGTACAACGTGTTGTTTGGCCTCTTCGGAAATAAAATGTATTTATAGTTGTTCCAAACAGCTTCACTTGAAGGCAGAGTGAAAAGCATATGTCTATGGAAAGCTCTGAGCTAGGCCAAACTAAAGCTGGGACAGGGTAACTTTTAGCGGTGAATTGCAGCCAGAGAATACAAAGAACGTATTCCCGCCTGAAACACATGAACATGCCTCCCGGCTGCAGTTTCAGAAGCGGCCCAGAAGCGTCTCTCACTGTGTTGTGTACTGATGAATCCATGGTGCTGTCCATGGTGCTGAAGCAGGAGAAGGATTTGTAATTGCGCCTTTTTCTCTGAGCCCCGCCCTTCGTCCCGGGGGGTTCGAAACAAACAAACAAATCCTCTCCCCCCGTAGAGTTGGGTCGATTTCCGGTATTGCCGGTCCGGTCCGGTGTACGAGCTTAAACCGGTTTGATTTTTTGCAATGTGTGTTTAACGTTAGCGAGTGTGCGGTCAATTGAGAGAGAGAGAGGGAGTGTGTGTGATGGAGAGTATGAAGTTATCAGTAACGTTATAGTTGTGAACGTAGCAGTGCAGTGTGTACAGTTTAGGCTATTTGCCGGTGAATAAATGCTACACCTCCTCAAGACCCAAGCTAAGCTCCCGTGTCTTGCTTGCCACCTGCTGAATATCAGGCTCACTTAAGGTGTGTTGACCTTAAAGGTGGACCAGCTATTCTCATTTTAGTTACAAGCCTCTCAAGTGCGACATCTAGTGGTAAAACCCGGTATACTGGTCCAGGCAGTGGACTCACCTGGAAGACAGTAGTTCCGGTTGTTCACATGAAAATTGACAGAAATAGTTTAGTCGAGAATGAAAAAAGAGAACTAGGGAGAGAAGTTCAAACTCTGGCTACTTTCTCCAACCAATCACAGCAGGAAGTATATATTATAAAGTAATTCAGAACAGAGGTTAAACTAACTGTCTGACTTGTGGGACTATGGGGTGAGGTGTTACATGATTTCATCTACTAGCCAATCAGAAACAAGTATTTCCGTAACCATTGTATGATGGAATTAAATGTACCAGTGACCATTGATGATCAAAACGCCAACACCTGATAATTAAAATGTGACATGATATTTCTTGACTTTAAGAGTGAATTTGAACCGTTTGAATGCAACTACAAGCAAATGGCCAGAGCACAAGGGGATTATGGTATAGTCAAATTTGGGCAAAATAAAGCAACATTTCTCAGTAACTGTGGACGACGGAACAGGGTAGCATTGCAGAGTCGTTACGACGTATTCTGTCTTGAAATGTAGAAAACACCTGAATGAGGACATTGTGGGGGGCAGTGAAATCGCAGTCAGTCATTGGTCCATCAGTTTTTTCCCCTGGTGACCTCGATGGAGGGATTTACAGATTATAAAGAGCCTCTCTGAAACGCTGGCTGCCTAACCTCATTTCCATGCTGCTGTGGTCTTCTGTTAATCTGCCCAACAGCAGATTATGTTTGCTGTTCGGTCAGATAGGGTGGGATTGGTGCTGCTGCTGTGGGTTTAAGGCTCTCAGCAGCTGTTGGGGGACATTGCGTGGTAATACAGCACCAACATGCCAGAGAGACATGGACGAAGTTGCTTCCTCCAATTGGCATGCTTTGATTCGGAGCTATAGAATATCTAGTCTACTTTACCGTTTCTGCCCACTACATCGCCTCTCTGTTGAAATTCTTTCACTATCCATCATCAGCTGCAGAGCCTGTCTGTCGAGCTACTGATGTCTCTATTCAGGGAAGCCTACTCATTAAAGTTGAGATTGGTTTTCTAAATTCCTTACTAATAGATGTCTGGCTAAAAAGATGAACAAAACACCGTCCTTGGCTTTGCTTTAGTTGCATTCAGGCCCACTGTACTAAGGTTGCAATGCCACCTGAGGCAAAAAGCATGTGCAATTCTAGCTGGCTGCCTGAATGTTGTCAGAATGGCATTTCATTTATAGAGGTACAGTGCCCAGGTAATATCGCTGTCACCCATGAATGATCACTTTAAAGTTGCTGGTGAAAGGAAGGAGAAAAATAAGAGCTCTGCTCAGTAATACGAGGGATTTTTTTTTTTACTTTACAATTTCATTTTCTTGCCTGCTGCCTGACACTCTCAGTATTTAGGCTTGAATGAAGCCCTGAGGTGTGAAGTGGACACCTGCATCACACCGGTGATGACTGTGGTTTTCCTCCTGTAGCTATTTTATATACGTTGTTCTGCTGTAGTACCACAAAACATACATATTACTTTTTCTTTATTTTCTAATCAGTCTTTTGTGAACACCTGCATGTTAAATCAAACCTAGAACTTCGGCTGGTTGCAGATTTGCAGAAGACATTTTAATGTCCAAAATTTGGGCCTAGCAGGCAGAACATCCTCTCAGGTTGCAGACAAATTCTGATGAATTCGATTTTAGGTTATAGATGGAGCACTGGCTAAAAGGCCTATAGTTCACAACAGCCCATTTCCGTAGCATTCATGCTATACAGGCAGGAAAAGACAAGGGAACAAGTATGGCCTTGAAATGTTGGAAATGGGTTACCAATCTTTAAACGTTTTATGGTGAGATCTTTTTTTTTCCAAGTCTGTCTTAGATATATACACACCCACGTGCACATTGAAACAGTTCTTTGCTTGTTGTAGTCATTCCTCCTGTTCATACTTTCCATTAAGAGCCTTTGGCGTAGTGGAAGGGCTGGTATTACCAGCAGTGCAGGGTGTCTGATAAGAACAGAGCTGCCAATTCATTCTCCGAGGAGGACGAATCAGACCACCTTTGGTCAACACTTGCCTTTCTGTTTCCTCTCCTCCTGCTGATAGTCGACAGAAGCTCGGAGTGATAAAAGGAAGCTGTTCTCTTTCTCTTCCTGCTCTGTCAGATCACAGGCCGATCCACCTCGACCCCTGGAGACACAATTACCTGTCTGTCCTATTCCACCTCACCCTCTGCTCCTCCTCCTCCTCCTCTCCCTCTCCTCAACCACTTCACAGACGAGTCAATTTGCCCAGTCGTCCTGGCTCATCATCACACAGAAACATAAGCTACCAATCCTCGCTTTCTAAAAATACTGTAGTACACTGACTGTTCCACAGTACCCACCGCAAGCCTACACCTCCACCACCACACCAGTTACAGATCCAACAAGCTGTTGATCCAACTGTGAACCTAAGATGAATCATAGCATCTCTTGCAAAGTGTTTTTCTGGCAAATGGTCATCGTTGGTGCTATAAGTTATTGTATTTTCAAAAATGCTACACAGCGGTCATCATTCCCCAAAATGTGGACTTTCCCCTGATACTTTCCCTATCTCTACGGCAAAGAAGTCCAACTAAAAGCACGCAAAGGAAATACGTTGTTTTTCAGATAAATACCATCCTGAAAGTGTGATCATTCAGAGGGTGGAGCACTAGTGCAAACACAGAGAAAAACAAAATTAGCAGCAAAATGTTAGTCAAAGGGCAAAGGAAACTATTAGATATTAAAAGTCGTCTGCTCCTCCTGCTGAAGTTGAGGATCTCCAGGCGGAGATTGAGGCACCGAGACCTCCCTGGAAGAGGAGCCCAGCAGGGCTGCCACACAGCGTCTCATCTCCCGACAGGAGTCATTATCCACAGCTCTGCTGCGACCAGAGATACCAGCAGATGACTGGACAAAGGCCATGACAGATGGCTGCTTCTCTGCCTTCTGCAGGCGCAGAACTGTGCTTAATTCTTGGATGCTTGACACAGACACAAAATTACTGGCAATTTGGAGACTTTCATGTTGTGTGAACAGTTCCGCCCCTTGCAGGATGTTTATTCTGCAGAAAAACATCGAGTCCGTGTTTATCTCAACTGCCATCAATGCAAACAACAAGCCCTTGCCATACCTACACCATTCTGCTGCAAAAGAAAAGTATTAAATGCTTTCCAAGATTTACTTTAGTCTTTGTTTCGCAGCACAACAATTATATTGGTCTAACTCCTCACCACACATTTGTTAAGCATTGTGCATCCATCTAAAGAGGTGAAACAATAATATCCTACACCCTACATGCCATACAAGAGGAATACAGTAGGCATCTCAGTCAACATTATGCACATGTACAGTATTACATCATGCCACTTAAGTTAAAATTCGAATTTTAACAGGAGACACTGTGTGATGGATGTGTAAGGGGCTTCGGTGGTAATTTACAGCTGTGTTACCGCTGCGGTGATCACAGCTTCCACTGGCTTCCGTCCAAACCCATCTGAGCAAAGTGCTGTTCAAATAAGCTCCTTCTTATCGTGTCTGAGGGAGAGGAAAGAAGGGAAATACTGTACGGTGGCCACTAAGTGCTGAGTTGTGGTGCTGCCAGCTCAAAGAGCAGCCTCTGTCTCGTCCAAGCTGGACGCCAAACCTCCTCCATCGTCCTTGGATCTAATGCAGAACAGGGGGACCGTCCTTCAGGTCAGTGTAGGGTCAAGGTTTAGAAGCAATGTGACCTGCTGTGGCATCCTTGAGCACGGTGAGTAATTCCTCCAGGGACGCCGTTCTGTAACGCTGCCCTTGTGGAGAAGTCAAGAGAGGCAAGGGGAACATGTCTCCATTGAGAGATAATCGTTTCCATCCACCTGTTCATGTGTATTGTATGTGTAGTTCAAGTAAAGGGAAAATAGGGGGAAACCTCAGGACTGGAGCCACAAAGAGGGATCCCTCTTCCCGGATGGGCAGACATGCAACTGATTTTTTTGACTAATTTATGACAATTTACAAGCTACAAAATTCAGAAGATCAGTGTCTTGCAGCTTACAGTCAAAGGAAAATGTGGTTTACTGTGTCTGTGGGCTTTTGTACGGGAATTAAAAGCTCTTGGCCACCCATTCTGTCATTATGTGAACACCATTTTCCCAGTTACCCCCATCATCTGCTCTGTGTTTCTGCGACAAGCAGCCAGGAGTACGTTCACCCCCTCTCCGCTTCCCCCGGCTTCCTCTCTGGAAGCAGAACTCAGAGCCTCGTCTCATCGTGTTGCTGCTGGGTTTGGCTGCGCTCAGCGTGGGAGGCCGGTTGCCACTGAGGGGACAGAGGACAGATGTGGCTTACATAACGATCAGCAAAAATCAGTTATCTCAGTGGCCCTAATCCTACTAGCATCCCTCCATACATCTCCCTACGGCGGCCTCATCCTGCTGCGCCAGGCTTTACTGTGCCATGGCGAGCCAGAGAGCCAGAGGCCCGCTGCTCCTTCCCACCACTGGTTAGGAGGAGTGAATCAATGAGCTCAGCAGGGAGAGCTTTTACAGCTCCACTGGAAGGCAATTATCAACATTTGTCAGCGAGGAGACAATCAGGCCACGGGATGATAGCTCGGGGTTCAACTGACAACAGTCCAATGTGAGAGCATTATGTGAAACAAAGTGGGGAGAGGCGAAGCTTTGAGAACTGTCAGAAAGACCCCCATTCAGTGGCTGCTTCATAATGGAATAACATGCTGTAATATCTACCAACTTGTTTCAGCCCGCTGCCTCACATCAACGCTGGGTACAGAGACTAATGACAAGCACCAGTTCCCCTGAGCAGCAAAGAGACCCAACACTGGGAGCAGAAATGACTCATCAGATTCAAGATTACTATATCAAATGGAGCTGCATCCCTTAAAAGGTCCATTCATGTGCTCACACTTTCCTCTAGTGGTATCAAACCAGGCACATTCATTTCATTTGTCCAGGTTTTTGATTTTGCCCCTAAAAGAATTGAAAGATTCCTTTTAATTAATTTAATTACTCAATAGTAATGACATGTTTAGTCTACTGACCAGGTTGAGCAATTTAAATGAATCCCTTACCATTAAATCTAAAACAGACTAATCAAAGCTCAATGGTCAACAAGCCTTTTAGAGCTTTCAACCACATCTCACAGGCCAACACGTTGTCATCCCAACTCGTCACATATTGCCCCTTGGCCTCACTTTATTTTCAGCATCAAATCCACTATAGTTACCCTTGGCGTCACTTTAGCATTAAGCAACAAAGCCACTATAGTTAGGTTTAGGAAAGAACTACGTGGTTGGGCTTAAAACTACTACGTTTGTACAGTGAAAATGACGCTGAACGTTGTGAACACGGGACACAAACAAACAGCCGATTGCAACGTGACGCACTGGACACAAACAGCGGTCTCTTGGTAGAAAGCCTTGGGATTGGACCCATCCACCTGCCCTCCGACCCGCCCGGTGTGTCTCTTTCGCTCTTGAAACTACGTCACCACACTCCCGGCGCACTTTCTCGGAGCATTTACTGTTGCCGCGGATGGGTCTATATCACAGTTAATGGAACGCCCACCCGGTGCGTTTCATACCAGCGCTAAAGGGTGCCGTGTGTGGCGGTACCGAACACCGACGGCCGTGACGAAGCCTCAGTATTTAACACCCTGGGCCTCTCATTCCAAGCAATCTGCATTTGTCCGTATTTTCAGACATTTTATAGACTCAACAATTAATCCCCAAAAATGTCCACAGGTTAATTACTCTGCTTCAGACATCGCTGTGGTTTTTATTGGAACTACTCTCTCCCATATAAAGTAGCTCCAATCTCTATGAAAACTTAACACCAGCCCATAGTTTTTAGAAAGTCATGCTCCTCTTGAGTTTTCTTTTTTTATTGTAATTTATATGTTTTGAGCTGCACAAATCCCATTGACCTCCATTATATTGGGGTGGTACAGACGTTCCAGAGGCTGATAAGGCTTGTGCACATAAATCTGACACTATCTGCATGGTTACCTACCAGTAGCGGTACATTAAAATAAATTTGTTTTTTTGGTAATCTGGGAGAACTGGCACTTTAAGAAACATGGAAAGACATTGACTGCAATCAGTTAGTACAACTACAGGGCAGTCTCTGTACTCCAGAGCCTTGAAGAACAATTAACATTTACCAAAGGTTGTACATCATCATCTACTCCAAAACATTTGGTTTTTCCAAGAAGGGCATGACACAGAGCAGGGAGACAGTGTGCTCAGCTTCTCAGTAATAGTGTCAAACAGCAGCTCAACAGCTCAAAACAAGAAGCAAATGATAAAACTGTGTGCACAACCTCAAAATTCTGAGAGCTCTTCTTCGCCTTCTCAAACATTCACCACACCCACATTCAGTGCAAAGGTCTGAAAACACTCATGACCCTCTTTGACCCTCTTCCCAGATGGGAAAAGACTTGAAATGAATGGGCTCCTTTCACTCCATTGAAATGTAATCTTTTCTTTTTTTTCTTTGACTATTTTAGAAGTTTGAACTACTGCTAGTACAATTATAAACTTGTTGACATTGGTGACTTATTGAGTCTCATCCGTGGCAGCCTGGTAGAAT
Organism: Sebastolobus alascanus; assembly: GCA_916701645.2. Taxonomy (NCBI): domain Eukaryota; kingdom Metazoa; phylum Chordata; class Actinopteri; order Perciformes; family Sebastidae; genus Sebastolobus; species Sebastolobus alascanus. Next base: position 76,342 of record CAKAOJ020000289.1, read on the forward strand.
TTTACAGCAGCTAAGGATGGGAGTTATTTTTCCCTCGGCATGACGTGTTCCTCATGAGCTTAATTTACATGTCAGTCACACATCGGTAGGTGAAAGCAACTACTGCAAATCACATTTCCACAAGCAGCTACACGAGTGAGTCACCAATTAGCAGCGTGTGGCACATTTCCTAGAAGGTTCACATCCACCATTTCTATGAAATTAATTATTATGAGGTAAAATAGAACTTTAATGGCAGTATAAATATACCTAGAAAGTCGCTACCTTCACCACAGTATCATACACAAACACTTTGAATGATTGCAATGTGGGAAAAGGAAACGTTTTAAACGGTGATGGGATATTTGATTCAGAAACGGACATTGAGTTGAATCAGAGTCAACCGAGTATCACTAAAGTATTTACTGCAGGTCTATTGCAAGTAGCTTGTTATTTTGCCCACCATCTGTACTTCACATCGGTATTACAGTTGTTCTGAGTCGCTTTGGTTCATTTCTTGAATCCTCGAAGAAGAAAGAAGAAATCCTTGAAGTGCATTTCTCGGAACAATTTGTACAGTACCACACAATGGATTATCTGAAAAAGCCCGTAACTTGCTCGCAACCCTTTATCTTTCAAAAGTAAATATTTATGGCAATTAAAATGTCAGTGTCATCATAATGACAAGAAAAGGACAAAATTCAACACAGCATACAATTAATATAATAGCCTACTGAGGGACACTAAAAACACACCCAATAATTAAAAAAAATACAAACGGATAAAATACTCAAATGCCATGCTGCAGAGTAAGAAAAAGACATGTTTTTCCAGCCAGGTTTGCTACTAAATAAGTTAACGTTAGGCCCTGTTCAGACCTGGCATTAATTGCGCCCTGAGTGATCGGATCACAAGTAGACAGCTTTAAGTATGTCTGTTCCCACCTGGCATTAGAATGCGTCTCCACATGCGTCTCCAGTGACCACTTGTGATCGGATCACTGAGGATGCATGTTAATACCAGGTCTGAACAGGGCCTTATAGTCACACACAGTAGCTAGCGACATGCTAATATTAGCCACTGCACCATCCATACATTGTCACTCCATCAATTAATCTAACAACATCACAGAGCACAGCTGAAGTACTACGCATCGTAGCATTGATAGCATCTGAGATTGAAAATCTGGAACTGGCAGCAGCAGGCAACTACCAGTTTAGTTTGAGTTTTATTCAACTGAGGAGGAAAACATATGGAACATGAACAAAAGTTGCAAATTGTAAAAGTCTTTAATACAACATTGTGTTCCACTAGATGTTGAATTATTTCAATAATACCAAAAGTTATAGGACTATAGAAAGGAAAAAGAAATAGTAAAAAGCCATCCAATGTGTCAGCAAACCAGCAGCTGAGTGACAGCAATGTTGACATTAAACTAGACGGGTCCTACATTGCATAAGCTACCACCTCCTTCCCTGGGAATTTATAGCTTGTTTCATTTACCTTCTCCTCACCCACACAGCTTGCCTTTTCACGCATCATTTTACATCCCTAATCAATGCCAATAAAAACATTTTACAAGACTGGGGGAGAAAATTTCCCCTGATTATGATCCAAGATGAGGACATGCGTGTGTATGAAATGATCAAAGCCCTATAAATGCTAACAGTGACATCACCTGCTGTTGCCGCGAGGAGCTCAGTAAGGAAGGCCACGGTCTAGCGGAGCAAAAAATGCAGCAATTTCTTCCGGCGACAGCACGTCAATCTTCAAACAGCTGTTCAGAAGTAATAGCATGGCTGCAGTCTGATTGCCAAAAAGTGCTTTAAGACTAGAAAAAGAGACCGACTGCCTCAGTTCAATCCGTTCCTCTGAAGCTCTCTGAACTATAGGAAACATCTGTAGCGCCATGATCTGTCAAAATGAAACGAAGTTGTCACATTTCACAGGGAAGCGAGGCGGCAGTAGCCTAATGGCGAGAAGGAAAAAAAAAAGGTTTCATTCTGGAAACTAGGTAGTTTGAGATCACAACTGTGGGAATGTGGGTGAGGGAAGTTGAAGGAAGCTTACACTACGCCTGTAACAGATAAAGGAAACCTAGCTGATCTCTTGTTTACACTGACATTTCTGATTCGGGTTACTGCCCAAAGGAGAGAATAACCACATTACTGAAGAGCATGTGAACACACCACAGTGTTCAGAGGTTGTTAATAGACACAGCTGAGCGGGAGAGGAACATACAGCAGCAGCAGCAACCTGCCTCAGGTTAAATGGTTCATCTGCTATGGACACTTAAACTGTTCCTCCTTTCCCATGAAGCTTTGCTGATTTCACTATCATGACTGCGGTTTGCCTTATCACCGGATCGCTGCAGCCAGACACGCAATGTGGAAAAGATACTGCTTTGTCTTCTGTACACACACACACATACAGAGAGCTTTTATCTCATATGCACAAAGCTCACAGCAGACTGCCTTTAAATGCCGCGGACTCCAAGAGTACGAGCTACAGAAAGACACACACTACACGTATCAAAGCATACTGCTGGAAGAAGAAAAACAGAATAATCTCTGTAGAAAAACTACAATCGTGCTTCTACCTCCAGAAAGATAAATTCATCAATAGATCAGGTACTGTGGTCAAGTACACACAGGGTTTTTCAGCAAGGAAAGGGGAAAAACATTATCCCAGCCAACAATAAAATAACTGAACATAACAGCCAACAGTTGATAACATGTTCTCAATAATGAGACTTAATCAGGAATATTTAACAGTACAATAAAAGCAGTTAACAGTAGGTGACCTTTAATTCCTACTTCATCAAGATTACCAGCGGCCGATAATAAGGAGTACAAGGGTCAGAGCCTGTGTTCAAATGTACAACGTGAGGAGTTATTTAGTGAGCACAAGATACAGAGGAGGAATCTAAGTGAAACGTTGAAGCTAAATTCAACTGATTTACTCTGTACCTTCCCATTGGACAGAAAGCATACTTAGGGTTCCTACTTTTTTTCTAGAGATCATTTTCCAGGACTCTTCCAGGACATTTTCAGTAATGATCTAGCTGGTATGACAGACGGGGATCGTGCCATACTAGGGCTGTGTATTGGCAAGAATCTGGCGATATAATACGTATCATAATACAGGGCTAACGATTCAATATATTGCAATATATTGTGATACTGTAATTTTTTAATTCATTAAGGAAAACTGAAAACTGATTTCTATAAAACGACGGTCAAAATCTGAGCAGCAAAGGCCGAGATATCCTGACTTTTAGTCCCAACATTGAAATAGGAATTCACAGTGGGGTAAAAATTCTACTTCACTACTCTATTAAACTCCTGCAGACAGTTTCACATTGACTGAAGTGCACAGTGCTGAGCAACGCATTTGCAGAGCTTTATAAAACTAGTGACAAGACTGCACGTTTCAGATTTTATGCAAACACAGATTTAATCTGGAACGCAGAAATGTTCGTATGTGACCCAAGCTTAGTGTGACTGTGAAGCATATACAGTATGCTGAAAACAGGCCTACTCAGGGATGCATCTTATTCTCTATGAGGCTCAGCCCTGTGAAGCACAGAGCTGGCCTTAAATTGGCATCCTGGGATTAGTTTAATCATCCGAGCATAAAAAAAGCGTCTCCATAACCCACGTGGCTGTAATTAAAAGCCTGACTCCTCGCTCCGTAGCCACAGGCTGTCTGCTGCACCTGTCCCTCATTTGGCTCCTTGCTCTGATCTGGGGCAGCAGATCCCTGACAGGCATACAGAGCAGCTTCTGCACGCGCTCAGTCTGTGCCGCAGCCAGCAGCGAGTCAACGTCCGCCTTGTGCGAGGAACCTGGGGAGGAAACGCTCTCCAACAAAGTCAGCCTGTGAACAAACACCTCTTTTACCCGCTCACTCTGCCTTTTTCTCCTGAGGTGTTTCATCCCCTCCTCTCCTCCCTTTCTCTCTCAGCTCGGAGTGATAAAGTGCAACGACTTAAGTCTGCAGCGAGTAACTCCACTTGTCTTTGCAAATGACTTTCATCCCTCAGTGTCCCTCGTTTCCAGAGGCTTAATACGTTAAAGATAAAATCTCATTTCCCAGTCTAGCAGCACAGCTAGCCCACGGCTCCGTGAGACTGCATCAGGTACTGACGTAGCAGCTTGTCCCCTGATCACAAAACCCCGGAGCCGTCTCTCCAAATGATCACGACTCATACCAACAAGAGTTACATTTTGCACTACTCTTAGATACCTGAACATTTCTTTGAAAATGTCATTATATAGTAAAGTAATAAACACTGTTATTCATTGGAATGGGTTGGACTCATAACCATCACATTACTATGTGTTTTGGTAGATTACATCATTGGAAAATCTTCTATTTATTTGCAATGGGCGATGTCCTGTTCTGTGGTTTATGACTGGCCAGGATTACTTCTGTTGCGTGTCTCGTACATTGTTAAATGCCACTCTTGCAAACCATTAATGTTCGTGCATATTCCCGGGGTAAGGAGGATCTTTAAGTGTGCGATTTCATTTCATGAATTGATGGTTACATGGCTGGATTATTTGGAAGACATAAGGCTTAATTGGTACAGTAAGCAAGTTAAAGTAACAGTGAATGATTTCTTTCCCTGCCGTATGCCTGTCTTGTATCGCAGACAAAGAGCTGATAGTGTTGCATTATATATTCGAGATAACTTTTTTTCTGCCCCTATACCTTCACTTTGTGTATGGAGCCTCCATGCAAAACGGTGATGTACGTCCCTCAGTGACTGTTGGCGGCTGTGCAGCCATCGGCCACTATCAGAGCCAATTCCGCCGATAACAATAGTTTGTAAAAATGTCCTATTGGCGTACCTCTACTAGAAACCCACAGAATGTGAAATAAGACAACCCAGTCTGTTTTTTGTGGATTGCCTAGATCAGAAAACGTGTGATTGAACAAACGATTCAGATTTGGCTCCCTTTGCTTTGTCTCATGCAGGCTCATTAGATTACACCGCCCACAGATTGAGAACTACCTTTGTAAAGGTGCTCCATACTTTTCTCATGAGCCAATCAGAGCAGACTGAGCTTTTTCAGGAGGGAGGGTCTTAAAGAGACAGGTGCTAAAACGGAGCATATTCAGACAATATGAGAAAAAATAATGTGTTTTTTGAACATTAAAGTATGTAAACATGTTGTAGTAGAAACCCAAAATACAAGTATGAACCTGAAAATGAGCATGATATGTCCCATTTTAGGTTCAAGACAAATTTCACCATGCCGTCTGGCCTCACATCTCAGATGCTTAACACCCTGACAGACATAAATTGAGACATCATCCTTGCAGTGATAGGACTATTTTTACAAAAACATAACATACAGCACTGTTCAGCATAACAAACTCTAATGAACTCTCACAACTTATCATAAACCATGTTAAATTGTCTTAATCCTCCTCTCAAAGCCTCTCTAATTACTCTTAACCACACAGGATTCATTGAGTTGATGCCGTTTTCTTAATTGCAGAGACTGAGCCCCCGCTCACTTGTGGAAATTCACTGCAGACATACAGAAATTATTCCCGATTCCAAAATGTGCCTTGAGGAAGCTCCGTTTTTCTTCAAATCCTCGTGTGGTGCAATCCGCCAGAGCGATTTTTGTGAAGGCAGCCTAAATCCACTCAATTTTATCTCTGTGCACTTTGGACTCGCGCTTCCTGAAGGTGCAGCCTGGAGGTTCCCGAGCGTTCTCAAATCACTGCCTGCTATTGGCATGTAACATTGTTCGGTCTCTTCCACATGATGTCAATAGAGCAGAGAGGAGAGATTTTTTTTCACGGAACCACAGGCTAAACTCTTATTCATCTTTAATGTTCATCAGAATAGCAACAGAGAGGAAACAGACTGGCAGCTGGAGGTCGAACAGGTCGACACTGCCGGAGCGTCAAGGAAAAGCATCGGAATCTGGGACATTTAGATGACTTTATAGGTCTGGTTTGGCCCAGTTCCTGGGATTTAGTCTTTGTGATGAGAAACATTTCAACTCGTTCTTCCAAAGACTTAATGGCAGAGTAAACTGTTTAAGGAGAAACTATCAATTCACTGCTGAGTTACGGTACATAATTGCTCAAGGCGCTGCATAATAAACACATTATATCAATATCTAATATCAATATCTACAGGAAGAGTCACAGGTTTTTCCTCCCAATACGTTGCTATAAAAATACTAGCTTTTCTTATGTCTCAGCACACTTGCAGCCTAATTTTAGCCAACATGTGTTCCTCAGAAAGGGTTTGAATAGATAAAAAGTAAATGAATAAAGCATTAAGGGTCTGCTTATTTTTCCTCAAAGGGACAAATGTCAGACTTTCAATGTTTTTTTTCAGGCCTGTGGGAGCCCAAGAGGACAGAGGGGTCAAACAAATATCTGATTTGCATCGTGACTGTGGGGTAGGAATACATCACAAGCGGACAGCCTGGGAATTCAAAATCAGACTGAAGCACTGGGGGTATTTATTCAGAAGACCAGTTTGTTCCAGAGTGATAATTTGCCAGGCAAGCTGCGGTTCAACAATCTGTGACTTCTGAGGCAGAAATGAGAAATTAAAAGATGTTCTTCCAATATTTTTCAGCGGGGATTTCACCTTGTCCTCAGATGTTCTACATAGATGTCCTTGTTTGCTTTGAGCTCTGCTCATTAATAAGACCAGACTGTCGCTGGTCGACCTTCTACTAGCTCTAAAAGCAGTATATAGAAGTGTGCGTGTGAGTCAGGGAGTGTACTGTACATGTGTCAGAGGGGAAAAGCACAAGGTCCTGCCGTGATGAATGAACAGTAATCCGGCCTACAGTGTGTGGCTCATAAATGTAGCCTCCAGTGTACAGACGCCTGTAGGATTCTCATTTCTCTGTGACAGGGCCGTGAATCTCAGCCAACTTTCCTTTCAAGAGCACACTTTATCTTCTGGACTTTTATCAGAGCTGATTGCATCCAGTTAGCGAGAGGAAAATCCACCGACAAGTTGCCCCAAAAACGGAAGCTGACCCATATATATGCAGAGATATATGTACAGTATATATTTGTAGTCCAATCTATATGTAGGGTCCAACTCACCTTGAACAGTTCCGACTGGGTTGGGCTCTACTTTTATCTAAATTCCTGCGGGCGCATAGCAATTAACCTATTAATTATTTGTCATATAGTTGGCACGTTGTTTAGGCTAACTGTCAAAAATAATGACAAACACCTATCATGTTATCAGAGCCCAAAGTGATGCCTGTTTCATATGACTAAGATGAACACGTTTGCAATCTTTAAGTTCCTGTCAGAGAGAGTATCAGCACATCCTCACATCTGAGATGCTGTACATTAAAAGATGAATTATTGATTAATTTTCTTAGTTGATTGATCAATCAATACGTTATGCCAGTTGCATCCACAGCTGCTTCAAAGCAAAAGCCAGAATTGGTTACCTTGGCTGGAAGGCTTTAGGAAGAGCTGAGATAGACTGACGGCCTTCATTGCCTCTAGTTCTTTGAGGTCGGCTTACAATAACTGGAGGCAGCTTAGCTTAGGTCTGGTAGATGTGAACCAAAAATGTAGAAGTTAGTGCCAACATTTGGACATTTTTCCCCCTCACATTTGTTAGAATGAATCTAATTTTCAACTTGAAGTCACATAGTCCCAGTAGGCTGCCATGGTAAAAATACAGGTTTTAACTGAATTTGGGCTCATTAAATCCTGCCCTGTTTCGTTGTAGTGCAGTGGTTCCCAAAGTTACAGTAAAAAAAGTCACTATAAAAAAAAATCCTTATACATCTCAGTGTGACACAGTCAAAGCCAACCAGGGGAGGTAAAATGTAAGCCAACTACTATAGTTGTTCAATATTTATCTGCAAATCTGGACAGCAACATAGCCTGCTGACCTCCGCCAAATCACAACACTAGGCACACCCATCACGGTGGAGCAATTTTTTTAATATTTCAGACACCCCTGCCTGTTTAACTAAAACTGAGGAAACTGAATGCTTTAGGAAGTCAGCGTGAATGCATTTTGCAGTCTGCCAGTCTTTTGTCAGGAAGACATGCATTCATCTCAGCCAACGCAGTCACTGTGTCCAGTCAGCAGGCAGCTGGTCGGACTATGTGGCCTCTTTTTAATTCTCCCCGCTGCTCTCATCTTCCCTAACCTCCACTTAACCTGAGCTGCTGGAGCAGACAGGAGGAAGCTGAGCCACCTCTGCTTCAACAGGCGTCCTTAATAATAGGAGACCGCAAATGTGCAAATTACCTTTCTGTCACTGTCACGGTGGGGAAGCTTGGAGGCGGCGTGTGTTTGCTGGAGCAGTATGAAATACTCATTCAGGCACCGTATGCACGGGCACATGATTACAGCTTACACTACTACTACTACCACATCACTGTATTAGATACAGTTGTGTTAGCACAGGTCAACCCCTCAGAGTGAGACACCCTGATGTTGTGCTTTGGTCAGGATTGTAACTGCATGTCTACATCTGAGGTGGGCCTTTTGTTCAATCAGCGAGTTGTGAAAACTAAAGCCCGAGTGACAAGTCATGAAAGTACACAAGGAGCAGACAGCAGTTGTCAGAAAGCAGGTGCATGTGATGTTAGAAAGCTATAATGTGCAGGGTTCCCCATGGCCTCCTTGCCTGAAATAAAGACCGTCGGAAGAAATATAACGTTAATCTTCAGGGGGAAAATGCAGAAGCCAAATATCACACAGCAAAGGCCAATTAATAAACAGAAATAATAATAGGTATTGGACAGGTAAGTAGTTATTGCCAATTAGGGATGCACCGATCCGACTTGTTCAGTTCTGATACTTCGGCTTTGGGTATCGGCCGATACCGAGTACCTATCCGATACAGTGTTTAATTAATGAGCTGTAAGCCTCACTAGACGTTGGATCATTATTCTATTTGTAAGGCAACATCACTTATGTGGCTTGACTTAAACTTTGCTTTCCTAACTTTGTAAAACAAAATGTAACAAATAATTACATACATATACATCTATCTATTTGTTATTTAGTATTAAAATAGTAAAACGTGCGCCAGCAACTAGGGCTGTGTATTGGCAAGAATCTGGCGATACGATACATATCATGATATCCTGATATCCGGTATCGGTGCATCCCTATTGCCAATTGTCCAGAATTGAGACACACTTTGTTAAACTAGTTTCAAATGTTCCTGTTTGTGGTTGAACACTCCATGTAAAGGCTCCTCCATTATTGAAGAAAGTTGGCCCCATTTTTCAAAATCAGCCCGTTTGTCTCTTATCAAACCGCTCTGGAGGTTGACAGCTGTTATCACACAGCTAATATGTAACAGGCTTTTCCCAGCCTTGTAGATGTCCTTTAATCCCATTCATAACATCTCTTGTCACTTAAGATATCAAATCCAAACTTGAGCTGAGAAAAAGTAATCCTCAGGGACGATCTGTGCCAAATAAGACGGTTTATCGTTCCCACAATTCAGCCTGCAAATTGGCTTCGGCTGCTGATAACAACAAGACGCGGTAAAACATCACTGTGGACGTTTGGTGGGGATTTGTCAACATTTACAGACTAAACGATGAATTGATAATGACAATTACTGTTTACAGAGCTTTGTGATACATTATCCTGCTTGAATTATCCTGCTTGATTATCCTGCATGTAACAGGCATTTTAAGACAACGCTGAACTCTGCCTTCACTTGGTCCTTCCAGTCACGCAAGTTTGCTGGATCTGGACAAACACCCCCGCCATCCAAAACTCACACTAACACACATGCACACACACACACATACCATCAGTGAAAGCCTTCCATTCAGCAGATTTGCCTCATTTGAATTAGAGGAGCTACTATTGTCTGCCAAATAGAGTCCGTTTTGGTGGTTTTTGAATTTTTATGTGGACCAACAAAACCACACACCCGGCTCCAGCTTGTGCCTCCCATTTATTCATCTTTTACTTTTAAGACTTTCGCATTGATGATTCAATTCAAGCCACAGCTCCTGTTTTCCTCAAATAAAAAATAAAGACACCTTGAAAACCAGCCCGATCATATGAAGTTATTCTTAAATCCTTTAAGACTCCTCTATCCTGCTGGTACGGAAATATTCTGTCTCCTGTTCAGACAAATTGATTTTAAACCTCTTTTACAAAGTGCAACTCAACCACTTCAACCAAAGAAAGACGGCAACAGGAAATGGCATATCTCCATCCTTGTGTTGTATGACACAAGGAAAAATATGAATAGCCTACATTATTAGATATGAATATATAAAATAAGAGAAAATAACATTATATAAATCAGTGATTGTCAAAGGGTCCGTGGCACTCTGTCAGGGGTCCGCAAAATAATTTAAAACAAGCATATTGTGGTCATTATTCCCACCCAAGTTAGCTGTGGGCCAATAAAAACTCTGATATGATTGTGACACATCACGTCAATCTGTCATGACTCTGTCGCTTCACTCAGGGCGTAACAAACCGTTCCTGCTGTGGCTGCTTAGCTCGACTTATTAGCCAGCTAGCTAGCTGGCGAGCATGGAGAAATATTTGAGTGACGCTAAACCCAAACTAGCTACATTGAGAAAATCTGATGACATTTAAATCGAGTTTGGTTTTACTGAGAACAGCGACAGGAGTCCAAAATGCGTCCTGTGTCTTCAGGTGCTGGCGAACGAAAACCATGAAGCCGGCCAAGCTAAAGCATCATCTGATTATAAAGCAGTTGAGGAAATACCAAGCACCGCCCACCAGCCGGAGCACAGCCAATAGGAACGCTCAATAGGAACGCTCTCTCTCTGAAATGACCTGTGATTGGTCAAAGTCTCCCGTCACAGGCTAGATTTTTTTAAGCCATGAGGAAGTGCAGAAGTTCAGTTTTCTCTCAGAACACTTGAATTACAATATGCTGAAAGATTATTATGGATTTTTTGCCCAATGATGCCAAAAACATTCTGCCTACTGCAGGTTTAACATAATTTAAACTTAAATCTGATTCTGTTTTTAACTATCAAACATGTATGACATATTTAGGTTGAAAAGTTTTAGAATACAAATTGATCCAATGGCATCTAAGAGTACAAATTGTAGTAAGCATATGTTTAATTGGTGTTATGATTATGACAGGGTCCCTGGCCCTACAAAGTTTGAGAATCCCTGGTATAGATAAATTAACCTGAAATCAAAACTTTGTGGTATCAGATGTGTCCTACAAGATGAGCAAAAAAGATAAAATGCTTTTGCTGCCAATACAGTTTAGTGGAAGGGATACAATCACAACTTGTGACACATTTTTATTTATTTCCTATTCATTTTGTATTATACTGTTTGTGGTGCAGCAGTTTTTGTTCTGGCTGTAGTCTTTAAGGACTGTCGATATGTCTTTAAAACAATGGCAAGTGTCCATAAACAAATTCACTTACATGTGTTTGTAAACAGTGGAGATAACAGACAGGTGAGCAGTTCCTGTTGGCCGATGTTTTGTAAACTAAAAGGGATACAATCTGGCTCCACAAAAACACTGACATAAAAAACATCCTGCTATTCAATCTGAGCCAATGACCACGTGAATACATGAGCATGACAACTGAGCTTTTGTAGCAGCTCTAGCAGTGTGCTGACTCCTGTCAACCTGTGAACGCAGCACCGCTTGCTTCACATAGAACAACTTCCTGAACTCTGTGTGTTATTGCAACTTTACTGCGACGCCCAGCTCCCGGTTAGCTACGTGGCTCTCCAGTGACCCGCTGTAACTAATGACCTGCCATGCTTGCACAGGGCTAAAAGGAGGTCCATTTTGTGAATCACATCACACACACACACACACACAGTATGGGAATGTAAATGTTGGTGGAACTAGGGGGGGGTAAACTGTTGAGGCGAGCACAGAAGCACAGGGAAGTACGCAGCGTATCAATCTCTGCTGCCACTGCAGCGACCGAATTTGAAGGATTTCTGGCGGATATCGCCACCGCTGTTACACGGCGAGACAACCGACAAAACAGCAGCCATAAACCCGCCACACCGAGCCGCCCACGGCCGAGCTCTTACCTGTATGAGGGGGATGCCGCCCGGTACGCCCGGTCCGTCCAGTGCGTCGGGCGAGTTGTCGAACACTCGGTCCCTGTACAGAGACCACAGCCCGACGTTGGGGAGGAAAAGGAGAGCCGCTATGAGCAGCCCGGCGAACTGCAGCAGCCTCTTCTCCTTCCGCCTCATCTCTCCGGGAGAAAGCGTGTGAAGCAGCGGCGGTGGAAACTAGCGAGCCCTGAACCCCCCGCTTTTCCCAAGCGGAGACAACTTTCACTCTGACTGGGGGACGGACGCTGTGACGCTCCGCGGCTGCGAGCTCCGCCGCTAGGTGGAGCGAACCGCTGCACTGAAGCCAGAGCTGGGGGAGGAGGGAGGATGTGGTGGTGAAGCCAACTGAAGAACACTTTTATTTATTTATTTTTGTAAAGGAATGTGTCTCTTAAAATCGATTGAGTTTCCTATGTGTAATCACAGCCAGTAGATTGCACAATAAAAAGGAAACAAATAGCCAGAGGAAAGTGAATCATCATAAAAAAGTTCTATGACCAGCTGACGACTTGTGCCGCCTTCAGGTGCACCTCGGAAATAAAACTAATGCTGTTTTCTAGTGGCATAACCTACTGTATACACAGTAGGCCTACATCCGCCCTGGAAAATGGCAAACCATTGTAGTTAAGCGTGATATAGCATATGGATTGATTTGAATGATTTTAAATCACTTGAAGACATTGTCTTATGAATATATATTGGCACTTCCTTCAGGGAACTGAGATTATCATAAACACATAAGGTTAAAACCTTCAACTCCAGCTGTCAGATCTTATTGGATGGACTTTCCTGACAGTGGTAAACTAAATCACCACCAATATGACAATTCTAAGTCATGATTTTCATTTAGGGTAGATGGTGCAGATCCCGTTTTTTGAAAACATGTAAAGGCACTGTGTTCAATGAGTAAAAATGCATTAATGTCCCTTCCTCATGTCATACCCCCCCCCCCCCTCACCAACACTGAGTGGCCAAACTACCCAACAGGTGGTAACTCTGCATGGATAGAGCTGCAATTTGGGGAGGAAAACAAAACAAAGGGACTGTAGGTAAAGTAATGGGTTTCCTGATATATCATTTGTCACATGGGTTACAAATCAAAGGAAAAAAAATCAGAATTAATTTGTGTAGGCCTATTAACATAATAAATGCAGATTTGGGCAAGCTTGTGTAGTGTGGAGATTTGAAGTTAGTAAACTTTGCAGTTCTGTCAGTTTGTAAATATATATTCAGCTACATAAACACTATAAATAATGGACATTGAATAAGCAGTTTAGTAGGAGAGATAATACAATTTTGTTTGCTGTTTAACCTTTTACCCTCACCAGATCTCAACCTAACTGAACATGTTAGACAGCGCTCCCCACCAATGAGGGAGTAGCTTTTGGAAGAATGTTGTTTATTCCTCCCATAGACTTCCACAGACTTTGAGAATCTATGACAAGTAGCATTAAAGCGGTTCTGGAGGCCTATGGTCCCACTACTACAACTGTTTATACACTGTATAGTATATGGACACATTTCTTGATGTAGGATCCATCAGACTGATCAAAATTTCAGGGACTTCAAAGCCTAAGCATATTGTTCTTGATCAGTTAACTCACCTGCTTGAAAAGTGTTGCTTCATGGTGCGTGTCTTCTCTTTAACTTTTTGCTGTCTTTAAAATCTTCTGCCTGAATTCTCTCTGAATGTGTTTGTGCAGACAAGGGCTCTTTAACATTTCAGCAGAGTTTGTGAAATGCACAAAGGCAGATGCTGACTGTGTTGTGTTTGCCACTCAGCAGGGAGTCACCGTGGTGATTTCTGCATTTAGTCATGTCACGTGGAAATGCTTCATATCAGCTGTACTGCACAAAATCCGTTAAACATTTGTCACCACACCTGGTTGATTTGTGAAGCATGTAAAGCTTTTGTGCAATACAAAACTGCTGCAGAGAAACCACTCTACACCATCTGAATGTTTCAATAAACTGAAAATAAACTCAGAACCTTAAATATTAACCTGTTTAACCTGCTTAAACACACATGACATTTCAGTGGACATGAGCCGATTTCCGCAGTGACAGAGCACTACTGAAATATTTCACTCCAACGCATCCAAAATAAAATCTCAGTGCAAACGAGTCCTGTTGGAAATGTCATCAAAAGAAAGCTGTTGTACAGCACACTGAGGAAGGTATTTACTGATCCAGTGAGGTCCAAAACAACACCATCTGTTCTATCAGGTTTCTCCGGTTGCCCCCTCCACGCAGCTGATCCAGAGCAGGCGGTGGAGGAAATGGAGCTTAATTGTGTCTCTTATGGAAATCCAAGCAGCCACCACATCTATTTTGAAAGCACAGAACAAATCCTATACAGTATGTCTGTTGTGAACTGGCTGTATAAGTATGTGTCCGTGCATTTCCATACATATTTCTTGTTGGTGGGGGAATATTTTGGATTCAAAGGCTGAACAATGATTAGTTTTTCTATCAAAATCATGATTTGAAAGTATTTTTCAAATAGCAAAGCTGTGGCTTCAGTTATAATTTACACAATTACACAAACACACACTGTTCAGCAACTTCTGGGTGTTCCTATACTTATTGCTTTCATGGCTCAACAACCATAAGCATCCTCAGTCCATGTCTGGTCAGGTCCAGTCCTGGATTGGATCATTGTAAGATGAGCTTGTTAGCATAAAGACAACGGTGTGGTAATTCAATTGAAGCTAAATGAAAGTAAAACAGGAATAAACATTCACTGGTAATGAAGCAGGAAAGAGGTGATCAGTGACCTTTTTGAATACACTTTATCGCAAGCCTGCAAGTACATTTAAAAAAAAAAAAAAAAGACATCACATCTTAATATTTGCACTTTCTATGGACACCCTGGAAACAGACGAGAGTTTTATTGTTGGTTTATTGAAGGACAAGAATGAGAAGACGGGGAGAAAAAACAAAAGGTCTTTTCATTTTTATTGTGATGCCCTGGTCTATGCCCGGTGACTTTCTTTTCTTCAGTGTTTGTTGCGTCAGTATTCTACCTGCTGCCTGCCAGCACCACACCACCGCTGCTTGTATGTCTCTGCACGCAACCTGCAGTGTTATGGATTTAAAAAGTGTTTGGCAAAAATCAATGCGAGTCGAGACAGAGGAGTGTGTCTGACACAAAAGAAGCAGAAATGAAACGTAAAAACCTGTTCTGAGAGCAGTTTTTTGGGAAAATCACTCAGCCAGAGACCATGCTGGCAGAGAAACCTGAGCACAGAATCAGAAAAACATACAAATAATACAACCTTTACTCAGAGTCTATCTAGCTTGCTGGTTTTAGTGAGCCTCAAGTTTATGAAACAGCCAAACAAAGTACTTTGCTTAAATTTGTCACACGATGATGCTGTGAGGAATAGAAGTTCAATTTCAGTTATTCTCAAAGGCCTCATTCAGACTGACAGCCGAAATCTGTTTTTTGGCATATCCATATTGATTTTAGAAAGTCTGGACAGCAAAAAAGCACATGACATGTGATTTTTGCAAATCAAATTTAAATCACATTGGGAGGTGGAGGAGGCTCTGGCCACTTGGATTTCAGAGTGTGACCGTCAACACGTCACAACGACGACGTCGTCAGTCAGGACTTTGTGGATGGCAACACACCTCTCGCTGCACAGTTAAGCTCGCCATGCAACACATGTTTACCAGCCTCATCATCGCTGAGTTTGTCTAACAAAAGTATACATAAGTATGCTTGGCTCATACCGAAAAGTATACAGGAAAGTCTAAGTATACTTAGCTTATAGGCCTACTTGTACTTAATCTTTTGACTGAGATATACTTAAGAAAAGTATAACTAAGTATCCTTGACTTATAGGCCTACAGAAAGGTATATTTGGCTTGTAGTTGTGCTTACTTTTTGATAGAGTAGCCTATTAAAGTGTGTGGAAAAGTTAACAGTGTTTGGTTTGTCCGTTCTGGGCTACTGTAGAAACATGGCGGTGGATAGAGGACCCGCTCCCTATGTAGATATAAATGGCTCATTCTAAGGTAACGAAAACACAACGATTCCTATATTCAGGTGATTATACACTAAAGAAAACATATTTATTAATATTATACTCCATTTCTGCCTCCTAATTGTTACACACTGGTCCTTTAACCATCTCCCAAGAGTTTCCCAATTTGCGGGTTACCTTCTAGACATGGCCAGTTCTGCACCGCAACTTGACAGTGCGATTGTTTGGAGGGCGAAATGATGGACCTCCATTTCTCATGCTTCTTAAGCTTCAGCTGGAATGTATAATTTTTCATTTTTGCACAGAACAAGGACTGCATATTTTAGCTGCCATCTCATACACTGGAAGTGCATTAGGAAGGGATCCCTTTGCGGCCAGAGGATATGGACGGGAGGAACAATCACAGCAACAAAAAACCTGTTGCAATACATACAGTATGCTGTATGGGCATGTGTTGTTTTAAGATAGACTTAAAAAAATGTGAAGCTATCCTTTAAACAATCTGTCAGCTCCCACTTTTCACCGGCAGTGGAGTTTCCATCACTTGAAGTACATAAAGTCAAAATCCAGTGACACATTTCCCAAGATGAATGGTGTCCTACAGGCCCGGGTCATCCTTCATGACAAACTGCTCAGTGACATCACTCTTCTCAACTGACGATCGGATAAAACAGATCATCAGTGATGACACACAGGCTGAACTCTTTCCATACTTTCCTTGAAACAGGACTGACTGGATCTTTGGACAATAGAGAATTATTTTAAGTGCTGACGTCTAATCATCAGAGGTGTGCTATTGGTATCTCTGTTCCTGCGGTGTTGCCTATTATAGCATATTTGGCACACCTGTGTACCGAATAAACTATAATAGGTGAGTTTAAAAGGAGTGGATGTTGCTGCAGTTGTTAAACTCATAGATTTGTTTTTACTGCTTGTGTCTTGTTGCCTTTCTGTGTGCATTCTTTGCAATTGTGTCAGCCGTCTGTCTCTGTGTGTGCAGTTATTGGGGCGTGCAAGGCCATGTTGCCACCTAGCCTCAATTAGGTGTGATTTTGTTTTTGTTTTTCAGTTTGTTTACCTGTAATTGTACTTAATTAAACACCAGTAATTTATCAAGTGTGGTAATAGCTGCTTAGCTTTTGCGAAAAAAAAAAAAAAAATACTGTATGGTACCTAACACAACTTAATAGTCTTGGAGGTAGGCCCGCCTCATTTTCTCTGTGCCCTTTCACAATGTGATACAGTGATACAGCGTAGCTGCTGCCTTTACACAAGTTAGTCATTGGTTTTGCTGTTATTTGGTCTGAACAATGATAGGACAAAATACAATTTTGATAAAGGCGCAAGATGAAAAGTTACCACACTTCACTCAAAGTAGGATGTGAATGTCGCGAAAATTTCATGTCAATCCATCCAATAATCCAATCAAGACATTCTACTTAAAGGTAAGGTGAGCAATAGAGTGCAGAACCATGGTAACACCGTTCACCTCGCTCAGAGGCCATCCTTACAATAATAACACTACACTTAGGAGCAACGGAAGTCAGACAGCGGCTGGCGGTACCACGGTTTTGCACTCTGCGGCTCACGTTACCGCAGTTTCCCAAGCGTGTCGGAGAACTACGGTGGTCTTCAGGTAACGTAAAAAAACAAATGTCCATAGAAAATTTAATCTCAATCCATCCAATAGTTGTTGAGATATTTTAATCCGGACCAAAGTGGTGCACCAACCGACCACCCAACTGATCGACATTTCCGTCGCTGTCACAGCGTGGTTAAAAATAAAATAAAAACAGGTAAATGATTGCTCAGGTCTGGTAATGGGAAACATCAGAGGTTAAAAAGATACAAACTCACAATTTTTTGTTTTCACATTCTTCAGTGGCATCATAACCCTGTTATCGAAATGTTTTGTAATTGCACTCAGCTAGATTATACATAAAAACATCTTTCCACAAATAAAAGGCTTTTATTTACCTGACCCGGGCTGCTCCGCCAGAGCATCGGCTGCTGAAGTGGACTGACGCTTACTAATTGTTATCAGAAGCGACTCGATGCCAGAATGAACACAGCTAATGGGTTTCAGCGCACAACAGTCAATCATTAGCCTGCCAACAGGGGAATAAAGGCATGCTAACAGGATGCTTTGCTTTGATGCTCTGCAAATTACCTTGATTTTTTTTCCCCGACCTCTTTCAAATCCACGCTGAGCCTGCGACACGAGCAGGAGGAGTTATAAAGCGAAGGCATGCTCGATCAACGTAAATCCCCACCACATTCAGAGGTTGCAGGGTTCATCCATAATTCATGCGAGAAGACGGCGAACAGATTGAATTGTCACAACTCAGGCTGCTAGAGACGAGGAGAACGAGAGAGGAATGAGCTGTTCTCTTTCTTTGTGAGTCCTGAGCAGGAATAGAGAGAGCAGGATTAGTACACAGAGCGATTCCAACACATCCTGAGTTCATGTCTTCTCTGGTAATGTGGCAAATCTTTGCCCTCAATGACCCAGTACATGTCTGCACGTCAAATGTGAGTATTAATGTCAGCCAAGAGCTACAACTGGCTTGTTTATGAAACTAAGATTAAGGAGGGAGTCCATTAGAATTTAATGAGATGAAGAATTCAACAGTTTAAGATAAAGAAAACACTCGAACATTCACATTACTTCGTCAGGCGGGAAATATTGCTTGGAGATCTCGGTTACTTAAATAATATGACACAAATTTCTTCCTGAAACAAAACCTCCAAAATCTATGAAGCTCTAAATACCAGTGTCCACACGTTCTGTATGAACAGTGAGTAGTCATACAAACTTGATTTATAGTTGTCTCAATACAACTCAGTGCTGCCATGCCTGCAGGCTTCGAGCTGTTTGGGGATTGGTTGTTATTTTGTTGACTAATTATCTGCTTTGGGGCTCTTCTGTTGTCTTGGAGATGGTTGCTCTTAGTTCATTTGCTGTGTGTCTGTTTCGATAGTCGGCCAAATTGTTTTATGTAATAGAAAAGAAGCAAGGTCAGGTGAAAAATACAGAGACAGACACCAATAAATTCATTGGAAAATAATTTTTTTTGATGTTTTTGGTGTATCTGAAGCTTGGTAAGACAGCAATATGAAGCTATCATGGCAAAACTAAGCAAGTAAACTCTTCTGAGGGGAGGCCCACAGTCTCAGACTTTGAAAACCCCTGGTCTAAAACATCTGTTCATAATCCCATCACACTCCTACAGCAAGCAAGCAGCATTTTACTATTGCAGCTGGTCGAGGTGCAGATTTTTAACTACTTTCTATGCAGTTCGGTAGTTTAGTTTGACTGGGTCAACCCTCTCCAAATGATCATAAAATAAATTTGAGGAATTGTGAGATAACAAAGTTCTGCTATACGTATTGTGTTAATTTTTTTACTTTTTTTCTCATCAAAGCTTTTTTGTAAATAAATAATAATCGAACCGCTTTAGGGTATGGAATGATTATTAAAATTAAACCAAAAGTTTTGAGGGAAAATCAGGCTAAGTTCAGTCTCCAACAATAGATTGTATTTTATTAGTCTATTATATCTTTTTTTTTTTTAATTATTTTTACGTTAAATCTGAATCTGAAAAGTAATTAGTGCCAAATAAATGTCGTAGAGTAAAAGGTACAATAATTATCCCTGAAATAGTAAGAGTGTGAAGTAAAATAAATGGAAATCCCCAAGCACCTCAAAATTGTACTTATGTGCAATTCTTTGAGTAAATGTACATAATTACTTTCCACCACTACTAGAGTCAGGTCATGTCAGTATTCTCTGGCAGTTAACTGAGATATGATGATGTGTTGATGATGATGTCTAATGTCCGATATGCAAGATCTGAGAGTGAGCTGCTTTGCAATCATGGGTGACATTTATTGGAAATGAAACCTTTAAGATAAACACGAAGCAAATATGAATATGGTACAGAAGGTCATGGGTCATGTGGTCAATTATTGCTTTCAAAGGTCAAAGTCACAGATGCTGGAGCGTTCTCGAAAGAGGCGTTAGTGTTTTAAGTTGAAGAATTGTGAAAATATGAAGTCATAGCAACTATGACTGCATGTTCAAAGATAGTTCTTCGTTCAGGAACTTCAGTCAGGCCTTTTAAACCTCCCACATGCTCTGCCATGTGGCCACCTGTCCATTAAGCCCATATAATCTGCTAGATATTGATGCAATAAAGAGGCCACAGTAGAAGTGCCTGATTAGATTGGAACATCTGCTCCATATGGCCGGTTTAGCGTGTACACTGTCCTGAGCCTTCGTAGTCACAATGTAACACAGCAGTCGCCAGTGAAGGTGGCAGTTCAGATTTACTGGTGGCATCTGGACTACCTGTTATTTGCTGGCTTGATTCAGTGTAATCTGTGTCGGGGTTTATGAGCTGGAGAACTCTGGAGTGATTACGCTGAATTTATCGATGCAGCAACAGAAATGAATCCATCCAATTTTCATCATATTATGTTGAATTGATTTATTGACAAGAGACAGCAGTTTACTCAAAAATAAATTCTGAGACTTAAAAAAACTGTACAACATTTTGGGACTGGTTCACCTTTCCTAGAATCAGATGGGAAGATTGATATCAAAGTCTGCATGTCAAGTACAGACACGGTTTAGGAGTTGTTGGTTAAACATGTAGGCTATCCGTGAACTGCACGTACTTCTCCTCTATTGCTGTGTTTGATGCCAAATAAGCATTTATATTTTAGTTAAAAAAAGGTGTTCTTTAAACAGGGCAGGTGGAAATGAAGGTGTGAGGGTTAACAGATTGTGTTTACAGAAACCTGACAACCTGGTTTCACTTGCCAAGATGTTGTGTGCTGTTCAAATTTTTAATTTTAAAGCTTCTCTATATGATATTCAGAGCATTGATATAGCATCAAACAACTATTTGCTATGTAAAGATATAGTGGAGTAATGTCTACCTGAGCAGAGAATGAAGTCGCTCTCCTTGTTGGGCCGGCTGCACGTGCCTTTTAGTGCATGTTTGTGCATGTGATAATGCCGTCCCACCCGGTGGCGTAGTCGGAAGCATAGCGCCCACCCTCTGTCAGCACTTTTGCCGTTGTTTGCACCTTTAGCGCTTTTAGCACCGTTAGCTGTGTCGCCATGTTGAGAGCCATGTGGAGGCAATAGATATGCTCTGGATTTCGCATTGAGCACCTTTAAGCAAATGTTTTTCAGCAAAATCTTAACTGTAATCTTAATGTGTTTTGAATTATGCAACCGCATACTTACAGTATACACAGCTCAGGATGCTCCAGGAGGAGCTGGCTGACGTGGCTTCTGAGAAGGACGTCTGGGGGACTCCGCTAAGCCTGCTGCCACCGCCACCCAGACCTGGATAACAAGTGGAAAATTGATGGACGGATGGATTAGATGAACACTTTATGAGAACAAGTTGCAGGACCACGTTCATTTTTACCGTACTTTTTATTCATTTATTTAATCTTGTGTTGTCTTTCTATGAACTTAGACATTTTAATTTTCTCCATTTATTGTGTTCCTGATCTTAAAAACAAACAGGAAAACTGATCAATGATGAATAAAATGTATTCAATATAATTTGTAAAATGTATCCATTAACCTCTAGCATTATCAGTTGTAAAACTTGTATCTAATATTTTATGGGTCAGTTAAATACCTGAAAAGAACTCTTTTGAAGGAGCGATTAACAATAACCTGGATGTTCTATTGTCATTATATCAGACTGAATCGTGCAGTAAATGTGCTGTGAAACCAAAACAATGAGCTAAAAGAGGCTAATGGTTATAATTATCTGTCTGTTCATTACTAGACGTGAGTTACCCCTCTCACACATTACGCAGTCGTTTGATTCATTGATATAAAACGTATTGAATAGCAGAGATTTAAGTAAACATGAAAAAAGCAGAATCTAAATGGATTTCAAGAGGAAGAAAAAAGGTTTTGCTACAGTGTTCATCATTATGAGCACACATTATCAACAGTATTGGTTTTCAGCCTCTTGAGCTGCCCTCCTAATGCAAAGAGAAACCAGAGTAATGCTTCAAAACAGAACATATTATTGTCCTTGAGTCAGACTGAGAAACATTATATCAATGACTGTATGTAAACAGGATGAGCCAGCACTTAAACAAATACTGGAATACAAATTGATCTTAAATGAAATGCAAACAGTCATTTGCTGTTTCCTGTCAGTGGCTGAGCTGTTTGATTTAACAGCCCGCGTCCTCCGTGCGCTTTGGCTCCCTGGTGATATTTAATGCACCGCATTTTGTAAGCTGCGAAGGCTCGGCGGCGCTCGGGCAGTTTCCAGACTTAATATAGATGCTTGCTGTTTTGTATTTTATATATAAATCAATATAGAGCCAATGTTTCTCCTTGAGTGATGAAACCTTGTGGAGCCGGCGGTGAGAGCATGATTGCTTCCTGTTGAATCACTACAACTCAAGCTGCAGGCCCCGCGCATTTAGACCGTAGACTGTATAAAATATGGACATATTCTCCGTGATGTCACCCATAGGTTTCTGAAGAGCTGTTGTGAAGCTCAAAGTGGGCGGCTCTGGCTGTCGCCATTTTGGCAACGACCACACAGCCTAACTCCCGGCTAATCCAAAAGTGGGCAAAGAGGCGGGTCGTTGGTGGACCTGGGTGACGCAACAGAGGAGACAGCTACAGTAGCAGCTAGCGACCAGGTACGACACTCAACTGTCACTCAAAGCGGCAACACACTCGTTCTGCATAAATTCAAGCATTGATATAATTTAAATGGGTGAGTTGTATAAAAATTCACCCCCGTACAGTTGTCATGAACGGAGAAATTAGCCATAGAGACCAAAACCGTTTTTGTACCAGGCTATAAACATGTTTATTTCTGCTATAAAGATGGGAATTTTAACATTGGGGTCTTTTGGGATTGACCACAGACTGTATATAAGAAGTGGACGTAGTCACTGTGACATCACCCATTGGTTTGTTGACATCACCCATTGGTTCGTCTCCATCTTTGTTTTTTGCAACCAGAAGTGACATGAGAGGGTGGAGCCGTGGTAGCAACCTGTCAATCAAAGGATAATGGTATCAGTGGTTAGGAATAATAAAAAATGTTCCGCTAACTCTTTGTTTTGGCTAACTTAACTTTGGATAACTATTTCTCTCATTGTTTACTGTATATTAACAGCCATCACCAACTGCGTCACTTATGTCAAGGCCGCGCCCTCCAGTGTGCAACCAAAGACACAACATGTATTAGTCTATTTGAGCTGTTTTTCTCACTTTATTCTTTGTGTTCTTTTTCCAGAAAAAGTATTTTTTTAAGGAAAGCAATGAAGGACATTTATATACTGTAATTTGTGTTTGCAATGTGTTTTTATCGTTACCCAACGTTGATCCATGTGTATATGGTTGATTATTACTGCAGGTGTATATTGTGTATGTGTTTGCTTTGGGTACAGTGAGACAGCACAAATGAACACGTCAAGGACGCAGGGCTCGCTGGCAGAGAGTGGACAGGTGGGGCTGAGATGCTGGAGTGGCGGGTCCTTATCGTCCCGTCAGTGAAGTTGTCATGTTGATCGATACAATCCTGCCAGGGTCGCGACCTCTGAGAGCCAATTAGCGCTGCTCTCTCTCTCTCTTTCACTAAAGATCAAACTGCAGAATTCACAGGTGATGTATTTTTATCTCGCTCCTGTCTGACAGCTCAAGAGACTGAGAGAGCAATTAGAAATATGTGTATTTGTTAATGGTTAAAAGGTGATGAGTGACAGGATCCTACCAGTGCAGCCCGTTCGCACGAAAAAAACGTTTCAATTCCGCAATAATGCGCAAAGCATTTAGCGTGCAATAAGTACGCCTTTCTTGATTTCTGCGTGTCATTTGTATGCCACGTATCCTGTACCACTGCAATGTAAACGTAAATGCTACGGTAAGAGTTTGTGACGTAATATAAAAATCAAGAAAGACCACTTATGGTGGGCAGGTGATGAGGTGGATGGGCCCCACAAACACCAAACTTTTAACCAGGAGACCGTTGTTTGAGACCGTTGTTGACTGGTGTTTTGTTTTTGTAAGTTGCGTTGGTGACGTTTGTCACGTTTTTTATTGACGTTTGTGACGTGTTTTCCGTAGATGTGTTACGTTGTTTCCGTAGATATTTTACTTAGTTTACGTACTTATTTTATGCCCAACCATGATGATTTTCCTTACACTAAAATGTGTACTCATGACACGTGTAATAATGTATGTGTAATGTCGTGGTATTTATATGCCTTCCCGTGAGACCGGGTTGACCAGTGATTTAGCTGAGCAGCTGAGCTAAAGCAGTTTGGTTTAGGACACATCAAAGTTTTCACATAGATTGAAAAAAGTAAAAAAATTAGAGACATTGAGTTGCATGCAAGAACATTTTTATGTTGTTATCCAAAATCTCTCACACGTGTGAGTGTTCCAAGTCAGATTCACCAAGCTCTCTTACCTGCACAAACGTATCGTAAACCGCTTGTCTCAACTTGATGAATTTCACCTGTTCATAAGGAGGTGCGCGTCCCTTAGATATGAGGTATACATACTTTTTTTAAAATTTTATTTTAGTTCGGTATTTTATTTGAAATTATCACATTTAAACCTCAGTATCCATTCAGATAATGAATTAGAATTCTTAAATCTAATAATTGTTAGATACATTTGTGAGTACTACCGG
Organism: Sebastolobus alascanus; assembly: GCA_916701645.2. NCBI lineage: Eukaryota > Metazoa > Chordata > Actinopteri > Perciformes > Sebastidae > Sebastolobus > Sebastolobus alascanus. The sequence continues at coordinate 101,100 of CAKAOJ020000289.1, forward strand.
ATGAGTACTCGCATGATCATGAACGGGTCGCAGATGTGCCATTTGGTTTGATTACTGTGTGTCAAAACTAATGCGGCAGGAAATTATGTAATAATTAAATTGTAGCTTTAATGTTGCAAATTTGTTGAAACAGCCCTCAGGTCTTAAGAATGAAAGCTTGGCTTTTCAATTAAATACCAGCATTAGACCTACAGTAAGTGCAGGGCCTTTGTTTCTCAAAATAATAATAAAAGAATAAATAATGAAAGATTGGTCATTTATGTACATATAATGACAAATAAATGGTATTTTGATACATGGTGTTTCAATACAAATAAATGCATGCCCCATGAGATCAATACCTGTATCACAATGCAAACATCTGTAATAACAATGTCGCTCATGTTATAAAGTACAATACTCTGAATGGGAATAACATAAATGTAATGTCAAGCTAATGTTTCATCTTATTTCCTTTAAAAATAATAGTTTAATATGTTGCCTCTGTGTCACAGGCCCGTTCCCTTCCATCATTCCAGACACGTTTGTCGTCTTTAAATAAGTTCTCTGGAAATGTTTGCTGCCCACAGCTTTCTAATTTCCTTCCCTTGTCACTCCTTGTTGTAGGTTTTTATATTACTTTAATCGTCTCCCTCACTGATGCCGCTAAAACACACTTCCTCTAAATGTTGATCCCATAATCATTTCCCTTGGCATCCTACAAGCTCTGATAGTCCGCAGCTATCAGTGATGTGTTCATAGCTGGTGTGATATTGCTTTCGCGGCGTGGCCCATTTCCCTGAGTCCCGTGGGATGTCATATAATGCTCAACTTGTCACACCAGCTCTGAGAGCGGGAGAAGGACCGTGGGTATATTAAGGGACCGCATTATATTCAAGACGATTTCGGAGCCTGGACGTGTCCTAGAGGATATAAAGTGCAAAAGGGATTTAGATTTTTTTTTTCCCTTTCAAGCTTGACAGTAAGATAACCAAAGACTAATTTATCTCCTCCGCTGTTAGAAGATCTAATTTGCAAGTGAAATATAATGTCTACAGCCTGATAAGAACTTTGTGCTGATGGTGGCAATGTTGCTCCTTCAGTCCAAAACTTTAGTCCACAAGATATCAAGACAACTCCAAGTCAGCACGGCATGGAATTTGCTATGGATAATTGTAGTCACCAGCTGTTGAGTCCTAATCATTTAGGTGAACCCTGACCTTTTCTCTAGCACCCAAAAACAACAGGTCACAATTCCCCCAGAAACGTCACTTTAGTCCATGGCAAATGATTGTAGACTAATGGATGGCTCTCTATGAACTTTGCTGTAGACATTTATGGTCCCCAGAGAAAGATTGCTAAAGAGTAATTTCAACCAGTCTAATAATCCTGCATGTGCTGCAAGCTGCTGCTGCTGGTGGCGAGTTCATGCGTTTTCACACCTTCCAGCAGAAAAGATTGCCCACTGGATGTTACTTTTTGTGCAAGTTATTTCAATACCTGCTGAGTGCCAGTGGCAAGCTCCTGTACACTCAGAGGCAAATTCACAAAGAAGGGATTGGGGCCGCTGATAGCACCATGAATTGCACATCACTTGCAACCGCTATCGGCCTCGTCTCGAGGACCGATTCACAGAAGATATTCTGTTTTTTTTTTTTATCTGATTGCAATTTTCCATCTGACAACTTATAAATGTTTGTGCCAAGAACACAGCAAGTTCTAAATGTTGCTTTTGCACCAAGAACACAGTAGTCAGAACAACGGCAGAGAGAACAAAAGAAATTGTAATTTTCAGACAGCGAGCTACAGATCCTGACCGACGGGGTACAGAGGCTTTCTTCAAAACTTCAGGCAAGGAATTTAAACGTGACAGAGAGAAACCATATGAATGTGCTTCACTTACCACCAACTTTCTGAAAATGCTAATAATTTCACTGTAACTGCGCGTGGCTATTAGCACTTGTCTCTGTGAATTGGACTGTTTTTGCAAATATGAGGCTCATTTGCATAGAAAGAGGCCAACTGTGCTCCAAACGTCTGCATATTACCTATTTTAAATGTGTGTAAATCGCACAGGAGCACCGAGACATTTATCTATTATCTTTTTATATTATCATTTATCTATCTATTTGTCTTATTTGCACAGGCTTAGTGGCCGCAAAAGCTTCGCAATCCTTTTTAGTGTTGTGTTCACTCTGTAGAAAGGAAGCTGTCATTAGCTGACTGCCTCCTTTATGGGTCCACATTGTCAAAACTCTAGGCAAGGGGTGGCCCTAAGATATTCAAAACTATATTAATATTACCTTGTTCAAACAACTTTTCTATTTCAGGGTGTAATGTAATTAACTCTGCAGCAACTTGGGGCGGCTAGCTGAGCTTTTTAGTCTTGGAAACACTCTGCATTGGAAAAGGTTCACAGAGCGCAATGAGACATTTTTGTCTGGAAGCACAATGAGTGAAGGCTGCAACTAATGATTACATTAATTAGTCTCTTCACTATTATTTTTTTTAATTAGTCAATTAGTCTATAAAATGTCAGAGAATGCTGAAAAAAGCCAGTCACAACTTCCCAGAGCCCAAGGTGGTCTTTAAAAAGCTTCTTTTTTCCGACCAACAGACCAAAACCCAAAAGATAATACATTTACAAAAATATATAAAATCGAGCAAATCGTCACACTTGAGAAGCTTGAACTAGAGAATATTTATCTTTTTTTCCTGATAAATGTTGATTATCAAAATTGTTTTGGAATTTTCTGTTGATTCATTTCCAGTCACAATAAACAAATTATTAGATCAGGCAAAACTGGGCAGATTGGCTCTGATTATGATATAGTAGGCTATTTAATAACTTAAATACCATGTTGACCTCCCCTGACATAACATGCGTGTTACATTTGAAAGCAGCAAAATCTAAACTGCCTCAAAATCAGCCGCTATAGTGAGCGCCCTGCTAAGAGAAAGCTGCATTAACAACGTTAGATCTTTTCCCTTCCTCATCTCTTCGGTATAAAGTAGCGCAGAGCAGCCGGGTTAGTAAACCTGAGCATGCTGTGTGCAGTTTACTGATGAGACACTGCAGGATTTCTGGGAATTATAGCTCAAGATTTTCGAGCAAAAATGTCCCAGTGCAGTTGGAACTGCCAACATCTGACACAACTTTAAAGAGGCGTCTCCAGCTGGAGTGTGCTGAGTATTTCTGCTGTTTTCTCCAGTTGCTCTGTATGTGTGTGTGTGTGTGTGTGTGTGTGTGTGTGTGTGTGTGTGTCTGTGCGGGCCGGCCGCCAGGTGACTCATCTGACTCCTGAGTCTTGATATCTTAGTCTTCGGTCAGTGAGGGATGATACAAGCTCCGTCAGAGACAGAATAGACCGCCCAGTAGCCCTCACTACAAAACCAAACAGGCTACACAGCCAGATGTCAATAAAGTCCAGACCACACCTTGCTCACGGTGTGCAAAAATAAAAAAATCATCAAAGGAGAATCATCTTTAATGAGACCAGAGGTGAGAAGTAAGCTACAAGTTTTGCATATTGTAGAATATTACTGTTAAGATAAAAGAGAAATCACCTGTTGTGTTTCTGATGTCACGCTGATTTCTGTCAGCCACAATAAGCTCGGGGTACTGTGTGCCGAAGAAAGTTGTTTTCTTTTATTCATCACAGGAGTCAGCAGTCTGCGCCCCGTCAGTTGTTTTGTTCTTTTATTAAACGGCAGGAAGTCTGAACAGACAGAATACAGGGAAGAAGAGAGAGGAGATCCTCCGCTATGAAAGACAGGAAACTTTTGAATGAAAAAAAAGCTAAATCACACATTTCGTCACATACTTGTGACTTCCAGGCCACCGTCCGAGGAATAAAAGCCACTCTGGCTGGGGTCTGCAGATGTTGGAAGCCCTTACGCACCCAAACAGATGTTTTCACTCATAATCCCTGATTAAACCGCTGCTCAGAACAGTGTGGGCGTGTACAGACAGAGATCCACTGACATCTTCTGCACCTTCCTGTTTGTCTTGTTGCACCTGTTTAGAGAGGATGATTTACACATTCAATGTTCTTAATAGTTCATGGAGTGACCTCACGTAATAGGTCACAGCTCTGTCCACGTTTAACTGGAAGAGACGTCTAAATAAGCAGAATAACTATGTGTACAGTATGTATGTATGGTTTTGTAGGGACTTTAAAGGAATAGTTTGACATTTTGGGAAATAAACTTGTAGAGACTTAACTAAATGAGAAGGTCAATTGAAGCTAATTAGCAGATTTTCTCGAGCAGGATCACGCCTCAACCGTGCCACTTCCCGCATTTCCATAAATCCCCGCCTAACCCACTCCTTCCGTTCTGCTCTTGTATTCAGCACCCCTCCTTCCCACTCGCTGTTCTCTTCCTTCCTCCCTTTCCCTCTCGCTTCCCCTCCTCTACGTAGGGTCCTGAAGGGGTTCTTCACACGACGGATTCCGTGTCGAAGTTCCCCACGGAGATTCGGCAAAGCGGATGAGCTACAAGCAGTTCAAGCCTCGCATATCAATCATGCTTTTCTGTAATAAATCGTTAAATGCATTTTGTTGATGTTGTGGTACTTGCTAATGAATACCGAAACCATCATGACAAGCAAAGCAAATGAGAGCAAACAAGACAAACATGCAGAGACTTGGCCTGATGACGGTTGCTTTAACTTTCAAGACTTGTGACCATTTTAGCTCTGGGAAGCTGCATGCGAGCTTTAATCTTCCCACTGCTTTTTTTCTGGATTTTTCTGAATATACTAAATTGGGGAGGCTCTAGACCATCAAGAAAAGATAGTACTGTATAGTATTTCAGCCTGAGTATCCAGATATCATGTAACGTGGCATCAGAGGGGAATTCGGTTTAGCAGGCAAAAATAATCTTCCTAGTTTCTGAAAAACAGGACTCAGTTTAAGACTTTCTTCCAAAGTACAGTCAATGCTATACGGTCATTTCAAACTCACAGGACAGAAGACATGACATGTCCCTGATTCACTCCCTCCATGTAAATCAAGGTGAAAAAAGTACATCGCCTCTTCCAAAGTCTTCACACAGCGAGAGACTGAATGATGAATGAGGTGTCGTTCGGATTCTCGTGCTGTGGTCATTGTGTGTGTGCTGTGGCAGGGACATAAAGAGCAGGACGGGTCTCTGGGGGCTTCACATTGATTCCCCTCCTGCCAGAACTGCAGCACTGTGGAGAAATGACAACAGCATTCATCATCCCACTGGTCGTACAGACGGGGCAGGACCACAATACAGGGTGGCAGCGGAAGAGCACCGTGTGTCTGTGTGTGTTTGTGGTGAAGGGTGGTCTAACAGGTTTAGAACATAGATCCATATAGATCCATATCCAATATGTCCATGTAGACAAAAGTGGATTATACTGCCAGAACTTCCTGTTTGATTTTTCAGTATGAAACAGGAACTGAGGTGAATCTGAGTTGACTACAGCAGCCATCGTCCAAGAAGGAGAAAGCTACAAACTTTTAAACTTTAAACCTATGAGCAGCGAGTATTTGTATAATATTTCTGATCACTAGAGGGCAGGATGTAAAATTGAGAACCAGGTCAATTATTTCTAATAAGTTGGACATCACAATGGATTAGACAGTCTGAATTCCCACAAACAGGGCAAGAGATTCCTTAACTGATGTTTACTCTCGCTATAACATCATTTAAACTATTTTCCATATTTTCCAGCTGAACTGCACGTTGTAAATATGATATAATTTTATCACACAATCACACGTAAATGGCAATATTTGTGTAATTTTGGGCCCCAACAAGCACAGAAAAGCTATTGGGGATCCTGGGGAGGCTGATGGTGCTTTCACACCTAACACTCTGGTGCGTGTGTCTGTTTAGATTGATTCGTCCGGGCTAATTTTTCTTCTGTATTGACTCACAAAATGCAAACAAAAAAACAAAAGATAAACAATAAATTAACATACAAATGCGTCCTGACATTTCAAACCCCAACCAAACCAATATACAAATCTAAACCAACCTTTTACCATGCACCCCTCAAACAATATCAGCCCTAAATATTATTACTTTGATGATGAGTATTTTTCGTGGCAGGCGTGGCTTATAATATCTCATGGTCCGACAATGTTATGTTATGATATTTTGTCTTTATTTATTGGTCTTTATTTGTATTGTATATGTAATGTTTACACTGTAGAACAGCACTGACAGAACAAGAAGACAACAATTATTGGTTTAAATCTGTTTTCTTTCCCTTCTTCCTCCTTTTTTTCCCTCTTCTCTCTTCCTCTCTTTTTTTCTATAGTGACACTAAGTACTTTTCCACAGTCGCCCATGTTTCAGTTTATTCTGCCTCATTATTTTGCGATCTGAAAGCTACCTTTTTCCAACTTAATCATTTCTATTGCTTCAGTGATCCATTCTTTCTAAGTTGGTGTCAGCATTACCGTCTTTGTGACCATACATAATGAGATCTTTTCATTCTTTGATGATACTCTGCTGAAGTTATGCAAATACACGTGATTGTGGTGTGAGAGGAATGGCTGTATTAGTGTGGATCATCACTTTTTTTGTCATGCCAAACCAAAGAGCTTTAATTTTAGTGCAGTCCCACAACAAATGGAGTAGAGTTCCTTCATCAGCACCAAATTTTTTATATTTACTGTCATCCCTTATGCCAATTTTATGTAGCTGTGACGGGGTTGTTATATAAACTGTTGAGACTTCATTTTTTGTACAAGAGAAGACCTTCCTTGAATTTTTCCATATATCATTCAAGGAAATATCTTCCTCTTTTTTTGTATAGGTCTTAAATTGGCCGTTAGTGCTTTCATTAAATATTGTGTAACACATTTTAACTATATTTGTATTGAACTAGTTGTGTTTAAAAGGTATATGTGTGTGTGTCACGGTTCAGTTTGTATATGGGATATTCTTTTTCATAAAGTGATTATTTTGGGATATTATGTTCGGTGATTAATTCATTAAAGGTTTTAAAACAGTTATTATAAAAAGAGCTAAGTGATTCCATTGTCTGGGATGAATTAATCAAACTACTGGTGTGAGAGCACCCTGGCTTTACACTTTGTTTGCTACAAGAAAGTATTGTGACCCAATATTGAGTAGACTAATAGGGGATACCATACTATAATTAATCCCATCAGTTTTCCAATGGATGAACAAGTTTCACCGCTGCACCGTGAGGCTCCCAGAGGAGAGAGTGATTCCACTGCTAACACCAACGCAGGAGGACAATGCTACAATGACAACGCTGATGGCGACCCACCTGGGGGTGAGTTGAGCAGATCAACACAAGCCAGGCTGTCCAATGTGGAATCGATGAGTTTATGTCGATGGAAGCAATGCTTGGCTCAAGATTTTAAACCCAGGCTTTGTCAGACGCCACAAAGCTGCTGAGGCAGGATAAAAAAAACCTGACAGTGGACTATATATATCAATATTCAACATGTTAAACCCCTCAGTGTCTTCATCATCATCCTTACAAGCTGCTATAGATGCAACTTTTATACTTTATTTAAGCTTTAGCTCATCATTTTAAATGAAAAAATGAAGGAATACACCATCAGCAGGAGCCCCAAAGTTGATTTAAACCAAAAACCAAAAAGGTTACAATTGAAAGCATCCCAACAGGAAAAATCTACTTTGTTTTACCTTGATGCAAAATGGTCATTCTTGGATAGAAGCTCCAACTCTTTGATTCAAACTACACTTATTTCACTCGAGTAAAATAAACACCAACCTAAAAATGGACTAGAAATGCAGATGTTATTATTGTCATCTCTTATTCATGGGTTTAATAAATCTAACTTCTGTGTAGTTTGCAAAAATACTAAAAAGAGGAGTAAAGGTCGTTCCTTTTGGGGTATATGGCATGTTTTTCCAGTTTGAAGAGTATTCCTGTCTCCTCCTCCTGCAAGATGTTTTGTAGGAGCAATACACAGAGGAGACGGCATCCTCCTCTAATAAGCTGCACAAACAGCTTGTGATGCAACAGTTAATGTATAACAGTAGGAAGCAGTCAGAGAAACTGGTGTCTGATTAATAATTCTTTCTCATGCTGCGCGATTTCAAGACCAAGTCAGCGAGAGAGCACAAACATATCAACACTTAGCATATTAATGCCGGGGTTGGGATTGAGCAAAAGGGGAACCGCGGAAAAGAAATCATACATTAATAATCGCTGCATTGCAGAGAGAAACCACAAACAGAGATTAAAGGTAGGGTTTAAATTGTTTTTTAAATGTCTTGAATCTTTAAAAAAAAAAAAAAACCTTCATAGAGGTTTATTTCATATCTTGAAGTGACAACAGCTCTGGATAACAAATGTTTGTAACCAGGAAAAAGTGCCAAATAGATGAATATTATTTCTCATTTATAATTTGGTATCTATCTTGTCCTCATTGACAAGATTTATAAAAAACTGCAAAATGTTTTCATTGCTCACAGGACTGTAGTTGAGAACACAGAGACATGTCCTTGGTCATTTTTAATCACAAATTTGAGGGGGCATTTGAGGTCCACATGGTGTTTTGTAAAAGTCTGATTTGATTTGATTTGCCCTAAATATCTCAAAATATAAATGATTCCCATCTTTTTTCATTTTATTTTAGCAAAATGGAAATCAAAAGATTCATTTTGCCAGCAGAATTGTTTTCATGGCTCTGCTAAGAGCACTTTGAAAGGGCAGGTGAGAAAATGAAAATTACAGACAACATAATTGAAAACCGTTTTACAGACTTTATTTGGTCAAATGTGGCTTTTGAATCCTTAAGACTTGCAAATGTGAAAATGGGAAAACAGTATTGAACAACAAATTCGATGAGTGATTATAAATCAGAAAAGATATGAGATTGTATATAAACAAGAGTTGGACCAAAAGTATTGTAAAAATGAATTCACAACTCGCTGTCATTCTTTTTTTAAATTGTGCTTCGTGTAGAAGAGTTTTAGTTGCTAAACTTAACCAAACCGTATTCATAGAAGTGGCAGATGTGAAAACTTTAATTTGGCCCACAACACTCACTGAAAAAAACAACTTAGTTTGTCATTTGTGAGGAATTTAAATTAAATTCCAAAACGTAAAACTAAACTTTCCCCCATCAGGACAGTTAAACTCTTCCCTCTCATCTCTTCTTATCTGAGTCCTTTGTGTTTCTGCTGAGGCACGGAGTTTGAGTTTTGCCTCAGAGACACTTCCTTCTGTTCAAACCATCAGACTGTGTAAACAGCCGTCTGTGGGCGATTAATCATGCCTGGTGCAGAGACACAGAGAGAAAGAGGCAATGAGAGAAGGGGCAAAGATGGAGAGAAGAGTGCGCTGGGTTAAATAGAAAGATAAGTGTGAATGCGTTTGGGAGCAGATGACGAAGAAGAAGAGTGACGAGAAGGTTACACTTGAACATATCTTTATCCTCTCAGCTGCACCTGCTGCTTGTCTTTTCAACAAGTGTAATATAGTTTATTTTTTTCAAAGTCAAATAGGAAGTGTTTGAAATTGAGGCTCTCTTTGATTCATCAAAGGAAAGTAATACAAGCAAGTTGGGAAGAGGAGGTCAGGTGATGGAAAAGGTGGGACAGGGGTTACTACAGGGCAGGAGGGAGTGGCTGGATCTGCAATGACAAGGGACTTAGTAAGAGCAGACAACCAGATACTGCTGGCTGGAGTTGTGACAGATATGATCTTGTTTCTGGTTTTTAATAAGTTATAATTTTCTTTCTTTTGCACCAATCCATTCAAACAAATAAAGCATATATGACCTTGAACTTAAAAGAAGTAAGCAATAAACAGAGGGAATTTAAAACAAATAAAAATAAAGAAAAACTGTCTAGTAGAAAGTACAGACAAAATAACCTAATTTCTACCAACAGAGCGTTGAAGTGGAGATGAATCCTGGTTAAAGTCTTCCAACCCAGATGAAGACGCCTCATTTCTAACTTTGAATTCTAGTCCAATCAAATTTCCCACCGTGTCATTCTGTGTTTACTGCTTTGTCTTCACACCTATGATACTCATTTGCAGGAAAACATGTATTAAACATCAGTGTGTGTGCGATATAAATAAAACCTGTTCATGAATAAGACATTTTTCATGTGCATGTCTTATTTTTTTTGTGCTTTTATTTGGTACCCGGGTGTAAAAAGCTGAGGGGGAACGAGCTTCTATCCAGCCTGCGAACGGAGGAAGCAGTAATCAGATAGCTGCTGTAACTGTTTGACATTCAAGTGTAATCATAGCAAAAAGCGAATTTTTCCTCTGAAAAGCTTCATTTCACAGTGAGATATTCACCGTTTGAAAACGGGACGCCTGTTCCAACAAAATGATTGTTGGCATGAAAATGGAACTCTCTGTGGCAGGGGTATTGAAGTGATTTGCAAAGTGGGACGCTTTAGTCACAAAGTAGTAACATTTTCAAAGATGCAATCCACCGCTGTGCTGTTGAGTCTTGAGGAGCTCGTTTCCACCTAAACTGAAGTGCAGCGTTTGGTGGTTTAATCCCTCACTTATTCAGAGCTCTGGCTAGATGTGCCTCTGCTGGATATCTCAATCTTGGGTTTCAACCATAAACTGTATATAAGAAGTGGACGTAGTCATCGTGACGTCACCCATTGGTTTGCAACCAGAAGGGACAAGAGAGGGTGGAACTAAGTACAACGAACACTGAATAAGATATTTTTAGGCGACCATAAGACAATCCGTATGACAAAAATGATACATATAATGTTAACATAATATGAAAAAATGTATCCAGGAGGATATCAAATAGCTTCCAGGTGTCACTAAAACAGATGGAGCCTGAGCCACACGTCTTCCTCTCCACCATGTAATCTAGAAAGAGGACAGGCTACACAAACACACAAGAAGCAATCTCAAGCACATTATTCACACCGTTCAATTGTTATCATAAAGGTAGTGGCAGGACATGAAGCTCCACGGTGTGGATATGACCTTATATATCAGTTTAGGGGCATTGAATATGCAAAAAGAGGCATCCATCAAGATTAAATCCAACTAGGAACACTTGTAAAAGCAAGCGGCACAGAAAAAAAGCAAGAGGTTTAAGATGAAGATATGAAAATGATCTTGCAGCCAGCGTGCCTGTATCCAGCCTAGTCTCATTCCCAGGACGTCAAATACTGACGTTTTGTCACAGCCCTCGGCATCTGATACCGACGCACAAAGCACCATTTAGCGTATGTATGAGATGCACCGGGCTTTCAAGTAACTACAATGTAAACCCATCCGTGTCAGTATTGGACGCTCAGTGCAACTGCTCTGGAAGTCAGGTGATGTAGTATAAAGAGCGGCAAAGTCTGCGTAGGGAGGAGGTCGGGTTGGATGAATGGGTCAAAGAAACACAGGACTTTCACCCAGGAGTGAATCTCGTGTGAAACCAAAAGTCGTGACGTAAACTTACTTACGTCACATCAAGTTACGTAGCCTGTGTTATAAATATTTTAACCCAAACCATAATCTTTTACAGACCTAACCAAGCAGTTTTGTTGCCTAAACCTGTGACGCCAAGGGGTCCCGACCAAGCATCCGCATGTGATGAGTTGGTAATGAGAACGGGTTGTTGTATCATAATCACTGATGCACTGATTGTTATGCAACTCTGTGGAGATGAGGGAGCTGGTATTGTCAGTGTATTCCCCCTGTTGTTTATGAGTGGCCTTGGCTCAAGTCAGTCTGTCAGCCTGTTTAGCTGCGGTCCAGAACAGGGACAAACATTAATGGATTATGTGTTTTCCATCAGGGTTTTTGGTCTCTGTCCCTTACAGCTGCTGGTCAGGCCTGGAAACAGCAGACTGGATGAGACGGACTGTCCATTATCCCTCATTGTTATCATATACCAACAACAGTGGTGATTGTCACCGGGGTCCTCTCCCTTTCTTTGCTATTATATTCATTTAATCACTCTTCCACTCAGATGATGGGACTCAAACACAATGGCTGCTGATGCTTGACTAGAAAGGATTTGGCCACACAGTGGAGCATGGTGGGTAGTCTAGAGAGAAAATGTGTGTGTGTGTTTATGTGTGAAAGAGAGCTATTAGAAAGACCACATTAAATGACTCAGACAAGTGTTGTCTGTATCAAACCTGAAATTAGTTCATAATCTAAAGTAATAGTATAATTTTCAGCAGTGTTTATCATCACTGATATAATACTGATGTGTTCTCTGTGAGCTTCACAAAATAAAGTTATCTTAGTGATGAAATGAATTAGTGTGGTTTTGTGGGCGTCTTCCTGCCTACGGTGTGTATTCACATAGGGGTTTTTGTCTCATTACCGCAGGAATTCTGTTAAGAGTTCAGAAAGATTCACTGGTTTACGTGAGTAATGTGTGAGTTGGCTTCTAGGCCTTAACATCAAACAGAGCAGTGTGATCATTCAACTACAGATCTTTTATGATATTCAAGCTTCATTGGAATCAGAAAATGTGGAAAATGGAAAAAGACAATATGTAACTTTTTGACTTGGCAATGGATGAAAAGAGGATCACCAAAATTATTACAATTCCACCTGAGAGGGAATGAATGTCTTCACCAAATGTCACGGCTGTCCATCAAATAGTTGTTGAGATATTTCAGTTGTTTTTTTTAACAGATATTCACCAGGCAGCAACCTCCAGTTCTGAAAAGTGAAGCCAATGCTGAAGTGCCTTAAACTTGCATTCTTTCTAATAGCCAGCAGGGGGCGACTCCTCCGGTTGCAAAAAGAAGTCTGATTGTATAGAAGTCTATGAGAAAATGAGCCTACTTCTCGACCATCCTATACGCTGACTTGATGTGTATTGGTACCATGAGCCTTGTTGATTCTTTTTGGTAAGAGTTTGAACTGTCAAAATGTGTTGCATACTTTACGTGTGTGTTTGTGTCTATCAATGTGTCTCACTGTTTGTTCAACCTCCAGCATGATGGCATTTTCACTGTGTGTTTTGGTGTGTGTTGGTGTGTAACCTGGCCGGGTTCTGTGCTGTGATAAAGGGCCAGCTGCCACCTCAGCTCTCTGCCATATGGAGCCAGACCAAGGCTGCTGCTGGATGGAGAGATTAGAGAATAAATGACTGATAACCGCGAGCCAGAGGGGCTCTGAGAGCAGAGAGAGACACATCACAACCCGCTGTAACTGCAGAGAGAGAAGGAATGAAAAGAGGGGAAATGAGGAAAGAGAGGAGTGAGGCACAGATCAGTCTCAGAGTGCTCAGAATAAATGTTTTTTTTGTTATTTTTGGTAGGGTATTGGAAACACACTTCAGTCCTGCACTGATATAAAATCATGTAACTGTAATTGTTTAAGGAAAAAAGAGCTTCATTGTGCTGCTGTATTTCCTCTATGAGCTCTAAGTGTTGTTGTGGAGAAGATTGTACTGTGCTGACCAGAAGGAAAATAAAAGAACACTTACTTTGAAAAAAAAAAAAAAATCAATAGCAAAACTATTTGAGAAAAAATAGATTGGAACAAAATAAAAACCCAGTGAATACTCAACTCCCTCTGATTAAAAAAAAATGTTTTATGAGACTTGTTGAGTTTAGTTTAAAGAGGACCTATTATGCCTTTGTGCTTTTTTGCTTTCCTTTAGTGTGTTATATATTCTTTTGTGCATATAAAAGGTCTGCAAAGTTACAAAGCCCAAAGTCCACGCCAAAGGGAGTTACTCTCGAACACAGAAACACTGCTCCTGAACTGCCTGAAACACCTCGCTTGAAGTCCTGCCTTTTCTTCCGTAACGTGGTGATGTCACCAAGTCACACGTTTGCATAACGGCTAGTTTGGCATGCCCTCAAACAAAGTTAGAGAGAAAGTTATAGCAGAGCTGGTGCGGAGTCCAAAGAGTTTGGTTTGGTTGACCAATCACAACAGATGGCCAGCTGATCAATCAAAGCAGACTGTGTTGCTGCTCTAGTAGAAACCCAAAGTACAAGTATGCACCTGAAAATAAACATATTCTGCTCTTTAAAGCAGCTGAATTGGAACAAGAAAGCTGACAGTATTTTGAAGCAGCAGCTGCACGGCTTGCTGTTACCACCAGAGGTACCACATGTAGCCTCAGTGTGATTTGCTCTATAGTGAGCAACTTAGTTAGCTGGCAGTTCACCGGTAAGTAGTGTTATATGCAGGGTACTCATGTAGCCAAAAATCAGAGCTGGTGAGTACCAATCAGATTCAATATTTGGTTTAGAAGGATACTTAACCGAAAATATATCTTTTGAATATTAAATACTCACTACCTGTAAGGTTGAGAGATGGTTCTGGGAGGTGTGTACTAAATCTTTTAACGCCTTCATGAAACCATAACTTTCAAAATCAGTACCTTTAGCTTTTAATGATAAGTCTGGTGACTTTTCTATACCTTTCTTACTGTTAAACAAATCCCATAAAACACCATCTAGTGGCCTTTATTAAGCCCAATTTATAGAAGTTTTAAGTATGTAAATCACAGTAACCTTCATCTGCATTTTTTTTGTGATTTGTCCATCCTCATCCTCATCCACATCCTCTTTGTCAGTTTGCGATGACGCACATGCAGAGCTTCGGTTCTCAAAACTTTGCTTTATGTTATTTTTCTTGACATACAAAACTCTCCCAACATTTTTGGATGTATTCAGTTGTAGCAGCTATTGTCGGCATCACAGCTTAATGCTTCCATGCTTTCATTGTTCGCCTAACCTGCTGAAGCGCTGCGTACAATGATATCCACTGAAATTCCCCTGTCATGAATTCATTCTTCCTCATAGGACACCTTTTCTTGGTATCACAAATAATCTTAACAGGTTTCCTTCTTCACAGTGGCCCTGAAAATGGACAAAAAGATTACCACAGAATATGCAGCTGAACAGAATGTGATTCATTTTATTGAGAGAGGGCATTTTAAGTAAGGAAATTCACTTGGAGCAGAACAGACAGCTACTATTTATTGCAGCACTAAAAGGGGTATGAATGACACTGTAATTTGCAAGTATTTTCGAGTGCAATAAGAATGCCATTCTTGCTTTTGGCGTGTCATTTATACACCATAGTCTGTATTGATGGCAAAGTAAACGCATCCGTGTAAATATGCTACACTCAGAGCTAGTGACGTAGAATCAAAGTGCAAGAGACTGCTTATGGTGGGTGGGATGGGAGGTGGGATGGGTCCAACAAACACAGGACTTTCAACCAGGAGACCAGTGTTCAAGACTGGTGTTCGTGTCCCAAAGTGTTGTTGAGTTATTTTGAAGTTAATTTACTGACGTTTGTGACATGTTTTTTAGTGATGTTTGAGATGTGTTTTCCATACTTCTGTTACGTTGTTTCTATACGAATGTTCTGCCCTCATCAAAGAGTCCCCCTCCTTAACTAGACAGACAGATAACTCCTTCAAGACACTGTAGTCAATGAATCTTGGATATATTTCTCACCACCGTTTAGTATTGACAGTATGAGAATGGAGTAAAACAAATGAAGAAAGAAAATAAAGGAAACAATGAGTAAGATAAGCCTCATTAATATACATTTCCATCATGCCTATTATATTCCCCATGAAGACTATCTGACATATCTGGCTACTGATATAGCTAGCTGAGAGCCATTAACGGGACAGGTTACATGGTGAACAATGAAAAGTGCATAACACATAAAAATATGGCCTGACCCAGCCATCCACACAAAATATAAACATTGATGCAAATATGGGCATCTTATAAAATAAGTACTTACATACAATGCTTCTACAAGTGATTCCAAAAGAAGATGGATGTAGATGCTCTGTCTAGACAGTTCCACAATGTGCTTTCTACTCAGGAAAGCAAGGAAAACAAAGATGGCCGCCTACAGGGTTCAAAGGACAAGCAACAGAGCCTGTACCAAAAAGAATCAGCACCGCCTAGGGGCTGCAAAACTTAACTGAAAGTTTCTTTGTCTCAGGCCAGAACAACATATTTTACTTAATTTATGTACTTCTTTTAAGCCCAACCGTTACATATTTCCGAAACCTAACTAAGTGGTTTTGTTGCCTCAACCTAATTGCGTTCATTACCATACTTTTGTTGCGTGGCGTAAAAGTGACATGCGAAAAGAGGCGTACAAATGACACACAGAAAGGTTAAAATGTGCCCTAATGACACGTTTAATGTCCTGCTATTTATACACCTTCCCATTAGATCATGTGGTTTATTGGTATAAAACCATGTCAGTTCCTTCAATTCAATTCAATTGAACGTGGCCTCAGTAACTACATTGTGAGTAGTTACTGATGGACGAGTGAAGAACAAATCAGGAATGACCTGATACTTAATGAATTGTTAATAAGGAGTTGGTGAGGAACCAAACCGGAGCAAAAAGAGTGAATATTGCACTAATGGTGGACAAAAGCAGGCCCCCAAATTAATGTTAATATTGCTCCGTGGTCCAGATTTGTACTGTAAGTAAGAAAATGTTTCCTAACACGTTAGCCAAAACTACGCCCTGAGACAGTGATTTGTGGTGGCTGTGCATCCCGTTTGGATGTTTTGCACTTTAGTAGCCAAACATTGATTAAAGCAGCTTCAAGCTCATCATTCAATATTTAGCAGATCGAGTCTGTAAAAGTGTTCACTGCAACCCCGACGCTCTAAAGACATTGTTTTAAAGGATTCCACCGTAAAATGGATCGCAGCTGTAATGGAATGAACCTTCAAGTCACTGGATCAGAGAATTGACTGCACACGATTTTCTGACTGACGTTAACTGATGTTTTAAAATGTGCATTTAGGTGATGGACACATAAAAGCAAAGTGCGGCTGACCTTCAGTTTCCCTGACAGCTACAACTCATTGCTGTTTACTTCCTGTCCATAACTCCCCGAGGAGCTGGAGCTGCCTCGCTGTGCTGTTGTGCTCCATTATTGGGTTTTAAAAGCAGTCTCATCTTCTCCCAGATTACATTTGTTGCCCTGTCCTCACTTTGTACTGCTTTCTGCTTACGAGCGAAGAGCTGCAACCTCAACACCAAACACACAGCTAAAGTGGGCCTCATTGTTTCGTCCATATATCCAATCACGTTGTGTGTGTGAGTCACTCTTGCAGGTGTTGCATGTTTCATGGGGAGTGTTGGCGCATCAGAGGAGCAAAGTTTTGGCCTCTTACTTCTTCCCAGAGGACAACAGCTCTGCCCTCACCTTGAATGTCTTCACACCGCGTGATTTATCATCATCTCGATAACCCCCGCATGACCCATCTATGTGAGTAAACCACCATAATGCTGCATCTAGAACTAATTCATTAAAATTTCAATTTTCCCTCACCTTGAATATCACCATAAAGCTCCGGAGCCAAACGTAAAACTCATTTACCCTGAGCTTGCTAACCTTCTCCCCTTTTCAAAGATAAACATGTATCTTGGTAAGTAGAGCAGGTAGACAGCATAATAAGTGAGACTAATCCATTAAAGTTTCAAGGCGTATCAATTTAAAACCACTGTACACACTGATAAACCTTGAGCTGTTTTTTTGCAAATTAAATCTTCTCTCTTGTAAGGTCTCTTCAACACTTCTGCGATGTACAGCAAGAGTTATAACCACTGTACTAAATATCTAATTTCTTGCCTGGAATTTGAGCCTTTATATGCTTGAATTTGCTGATAATAGATGACTTTACTGTATGTACGACTGTGTGATGTTTTGGCATCAGCTGAGTGTCACCTTCCCCCAGCAATCTGATGCTTCATTTTAGAGTGAAGGTAAGGTTACACTTCTGGTTTAGATAAAACTATTTTTAAGGTCTATGACAGGATCAAGCTAATATTCTGTGTCTGATTTGAGTTTACAGTCACCTGAAGGTCCAGCATGAACTATACTGGTGCAAACTTTAGCCAATTTACTGACTGTGATGGTGCAAGTTCCAAGTTTCTGCAAGTTGATATTCACAGCTTGTTATAAAAGATTTTTTTATGTAAGTTTAAAAATCTTATTTAAGTTTTTAAGGGGGCATATCGTGCTCATTTCAAGGTTCATACTTGTATTTTGGGTTTCTACTAGAACAAGTTTACATGCTTTAATGTTTTAAAAAAAACTAGGGCTGTCAAAGTTAACGTGATAATAACGCGTTAACGCAAATTTGTTTTAATGCCACTAATTTCTTTAACAATAACGCAATAGATTTTCGGAGGTTGTAGCAGGCTCAGTTTTAAAGCTAGAGAGAAGATACTGGCATCATGTGAAACTAGAAAACTCAAGGAATCTATTGGTACCAACCATGCATGCCATACTAGCTTGTCGTGAAGGAGGTTAAATAACGCTCCAAATTTGTGCTTAATTTTGGCGAGGAAAAACTAGCATGTCTATTTTCAAAGGGGGCCCTTGACCTCTGACCTCAAGATATGTGAATGAAAATGGGCTTGAGTTTACCATGTTATGATTTGAGCATTTTTTTAATGCTAAATGCAGTACCTGTGAGGGTTTCAGGACAATATTTGTCATTGTTTTGTGTTTCAAATAAATAAATATATTCATATATTTGCATAAAGCAAGTATATTTGCTCACTCCCATGTTGATAAGAGTATTAAATACTTGTCAAATCTCCCTTTAAGGTAAATTTTGAACAAATAAAATTATGCGATAATATATTATATTTCAATCGACTGCCAGCCCTAAAAAACATTATTTTTCTTATCTTGTCTGTCTGAATATACCTGTACTCACCCTCTGTCTGAAACTCTGTATTTTAGCGCCTGTCTCTTTAAGAAACCCTCCTGGAAAAGCCCAGTCTGCTCTGATTGGCTTGTGAGAAAAATATGGTGCACCTTTGCAAAGGTAGTTGTCAAGCTGTGGGCGGTATATTCTAATGAGCCTGCATGTGACATAGGAAGGGGAGCCAAATCTGAATGGCTTGTTGAATCATATGTTTTCTGATCTAGACAGCCCACAAAAAACTGACTGGGTTGTCTTATTTCATACATGATATGTCCCCATTAAAGTCTTGGTCTTTATCTCAGATGATGACAACTTATGTGTGTTTATCAGAGCCCCAACAAGTAGTTTGCTAACCTACTCCCCCTCAAACACGAGTGTGTGGCCTCCCTCTCCAGTGAGATTTGGTATTAAGCGAGACGAATCCATTAAAGTTTCAGGCAGCCTGAATTTAAAAGCATTGCTCCACTGGGCACTAAGTGACAAAATCTAGCCTCTTTGACCACTTCTGTGCTTTTTTTTTTTTTTTTCTGCTGCCAAACGGCTCAGGCGGCGGGTGCAGATGGTGGTGCTGGGAAAGCAGTCGGGCTGTGGATTACACTGAAGATTAGATTGGGCAGAGGCAAGGCTTCCTGCGCTCCAGCAGCACCGGGGCAGATTGAAGTCGCCCTGAGCAGTCGACATTTTAACCTCAGAAGATGCTCTGTCTGCTGCAGTGGAATTATGACCAGCCCTCCACCGTAGAGCCTTATCTAATACAGATGCAACTGTGTGGGCTGTTATGTTATACTGTGTATGTACATAAACTGTATGGAGGCATGTAAAGAATAATCTGTTAGTGGCGGTCGCTGTAGGATATTAATTGGAGGGACAGTTAATTCCCACGTTTTGTGTTAGACATGATTCTGCAGAACCGCACATTACATTCAGTGATCTTAATTCTCTTTGGCTTCGGTTCATCTTTAATTTGTGATGAGGATGGTCTTTCAACTAAAACATTATTATTTTCCCCCAAAATGTCTTTCCCAAGTAGCCTAGAAAATAATTGATTTTTTTTTTTTTTTATACATATGAAGAGCCTCTTCTGGTTCTTTGAGTGTATTACAGGACTGTGCACCCTGGTTATCACTTGATACCATTTCATGTAAGTCTAATCAAGAGTTGTTGGAAAATAGCAAACACTGATTGTTGTTCTAAGGCTGGTCTCCGGCATGAAGTCAGACATGCTATACTGCAATCCATCACCTTGATCTGAAGATCCTGAGTGAAGAACAGATAGGCGACATGCTGAATGGAGCTCATACTCTAAAGACAGACATATTTGTTCTATTAGACATATCTATATTAGACATATTTTAGCCAAATTATATTAATTAGCCGTAATTCCAATTTAATTTGGGTGACAATGACTGTGCTGGAGCCTGAAGGATGTGGGCTGGATGTTTGAGACAGAATCAGTTCAATGAAGTTTTTTTTAAAAACTGGATTTAAATGTACAATAGTTTGTCCTGAAATATGCAACATCTGGAGTCTTTGTATGATTATCAGTTTTTATGGTATCTGCTTTATCAATAGCATTTGGCCCATAGTGCCAACTCAGTCCAATTTGGTCCCAACATAAAGTCATAAAGTCAAAATGATAGTCACTTTACTTTAATGAGAAAAATAAGAAATACTGTTAAAACACAAATCCCCAGTAAACACGTCAGCCTCATAACACAATGCTTAAAAACTTTGCTGAATAAAAAGACATTTGTCAGATAACGCCTTCCGCTATCTGTAACTGAATAGATGCTGTTTCGGTTCGTGAGGAAACAACAGACAAGAGACCTTTAATAATTTTAGCATCATCTTACTTTATTTCAGTGCTGCTCATTATTACTATGACATGCACTTTTCTTCTGAACAGCTTCACACAGACAGCAGGTTCCCTGGGAGGCTGGGGGCCTGGTTCAGCTGATGGGTGAAACTCTCATTGTCAGCTCATTTGCTAAACCATTCTGCCTCCAATCTGTCCATTTACTCAGTCTTTGTTTATGTTCTCTGCCTCCCCCTCTCTCTCTTTATCTCTCTTTCTTTCCTGCATGAAACAAATGCTAATGAGTATTACAGAAGCCATTTTCAAATAGTAAGGGTCCATGAGTGGGAAGAGAGTCTTCCATTAGTGGCATTCACAGTGACTCTACCATACAAATAAAGAAACAGACTTGAAAATGACTATTTTATTTCACAGAATAATTGCTTCTCAGTTATCAGAGGAATTGGATGTTTGGTTTTCAGAGGAGCTGTAGTTTCAACTGTAAATATTTCTTCATAAAGTCATAAAATCACATGAAACAGTTTTACCCCCACATTTTGTTGTTGACTATTTTATGGGCAGCTACCGCTGACTAAAGTCTAACATTTTGGGCCCTATATATCTTACACTCAATGCAAAGTGACGCACAGCGCAGGGCAACTGTGATTGCTAGTTTCAAACCGACGCAGTTGACATTTTCACGCTAAACATCTGTGCAGTGAGCAGAAACAAGGATGCAGATACAAGGCGTGTATTGCGCTGCCCTACCCTGTTTTTCCATCACCCCTCTGTTTCCATTACAGTTTGCAGTTTGGTAACTTTGAGACAAGACTTATTTATAAAAGTTATAGCCTGTCATGTTATCCTCGGTCCCAATGACACAGCGACAACTTCAAACACAGTGTTTGTGTTCCTGTATTTGGTTGTGTTATATGCAGTAGGCGGCTTTGGAGCTATTTCTTAACGAACACCAGTTTCTGACAGCTAAGACTTTGTATTTTCCTCCAGTTCCTCCCTTTTCCCTTTTGTCCCTGTATGTTCATATAGTGGAGTCATAAAGCTTGAGGAGGAGTGCAAATTTCAAATTTAATTGGAATTTTTCTTTGCCTCACTCTGCTCCACCTAGAGAGTTAAACTACATGGTTGAAATTGGAGGGAAGATTGTGTTCATGGTTAAAAGAAACCAACGTTGTCTGTTAGGAGATGGGATGAAGAGGTCACTTGTCAGGGCAACATTAACATAAGCCTTTACACAAACGTCCAATGCTGTTGTTTTTCTGGTCTCGTCCAATGTGAGAACTGTAATGTAACCCTCTGCAGCATCATCTGGCACAACATTAGCGTTTATACTGTGCAGGTTAGGGCCTTGAATTGAGGGTTCTTGGCCTGAAACATGCTCTCTGTCATCTGTCAGAGAAACGTTTTGCCGGGCTGAACGCCGTCTGAATCCTCACCTCCAGGCCTGAGCCGAGCGGTGTCTGAGGTGCAGCAGAGCATGATGTGGGCCGTCTCTGAAGACTGTGGAGACTTTGTTGTTGCAGTAGATTGATGAGGTTTATTTAGAGAGAAGCACCGTGGAGGCTGCTGGGAAACAGAGAGAGAAACACAGAGACAGAGAAAGAGGGAGAAGAAGTAAAGGGTGGTAATGGAATTTCTAATCTGAAGGGAATTAGTTGCTACATACTCCTGAAGAAGAAGGAATGCGAGAGGAAAGACATGCAGATAAGCATCCCTCTGCCTTTATTCTGAGAAGTCTGCATAGGGAAAAGCACTGGCAGCGTCCTTTTACTGTTGCTAGGCAACTAATATTATGACATTAGCTATTGTCAATCACTAGCTAAAAGCAAACAGTCAGCAACTGTTTCAGATAAAACACTCAAAGCCATATTCTTATTGCTATCCTGTTTTGGTGAAACAAGCTGGGCAAATGTTTACTAGTTTCTCTGCCTAACACAAAAGAAGCAACCGTCTGCCCATTTTCTGCTCAGACTGCGCACTGTGTTTATCTAAAAACTGTGAGGAGTCATGGATATATAAATATACTTTATCTGTGTGGCGCACAAAAGTCCTCAAAATCATTAAATTAATAAAGAAAGGCAAACTTAGACGTACCAACGCAACTGGATTTACAGTTTGATGATTGGACTGACATCATAATACATGTTGGTTTGTTCACACATTGATGTCACCTGAAGATCGTTGAGGTCACATGTGAGTCACATTGACTTAGTATTTCTAGATAGAGCCTACCATAGATGACTGAGATGACTGAGGATCTTCATAGACATTAAAAAAGGCTCATCTCTTTGCTAAAAATGTGTGATCCAGCATGACTCCTCTTCCTCCAGTCCACCTCCACCTCCACATTTCGGGAGACTTTCTTCCTTCTGCTCAAACAAAAAAACTGTATCATAGATAATTGGGGACCTGCAGATGGTGAACATCAGTTTCTCTCTTTTCGCTGTGGAGGAAAAGGCCCAATCTTGATCTGAGATGGTTTTTTTTTCTCTGCCATTTGATACACCAACTTGAGGACGCGAATGGCCCTCTCTAGAGCCAGTTGTTGTAAGAGTAGTGTAGGTCATTTAGCGAAGAGCCAGTGCGTAGAGTGTGTGTGTATACGTGGGATGTGAGTGGTGAAGCGAGAGAGAGAGAGCTCAATGGACGCAAGTAACGTTATTGACTCCGGCCCAAGCAGGAAAAGTTAAGTTAGGGTTTGGTTTGTCTGTTCTGGGCTACTGTAGAAACATGGCAGACTCTGTAAAGTGCACCCGCTCCCTATGTAGATATAAACGGCTCATTCTAAGGTAACGAAAACACAATGATTCTTATTGTCAGGTGATTATGCACTAAATAATGCATACTTATTGTATTTCTGCCACTAGATCCCCCTAATTGTTACACACTGGTCCTTTAAAGTAGCTTTTACAGCGACATGCTCTCTTATTTCCCTCAGTGCTTCTTCCTGTGATCTCTTTGTGTTTGTCTCGGCATTGTTAGCTCGTTCTGCACTAAAAACATGATTTTATCTGTCTTCTACTACCCTGATGTTTTTTCCCAATTATTATGTTTGATCACTTCATCCTCCGCAGTTCACAGAGAGTGTTATGTTGACATAAACAACATTTGCTGAAGGTAAAGGTAATGAATATATTTCCTAATGTGCTTGCTGCTCATATAGGGCTTGTTTGGTTCAGTAGGCTGGATTTGCAGGGAATGAATTGCTCTCTTTCTGTTCATATTGCATCCTTTACCCCATTATTCTCATTGGACCACAGGATGGGGAGATAGAAAAGGAAACAGAGGGAGCGAGAGGGGAGTCATTGGAGCACATGCATTATGTATCATATCCTACAGTGAAGAAGACAGCGCTGCGAGTGGGAACGAGAGCGGCCAGCAGTGCACCGAGGTGAATGCAGGGAATGCTAATGAGGGAGCTGCATTCGCTGGAAGGTGCGTCTGATTAAAAGCACAAGTCATGGTGAACACAGCACAGTGGCGTTATCAGCAAAAACACACAGAAAGTAAAAGACGCCATATCGAAAAAGAGATGAGTTTTTGGGGGTATTTTTGGCTCCGCTGAAGATAAAAGATCTGATTATCGATAAAAGAGCCGAGTCATTGATGTCGAGGAAGAGAGATAACACATTAACTGTTAACTTCTACAGTGTGATATGTCCAATTTGTTCATTAGTCAATTGTGCTAAGAGAGTTTTCCTTATAAGCACATGAGGTTTGGAGCTACTGTATAATTGGTCTTTTGTGTCACAGCTTCACGCCAACACATTAGCATCCACAAGGTTAAGTGATTCTAGGTGGGTAGTATTCATCCACTGCTCTGGGGTTTTAAGCTGCACACTTTCTACCACATTTATTTCCCGCACAAAGTAAGTCTGTCAGAAATTGAGACCTCTCCTCAAGAATAATTAAGTTAACTTGAATTAAGTCGAACAAGTTCAGACGAGGACGGGCCTCTGTCTCTGTGTGTGATTTACGAGACGAGCGTCTTTCCCAGGGGAACCAACGTACAGCAGATGACGTGATGGATTTATGGGATTTTTCAAATTATAGTTCCACCTTCTACCACTGAAGACTTTGTTCACCCACATTTCAAAAAATATATATATATTTAACACCTGCACACTGACTTCACCTTTGCACTTTGATATATTCTAATGAGCCTGCATGTGACATAGGAAGGGGAGCTAAATCTGAATGGCTTGTTGAATCACAAAAAAACTGACTGGGTTGTCTTATTTCACAGTTTGTGGGTTGATAGGCACTCCGGATACCCAAATGTACGAGCACAAGCAGTGAAAAGTGAGTTTTTCATGATATGTCCCCTTTAATATCATATGAGATGCTTATTAAGCATCTCATATGATATGACAGTACCATATACTCAACAGTCTGCAAATATTTCCACTTTTATGGATCAGTTTATACTCCGACAGAAGTTACAGTAAATCAAAGTGAATGCTGGTGCAAAACAGCTAAAAATCTACGACAGCTGCTTCCATTTTGAACTTTCTGGCCCTGTTCCCTCAAAGGTCAGCACTGCCAAGACAGGTTGCTATCGGACCAAAATTGAGGATCATAGTTCACCAAAGTTGAAAAATGTTTGCGGATTTACTTCACCCCCCCCATGAGCGAATCCACCAATCGCAGCAATTCCATTGAAATGAAGTGATTTTGCCACAGAATGAACTGCTGGTGTGACCAGGCCTTAATAGGTATCGTAGATGTATACATCATATTAACAAAGCTGAAAATGAATGATGGATAAAAATACTTTGACAAAATCCCTACAGCCCAAGTGATGATTAATTACAGCACAGCCCCTGTATGTAACAGCAGCCACTGTATGAGCCGGACCACGCTGCTTTATCTACTCCACTCCCTGTTGAGCTGTCAGCGTTAATCCCCGGAGACTGAAGAGAGTCTGAGGGAGCAGATTTCAGAGTGTGATTACTGAGCAGCCAAACTGGCCGACTACAGTGCAGCTTGGGTGTCTCCTGACAAAAAAAAAAAAGGCTGATAATGGTGCTGATGATGACTATGATGGCTAGGATGTTGAATATGAGCAGAATGGTGATGATTATCACTGTCATATGGTCTGGTTCATTTGAAATACCTTTCCTTTAGCCTGTGTGTAATGACATATTAGAAAGACTTCCCATAATAATCATAATGAAATTGACCATTTTCAGAAGTTCCTATTTGCATATATGATAACCTATATGTCTTACTTGACATTGTGGTACACCAGTAGCACACATCTGGTGACTCTCTTTGTATTGTCATGATATATTTTGTATTTCTTTAAACAATAATAAATTAATAAAAAATGGTGGCCCCATTTTTCGTTACATTTTTAGGAGTTTGTGGCCGTGCTCATCATTCGCATGGCCTCATGGGACTACGGCTGAATCCAGTTTGCATACATTTTAGTGTAATTACTGCCATAATACAGAGTTTCTGACAGCATTATTTCACATTTCAGTGGATAAGATTAATTACAATTTTAATGAATGATTATTTAAATGTAAATGTCAGTTATTTTGGCTAACGTTACATTAACATTTTGCTCATATTCTTGGTTTCTTTACTGTCAAAATGTATAAATAAATAATGAATATAATAAATTCAGACTGAGAGCATTCATTTTTGCGCAAATGATAACATTTACATTCGTGCAAAATACCAATGAAGAAGCATGTATTGTTTGGTGTTTGGTGGATAAAAGGAAAGGAAAAGGAAAGCTGAATATTGATGAAGACACTTCAGAGATGAAGAGGTGGGGGAGACAGCCTAACGAGGGTTTTCAGTCCATTCACCCATAGAGATGTAAACATATGACCTTCCAACAGTAGGAAGGAGCTCTTTTATTCACATTGCACCAAAGCTTCATAATGAATTCATAATGCACTTCGGTCTCTTATGGATTTTTCAAATGATATAACTTTGTATAAATGAGACATATCGTGCTCATTTCCAGGTTCATACGTGTATTTTGGGTTTCTACTAGAACATATTTAAATGCTTTAATGTTCAAACAAACATTATTTTTCTCATACTGTCTGAATATACCTGTATTCACCCTCCATCTGAAATGTTTGTGGGTTGGTAGGCACTCCAGATACCAAAATATATCTACACAAGCACTGAAAAGTATGTTTCTCATGATATATCCGCTTTAATATCATATGAGTTGCTTATTAAGCATTTCATATGATCTGATCTATGATGAAATCTTAACTCAAGATCCACTTATATTCTTTTCAAGAGCTTTCAACAGCATATCGGTTTACATATGGAATGTGTGTATTGTACCAAAACCGATTTTTGTCAAAATACTGTTTTATTTGCCTTGTTTCGAGTTTCCTGCAGCAAGCCAAACTGGCAGCCTGGTCTCACTCCCAGGGGGTCAAATACCGACGCAGGGGCAATAGCCCTCGGCATCTTGATACCGACGCACAAGGCGCCCTTTAGCATCTGTATGAGACGCATCGGGCTTTCAACTAACTCCTATGTAAACATTATTAGACACTCAGAGAAAGTTCGCTAAGGGCAGGAGGGAGGGGCGGTGGATGGGTCAAACAAACACAGGGCATTCACCCAGGGGAATGACGTTCGTGTCCCACGTGAAATCAAAAGCCGAGTTATTTTTACTGACGACGTCATGTCACGTGTCGCTAAGTCACGTCCATAATGTAAGTTACGTAACAAGCATGCTCATTTTAAGCAAAACCATGATGTTTTTTCTAACCCTAACCAAGTAGTTTTGTTGACTAAACCTAACCCCCACCGCTCCACAGCGTTAACCACATGTAAACCCTCTCCGTCAAGGGGCTTCTGCCCAAGTGACAAAATATGACGAGTAGGGATGAGATCACATTGAAACTGGCAGCTTTTGCAAAACACTCACGGGAGCAACAGCTTCTAATGTGAGTGAAAACCCTGTGACGACTGGATACATTTACAACAAGACTGGTCGGTCTGTCACTATTTCACTGTTCCACCTCGTCCGTCTGTCTCCTTTTTTGATTTTCTATTTCTTGGTTTCTTTCATGTTTTTGTTTTTTTAACTTTGCTTTAATATTCAGGCAAGTAGTATTTGTCATTTTCTTAAATGGAGAGTACAAGTCTCAAAATTGCAAGTAAAAAAATAATGTGAATGCATCAAAGAAGAACATACTGATCTGAATAACTATATGTTCTCTTTCTGTCGGTGCTTCAGTAAGAGCTTGTTACACTGGAAAAAAAATGTTCTTCCTTTTTTTTTTTAAAGTTTCTATTATTAAACCATTGTGTCGGAAACTGTTTTCCGCTGTCAGTATGCATCTTGTTTTGTCCCCCTCTCTCCTTAGTTTGTTTCTGTTTCTCAGCAACAGAAGCAGAAAAAAAGGAGTGGAGGGTTACTTCTCTGCTAATCTCTGTTGAACAGCTAAAAACAGAGTTTTTCAGCAGAGCCGGGTGAAATTTTGCCTCAAAGCTAAAGCGGAGGCACTTTGTCGAGGCAGAGCCCTGCGCTCAGTGAAAGCGAACGTCTCCCTGCCGCTACATGAAAACATTATCTGGTAATCTCTGCCCGTTGGCACAGACAGTTATTCATGAGCACTTAATACTCTTTTGGATCACCCTCCTGCCGGCTGTTTCTTTTTATTCTTCTCAGAGAGCAGAGATGTGGATTGACTGCTGGGGTGATTGTATTTTGTTTGGCTGCTATTAAACAGTTAAATGTTGAAGAATGAAGCGTTCCAGTGAAGGTTGAGGACATACTGCAAGGATTAGTTTCAAGTTGATGTCTCAATCCCATAAATTCAACGGCGCATGATGGTCTTTCTAAAAACGTTTTCTTAATTCTTAAGAACATGCACATTTGTCAGCATGGTTGTGGAAATGACAGTTGAGGTATAGTGACATTTAAGGTAAAACAAAAAAAAAAGTAAAAAAGGTGACAGCCTTTTTTTACATTTAAGGTAACACAAAAAAAGTCCTTCAAAAACAATGTTTCAATTCTTTGTTGTAATGGGATTTTTATTAATCTAATTAAATTTCACAATAGCCTTAACCTCCAACTAGTCGTCATATCTAACAAAATAGATTTGTCAGTCCCTTCCAAAATAACCCACAACCATTTAGAGCAAATAGTTATATTGCTAGATTTGGCAGAAAATGTTTTGGTTTTAGAGAGAGCTCTAAAGGAATCCGAGCAGAAACAATAATTCTGCTGGGAGAGCTAACCCCATCTTATTTTCGGGGGGATTTTCCCCTCGTCGTGCATGAAATCTAAAGATAGGTATAAGCATGAAGCAGCTGATGTGAGCCCTCCCTGATCCAATACTATTCTCAAAGGTTAAAGCAACGTCACCCTCGTGGTTAAAATAAAACAATCGTGACTGATAGCAAACAGGACATGATCCAAAATCTCTTCAGACTAATAGTAATAAGACATACAAGCATTTTGTGTTTGAACTATCATATTATGCTGCCTTCGTCCCAGCCGGTAAGTTTGCAAACACTGACGTTTCGGGTTCCGAGAGAATTCATAGGATTTGAAATGTTTCATTAAAAATATAAAACACATAAGATAAAAAAAAAAACAGTCACTCATTTAGCTCAGTTTATTTATTTTTTTTACATTTTGTTAACCAACTGTCAATAGTTTGACAAAGATCTCCCTCAGACAAATCAAGAACTAAATGAATCATCCACATTTATGTTTGACACAGAAGCAGGGCTTTGCGGTAAGGTCAGGTTTATTTATAGGAATTTACCTCCTGGTGGAGGCATTTTTTTTTTCCACAGCAACCTGCAAAACAAAAGCAAATGACGGTTTTAATTGCTTTAATTAATAGGTTTGTTTACGCAGGCGCTTCATCTTGTCAAGATGAAGAGTTCATCCAGTTGGACTCTTTCACCGCAGAATCAAGTCACAAGCTTCACCTGTGATGGTAAACAGATCACAATCCTGGAGGCTAATGGAAACAGAGTCAATTACCGCTGGTTACATGCGTACACACTTTTCAAAATAAACTTCTGTCTTCACAGGAAATAACTTGGTTAGGTTTAGGCAACAAAACTACTTAGTTATGTTAAGGAAAAAGATCATGGTTTGGGTTAAAATAACTATGGAAGTGTTGTTACCTAAGTACGGAAGTTACGTGATAAATAAATCAATGTTGACTTCTGGTTTCAAACAGGGCACAAACGGCGGTCTCCCGGGTGAAAAAGTCTGGTGTTTTTTGATCCACCCATCCACCCTGACCTCCTCCCTACGCAACATTTTTTTGCTCTTTATACTTCCTGGTTCACGATTACGTTGACTAAATACAAAAATATTTCATGGGATATCAACGTGAATATTACACGCTTGTATTAATGTCCAGTACCAGCAGGGGGGAAACAAAGCTACTGACTTGGGAAGGGTCACTGACTTAGGATCAGGCAAGAAAACCACTTAGGTTGGTTAAGGGAAAACATCATGGTTGGGCTTAAAATAAGTACGTAAATGTACGGAAACAACGTAACGTCAGTACGGAAAACATGTGACAACCGTCACTACAAAACACTTGACAAACATCACTAATGTAACTTGCAAAACAAAACACCGGTCTCGAACACAGGTCTGCCACATGAAAGTCCTGTGCTTGTTTCTTTCTCACTTTATATGCTACGTAACTAGCTCTTAAAGTAGATTTCCGTCAAAACACTGCACCTTCATGCAGTCACGTAATATTCACGTCTCGACGACACAAAACGTGACACTTACACGCTTACTTCCGGTGGACAGGAGGGTCAACTACAAGCTTTGCCGTGAGACTGGGCTGCTCTATAGGTATAGCTATGAACACTGTATGAGAACAGCCTGTTTTTTTACCAAGTCAACGCAGAGGACTTTTTACACTGAAGTCAATCCTGAAGCAAAACAGCTCAGCTTGTAAGAGCCTTAAGAAATCCTTGCAGAGTAAATCATTTGCATGCTAAGATGCAGCAGTAATGGATTCCCTTATTTGAAGTGAATGAACTTTGATGGGACGGCAGCACATTTGACTCATTACTTTTGGTGGGTGGTCGGCAGTTTCTTTACATCAGAGTCATTATGCTGAGCCATTAGGCTGCGGGGAACAGCACAAACCAGCCGAGCCATTATGTTTGCATTATGCTTGCAGATTCTAGCAGAGTGAGCAGTCGCCTTCCTCCAGCCTCTGCTGTCACTTGCTTTTCTAGATATGGCACTTAACCAAGCAGGGGAGCTGAACCGTCGCCTTCACCAGAATGACATTTCCAAGCAGCCCTCCTCCCCTCGCTCCCTCACTGTTATCTGGCCTGTCATATGTTTACTTCTGCATGTGATTTACATATTGTTCTAGAAGATTGCAGGCTGCTCAGGCTCTCTGATTCAACAAGACTTTCCCCACGGTTTCTCCTTCCACAGTGATTCATTTACTGTCTCATATTTACTCCATCAGAGGTAGCTGCTGCCAGAAAGGAAGATTTACTGTAGATTTAAAGTCCCTCTCCGCAGGCATTTCTCAGGCCAACTCTCTCTAATGACACACACACTGTCTTCAACAAATCAACCTTTTTACAGGCGAACACGGTCGCCCATCACACTTAAGTTATGGACCCTTACAGTCCCGCCTCCTCTCCTAGCTATAGGAGAGGCTGTTCCATTAGCTTCTGGAACTCAATGTACTTTCTCATAGAGAGTTTCTTTCATCAATCTTTATGAAAAGTTGAAACCTGTCCGTGTCCATATTTTAAAGGAGACATATCATGCACATTTCCAGGTTCATACTTGTATTTTGGGTTTCTACTAGAACATGTTTACATGTTTTAATGTAAAAAAAACATATTATTTTTTCTCATCCTGTCTGTCTGAATCTACCTGAATTCACCCTCTCTCTGAAACGCTCCGTTTTAGTGCCTGTCTCTTTAAGACCCCCACCTGAAAAAGGTGGGGCACCTTTGCAAAGGTATAGTTCTCCAGCCGTGGGCGGTATATTTTAATGAGCCTGCATGTGACGTAGGAAGGGGAGCTGAATCTGAACGGCTTGTTGAATCACATGTTTTCTGATCTTGGCAGCCCACAAAAGAACTGACTGGGTCGCCTTATGTCACAGTTTGTGGGTTGGTAGGAGCTCCAGATACCCAAATGTATGTGCACAAGCTCTGAAAAAGTGAGTTTTTCATGATATCTCCTTTTTAAGATTAATGAGTATCTACTTCTGCAAACAAGCAAACATTCTGTAATCTAGAGAAATTTGCCCATAAAAAAAACAACAAAAAAACAACATTTTTTTCTTTGGAACTTGCAGGAAAATCAGAAAATGCGATGCAAACTTCCCCCATGCATACAGTACACACTGATTTGAGATATCTGAACGTTTGACCTTCTCTCCTCATCACAGTCTGCATCTCCTTGCTGTCTTTGTCTTTCAGTCAGCATGCTGCTAATCACTCCATCAAAGCATTCGCAGCATTTAACGGCTGCCTGAAGCAAGGGCAACAAAAACAAGTCAACATTTTTGCGCTGACAAGCAGCCGGTTGAAGAGGAACCTTCATGGTACAATCTCTCATTAGGAGATCAAGGCGATGCAATTTCATTAAGTGTACCAAAAATGTTCTAATTAACTGATGAATCCTGATATAAAAGTACAACTCCCGCACTCTTTTCTTTCCACATTTCTTTTATACAGTTTTTCCTCCAGCAGCTGAAGTGAATGTTATTCTCCTCCTTTGTCTCCAGCCTGCAGTATCGCTCCGTAATGTTCATTCCTTCTCTCCTTGAGGTCGGTCATTGGAGGTAACAGCATGTTGCTAATCACTTCATCAAAGCCAGAGATGCATGTAACAGCCCCCTGAAGTGAGGGCAATAACACAATCAGACCAATTCCGTAAACAAAAGCGGTGAATACGCATGCTGCTAAAGTGGGAGGCAGTGAGATAAAGGAATTTATTTCCCCTCCTTTATTTCCATTAGTGTAGATTTGATTGTTTTCCCCGCTCGCTGTGTTTTGTGTTCAGACCTTTTACAATTGCTTTTTTTTTTTGCGCCTGTCCAATTTAAACCACATAATTGCCATGAAGTGCTGCCCCATAATGTAATGCCTGCAATAATAACAGTAATCAATATTTTTCATACATAGAATCAAATGTCTCTGTGTTAAAAGGCAGTGAACTCACAGAGAAATCTCAGCAGCTCTGCAGCCCGACAGAGCCTTTTAGCCTCTTTATAAAGCACTGAATGGTTTTGGCCCAAAACACATTTCTGACCTGCTGCTCCAGACCGCTCAGACGGTCTGGGACAGGTCTGCCCAGAGTCAAAACTACACATGGAGTAGCGGCATTTGTTTTTAATGCACCACATATCTGGAACAAACTGTAAGAAAACAAGAGATCTGCTCGAATTCTTGCTTCTTTTAACTCAGTTCTTAAAACTTTTCTGTTTGCCACTGCATTTTATTAAGTTAAATGCGGGACTAGTCATTATATACTGTTAGCTGCACTGTAATTTTCTTTGTCTTCTTGTATTTTAGCTCATTTTTATCTTCTATATCTTTCTACACTTTTTAAAATCCTATTTGTTTGTGTCTTTTCTATGTTGTCTTGTGTTTCTTTAATATCTTGTCTTAATGCCTTTCTGTGTTATGTACTGTAAAGCTCTTTGAATTGCCTTGTTGTTGAAATAAACTTGTCTGGCCTTTATTAGCACATTTACTAGAAGGTTTATTCTCAGCACTCTCATCAGAGTCGTTTCCAGCAGCAGCAGGAAGCTGTTTTCAAGGAAACAAGCTCTGATAAACCCACGCGGTACACTACTTAACCAGCACGACAGATAATATTAGTGTCTACCAGGTGAAGAAAGTGGAACACCGAGCAGCTAATGAGACAGATATTTTTTCTAAGGAGTTGGTGGACCAAAACAGAGCAAAAAGGAGAGGGAATATTGGACGGCCACTCATCAGGTGTTGCAGCCCGTTCTCATTCCCAGGGTGTCGAGTACAGTACTGACGCGTTGTCACTGCCGTCTGCGTTCGATACCGCCGCGAAAGGGTGCCTTGCGCAAAAAACACATTTTTCTCATACTGTCTGTCTGAACATAGCCAGCTCGGTGTGGATAAAACTGCCAAACTGCAGAGAAAAAAGGAGTGTTTTCAGATTTATCTCTTCACCTCCAGCATGTCTGTCTATAGAGGCATGTATTTTCAGGCAAATGGAGGAGCCACTTGAGCTTGTGATCCCGACAACTTACAGCCACCATCTCCCACGCGCATACACACACTTCCGTGCTAAAAGGTCACTTCTGTTATTAAAGGTTGTTTTTCACGTCAGTTCTACTTTATTAGCTAAGAAGGTGGAGTGTGACAGGGGAGGATGGAAAGAAGCGCCGCAACAAAGTTCACTTGTGTCTGCCTGCTGGAGGTTCTTGGTGGGAGCCCAACTCTCAGCGCCCTGACATCTCCATAATAGATGTCCTCTAAATGGCAACCGGAAACAGCAGGCCAACCTTTACCTCGCCTTGGGTGCGGAGAGAGAGGGGGAGAAAGGCAAGGTGGCTTATTGTTTTCCTATTTTCTGTCTGCAGAGAATGATTATGGATATACAATACTGGTGGCATATTTTCATGATGGATGGCACAGCCAAGGCGGGTGACTGTCCTGCTGGTATTGTACCGCTCGCTAATTAAATGACAAATTGTCACCCAGGAAATGTGTATTTGTCCCTGGAGTTGCCAAACATTTTTTTTCTAATTTGTTACCGTTGGGTTATTCACTCTGGGTGTTATGCAGGCAGACGTGGAGGGGGGAAATGCACACAGAGATTTACCTTCATGGATTGGTTTGTTGTTTGTCTTCATGGATCTATTTCACCTAATCTTCTCATGAGCATGTCTGAAAAAATGTGGCTCATATGGGGTGTTTTTATTTTATATTGTTCCCCATTAAAGTCTGTGAAACCATGCAGTAATGATACACAAACCCATTAACAGAAATAGCCACTGTACTGGATTGCAAATTGGACGGCTGTGTTATTATTGTCCAATCAATTGCCTCTATTTATTGTCCAATTCTAAGAGAAAAATGTGTTCCAGCATCGCTTTGAAAGCATCATATAATGTATAAATCCTTCATTACACAGAGAGTCATCTGAGTGCTTGCACAAAAGAACTGCCTTTAAATCACACCAATCACGTGCATCGCTAATGTGTGGCTGAGCTGCATGGAATACCCAGAATAAAGGCATTTTCACAGCAAGTTTGATACACATACTGAATGTAAAATTTTTTTTAAAAAAGGGTATGATTTCAATTCCATTACTCTCACATTGTGACCATTTCTCCTTGTGGTGCTGGTAGCCGGTAAACGGTGTCTCTCTCCATGGTGCTGAAACCCAAAGTTGGCCCGCCATAAGGTTTGATTTGGCCCACCAGATGTTTCTAACAAAAATAATAATACAAAAAATGTAATATAAATTACTCATTTATGCAGAAAATAATGGCACATGGACAAAGGGCATTTCAATTAAAGGAACTTTGGATCCTAGTTTAATTTTGCATCTTGAAAATACAATAAAATACAATAAGTATTTGCTTTTGGCCCGTGGCCACCATTAAGTTTTAGTTTTGGCCCTCCAATGGAAAAAGTTTGGGCACCCCTGGTCTAGATCTATAGCAGAGCTGGAAAAATACCATTTTTGATATTTTCTTTATTTGGTAATTTTTTTGGGGGGGTTGCATATCTAGCACATACCGTATGTTTGAGTGTGTATTAATTTTTTTTGGATACACATATGTCACTTTTTTCAGACTTCTCTCAAGTCTTTGCCTTTTTCTTGTGAAATCCTGTTTTACCTCTCCAAGACTCTAAAACATATTCAAAATAACCACTGGACAGACTGAGATGAGAATATTACCATTTGATTGAACTGCTTACAATCACAGACAAGTACGCGAGTAGGCATCACTTTATTTTAAAGGGTCACAGGCCAAATCAATTTGGAACTAGACCAATAATATCAGTCTATAAACATGTTTTGGGGTTCTTTCAAGGCTCAGAGCGTACGGCACGCCGCTAAGGAGAAGTTGAGTATTTATCCTCTCTGCCCGAAGTAACAAGCTTTGTGGGGCAAATCAATCACACTGATGAAGGAGGTCAAATGAAACAAGCTGTGCTGTACTTGTACTGCAAGTGAAGAGATTGGTTTCAACATGGTTTATTAGCTGCACCTGCACACTGGCTTGTCCTCAGGCCAGCTTCTACTCAACTGCAGTAAGTCCAAGAAGGGATCCATTTCCCTTCCCCCCCGCTGTGTATTCACTCAAGTGATGGAGCAGCGCGACACTATGACCCCTTGATCATGCTAATATGTTATACATATGCTGCTCTCCACATACACAAATCCATTCATTTCCAATGAGAAAATCCATTACCCCACAGCGGCCTTTAGAGATGCATATGTGAACTGAACTGAATGTTTTTTTTCTCATTATTTTTCACCATCTCTCTCACATCAGTGCACACAAGTAAAGATATGATATAATACTCTAACCATGTCAGTTTCTTCCCAACTCATTTGAGATCTATTATCCTTGCGCAGAACGGGGCACATGGACACTAACACCTTTAATAAATAGTTGCCAGACTGGTGTGCAGACTAAATGAGATTTTGACAAGAAATAAAGAAAAAACATGAAAATCTCATTTACAAGCCAGACTCATACATTATCTATTTAGACACAGTACCATCATCTTGTCACTTGGATTATTAATGATAGTTGGATTTAACAATCACACATGACCTCTGTCTCCTGAAGCTCACAGTGGTCTGTAGAAATGTTATCAAAAAGGGACATTACTGAGACCTTCAGGAGTCCCTGAGGCAGACAATCACTTGGCTGTAAGTTTGAAAAAGCTTATCTAGTAATCCCCATCTGCATAGTACACATACACTTAAACTACGACTATTTCCTGCAGCATTTTTTTCTAACATTTTGTTTCCCTTCTTTGCTATTTATTAAACAACAAGGTCTGGTGCAGCATTAAAAACAACCAAGTGCATTATCCTAATTCTGTTCTCCATAAATTACTCATTTATTGGGTACACGGTGAACTATGTGCTGTAATTTGTGGAAATCCTTTCACCACTGAAAGGCCGAGGGCTGTTCGAGCACCGCTCTTTTGTTGGGTGCTAGTAATAGTGATGTATGTGTGAAATAAATCTGACCTTCTACTCTGTTTAGTGCTGTCTGGAGGAGTTTTTATTTTCCCCCCCCTCCCTCCCTCCCTCCCTCCCTCCAGGAGCTAAACTCAAGCGGAGCTTCACAGTCTGCTCCTGGAAAAATGGCATCATGGCAGGTTAACTAGCGCCTCCCGTCTCACTGTGACACCAACTTCACACAGTTCACTACTTTACTGCTGCACCAAATACATCTCTCCGCTAAAGCAGACAGTGGCTCTAAGTCTGGGCTGTCTGGCAAGACTGTTTATAGGATGGGAGTCCAAGCCAAACCCAGAAAACACAGAAGAAAGGTCTGGAACGCTCGTAGATACGTTTGACATTAAATGAAACAGAAAATTAGGGAGCTAATTAAATACAAATAATTAACAAAGACATGTGTGAAAAGAGAGGGAAGTGTGAGACAGAACAAGGGACATGCTGAATATTTAATATTACAAGCCAGTAGTAACTCAGTATCTCACATTTCCAGGCTTGCACCTCCACTATGAAATACCTCTTTTTATTGTTTTCTTTTGTTGCAGAGTAATGGCGTCGTTCAGTGGATGCCTTGTTTTCTATAAAACTCCTTCCAAACTCCATCAGAAAAGCTTCGTACTGAAAATGCATTAACTAAACCAACACATGATGCTCCGTCGAGCACTTTCACACTTTCACACAAGCTTGGAAAGAGATTATTGAAGAAGAAAACTTCTCAACTTTTGACCACTTTTTCTCTATGCTGACCAATTATCAGGGGTTATATTGGCAGACCAATAACATAACTGAGTCATATAATAAAATCGGAATGTTAGTTCATGATTCTACAACCATTACAGTATATTCAGTAACTAGGTGTAGGTTGGATATTGTATATTCTTGTGATTTCTGTCATATTTTCTGAATCAAAAAGTGTAACTAAACCCTTTGATGAGTTTTTACCATTTCACATGCCTTGTGTCAAGCCAATTGCATGAGGGTAGAACATTTTGTTAATTTTTGTTATTCATAGAGGCCACAATCCCACTCCAACTTAAATGCCAAAAATATATCCTGTATAATTGCCCTCCAGAACAACATAGATATATTTTCTTATCAGCATGACGACATTCGTCAGTGCCTTCCAAAACAAAATTATCATTGAAAAAATTAATCGGTTTTCTGTTTTGGGTTAAAATTCTTCATTAAGGTTAGGGAGGCGCTGTGCCTATGGTTAATAGATCATGATTAAGGATGTAAAATGATTGTGGTCATGGTTAAAAACAAAACAAACAACGAAAATGACAGTGTTTCTTGTTCGAAGGAAACAGGAAACAAACAGGGGTGTCATGAATCACACTGACATTGAACCATCCATCCATCCCAACCTTCTGGAATTAGTGACGCTATAACAAACGTCACACGACGTCTCCCATTGCATCAGACAGACAAGCATCATAATTCCTACAGCAGGTGGAGGTTTTTGTCACTTCAATGTTAACCTAATGTTACTGGGATTTTGCTGAAACAACTGATGTTTTCCTTTTTTCTTTTAGACTCATCTGGCTTTGTCCAAAGCAACCTACAATGGTTGTGCATTCAAACCATGTAGGAGCAAAAGCTAGATATCGCTGGAGTGGTAACATGCTATGATGTATTGGCTACTCTGACTTTATTTGCTCCTCACGTTCAGCAGAAAACCAAACAGCTGTTCATGATGGGTCAGCAGGTCTTCATTCATAAAATACCTGTGAAATTAAAAATGAAGGGATGTCAAATGCCCCCAAAGGTCTTCCATCACATTTCACCCTGTTCATATTTTTTGCAGTGGGTTGTCAAATAATAGCAGTGCTGAATGTAACATCTAACCCCTGTGGGACACTGTAGGTGCTTCATCGAAACCTCTGACTCCCAGTGTAACTCTATCCATCCGGCACCCCGGTTTAAAAAAGCATAGCATCTTTTGATCAGAGAACAACTAAGCCCACGGCCTGAAGCTGAAGGAAATGTTGGCACCATGCAGGCAGCAGCAGACGAAAACGCAGATCAGCACAAGACACTGAAAAAAATAAAATAAAAAACAGCCATTTTAAAATGAAACTCAACAGTTGGAGGTGGAATATGGAGAGGTTTGGGTACAAAGAGACTTAAAGAATTATTTGTGGTACAGGCTGCCCATGGGCCTTCATGCATGGTAGTTTCTGGGTTAGCAAGCTTTCACATCACCACTCCCAGATTTGCAAAAAATTGCCAGTGTGAAAGTGAGCTAAATCACTGCAATCATTCCAAGGTGGGTCATATTTGGTTGCATACCGGGTAACAGAATTTGCCAGCTGGGTTCGTTTTCAAACTGTAACTGCTGGTCCTCTTTTTTGTTCTTTGCTTTTTATCTGTTTGGCAGATGTTGCGATGATTTTCCAGGCTGTTTCCCTTCAAAGTAATATTTTTTGACCAGTGCACCTGCAGCACAGACACAGGTGATTTGGCCTCTTTTCAGCTCCGTTAGTTGCTTTGAAAAGTGACATATCAAACAGCTGACAAATCAAAGAATCAAAGTAACAAGACCCTCCGTCTGCTTTTATTCAAGTTTTCTGTTAAGTTATTGTTGTTTTTCTGTTCTCCGCAAAAGTAAAGCTTACAAAAAGTACATTAAGTGAAGTCATAAATATGAAATCTTTTATTTATAAGCTGGTGCAGGACACCGGCTGGTTCTGCAGTCTGACACTGACAGACAGGTGATGTGCTGCATACTGAGATAAGCATCAGTCAAACACACAAACACTCTCAGCCAAACCCCAGAAAATCAATATCATCACCTTTTTGGAAATGATAAGAATAATCCGCAGATGGATCGACAGAAGCTTCAGGGGACCTTTTAGCCATCTGTGTTTGTGTGTGTGTGTGTGTTCTCTTGTTGAAAAGTCGTGCCAGCTCGTCCGGTCCTGCAGGTGACCTTGCCTGGAGCTCTACTGACCTCTGCTCAACTCCTTCCTGCTGAGTCATGGTTCTCATCCAGACAACGGCCTGTGGACTGTTTTGGTAGCCAGATGGCCGCAGCCGCTCCGGGGCTTCAATAATTAAAAAAAAAAAAAACTTTCATTTGACCTTTTAGTTTTCAAACCAAAATCCCATTTCTTGATTAAATTAAGTTGCTGACAAGAAGCACAAGAGTTCTGGCAGCTCAGTGATGGCCAAGAAATTTGCAATTTTATTTGGATTTCTGCTGATATATATTTATATAGTAGATTCCTTCGTCAGGAAAACACAAGGCAATTTTAAGCATTATTCATGTCTCCTACATCTCTGCAATAATAATAAATTAAATAAATATGCATAAACTGTATATAAAAAGTGGAGTTAGTCGCCATGATGTCACCCATTGGTTTGTGGACAACGGTTTTGAAGCCTTGAGTTTGGCATTTTGGCCGTCCCCATCTTGGTATTTGGCCTTCCGTATGTTGGTTATTTGCAACCAGAAGTGACACAAGAGGGTGGAGTTGAGTACAACTAAACGCTGAATAAGACATTTTTAGGCGACCAAAATGTTACAATTACCTTTCATGAACTGAAAACAAACTGTGAAAGGGTTTAAGTTTTAAGACGAAAACACAGACAACTCCCAGACTGAACAACGCCGTGGTAGCAACCTGTCAATCACAACGTAGCCACGCCCTAAAGCATCCCCTGCTTTATGGTCTATTTGACTCTAAATGGGACCATAATTTACTAAATGAACATCATGCTGTATTGAAGAAGACTTGAAATTAGCGATTGAGACCATAAACTCATGTTTACAATGTTTACTGAGGTAATAAATCAAGTGAGAAGTAGGGTCATTTTCTCATAGACTTCTATGCAATCAGACTTATTTTTGCAACCAGAGGAGTCGCTCCCTGCTGGATATTAGAAAGAATGCAAGTTTAAGACTCTTCTGCATTGGCTTCACTTTTCAGACCCGGAGGTATCCCACTGTAAATATGTGTTAAGGTTTTAGTTGAAGGCCTACAACTTGAAAGAGTTGTATGGCCACTCCTTGATGGAAAAGAACACTGATTATGCTGCTATTGTAATCTTCAGCCCCTTCAGATAGGAACCCTCAAATCCATCAGCAGTTATTTCAAAAGCGTACTACAGAGCCTCCAGGTTAATGAATAAAACCATCAATGTAATTAATGAAAGACCAATTGTTTTCGCTCTGATGAATATGTGTCTAATCTTCAGGCTACGGCAGGAGAGGCAGTTAGTGCAGGCTTTGAATCTGTAGCTTCAGAGTAATAATTCAGTCTGGGTGGTGACAGGCGCTCAGATCCTCCCCTAACTTAACTCCACCAAATCTCCACCCTTGTCATTTCCCAACAAACCAATCACAGTTCCACCTGCACTCTTGGGAAAACAGTCTTAAATTGTGTGTGTTTTCTGTCCAACGCGTCAGAGCGAACGCATCTTGAGCGCCGGGCTTCATAAATCACCATCCGCCGAATCAAACTGTGTAAACCAACAGATGAAATACATTTGACAGGCTGCCTCTGTCACCTGACAGCAAGCAGCACCTCATCTTGTCTCTCATCATAATTCAAATAAATGACATCATTACCTCCAGAGCGCCACAACTACAGTCATTACAGTATCGCCCAGAGAATACAGAGCAACATCATGTGACAGCAGCTGAACAATGATACATGGTAGCCTCTCGGCCCTGGCTGATTTAATATCAAATCTCTGCATAAATAACATGAAAGTCGATGGAATGTGGGTGTATATACTCTCAATACCAGCCTAAATATTGCAGCAAGGCTTTTACCATGTCAGACACTGATAAATCACAATGTATTCCACCAAGAAGCAGCGCTAAACAGAAGTAAAAAAAGCCGCTGGTCATCCACAAACACAAACTGGTGAGATGATGATACCAGCAGCAGTAAAGCAGGTGGTGAGGAAACAAGTGTCCTCGGCTTTTTGTTTCATTTGTTCACCATAACACACTCTAAGTCAGAGCTATTTGTTAAAAGCAGGAGATCAATGATAAAAGGATGAGGATGCCTTTATAATGTGTCTGCTACTGACAGCTCATCTGCTTTGGCCCTGACAAAGGGACACACACACACACACACACACACACACACACACACACACACACACGCTTCCTCTACTGAAATTGCTTCAATGAGATAATTGAGAAATGCTTTCTGTCGCTAAAAGCATCGATGAAAAAGGGTAAAGCGAGTGACTATACTATCAACTATTTTCGATTGATCATTTATGTAATTTTTCAACCAAAAGGCCAACAAGTTCCACAGTGTTTACCCAATAATCATACGGGAACCCCCGTAATGCCAAAAATAATGCCAAATATTCACTTCCCCTCTATTCATTCTGCAGCGGCGCACCACCATGAGTCCATGAACGAGGCAAGTGTCTGTGGTTAGTGAGTGGGCTACCTCGGGGTCTGAAAAGTGAAGCCAATGCTGAAGTGCCTTAAACTTGCATTCTTTCTAATAGCTAACATGGGGCGACTCCTCTGGTTGCAAAAAGAAGTCTGATTGTATAGAAGTCTATGAGAAAACGACCCTACTTCTCACTTGATTTATTACCTCAGTAAACATTGTAAACATGAGTTTATGGTCTCAATCGCTAGTTTCAAGTCTTCTTCAATACAGCATGATGTTCATTTAGTAAATTATGGTCCTATTTAGAGTCAAATTAGACCATAAAGCAGGGTATGCTTTAGGGCGTGGCTACCTTGTGATTGACAAGTCGCTACCAAGGCGTTGTCCGGGCAGGGAGTTGTCCGTCATTTCGTCGTAGAACTTTAACCATTTCACAGTGAGTTTTCAGTTCATGAAAGTTAATTGTAACTTTTTTGGTGGCCTAAAAATGTCTGATTCAACGTTTGATTGTACTTAGCTCCACCCTCTTGTGTCCTTCTTGTTGCAAAAATCCAACATGGCAACGGCCAAATACCAAGATGGCGACGGCCAAAATGCCGAACTCTAGGCTTCAAAACGGCTGTCCACAAACCAATGGGTGACATCACGCTGACTACGTCCACTTCTTATACACAGTCTATGTGGTTAGTTCAGACCTGTAATAACAGCAGGACAGTTGAGTGTCTTTTATCTAAACTCACCTGAGCTATAGATTATTCTGTAAACCAGAGAATATGCTGTTTTGCCCTCATTGTTCTCTGTTTGCTGGAAGTGATGTAATGTAGCCCTGTTGCGTTTTATGTGGAGCGAGCGAGCACTGTGCCGGACTCCGTTTAAAAAAAATGACTTGACAGGAAGATTGACAGATAAATGTCATAATTGTGTATTCTCTTGACAGACATCCATCTATGTCAATGAATAGATGAGCTGCTGTGCTGACTGATAACCATGTATGATTTGTGTCTTTGGTAGCATTTCATAGTAGATACACGATATTCAAGTTTTATTCTACTTTCTGCTGAATGAATTCAGCCTTTTCTCCCTTCATATTTTTGAAAAGGTCATGATTCTATATCACTAGATCCAGATTGCTCGGGCTGCTAAACTCGCATAAGTAGGGGAAAAAAAGAAATGGAGCAAAGGTTAACATTTCAAGTATCATTCCTTATTAATTACTCATTCTATCCTCTGACAGCTTTTCATATTTTGCCTGAAAACATCCTTCAGAATACAGAATCAATGTCTAGTTCAGCACTGTATGTATAGATGTATGGCTTAAATCTGTGTGTGTAAATGTGTATGTTGGGATACTAGTAGAGGCATGCCTGTATATGTGCATACTGTATGTGTCCAAGTGTATATTGAATGTACAGCGTGTA
The DNA here is from genome assembly GCA_916701645.2 of Sebastolobus alascanus. Lineage (NCBI taxonomy): Eukaryota > Metazoa > Chordata > Actinopteri > Perciformes > Sebastidae > Sebastolobus > Sebastolobus alascanus. The sequence goes on from CAKAOJ020000289.1 coordinate 144,549, forward strand.
ATTGCATATTTTTCATATGGGACAATAAACACTATCTATCCATCTATGTTTATCCAGCATGCTTTTTGTATTTGTCATTTGTTCATTCACAAACCATCTGATGGTGACATTTTCATTGAAAGTGACATTTGAATTAATGATTCCATTAGTGGCTTCTGTGAATCACAATCCAAACAGTAGCACTGAGAGTAACATACATTACACAAGGACCACATACATATGTACCATATGTATCTACTTATATATTATTCATGCTAATGTTAGTGCGTGCTTGTTTGTGTAAATGCGCATTTGTTTAATTGAATCAAGAGAAAATATGTAAACCAACGTGATCAGCATGATAACAGGACAACAACAACTAATGGGGAGAGTACAGGGATTGAAACTGTATGGGGAACTGATATTACTGCTACAAATATTGTGACACTTCTTGTGTCAAATGTAAAATGTCACAGAAAAATTTTGTGAAATTGATAAGTAAAACTATACATTGATACCTTGAAAACATGACGTCACTTTTCTCCTTGTTCTCCCACTATTGTGTCACATCTTCTATTGTTTTGGACACCAATTATAGATCAAAAGCTTTTATTTTTTATGACGTTCTATATTCTTGCTATTGACAACTAGTGTTCCTGTTTGAATAGCTTTAGCTAAAAAAGGAGATTAAGGAAAATACTGAGCTTATTAAAAAATGAAAGAATATATTTGAGACTTGTTTTTAAAGATTAACATCCTCACTAGGAACCAATGGGCTTGGGGTGAGTGCAACATATGGTGAACCCCCCCAGTTGTCTGAAAAATGTCCTGCGACACTTTTTGGACCATTGGGTTTCGGAATAATTTGCCGTCGAAACAATGGGCAATCCCAAAACGTTCTCATCCCATTTCGTCACATACTGCCGCTTTGTCACGCCCCTTGGCACACTTTAGGATTAGGCAACAAAACCACTATAGTTTAGTTTAGGAAAGAACTATGAGGTTGGGGTTAAAACTACTACGTTTGTCCAGTGAAGATGACACTGAACGTTGTGAACACCAGCCTTGCCAACTCAGCAGCACGGATTGATCATCTGAAGAAATAGAGGGTATCCTTGGTAATTTTATTCAAAACAACCTTACCTTCACTAAAAAATAAGGTCCAGACCATGTTTCAGATCATCAGATGCAGATAAGGAATATCTAGAAGCAACTGTAGCCGCATCAACTTAAAATCACAACAGGTTTAAAGCTGAAGACATTGACATAAAAGGTCAAAGGACAAAACCACATCTTCAGTCTTCCAGAATCAATTGATGGTTGCTGACCACGGTATTCTCCAAGCTGTTAGTTCAAGACTTGGGAATATAAATACTCACCACTCATAGAATCCTCTCCCTGGAATAGCACAGTATTTTTGTGGGCTCCAAATATCATTATTGTAACAAAATGAGTTTTTAATAAATGCACACTAAAATTGCACACACAAACTCAGCTAAAGAACTTGGATCCTGTTCCTGCCATTGCCATTTACATTACACAAATTGGATAGATACCATTGAGTTTAATTGGAAAATAATGAGTGCTGTACCTTGGCTCGAGGCCAGCTGCCTCGCTGCAATAGCTGTGACAAATCATGACATTGACAGGCAGGGTAATATAAAGGATAAGCATTCTCTCCAGCAAAATGAATTTTGATATGTATCTAGCATAAAAAAAATGTCATCCTTTTATTTAGTTTTATTCAGCTTCTTTCTCTCTGACTCGTTAATCATATTGTGACCAATCAGGTTTATCTGAGGAACCACAGCTGCAGAGATCATTGATCACCGATCTTTGGCTTCTACCTTGGTTACTTTTGTTCCTAAGGTTTTACCTTTTTGGCCTTCATTTCTTCATATAAAGACTAACATAGCTGTTGACAGGATTGCTCACTCTATGGTAATCAACTGTGTGTAAATATCACAAATTTGTCAGGTCAATGAATTTGTGTTGTTTGGTTTGTTAAACAGAAAAAAGTTAGTGTCAGTGTGTGTAAACCCGATGAGTATTTTCCTATATGCTGATGAGCCTATAAAGTCCCTGAATCCCTGTTGAAGAAGAGGATGGGAAAAGAAAATTATTTTCATTAGCTCGAAGCACTCATGAAGTGAAGAGTTTGCTGCCAAATCAGAGGCTTCAAACCTTTAGTCTTTTCATCAATGCACATGTTTGAATGTGAAACCATGTGGAAACTAATACTATCTCTAACCTCAGTCAAACAGATTCTTTCAAAAACTACCACAGAGTCGACATGTTTGCCCCTTTCAACCTTGGAGCACATTTGTTCCTGTGGGTGCACACAATATTGTTCCCAAATTCACCCTCCTCTGAGTGACAATCCGTTGGATACATTCCAATACGAGTGATTTTCACAATATGTCCCGGCCCTCCTGGGAAATTTCACTTTCAGCACCCACCAATTCCCTCCTCTCCCAGAGTAAAATGGGTTTCCGGCGATTGCAGGAGAGAAAATTGTGCCGTCTGTGCTGAGAGACATTTGCTGTAAATGCAGTTATCGACTTGATAGGACCCCTGTGATTATTGTGAAGTGGAATTACCCTGTTTTATCGCAGAATGCACCTTCTGCCATTAGGTTTGACAACGCCTTCCATTAGGTTCTGCGTTGAACTGATTCAGTGATTAGAGACAAACGGTCAGGCTCCATTTTCACCACCTGTGAGACAGAACACCCATAATAATATCACATTAATGGATAATTCCCCTTACACTGACTCTGAATACATTTGCATGAATCTTGAGTGCACTCAGCAAGTGGATTTGCAAGAAGTCAGGGTAACTTTTGATCCTCTTCACAGGCCCTAATGGTGCTTGAAATGATCAAATAAAATCTCTCTTAAATGAGAGCTCATTCATTTTAAGAGACGGAAATTACTCCTAATTTGATTTTGGGATTATGCATCAGACGCTTCTGTGTATTTACTCATAATGGCACAGAAGTGCCAGGCTGAATATTTTATCTTTAAACAAGAACTGTGTTTAACATGCTTCATTATTGTTTTTCACTGTTGTATATGCAGTTTTTAGCCATTAAAAGTCCCTCTAGTAATACAGCAGCCTCCTCCGAGTATGGATTACAATCTGGATCTGGAAACTAAACCAAGGTGCTTTCAAGTTCTGATGTGAAGCTCCAGAAACACCAACTATCATATTAGACATTCAGATGTGATCTGTTTCAAAGAATAAATTGGATTTAGTGGGTTCCTCCATTCTAAATACTGTCATATATCAGCCAGATATCAAGTCCTAAAGGTTGTAGTTTCCCATGACACATGAATGCACCACAGCAGGAGGCAGAGAGCAGGCTGCAGTAGACTTTTTCAACCAATTGAGACAAAACAAATACCAGAATGGCCCTTTCGACATGTCATATAGTTGTAAGGTGATATCCTACCCACTCTGTTCATGCTTTAAAGGGTTAGTTCACCCAAATTACCAAAAAAATAAATAAATGCAAAAGCAAACAAAAACAAAACAAGGACCAACAATGTGTGGCTTCTGTGCATCTCCACCATGGAGCATGATGTTTAGGCTAACTGCATAATGTCATTGCAATGTAAGGAAGCCATCTTGAAGCCTGGTATCCAGTTTCCATACTGCATCTATCACTCCACAGTTAACATTTGGATATGTAATTTCTAACTTAGAGGTTTCTAAGCTTGGGAGCTGTTGGCATTGGCCCACTTGTTGCAGCTGTTGCATTGATTGACCAGTCAATACAGTTGAGTTTAGCACTTTACATTGCACTTTTTAAAATTAGTAGAGAATCCCATCTCTTCTATATTGATGCTTTGTGTGTAGAAAGGCCCAGTGTCCGATCAGTCTATGCATTCATCCTGCAGAGGGGTCAGAGTAAGACACTATCTTTACAAAGTCCAGAGGCGTTTTGTGTTCTACTTGATGTATTGAGCGTCATTGAACAGCAGCAGGTCCGGATCACATGGAGCCACCAGAGGCCTTTGGTGTAATGTGTGGTATTCACTAAATGCACACCAGTCACTCATTTGTCTGCAGGAATTTAGCAAAAGTACCAGCTAAATCAGATTCATCCACTTCTGTCATTCTGTCTGTCTGTATTTCTGCAGCTCCTCAGATATAGTCGTCACCCATTGTGCTGTATTGACTCAGTTCTCTGAAGCTGAGCACTGAGATTTTTTTTTCCAGCCCTTTCCCTCGAAATCAAATAACATTTTGTTTGTTCTAAACAAACAGAGCAAAGCCACCATTCCTCACAGCCCAGCCAACGAGGGTTTTATCTCTGCTAATGCTAGAAATAATTAAATCAATAATCCGCCATCTGTGATATGATCTGGTACATAGTCTATATAGAAGATCAACAGGAGATATGTCCTGGTGTACTGTCATTTCCCAGTGTTCTGACACATAATTAGCAAACAGCAAACAGACTGAAGCTTGAACACGACGGCTGGGTACAAACCCCTTAATGTTTTCCATTAAAATTACCATGGCAACCTAGTAAATCGTATAAAAGCAAGAAATAAACAAACACAGGACTTTCACCCAGGAGACCGCAGTTTGTGTCTGTCAACCTTGACTTATTTTACCTTTGCTTTGTTATGCAATTTACATACTTCATTAATACCAGTTACATAACAAACATAGGCCTACTTACTTTACGTAAAAAACATACTTATTTTAACCCAAACCACAATCTTTTTCATAAACTTAACCAAGGAATCTAACGTTGGAAGTTCATTTGAGAAGAGACTGTGCATGTAACGAGCGGATACTGACACGCCGTCCCTGACACGTCCAAAACTGATGCCAGAGGGAGTACCTAGAGTGTCATAGTTTGAAGCGAAAGGCCACTGACCAAGCGGCGGTATTTGACGAGTTGGTGAGTGACAACGTGTTGGCTGAGCAGAGAAGATTTTCTGCTCAAACATATTTGTTCATTACAGAAAGACATGTGGCATTTGTTTTTCAAAGTGTTCACAAGTCCAAACTTTTGTACCCAACCCACGTGTATGAATGAATTTTCAAAAAAGGGACACCCAAAGCGAAAGGGACCAGAGGATAATTACACCTGATCCAAAAGGCAGATGCCCTGAAAGGACATAGCGAAAACACTGGCAGCATCACGATGCTACCCCAATTAACATGAAGTAAAGAGCAGCAATATATTCCAGCACTTTAAAGATCACACTTTCCATCGTCCTCAAAGAAAAATAAGATATGATCCAAGAAACATAGAAGTAAAAATAATGCAAGTCAATTAGTATTTAATTGCAGTTTGTTTTATACTGTGCTCACCAACGATTTGAGAACATGGCAACATCGCTACAGCAAAGTGAGACGGGTGAAGAAACTCGAGCAGTCACACGATTAGGTTGTAAATAAACCAACAGGATATCCAGATTAAATTTTAAAGAGGTAACACTACACCCTCATCCCTCATCTCACACCATCATTTGTGTGGCAATAAATATGGGCTGGTACATTTTAAAAATACAGCAATGCATATCGGAATACGTGCCTTCCTCAGGGTGTCTTGCCACACAATGAACCTAAACTAATTGGTTTGACCAGACAATTTAAACCAATGTATTTGTTGGTAGAAAATGCAGAGAGCACCTGCAAAGTCAGTAATAATCAACCTGTTCTCATTCCCAACTACTTGGTTAGATGTAATAAAAGATTGTGGTTTGGGTTAAAATAAGTATTCATTACAGGCTAGTTAACTATGTAACTTGACGTAAATTAAGTACTTTACGTAACAACAAGTCAATGTTGACTCTTGGTTTCATAGGGGATTCACTCCTGGGTGAAAGTCCAGCGTTTGTTTGACCCATCCATCCACCCCGACCTCTCCATGCGGACTTTGTCACTCTTTATACTACGTCACCTGACGTAGGTAAAGTTGCAGTTTGTAAGTACTCTGGCTTTGTGTTAGATGATGATTACCAGGCCATGTCATTTTGTTAGGAATATTATTTAATTGGATGTGTTATTTTCAGCTGTAAATCAACTCCTACCAGTTGTTTTCTGAATGTTGTGAGCTGAATTGTTTTTGTCATTTGCTCTACTCTGCGAAGTAGCTTCTGACACACCTTCTAAATGCAAAGCTCTTGAAATATATTTTTTTAACCTTATCCACAAAAGCAAACTGAAGAGCACTCATCATCTCCATGGCAACTTTACTGCAGGAGAGGAGGACCTGGTGAGCTTTTTGCAGAAATATTTGTTTTATGTTTTTTTCAGACAATAATCAGACTTCACTTCAAAGGTCACAAGGTGAAGGCAATAAACACTGCTCTGCTAAAATTCCTAACACTGGGCTTTCATTGCTTTCACAGTATTTCATTTCACATGATTTGCCTTAATGCACTTGTTATAATGCAGATCTTAAAGAACATACCTGCATTGAACATTCATCGTTGATTGCCATTTTATAATTCACAGAGTGAACAGGAGTAGAGGCGGGTGTTTAAAGCAGAACGGCCGACTGTGTTTGACCTTTACACAAATGACTTTGATAAAAAATAAATACATTTAAAAAAAAGAAAAGAAAAGAACAGAAATGCAATTTTGGTCATTCTTTACCCAGCTCTGTAAATACTTTTACACTTTTCATCCAATTTTCTACAAATCATACAGTACAGCTGATAATTTCCTTAAGCTTGTTCCTAATGTACAGGCAGCTGTTTCAGAGATGTAAACTTTGCACAAATGTTGCGTAGTGTTAGATGCAGTGCAGGCAGTAGATTCAGTGCAACATCAGATCTCACATTCTGCACGGGATTCAATTAAATTTAATTTAGTTAATTCCAAATAATTACAACATCTCAACAAATGTAAATTATAAAAAAAAGTAACTAGTGAGCGGTTTTGGACTTTTAATGGATTTCTTGGCAATACAAAAATATACAATCATGTCAGCCCATCATTTAAACAGATTATTGCACAGTGCTTTAAATAAATATTTGTTCTCGACCAGTGACTCTTACATATTGTTACAAAAGTTGATAAAAGTATAAATATGCTAATGCATATGTGTTAACCGTTGCCTAGCAACAGGTGCTGAAAAATAAAGTCCGAACTTTAAAAAAGTTATAAAAGTAAGAAAAAAGCTCAATTTCATTACTTTCACAGAGTGACAAGAATATTAAGCTGTGTGTAAGTGTATTGTTTAATTCACTGATTTACTCGGAGGCATTTTTTGCTCTGTGTGCCGGCATTTAATCAATACCAGTTAGCTAATCTACATTTATTTGCATAAAAACCAGGAACATGATCGTTATCATGAGACACTATATATTTTAATACAAAATCATGGAAGCTAATCTAGAGGAAAATATTTTTGGAGATAGAACATGCCCTTCTGAAAATAGGCTATTTTCTTTTTATCAAGGTTCTTTGTCACCCTTTATAACATCTGATAAGATATCATTCTTCCTACCATTATGTTTGTGTACTTCTCATTTGCTGTCCAAATTAAGTTTTGATGGGAAATGCAATTGCTGCCTGGGTTATCTTCACAGGCAAAGTTTTTTTTTAATTTATCTATTATTTATCTATTTTCTTTCCCAAAGGAGGTACAATGTTTTGTTACGTACATGTTGGTCATGGGGAGGTGGTCAGGATGGATGGAGAACGTACAAAGCGCTGGGCTGAGTCCCAACCAAGTGTTGTTCCAGTAGGTTTAGTCGACAAAGCATTATGTTTCTCCAAAAACACGTACTGTTTTACATTAGCAGCAGATAAATGTAATTTCAAGGGGACGTGGTCGCTCTAACGCTGATGACAACCTTCCACGTGATTTTCTAAAACACTCAAAGAACCATTAAACTGCAGCACCTTTATCCAATGAACACAACTTTCATCTTTCTCTGTGCAAAAGTAAGCCCTTCTGGCCACATAGAAAAAAATAAAAATAAAAATAAATTGTATATTAACTCCTTGTTGTCTGGGCTTGTATCTGTACACTGACTTATTCTGTGCACCAAATTAAATCCTGGTTATAATTGATGTGATTAAAGTTGATCTAGCGAATTTCAACAATCAGCAATTTAGCAGCATCAATCATGCACACTTTCAAACCTGGTTAGTTAAGTCTTACCAATTAAAATTTCTAATTATAAGGGACGTGCACATTTGTTATTTTAGCTGTTTTTCCTTTGATTTAGCTGCTAACACATCCTAATTAAAGTTGTTTAAAGTAATGGGTTTTTATTTCAGGTTTCATGGTGCTTAAAAATTATAACAGTGGGCATCACTATAAACTTGAACTAAACCTGCTGTGTCTGGGCAGTGGCAATGAAATGCATAACATTATAAAACACCTCAAGTGAACCCTGCTGAGATGATGTACGGCAGGGTGTTCCTCATCTTTCAGCCGGGACAGGAGTTGTGGTGCAGGGGGACGTCTGTTGTCGCTTAGGAGAGGAAAGAAGAAGTGATGTGAAGGCAAAGGAGAGAAGAAGAAGAAAGGGGAGGACAGCGGAGAGGATAAGAGGGGAATGAGGAAGAAAATAGGAGAAGAAAGTTTGGAGGGAGAGAGAAAGAAAAGAAAAAGGTGGGAGGAGAAGAGAGTTAGAGAATATGAAACACTGAAAAACAAAACTATCCACAGTGTCAGTTTGGTCTTTTCTGTATTTTTTGTTCTCAACATTTTTGAAATGACAAAGATATTTGTAAAAAGAGTTTTGTTTCATAGCTTTGGATGTTTGACCCTGAAAATGATGCAGTATGCCAGTGTAACAATGCAGAAGTCATGTGGGTCCCAACAGCTATAGTGGCTAGCACGCAGTAAACTGTTCATAGAATAACTATTCTACTAAATCCCAAATTAACAATAATAAAACAGCAGTAATAAAATGACAATACAGAGAATGTTCCAACAAGAGCATTTGGGCAGTTGATAAATGATGCTTGTAAATATTTGTACAGTCACAGATCTGAAAAAATGGTGGATTTTTGCACTCTCTCTGTTTACTATTTGTCGCTGTCCAGTGATGGGAGGTGCTGAATCTGGAGACTTGCAGGCGCAGAGACATCAGCCTCAAAACGCCGCCTTTTAGAGAGAGAGGGCCTGCAAACTTTAAAGTAGCCTACAACTACACTGGCACACATGGAGGGATGAGGCACAGTCCACATAAGGCGTAAAAACAGCACTTGTGGAGTCATCGTGACCCTGAGGGACACCAACTGATCTGGAAAATGAGGAGAGCTCTCAGCAGCACTGGAGCTTTGAATGCATTTATCTGTGCCACAAGTCAGTATACAGCACCTTAAATACAGTGAGCCGTAGTGCTGAATAGAAGTTGGGGACAGAACTTCCTCCTTGCAACCTGTCTCTTTTAAGCTATGCTAAATACGACCCAGACCTGTATGAACTGGATGCACAGAGATATTGACTCTGAGCAAGGCAGCTAAACAAGGAGATTTGTATGTAAAACATGTTATATAGAATAATCAAGAAATCATGATTGACGTATATGGAGCTCTATCTGGGTTTTGGTGCACATATGTAATAAATGCGTGTGTGTGTGTTTGTTCCCAAACCGTTATTGCTTTGCTTGAGCTTTCCTTGGATAACCTGAGTGAGTTTTGACTGGATGCACAGTGTTTGTTTTCAGCTCACAAACTAAATGACTAAACAAAGCAGTTGTGACAGTTGAAATGATCGGCGTGTCCTTGCCAAGTTCCATTTGAACTTTTCAGGGTGATGTTTCCTCCCACACCTGCCTATGTTGTCATATTTTACCACAGAGCACTTTGTGAAATGAGAACGAAGTCTGGAATGCAAATTATCTGTTGTTGACATTATCTTTTGCCTCCACTGAAACATGTTCTGACAGTGAAGCGAACTGAACAGATTAGCTAATGGTTAAAATATCATTCTGCTGGTTTTGTACTGTATGTTTTAAAACTTTAAAGACAAATAACCTGCAATTTTTATTTCAAAGTGTGAGTTTATTTTACTTGCTGAAACATTCAACTTGCAAGGGATAAATCCATCATGCATTACTTTGTTTTTATCAAACTTATATTATCTTTGCCTTATAATGCAACTGCAAGACTGGACTTTTTTAAATAAGATTTTAATGGACAATTTTTTTAATCACTTATCATTTGTATCTTCTGCTACAGTTTTGATGCCAAATGCGATGCCAGATGCGAAACTCAAATTATGCTCAATTCTTGGCAGACGGCTGGTATGACCTTTCTCATTCTCATATAACAGTTTTATATTTTGAGTTATTACAATTAAATAAAATATGTCTATTGTATTAAGTCAGTGTATACAGCAAAGAACATAAAGAAACACTGACATTTCATAATGCTCAGTACTGAACACAAGCTCAGTTGTGTTTTAACCTATAGAGGACCATTCAGTCCCATTGAATGTTCAGTATAACACAACTCCTATACACAATACAAATTTCATTTAAATTTCAAAATGCTCAGTATTGCCCACTGGTAAATTGTACATGAGCTCATTATGATGACATGTAAAGGCCAAACGGAAGTTGTTTTAAAGCCTCACTTCATTTGCATGTATAACCCAAACAATAGATAAGGTCAATGTGTTTTTATTTGATTTAAAGTCATTCAAAAATAATTCAAATCAGTATCAATGTGCACAGCATTCACATGCATTTTCTTCAGGAAATGCTTCTCATGCTGTTTTCCATTAACTTGTACTATTTATTATTTACTTCTCAAGTTGAGAAACAAATGTACATACAGTAGCTATCATTACAGTAGATAATATTAAACAGTTTGTACAGTTTATTTTTTCGATTTGTTTCTATGAAAACGGCCTGAAATTCAAAACCTATCCATTTCCATCTATGGAAAAAACTGTTGGAATGGAAATCAAATTTGCACACAAACTGGGATGTATAAAACAGAAAAGGCTTTATAAATGTGATGAAAAAGTGTCAATGCATATTCTACCTTTACAATGAGCGTTAAGCATATGGCCCCTGCAGGGAGTTACGTTGCTGATGTCACATAATTATCATGAGCTGCCTTGGCATCACAGCTCTTTGACTCATCAGCTCCAGTGTTTATTGAAAGTTACCTCATCACTGCCTGAAATGCAGCTCATTATGTAGGGATTCATTATGTAGTGATTCACAACCTACTGAACTAAAGAGTTATTTCAGACACATCCATTATCTTTTCACAGCAGTCGTGTTTACTTGTTTCTATCCTTGATGTGATACGACAACGTACAGCAAAAAGAAAACAAGAGAATGAATGAACAAAAAACACATACAGCACCTTGTTTAGTGCAGCATTTCAGTAGCCACTTTAACTAAAGCTATAAATGTCCTTGAATGCACCAACAATTTTCAAAATGCTCAGTTTTTTCAACTACAGCATGACACCATAGAAATTCATAGCAATATTCACGTCTTTGAATTGTCCTTTCATTGTGTCCTGAAATGCAGTGAAACCAAAGGAAAGCATTTAATAGAATTATGTTATGCTGGTACAGCTTCATGGAACTTAATACGTTTCACAACTTCTCATAATGGACCCTGATATTTCATTCAGTGTGTTTGATGATTTTATTTCCTGTTTGTTGCATTTTATTTCTATTTAAAGTGTTATTGGTGTGCTGTTTTGGCAAGGTCTCCCTCTGAAAAGAGATTTATATATCAAGGGACTTCCTGGTTAAATTTTAAAGACAAAAATAAAATAAAAAAGGACACTGTGGAGATAATGGATTGGTGCTCTCATCTTATCTCTTATTGCTGAATGATTTTAGTGACGTCACAGCAGCCTCCTTCATCTTTCACTCAGAGGGACACTTTGTCCGGATGGTACACTTGAGAACACCCTTGATATGGACTAGAAGACACGTGTCCATCTCTGGGTGCAGAGTGAAAAGAGACATTTTCTTTCTACCAAAAGTGCACTTTGCTTTCATCTTCAAATCCAGACTCTGTGTTCTGATTTCTGTTCTTTCCCATGATGACAAACAACGCAGATGCTCTATTACGCGCACAAATGATTTATGGCTCAAGGTGACAAAATAATCCTAATAGAATTGGTTCAACCAAGTTTCCAAACCAGTGCTGTAATTTAAGGCTAGTATTTTATTCATTTTACACAAAGCCCATGTACTCACTTTATTCCTCATGTCATTCTTACAAAACCACATCTTTCATCTATGCACCAAGGAGTTGCCGAGTGTGCGGCATAAGAGGAAGTGTAAAACTCAACCAATAAAGAAACCAGCTCCTGAGACACTCTTCTATTTACTCAACTATTACATTACCATTGTTGTACAATGACAGGAAGTAGTACTAGTACAAACCATTCTGTCTGGAGGTATTGTTTCATTTGTTGTGTGTTGATCAGGCAAAGCGCTAGCGAGGATGTGTCAGAAAGAAAAATGATGTTATTAAAAATCATTCTTACCCAGGGGCTTTACAGTCCTATATTTACTTCAAAAAATGAAAATATGGAAAGGGAATTTTAAGTGTGAATCTGTTTTAAAATACAAGTAATGGTGGACAATGTTCAGATATACTCTTAATAAAAAAATAGGTACTTGTTTCTTTTTTTCAGTATTTTTCCTGAACACTGCAATACATGTGCAGACTGCTGCTTCCCATAGATCACAGACGTTTTATTTCAACACAATAATTTGTGATATGCAGACTTTTTTGTCATGGACATGTCTCCCAGTAACTTGACAGGACAATGCATGAGGATTGAGATGGAAATTGTGCATGGCTTTTTTTGAACATACCGAGCATATGGTTAGACACCTGAGAAGTGGATCATGCTCCTTGAGTATTTTTTGCGAAGTTTCTTTGGGTGTTTTGATATGTTGTTTTTTTTCCCCCACAGTGAAAACTCGTCAACAACATGAAGCTGAACACTGCCTCCAATCTCTATTAAAGGACAAAACTACAGAAACTCTACAGCCACTTTTCAAGCCTACAGGGGATGCATGTTCACACTCCAAAGATAGATTTTGGGACAAAACTGTGTCACACCTCACAGATAAAACATGAAACTTGCAAGAGGAGGCCGACGCTGCCAGCTCACTCTCTCCCTGAGCGGGGATTAGACAGCTGTGGCCGCGAGTGAAAGTGACAACAAAGGCAGAATCTTGTTAGCTTATCTACTGAGGTGTGAAATTTGTCTTTGAGAACATCAGAAGATACTATGTACAACAGATAACAACCAGAGCATAACAGCACGTTAACTCTGTAAATTACCCCTTGATGGATTTTACACGGTTAAAAAAGAACCGCGAGGTATCCAACTTTCTGAGAAGATGGGAGAAAACCACATGTGAGTTAAATAAACATAAAAAATGTAATATAAAATAAATAAAGGTAAGGTTTGTTAGTTACATCAGTGCCGTATGGAGGGCATGGATGAGTGGAAAGTGTTGTGTAATGTACTGAAAGGAAGCGTGTCAGGACATCAGAAACAAGGTTGTGCCAACGACAACATCAGCAATGTGTCTCGCGAATGGTATCACGTCATTTATCGTGTATTTCTTGTATATTTTCGTGCCAAAATGTAGTTTGGAGACCTCATTACTCTCGGTGAAAGGTCTTATAGTGTGTGACCCGCTGTCGCCGGTCAGTCATGTAGTGTGAAAATCACAACGATTTAAAGACTCCCGATTACAACCAGCAAGTCGTGTAGTGTGCACAATACTGACGACTTTGAAAGTCGTGTAGTGTGAACATGGCTTTACTTGTAGTCTTGTGTGCCTATTAGCGTTTTGCATATTGATTTCAAAGGTCCAAAGTGATATAAATCATTTCATGACAAAGTCACTGAATTTTCAAATGTGGAAACAGTACGTTGCTGATAAACAGGGCGTTGCAAGAACAACAGGAACTCTTCTCCTGTTTGCACATGTGGTTCTTTACTCGAAGGCCTCACTCTTCTCCTCCAGACGGTGACTGACCCGAATACATCCACCCACCGGTAACCCGAGCATGCCACTGCGACACTGCCACGCATGTAATTTTCCATTAGTGTGAGACAGCGGGGCCATTTATAGCAACAGGGTAGCAGTAATTATACAGCTGATAGGTTATTATCAGAGCAGGTCTGTCATTCCTCTCCTGACTCCCTGGACTGAGCGAATCACAAGCCAGTGCTGAGTGTTTGCCACCATAGATATCAGTCACACGGGCACCAAGTTTATCACCACAGAGGCAGCTTACATTGGACTACAATACACTTTTGTTTTAACAATCTCATGTCTAAAGATTTTTCTTGTTGAGGCTCTTTCTTCCCTCTCAGGTTCATTAACCTCTCAAGGATGAAATGGATTTAACTGGTGAAGTCAATACAGACCTGCATTCACCTCATCGACAGAGCACATGCCTTTATAATTGTATATCCTGTTAACATGTGCGTTGCCTTTTCTTCTATAAAGGTTTTTGAACTCTGGTATTTCATTTCAATTCATGTCAGCTGAATATGTTCAGATAAATGCCAATAGCAGAATAATGGCAAAATACTTTTTGTGTTTTCTGATCATTTTTTTCATTTCAGGCTTTTATTCTTTTCATTTGCTGTCTGAATTCATAAATGAAGAAGATAATTGGTCACAATTCACAGACTTATTAAATAATGAAGGCAGGGACCTTGGTGGTTTTAGAAATGGAATTTCAAATGAGAACAATGTCAAACTTAGATAATTCTTTTAAACTGTGAAGATGAATACGCTACACAGCCAAGACAATTCATCGTCCCATAGTTTGCATAGCCAGATATTTTCATTTTTCTACTTGATACCAGTGTTGCTGCTTCACTTGTAATGTGTTGTGTCTTCACCTGCATGTGGCTACAGACACGAACTGCTCCAATCCCTAATCTTTCACACATCATCAGGACACCAAAGAACATACTGTAAGTGGCAGGAAGTATTTGAGCCTATTTGAGCCTATTTGAGCTCTTCATTGATATGATGTTAATACTGAGTGAAATATTAAAACCTAATACTTCGTGTTTATATGGCTGCATTGATTCCATCAAATTAAGATATTGTACATAATGTCTTTGGAAACCATAGGATCCCTGCGAGGATACAAAATAAAATGATGTTGTCACCATTGTCAAAAAATGGAAACATCAGAGAGGAGTTGCACATTTCTAACTATCACTTATCAGAGTTACACTCTTGTATAATGACAGGTCAGTAAGGAGAGTTTGCAGAGCTTTCTCAGAGTAGAGCTGCTGGAGAGACTCAGACTAGCTGTGACTAGTTACTGAACAACAGGTCCTGGAAATCCAGAGAATATTACTGATGTGACGGTTCATAGATTTTGCTCCACATTTGAGATTGATGACATTGATGATGGATGACAATGTTTTAGAGATCATTCTACTGGTACAGTAGCTCAAATTCGGAACCCACCGGCTATCGGTCAGATGACCGATAAGTCTCCCTCAGGGCAAGGGGCTATATTTCTGGGGTTAATTTCGGAGTAGCCAGCGGATATCCTGGTCAAAACCTCTTTTGCTCTCTACAAGGACTGTTTACCTGCATTCAACCAAAGCCTGCTCCAATGTGATCAATACTACTTGGACTACAAACGGAAACCAGAACGCTTCCCTTCCCATGCTGTTTATTGAGATTACTCGCAGCTTAATGTTTCAAGGTAATGGCTGAAAGCAGACGGCCTTTGTGTTGACCCTTTTTGTGTTCAAAAGTGGATATAAAAACTGGATTAGTTTCACATTTTATAACACATATATTTGATAGAAATCATTTTCTAATGACTTAGTGGTATTGAAGCACAGGGCTTTAAACTTTTCTTGAGACTTTTCCAAAAGAGACTGCAGAGCCTGGCCAATGCCATCAATGCCACAGCCACTTCAGAGAAAATAACACACTGAGATTTAGAAGGGGCGCTTACAACTACCAATCAACAATGATGCCTGTATCCATTAGCTGGCTTGTCAAACGGTTTCTGTGAAAAAAAAACATTTACTGTGGTGAAAAACTATGTGAGTCAGGCTTGAAAACACAAATAAAGATCACAGGTTAACTAGACTTTCAAAGAGGCCTGAAAGGTATCTGTAGCTGAGACAAAGATCTGAGGATGAGAGGGAGAGGAGTCGGGGTTGATGTGCAGGAGAGGTGATGAGCAGATTGTAGCCAGGTGTGTGGTGAACAGGGAGGGTTGATGAGCTGATTGCAGGCAGGTGTGCTGGTAGGCAGGGTCCAGGTGTGAGTGTGTGTGTGTGTGTGTGTGTGTGTGTGTGTGTCATTTCCGTCCTGCCAGAGAGGCAAACCGGGTACATGGAAAACAACAAGAGGAGTAGGAAACACAAGGGAGAAAAAGGAGCACGGCATTGGCCTTTGACAAAGTTTTGCGATTAACGTGGTGATTATTGTAAGCGGACAAGTAAAGAAAACCTGTATCTGCTTGTTATGTAAAACTAGCAGAATTATCAACACCTCATGCAACAAAACCACTTAGTTAGATTTAGGAAAAGCATCATGGTTGGACTTAAAATAAATATGTCACCTAAGTAAAATACATACAGAGACAATGTAACTGATGTACGGAAAAACACGAAACTAACGTAACTCACAAATAACTCAACAATACTTTGGGGGATGAACACTGGCCTATTGGTTGAAAGTCCTGTTTTTGTTGGACCCATCCATCTCCCCTCCCGCCCACCGTATAAGCTGTCTTTTTAGTTTAAGTCAGTAGCTCTGCGTGTAGCATATTTACGGGGATTAATTTTTGGATCTGAATTTGTGAAGATTGAAAAAAATAGATATATAAATCAAATGAAATTTCATTCAAAGAGGTGAATTGAGAACAAAAATTAATTCGGAAACATGGTTTTCAAAGTAAAATATTTCAATGCTATGTGGTGTCTTAAATTTAAAATTAAAATCCAAATAACCAAGTCTCTTATTGGCTTCCAAATTTCAACCAATTTTTTGAAAGGCAATATCGAACAAATGACCATGTTGGCCAAGTTGCATTGACATGATTGTGATGTGTGAAAGATGTCAAATTAATATGGCAACTTCATCTGTCAAACACATAAGCTAGACCCAATCAACCTGAAATGTTGATTTACTATTTTCCTTATTTTGATAGTTAGGGGGAAAATGTGAAGGCAAGTCATTAAAAAAAAAAAACACAGCTTACATCGACTACAGAGCAGGCCGGGTAAATTGGTATCACAATTAGACAATTATGATTTTATTTATTTTTTTCATATTAAAGCAATGATGTAGTCATGATAACATTTGTAGGAAAACAACATAATGTTCTTACTCCAATTGAGAGCTATAGATGTGAGCCATGAGACACACATGCTCTGCATTGTTTCGTTCCTCTCTTCAGCTTCCTCTGTTTTTACTCTCGGTACACTTTTGTGTTCACAAATCACAGCAACCCCACAGCACGCTCCCCACATGCACCACAATCAACACTGATTACACCGACTTTCACCCTCTGCTGTTGCTGTTGTTTGTTTGTATATTTCAGACATACTTTATATTACTAATTAAATTAATGCTTCTTTCCCTTAAATCATGCCCATTTTTCCTCTTTTGTCCTTCCCACAAGCTGTTACCGCACAACACGGCACCAAACAGGAAAATAAAAAAACATTAAACTTTTTTTTTATTTTGGCAATATTAGCCAGGATAGTATTTCAAGTTGGACCACAAAGGCAGAAGCACAACAGACAATCTGGCAGCGAATGAATGGAGGTGTGCCGGTATATATAACCTACTGCAGTGCTGATGGAGAAGTGGGAACAGGTGTGCAGGTAGGCGGGGGAGGTAATCATTCTTTGCACAACAACACAAAAATGACTTCCACATTGTCTTCTGTAATCCCCCCTTTTGTCATGTGTTCACACCACCTTGAGTTGACAGAGTTGTAGAGGACATCTAGCAAGGATGCCCAATGTTCCTCACCAACATTAGCAATCTTATTTCATGTTGCATGTAATGATGGGATATCAATTTCTTGAGAAACCACACTATCGATGTCATGGAGAGATTCAGGTGTGTACAGGTTTTAGCAGAATTTAATTTCCGGTCCATTGCTATCATAGATATTTATTGGATAGAATCTTTTATAAAGTTGTTTTGGATTGACAGATATCAATCGATATCAATTTACCCTTAAAAGGTGTTGAGGTGGCCTGGGTAGGAACTTCTCCATCCTCTCCTTCTTTTTTACTGGCTTCACGTATCATATGGACGGAGGCTGTTACAGATTTGTGCCGTAGGCGATACGATAGCTGAAGGCGAGGCTTATTAAAGATTATCCAGAGGCCTGGTGCCTGAGGAGGGAGAATTCTTATCAAAATACATGACAATTGTGTATTCATTTCCCCGTATAGTTAAACTCATTTACATCTAAATTTTGCATTGTAAATGGGAGATATGCCCAGTGGATCAGGGTTGTGCAGCAACCTAGAAGAATGCAGCAGCTACGGCACAATGTTTCCAATTGTAATGACAAAGCTTCCTGAATTTGCTACAGCTACACAATTCCTGCTGAGGACGGGCTTCTTCTTGATAGTAATGATGGCTGGGACTTATTGGTATTGTAGTATTTAGAGACATTCACCATATCTAACAAACAGAAAAAATGTGATCTCTCCAAAACAAAGTTGAAGTAATTAAACTGAGGCGCATAGCATACCTACAGTATTGTTAAATGATCCAGACATTATGACAGAAAACTTTCAAATGAGAATTTACAGTTGAAAAAAAAACAAAAAAAAGCGAGAAAGGAACGAATGAGTGTTGGACCGTTGCCCATCTCTCCTGTTTGGTGCTGAATTCATTATTTTGTCTCCCAGGACACTTCAGGTTATTTAATATTCCAGGTCTCAGCTTGATAAAAGGAGCGAGGAAATCAGAGTGCTACAGATCAGTTAACACCAGAGCCCTTCAAGAGCTTCTCACTGAGCTCTCGGAAGCAAAGGAGTCATTCAAATCTGCTCTGCTATTAAATCAAAAGCTCTTTGACGCTGACAACCACCAGAGAGCTGTATCTGTACTGAAGTAGTTTTCCCAGCTGTGAATGCAAATTATAAGCGTGAGATTAAGCTATGGGACTTCTCGGAAATTACAGCAGCTGAAGTGTCAGTACCCAGACCTGCACTATTTCATTTGTCAAATCTTAAAATGACTACAGGAAGAGATAAGCTGCAGTAGAGCAACAGATAGATCATTAAAGAGTTTAGTGTGTGACATAAAACGAGATGGAACATGGGTGTGCATTAATATGAAATTTAAATCTGAGTTCCTTTTCTTTTTCAGTATTTAATCTTTATTTGTTCTTATATTCTGAGTAAAAGTTCCCAGACAAGCTGATCTTTAATTGAGAGATTCCCCTTATCTTTTCCTTCAACAGGTGAAATATTTGTCTCTTTTAAAAACTGGACCGTAAGCCTGCTAGCAGGGCAGTTAGTATTATGCTGGAATCAAACTAGACAGTCAGATGGTGATGGTGCAACCCGGCAGATGTTGGGTGCTGGTCATGAAAATGAACATCACGCACAACAACTTGTCATTTGATGCGTTGTCGTGTGAAACAGTGGCGAGCAACAGTTTCTGCATGTATGGAGGTTTATAAGGCCGTGACGGAAAGAATAGCTTGTCGGAAAAGTGTTGCCTTTTGACAGTGTTTAAGACGTGTTCTGTTTAGAGGTCAGTATGGTTAAAACAAAGGTTACGACATTGTAACCCTAGTTCTATAAGCACCGGCTCCGCCCTCTACTTGACTCTAAGGGTAATACTCTCCTCCAATCATGAGCATGCATTCGCACACTGAACATTTTCATAAGCGTAGCTGGCCAATCAGGACGTGCCTACCCAAATACGTGCAGACCCCAAAATATATAAGGAAACACACACCGCTGTCTGCCATCTTTTCTCTTCAGCGAACAGCAATTTGACCACTGACTGCTCATCTCCACAAATGGAGTCGCCGCTGCAAGAACCAAACCTCGTCAGTGGTCGTCCTGTCCCGGCCTCATGAGCGGGATATACACGGTGTTCAGCAGCCACTAGCGACGCTTCGCTGTGATGAGAGCGAGCCGGACCTCGAGATCGACACCGTCAAGTTCCCTGTCCCAGCCGCCAACGCTCCGCCGCTGCCTTCGGTCATCCCTGTTGAGGCGGATTGTGAAACAGTGCAATACCATGAATGCCTTCAAGGAAAGACGGTCCTAAAGTGTTCACCCGTATTTATACGGCATGATTCATCACGTCAAGATTACAAAGACATGCAAAAGACACAGAGCTCTTGGACAGAGATTACGGAGGCAGTGGGATGCAACCAGGAGGAGGCGATTATGGCACGCTTCACCCCACCAATGAGTGTGGCCATTTGGAACGGGTAGCTATAAACACTTTAGCCTTCTGACTAGAAGAGGTCCAAACAACACAAGTAATTTGTTTCAAGCATACTGAACCGTTTACTCAAAAGGCACCTGGAATGGAAGACAGCAAGCTTTGAATGGTTTGGGTTCAACATGACCATCTCAAAGGACACAATTGTGTGTAGTCTGATCATGGTATCCCATTTAGTAATTAATTAATTGAAGGTTATTAAATACTGAAAAGTGAATTTGTATTGCATCTTACTTAAACGTAAGTAGTAAGGTTGTGTGCATTGTACAATGTTGATGTAACACGACATAACACTTTTTAAATAATTGAAACATTTGTTCTGTTTTCACAGTTGTCAGTAGGAGGGTATTCGAGAACAAAAGTGTATGTTTGCGATTTCTGTGTGCTTGAGGTTAAATCAGCTCGCCAAGTGAAGACTTTCTCATTCCTCCCTCAGCAATGGAAGGCACACACTCAGCATTCACTTCAAATCCTCCTCAGCGAGCCCACACTGGGACATGTATTGATTCTGACACACAAACACACATGCACACTTTAGTGTTGGTAGGAGGGATTAGAACAGAGATAGAGGGAGTATGTGAAATGTGAAAGGAGGGGGAGAGAGAGGCAGGCACGCTGAAAAGCTAAAGAGCAGCTGGAGAATTGAGCAGATAGAAGACAGGTTTGGAAGAGGTTTTCTGTGACAGACACTTGAGGGAATAACCCATCTGCTAAATATTTCAGAAGCTGAAGTTGCCTCGACTTTAGTCAAAGAAACTTTCCAGTGTAGATCATGGTTAAATCTGTTGTTGTTTTACTGTATTGTGAGGACTCCATGAATGGTGTTAATGTAATTAAACAGGATTAGTTTCACATTAAAATGAGGGAATATATATATATATATATATATATACAGTATATTTTAAACATACCTTACCAACATACCACTTGACCAACATACCTTAAAGGTACAGTGTGTAGGATTTGGCGACATCTAGTGGTGTGGTTTCAGATTGCAACCAACTGAGTACCCCTACATTCACTCCTCCCTTTCCAAGATTGCGGTAACGTGAGCCTCCGAGTGCAAAACCATGGTAACGGCATCTGCCTCGCTAATACCACTACTTTAGGATCAACGGAACTCAAACGGCGGCTGGCGGTACCACGGTCTTGCACTCTGGGGCTCAAGTTACCGCAGTTTCACCAGTGTGTCGGAGAATGGTGAACTTCAGGTAACGTAAAAACGTGAAATGCTCTCTCTAGAGCCAGTGTTTGATTTGTCTGTTCTGGACTACTGTAGGTGGTGCAATATGGCAGACACCTTGAAGAAGACCCGCTCGAAGATATGAAGGGCTCATTCTAAGTCAACAAAAACACGATTCTCAGTTTCAGGTGATTATACACCAATGATAACATAGTTATTATATTCCATTTCTGCTAAGAGATCCCCTGAAACGCTACACACTGGCTCTTTAATACCTGTGTAGAGCAATGTAAAGGTACATGTTGGCGGTCACACCTGCAGCTCAAATACTGCTCCTTTTCCTCTGCTTCTTTTCAGGCTCAGTTCTCACTACAGCACAAGCTGTCTTCAGACAGCAACACTGAATAATTCCCTTTTCACCTCTATTTGGCCTTGACAGGCAGTGACTGAGACCCTGCAGCTCAACACCGCCGAGTCCGTGCCCCTGTAGTACATAACATGTCAGCCTCCCTGTTGGTCATTCAGCTCACCGCTGCTTGTCGAGCCCTCTGTGTTCACCTAACACTAGCTAGCTACACTTGTTTTTGGCTTGTTGGCCAGTACGTCTGCTGCAGACTAAATGTTGTGTTCTGGATTTGAGTAACTTTTAACCCACAGAGATACTCAATATAGGCATATTATGACTGTTTGGGGACGTGCTGGAGTAAGACATTAATGGTTAATGTCACACCACATCAGATTTCAGTCATATAGTCAAACACACAGTAATTAATCATAAGCCTGAGAAAATAGAAGTTTTTAGGTCATCATGCAGTTTGTTTCAGAGAACATGACAGTTCACAGGGACTTGTCATGAATGTCATTGCTTGATGGTATAAATGAATAAATAAAACACGCTTTAATGGATCAAATACTGTTAGAATACTACAAGAGGTCTAAGAAACGTCTGGTACGACTGCAACATTTCCAACAGAAGCCTTTACACCTACACGTTATGTGTGAAGTACGTCAAAGGCCGTGCTGTGAGGAACACGCTGACATCCTTCCGGAGGAAGCTGCGCTGATGCTGGATGTGCAGACAGCTCTCCCCAGCTAGAGATTTGAAAATAATACTGTGAGAGAAGCAAGCCCTCAATGTGGATATGGGGAAAAAATACTTGAAGAGAACCTCGACAACACTTTCCACTTTTACGGCAAATGGATTTCACTGCCATGCGCCTCCACCTCTCGACAACCTCAGGAGGATTTGCCTCACACCACCAGGGAAGCAGCCCAGATGCTCATACAGGTGCTTATCATCACCCGCCTGCTATTGCAAGTCTCTGCTCACCGGAGCCCCTGCGTCTGCCACCAGAGCTCTGCAGATAGGCCAGAATGCTGCTGCTCTGCTTGGTCTCCAACCTCCATTCCCACTGCACTCCATTTCCCTACTCAACACACTGTTGTAGTTTGCATCCAAGTTTCTGGTGCTGGTCTACAGGACAGTGCTCCTGTCTTACTCCAAGCCAAGCCATGGTCAAACCCTACACCATGGTGCAACCCCATATATGTACATACAGGTACATGTTTTTACTTCATATGTAAATATATTTCATATATGAAAAATCGATATGTGTACATATATTACACTTCCATATGGGGATTCTTAATACTTTTTTAAAATAATAATAATAATAATAATAATAATAATAATACTCTTAACTATTTATTGTTTGTTTTCTTGCAGTTTACATTATGAGATGAAAAAAATGTGCTTCATAGAAAAATAAGCATCTCCTCCAGTCTTGCTGTAGATGCTGTGTGGCTGGTATACAGAGTGTGGGTATTTTACAGTGGAGTGTATTGAGAATCACCCTGCATAGTCTGTTGCCACCGGGGAGCTTGTAGAGAACACACTTCCTGTCGGTGTGTCCTACCCTGGAGCGGGCGATGTCCTCCATGCAACCACAAGACATCCACACCTGCAGAGAGAGAGAAAGAGATGTGCTGTAACATGGACAGATGTGCTAAGGACGGTGTATCATTCCCGTGTTGGTTCCTGCAGTTTGACTGTACAAGCTGCTGACAAGGTGTAAAAGGCAGGAACCTGGAAAATAGTGGGACACAGAGGGAGAGAGAGAATATGGGATGGAGAATACAGATACAGGAGCACAGAAGTGGGCTGGAAGATCAGAGATGGAGTGCTGAGGAAGTGGGATGAGAGGGAGAGGAGGAGTAGAAAACACAACCAACATGGAGGCAGGGCCAACAGATAAGAGGAGACACATGCAGAGGAGTCTTGGGAAAGAGGAAAGATAGAAGATGAAGAGTAGTTTAGACAGAGATAGAATGAAAATGTGGAGAAAAAAAAAGTGCAGTTGCAGTGAAGAGTTGAGGAAAGACAGAAGAGAAAGCAGCTGTAGAATTACAGAGGGGGACACAAATACTGAGCACTCACTAATGCAAAATACATGCTCACGCCCTCGTGCTGTGACTGTGATAAAACTCAACATACTCAATGGTTGGGAGTTAAAATCTACTTGCTTCAGATGGCTTCTCGAATCTGATGCCAATGGAAAATCCTCAACATTTATGCCTGTCCACTTCCTGGTGGATGAAGACAAGGTGGAGGACACCCAGTCAGAAGGCTGTGTAGAGAAAGTAACACATTAGTAGAGCAGCAGCTTCAGTCCTCCATCAGTGTTTACACAGGATGCGTTCAGGCAGAGTACTGAACTGTGCGGAAAAGCCTTTAGCTTACGTGCAGACAGTCCGTCTTTTTTGTACAAGGGTGTACTGTGATTGCTGCAATGTAACTCAGGAGAAAAAAAAAGTTATATTTTCCACTCTCAACAGAAATGCCAACAAAGCTCTGTTAAAATGTTTCAATTTTAAATGGGTTGATGCTCTGATTAGTGGTGCGCAATGTGTCTGTTTCAGCTGCAAATGTTTGCAACCCGTTATCAGTGTGATGCCACTTCACCAGGTCATCTGCACTGGACCAGGGGGCGTGTTGGACAAAAAAATGCCAAGCTAGTGGTGATACCCAATCAAGATTTGGTCAATTGTGAGCACACGTGGGCTTCAAAGTCTGCCTTGAAACCTCAGATCTGATACATCTTTAAGTCTTCTACAGTCTACGTGATTGGTTTTAATTTTGTTTTGACAATTCCGATATGTTACTGAATGCTCCATCCACATGCTCAACTAGAAACCCAGAAGCAACAACCCGTCATTGTTCTTTGAGATTCTGATAAGACCATTCTCATCATCTTCTAATGGACCAACTGATGAAGATACAAAAAAGCTGAATGCTGTAAAAGCTATTAAAATGCATCACTTCTGGTGGTCAATAGGGCAAAGCAGTACTTCAAGCTGAGGAGCCAAACTTCCACACAACCACTGCAGAAAAGGGCTGTGAAGTCGCCACATTCACTTATTCAATTCTGCTTTCACATGTATTTGTTTTGAAGCAGATTCAGCAGTGAGGTTTCTGCCTATCCACAACCACAGAAGACCATATGTGCAGTTCTTCGCTTTGCCTCCTCCCAAAGTTTTACAGCAATCAGAGAAGGAAAGACTAATGAACACAAAAGGGAAGACAAAGAGGCTTTTAACAAAAGAGGATTAGAACAAAATGGTGGGTGTGGGGGGGTAGGGCAGAGAGCTGAAAAGCCAGACTAAGACATGAAACATACGGAGAGAGTGATAACGGAATGGAGAGGGAGAGGTACTCTCTCCAACTAGATTTGGCTGAGCGGGGTCCCTTGATATGTAAATGCGCTACTGCGGTATGAATGTTTGATGGCTGCTGAGGCTCGACGTGCAGCGAGGGCCAACAAAGCATGAAATATAAATGACAATTTGAGGCATTGTGTTGGCAAAGAAAGGTGTGAGTTACGCACACACATTCACACACACTGCTCTGAACTCTCTCGCTCTGTCACTCACGCACAGAAACACTCAGTGAAGGACAACAGTTCGGCCTTGTGTCAGAAATTCAGAGAATTTGAGGGTTAAGAACAAAAGAACGTTGAACTTGTACAATCAGATATCTGAGGGAGAGAGTAGATGTTTATGGGAGGCTGCATTATGTTTATGAGTTTTGTGTGTGTGCGTTTGTGTGTGCGTGTAAATTTGTCTTGTGCTGTAAAAGCTAGGTCACACTATATTAGTTTTGTGCATTTGTGTTTACGTGTTGCGGAGTGACATTAGGGGGTGAAGTGTTTGTTATTTGAGATCCAGTCTGGGTGGCAACTGCATGGCTCAAAGGGGAAGACAATGGAGGACCATTCAGACGTGTCAGTGTACAGAAGACACGATGATTCTGGATAAAGATTTGTTCTCTTGTATCCCTCATCACTGCGCCCCATTAAATGGTTTATTTTTCAACCTGGACCCCATTTCCCCATGCATTTGTGTCTAACTCCACTCTCCACTTTAACAACACACATAGGCAGTCCACATCAGTGCACCTGGAGACCTCGGGCTATACGTGGGCTGCATGTGACGACCAATGTAACTCTGAACCTTCAATCAAAAACGTGAAACATGCCAGAAAAACCTTGAGGATGTCAGAAGGGAGGGGTGCATGCCAGACACAGAGCAATGGTTTTACAGGCTTCTCATTTTCGGTGACGTGTCTCAGTGTGATTTTCCCCTCAGGCAGATACACAGGACCATCGGAGTTGAGTTTCCTCAAGACCAGGTTGGCCCATGTTTGTTCTCGAACAGTAAGATCTAACTAGAAAATTTCGCAGGAAATTTTGACCAGTGTGCCTGGTGCTGGTGCCGGGACGGTGGGGGCGGATTCAGACCGTCTGAGGTCCATAGTGAGGTCATCACTGTAGGACTATTCACTGATATATAATGTTTCCATAGTTTTGAAAATGCCTACATTTGCTCTGATTGGCTAATGTGAATTTGAGAGAAGACGAGGAGCTTCGCTCCTCTTATTACGGTATACGCTGATATATATTGTTTGTCATGTCCTCATCATCTCTGTATTTGACACACACACACACACACACACACACACACACACACCCAGACTGCGTGCGTGTCTGTCACTGGTCGCCATGGTGATTTGGGGTCCGTGAGGAGTGGTGCGGGGAGACTTTTAGAGGTGAATCAACGTTGCAGCGGATGAGAGGAAAAAGGGATCACTCTGTGCTTTGAAGGAAATAAATCCCTAACTGTAACACCTATTGCTTAAATGGGCACGATGAAAGACCAGGAATGTTGTGAATTTAGGATTGCAACCTACGCTGACTTCACACACGCAAAAATACTGTGGAAGACTTATACTATATATACAGATATACTACAAAGATGAGATGGGAGCGTTCAAAATGCAAAGGACCAAGTATACAGCAGGTATACTGTAAAGTCTGTCCAGTGTCCCATCCCCTCACGGGAAGCGAAACAGCGTCTTCTCTGACAAGCCAGCTGTTAGCCACTTTGTTCCTGGTTTGTTTCACTTCACGTTAAATCCGAGTATTTTTACCAGCGGTTTGATTTATAGCAATATCCCGTGGTTTTGTAGGCACCGAGGTGTTTAATCTCGAGTTTTTCCTCAAAAGATAGACTTTAACATTTGTCATGTAGAAGACAATCCCCATTTTCATGGTGACCAAAGTTACTATCTGCTTTAAAATAAATTCTAATTTGAGCGATTTCCTTTTAAAAATAATTTTAGGGACTGCGATTTTTGTTTGGAATTACTTTGTTTTACAGATACTGTGACGCGGTGGGAGGAGTTACAGGATTACATACTGGCCAGGGGTCTCATTTATAACCGTTGCGTACGCACAAAACGGGGCCTGAAATGTGCGTACGCCACTTCCCACGCAACAGTTGTGATCTATAAAAACAAACTTGACGGGAGAATGTGCGCACCTGTACGGAAACTTTGACCCATGCGTACGCACATTATGGAGGCACCGAGGTGAGGGAAACTGGCCACGCAGATGGTGAGGTGATGAATTGAAACCAGATTGTAGAAATTAAACATTTAACGTCACTTCATATCACACGTTACTTATAGATCCACTTTATCATAGATATTTAAACCAGCAGTGTGCTAGTGAGCCATACTTAACCCATAAGCACCTTACAAATGTTAAATATATCAGCCAACTCAAATCTCAAAGCAAATTCCGCTCAATATCTCATCAACGCTGTCTCACATCACGTCCCCGTCCCCCCCCCCCCCCCCCTCCGGAGCGGAGAGGAGCGGGCCGAACTACCGACACTCAGCTGTGGAGCAACGTAGCTGTTGAAATCATGATCATCGGAGATATCAAAGTATGATAGTAATTTTTATAAAGTTGTTGTGTGTAAAATCGCTTCAGTGAACATGATATGACTTATTAATTTATTCATGGTTTATTAGATAGGGACAGATACAGTATACATAGACAAAAGGAAAACAGCTGTCCGATGTAACTATCAGACTGTCTCCAGTGCGCCACCGCGGTGCGCCACAAACACACTCAGCTTCCTCCAGTCACCTCCACCCAGCACATCTTCACCACCTGCACGTACAGTATGGATGGAGTAAATTAGCAAAGTGCGGAAATAAAGCCAGTGACAGCTCTCGCAGAATCGTTACTCTCCATATCGTCATATCATTATCAGTCCTAATCATAATACAGGCCAAGTTCGCCATAAAAACTTAAATAAATACATTGTGTTCACCTATCAAACTTCCTTTTTAAATGATATCCAGGTGGGGGGATATTACTGATTGTCGCGATCATTTTGACAAGTTGTGAATCGATCAGTCTGATAGCTGTAAACATATAAACACTGCCGTGAGACTTGTAACATGCTGCATGGTGGATGCACTGTCACTGTGAGGACTACGTGAATGTTAGAATCAGGAGGGAACGAGTGTTCACGGACCTCCTCACCCACAATAACCTTGATCTCTGTATCGGAAAAACTCCTTTTCTTGGTCTTCCTCTCGGTAGTTGCCGTGATTCACCGTAAAGATCCACTGATCAACACGCTCATTTACATGCAGAAACATTCATGAGGTGCTTTGCATTGACCATTTATGGCTGAATGTGGGCGGGTCGAGGGCGGGATAGGAGGACGACCCATGTGCGCACATTCCCAGGTGGACTGTGGGAACATTGCCTGCAGGTGTGCGTACGCACAGTTTTATAAGTCTGAAATTTTTTTGGCGCACGCCTTTTTCGGCTTTTGTGCGCACGTACATTTTTAGTATGGATCCTACGCACTGTTTTATAAATGAGACCCCAGGGCTTTTGAGTGGGATCGAACCGTCGATCGCTACGGTCTGAAAGGTACACTCTGGGCGCCAGCTCTATCAGGTGAGCTAACGAAGCTCCTGGAGACCACAGCAACTTGGCTATATATACCATCCGCCTTCCATGCTCTGCGCATGCGCAGTGTCGATCATGTGACGTAGCCCCATGCTCTGCGCATGCGCAGTGTCGATTGACGTAGTCGGAGTCACAGACTTCGACATGGCAACATAGCGGCCTCTCGAGCGCATTTAAAACAATACTATGTTAGACACTCATCTTATATTGTAAAATAGTGATAAATAGCAGCAGTTACCTTTCCAGCTTCGGGGTTTTCTGCACACACGGGAGGAGAATCACTTCCCAAAACAAAACACGCCAGATTGCGTTACATACATACGTCACCCACAAGGCTACCTGCCTTAAAGGGGAAGGCTTGGCCGGTGACAGCAGTAGCAGCAAGCAACCAATGATTTGTTTATGCCATGCATTAATCCAGCATTATATTATCTATTTATTAAGGCTGTCAATCGATTAAAATATTTAATCGTGATTAATCGCATTGTTGTCCGTAGTTAATCGCAAATTAATCGCACATTGTTTATCTGTTCAAAATGTACCTTAGAGGGAGATTTGCTAGAAATGCTATTTCCCACCTGTAGTCACTGGGCAAGTAAGAATAATAAAATGGCATCATATGAAACTAGAAAACCTAAGGAATCCATTAGTACCAACCATGTAGGAGGCTAAATAACGCTCGTAATTTAAGCTAAATTTTGGCAAGGGAAAAAATGGCATAGCCATTTTCAAAGGGGTCCCTTGAACTCTGACCTCAGGATATGTCAATGAAAATGATTTTAAGAATAAGAAAATAGTTGGAAAAATTGGACATTAAAGGAAGATTAGACATTAAAAGGGCACAAAATACATCCCCCTCCATCCCACACAAGACTAGACATTACAATAGTACAAAATACACCCCCCAACACACACAAGATAGATAGACAGATAGATAGATAGATAGATAGATACTTTATTCATCCCGAAGGAAATGTAGGCATCCAGTAGCATAGACAACAAGTCCCAACACCAATGCACCTTAAAAAAGATACAATCAAATAGAATAAAGTGAAATAAAAATAAAAATAAAAATAAGATAACATAAGTAAGTACAGCAGTGAAGTGACAGTGTGCCAATGGTGCAAATAGTGAAAATAGTAGTGCAAATATGAAGAGTAAGTCGGTTAAACCCTCCTGTGCTGTGAGGAGTTAAACAGCCGTATGGCTCGGGGGACAAAGGAGTTCCTCAGTCTGTCCGTAGAGCAGGACTGAGACAGCAGCCTGCCACTGAAGGTGCTCCTCTGCTGAGTGAGTGTGTTGTGAAGGGGGTGGTGGGTATCGTCCATGATGGATAACAGTCTGCTTAGGGTCCTCCTCTCCGCCACTGACCCCAGGGAGTCCAGTTCCATACCCACCCAGGGAGTCCAGTTCCATACCCATCACAGATATGACATTAAAAGAGTATCAAATACAGTACTAAGGTAGTCAATAAAAGCATACAGACAGAACATGGCAAAAGTCCCGCTGCGTAGCCAGCGTCAAATATTTTACTTAATACCGATGGGATCTGGTGCGGGTCAAGGCACGATGAAAGACCAGGAATGTTGTGAATTTAGGATTACAACCTACGCTGACTTCACACCCCCAACAATACTGTGGAAGACTTATACTATATATACAGATATACTACAAAGATGGGATGGGTGCGTTCAAAATGCAAAGGACCAAGTATACAGCAGGTATACTGTAAAGTCTGTCCAGTGTCCCATCCCCTCACGGGAAGCGAAACAGCGTCTTCTCTGACAAGCCAGCTGTTAGCCACTTTGTTCCTGGTTTGTTTCACTTCACGTTAAATCCGAGTATTTTTACCAGCGGTTTGATTTATAACAATATCCCGTGGTTTTGTAGTCACCGAGGTGTTTAATCTCGAGTTTTTCCTCAAAAGACAGACTTTAACATTTGTCATGTAGAAGACATTAATCCCAATTTTCATGGTGACCAAAGTTACTATCTGCTTTAAAATAAATTCTAATTTGAGCAATTTCATTTTTCTAATTTTAGGGACTACGATTTTTGTTTTGATTTTACGTTACTTTACAGAGACAAGCGCAACTGTGACGCGGTGGGAGGAGTTACAGGATTACTTGGACAGGGCTTTGAGTGGGATCGAACCCTCGATCGCTACGGTATGAAAGGTACACAGTGGACGGCCGCTCTACCAGGTGAGCTAACGAAGCTCCTTGGAACCTCAGCGACTTGGCTACATATGCCATCCGCCTTCCATGCTCTGCGCATGCGCAGTGTTGATCATTTGACGTAGCCGGAGTAACAGACTTCAACATGGCAACATAGCGGCGTCTGGAGCGCATTTAAAACAATACTATGTTAGACACTCATCTTATATTGTAAAATAGTGATAAATAACAGCAGTTACCTTTCCAGCTTCGCGGCTCCGAACCGTAGTTGGGAGATCTCTGTTTTCTTTAGGCTAACTTAACTAACTCAATTAGCCTTTAGCCTGGCTCATAGCTGGTCGCTAGGTAACTAGCTTGTCACAGATAGATGGTCGGAGATGATTTATGTCTTAGTGAATACAAAACACGGCCCCGTTTACAGTCGTTATACATGAACCTGAGTTTATCTAGACACTTTTTGCTGACAACTACCTTCACCGTTTTAGTTTTCTACACACACGGGAGGAGAATCACTTCCCAAAACAAAACACGCCAGATTGCGTCACATACACACGTCACCCACAAGGCTACCTGCCTTAAAGGGGAAGGCTTGGCCGGTGACAGCAGCAGCAAACAACCAATGATTTTTTTATGCCATGCATTAATCCAGCATTATATTATCTATTTATTAAGGCTGTCAATCGATTAAAATATTTAATCGTGATTAATCGCATTGTTGTCCGTAGTTAATCGCAAATTAATCGCACATTGTTTATCTGCTCAAAATGTACCTTAGAGGGAGATTTGCTAGAAATGCTATTTCCCACCTGTAGTCACTGGGCAAGTAAGAATAATAAAATGGCATCATATGAAACTAGAAAACCTAAGGAATCCATTAGTACCAACCATGTAGGAGGCTAAATAACACTCGTAATTTAAGCTAAATTTTGGCAAGGGAAAAAATAGCATAGCCATTTTCAATCTGCTTTAAAATAAATACTAATTTGAGCAATTTAATTTTGATAATTTTAAGGACTACGATTTTTGTTTGGATTCTACATTATTTTACAGAGACAAACACAACTGTGAAAGGGTGGGAGAGAACAGGGCAGGACAGTGCTTTGAGTGGGAAAGTTACTATATGCTTTTGTATGAAGAGTGAAAATTGTGGAAATGGCAGCGAGTTAGAAATATTTTTTCAGTAAGATTTTAAAGCCTCTCTTCACTCTATCGCTGATGGCCTCACTCTAAGGAGCGCAATACACACTAATGTAAAAGTCTGAGAAGAGCACTTTTACCAAGCTCCAAACAAGGTTAAATATTTTAAAAAGTACAAATGTGATTTTAAAAGTTGAATAATAGCCAGAATCTAAGGAAGATGTGTAACATTTACAGTTTGAATGGAGTTTCTAGGCGATTTTTTCGGAATCCGCTGCGCGAATCTCTTAGAAAGTCATAGCACACGATTCCCGATCATTCCGCACGTTTTGATGTACTTTTTTTACAGGTGTTGGCAACGCTCCGGGAGGAGTAGTGCGGCAAAGTTTTAGGCGGAAGCAGAATAAGAAAATAAACCCGTCGAATAATAGACCAGTGTGCTTTGCACAGGCTTTGCCTGTGCTACAAGCCACACTGGAATAAGTACTTCTGACCATGTTGGCCACCCAGTAACAATAGACCATTTTCACAGCAGGCATTTTGACTTGTGTAAGTCCGGGAACTGACTCACCTAAATGGGATGCAGCCATCTTTGCTTTTCCTGCTTTGTCAAGTCAAAATGGCTGCCATGAAAAGGGCCAATTAGACTACCCCATACCTCAAAGTAAGCACCCTTTTATCAATAAAGCAGTGCATTTAAACCCTAAGTGCTTTCTGATGCACCGGTCACCTGAAAGCTCTGCTGTAATTGCTGCAGTCACTTACTGTTACTGCTGATATTCATATGCTCCGAACCTCTACCTAGTACCCAGAATAAGCTCTGGGCTAAAGTTCACAAAGCTGAAGTAATCATTGTCTTTCCTCCTCCTCCAAGGTGCTGAGCTTAATGTACGCTTCCAAGGTCACAGCATGGATGCCAAATTTCAACTCCGTACATACCCAACAATCCTTTCCATGTGGGTTGGCTGACTCAGGTGCCTAATGCTCATAAAAGTAAAGTAGAGTCATAAATAATTTGAAATAAATACAGAAGGGGAGGTAGTTCTGCCATTTTGACTCTATTAATTGTCAATTTACAGCCAGGAAGTCTCCTTAAATACCCTAATAATGTCTTGCTTTTATTATGTGATTATACTGATTTAGCCACTATTTACTGGTAAGTGGATTTTCCACAGTTTTGCTTGGGTGGAAGCACACCAGCACCAGCATGTCTACTTTACAAGGATAAAGAACACTTAACTCGCCTGCATTGTCTTGTCTCCCTCTGCACAACAAAACAATCCCTCCTCCCCACAGCAACATTGTTTTCCTCCATCTCCTTCTCAGCACACTGCACGTCAAACTCCATCCTTCATCCTCTCTCCTAGGTGTGACGCCAAACCCTCCATCTTCCCATTGGCATGCCAAACATTTCACACCCTTCATCCTCTCCACCTCACCATTGGAGCTCTCTAACTGCAGGGACCGGCTGTTTGCAGAATCTGAAGTTTTTGAGCTCCGTGCCACAGGGATTACTCTGAAAGCCCTTTAGTCATTTTGTCTCGAGAAAATAACTTCAACTGTGCCGTGTGTTTACTGCATAACAAGGTGGGTTGCTGCACTGCAACTAACAGTCACTTGCATTGCAATATCACTTTGCACAGGTGACTGGAGGTCATTTCTGTTTTGGTTTGGGTCATTTTGTCGCTTAAACTCTGTTGAACACAGCAGAACGGGTTTAGAAGTTTATTATAGGTCAATTTCTTCTTGCTTCCAGCCTTTTTATTTTTGTTAAATAATTCCAGTAACTTTTCTTCGACTAAAGACTAAACCGAAGTTCAGCATTCATAAAGCAGTATATTCCAAAGGGATGGAGGAATAAAGGGAATCGGTAAACTCATGATATGTCAACAACAGAAAAAGAAAGAAGAAGAAAGAAATGTATCTGACAGAGGTCAGTCAAGATTTACTTCAGATGTTAGAGTTCTCTGAACTTCTGAACTTTCAAAGTAAGTTAATGTTAATCTGTCCCATGGCTTTTTTTCTATAGCATCTTCTATTGTAAAATGAATCTTCATCTTCTCTTTTTGTAGTTATTTTCTGTCCATTTCATAGACTTTTCTCTCTGCACAGTGCAGGCGTATTTCGATGTGGATGTCTTTAGCCCTCCTCAGCCTGACTTCATTTATATAGTCTGACGTGATGTTTAGAATTTCAAGTTAGTTATTGTCACATGCACAACATTTACAGAGAATCAGTTATTGTCAGTTCCTTGGGCATTATGGTTGGCACTGGTCATGGGTTTACCTTTCAGAGCAGAACTGTTCAGGTACTGGACTGGACTGCAAGTAACTGAACTCATCTTAATAGACTCTCTTTAAATATGCTATTCATAACATTGATAACATTCAGCCACTAGATGTCGTATTCTCCCTCCCCTGTTCCATTGCATTTACTTCACAACAAGTCGTTGCCAGGCACTTAACATCAATCTCAACCATTTATCCGTTTTTTTCCACACTAACCGACGACCCAGAGATACCACGTGATACCAATGTCACTTTACTATTGGCCCACAAGCCTTGTTAGAAGTGGGAACCAAATGTCAGCTATCTTCCACAGAGATAAACAAACATTCATTAATGATGATGATGATTTGTATGATAAATTCACAA
This sequence comes from Sebastolobus alascanus, assembly GCA_916701645.2. Classification (NCBI taxonomy): domain Eukaryota; kingdom Metazoa; phylum Chordata; class Actinopteri; order Perciformes; family Sebastidae; genus Sebastolobus; species Sebastolobus alascanus. The sequence continues at coordinate 179,438 of CAKAOJ020000289.1, forward strand.
TCATAATAATTTTTTTCAGGAAAAGTCTTTTATTTGGCATCTTTTAAAAGCTCTGTGGATGTATCCTTTTTTTTTTTTTTTTTTACATTTTGGCAACATAAAATGCTATCAATAAGACCTTTAACGTTTTATTCTTTAGTTGCAATCACAATCTGATTCCATGCTGCACCACCAGTTTACCACATAACAGTAGGGCAGAGAGCAGTTGGTTTCCTTGCTGCAAAGTCAGTTTAACAATAAAAGCCACCCCTTGTTTTGCCAGCAGAACACTTTCAATGTGAAGCAGCAGCAATAGTATGCATGGTTTGCATCTGCAATGACTTAAATAAGCTCTGATAGTGTGAGAGTGAACAGTAAACAGTGAGGTTGATATCAATGTGATACAAATAGAAACAGTAGCACTGGATTGCAGGCATGCAGAACTTCCCTGTGAATCCCCAATGAAGACTATTTGAATCAATCACAGGAAAAGCGGACTCCGCCATTAAGAACGAAAACGACGAGATGTGAGATGAGTTGATACAGAATGTGAGTACACTGAATGGCTGAAACCAAACCAATCGTAAAGAGTATTAACAAAGTAGTTTGATTTCATAAAACAAGGATTATAACTTTAACCGGCCACGCTTGACTAAGAGGAAATCATGCACGGTATAGTATGAGGGGGAAAATGGAAAATTTTGAGAATAGCTGGGTTTCTGTGATTCAGAATATCTCAACAATTAAGGTAGGATTTGATATACAATTAATGGCTCAATACTGAACTTGTAGCACTTCCAGGTTGTGCTGAGAGGGGTGGGCAGGATTATGTATTAGTTGGAATCTAGATTATATCTTGTCTTGATACTTTTTGTTATATATAAAAAAAAATTGCCAAAGTGAGTCGTGTGGTGTTTGTGTGAGTTTGGTTTGTGTTTGAGAGTGACAAAGAGAGAGAGAGAGAGAGAGAGAGAGAGAGAGAGAGAGAGGGAGAGAGAGAGAGAATCTTGTTGCATCCAGTGTCTTTTTTCCCCTGTACTCAAGCCTGAAGGTGCTCTGTGCGGCCAAGAACCAATTAACCCATCTGCACCACTGTGGGCTCTGACTGGTGTGACAAGCTCTGCGGTGCCAAGCTACATAATGGTCCTCAGCTCGCGGTGCAGTGGGAGCTCCTCCCTGTAGTCGAGCTGGAACAAACGGAGCTGCTCAGGACACAGAGGACAGACTGCTCTGCTGCTGAGCGATGACAATGTGACAACAGGTGATGATTGTGTGAGCCCCACTTGTCCTTGCATGCTTGCTGGATTGATTTTGCACTTTGGCTCACCAAAAGGAAGACTGGAGCTGGCACACAGTTAGAACTAAGGAAACCGGGCATGTCATGCATAACAATAAGAAAGGAATGGGGTGAGATGATATGACGGGAAAAGATTCAATTGGTGATTCTTACATTAGGTAGGACTCATTATGTTATGCTTTTTTCAAAAAGAGCGCTTTATTGGTATTTGGTGTAATCAATATTAGTGGTAAAAAAGTGAAAATCTGGTGAAAAAAACAATATATATTGGTGCCAGAATCCAGGTTTAAATCAGAACTGAAATAAAATTTGCAATGCAAACAACTCTGTGGCTTGCTCTTTAAAATGACTTTGAGGGACTGATCTGCATCATTATCAGCAGCACCTTTTCCCTGCAATATGTCTCCACTTCCTTTTAGTGGAAGCTGTCCTCCCCACCAGAAATAAACTGTGAAACACTGTTCCCTAGCAGCCAGAATCACAACATGTTGGTGTGTAGGAACATAAAATGCACATGAAGCTCACTTTACATGTAACTCTTAAAACTAAGATGCCAAGCCAATAAGGTATAAGGTGATCTGAGCTGAAAAAAATGCTATAGATGCTCCTATATGCTATTTGTGTGAGCTATCTTTCTAAATACCTCCTATGGATTTATCCTCTAAAGCGTACAAAATCAATGGCAGCCAAGCACCCTTGCTTGTTCACAGCGGATAGAAATCCAGTATCTCTATCAAGTGAAATCCACATGTTGTAGGTCACACCACACCGCCACAGACGGCAGCCACACAAAGCATGACAGGCCTCTTTCTTATAAGCTGCTACAATAGCAGCTGACAGCAAATGAATGAATAACACACGAAGAGAAAGGAAGCCGAACCCAGGTGATTAGTGCTCTAAAAGGCCTTTAAAGAGATGCAGGAATATTGCAGCAAAGGGAAAGTGATCATGCCTTCTTTTGGAGGAGAATGTCATGGAGTCTAGAGGAAAGGGAGGAAATTGACGTGGTGAGGTGGACTGGAATAAGAGAGGAGGAAGATGATGAAACTAAGAATCACATTTTGAAGAAAAAAGGGCTGAACAATACGATGATTTATACAGGGCGAAGAAAATGGATGCCAGGAGGACATAAGATTGATAAATGGGCCGAGTGCAGAGAATAATGTCATTCTAATGACCATAGGGAGCATCGACATACCCTCCTCCCACAGCTACTAGAGCTTTTTCCTCTTTACACAACACTAAAGTGTCAGACGATAAATATTGCATCTGTCTTTCGAAACAGCTAGAAATCAATGAAGGATGAAATTTTCTGTAAACAAGAATACAAAAACATTAGTTTACAATATGCCCTGTCTTTCCTCTGTTTTTGTGTGACAACAACAAATTAACAGAAAGGAACAATTATTTTAATCCATGGGTCCGTCTGTGTCCAAATAACCTGACTTGCTCTAACGGGGATGCTTTATAGCTTGGTTCTGTCTGCCAGGTGTCTGTTACAATAGATTTTTTGCATGAGGTTGGCGCACAACTCTTCTTGGATTATTCTCCAAATGTTTTTTCAAGGTGGAAATTGTCATTTTGTGTGGAAGTGACCATGGTTTAAGAGCTAGAATGGAACTCAAGGTGTCCTGGCTGACATACTCACCTCGCCATCATCCCTGATTTTCCAAAAACATTTCCAAAATGAGAGAATTTATTTGTTAAATCATACTGTATGAGTGTTTTCCGATCTTCGTTCTCCTGGTTAAAAGTCTTGTGTTTATTGGACCCATCCACCTCCCAACATGCCCACCATAAGTGGTCTTTTTTTGCTACTACGTCACTAACTCTTACCGTAGCATTTATACGCCGATGTGTTTACATTGCAGTCAGTACAGGATACATGGCCTACAAATGACAAGCATAAATCAAAAAAGGCGTACTTGTTGCACACTAAATGCTTTGTGCACTATTGTGGCATTCAAACACTTTTTTTGTGCGAACATGTCTGAAAATACACTGGGTTAAAAAATCATCAGCACATAAGTGCCTTGTGTCTTAAGCAAGATATTGAGCCTTTAACAGTTAGGCCCTTATGTTTCAAGTGTTCTTCTCCAATTATTTCTAATTTGTTCATATTTGAGTCTTTTGCATGTTGCAGTTTTCCTGCTGATCACCATATTTTAATAAGGAGGACACAAGGTCCACCTCACGTGCACACACATCATTTCAGGCCTCGTTGCTGTAAATAGTGGTCTTCAACATTTCTCTCACTCCATTTTTTCCACTCCATTCGTCCTTTGACCGCTCTCTGCCTCCAACCCTTTTCATCTCTGAATGCACGGAGCAATAAAGTCCAGACAGAGTAATTACAGCTTGCCGACAAATAACACAGAACCATCCGACAGAGTGCAACTTCATATGCTTTTAAGCTGCTTATTTTCACCCGGCAGCAAATTAGACACTTTGTGCTAAATCGACCGGCCTCTCCCTCGTACGCTCCCTGTCAGGGTTTAATTGTGTAAACAAGAGCCCACACGGTCTGTCACCCCCCTCTACACCTCTCTACTCCAACAGTATCTGATGCACAAGTCCTTCCTATTGTCCCGCTGAGTCTGACAGCCTCTTTTGATTTGATTTTAGTCATTTGATCGTCAATTTCGGTCTGTTTGTTTAATTTTAATAATTATAATTTTTTAATTATACGCCATGTCATGTTTGGAGGACCGTTAGCTCATTATTCTCTTTTTAAAACAAAGGAATGTTTTTTTCCAACAAATGAATTTCCCATCTTTCCACATTTTAACCATCAAGTTGTGTTTCGGGCTTGCCACTTTTGATAAATTGTTTAAGTCTGTAGAAAAAAAACAAAAGAAACAATTACAATGAAACAAAACAAAACAAAAAAAGTTTGACAAGTAGTTCGACAACAGTAGAGTAAGTAAAAAAAAAAAACTAACTCAAGGTCCATTCACTGCAATGTTAGCAGAACTTTCAACTGCATCTCACTGACTATCAGGTGGCTGGAGCAAATCCAGAAGAAAACAAACATCAGAGGGTGAAGAAGAAGGGTAATTTACATGAAGACGCCAATGAAAATGTCTAACTGGAGAGACGACGAGATTCGTGAGCTTCTTTCGGTGAGGGCAAATTCAAGGAACAACGAGTTTTAGGACCAAATTTCAAACTGGTCACATGACCACGATGTAATCAACGTCATGTCCTGCCTCCTGCATGCTCTACCCAGGCACAATGGCACCTTAATGTCCCAACAAGTACCAGGAGCCTCATGAGACAATGTGCAAATATCTATTATATTATAACATTATGTATTTGCACCACCGCCACCATGAACAATATTAGGCCAGAGAAGCCACAGAGGTTTCCCGTGCATAGCTATGATGAACAGCGCACTCACATTGGCACCATTGGCCGGACGGGCATTTGTTTGTTTATGGGTGGGCCCTGACAATCAAAGTCATTTTTTTTCTGACTTTTTAATGCAACAATGAATAGTTAAATATTATGTAGGTTCATATGTGAAAAGACTACCACGAAATTATGTATAAGTGCAAAACAAAGTCACTAAAACAGCAACATAGTGACAGTTGCACGATCAGCACCATCGACAGCACTACACATATAACAAGCAAGGCTACGACAGCTGAGCAGCATAATTGTGATTATGGCAAATAAACTATGGTCAAGGTAGTAAGGGCTATGTTACTATAACTCACTTGGAAGAGTTGTGGTTTCCCGACCTCGACAACCTTATTTTCCACCACTAAGATGTACACTTCGTCCAGCATTGGCACTGAACGTTGGCATTGGACATAAATCGTCCAAATATGGATGTAATTCCCTGGGCTGAATGTGCTTGAAATGCATACTGTATTCCATTAGAGTACATGAACAGAAACCTTTTAAATCCACTGACGTTATCCTTTTTACAACATCCATGATTGCTTATAGTATATTATTCTCTTGCTCCTCCCTCGCATTATGACCATGAAGAACACGCAACCATAATTAAGTACATTTTACTAAAAGTAGAGCAAGCTATTTTTTGTGTGTATTTACAGGTCGCAATGCTCGGGAAAAAAGCTAAAATGTTTGGTCTTAATAACAACTATTAAATACTGTGGAGGCCTTCCATGACATTGGCCCTTATTCTTGGTAGTACACAGTGTTTTAGGTTAAGAAGGCAGTCAACTTGATAGGAATCCTTCCTGAGCACAAATCTGCCCCTATGACATGTTTGCAGTCTGCATGTATACTGTACATCTTGTCTATGTATATTGTCTATTTAATTGACTGGATTGTTTGGACACCAAGGGAGTTATTTTGAAGCTAAACTAGGCCAGGCTGGTAATAATCTCACTAGCGGCCAGAGTTTATTGCTCCTGATGCCCTCCTCAGCTGATCATGTTCCTGCTCCAGCACCTGTAATTCACCTTGATGAGCTCTGAACTTTTCGAAAAGACCTCATGGCTGAGGCGGAGGTAACGGCATCTCTGAAGGTCCTAGCAGGTGCTAAAGAAGCAGATTACAGCCAAACTGTGTTTAAAAAAACAAGTTTATTCATTGTTTTTCTTTACTTTCATAGGCTGGAATCTCACAATAAAAGTAAACACACAACATGGCAGGGATTGTTGATATTGATGTCATGAGTGTATTGAAATGTTTTATTTTGTACTGTATTTTTGTAGACATCCTAAAATGTCCTGTACATCATCGAAAAGCCAATTTCATGCAAGTAGCTGGATAGGCACAGACACACAGTGGCAGCTTAATAATGTAATCTCCTACTTATTTATTGTTATTTAGAAAGTTGTGCATTATAGCTTTAGTTTTAGGACAGTTTAATTATTTATTTTTTTTTTTCTCTCTTTTTGCTCGAAAGCCGCCGTCAGCAGGATGAAGCTACTTTGAACAGTCTTATCACCAGCAGCAGCCTCGCCATCTGCATGACAGAGATGGAGGCAAGGAGAGGTGGGGGAGATGGGGAACGGATGGAAGAGGCAGCGATGAAAAGATAGGAAACAATTTGTTGGAAAGGCAGAGATGGACAGAGAGAGAGAAAACCATAAAGATGAAAGCAAGTTCAGGGAGAAGGAAGATGTAATAACACTCCCAAAGACCGAGGGGAAGTTCAGAGAGAAAGAAAAGACGTGGGAGCTGATCAGAGAGAAACACAGCAAATCACCTGCACAGCAGTAGCCACTGTAGAATCCTCCCCCTTGTACGGTTGCAGTAACATCACATTGCATTCATTTTGCAAAAACTTTTGTCCAAAGAGACGTACAGTAATTACTTTTAAGGAATGAGAGCTAATGTAAACCATCTGCAGTTAATTGGAGAATGTTTTTGGTTGGGGCAGAATTCATAAGTTGTGAGCACAACATTGACATATCATCAACTTTAAGTTGAAATGGTAAACTTTTAGCCAAAAGTTGCTTATTTACACATCCATCAGTTACATTATCATTAAGTTGGAGTTCTTGGTGACCTGGCAAATGCAAGTCCAATATTCACTCTCTTTTAGCTCAGTTTTTGGTCTCTACCAGCTCCTGATCTGGATTATCTGGCTCTCTAGCTGCTAAATGATAAATTTTGTTCAACAGCTATAACTCTGTTGGTGTGTCATTTGGTGCTGAGCAGGTAGTGTCTAGTGGCTTTTTGAGCCTTTTCTCTGAAAACAGCTGCCTGCCAAAATAATGCCAGGGAGATAAACAATGAGTTGAAACTGTAGGTTCATCGCTACAAGCAAACCCTTTCACATTGTCACATTGTTTTCACATTGTCTTTTGATCCATTGTTATCATAAAATTATCAATTAAGTTAACTGTTCTGTGTCCACTGAAAATAACATTGATTGGCAAGGACAAAACAAAATAAATAAAGCATCTTAGTACAATGTTGTGCCATGGGAGTTGTGACGTCCTTTAATATGTCACAATATGGTAACATGTTGATACCATGGATGTATAAAGAGAACTAGATACAGCGTCGGAAGTGTGCTTCATTTCTATGAAAGTTGCTCAGTGGTGCATGAAGCCAAAATAGCTTGACTGACGAATAATAAAAGTACCTGGATCTTCTGGCGATCTTCCGCATCCATTGGGCCCATAGAGCAGTAGCGTTCCCTTTAACCCAACCTTCCAGCCCTTTGTCTCTGTCTCATTCACATTAACGGAGGAAGGAGATTAACTCGGAATCTGGCCAATTGTGCATTTTACAACTTTTAGGACCTAAAAATTAATAAGGGAAGTTGATTTACTTAAACAAAATATATATATATCTGCTGATTTACGAACATCTCTTTCCCAATAATAGGAGAGACTTAAGGGACCAGGTCCAAAGCACACTGAAGCACACGGATGTAAGGCAATCAACTTTATTAGAAGACTAACGTTTCAACGCCAACTGCGTCTTCATCAGAGTCTCTTTCCCAATGGAAGTTTATGGGAAAAAAGTATTTTTGGGCCTCACGTGACAGACACGGAAGTTGTAAAAGTTGTGTAAGGTGTAATTCCACCGTTTGGCCACGACAGAAATTTGCATCAAAGCCCGGTGCACTTCCTTGGGGCTTGGTTGATACACAGAAATGCTATCCCCAAGCAACAACTTGCTCTATATAGTTATTAAGAATGAATGCTATATTTAATGGGGCAGCATAATGCAAACAAGATTGTGTTATATAACTGGAAATCTCTAATTGTCTAGTTTCAAGTTGAATTGTCTTGATATGTGAAATGGCTGCAGGCTAATTGGGTATAAATAATGAGTGCAGCATTGAGGGACTTATGTAAGCTCATTTCATTATTCTTCATCCTATATGGCAGCTGACTGTTCTTTAACAATGTCTTCTGGAGCCATGATGCAGCAACAGTACAGCCAGTAAGCAAAGCAAGCAAGCAAAGCAGTGAAAACTGTGATTATAATGGTTACATCTGTATGCTGCCATGTTTGGGGCAGAATCCATTCATCAGTGAGCTGAGGTTTAGCTGCCTGTACAGTTCAAAAAAATCAAATGGAACGAGACAGAGAAATAGAAAAGGAGAGATGCCCCGTGGACAGCAAATGCCAATCTCCAGTCTTAACGAAGCCGGTTCTGTCTGATGTCTGGCAGGCTACAGCTAATGATGAGGCTTAGTTAGGTGAGGGAAAAGATGCAGGGCGAAACGGGATGGTGGTGAGGTGGCTTTGGGGGGGAGTAAGCGCCAATCGCAATGAAACCTGCCTTGTGTGATGTCTGGCTGGCCACAGCTAATAATTAGTTATAGGTGAAGGAAGGTGAGAGTGGGAGGAGGGAGGGAGAGCTGGGTGGAAGAAGAAAGAGATGGGAGATGGAGAGATTCTTCCTTCCTGCCACTACAAATATTCAAAAGGTCAGACCAACTATTCCGCTCTATCTCTGTCGAGTTTTCCTCTTTGTTGTTATTTATCACTCTTTTGGGCATTTCACCCTGTTCACAATTTATTCATTGAATTTTCACATGTGAATGTTAGTTCTACGGCGGAAGTATGTGGACATGCCTGTCCATACCCAACCTTGTCTCCTGAAAATGTATGTTAATCCGCAGCCAGGAGACGCTGTTCGTGTCCCGTGTGAGACGAAAAGACAACGTCCACTTTTGTTGTTTTTTACTAAACCTAACCCAGTAGTTGTGTTGCCTAAACTTGACAAAGTAGTTTTGTTGCATTTTTTTGTTTTTTTCTTTCAATTTACAACATTAACCATATGTTTTAACTTGTTTAAATTTTGTAGTCATTTCAAGCAAAACAATGATGTTTTTTTGAAACGTAATTGAGAATGCAGTTTAGTTGCATGGGAATGTAATTTTGTAGGAGGAATTTTGCATTCTTTCTAATAGCCAGCAGGGGGCGACTCCTCTGGTTGCTAAAAGAAGTCTGATTGTATAGAAATCTATGAGAAAATGAGTCTACTTCTCACTTGATTTATTACCTCAGTAAACATTGTAAACATGAGTTTATGGTCTCAATTGCTAGTTTCAAGTTTTCTTCAAAACAGCATGATGTTCATTTAGTAAATTATGGTCCCATTTAGAGTCAAATAGACCATACAGCAGGGTATGCTTTAGGTCGTGGCTACCTTGTGATTGACAGGTTGCTACCATGCATCCGTGTTTTCGTCTTACACATTTAACCCTTTCACAGTGTGTTTTCAGTTCGTGAGAGTTAATTATAACCTTTTTGGTTGCCTAAAAATGTCTTATTCAGCATTCGGTTGTACTTAGCTCCACCCTCTCGTTTCACTTGGTTGCAAAAACCAAGATGGCGAAGGCCAAAATGCAGAACTCGAGGCTTCAAAACGGCAGTCCACAAACCAATGGGAGAAAGTCTATGGTTGCCATTAAGCATACGTTGGTATTTTAGACAGTAGTGTGATTCCAACTTTTGGTCAAGAGTTTGTGTTTCCTGTTTCAACATGCCCCCGTGCCCAAAGCCAAGTCCATAAAGAAATTGTTTCCCCAGTTTGGTTTGAGAGAACTCGACTGGTCTGCGTAAAGCCTTGACCTCAACTGCATGCAACACCTTTGGGATGAATTGAAACGGGCAGGGGCGGCTAACTTCCAACCCCCAAGTGTGTGCATGCGCCCTGCGTCATGTTCACATTCACATTTACATGACTTGATTAATTATCGTAGGGAGGGGACGCCGGCTGAGCGTTCAGCATCATTACCTCGGCCTTGATTTGTCTATGGCTGGTTCGCGCACCCGTCTGCTAACTCATTACCTTTTGTGTCTCTTAGTGGAGCTGTGTTTATGTGTTTATGGGGCCGCGGGGTACAAGGTGCTGTTTACATATGCAGGCATGCCATCTGTATCCACTGCGGCACAGAGAAAAGGAGTCAAGGCTACTGCGGCGCGCTCCCACAATGCACTTTTGTATAATTACTCTTTAAGAGAGGGCTATCGCTACAAATTGTTACTTGGCATTTTTTAATGATATACTCAAATGCCTCGTAGGAATGAGTCGTTTTCTTTGTCTGGTCTCTTGAACACAAAGTGGCGATAATTATCATTTCTCTTTAATTGGACTTTATTTTGGAGACAGAGCTATTGCCCTTGAGGAATGCAGCTTCATTAGCATCTGTAATAGTAAAAATAAATGTTGAAGCTTTGCATCTTTTTAATAAGGTCATTGTTAACATTGTCATTATCAACATCATCGTCTCCTAACTAATCTTTTATCAGCTATGAAGGAGAGACAGAGGAAGTGCTGGAGGGAGGGTGGCATCTGAGGAGAGAGAGAAAGGAGGTGAGTAAAGGCATATTATTATGTTTTAATAGCTTTCCCTGGGGAGGAGAGGGCCCATTTCCTGCTCAGCTAATGAAGGGAACGAGCGGAGCAGAGAGGAGAGAGAGAGGGTGTAGAAGTGAGGAAAAAGGGTGAGGATAAGAGGACAGGTGAGGGGGGATGATGAGAGGAGACATGGACAGAGGGAAAGAGGAACAGGAGAGGACATGAGTCAGGTCCTGATTTCACCATCATGATAGTAAACTGGAGCTCATCAGACCACCATGCACATACTCCTTTAAAGAGGAATAGCTAGTGTGTGTAGCACATTTAGCAGAGTGGTTTGTCAACTGAGAGCAAATTAGCACCCTGTGTTAAACTTCTGCATAGCTAATCAGTTTGTTGGCAGGTGTATTCTGCGCTCTAAAGGAACGCTCCACTGGAAATCTTTTTTTTTTTCTTTTCAGCCATGCTAGCAACGTGGATCTAGGGATGGTAATGTCAGTTAGTTGGCTGACTGGTTCACCACTTTGGTCTAGACTGGAATATTACTATAAATTTGGTGACCCCTTGATCCCTCCACTGCTGTAGATTCGTCGTGTTGTTTTAGAGTGTGAAATACTCACACCCCTGGGCGTTTTGATATGTTCTGACATGACCCTGGGTCACCGATAAAATCCATCATGACTGCTGTTAATCCAGCAGTGGCCGTCCACCGCAAAGGAGCAAGCTACAAACTCTCCAGAGCCTCCATTCCTACACGCAGTGAGGAGCCTATTCAATATTAACCAAAAAATAGATTTTGTGTGAAGTATTAATTCATCACCAGGCCTGAATTGAGTTTGTCACTCACATCAAACGGACTTGAATAATAATATAAAAAAAGAAACCAAAAAAAAGAAGAGGTTCAACAGCTTCTTTTGACTCGAAGGAGCCAGTTGAACAACCCATTGATTTTATGTTGAGGAAAATTGAGAATATCATTAAAAGAAAATTTTGAAATGTGTATTTACATTAGGGAAAAATACTTCCAGGACCAGCTCCCATTTCATGTAAAAAAATGTTGTTTGTGCAGCTTTAAACTTCGCTCTCACATTTTGCACCACAACACTCCTATGAGTCATGCTGTTAACGGCTCTAAACCCATGAATAACTGTGCACTCGCCCCTCGCTTGCAGTGTGATCGCTGCCTCAGGCTCTGCAACATCTGAAAGCTCAAAGAAACAGCTGGAGCTGCCCTCAGAAAAAAAACACTTTATACTTCATTCACTGTTTGCTCTCCTCTCTTATTCTATTTATTGATTCAATCCAATTCAGGGGCTTTTACTGGCCTAACATTTGACATGTTACCAAAGCATGCTACAATGGTTAAAACCATGTTAATAATGAGAACACACATGTTCTCTGTCTTCTCAGCCTTTCACTCTTCTCTTCACACACATACATTTTCTCAATGTCTCACCCCCCCCTTCTCTTGCGCGCCTGCCAGTGCTGAAAACGATTCCTACTGAACAAATGAATAATATCTGACAGCGCAGCTTCAATTCAGCGTGTTACTGTAGTTTTACTGTGCCCTCCAGAATTATTGGTGGCCTTGGTAAAGATTAGCTCATTACTTTTACAGCTTTTTGGCTCATCCTCACCAAGGGTGCCAATAATTCTGGAGGGTAATATATATCTTACCCTCCTACGACTCTTTCCCTTCCTCTTCCTCCCCTCAACGTGCCGCCTTATCTCACTTTTAAGCTCATGCATAATTCATAGACTTTTTTTCTGTTAGTAAGAAATTATATTTCAAAAATGAGCAAACAACAGGGATTTGATTTTCTGAACAGGGTTGAGCTCCACAGAATAACTCTTAAATTTGATCTGTGCATGCATTGAGTGCTCTCCTCCAGCCATTGTTAGGTGAAAACTTGCAGAAGCAGCGAGCATGAAGGAACGGCTTTAGACAATCTTTTGTACCTCTGTTTTAAGTTTAGGAGTAGACAAAGGAAATATGCAGTTTCTCAATGTCAAGCACCCTGCTTCAGGCAGGGTCACAGAAAGATTTTTGAGATGTTTATTGCTTGATTTGAGCATTTTATTGTTGTCTGAATTATTTATTTGACAGAGCAGCAGCTCAAGCAAAGTTCACCTTAAACCCGTGAAGTTCTCTTTCCTCCAGCTCTCTGCAGAACGTACAGTCCATATTGTCCACATTTCTCCATTCAACATATCTTTCAAATGCACAGTTTTATCCTCAGTTCCTTCGTTGTTCATGCCTAGATGTCTGATTATGTACATGATTTGTATTTTTGTGTGATTGCGGGGGCTCCGTGGCAACACAAGTCTATCTAACCTCTTGTCCAATTGTCCTCTGTGTTTACCCACTCATTCTGTATGTGCTTTGTTTATGACTGAAAACACTAAAACGTGTGTATGTTGGTGGAAGTCAGCCATGGGGCATTGAGTCTTTGTATGTTTCAATAACATTGTGGTTTGTTCCCAGTTTATCAGCAGACTAATGTTTCACTGTAAAATTGGGGTTTTGGATTGGGATTAAGTTTAGACACATTAAAACATGTTTTTTGTTCAGGAATAATTGCAGACTGTTGACGAAAAACAAGGACCACATTTGGCCTCCATCACCACCTTGTCTATAGGACAATAGTGTTTGGTACATTGCAACCTACAGAAATATTTTCATATTAGGATTAACTTGTTTTGTTCAGTCTACTTTGTGGAGATATTGTGAAAAAAACGCGACTAAAAGAAATAAGTAAACTGACAGGAGAGGTTAAATTGACTTCACAAAACCTCCTCTAAATCATCCATTTCAGAATAACTTTCCTCAGCATTTTTGGATGTCTGTACCGCAGAAAAGCAGCTTCAAATCTTCCCAGCAGAGCGATGGGATATTGCGAGGATGTGATGGAGTTCACAAGGGCAGTGGAATATTTTGTTGGAGGAATAAATTAGCAGCTCAAGTCTTTGGTGCTGTGCCAAGGTATCTGGGAATTCATCCACCGCCTTGGAGAGACAAACTAAGGATGCCGCAAAGGATCCACTGTAATTTGAAGCTAATTGAATTTTTTTAAATTTCATCAAGAGGATTATGCTAGTGGTGAGTGTTTGTATTCATAAAAAAAACAGGCTGTGTTCATTTGAGGCACACATTTTCAGTACTTTTATGGACTGTTGTACATCATGTTGAGGTTTTATGTGCAAAGTGCCAAGTGAGCAATTTCCTGTAAGGTACCTTATTAATCATTTTTTATTAATCTGTTCCCATATACTGCTTACTGTGGCCCGGGATGAGAATAATGCTTCTCCTGAGAAGTGCTCTTGTTTGTCGGGGTTGAGGATATGAAGAGCTCATAGTCTTTTATGGAGACTCTCTGCATTGTGTTGAATCTCAGGTGATCTATTACATACAGCTCATCAAGATCATGGGGATCTGGGGAAATTCAAGCACCACAGTTGCTGAAGAATGGCAAAAGGCACGGACCAGAAATGTCAGCCCATGGAGAACCAAAAACAAAGTAGTGATACTACTTTCACACCATGTTGTCAAACTCGCAGCCAACTTTTTATGAAGGTTTTGTTATGCCGAATTATGAACGATCTACTCACCACACCTCTTTGAACTGTTATATGGCCTGATCAACCGACACCCGATCTCAAGTAATCGCCAGCTTGGTCATACGTTCTATCAACACACCTGATCATGGTCGTAGATGGGAAGCCAGTGAGGGATTCTGTCCTTTCTGCTGCACCATTGATACCTCCAGTTTCCCTCAAGTTAAGCTAATTTGTGGACTAATGAAAAGCAGCTGTAGAAATCATGGAGAACGTCTGTTTGCAGCTCTATAAAGTTTACTTTGGATCCCATTTCGGATCCCATTGTTACAAAACCATGACTTTGCAACTCTAAAAACAACTCGGTCTCACTCCCAACTCGTCAAATACCTTCTGAATCAGAAACTGACGCACGGAGGTACACTTTAGTGACAGTACGTGACAAACCAGGCTTTCAACTAAATCCAACGTAAACCCATCCATGGCGTTATTCGACGGTCGTAGCAAGTGAGGTAGTATTAATAGCGTGAGAGTCCGCTAAAGGCGGGCAGGGTGGTGGATGGGTCAACCAGGAGACCGGTGTCCGTGTCCCGTGTGGAACTAAAAGTAACACTGACTGATTTTGTCACCTGACTCGTTGGTATCGTCAATCACGTGAGTCACTTGAGTCGCTAGTCACGTGAGTTGTTAGTCAGTGAAGTTTACGTCAACCACAACCATTTCCTCACCCAAAGCCCATGACCATAGGAGAGGGTTGGAACGAAGATGGACCGGTAAATCGAAAGCTTTGCCTTCTGGCTCAGCTCCCTCTTCACCACAATGGTCCAGTACACCTGCTGAGGACACACCAAACCGCCTGTCCATCTCTCGCTCCAATTTAACCTCACTCGTTAACAAGACCCCAAAGTACTTAAGCTCCCTCGCTTTGGGCAGTGACTCATCCCAACCCGGAGGGCGCAATCTACCATTTTCCGGCCGAGAACTATGGCCTCAGGCTTGGAGGTATTGACCCTCATATTCCAAATATTGTAAAAGACATAATAATAAGAAGGATGCTAACTATTTTAGTAACATTTCACCTAAAACATTCAACCATCTCTCAATCCTTTTAATAAAAAAGGTGATATCTGTATTTTTTTTTTTTTTAAGTGAACTGAGGCACACAGTTCCCTCAGAGACACACACACACACACACACACACACACACACACACACACACACACACACACACACAATGAACTCTGAGAGAAGCCACAGTAGCTGAGGGCACAGAGGTACCTTCACACACACACACACACTTATACAGTATATGGTTTCATTTCTTTTGCCTCCTCTCTCCATATACTTTTAGTGCATTATTTAACACCTCGGGAAATGGAAATTTGAACAGGAAATTATGCATCACACGGTGGTTCAGAACCACACTTTATGATAAATCTCCTCTTCCTCCCTCCTCTTAAATCCCAGTGATAATATTACACTTGTCCCCTGATTTATTATGTAAGGGTCCGAAGCCATGCATTGACTCCATAGTTCAAACTGATTAAGCTGCCTGTGTGAGAAGACAGATGCACACGGGAGCTGTTTTGCATTATTCTCTGTAATGTTCCTGCTGCAACACAAGGCAAAGCAATCAGCTCTCGGTGGTTTGGTTTGTAGTCTCACCGTTTCTTTTGATTCATAAGTCTATTGAAGAAGTTATTTCTTATACGAGGAAAGAGTCAATAAAAAGTTTTCTTACCAAGTATTTCAGGAGCCTGGAGCCCCAAATGTCCTGATGTACTACGGACAAGTAAATACCTATAGAAAATGAAAAGCTCCACTATTCATTTGTATATATATATATACAGTATATATATATATATATTTTTTTTTTAACGCTGGACCAAATTACAGGTGGAAATAACAAATCACTTTGCCGATTCAAATCAAATCCATTCAAGATTTGTAGTCACTGACTACATAGTTTGTCCACTTTTTTTCCTTGGTCACATCACAATTCAATGCACTTTAGTATTCACATCTGTAAGTGAACGCATCACTATTCATACGCCCCAACGTTCATTGCTTATTCAGGCTATCTTCAGCTCAGTCTGTTGCTAGTCCAAGCTAGGTTCAATCCAGTACAACATCAGGCCTATAAGCACTGTACATACATAGCCAAACAGCCTGTTCATTACGACTGAGTTATCAGATTATGATTTGGCTTTCAACGCAGAAGTGACGTACTGTGAATCACAGTTGAGCTGACAACGTCGCTCTCAGTCACCAGAGAGGAGCTCCACTACTGACGTACCAACACGTTCTCATCCCAGTTTGTCACGCCCCCTTGGCGTCACTTTATTCTCTGCATTAAAATCACTATAGTTACCCTTGGCATCACTTTAGGATTAAGCAACAAAACCACTACAGTCAGGTTTAAGAAATAACTACATGGTTGGGTTTAAAACGACTGTTTGTACAGTGAAAATGAAACTGAACGTTGTGAACACGGGACACAAATGAAGAGCTGATTGTAACGTGATGCATGGGACACAAACAGCTGTCTCCTGGATGAAAGCCTTGTGTTTGTTGGACCCATCCACCTCCCCTCCCGCCCGCCCGGTGTGTCTCTTTTGCTCTTCACACTCCCGGCACACTTTCTCGGAGCATTTACTGTTGCCGCGGATGGGCTTACATTATAGTTAATGGAACGGCCAGTGCTGTGACAAAGCCTCGGTATTTGACGCCCTGGGAATCAACAGGCTGGGTGTACAGTAGATTTTCTGGAGCTTGTTATGTGAAAACAGCTGGCTGCTGCTGCTGGAACACATGTTGATGAGAGCGCTGAGACTGAAGCATGCAGTACATGCTGTAACACCAAAACAATGAGGCTAAAAAAAGCTCAGAATTAGGTAACGATTCTCTTTAGGTTCATCACTGCAAGCGAGTGGTTTCCCATTATGCAAAGTTATGTGCTTCATTGTTTCATTCTGATGTTGATTAGTGGAACTAAAATTACTGAGTACTGATACAAGGTTTTCAGGGACTTAAATAATATAATTATACCTTTACATAAAGACTATTTTCTTCTTGACCAGAAGCAAAATTGTTTTTTTTTGTTGGAATCCAATATTGTCTCTTTGCATAGTGGAGGAACATAATGTTACAAAAAAAAATGTCCACAGCACTTGATCTCCATCACATAGGTCATGCTTATTTGTAAAAAATGTTATGAGAATATGTTGCCTCCAGTGGCCTTTTCAATTTTCTACCTACTCAACTTCTGTCTTATCAGAGAGAATTATGACCTTAGAGGAAGCCTTCGACGACTGATTCCTCTCCTTATATGTCATGTTTTACTGTCCGCCCTGAGGGAAGCAGAAGTAATC
Organism: Sebastolobus alascanus; assembly: GCA_916701645.2. Classification (NCBI taxonomy): domain Eukaryota; kingdom Metazoa; phylum Chordata; class Actinopteri; order Perciformes; family Sebastidae; genus Sebastolobus; species Sebastolobus alascanus. The sequence continues at coordinate 196,893 of CAKAOJ020000289.1, forward strand.
ACAGAGGAGCTTCAGGGTCTAAAACATGGCAGATATGGATTATATTGTGGATGAGTGGGATTTCATTTTAAAAATACCTCCTGCCTCTCTACTTAGGCTATATTTCATCTATCTAATTTCTTCTCCCAGCTGTGTTTCAGGTGGGTTCAAGGTTAATATTGAGGGGAAAGTGAACTGGAATCTATAAGAGTTAAATTCGATAGCGGTTTTAGATTTTTTTCCTGTCTTGAGGCAATTGAGTTTTGTTTTTAGATACGTTTCGTCAGCTTAACCCTCATAGCTTTAGCTCACTGTGATTGGTCAAACTCTCCATATTTCATTATTATTTCGATAATTGTGGACATTTTAGTCAGTCATAAATTAAGCGAACCACTACCCAGTTAAAATATATCTACAGAGACTTTTTATTACCTCTTCAACCCGGTCTCACTGGAAGGCGTATAAATACCACGACATTACATGGACATTCTGTATGTCGTGAGCACGCATTTTAGCCTTTTCGTGTGTCATTTGTAAGCCACGCAAACATCCAAAGTTAAGTTTAGGCAAGAAAGCCACTAACTTAGGTTCGGGCAAGAAAACCACTTAGTTAGGAAAAATGTCATGGTTGGGCTTAAAATAAATATGTATACTAAGTGAAATACGTACGAAAGCAACGTAACACAACTACGGACCGTCACGTGTGTGTAAGTTACGTTAGTGACGTTTGTTTGTAACCTACAAAACAATTGTCTCGCACGCCGGTCTTCTGGTTAAAAGTCCATTGTTTGTTAGACCCACCCACCATAAGTGGTCTTTCTCGCTTTTTATATTAGGTCACTAACTCTTACCGTAGCATTTGTACTCGGATGCGTTTACATTGCAGTCAGTACAGAACACATGACGCACAAATGACGCATGGAAATCAAGAAAGGCGTAATTATTGCACACTAAACGCCTTGCGCATTATCGTGGCATTCTTACGCCTTTTCATGCGAACGGGCTGGCTTCTTAGGCCATAACAGCTGAGGTCGACAAACTCGGCCGTGGGTATATGCAATGTTTACTCAATGTTTCTATTAATATCTTTGTGATAGTGCAGCCCAGAAATGCAGTTCAAATATTGCCAGAATCTGTAGATTCTTCACTTACGCATCCTTTTTCTCGCAAGATCGTAAGTGGCTCACACTAACCAATGGACACTCAGGAAATCACTAAGGGCCCACCCACAAGCTGCTGTTTTCATTCAGTCAACAGGAGAAGCTTGAAAAATGGCAAAGCAGTACAGATGTTGCCGTTCTTGGAGCGGTTTGCAAAGCAGTGAAGAGGATAACGGAGCTTCAGAGCCTGAAAAACCACAAATGTCAACCCCATGGTGTTGCTAGGATCACTAGTCTTGTATAGCCAGACCTATCTCCACAGCGCTGTGTCAGAGCTATAGAAAGGTCTTGGTCCACATATTGTCTTTCAGGTATATGGAAAACATGCTCTGGTTTGTTTGTAGTTCTTTTAACCAATCACAGTCGTCTTGGGTTGGGCTAAGCAGAGGATGCAGTGATGGTGTCCTTGCAAAATAGATAGCAGAGATAAGTGAGTATGCTTCATTCTCTAGAGACCATCAATGTCTGTACATATTTTGATGATAAACCACCCAACAGTTGAGACATTTCAGTCTGGACCAAAGTGGTGAGCCTGCCATCTCTAGAGCCACAGCGCTGGCATGGCTAACGGACAATTATAATGAAGCAAATAATAAAACTTATGGGTAAAGTACACCAAAGTCCAGTAAAACAAATAAAAAGACAACCCGAGTTAAATTTAGCAAGACCTCTGCCCAAGAATCTCAAACTAATATGAGAGAAATATAGAATAGAGCCAGGCCACGAAGAGTCTTAAAGAAAATCAATCAGATCAGAAAACACCAGAGGCCAATGTAAAGCCTGCAGCTGAACTCTGTAGAGTCCATACCCATAACTTTTGATTAAGACAGGTATTGAGCAATAGTATTGAGCATTGAGCAAGAGAAAGTTATATACAGCCTGAGCTCTCTGTGGTTCAGTAAACATCGCTGAGCTGAAAAGCCTGAAAGAATAAAATAATGGGCATTGTGAAAGGCCAGCTATTACCCTGGTCAGGAAGTGTTTTTGGCAAAGAGACATTGTGGTGAGAGACGTTAACAGGGATCATTAGATTCTCATCTGAGCTTCTGAGTATATTGTGCTATATACTTCCACCAGGTATGATCTACTTTAAGTATAATCTTTCCTAGTACTAATCGAAGGCAACGTATCACATAGACATAGAATATTCACAGGCGAGTATTTCGTATTTTCGTGTAGTTTATTCGTCACGCCTCCGGTGTGTAAAGGCCTTTATATGGCAGATGAAACATTGTAAAGCTTAACGGATAGAACAACCAAAAACATGATTTACTCTGAGGGGGTGACTTACATTAAAGTCAATAGAGTGGTTTCCGTCAGTTGACTTTAATGTAAATATATAAATTTATGTCCAAAATTCAAATTCAGTAATTGTTGAGGTATTTCAGTCTGGACTTCTGTGGTGGACCGACCAAGTGCCATCCCAATAAACTAAAACCTTTAGCAAATATGACTTATTTCACGTTACCACCTCCACCTCCCTACTTTCTCACAATTATCAGGGCGCCTGTTTATGTATTGTCACATATATAGACCACCAAGTCAGCCCACACAACCAACTGGTGAAAGAAAAAAGAAAAAGCACCACATCAATTATTAATGAGTGTAGATTTTTTAATGGCAAATCGTAATAAGATACTTTTTTGTCCAATCAGATACAGCTCTAGAGTGGCAGTACAAAATGACCTTAAGCATTAAATTAACTCTGGTGTGTGGACTTTAATACACTGTCAGATTTAATTCCCACTGATTTTAATGGGTTTTCAACTCCAACCTCTAATAATACCATTGGATACAATCAGGTTTTTGTTGTTGTTGTTATGAAGACACATAGGGGTAGAGTATCCACCAAATGGTGCTCTTTATTTTAAAGCATGTTTGCTTCATCAGTAGACCCACGGTACAGTAGAATAACATAGTATTGACATGTACATGAAAAATTAATGTGCAAGACTAATGTGCTTATTCATGTGCTGCATGGCAATGATTCACTGCCCATTATTTTCTTTTTTGCAGGTTTAGAGTTATCTCATGAAGGAAATATTGAATTTGTATTATGCATGCTTTGCTTCAACTGCCTTAGATATAATTCAGTATTCTATAACTACTGTCTTACCTGCAGAAATACACTATTTATAGCCCATGTCTTATTCAGGGACTGGGTAACGTACCAGATATTAAGCAGATCTAACTGTGGAGTGAACCTTTTTTTTTTCCTGAGTAATGATTTATGATGTTATTGTACCGTATCACGTACACTGAGTTGCCATACTTTAATCAAATCCTCTCTAACACAGGCTTTATAACAGCCACACATAATGAGCTTTTAGAAAAGTAAAATGTATTACTTGACTGTTGTTCTGGCTATTCTGGTCAGGTGTATGTGGCGAAACTGAAAAACTGGCAACTTGTACATAACTCCCTCTCACATATTAGTAAAACACACACGGGAGAGAGAGCACTGACTACTTATGATAAACACTACTTAGTACTACAGAAACATCCATTCGTTCAAGCCACACCAACTGTGACCTCCGTTACTGCCAGTAAGTCCTTGGAACCAGCTGCCCTGTCAGAACCACACACGGCAGCCAGATGAACTGTCTTCATTGTTTTAATTAATTTATTAATTTATGTATTTCATGTGATGGGAAATGATAAATATTCTGCATTTATATAGCCCTTTTCTACTGGACAAGCACTTTACAATTTGCCTCTCATTCACACACACATACACCAATGGCAGTGGAGGTGCCATGCAAGGCGCTGGCCCGCCCATCGTGAAATTATATGTTGCTAGGGGAATGTTTCGCCCCTCAGATTTACCTTGTGGGGACCTATGTTTTGTGGGGACAGCCCTCAGATTTACCTTGTGGGGACCTATGGTTTTATCCCCTACATGGCAAAAGAGTCCCCATAATGTGTGAATAGGTATCTGTCCCCACAAAGTGATTGATAGTACACATACATACAGAGCTCTGTGTAGGCCACTCTCCCTCCTGCAGGTCTTATTCTATTCAGAGATTCCAAATTAAAAGAATAAAATGGATTTAAGATTCAATTCCATCAATTTCCTGGATTTCAGCCGAGCCCTTTGTCACAGAATTTTCCTCCTTGAATGGCCAAACGTGCACTGCTGAGAGCTGCAAGTTTACACAAAGAAAATGTGCTCTTCTATTTCATGCTTGATGGCGCTGTGAGGAGAATATCAATTCTGTGACAACGGAAGGCGGTCTTCGCACGTGCACGCAGGTGCACACATTTCCTGTGTTATCTTTCTTTTGAGCTACTAAACAGGAAAGGGCAGATACAGTCATTTATTTCGACAAATTGTTTTACACTGCAGAAATGAGGTTCAGCGGCTCTACAGTAGCTCGACACAATGCAGAAATAATTACCTCACATGTGAGAGGATGCAATTAGTGGAATCGAAGAGATTGAAATCAGCTTAAACTCTTAATCTCTACGAGTGGAACAATATAAATACAAATGGCAGGAGTAATTGCGTTGAGTCCATTCATTATTAATCAAGCTGTAGGCTGATGCAACTCAGACATTAAATAACAAAGCCAGTCTCCACAAAAATACAGTCAATTGTGTGTTCATGAAATACAGGGAGACTACTGCACAGATTGCTTCGTTAGCACATGCACACATTGCACTCACATAGAGCCTTTAAGGGGAGACACTACAGCTGAATAGGGTACACATTGTAATAGATATGTCCATGAAACATCTCCAGCTGATTATTTACATTAACATTATTTTTTCTGAAATTGTATGTTTAAATACATAAAATGAGGCATAATCCAATGCTAACTTTTGGTGATACTGTTGGTCTTACTAATATCTTAATATATATCCCATATAAAGGGTAGATGAGGTGGTTTGGCACTGGACAACTTTAAAAAGGGATGAACCAGGTTGATAAGCAGGAGTTGTGAAATAAGTGGCATTTATCAACAAAAAGTTTACTGAAACAAAGTGCAAAATGAAACCTGTGATTTTCAATAAAACTAAATTGAACTAAAGAAAAAGAACCAAACAAAATAAAGCTGCAGCTGCACAGCAAGCTGCCAACTCCTCACTCCCTCTCATGGATGGCATTTTAACTCCTCAGCCTCACCTAACTGGAACCTACCACTTGCCCAGGTAAGTATAGGAGGAGCTAAACCGAGCAGGAATCCAAATTATACAAAATAATGAACATACCATTAATACAAGATCTCTAAGTTACTGCTGACATCTCAATCTATTTATGGGAAAGCATTTATACCAATGAGCTCACCAGATATTATAGAATGTGATTTACTTCAGAACTACCTTACCTTTCTTCCTTCATCTTAACAGTGGCCAGCACCTCCCTGCTAAGAGGACATAATGAGGCAAACCTGTTTGCACTTCCCTTGATTGAGCTGCTGAGATCCACCCCAACATTCCAGGCAGGACAACAAACAATCCTATGAACCCATAAAACAAACAAACTAAACATGCTTGTGTCATTTATACACCTTAATTGATAAGGTATCAAACAAACTGAAGCATATTAGACTGAAAAGCAACCTTTTCATTGTCCTGTTGCTCTGAAATTACTCATTGTCAACTCAGTCATACTTGTTTCAAATTACTTTTTTATAGTGGTTGGGTGTCTATTTTTTTGTTTCTCTGTTATTGTATTAGAGTTTATTATGTTTTATCCCTTAAAAGCCCAACCAGCGACACGGACTGCAAATTAGCTACGGCTACACGTCCTGTATACACTGCATCGGTTGCATTTTATTTAAATCGAACAATGCCTGTATGTATCGTCTGGGTCAAATATATTATTGAAATAAAAAATAAATAAAACTGGTGGGTCAAGAGATGCTTTCTTTTTAATTTTCTGGTGCTTAAATTAATCTTGTTTTCCAACCTAATTTGCACTAGAAATATCTTTTTGACATTATATTTTATTATAACATCAAAATTAAACCCAAATCTAAGTCGGTGAGTTGGTTGTAGATCACCAACTTAAGCAGAAGTAAGACAATGCAAGTTGAGGGAAAGTGAACAGAAAAAAAAAATGCTTCTTCACAAAATACCTCTGTTTATGTGCTGGACATCAACGCTGTAAGAGTATTTAAGGGTTTATTTTTTCTCTTTAAAGCAGCCCTCATACTATTTTCAGCAACTTCCAAGTATAATTACAACAATTGATCTTGTGGTGGCTGATATAGGCACATGCACTGACAGAGAAGCAATGCACTTGCCAAGAATAGCAGAGGACATGTTTACTCCTATTAAATAAGGTTTCTTCAATTTCCTTCTAAACACTTAAGGTGTGGAAATCCTGCAGGGTGGGACACACAGCCTGGTATATTTCGGACATTATCACACTCATGCTCTGGTGCTCCAGTGAAGGCAGAGCAACCGCGCTGGCACAAAATCATTCCACTCTGGGCCCTTTTCCACCCTCTTAATATTCAAGAAACACCACAAACACTCCAGCAGGGCATTCGGGCAGGCACTTTCCAATGAGCCACACAACCTATTTTGTCTCTATCAACCAGCCGCTTATTAACTGACAACATCTCACAAGTGGCAGGAAATGCATCTTAAATCAAGCAATTAATTCAGATGAAAACACAAAGCAGCTGAGAGAGACACAGAGAGATTGGAGGACAGGGACACAGCCAATTTTACCTGAAATGACTGATCCTTAATTAACTTTGATGTCTTCTTTTAATAGTCGACTCGTGAGGGCAGCTGCTGTTAATTGTATCCCTGTTTGTTTCCAATGTAGCCTAATGTGTTATTACAATTCCAAAACAGGAATATAACAAGTTCAAGACCCTTGAAGTTCACTTGAAATACAGGAAAACTGCAGGTGTTGGATGGTTACTTGTGCTAGATATGTTGGTATAATGCTTTTTAAATGTGAGGGAAGCATATGTCATATCAATCCAGTCTCATGGGAAGGCGTCTAAATAGCACAACATTTCTGCATGTCCTGATATCACATAATAGGCTTTACGCATGTCATTTATACACCACGGGCTTAACGTTGTTAAATGGCTTTTCACGCCACATGGTTGTGGTTATGTTTAAGTAACAAAACTACGGTAACGGCCGAAGTTATGGTTGTGGCAACAAACCACTTAGGTTTCGGTAAAACATCATGGCTAGGCTTAACATAAGAATGTAAACTAAGTAAAATACGTACATAAACAACATAATGTAAGAACCGAAAACATGTCAAAACGTCACTAACGTAACTTCAAAATAACTCAACAACACTTTGAACACCAGTCTCAGACACCGGTCTCCTGGTTGAAAGTCCTGTGTTTGTTGGACCCATCCACCTCCCTTCCCACCCACCATAAGCTGTCTTTCTACCTTTTTATTCTACGACACTAGCTCTGAGCATATTTACGTGGATGCCTTTACGCTGCAGTCAGAACAGACTACATGGTGTACAAATGAGACATCTAATGCAAGAACAGCGTTCTTACTACATGCTTGCCTTGCGCATTATTGTGTCATTCACACACCTTTTCGGTCAACCAGGCTGCACAATCAGTTATGATATTTTACTTGTTAAATTAATGACGACACAGAGATTCAATTGATGCTAGCCAAAATCATAGCAGACAGCTTTCAAACAACGCCGGGTTCAGGGATATGACTAGAAATGAGTTGATCCACTTATTTGGCAGTGGAAACAAAGGTGAAGACATCTAAAATGTCCAACTCATGCACACTGGATTGTAAAACTGTGAGGGTGCACAACTATTGTAAGTACTCCAAATATAATTAATCCAAATAAAGGCTTTAAAACTGGGTTAAACTGGGGATTTATTTCAAACCTCTCTCGTGGAAAAATAAGAGGTTGCTTGTAAACTTATTCCTATGGGAGAAGCAGGTGTGGAGATAACAGCAGAGTAATAACTGTGTGGCAGCACATGAAGTGCTGAGGCATACTGCTGCCAGCTCCAAGAGCAGCTTACTGTCCCATCGCAGTTGGAGTCCAATCTGACAGATAAGCACTCCTGTCATCCCATGTCTCCATGTTTTCACTACTGGTGTAAAAAAAAAAAGAAAAAAGAAGTGGGACGTCAGGAGCCTATAAGTGTTTTTAAAAAGTGAGCTTGTGTCAAGAAGTTTGCTGGATTGGAACAGCTGGAACAGAAAATGAACAAGTCATTATATTTTCTCACTTAATAAGCTACCTTCCAGATTCTCTTGAACATGCAGGCGGTATCCTTCAAAAAAGATGTAATAGCTTGCTCTATACTATAATAATGGATAATGGCTTCATAGAAATATTTGGATGTTTTTGCTTGAATAGGTTGAAGTTATGCAATTTAGATGAAATCACCTGCTCAAATGAAGTCATTTTTATTAATAAATAAATAATTTCTACAAGCTTTTCGACCATATGTTACTCACAGGTGACTATTGTGCATATTAAGCTTCATAACACTGTTGTAATTTTGCCGTTTACCCAATAAACAACTATTATGCTCTATATATTTCACATAATACATAATATACACATATTGTACTACATAATGCATGACAGTACTCCAGGTAAGAGCCCTCAGGCTTCTTACATTCAGTGACATAAAGATAAGCTTTACATTTATGTCTGTGGGAGATCTTCATCATTTGAAATTGAAAAGGATCTTCATAACCCACATAGTTGTAATTAAAAGCCTGACACCTCGGCCCGTATCCAGGAGCTGTCTGCTGCACCTGTCCCTCATTTGGCTCCCAGAGCTGATCTGGGTCAGCAGATCCATGACAGGCCTACAGAGCAGCTTCTGCACGCGCTCAGTCTGTGCTTCAGCCAGGAGTGAGTCAGGATCCGTTTTTTTGAAATACTGTTCAGCAGAATCTGCTACTGAAACAAGTCTTCACAGGTTTGAGTATATTGTTTCCCCTCTTTGGGAATTACTACTGACTTCCATGAAGCGAACAAAATGCTGCAAAGACACTTGGCTGGTCTGTTGCATAGTGGCATCACAAAATTCAGTTTCATTTATCTTCTAAATAACAAGTGAAACCATAGTCCTACGACTCACTGTGTGTGTCCTGAATTATTACTGCTCCCATTTAATGCGAGGCCTTCAAACCTTTTGCCTCAGGCAACGAGTAGCCAGTATGATGTGAAGGCTTACATACAGCATTAAGGATAAAGAGGACTCTAATGGTTTTTGGAAAAAAAATCAAGTCAAAAGTCCTCCAGTTTCGGCAACAAAAGGCAAGGCAAAGCAAGGCATGGGGTATATTAGTTGAAATTCTTTTTACATCCCAACATCAAATGCTCTGACAAAAAAAAAAAAAAAAATTGATAATTTTGGGGGAGTGGCTTTGGAGGGAGGCCTGAAGAGACTTACTCTCTTGCTAGATTACCAACCGTGGCTTAAAGACAAGAAACACAAGGCAATATAAATTAACACACATGGGATATAAAATGATTAAAATAAAGTAAAATAGAAGACTAAAATAAGATGAAATAGAATAAAACATTAAACAGTAAAATAAAAATTACATTACAGCTGAAGTGTAAGTGCAAGATGTGAATAAATAGTTTAAATTTAACTTAATAAACATGGCAAACAGAAAAGTATTGAAGTTGAGAGGGGTTGACTCAACAATAAACTGCTGCACTGTTGTGTTGGTCTGACCAAGTTTCAGTTTAAAACATTAAATCAAGGTTGTGCTTGATAATCAAACCATTAGTTAAAAAAATGATTTGCCTGCCAAACACCTGACGTTTAATTAAAGTAAATTTAGTGTTTCAGAAGCATACTTGGCCAATTTAATGTATTTGGGTTTTTTTTTTTTGTGCAGACATACTGTGGCTGAAGAGTAATTGATGTGAGATTTGATAAATCAGCAGATTCAGTTTTTTGTTCAGTCTACTACTACAGGAGAGGCATATGGGGGGGTGGTAGAAGTGGATCAGGGACCCTCTCTGTCCTGGGCATCATCTCTCATGTCTGCAGTGCTGCCAGGCAGATTTGCTTGGTGTTGATTCAAGATGTGGCAATGCAGCCTAGTGGCATCCATTAACATCACATCTAGTTCCTTTATCTCGGATCCCAGTTTGTTAGATATATCCCTAATAGAGGGGAGGTGGAAGAGACTGATGAGGCAAATGTTTTGTGACCTTGCTGGCCATATCAGTCTCGTCAGCCTGGGCAGGAAAGAGCTGGTGGAGGTAGACGATGTGGCAGTGACCGGGGGGGGTTGAATCTATTGCCAGCGTTAACCAGCACATCTATTTTATTAGTTAATAGTCATTAAAAATGACATTGAGGCTGTGATATTTTGTCTTCATGGCTGCTCTGTGTCAAGGTGCACCATCTTAGGCCTGGCTGATGGGTGTCCCAAAATGGTCCATCAATGCTTCAACTTCAGATCTGCTTGGTTGGAGGCCATCTGCCCTGAAAGGATGCCCATGTCCCCAGAACAGATTGAAGTTATCAGTATAGTTGATCCCTTTCAGGATTTGCCGAGCCATTCATTCAGTGATAAGAGTCTGCTGAACCTGTTGATCCCTCTATAGACCGTCGGCAGTGGTCCACTAATAGAAAACTGGGCTTCCAGATTGTCCAGACAGTTAAACAGTTCAATGAATTTAGCACGTTTGATTGCCTTCTGCAAATAGCATTAGCCCCCACATGTAGAATACAAATCATTTTGGCTGTTTATTTATCAGTTGTGTTAAAACCCCTATGATCTGGGAAGCAGTATGTTTTAATTGTCTTACCACTAATGTTTTTGATGGGGGTGTCTACCACAACTAGAGTTACAGGTTGACTCATGGAGATTCATTAATGGTTCCAACCTGTTTTCCTGTTGTGATGTCTGGGGTGACTGTGGTCGGTGTTTATGCCCACCTTTGGCTGTCTGCCAGATGTCCGTGGTCAAAGTCGGCTGAGCTCAATTCATAAATTGTGCCCTCTGTGGGAGTACAGTCTTGTACAGAGGACAAGACTGTACTCCCCAATTTGCTTAATGTGTTAGAAATCAATGGGCTAAAATATATCAAGGAACTATGGAGCTATGGTATTAAAAAACACTAGTCAAAAACCACAGAAGTGAGGTCATTAACACTAAGAATCAAGTGGGAATAATATCACTGAAATTCTTACAAAAACAGAAAAGAAGGATGATTGTGAGGAAAAAAACACAATGGCAGGAAGTGAAGTATCTGAAACGAGAGACGAGGGTGAGTATACCAAAAAAAAAAGAAGGAAATAACTGAAATACTGAAAAAAAAAAAAAAAAAGAAAACATAAGTCACGGGACCGGGATGTAACAAAATAGGCTTTAAGCTGCACTGCACAGTTTTGTGTTAATTGTCAATATGTCTGGCACTACAAGTCTTTTGGTTGATTTGATATATAAAAAAAAATATTGCTGAATATTTTAAATAACCTCCTTTTTGTTTTTTGAATACTTTTTTTCTTTTATGCCAGCTTGCAATATATTCCAGCGGCAGATGTCTGCATGTACCGTCATCACTTACAAAAGGCTCATTTACAAACAACAAACAGTGTCGATATCAATGTCAGACCCATACTAAAAAGACAAGTGTAAACGCTCTGGTTCTTCAAAGCGGGTCTCTCTTTCTGTCTGTCTCCGTTTGTCTGTCTCTCTCTCCTCCAGAGTCTTGTTATCTCAGTCTTTGGTCAGTGGAGGCTGTCAAAGGCCCAGTGTGAGACAGAATAGATTGCCCATTAACCCTGACTTGAGAACAAACTAACAAGCAACACAATCGAGACTCAGTGAAATATGAAAGCCTGCCATGCTCACTGTGTTGAAAAAAACCTAACAGCAGCAGTCAAGTGACTCATCTTTAATGAGCCTGAGGGGCTTGAAAACAGCACGTCAGCGCATGAATAAGGAGCTATTGATTTGTAATACCCATGCTGACAATGCAAGAAACAATTAAAGTGTTAACAAATAGTCAATGTGATTATAATGATCAAAAGAACAAAAACAGCCTTGGGGGGGCCGTATCCAACCAAAATGTTTTAAGTGTTTGATACTCTTCATTAATTCCTGTTTGAAAAACTAATGTCTCTTATGCAAACTGAAGTCATGTACAACTCCAATCTTCACAGATATTAGAAACATGCACACCTTAATTAAAGGCAGCCACATTTGATCATTATTATTATGTACTGAGACTTTTTTCTTGTTATGTGGAAGCGTTGCAGGAAAGAGCATGCTTGGCAACCAGATAATGAGGATTCAGATAAAGGCTAAAGGAAGAATAAAGTATGTGCTTTTGAGGTGATGTGTGTTCGTGCGAGTCTCATTTAAAAATCACTGCAGCTCGTTGTGTGTCTGCATGTGTGTGTGTGTGTGTGTGTGTGTGTGTGTGTGTGTGTGTGTGTGTTTGTGTGTGTGTGTGTGGCTTTTTGACAAATGTGAATATAAGTGATGGTATAAATGTGGGTAGAGTTAGAAAAGGCGACAACAGGAAGCAGACAGGGTGAAATTGGCGTCAGGCACAAAGCTGGTCGGCCTCTTGAAGGGCCATTAAAGTGACACGGAAGAAATTGCAGGGGCTCACTGGAATGAATCGTTGATTTCAGGCTTTAAATGCTGCAGGTTTGGTATATATATATATTTTTTTTTTTTGACATTTCTGTCTTGAGTTTAGAGTTGATATTGTTATGTATGTGTGGAGCAACTTTCATGACCATCTGGGGCTTAAGTGGCACATAACAAAACGTGTTGCATTCACCAATTTTCTCATATTTGGAATTTTCTTTTAGGCATGTACAACGTTCTACACAGATGGAAAAGAAGAAACAGCTCTGGTCAAAGTAAGGGCCTACTCACAGCTGCCTACTTCCAGAGCATCTCGATCCTTGCTGGGAGAAGTGTTAGTCCTGCTATAGCTAAAGGTCGTTGGGTATTTATACTGTAAGTGATGCAGTTTCTGTCCATGAGCATTTCTAAAGAACACAAGAAGGTGGAAACCTTGAGCTCTGACTGAGGGCTGCAGCTAATACCAAGGATCCATCCATCACATGCCATAGTCTCAGAACTTTAGCGTGTAATTGGAAAGAAAACTCTGGCTTTGCATTCAAATGAGCTGATTTAAGCGGAGAATCACTGCAATGCTGTGTAGTTAGTTGAGTTGAGTATATATATATATATATATATATATATATATATATATTATATACAGTATACTGTATATAATATATAATAATATGGATTAAATGTGAAGGGGGTCAGTAATGATGACAAACCTTGTACAACACCTGCTCGGCATCAATTGGCAGATAGACTATGTTTGTCTACAGAAGACGATGAAGAAAGTGGAACATCTGGCAGCTAAAGAGCCAGATATTTTTTTTTTCAGGGGTTGGTGGAAACTGAACCAATAAAGTACTTAAAATAACTCAAGCATGGATACTTATAATATTGAAAGACACACACACACACACGCACACACACACTCAACTAACTACACAGCATTGCAGTGATTCTCCGCTTAAATCAGCTCATTTGAATGCAAAGCCAGAGTTTTCTTTCCAATTACACACTTGCACTAGAGCAAAGTAAATCTGGGAAGGGTTTTAGAAATTACAGTTATTAGATTATGATGAGCAAAGTTCAGCTGAAAGGCTTAAGCCTCTGCAGCTCACATGAGAAAGGAAGTGCTCCACACAGCACTCACCATGCACTTCAACCAGAACCCTGCTGTATAATCCCTGTACTGTATATAGCACATGCAGAAAGGGTTAGAATTACTTGTGTTTTTTTTTCTCCTGTATGTGCTCTACCATCAATGCAAAGTGAGATCATGATGCAAACACATTTTTACACATCTTTTTGGAGGCTGGTCTGAAGGAATTAGTGCACCATAGTCATAAGGAAGGAGCCACCAGGAAATACACATTTTTTTTTTTTCATAATGTCTTTTATGGAGTGATATTTAAAATATGTTTATGTAAATCTATGTAGCAATATCTTACGTATAAACACAACCATATCCCATCCCATTTACTTTTACATGTCTTTTTTGATTTAACTAATTTCATGCCACAATAAACATTATTTATGATTATTTTTTTGTTTTCTCTTTAGAGCTGAATGTGCCCACATTGAATTTTCTGCCCAGAAACTCAGAGTGCTTCCACAAAGATATTAACATACAAGTTTTACAGTTTTCTTCCATCCTGATTGTGATTTTGTGATCATTTTTGGCTGGACCGCAGAGGGCCAGCCCTACAAACGCAAAAGTCTGTCACTGAGTGAGTGAGTGAGTGAGTGATGAAGTTACAGGTTCGGTCGGCCGACTGCTGGAGTTTCCTCATTGGTCGTTGCTCTTTCAAAATGAAAAGGCGGAGAACAGTTCTGTGTTCACATTTTCTGGGGAGCGTGTCAGCGGTTCAATGTAACATTACATAGTGCTGTTGCTGTGCATGTGTTATTGTTTATGTTCGTTTAAGTTACTCAAACCAAGCTCGAAGGAAATGTTAGCCTCGCTTTCCGCCATTTCCGCCATGAACTGACTATCTAGCAGCCACACGTCACTACTGCGGTATAAACCCAAAATAAACAGACTGTGCTGTGATTTAATTGCAATAAATAGATCAAAATAATGCCGAAATAACAACATAATGATGTTGATTTGTAAAAAGACAGAATCCATGCTTTGTCAAGTCTGTCCGCAACACAACAAGCAAACAACTTTTAAAATGCTTGTTTTCTGAACAGAGTTCGGATCGATCAATGCCAGGCTGTGATAACACCAGCTACTCAATCAACACTCAACATAACGTCATCTAGGCATAAATACGGCAGCGACGTTGTTGTAAACGGATCAAAGTCTGCCAAAATAACTACATAATGATGCTGATTACTAAAAAGTCTGAATTCATGCTTTGTCAAGTCTGTCCGCAACACAACAAGCAAAAAGCTTTTAAAATGCTTGTTTTCTGAATGGAGTTTGGATCGATCAGTGGCAGGCTACGTTAACAAGCTGCTCCATTAACACTCCATCTAGGAATAATTACGGCAGCAACAACTTCAGTGATGACAGCGGGGATATCTCAACGCTGATAAACTTTCGCAACATATGTATATATTGAACACCACTTATATGATGAATGCTTTTTATACACATGCTTTCATAAAAAACTGAAATACTTTTAACCTTGCATACTGTATGTCATGCTAATACTTTTTCACCTTGTATAAAATGTATAATATACTGACTTGTAAATGTTACCATTTACTATTACTGAATGCAATTTGTAAGTTGACTTTAAATCAAACATTAACATATAAGTGGAAAAACTGTTCATAAAACATTATAGACATGACCACTCACTATTTGTATAACAATTTAGCCACAAATTCACAGACTTCACCATATACGGTATACTCGGTTTTGACCGAGTCTTGTTTTTAATCTTGATGCACAACATATATGTCACATATTGTATATTTTGCAGTGTTTTAGTTAGTATATACACTTTACAATTTGGAGTGTACTCAGACATCAGCCATAATGAAGGGAAGGAACACGTATGGCGTTGGTGTGCTTATCCAGAATGTCCACGTGACTTTTCTTTGCATCTGCAAATGCAATATGAGCAGTTGGACTGGTCTGTGTAGGATATATGTGCACTTTTTTTTGGGGTGGTAAGAAGAAAAATAAAAAAATACAACATGCCAATAATTTTGATTGCCTGTATGTCAGAGAGTTGGCGTTCAGTGTGAAGAGCAATGTTCACAGTGAGCTGTCAATAGAGCAACAGCATCTGTGTGTAAGGTTTCAGGCCCTTTACAGTTGTTATTCTGAGTTGTGCCTTTAATTTGGAGCACCCTACTGTATGTATTATCTTTTTTGGATTTTATTTTTGTTAACCTGGTGTTTTTGTTTTGTCCGGGGAGCCAACCTTTACAAGTTCTAAATACTTTTTATTCTCTTCTGCACGCCCAAATGCTTTACCATAGTACTGTATTACATCCAGCTGTATTTCTGCATGCTATGGCTGCTGTTTTACAAGCCATCCTGCTCGTTTTTTGTACTGAACATTGCTTTCCTACTGAAGAACTGATTGGGAGTATAAGGTGAGGGGTTCCCAGAGCCATAGTGTGTTCGGTGGCTTCTGCTTCATAAATGTGATTCTAATATTCTGAAAAAGAGGCTGCTGAGGCAATCAAAAACTTTGGTTCTTCTACAGGATACCAGTGTAAAACAACATGGGGCGGTTGTGGCTCATCCATTAATCACAGGGTTGGTGGTTACAGCCCTGAGTCCAGCTGTCCACATTTCTCAAGTATTCTTGAGCAAGACGCTGAATCCCAAGCACTTTGTTATAAACGTGCTAAATGTAGTTTTTTTAATTCATAACACTGCTTCCTGGAAACAGAAGGCTGCTCAGTGACTAGAAACAAACAGGAGCTGAGCATTGCCCTGTGGATAGTGAAAATGTGGAGGCTGGAGTCATGGATGAGTTCAAATCTCATTCTAAGTGGCTGTAAGTGTGATTATACAGTCAGCAGTGTTGTATTCTTATTTGTCCCATCCATTCTTTTCATGTTTAGATGTTATGTGCAGAAGTTATGAATTAGTGTTGCCAGCCAGACACTTGACATTCAACAAACAAACACACATTAGGTGAAATTGGCCATTTCCAGATGGATTTAATTGTGTTATGGATTTGATAATGAGCAAAAGCTTTGTATTTCCTCATGAGCAACACCTAAAAACCTAAATTTACAAAAGCAATGTTGTGCTGCTTCAGCCAACCCTCCTCCTATCTAATTTTCCATCAGCCAGTCTATACTTCATCCTGTCATCCACACACATAAACATCTACCACTCTCTTTGCCCACCTACCCATCCATTCCTCAGCGTAATCTCTGTCCACCCAACCACACATCCGTCCATCATTCACCTCTTTATCTGATCAAGCCACTACTGGTGGCTGCCTGGGGAGAACTTTTTTTTCAGTTTGACAGTCCGAAAGACAAAGTGCTCTTGAGGCTGACAGCAAGCCGGTCAGATAGGAGCAGGTAAGTGGCACCTTCTGTTCATCACTGCCAGCTGAGAGTGAGCACTGAGCAGCCCCACACTTTGCCTGTGATCCTCTGTTAGGATCGCTCCATGGTGGCAATCAGAGACAGAGTGATTTCAGCCACTAGACGCCCTGCTGCTCCGATTCTAGCTCTGATCAGGCTTCGACCCTCCCCCCCTCTGGCTCCAACACAGTCTCATTAAATTCTGCTTATGCTTTAACTTGTGGATTAGACACTCAATGCTGCTTAAACTTCAAACAGTACAGGTCCTGTCACTTAGATCTTTACATGTTCAGCAAACGGCATAGCTGAAAAGTTTGATATGAGTAAAGAGTTCTTTGACTTGCAACTGAAACTGTCTCATGGCAAACAGCGGCCAGGCGCTGTGATGAACTTTAAATCTTGTCCTCACCGTGAGGTTGCCAGGAAAATCACTGCACCTGCTGGTATTCGCCAAAAAATAGTTACAGCATGTGAGTCTCAATAAAACCACAACTTGTTTTTTTGTGTACGTAGTAAACATACAACGTGTTAATTAGTAAGCTTCAGAGGTGTTTGTAGGCGTATTTTTGAACTTTGGAGGCAGCCAGGCCAGCTTCTTTATGCAAAGCTTATCACCTCCTTGCTCCAGCTCCTGCAGACATACGAGAACCATTTTTCCAATCTAATTCCAAGGGAATAAAATGAATGAGTATTTTAAGCTTTTCCTTCAATATAAAAGTAGACGTGGTCAAATGAATAATAACCTACATTAATTTTCTAGCTTAAAGTGACGTGGTAGAGAACAAGGAAGTAATCCTTTCAAGCCAGTCCCGTTTATTCTCGATTGGAATAAACAAAGTGCCTTTTTTAATTTGTAAAAACTATATGCAAGATTGCTGTCAAAGCACATAATTCCTCATCGAACTACAGACTTCAATGTATTATTTGTATAAGTGGTGCCAAAGTAAGTGATGGGTGTTGTGGTGAAAAATATAGAAGAAAGAAGATTAAGTATGGGAGAACTTAACGGTGCACTGTGCCAAGTAAGGTTCTATTTGCTTAATGTGAAGCACCAAACATTGAAGGCATCACTCATAAATACTTGATTACATTTAGAAGGGAAACAAAAAAAAATTCACTTCAATAATCGGTTGGGTTGAGCTCCACAGTTCACTCTTGACCTTGTTGACGAAACAATTTCAACTCAAGGTCTTGTTTGTTCTGGAGCTTTCGACTGTACAACAATATCTTCATCAGCAGATGTAGTCTACTATGTTACGTTGTTTCCTTACGTATTTTACTTCTATCTTACTTGTATCTTACTACACTTTTCCTAATCCTAACTAAGTAGTTTTAAACCTGAGTGAATGGTTTTGTTGCGTCAACCTAACTGCAGACATTTCTGTAGTTTTGTTGCTTGGCGTACAAATGACATGTGAAAAGTCGTGTATAAATGACACACGGAAAGACTAAAATGCGTCCTCATGACACACGGCATGTCCGTGTAATGTCATGCTATATATACGCCTTCCCATGGGACCGGGTTGAATAATTACTAACCCAAAATAATTTAAAACAGCCCCAAACAATGTAAAACATGTACTTATTAACTGATAAGGAATTAAACTGTATAACACACATGTAATATGTTCTGACTTGCTTACAATTCTTACTTGGCGCTATTAGTTTGGTCTAGTAAAATCATTTTTTTTTATTTTTTTAAATCAATTTTACAGTCCCAACAATCAGGGAAGGTCTATGGTTGAAGTATGTTATTGAAAAGTCAGTAGTTCTGGATGTTGGTCAAGTTCATCCACCAACATACCAGCAGAGGAATCAGTGAATGTGTGCATACTTTGCTGGCTTTAGGCATTTCTTCTATTCTTTCATTCACTTCTCAGCCAGCATCTCAGCAATGCAGCACATTTTCCTCCCAAATTCCTACACTAACACCTTTATCAATCTCTCTCTCGTAATGCTGAGGCACAGCCGGCCCATTCAGCCTTTCTCTCATTCTCTAACTTATTTCCTCCCAATTGCCGCCTTAATACCTTCATCAGCCTCCAAACAGCCTTAATAGCTTCAGCAGATGGTGCGGCTGTCTGAGGATCGTCAATCTCAATCTCAATCTCAGGTGATTTGCCGAGATGAACTGGTTTACTGACCTGTCTTCACATTGTTAACAAATTCAAGACACTTTGGTTCCATGTACATATGAAATTACAACGTATTCTCGTACAACAGTTGTTATAATATGTTATGACAAAGTTATTCCTCCTTTTTCGTTTGTTTTCCTACAAATGTCCAGCAACAGTCATTTTCCGCTCATTACATGCATACAGTCTTTTCAAAATAAACTTCCGTCTTTACAGGGAACAACTTCCTTAGGTTTAGGCAACAAAACTACTTAGTTAGGTTCAGGAAAAAGCGTGGTTTGGCTTAAAAAAAACCTCCGGAAGTGGTATTACTTAAGTTCGTAACTTACTTACAAATAAATCAATGTTGACTTCTGGTTTCACACGGGACACAAACACTGGTGTCCTGGGCAAATGTCTGGAATATTTCCTGGTTCACGATTATTTTAATTACACACAAATTGATTTTGTGGGATATAGGCTACACAAATCACAGTGTATTGCTTTTTGTAGGTATCGCTACGAACAGTGTATGAGACCAGGATCATCTGGTCTTTGCATAGACAATACAATACATGTTTACTCATTCTAATGATTTTGTTATGCAAAGCAAAGTCATCAGTATGTTTGTTCAGGCCAACATCTTTTACTGTAGTGTAACGAACCCCAAGCCTTCTTAGACTTTTTTTTACTGATTGGCCCATGGGAAGCATCATTTGTTGGGGTCAGTGTGTTTATTTCCTGATTGTTTTTCAGATACAGTATGGCCGGACTATCTCAGCCTGTTGGGTGCTGTCAAATTTCTGAATGGTTTGAAAGTGGAAGAAGAATGCGCTCCCCCCCCCCTGGAGCCACAAGTTAAACTCTTACTTCTCATCCCTCATGCTCTTTTCTGTTTGTGCTGAGGCAGGGAATTTAAGTTTTCCCTCCGAGACATTTCCTCAGGCTATCAGACTGTGTAAACATCAGTCTGAGGTGATTAATTATGCCAGGCAGAGAGAGATAGAGGAAGAGAGCATAAAGGAATGAAGAAGAAAAAAAGGAAGATCATATAGATTAGAGTCCCGAGTCTCCTTGACCTGGCTCTCCTGTGGTACCTGCTTGTCTTTACAATAGGAAAAGGTATAAATATTTCAAGTCAAATAGAAAGCGGTATAAACTGAGTTTTCATCTTTTATTCATCAAAGCCAAGGGATGTAGATGCACATCCACCAGTCTTGATGCCTGCAGGGCCAAATGCTCCGACTGTATACATTTTTATGTGTGTGTGTGTGTGTGTGTGTGTGTGTGTGTGTGTGTTTGCGCGCAACCACACAACTTTGTATGAAGGAAAGTCTTTCATCCACATAAAGCCAGGTGATAATCTAAAACCTTTGTCCACTCTTTTCAACCTTTTTTTCCTGAGTGCTGCCATCTTTTCAGACGTCTGAGGATATTATGTATGCAGTAAAGAAACATGTTCTTGTACTGAATTTCTTATATGTGGATTCCCTTCAAATTTCATGTAGAAAACATGTAAATAATCCTAAATATGCAGGGATTGTAGAAGTGTCACTCTTTGCAACAAGTTTGCTTCAAGGATAAGGCTGGTGTTATTGTTTTTCTTAGTGTCAACAAATCCTGTGAAAAGAACAAAACCAACAATGTGTTAGTCCGTTTCTCAGTATTTTCTGATTTCCCTGCTCGGTTTGTGGCACTCAGCCCCAAACACATGGTTCCTACTGCAGATTTAAAGCTTTAAACACACCTCACAAATATTGACCGTATGTGTTTCAGCAACAAGAAAGTACTCAGAGTTCTCCCACACACAGCGCGGGGATCAGCTGGTCACGTTACTGTTGTAATAGTCAGTATAATAGTGCCTGGTCAGTGTTGGTATTTGTGTTTTTGACTGTGCATTCCATCATAACTGTACAATATCATCAGAAAGTTATATGATCACACAAAACCATCTCCTACATCAAGTAATCTGCTGAAATCAGATCAGTCCAGTTTTCCATGACATGAGCTCAACAAGTGTATCAAGCTCATCCTTCGAAATTATAGAATTCATAATATATATTGAATATTACATAGTCGAGTGAAAAGCTGTATTTTAAATCATGTTTATAAATCAGCTTCCAGACCAGTAAAGCAAAAATCAGTTAGTGAAAATATCTTTAGTGATCACTTAATCACCTGCATCATTGTACTGATAAGTTCAGCATCAGTGCTTTTGAAATGTTTCACCAAAGAAATATCAGGCGACTGCTGCAGCACAAAGTCAACTAGTTGAGCTATTTACCAGAATGGACTTTGTGAAATTGGAAATGCATATATTTAACTCATATGATTTATATAGAATCCATTTTAGAATATACATTGAACACTAAATACATCAATAATAAATATTAATTGTTCGAGATGCCTACTTTAACTGAACCATCGACTCATCAAATGTTTCAAAATGTTTGGAAACTATTCTGTTTTCTGCTATAAAACTGCAGGATGTTCAGTGGGTTGCCGTCATAGATTTTAAACCTCTCCACTGCACTTCTGTACATCCCCAGAGTCACGCCTGCACTTTTACGCAACTATAAAAAGGCCAGTGGACAACTAATGGTATCAATAACCATCCTGCTGCCTCTGCATTCAGCTGGTAGCAAATACAATCCCATGAGCTGCCCCACTGCTCTACACTGCCTTCATGTGATATGAACAACCGCACGGCCTTACATGGCCATTCCACGTGTCATGAGTACGCTTTTTGGCCTTTTCGTATGTAATTTGTACTCCACGCACATGTCTGCAGTTGGGTTCAGGTAAGAAAACCACTAACTTAGGTTCAGACAAGAAAACCAGTAAGTTAGGGTAAGGTAAAACATCATGGTTGGGCTTAAAATAAGTACATAAACTAACACTGACAGCCTCGGGTTTTATAAAGTTAAGAGAACAAGGGAAGAAAGACCAATTGAGCTGCTGCTGGGTCACTCACCAGAAAAGGTTAAGAGGAATAGGGAATAAGATCTTTCCCTGACCTGGAAAACTGACTATTAATCTTCTTTTATGTGACTGGGAACCAGTGAAATGGATCTAAAAGCCAACTGACCTGCTGCCAGGGTTTGATGTTACACAGATCACAGATGATCAAAGGTTTTATTGATGACATCAAGCAGGATTTAAATAACACTGGTCCAGGTTTGAGGGCACATGAGCATTAACGGATAACTAAAGTATCAAATCAGACGTGTGGAAGGAGCAGGGTTAAGGAATATCTCTTCAGATGAAAGAAGGCTGAATTGGATATTGATCGTGTGTGTGTGTGTGCGCGCATTCATGATTCCTCTCTCTAGAAGAACGATACAAGGGTCAGCAGACAGAGAGATATAAGAAGTAGAATGGACGAGAGAGGGAGAGATATGAGAGATATGAGAGTAAAGACAGTGAACAGAACATGCAGATGATGTCTCAGTGAATAGAATAAATACTCTATCAAACCCCTTAATTCTCCCCAGACACCATTCTGATAATACAACAATGTTAATACCAAAATGTTCCATTGTGCTTTTCACTTCAGGGAGGATACCACACACTGATATACAGCAAGTTTTGTGTCTAGCATTATGTAGCTCATAATTAAAATGATTTCAAGTATGACAAAAAACTCATCAGAGAGTTGAGATTACTTAAGTTTAAATCATACGGCTTCAGCTGTCGGAGTTAGCTAAATATAGTCAGTATGTTTTGTCTTGGCAAGAAGTACAGTATCCACATACTCCGCACATGACTTTACTTATAGGTGTACTCCACTCCATAGAATAAAGGCCACTCCAAGCACAAGTTTGTGCAAGTTGGAAGCTAACTATGCCCAACATGTCAATGTACCCTCATACAACGGTTCGTATGATATATTATGAAAAAGTTATTCTGTTATTTTTTGTGCATTTTCCTTTACAAATGTCCAGCAACACGAGTGATCAGTGCGCTTGCACAAGGCCCTGCGTTGTTTTGGCAAAGACCAATATGAGGCCCTTCTCAGTTTTGGTTAAAGCAATCATAGCTAGTGAACACAAACTATTTGGAGGCAGCTCTTTTTCAGTTAACAAAGCCACAGAACTAAAGGACAGATCCAAATACTATAACATTATACTGTACCATAACAATAACTGAAGAACTAAGAACGATGTTTGTAGAAAGTTGTAATGCGCAAAAACATGCAAGAACATTAAATGGTGACTGAAATCAGCCGGTCAGCTCCGACCTTCAGACAGTCAGTATCCAGCCAGTCAGACAGAGGGCAGGAAAGTGAGGCGGTGCATGTCCCCGGGGTTTAGCAGTGTCAGACTGCAAAGCAGAACATATCAGCCTTCCCTTTATTACTTTTTGTCTGCTGCTCTGAAAGCTTCTCCATCATTGGCTCAGAGAGCTCTAAACAACGGCAAACATCTCCTCACACAGGGTACCTGAATCCAGAAGGTGTTTTGTGGTTTAATCTCTTAAAATTATTAGACAGTCTAGCTGCAATCTGCTTCGGCCTTTGACCACATCGCATTACGCATTTATTTCACAGTATATGGTTTCCAGTGTGCAGTGCATGATAATGAAAATGGTATTTTTCATCAATTAAACGTGTTTGATTACATTCGCATGAGGACATTTACAACATATTTTTTCTTGTTTACAGTATATGCACTTCCACCCTCACTGCCTTCAGGCAAACAATCACAAGATACAAACAAACCCAGGCTTTAACCTTTTCCACTAACAATCAGCATGTTGTTCTCAGTGGTGTCAGGCGGAGGGTGAGAGTGGGGTTAATGCTATAGAAATAAAGGGAGGCTGTTGAATATGGATGTAGGGCAGTGTGTGTGTGCGCTGGTGCGTCAGCAGCAGGGCCTGTCAAGGCAGTCTTCCTCATTAGCAGTGACTGAAACAGACGTGCTAGTTCTGCGCGTAATGTCTGTCCACCTCCAGCACCGCAGGAGGCAGCACTTAGTGCATAATACTGCCATTCTGATACCTTTTTGCTCCCTAAACTTTCAACTTCTGACTGTTGTTGACTCTTGTTAGCAAAAATCCCACGTCAAAACTTTTCCTCTCCTGTGGGAAAGTTTGTGCAGAAGCGAGCAGTGTCGCCTGCATTCGACACTTTAACAGAGACAGAGAAAACTTTGCAGTTGGGGCTGATGTGGGAGGAAGTGCGGCGAGCTTTTAGTCGTCCTCTGTCAGCAGTTTCTGCTTGAAACCAAGCGTGGGTTCAATGAGCTATCTGCACACACGAATATGGAATCTCAATGACACAAATATCACAGCTTTCTACTGAAAGAGCTGTGCACTGTGCAGAGGCAGAAAAGTTGTTCAACTTTCTACAGCTTTCCTGCACCGGTCTCTAAACACACGCCTCCAATTTTGTGAATTGATTGGTGGATTTTGTAAGAAGCAAACTAAATCTAAATACATTAGCACATAAATAGGTGCAGTACTGGCTGACTCATTAGATTTAAGTCAATTCGTTTTTTTGCACTGCAAAAATTCAATCTAATTAAGGTAAGTAAAATTCTATAATTCAGTCATTAAACCTTGTTTTCTTTAAACAAGTGAAACAATCTGCCAGTGCAGCATGAATATTTCAAACCGTTTCCATTAGAAATCAACTTAACTAACATGCGTTCTCGAAATAAGTTTGATCTTAGAATATACCTTGATTTGCATCCAAACTGTTTACAATATCCTTTTAGTACTGTTTTCTTTTTAAGTCAGAGTGTGTCTGTACTGGGACCTATATTATTTACCACTTACATGTAGGGAGAGATGTACATGATGCCAACACTCATTTTTATTTTGATGATATAGTTATTTACTGTTGCACTTTTAATCTGGTTAAGGTTTTGGAAACACTTAAATTCGCTTGTAGCCTTCTTATTTAGATTCTTTGTAAAGCACCCGATACAATGACAAAATGCTTTACAGGGAAAAAAAAAAACTTGAATTGATAAATAATAGATAAATAAATAAACACTATAATATTACATATATAATAGTTTATAATAAAACTAAAAGTCTGAAAATGCTAAATCCAAAGTTTTTTGAATGTATGCCACACTTCATTTTTTTATGCAAAAGAACAAGTGATTTTTTTTCTCTCTCTCTTTTCCCCCAGTACTCTGGGTCAATACCGGTGTTTCAACTAACATTATGTTTTGATAATTGTTTGGTGTGTGTATGTGTTGTTATTATTGTCTGTAAACTGTGCTGCCATTTTGGCCAGAACTAAAAATCTCAGATCTCAATAAATTGTCCTGATAAATAAAGGCAAAAAAAAAATGTAAAAATGTACAAAAAGTGAACTGAATAAAGACCTTAACAATGCATATGGGTTTTGCTCTACTGTCTTGGTCTGGTAACCAGTGCTGATGACAAATGTTTGCTCTGTTAATAGAAAGATTACTAAATAATTACACCTGCAAGATGTTTGATGAGAGGAGATAGAGGAAATAAACTGTGTTTGTGCAACATCAGCTATGCACAAACACACACGCACATAGTGTTGGTCAATAATTCCCCCCTCGGGCCTTTTCACCACCACAGTTTTCTTGGACTTCATCTCCTAACCTGCACTGTGTGTCACTTTCTTAATGCTGCCCCACCACATTTCCCAAAATGATGCTATCAGCAGTGAACTCCCCAGACAGCAATACCATTTTCCAAGAGAACATGGGAGACTGAAAAGCAACTTCAGCAATGCCACTGCAGTATTTGTCTAAAGACAGTGAATGAAAAGTTTGGTACACTCAAAATTAAAAACTATCTTTCACATGAAGCACACACTTGTCAGCTGCTCACGGTACAGCGAACTGGTAATTTGGTACTCGATCAAAACTTATTGCAAGATGGTGGCAAATGTCCCCCTTCACGCATGTATGCTGCATTAGTAATAGAGACAAATATTTATGCAGACTCAGAAGACACACATTTCAGCTGTCTTAACTCATAAGCTGTTACTTATAACAGCAGAGAGCAAAAGCTACATTTTTCGACTTTTAATTATTGTACTTTTTTTTGGCACGAAAATAATATGCACAAAAATAATATGCACAAAATACATACAATGTTTCAGAGCTGAAACTCCTCTGTGTTTTTACTATTTTGCATATGTACTGTTTGCCACAGCAGATGCTGCTGCTGCATTTTGCTGCAGCACCCTGCATTTGTACAATTAGCATATATACTTGGCTAATTGTGTTTTCTCATTCTGTATAATTATGCTTCTTGCTAATCTAATGTAAATGACTGTTTTTGTTAACTTTACATCTTCATTATGTCTTCATTACTTGTCATATTCACCTAATGAGGCTGCTCATTATAGAATTTCATGTAATGTCCTTTATTATCTCTCAGAGAGGGAGAGCTTCTGTACTCGATCTAAATCAGATATGTATCTCTGAGATCTGTGTCCTTCCTCAGTCCGTCTGTATGTCTGTCTGCTTATATTTCTTTCTATTTATGTTGGAAACATGTTTTAATATCCTGGCTTACTTTTTCATTCAAGACTGCAACTGAGGTTCATATCCTTTCTCTTACCAACAGTCAGTTGTTTAGGGATTAGCCACTGACAACCAGACTTGGCTCCAGATAGAGTGGACATTGAATTTTCAGCGGCATCTCACATTTTTGGAAAAAGCTAGTACATGTAAGTAACTTTCACACTGAACAATGTGTGTTTTTTTTCTTGCAGTCATTGCTGTAAATACAATTTTAATTCCATGGGTGGAGTATTTTTCAACACTTAGAAACCATTAATTAAATCCATCATTCCAACCGTGTGTCCACATTGGTTCGTATGTTCTCTCACGGAAAGTTATTCCTCAATTTTCATGCGTTTTTCTACGAATGTCCAGCGTCAATTTCCGCTCCAGTCTTTTCAAATTAAACTTCTGTCTTCACAGGAAACAACTTTGGCAAGGCAACAAAACTACTTAGTTAGGTTTAGGAAAGATCGTAGTTAAGTTACGCCACACAAGAAGAGGTTGTGCGACACCGGATGTGACGTAACTTAAGTACGGAAGTTACGTGACAAATAAATCAACACTGACTTCTGGATTCACACGGGACATGAACTAACCCTTTATACTTCCTGTTTCACAATTACGTGGATTACATAAAGATTGATTTTGTGGGATATATACGAATTACAGTGTGCATTACTTTCATAGGTATAGCTACGGATGGTGTCTTGGAACAGCCTCGTCCAGCACACAGAGCTATTTAAGTTCTCTGCCTGGACTTGCTTGCAGGTTTCATATTATTACTGCAAGCATTTTCTTATTAGAAATTCTTCCCAAAGTTTGTTTAACCCAACACATTGCAGGAAATAGTTATGTAGCTACAAATTGAACAGAAACATAAAAATCAAACTTATTGATTCATCTTGGTTTCTCTTTTGAATTCTCTTTCTGTTGTCTGACATTTTCTGTAGTTGAGTGATCTTTGTTACACTTTACGTCTTTTAAAAAACTAATAATACACAAATATATGTAAATATACTTTTTGAGCCTTAAAAGTACTGAAAAGCACAGGTCAGTTTACAAAGTTTAGCTTGTAAACACAGAAGAAAACTAATAAATACATTTTGTGCAGGCTGAACACAGAAATCACCACTAACAGTGTAATAGAGTTTGTAAGGGACTCATCAGTAGACCACAGAGTGTGTGTTTTATTTTCTTCTCATTTTCCTGTAAGGTTTACGTGGTGGCTTCCACACAAAAATAGAAAAATTAAAATCCCAAATCAACAATCATTTGCGTGGCTGTCATTTCCTATCTCAGGGACTGCAGGTTTGCTGCAGGGTCTCGCCGGGCTCGTTGGTGGGCACGTGGGCTGCTGCCGTCCTCTGGCTGTCTTCTCGAATGAGTTGAATGTGAAATGATTCCTTAAGCGATGCTGACTGTTGCACCTCGCTCATATCTTATCCATGCAAACAGATGCTCGTTAGCCACGGGGGGATTTCGTTTCCACAAAAACAACATGAGGACGTGCGACGTGAGGTGTGAGCGGGAAGAATCATACCGCCTTAAAAAAACAAGTGGAAACCTGCTTATATTGGACACAAAATCCATAACAAACCCTCTTTGGTGGAGTTTCAGTATCCCAAGTGCTTTACAGCAGTGTCATTACACTGCATGCATTTTTAACATGGATGGAGCCAGTGGGCATGCAGACTTTAACCTTCATACTAGATGAGCATGTCTTTTAAAATGTCTACACAGCCCCCTGATGTGTAACATGAAGCGTGCAGGACAGAGACAGAGTAGGATATTCAGAATGCACAGAACATTTTTGCGATGCCTTTTCTCTCTTTAGCTCTGTGTAATATGGAGCTTTTCACATTTTTAGGCAGATTGCGTCTCAACGGACAAGAGAACCGTCTGGGAATCCATGAAGCATAATCCCTTTAGCAACATGCACAGGTTAAAATTGGAAAGTTTCCTCTTGGCACATCCTCACTGGGAATGTTTATAAAATGAGCAAGAAAACATGTTTTAAATAAGGAACATGTAGAGACCTTTATAACCAGGGTATAGAGTGCTACAGGAATGAGTCCTAAAATTCAGAAATAAGCATTTTAGCACTTCCGGTTCCCTCGTCTCAAAGTCGATGTGTTTTTAGTTAGATGCCTGAAATAAGGTCTGTGGTTAACACACGCTTTAAAGATTTTTACGTTTTGTTCTACGATATAAAATATGTCAATAAATAAATTATACACGTGAATTTTGAAGTTTTTATATGTCTTTAAAGAGGCGGTTGCTAACAAGTGGCTAAATGAGACTACTTTACGTCATCACGCCGACACATCAGCCTTTACAGCCTTGTTGTGTATAGTCACGCTCATGTGACCGTGGTGTAGTTTGTTTATAGCCTAACATTAGCTTTTTGCTTCAGGCGAATGCATCAAATCATAAAAGTGGTGTTCATTTGTGGAGATTATTTTACGAAACAAAACATGTAAGTACCATAAAATGTTTGTTTGCCAAAGATCTTATTTTTTGCAATAATCCAAAACCCAATGGAAAAACCCCATTGTTTTTTTGTCGAGGGGACCCAGAGTGATGCTAACGTCCGGGTTGGCCTACAAAAATGAATCATCCCTGCAACACTCTATAGGGAAACGGTGAATATAAACTAAGATTGTAACCCTGATTGGACTACAATGGCTGATGTTTAAAATGGTCGAGAGTTTGTACTAAACATACAGAAGCTTGTCATGGACAGACGGCACATGTTATCTTGAAGCACTTTTGTGATTTCATCATGTTACTCACAAAAAAATTGCTTTTTGGAACCGTATTCTGGACTAATAGTAGTGTTTTAATCTTGAGATATTTTCAGTGTAAATCAACAGGATTCATTGTTCTGTCCAGGAACAGCTCAATAAAACATATGTCTCTGGTCCATCTTGTGTCTGTGACAACAATTAAACAGGATGGACACCCTGCGAAGAAGTCAAACTGTCAAATGGATTTGTGTTGCTGAACTCCCACAGAGAGGAACACACAAAGGATGACTTTCCCCAGTTTGCTGCCTCAGTTGCTCTTGAGTCTGTGTTGGGAGTTAACCAGATAATGTAGTATCTGTTTATTGATCAGTGATTCATGCTGCTAACAGCGCAGTGTGCTCCCAGGCCCTGGACAATCTGCACACAACACCTTGCCAGAAAAATCCAATTAAAATTTTAACAGCACTGATATTTTCCGCTTTGATTCAGTTTATAACCCTTAAGATTTTCATCACATCAAACCAATTTTTGATTCTATTTATGGCTGATATTTTATCTGCTATGGTCATTAAATTGACTCTCATTAGTTACCTCTCTATATAGTGGTCTGTATTGACTATATAGTAGTCTGTATAGACTATACTGTATAATAGTCTGTATTTAGTCTGTAGTACTTAGTAGTATTGTCAGCTTGCTTTATGGATTGTCATGAAGATTATTCTACTGCCCCCCAAATGCAGCTTTAAGAAGTCCATGGCCTCATGTTACCTTATTTAAAAAAAAAAACGATTCAAATGGCTGAAATGACGTACACAGATTTTAAATTTGGGGTATGAAGAGGATTGGTATCAGATCAGTATCAGCCATCGGAAATAGATGGATTGGTGAATCCGTACTTTAGATTCAGGCCTCAGATGGAGATGCTCATCGCTGAACAGAAGGAGACTTTGGCTCAACTAAGCAGGTCCCAAGTGGGAGCGTGGCTATGTCATCGAGAAGGCTGTTGCTGAAAAATAGCATACATAATGTCCTTCTAATACTCTTCCTGGGTAGATAAAGGTTAAAAGAACTGTAAAGCTAGCAGCTGCTGGCCAATGGATCTTGAACATGTCCATTGTGCCCGCAGCTAATAGAACAAGCTCTCAGAAGTCCCCAGACTGTGAAATTACCAGCAGTGAATGTGGCTTAGCTATTCAATTCTGTCATCTCCACTCAGTCAAGAAAAAGCACATCTGCTTTCTGCAATATTACTGACTGGGAAGCCCATGTTCCTTCGACTCCAGATTTCAGTACGGTATTAAAGTATTCATAACACCTGAAAAACATAGGAAGCACTGAATAGCTGCCGAATCCATTTAGGGAAAAATGCACTGCAGATGGAATAAATAAGTGTAATTCAGGCAGGAAGTACAACCAAAATCACTTATTCCTTGGTTCTATTTTAGGCGCTATGACCAGTTTCCTCCCTTGAAGTGATAGTCCACGTAATTTAACAATTTTGCTTTTGTTCTCCCGAGTATCATTCACAATACCCTTGATGTAAAACACGTATAGTTTCTGTTTTCACAGAGAGAGTGGCTGTGGTCAGTGCAGATTCATGTCAGTTACAAGGTTGCACCAGGAAAAATCAAAATGCTTGGTGTGTTCCAGTTGTCTTGCCAACAAATGGCTTTATGCTTCCTGCTAATTTGACACTTTTTGCCACTCAGACTTTCCAGTCCAAAGTTAGTCAGCTAGTTAGTTTCTTTATTGACACAAAAAGAAAACAAAGAAAAAATATATATATACAATAAACCCATTAGTAAAAATAAAGCAATATTACATTAAGTTACATTAATACAACATTAAGTTATTTATTTGTATGTTTTCCATGTTATGTTGTCTGTGGTTCCCTTCCATTTGTGACCCCTTCATATAAAACAGTATATTTCCCATCCAAGTTTGGGGTAAATTTGAACAATATTTCAAGAAAATCAACAAAAGACACTTTGAATTAATAATGTGTTTCCATCTACTGATATGCAACTATTAGGAGTTGGGCGCATTGAGATACACAGCTGGTGAAGTTAATTCTCCAGTCAGGTGCCATTAAACCATTGCAGAAACAGAAGGTGCAAGGCAATTAAAAGCACACCAGTAAAACTTTAAATGAACTTTTAGAAAATTTAGAAAACATGATGGAAACATGGTTTGATGTACTATATTAGCTTGAGAGAGGTTACAGTATCCTCATCGCTCCACACACATTTGATGTTTTCATCAGTCAACATTTTCTCCAGTGGACGTTTAAGTCACATGCTTAATGTATGTCATGATTTACTTGCTAAGTCTGTTTCCATTGCACTTTGTCGCACCTTTTTTTTTATCAATAAACCATTTGTTTTTTGCATTGTTAACGCACAAATTATAAATGTACCTAAAAACAGGTGGATGGAAACTTACTGTCTACTCTACCAAGTGTAGTAGAAATGTTTTTTTTTGTGATCCCTTTGAGGGGTCCTGAGCCTCAGGTTGGGAATCAGGTTGAATCTGAATCAGATCTAAAATCTGCAGCATGATTCCAAGAGCACCAGTAAAGAAAAAGAAAAATCATTGAAGGTTACTTTCCATTAAACGATACAACAGACAATGATTGGCCATCGAGGATGACTGAGGATGACTCACTAAAGAGAATAATCTGTGGTATTCACCACGACACTGAGCCAGCTGAAACAGATGGAGAAATTAACATCTGTGTTTATTCAGTGAAGGCATGCATGATGTCGAGAGAGGGTCGAGAGGATGCAGGTTGTCATTTCATTTAATCAAGCACTCAGAAAATGTCACTAATTAAGATTCTCGCTCTCTGGAAGAAGTTGTACTAATCAGAGGGAGCAACTTGTTTGTCTTACGTTTGAAAGGAAAAGCTGCATACTTGAGATAGCACATTTTATTAAGGTAGCCTTAGGTTTATATTCAAAATACTTTCTGCTTTTAATGCAAAACCAATTAAAGTACTCATTACAGCTCAGCAGCAGGTGACATTCACTTTCTCTTCTTCTTTAATCACAGTTTAACAGGTAAAGACATTGGAGGGTCATGACCCGCAGGGAGCTCCTTTAGGTATAATGAGGTCATTTCTGTTTGGAGGCCTGATCTCTGGCACCCTGGGACGATGC
Organism: Sebastolobus alascanus; assembly: GCA_916701645.2. NCBI lineage: Eukaryota > Metazoa > Chordata > Actinopteri > Perciformes > Sebastidae > Sebastolobus > Sebastolobus alascanus. Next base: position 229,606 of record CAKAOJ020000289.1, read on the forward strand.
ATCAGTTTGCCACACTGCACCGTGTCTGACATCTCTAAAATAGATGTAGCTTCCAGCCTGGAATGAAATTAACTAAAACGAGAGACCTGCAGGCAGAGTGTCACCTCAACTCACCCACATCCTGGAAAGAGCAGAGAGAGATGTGGGCTGCAGCTTATTGTATCTCTGACAACCAAAGGCTGGAGGGAAGGGAGGGAAAAAATAGTCCAACCGCCCTACAATCAGGTTAAAGTGGTGGAGCTGATGTTCACAGTGAGGGCTGTAACTAAGGAGTATTGTCATTATGTGTTTTACAGTCAATCTATTAATGGTTTACTCCATAATATATGAAAAAAGTAGTAACAATTACCCGAAACAAGTTCCCAGAAGCAAATGTAATGACTTGACATTGCTTGTTTTGTTTGACCAACAGACCAAAACCATAAATATGCACTGGGTAACTCTGGGGTCTGAAAAGTGAAGCAAATGTTGAAGTGCCTTAAACTTGCATTCTTTCTAATAGCCAGCAGGGGGCGACTCATCTGGTTGCAAAAAGAAGTCTGATTGTATAGAAGTCTATGAGAAAATGAGCCTACTTCTTACTTGATTTATTACCTCAGTAAACATTGTAGACATGAGTTTATGGTCTGAGTCGCTACTTTCAAGTCTTCTTCAATACAGCATGATGTTCATTTAGTAAATTATGGTCCCATTTAGAGTCAATAAAGCAGGGTATGCTTTAGGGCGGGGCTACCTTGTGATTGACACGTCGCTACCACAGCGTTGTCCAGTCTGGGAGTTGTCCACCAAAAACCAAGATGGCGATGGCCAAACTGCTGAACTTGAGGCTTCAAAACTGTAGTTCACAAACAAATGGAGGACATGGTGGTGACTATGTTCACCTCTTATATGCAGGCTATGCAAATATTCAAGGTTAAAGGTTCTTTATTTGTCATATTTCAGTTCCAACAAAGCAGTCATTGGCAATGAAAATATTTTGTCTTAGGTTCCTTCAATAATGCCCATAAAATATGTATATATCAAAGGGGAAAACACACAAGTAAAATGAAATGCAAAATGATAATCTAAGACATGAAATAGTGCAGTTAAAATATAGTGCTTGACTATAAACACAAGTAAATATAAAATAGTAACGTAAATGTAAATTTCTAATTTAGTGGAAGACAGTATTTCAGATGGGAAAACTGAATGTACACAGGATGTAGTATGCATGGATATGCATGAATGTATGTATGTGCAATTTACAATGATATAAAGCAGCAAATCTGCATAGATATATGACGGTACTGCAATGCACTGTGATGTTGAGGACACAATGAAGCTCATTCAAATCTGATTATTAGAGTACTCTATACTGTGATCCTGTTAAAGCTCAGGTTAACAATTACTGTGGTGGTTTCATTACAGCGTTTATGGTTGTTGACTGACATTCAGAAAATGTCATACAATAGCTCCTAATGGAGGCATCAACAACATTTTTTTACTGTATTGGATTGTCTTGGAAACAGGAGAAAACTTTTTTCCACTAGAAAACATTTTCAGATTGTAGATTAAATGCCTCCCTAAAATAGATTTGCCAGCATACATCACTGACAGTGCTGCAGTGGAACAAGAAACATTTCCACCTTCAATTCATGTGAAAATTAATCATTATAGTCAGAAAGAAACATCTGTTTACTTCATTGTGCCGTTCGCGTTCAGCGCACAGAAACACTCAAGTTTTTCTTTTCTTATTAGGTACCTTGTAATAATCTCAAAGGACATGAGCGAAACTCTGTTCAGAGTACTCCGGGTGTTCAAACTGTTTTCTAGGGATTTCCTTTTTTTCCGGAGGTATTGGAAAACTACAAAGAAGCACACAATGCAGAAGGAATTTAATTTGATCAACCAGAGCCTGAAGCTGCAGCGATAGATGATGGATTTCCCTGCGGTGCAGCAGCCCTGTCCTATAACTGGAATATTAAATTATATTCTTCAACACAAGTTCCACTGGGTCTTAATATACATACAGGGTGTGTGTATGTGTGGGAGATGTTGGAGATGTTAGAGATGAGCAGGTTCATTTGGAGTGAGCTCAGGTGGAGATCCTCTGGAGACGCTCACAAGGCCTTTGAAGATACCTCCGCTCATTCACTTTGCATTACTTATGGGAATGTGTTTGCACTCACTATGCATGAATCAATAGTCAGGAAAGCTTGCGATGAAGTGTGACGCTGATGTGCATGTTGATACAGCCCACCGCAAAACCATTTTAAATGCAGGTTCAAGCTGTGTTTGTTCTTGAGGATTGCACTTTGTTAGCATTGCAAAACTCTAGAATTAAAAGGGCATACCCTGTAACCATTTTTTAATGACATTGCTGATGATCGTTTTCAAGAGCAATATTAATTTCCACAGAAAAAAAGTACAAATTTTCTTTAATTGAGCAGATCAGTTTAAACCACCAGATCTTAATGTGCTGAAAAGTTGCTACAGCAAGAAACATTATCATCACCGTTTACAGGAAACAAGGTTGTCAGACAGAAATGGCCATGAGGCTTCCTGCAGGGACATTTGTGTGGCACTCAGAAGTTCCAGGTATGTTTTTTGATCCATTTGTCTGTTATTACTGTTAATATCCTGAACATAGCTGCTGTTGAAAGTTATGTCATGGACAAACAAGTGACTGACAGCTGTGCCGCGTTGCCTAGCAACAGCAAGATGCTTCTCATGGCAAAGAATAAATCAGTGTGATCGGGATCAGAGCTACGAGGGAAGAGGCATGATGGTGAGTCTCACTTTATAGACGTCCATGTGTGACCGCCAGTAAAAGGGTTAAACTACAGTGTTTGAGCTGCAAATAGTATTTTTGAAATGAAATTTATTTTGAATTAAGTATGGTTGTTGAATCAGTTTCCACCCATTTGTTTTAATAATAATGATTTAAATAGTTAATGTAAAAATCTATAAAGATGATCCAATTCTAACAATTTTCAAGTATCTGCAAGTTGGAAATATGAGAGTGGTGGAAAAAAACATGGCTTCACTTTTCAGAACCGGAGGTTGCCGCCTGTGTGTGAAATATACCATGGCTTTTGGGGGGACTCACTTTTACATGGAAGAGCTGCCCCTTCTTTTGGACCTGTATGCTGCTGACTTTAAAACAGAGAAATGAATAATGGCAATTTGGCGCACAGTTAAAGTGAGTCATGCTTTGCTGCTGATGACAAGAATAGCATGCATGCCGGTATCTTTATTCAAGTGAATTAGTGATGAATCACCCTCATGCATGACTCATACATCAATAATAGCCTAACTTTATGCATGATCCATGATGATGAAGATACAGAAAAATAGAAATGCACGGCAGAAATAGCACGTTGTCAATATTTTAGAGACCCCACCCAAAATTTTACAAATGATGTTTTTCCCCCTTGTTTCTGTGTAGTTTGCTACCTGCTGGCAGATAGAGAGCAGCAAAGAGTTCTGTGCCTCCGGGGGTCTGAGATTCACTTGTTTCACTGTGGTTAAATCAGCAGGGTTAATAAGCACTGCAGGGTGCTGCCGGAGGAGAGAGGGGAATCGATAATCTGATAGAAGGCTTTCAAGACAACACAAGGTGTCCTCCAGCTGTGGTGCAGCTGAGCTGATTGAATCCAACGGGTTTTATTACAAGTCCTGGCATGCTGCTCTGTGGTTTACCACCAATTAAGGCCACCGGCCCTCTTACCCTCTCACCTCTACAAGATGAACACTATGTATCTGCACACACTGATTAATGGTGGGACCTGCATCTGAAAGTAGGAGCTGGTCTCTGCCGGCCTCGGACACCAGTGATCATTAGCCTGTTATCTTCTCGTCCCTGTCATTATATCAGACTTAAGGGCAAACCACCCCGCCAGCGTTTTGAAAGCCTTTCTGGGTTGTTTTACAAGTCCGTCCGTATGTTTCAGAGAACAGTTATGCTTCTGTTTCTACAAATATCAATCCACACTGACTCTGAAAGACATGCATGCAAAGAACATCAAATAGTGTGCACATTAGTCAACACAGTCTCACGGCAGTTCGTGAAAAAGTCACGAAATTTAGACATGAATATCCCTTTGTATTTTGTGATGCTCAGCACGACTTTCCACAATGTATTTTTTGTGCGTTTTCCCATGAATGTCCAGCAACACGTGATGCACGTGTCAATTTCCGCTCCAGTCTTTTCATAATAAAACTACTTTGTTAGATTTAGGAAAAGATTGTGGTTTGGCTTAAAATAACTTTGGAAGTGCAGTAACTTAAGTACGGAAGTTACGTGACAAATAAATCAACGTTGACTTCTGGTTTCACGAGTCTCACGAACAGCATAAAGTGCGAAAGTAAGGTGTTTTTGATCCACCCTGACTTCCTCCCTATGTTCGCCACTCTTTTCACTTCTCGGTTCACAATTATGTGGATTACATAACAACTGATTTTGTGCTGACCATCACAAAAAAAAGAGAAATTTGTGTCTTTTTAAAAAAAACAATACATTAAATGTTGTGACTATTTCACGAACTGCTGTGCGACTGGGCTGTAATAGCAGCCATTCAAAGTATGCAAATCAGTAACTTTCTATTTGTTGTGAACATGACGTCGTCACCATCTGTCTGATTTCGATTTTCTGCTTTTTCATCTCTGTTTTAAATTGAGTGGAAGTCTCATGGGTACTTGGTTGTTCCCTGCTGTGAGCCGAACTCTCTGTCAAAACACTGGAGTGTTTTCATCAAAACGCCTCAGTATTTAGTTTTGGTTTTGCCAGTAAAGACTGTAAAAACATACGTCAAACAAATGATTGGGGGGAAAAAAGCCCAAAAGGAAGAAAATTGGCAGTTTCCTCACATTTGCATTTTTATGTATTTATAATTTTTCAGCAGGAAAGTAAAGTAGAGGTAGACTGGGGAGAAAGCCCCAGGGAGCCATCAAGTTTCTCTGAATATTGAGCTGTTGAAAGTAGAGCTCAGGAAATGTTGCTGAATTCTGCTTGAATTGTGTCGCTACTAAGAAGAAGAGAAACTCTTTCATACACCTGCACACATTCATATACTGTACACATCTCTCTGTGATGGACAGACAGATAAAACCTTTTCGACTTTTGTTGAGATAAATTGAGAGTCAGATGAAAACAAAAGGGAACACAAAAGTTCAACATCCAGTAGTGGGAACTTTAGTCTTACTCCCCAAATTGATTGACAGTTTTTAACTTATCTAATGAATCAGTGCTTTATTATGCAGTTAAGGGCTAGTTCAATGAGTTTAATGATTTAATGATGAAAGTAAACAAGCCCATAAACAAGCCGGAAACGGAAGAAAAGCCAAATTAAAGCAGTAGGAACCAGGGCTGACTGCTAGACATAAGGAACAAAAGCAGACGACCTGACAACTAAAAGACGGACAACACACGGACTAAATACACAAGGGACTAATCAACTAATGAAACACAGGTGTGATAGAAAACAGGCCGGAAAAAGACAAAGGTGGGAAGTAAAACGAAACATGACACTTGAGGAGAGTGAACTTCCAAAATAAAACAGGAAACAGACTGCAAAATCCCAACACCATGAAACCCAGTGGAACTTTTTTTGTGAGTTTTTTTATTTTTTTATTGCCATATACCACCATACATATTTATTAAGCAGCTCAGAGCTCCCTTTATTGCCTGGAAAAATGGCAGCACTATTGGTCCCACAGCTCTGCACACAAACCTCCATCAGCGAGACTCCTGCTCCGTCTCTGCCACAACTTCCTGCTGTGATGCTCTGAAGCACCAAGAAATCTGTCAGAGAGTTTTGCAGCCGGCTGGGGAAGTAGAGCCCTTTCAGAGAAAGTTTGCTGAGCATGCTGTTCTCTCTTTGTGCAGTCCCCGGCTTCACATCGATCCAATCACAACATGGAGCAACCCAGTGACACTATAACTACACGCCACTGGTGTTTCTGTGCAGCCGGGGGGAACCTATCTTTGTGTCAATGAGCAGCTTCATTCCTTGTCTGTTGGTGCTCCTACAGTCCTCTTGCCTCTACACATGGACAAACTCCAGAGGTCAGAAATCAGGTGAAAAATAAAGCCAGTGTGATATCGGTGACCACTATTTAAAAATGGTAAATTAGCCTACATGTGTGCTTTTATACACTAATAACTGTCATTTACTTCATGGTGTTAATGTGCTCTCATTTATTTATTCTACTTAATTTGTTCACACAGGAAATTATGGTGCAACCAAGTGGGGTTGAGTTTACCATGTTCTTGAGAGAAAACTTAATTATTTTGTAAATAGAGTGTTGTTGATAGCTCAAACGTATTTGTTTTAAATGTAATGACTTTATTATTTTTTGTGTTTATGAAAAGGAAACATTGAGGGCCAAGTCTACCATTTGTGCGTTAGTTACATTTGAAGGCATTATATGGAGTTAGTTTTGTCCAAGAAAAACCCAAAGAAATGTGTGATCACAAACCCAACAGCAACACAAAACTATTATTACTGCAAAAAATGCTGAAATGTAAAAGAAAAAAAAAGTTATTTGCATCTAAAATCGCATTTTCAGCCTGATTATTGCTTGCGTTTTGCTTGGCATTTCTGTGTCCGTCTTATTGGACAAATGTTCTAGGAGCTATGTGGTGATTCTCCTGCCTTTGTATTAATTCGGTATTTAGGCAGTATAGCACTACACACAGAAAATTAAATAAGCCATTTCCATCAATAAGTATTCTTAATTAATAATTTGTAATTATAAGATGGTAAGTAAGTTAAGATTTCTCAAGTACTCCTAGTTACAACACTGTACAGTGAGCCAACACTAGCTATAAAGCTGCTTTAGAGTTTAACAAGTTAACTTGCTAACTTGTTGTGGCTAGGTAAACCTTGGTCTTGTTAACTTTAGGTGTCAGCTGGAAAAACTGCATTACAATTGTCAGCATTGAATTACAAATAGACTACATATCAGTGACAGTAAAATGTCCGTGTGATGGTGTATGTAACATGGACTCTGTTGCTCTCTTTGTCTCGTTCCTTGCCATGTGATCTATTACTGCTAATTTGATACCAACAATTCCTCCTCTTCTCCAGGCTACTGGACAGATGGACTCACAGATTTACACACTCAGAGCCAGACAGTGAGTGAGTGACTGTGTGTGTGTGTGTGTGTGTGTGTGTGTGTGTGTGTGTGTGTGTGTGTGTGTATCTGAGACGGAGAGAGACACTGAGATGACAAACTGGGACTGAAGCAGTTATTGTCAGATGACAATCTTCCTGTCAACTCCGTCCACGTCCACACTCAACAAATTGAGTGAGAGGAAAACTGTTCGTTGGCTGTCTGTCCATCTGCTTGCTTCCTCCTCAGAGCTCTCTGCGGATTTCACCACAGTTTGTCACTATAATACTGTAAGAGAGGCTTGTGTTGGTTCAGAAACTATTCACAAATCCAAATATGTGTGTTTCAAATACCCTCAGGAGGATCTACAGTGAGGGAAGGGACTGCTGGAGAAATCAACAAGTGAGCTCCCCGCCTGCTCTGCTGCTACCTGAATTATGAATCTGACATTTTATAAATGGATGAAATGATTTTTGTATGCTGTTGAACTGGTCATTTGAGATTTAGGGTTAACAAATGTCAGACTCTTTAAAACTTCAGATTCATGCTGAAAGGAAGGGAGGCTGAATGAGGAGGACTTGAGTAGCGAGATGAGAGGGGCGGAGGGCTTCATACATCTCATTTGGGTACTGCTACTTGATTAATGTGGCCCCTCTTTTCAGATTGGGTATTCACCAAGAATTCCGATGAGACAATCATATTTCCACTGTAACGTTATTCCAACAGCACAATGAATGGATGCACTTTTTATAGGGCCCATTGTTTTAATGATGGATTGCACGCTGCATCTTGAGGAAATTGAATACATTAGAGATCAAGTTTTAACAAGATCATGGAAGTTTTGCAAGCTCTGCTCTTTTACAAATACGATGAAAGTTGAAGACATAAAGCTACTATCCTTGTTTTTTTAATTTGATGTTACTAAAAGTGAAGTTATAGTTTAGATAACATTGAATAATGCGACTGTGTAGTGTGAAAGGGTCGCTTGTTATGCTGAACCCACCAAGAATGAACAGCTTGCTTTAGCGTTCGACAGGTAGCGTAAAGTTGACTAGTCTGAGCTGTAGAGTCAAAAACTTTACACTCAAACATTTAGTTGACCACTGCCTTATTGAGCAATACATTGTGACATATTATTTAAGTATTTAGTAGTATGGTTCGATAAGGGACATGACGAGGTGTCCTCATATATCCAGCGAAAAAATCATGGTGTTCTTTAACCTGACGCACCAGATGGTTTGTTTCACAGAACCATCTGAGAAGCAGTCATTGGAAACTGTTTGGAAAAGGGTATAGGCACTTTCACAAAATACTTGGCAGGTGATCTGGTGAACCATCTGCCAATCAAACTCCTGCCGAAGCCAGTCGGGAGAAGTGTTACGATCAGTGTAGGAGGAGACCCAAATGCAGACACAACTACGGCGGGCAGTTGAACAATAGGCTTTATTTTCCAAAAGCAAACTTTGTGAATGAATGAATGAGATGGCTGGAATGAGCAGAGCAGGCAGGCGAGTGGACAGGCAGTGATCCTAGGCAGAGCAGAGGAGAGCAAAACATTAACAACACGAAGATCAAAAACACAACTAGCAAGATAACTTTCCGAACAGAGTACTAGGGAGCCGTGACGAGAATACCGCATGGTTGAATCAACGATCTGGCGTCGAATGACTGAAGAGCTGGGGTATTTGAACTGTGGTGGATGATTGAATGGAATGCAGCTGTGCAGATGGATCAGGTGGTATGACGTCAGCAGAGCGCGGGAGAACAGAGCCTGCAGGGGAGGAGACCTCACACACACCACAGCCAGACACGCCCACACTAGACAGACAGGGAACTGGGCACAAGAGGAAAAAGGGAAGAGACACACTAGGACAGCTGATGTCATGAATATATCATGACATAACCCCCCCCTCAACGGGAGCCTCCTGGCGACCCACCCGGCTTGTCAGGATTGTCTCTATAAAAGTCCGTAATGAGGGAAGGGTCCAATATGAGTTGCCGAGAAACCCAACTTCTCTCCTCAGGACCATACCCCTGCCAGTCCACCAAATATTGAAGACCCCGGCCTCGACGGCGCACATCCAACAGCCGTTTGACCGTGTAGGCAGGGTGGTTGTCGATGACCCGGGTGGGTGGTGGGGTAGTGGCTGGAGGGCACAAAGGACTGACAGAAACCGGTTTGAGCAGAGAAACATGGAAGGTAGGATGAATCTTCAGGGATGAAGGCAACTTGAGTCTAACAGCAGAGGGATTAATAATGCTGTCGATGACGTATGGTCCAATGTACCGGGGTGTTAATTTCTTTGATTCAGTTTGTAATGGAATGTCTTTGGATGAAAGCCAAACTTTCTGACCTGGTTGAAACTGAGGTGCAGGAGTCCGATGGCGACCTGCGAGTCGCTGGTTGCGTTCAGTGGAACGGAGCAGAGCAGAGCGAGCCTCTTTCCAAATCCTCCTGCATCGACGAAGATGAGCCTGAACGGACGGAACCGCAATCTCCTCTTCTTGGGCTGGGAAAAGCGGAGGTTGGTATCCCAATGAACACTCAAATGGAGACATTCCTGTGGCTGCACTTGACAAGCAGTTATGTGCATATTCGACCCATGGGAGGTGTGTGCTCCATGAAGTGGGATTCCTGGCTGTCACACAGCGCAATGCTGCTCCCAGATCCTGATTGGCCCGCTCTGTCTGTCCGTTAGTCTGGGGATGATAACCAGAGGAGAGACTCACAGATGCTCCCAAAGCACGACAAAAAGCTTTCCATACCTGGGACGTGAACTGGGGTCCTCGATCCGACACGATGTCCACAGGTATTCCATGAATCCTGACCACATTCTGCACCAAGAGATCTGCTGTTTCCGAGGCTGTGGGGAGTTTGGGCAGAGGTACAAAATGCACAGTTTTAGAAAACCTATCTACGATGGTGAGTATGGTGGTGTTACCTTGTGATGCTGGGAGACCGGTAACAAAATCGAGGCCGATGTGACTCCAGGGCCGACTGGGAACAGGAAGAGGACGGAGTAACCCAGTGGTAGGTTGATGAGATGATTTACTGCGGGCACAGGTCTCACAGGCAAGCACATAAGCACGAGAATCCACCCTCATAGATGGCCACCAAAAGTGTCGCTGTAGCAAAGTCAGAGTGCGATTGATGCCAGGATGACATGCAAAACGTGATGTGTGAGCCCATGTGAGTACCTGTGAGCGGACTGAGTCTGGAACAAACAGACGGTGTTCCGGGCCGTTCCCGGGATCCGGTTGCTCCCGCTGTGCATTCCTCACCACGCTCTCGATCTCCCATGTAAAGGAACCAACGATGCATGCTGAGGGAAGGATTGAAACTGGGCTTGGTGGACTGTGGTCTGCCTCGGTTATTCTGGACAAGGCGTCGGGTTTCAGGTTCCTAGATCCTGGTCGGTAGGTTAGTGTGAAGTTGAATCTCCCGAAGAACAATGCCCATCGGGCTTGGCGAGAGTTCAACCTCTTTGCCGTCTGTATGTACTCCAAATTTTTGTGATCAGTCCAAACGATGAATGGATGCTCCCCCCCCTCCAGCAAATGTCTCCACTCCTCCAAAGCCAGCTTCACTGCAAGTAATTCCCGATTACCAACATCATAATTGCGCTCTGGAGGTGTCAGCTTGCGAGAGAAGAAGGCACATGGATGTAGTTTTTGATCATCTTTTGACCGCTGCGACAGTACCGCCCCTACTCCTGTATCTGAAGCATCTACCTCCACAACAAACTGAAGCGCAGTGTCGGGATGCATGAGGATGGGAGCAGTAGTAAAGCGCCTCTTCAGCTCCCTGAATGCAGCATCAGCTTCTGCTGTCCATGTAAAAAGCGTGGAGGTAGAGGTGAGACGAGTAAGGGGAACCGCCACTCTACTATAGTCTCTGATAAACCTTCTGTAAAAGTTTGCAAACCCTAGGAAGCGTTGCAGCTGTTTTCTGGTTGAAGGTGTTGGCCACTCTACCACTGCCTGGATCTTGCTCGGGTCCGACTTCACCTGCCCTTGCTCGATGATGTAGCCGAGAAAATCCACTGACTTCACATGAAACTTGCACTTCTCGGCCTTCACGAACAACTTGTTCTCCAACAGTCTTTGTAGGACTTGTTGCACGTGTTGGGTGTGCTCCTCCAGAGATCGTGAAAAGATCAATATGTCATCCAGGTAAACGAAAACACTGTGATTGAGGAAATCCCGAAGGATGTCGTTTACCAACGCCTGGAAGACAGCAGGAGCGTTAGTGAGTCCAAAAGGCATGACTAAGTACTCGAAATGACCAATGGGGGTGTTGAATGCCGTCTTCCACTCGTCTCCCTGGCGTATACGAACCAGGTGGTAGGCGTTTCTGAGGTCCAGCTTGGAAAAAACAGTAGCGCCCTGTAGTGGTTCGAACGCAGAATTGATGAGTGGAAGTGGGTACTTATTCTTTACTGTAATGCTGTTGAGTCCCCGATAGTCAATACACGGGCGTAGTGTCTTATCCTTCTTGGCCACAAAGAAAAATCCCGCTCCTACGGGAGATGATGAGGGTCTGATGATTCCTGCCGCCACTGACTCACGAATGTATTCCTCCATAGTCTCTCTCTCCGGACGGGACAAGTTGAACAGGCGACTTGATGGAAGGGTAGCGCCTGGAAGCAGTTCAATAGCGCAATCATAAGGACGGTGAGGGGGTAGAGAGAGCGCCTGTTGTTTGCTGAAAACCTCCGCTAAGCTATGATACACGGACGGAACAGAAGAGAGATCTGGAGAATCAGGTTCCTTTCTTAAGGGCATAGCGCCATCCTTTGGAGAGAGAGCAGAATGCAGGCAAAAGGCATGGCAAAAGGGACTCCAGCTCTTCACTCGGCTCTCCGTCCAATCCAGATGGGGGTTGTGCAACTTCAACCAGGGCTGACCCAAGACTAGGGGAGAGTGTGGAGAATCGATGATGTGAAGTTGGATCTTTTCATGATGATTTCCAGAGAGCACGAGGTGGATAGGATCCGTGATATGGGTGATGCATGCCAGAAGTTTGCCGTTTAGTCCATGGGCTTTAAGGGGAACTGTAAGGGGTCTAATGCTTATCCCAGACTGATTAGCAAATTGGGAGTCTAGGAAACTCTCATCCGCCCCACTATCCACTAATGCTGGTAACGACAGCTCAGTCTGACCCAGGCAAAACGTGGCATCCAAAATCATGCGACTGGGGGAATCTTCATTAATCTTGCTCACCAGTGTTCCCACCTTCACCGGCGAGCATTTTCTTTTGGCCGATGGGGACAGGAAACCACGAGGTGGTCTTGTTGAGCACAGTACATACACAGTCCCTCTCTCATTCTCCGAAAACGCTCCGCTGGAGTGATTCGAGCCCTGCCCAGTTGCATGGGTTCCCCAGGTGGATAAGGGAGAGGGGAAAACTCCGGAGAGGAGTTGGATCCTGGACTTGCGGTGGCGCCAAAACTCGCGAGAGGAGGAGTTGAGCGAGAGTTTGGCAATGCTACCGACCTGCTAGCTCTTTCCCTACGGCGTTCCCTTAGTCGATTGTCTAAGCTAATAGCTAGCGAAACTAGGCTATCTAAGTCTGCCGACTCGTCCCGCACCGCCAACTCATCCTTCACGGATTCCGTCAATCCACCCAGGAAAACCCCTCTGAGGGCTACGTCATTCCAACCGGAGTCTGCCGCTAGAGTTCTAAACTCGACGGAGTATTCCGCTACACTACGGGAGCTCTGCCGTATTTGTAACAGCCGCTGTGTAGCATCCCGTCCGCTAACCGGATGATCAAACACTTTCCTCATTTCGGCTACAAAACTGGAATATACAAAACATAGCGCAGACTGACTGTCCCACACAGCTGATGCCCAGGCTAACGCACTACCCGTAAGTAACCCATTTTAAATGCAGCTAAAAGACCTACATGTACCTAGATTACCGGCATAGCACTACACACAGAAAATTAAATAAGCCATTTCCATCAATAAGTATTCTTAATTAATAATTTTTAATTATAAGATGGTAAGTAAGTTAAGATTTCTCAAGTACTCCTAGTTACAACACTCTACAGTGAGCCAACACTAGCTATAAAGCTGCTTTAGAGTTTAACAAGTTAACTTGCTAACTTGTTGTGGCTAGGTAAACCTTGGTCTTGTTAACTTTAGGTGTCAGCTGGAAAAACTGCATTACAATTGTCAGCATTGAATTACAAATAGACTACACATCAGTGACAGTAAAATGTCCGTGTGATGGTGTATGTAACATGGACTCTGTTGCTCTCTTTGTCTCGTTCCTTGCCATGTGATCTATTACTGCTAATTTGATACCAACAATTCCTCCTCTTCTCCAGGCTACTGGACAGATGGACTCACAGATTTATACACTCAGAGCCAGACAGTGAGTGAGTGACTGTGTGTGTGTGTGTGTGTGTGTGTGTGTGTGTGTGTGTGTGTGTGTGTGTGTGTGTATCTGAGACGGAGAGAGACACTGAGATGACAAACTGGGACTGAAGCAGTTATTGTCAGATGACAATCTTCCTGTCAACTCCGTCCACGTCCACACTCAACAAATTGAGTGAGAGGAAAACTGTTCGTTGGCTGTCTGTCCATCTGCTTGCTTCCTCCTCAGAGCTCTCTGCGGATTTCACCACAGTTTAATAATAATAATAATAATACATTTTATTTATATAGCGCTTTTCTAAAAACTCAAAGACACTTTACATAGATAAAAGATCATAAAAACAAGGACATCATAAAAATATAAAACACACAGTATTAATTACACAGTAAAAGCAGTTGTAAAAAGGTGAGTTTTGATGAGTGATTTGAAGGTGGACAGGTTGGTGCAGTTTGTCACTATAATACTGTAAGAGAGGCTTGTGTTGGTTCAGAAACTATTCACAAATCCAAATATGTGTGTTTGGATTGTAAATAACACATATGGTAGAACATTAGAAAGATACACCAATGGTCAATCAATTACTGACTCTGAATCTTCATCAGACCCAAGTGTCTGATGCGTTCCTCAACACTAATATAAAGATGAACTCGAAGCCTCTGCAGTGAGAGGAACCACCTGAAGAAGTGTGGGTACTTAATAAGGCTGTCCCCCAGGTGCTTAAGTTTTCATTGGACCCACATATTGGGCATGGGCTGATTTAAAGGTAAGACAATGTGGAATAACATGAAAAACCCAAATATATACCTGTGTAAATCAAGACAAACAGTCTGTTTTGGGTGAGGTCTAATTAGGTTCAGGCTGAGAATCAAATCTCTACCCTTAGAGAGTATCAGGGTGACTGTGAGGAAAGCCTGAACCCAAACAAAGTGGAGAGTTTATATTTCCCAGCAGAACTGGCAGCATCTAGAGGTCTCCCAGGAGGATCTACAGTGAGGGAAGGGACTGCTGGAGAAATCAACAAGTGAGCTCCCCGCCTGCTCTGCTGCTACCTGAATTATGAATCTGACATTTTATAAATGGATGAAATGATTTTTGTATGCTGTTGAACTGGTCATTTGGGATTTAGGGTTAACAAATGTCAGACTCTTTAAAACTTCAGATTCATGCTGAAAGGAAGGGAGGCTGAATGAGGAGGACTTGAGTAGCGAGATGAGAGGGGCGGAGGGCTTCATACATCTCATTTGGGTACTGCTACTTGATTAATGTGGCCCCTCTTTTCAGATTGGGTATTCACCAAGAATTCCGATGAGACAATCATATTTCCACTGTAACGTTATTCCAACAGCACAATGAATGGATGCACTTTTTATAGGGCCCATTGTTTTAATGATGGATTGCACGCTGCATCTTGAGGAAATTGAATACATTAGAGATCAAGTTTTAACAAGATCATGGAAGTTTTGCAAGCTCTGCTCTTTTACAAATACGATGAAAGTTGAAGACATAAAGCTACTATCCTTGTTTTTTTAATTTGATGTTACTAAAAGTGAAGTGATAGTTTAGATAACATTGAATAATGCGACTGTGTAGTGTGAAAGGGTCGCTTGTTATGCTGAACCCACCAAGAATGAACAGCTTGCTTTAGCGTTCGACAGGTAGCGTAAAGTTGACTAGTCTGAGCTGTAGAGTCAAAAACTTTACACTCAAACATTTAGTTGACCACTGCCTTATTGAGCAATACATTGTGACATATTATTTAAGTATTTAGTAGTATGGTTCGATAAGGGACATGACGAGGTGTCCTCATATATCCAGCGAAAAAATCATGGTGTTCTTTAACCTGACGCACCAGATGGTTTGTTTCACAGAACCATCTGAGAAGCAGTCATTGGAAACTGTTTGGAAAAGGGTATAGGCACTTTCACAAAATACTTGGCAGGTGATCTGGTGAACCATCTGCCAATCAAACTCTTGCTGAAGCCAGTCGGGAGAAGAGCGAATACATCGCCTTCAGTGCCGTTCTTTGCTCTTCTTTCAAAGTAGAAATACTCCCCAGTTCTGATACTGTATACTGATGCTATTGCAGCATCTACGCTAACCTCTTTAAGAACCGCAATTGTTGTTTTGAATGAAAGCGTTACACATATCTAAACCACGCCCGTAGCTGCCAGTAGCTCACAATCCGCTGATTGGTCGGGACACAAGCGCATTATTTGAAGTCTGACGATGGATTTTCACGTGATTGCGTGATGTCTCAAGAAGCCAGCTGCCATGCAAGGTAAGGTGTTCTCAACCTGCTGAGTCGATTATGTTTTATATCAGGACAGCTCTGGCTTTATCCTTATAAAATGTTGCATGCAGGGCACAAAGACCCAAGTCATTCACTATTGATTTTGATAGTGACACCAAATAACATCCAAGGATTCCTAACATAAGGTCTGCATCATAGAAATAGATTAATAAAAAAAAATAGTTTGCTAATCTGTTCAGTTACAGTTAGCATATAGGTTTAATGCCACTGATGTTTCAGTATCTGTGTTTGCTAAGACACGCATACAAAAAAGGATTGAACGCTTTCTGAAGCCTGCAGGGAGGAATGTAATAGCACTATCAGATGTAACATGTTTGTTTGATCGAGACGGAGCAATTTACAAATGAAAAGAGTTTTTTTTTTATCAGTACAGCCAGCTGTGTCCCTGCTGTGAAACACTGGGCAGGAGCTGGCAGGAGAAAAGTCCTCAGCTAGTGATTTCAAGGATAAGCACACCTGTAATCAGAGGGATGATTAATTAGTGAAATCACCTGTGTGCTGATTGGTTTGAATGTGACACTGCAGATCTCAGCTGTCCATGATAACTATGACAGAGGAAAAAAGGAGCTTGAGGAGCTGCTTTGTTCAAATCAATGTTTATATATTCCCAAATGAGTCCCATTTACAAACTGATGGTCCACAACTTCATGTACTGACCGAAACATTTTCCTTTGGTTTTCCAAAAGCAAATTATTTTTTATATTTAAACAGCATTTGTATAGGAATGATTCTGTCACAAGCTTTTTGTTCCATATAAGCGGTTGATCACTGAAACCGTGATCACTATAAGCGGTTTCCATTGTAAGTAGTTTTGTTGCCTAAACTTAAGGAAGTTGTTTCCCGTGAAGACGGAAGTTTATTTTGAAAAGAAGGTATGCATTTAACGAGCGGAAATTGACGCGTGTTGCTGGACATTCGTAGGAAAACGAACGAAAAAGGAGGAACAACTTTTTTGTAAGATATCATACCAACCATTGCATGAGAATACATTGCCAGAAAACCATGTTCTCATGTCCATGTAAACACACTCAGTGACTATGAGGGAGGACTAAAGAGGTGGACAATGATTTGTGCTGTTTATTGCAAGTCTCCAATATACTGTTCGCTTTATATGCAACATAAACCAGGATTTAATGGAATGGGAGATGCTTTCTGCAGTTGTCCAGTCTTACCATATTGTGCCTGTGAATGAGTGGAACCCTTCATGGTTCTCCACTCCAAAACCTCGGGATGGACTGAAGTTTCTACAAGGCTGGAATTTGAACTGATGGTATTGTTATCATGGTCAAAGTTGCTCACTTATTTGCCCACAACTACTGTGTACCGTCATCAATTACTGTCACATAATACAAAACCTGTAACTCTGGTGCCAAAAAACAGCTTTATTAAAAATTCTACATTGTGAGGCGTCAGCTTTGTGACACTTTTGTAAACCTCAGCAGCTTTAAAGGGGGGTGACTGAGTAAATCAATCAGCCGATGAGCTTTCCAAGTTAATGTTGGGCTGACAATTTGATTAATTAAATTCAGATTCCAGTTGCTTTATGACTGATAAGTCAAGCTTCGCCGCCATTGCTGAACAGAACCTTTGATGCAGGTTTTGAAGCGTTTAGTGCATCAGAATTTAGTCAGGTACTGTCTGTGTGTGTTTGTGTGTGTGTGTGTGTGTGTGTGTGTGTGTGTGTGTGTGTGTGTGTGTGTGTGTGTGTGTGTGTGTTTGTGTTGATAGATTCTCGCCCACTTAAATTTCTCCATCCATTAATCTTTTTTTTTAATTAACCAAAGTTAATTGATCAAAGTTTAATAAAAGTTCCCTGTGCACCTGGGGAACACGTCTATAAATGGCTCCTAGTTTTTGAATCAGAGCAAATAGACGTTGAGTGTGGAACTTGTTTCACTTCCCCATCCAGTCAATCACAGCTTTTGAAATGAGGCAGGCCGATTGTGAACAGAACCGTTGAAAAACAATGACAGGCTGCCTCCGCACTAGACGGGAAGAAGCATTTCATCATGCTCACAATAATTCTACTTCACAGGAAAATATCGGTGTTATTAGAAGGAGACGTATGAAATATATGGACTGTTTGGACTCACCCACGAAGGTTGAAACCATAAACTGTCATTGAAATGGTGTACTTATATGATGGGAATCCAATTTTCTAGTACTGTTGCTGTTCTCTCTAGGATTTAAAATTGAGATCCTATAAATTATATTTATATGCTACCAATTTGCTACAGCAAATAGTTTTAGGGAGAAATGTAATGCCAACAAAACATGTTTAATGAATGAAGGTATAATCAAACAACATTTTGGGTGTCATTTAATGCCACGTTGTTACCGTGGAACGGTCGCGGTTATGTGCCGCAGTTAGGTTTAGGCAACAAACCCTAGTTAGTTTTAGGAAAAATGTCATGGTTGGGCTTAAAATAAGTACATGAACTAAGTAAAATATGTTCGTAAACAACGTAACATAAGAAAACACGCCACAATTGTCACTTAACATCAAAATAACTCAACAACACTTTGGGACACCAACAGCAGTCCTGTGTTTGTTGGACTCATCCACCTCCCCCCCTCTTTTTCATTTTTTATTCTACATCACTAGCTCTGAGCATAGCTTATCCACACGGATGCATTTAAATAGCAGTCACAACACACTACAGCTTGATATGACATACCATAAGCAACAAAGACATTGTTATTGCAGACAAAATTACTTACAAATTGCTGTGTCATTCAAATGCCAAATGGTGAGACCGGGCTGAATAAAGTGGGCAACTCCACTTTCTTGCTCTTACCTTTGGGATTCACCCCCCCACACCCCCCTGCTCCGTAACCTTACATCGGGGCTCTGGGCATGGCGGCCATCTGTCAGACAGCCTGTGAGCTGTGATGATGTGTAGGGGTGGGGAGTTGGATTGATGTAATGAGCCAGAAAAGCAGTGACAGAGGAGAAGCCATGTGGAGGAATCCTGCATCCATCTCTGTCTGCAACAGGTCATCTGGTGACCTTCACGGGAAAAACCCTGAAATCTCATGCGTTAAAAGACAACAAGTCCTGGATGAGTTTATATCTTCATAGTTACCTGTGAGCAACATAGTCAGGGTTTGAAATATATCAAATTCAGTGTTTCCAAGTGTCCTTCAAGCTTGCAGTAACAGAATAGAAATCAAGGTAGATTGTGCAACAGGTAAAGTATGGGGTGCACTCACCATTATCTACTATATGAAACATTTGTCACTGTGGATAGTGATAAAAAGCTTTTTTCCTTATTATAGTATATTATGTAGCTACTGTTTAACTGCACATGTATAGCATTCCCAAAACAATCAGCTATAAAAACAGAAGGGAGGTAGATATACTGTAGGACAGATCAAACTAAATTCATTGTAAAAATTCATTCTTGACCTTGGGAACTGTATTGTGACAAAATAACTTTAAATCCACACACTAGTTTTTTTTCGGAGCTTTAATCCATTTCACACCAAACACAGATTTCCGTCCGAAAAATTCACACAGAAATTATAAAAATGTATTATGAATATGAATGCATGCACACCCCTTCAGAACATTCATGCGGGGAAAAAAGTATTCGGACAGAGTTCGATTTCAGCAGATTTCCTGAGGAATTATATGTTTGACCAATTAAATCCTTTTGTTCCCAGTGATGTCATACTTCCAAGTATAACTCCAGGTATAGCTACACGTAGCTTGCTGCCAAATTGGGGGAGCATCTTCAATCAATTTGGTTTCTCATCATCCAATATTGTACAAGAAACACAGCGACGACTACCTCAACCACCAAATAAAGAACAATATATGGCTTGAGATTGCCGAGCAGCTGGGATGCAATGACGATGGTAATGTAGCTGATATGCAATTGCTAATGTTATATGTTGCCACAACAGCTAGGGTTAGCATCAAATTTGGGGTCCGATTAGATAATTCGCTCTGGACCCGGTGGGCATAGTTGCAACGAGGAAAATTTGCATGCAGATTTTCCGTATTCCTGCACCGCTTTTTTGCATCGCACTGGTGAGACACTACTTTTAATCAGCACAGAGATTTTACTCGATTGTCATGGAGTAGATTCCGACGTCGTCATGTGACCTAAGGAGCTTTTGTCATGTGATAACAGGTGGTCATATACAGTATAACCCGGTCTCTGCGGAGATCTCTCAGAGATTTAATTCATTTAGGAAGTGTCTTGAGATACCTGGACAAATGGTAGCATAGACTCATTACATACATATTATTTGTGTAATGACATTGTGACATTAACTGATAAAAGGCAGAGTAACATATAGGACCTGAGTGGAGAGAGCCTGACCATTTAAGCCACAGCGTATCATGGCCACAGGGCATACTTGATAAATTATTGATAACACTAATTGGCTGCTGGGTGTTCGTATATTTATTAGTATAGATTATATCTCGTTATATCCCTACTGTGTATACACACTCAAAACACAAAAATAGCCCCAGTTAGATCCCACCCACACTCACATGTGACTCCTGTGACCTATCTGACTTCTGCGTCTTTACATGGCCTTGCCTGGAGGCAGACGCGCACACACACACACAAAGCATCCGTTTTACAGTGCAGAGCATGCACGATGATATGAGGCTGCATCATTATCCCTGAAGGCACATTCTGCTGCAGTCTTAGGGGTTCGTATGTGCTGCTGCAAGGTTTTCTTTCTGTCATATAAATAAAAAAAAGACAGTGGTTACTTTCTTCTTCACCCTCTTCTTTGCTCAGTAAAGCAAAACAGCAACCGCTGGGTCTCAAACCAATTTTATGTAATTGTTCTTTCATCATAGCACTTCCCTTGTTAGTGTGGCTGTTGCTGTATGAGAAGTAACAGGATTCAGACGGACAGATGATCAATAGACTTTGCTGCAGGTGTGATTAAGTACTTTTTTGAAGATGTTCTTATACCCTTTCACATTTACTCTGGTTTCCTGTTTGAATCTGTGGTAAATGCTGCATATCCAAGCTACAAACAGAGCCACCTTTCAAGCCGACATGAAGTGAGTGTTTGGGATTTGGATATTCCTTTAAAAATGCATTTACTCTAAAACACGGGTCAATAGAAAAAAACCCTGATTTACATTTGTAATTTCAAAGTCAATAGTCCTTATAGAAAAAAGTTATAAGTAGTTATTGATCTATTTGAAGATACCATCTACTGTAATTTAATAATGATATAGAGGGATGTTTTTAGGGAGTGTGGGATTGACTGACAGGTTGTGTTTGCTTGTCCTACCTTAGAAGCCTTTTTCACAAAAGACATTTTGACTCTGTCACAGTAGGGAAAGCACGGGTGTAAATAATTAAATTAATGATGGCTGAATTCCATTTAGCTGCTTTGATTTCAGGTTCCTGGTATTGTGTATGCTGACTCACTGTCACTCTCCCTAGAACACTTCAATATAACAGAGCCACGCTTCTTCGTAACACCTGTGCTTTATA
Source organism: Sebastolobus alascanus (assembly GCA_916701645.2). Taxonomy (NCBI): domain Eukaryota; kingdom Metazoa; phylum Chordata; class Actinopteri; order Perciformes; family Sebastidae; genus Sebastolobus; species Sebastolobus alascanus. The sequence goes on from CAKAOJ020000289.1 coordinate 250,873, forward strand.
ACAAAATGTCTGCTGTGAGAAAGGCCTGTTGCCTACAGTATTTTTTTTTATTTCCTGGCTCCATTAAATCATTGAGAATAGGTGGTATTTAATAACAAAGGATGACTGACAGCACTGTTCTGCACTTTAGTGGTTCAGCTCCTAAATGTCATTGGGGTCGCTCTTTTGTCGTTGTGCAAACTGTGATTAAGATTAAATCAATCACTTTTATTTCAAGAGGTTTTCAGCGTGAAAAGTTTGTCGTACAGTGCTTCACAATAGTAAACAAAAAAATGAATGAAAAAAAAAAAACAGCTTCAACATATTCATTCACACGATATATTGTGGATCCAGATTCACTGGAATGTGAAGCATCCATATAACTCGAGCTGAAAAACAAGAAGCCTTTCCTCATTTATTATTTAGTCACTCTCTACTCGCTCGGAGCTTCTTTTCAAGTTTAGCAAAACTGGCAGGCTGTGTTTACGTTCAGCTCCAGTCTATTATTTATGCAAGATAATCGGCAGTGTGCATGCGTGAGTGTGTGTGTGTGGGGGTTGGTACTGTTGACACAATACAGTATGCATGTACAGTATTACTGTGCTGTGTTCGTGTGTGTGTGTCTCTCAACTGCAAACAGTACGTTCAACAGAGTCTTGGTCTAAGCACGGAGACATGTAAACTCTGTGAAGTGTTTTTGCTGGGGCATGAGAATGTCAAACTGTATGAATATATAAAAAAATACTCCACTATACAAGTACAAGTCCTGCATTCAAAAATCATAACTAACTAAATGTACAGAAGTATAACATGTAAAAGTACTTGTTCTATTAAAAAATTTAATTTTAAAAACATCAGATTTTCGCCCAGGAGACCGGCATTTGTGTCCCGTATGAAACCAGTAGTCAACTTTGATTTATTTGTCACGTAATTTAAGTACTTAGGTATAGCCAGTTCCTAAGCCTAACTAAGTAGTCTTGTAGCCTAATCCTAACCAAGTCGATTTTTTTCCAAAACCTAATACGTTGTTTTATTGTTTAAACCTAAGGAACTTGTTTCCTGTGAAGACATACGTTTATTCTGAAAAGCCTGTATGCATGTAACGAGCAGAAATTGAAACGTGTTGCTGGACATTCGTAGGAAAACGGACGAAAAAATAGGAATAACTTTTTCGTAAGATATCAAAGGGACCGTTGCATGAGAATATGTTGCCTCTGCATGTAATGGCTTTGCTGTTTATGTCTGAGACTGACTCACATCAGCACGGCTCTGCATGAGAAACTCATGAATGTTTCTGTTGAAAAGGCTGCCCTTCTATTAAAACCACCACGTCACTATCAAGGTATTCTTTTTCAAACCAGAATGAAACTCAGCGAAGGTGTTCTCCTCCCGTGAAGCTTGACAGAGCAGAGAAAGCCGACAGACAGCTCGATATAACACTGATTCTTGTTAGAGAGGAGAGAGAGGACAGTACCGGTGAGGTGTAAAATCAGTGCCTGTGTCGCTATGACTGCAGCCCTCTTCCAGAATCTGAACAAGATGGTTTCAAGTATGCTTTGCCTTATTTTTTTTTTAGTACTTATTAACAATGTCTGAACTGGTATCGATCCTAATAGGCCCACAACTCTTAAGTGGTTCTACTTTCCTTTCTAATTCCTCTGTGCTGCCCTGTGCACTTTAGGCTCAGACACAATTGACCGCTGATTAGATTAAGTGTGTTCAGGTGTGCTTCGCTCCTTTGAGGTTCTCTGGTTACTGGGAAAAAAGAAAGCTAACAATCATGTGTCTCCAGCCTTAGCTTGTTCGTGTATTGCTAATAATATATTTATCACCTTGATAAACATCTCAGATTTATTTTGGTTGCTTTGCATTTGATTACATTTTCATCTTGTTAGTATTAAGATTTCCTCTGAGAGAGACAATGGACGCTGCACACATAAGTCTGATACAAACTTTTTTTGTTCTTTTTTAATCAACGTTTTACTACATGTTGCCTACTTCATTTCTTTCATTTAACAAGCCCAAGAACCAGCGAATTCTAGCAGATTACACTGCAGAAACCATAGGTCCCTCCAATAACATGCATTATAACAGCCATTTACTGTAATGTGCTTTACATTGGATTACAACATTTAATCAACTTCTTCACAATCTATCCTGAGACAGGATAGGGCAAACACTCTAGGCATCTGATTTGTAAAATTGTATGCATTTTTTTTTCTATTTTAAAAACCCCAATCATTGTGAAATTATGCACATATGCACAAGCTTAATTAACCATAACTGGATGTAGAGTTAATCTTTCTCAGCTACTTCTATACATGTATCCCTGTTGGTTCTACCAGTCTTTAGACAAAGATATGAATGGCAAAGAAGAATTCACAGAAAGTGAAACTAAAAAGCTTATTGGTGAGGAAGTGAAGAAAAAGGCTTTATTCAGAGGCCATAGTTCACAAGTCAATGACAGAATGAAAAAAAATATTGAATGGCAATATGTGACAGAAGCTATTAATTCTGTCAGTTCTGAGTCAAAGACTCTGACAGAGATGGAAAAGAAATTGTGCGACTACAAGAGTGAGACGAAGAAGCGCATCAGTACGCACAAAGACAGCGTGAGGGCTACGGGGGGAAGACCACGAACCTCAGCTCTGATTGATGTATAGCTTCTGTTCTGGGATAAATGTCATTGTGTGGCATTGTTTCAGCTTATGAGCGAGAGACACAGAATGCACAGTTTTGTTTTCTTTTGTTTGTTTTCTTGTATTAAACAGACAAATTCAAGTTTGCAAATGAGATATGTTCCACCAATTCAGGTGGCTTAGAGGACCACGATGCCTCTCCGAGGATACAGGAGAGTGAAAGTGAGGATGCCGCTTCCAGTCTGTATCATCCTCCTCCCCCGCTGGTCATCCACCAACGCATGTCCTCACAGCTGCTGTGCTGGAGTCACAGCATATGAATTAAAGCAACTGATTACACTAAAATGGCACCGGAGTCGCAAATAGTTTTGTGTGAGTTTGAAATGAATCGATAAAATCATAAACTTCCTTCAAGAACTTGTTTTCTAAGGGTCGACACATCACACCAAGATAAAATGTATAGCCGGTGTGAAAACCCATTTTTATGATCAAAGGTGCTCAGGAGGGAAAAAGCCATACATCAGCACCGGTTGATAGAATAATCTACCACCACATGATTCCAGGCCCAGCCACTTTCCCTTAGAAAGCTAAAGCTCCACAACAGCGTGAACATGCATATGGTCGGCATAAACGCAGTCAAAAGCCAGGGATATGTTTATGTAATTAAACTAAAAAAAAAAAATGTCGCAAATATTTTACCAAGAAGCCATTCATCAGGTACAACTTGTAGTTTTCTCCTTACACTGCTGCGACTAATGAATTATGGGTTGAGTTTCTGGTTTACATACACAAATTCATCTTGTGCTGCATTTATGGATGTTGTAACATGCCGGTGCTTTTTTTTATTCTTTATTTTTCATTTTCAGAAATTAGAGTGTTGCAGATGGATGATGCGAGTTAATGATGTGTCTTAGCAGGTATTCATCACACAAACTGTCATCCCTCAAAACTGATATCGTACAGTCTGACACAGATTGATCTTATCAAATCCAACGCTTACAGCACATGATTTCTGTTATCACACTGTGTTGCAGGGGGCCTTTATTATGGCATCAGAGGAGTTCTTCATCAAGACCGGAGCAGCCATCCAACACTTGAAGATGTGGGTCCGACTGGACAGTGACAAAATGTCGTCTCCAGTTACTGAGCTCGGCGTTTTGACTGTAAATGGATGACTCGACTACGCTCAAAAACGCTGTTAGACATTAATCATTTTCTTTTATGACTGAATTTCATAAAACACCGATATCATTTTTTTTGTAAAGAGCACATCTACTCACTGACAGAGCGTGTAGGACACTTCATAAATAACATACTCTTGAGATCAAAATATTTTAAGTGCTTTGACATAACTCACATTTCTAGGATTTCTAGGAGTGGTTCTAAGATGTGTGACAAACACTCGCGCAGTGATGAGGTTAGTTCTCAAGTACACTTGAACAGGACACACACGTCGACTGAATCAGGTTCCGGTAATGATCTCTCACAGAGATCATTACCGGAACCTGATTCAACACTGATGTGAGAATCCATCTTAAATTCATGAGGACTAGTGCTAATATTTAATATTTCAGAGTGTAAAACAGAAGACAGCTTGTGCTGCGAGCTGTTTGTATATTTGTAAGCACTTACAGTTGATGGAAAGAAAAGCCTGGATGTGACAGATTATTAAAAGCTGTCAGGCTGTCATCAGATACATCTACTTGCACCTATTTGGCGTCTATTTTTCATCCCGGAGAGGATCAACAGACACTCCAAAATGCACTGTTTTCTCTACTACAGTGCATTAAATGCATCCTGACAGAAGTTCATGTGTTGTCGTGGTTTCTCCTGGGAAATTTAACTTTCATCAGTCACAGTTTCTCCCTTTCCTGAAATAGATTTCAAGCCATTACAGGAGCAGCTGGAACAGAGGAAACTGCACCAAGTTTTTGCAGAAAGTCATTTGGAGCAAATGTAGTTATTGACTTCACAGGACCCCCGTGAGTATTGTCGTGTGACCTCGTCGTCCTTCAGAACACTCCTTCAGCCAAACTGAACTGATGTCAATGCGTGGGGACGAGTGGTAAGATTCCATTCCTAGCTCGGCTAATGTCGCGTTAATGAACAGAACCAATTTCCACCAAATTAAAATCCATTTGCATTAAGGCTTAAGTGCATCTGGCGGATACATTTCCATAAGCCAGACAGGGCTTAGGGGCAGCACTTGAGGCGTCACTGTGCTTGTAATAACTGAATTAAAATTTTATTAGAAGCAGCTAATTTCAAGTGAAGAAAATTACTCTGACAAGTCGGAGGGTTTTTGGGACACTGAATGGAGGCGAGGCGGGCACATTAGAGAGGCTCTTCACTCTTCACGCTTCTTTATGTGACAGATTCATGCTGCCGAACATGAAGCAAGTTTCTGAAGGTTGCTCCCTTTCTGTGTGTGTGTGTGTGTGTGTGTGTGTGTGTGTGTGTGTGTGTGTGTGCGTGCGTGCGTGCGTGCGTGCGTGTGTGTGTTTCAGTATTTGATTTAATGTCTGCTATGGAAATTGCTCCATGAAGGATTAATGAATTTTATGGGCTAGATGAAACTGAACTAAGTAGGTCATGTTTACAATATAAAGTCTGAAGATGAACACACAGCCAACACTTCCAATGGGGGCTGCACACGCATTGGTGATGGGAAAGAATCCGGCTCAGTTTGGGAAACTTTAACTTGCATGTACCAACATTTTTAATATTGATGTTGAATCAAATTAATCTGTAATATGAAAAGCTCATAGAGCTGAAATCATAGAGATAATTATCACCCACTTCTCCAAGATTGCACAGCTTTTTTTTAGCCTCTTTTGACTCAGTCTTAGTTTAACAGCACATCTGTGTTTAGGTGCGTTGTGTTTGCTATCTGTTTAAGTAAGGAGTTGTATGCAAAGGGCCGGGTTACAAGAGAAAAGAAGTCTGGACGACGTGTTGTCTGGACGACGTGTTGTCTGGACGACGTGTTCAATCAGCGACCGAAATCAGCGGTCTGAAAGGTGTATATGGAGGGGGTTTCTGAAGCTATTCAGCCTTTACATGGCCAAGGTTGTGACAATTCAACAACAACCTCAACTCCAATGGCAGATGGAGTAAGGAATTCCTCACTTTTCCAAGAACACATAAAGCATGAGTGCAACACTAAAAATATTGTTAGTTATAGAATAATTCATGCACTTAACATCAATGCTTCACAGGTCAATTTACTGTAGGCAACTTCAATGGAGTCTTTAAATGGGCTCCATTTAAGTTGCGTGCATAAAGGACTGATGGAATTGTATGAAAAAAAACATGTCTTATCTTATCACAACCCCAGTTCAAGGATTTAGAGTAATTTGCCCAGTGTTCACAAGAGCAGCAATTTAGCACTGGATGGTTTGGAAAAATGATAAAAATGTAAGTCTTTTTCATTCCATGCAAGGCGTTATACTACTACTTATAGACTAATATTACTTTGTCTTTGTGAGAGACATCCAGGTATACAGCGCTCAGAGTGAAGGCTGTGTGTTGGAGGGAAGCTTTAGTTCACAGACTCTGGTTCTCCCTTGTGGAGATTTCCCTTGGATAAGAGCCCAGAGGATGAGTTCTCTGGAAACCCTCTGCTCAGCGCCTAGAATGAATGGTTTCTGAATAAACCAAGTAGTAAATGTGTTTTTTTCTTCCTGCAGCTGTGTTTAATTTAAGGAGAAAACAATATAACAAAGCCGTTATGGCAGATGAAACGGTCAGTTCATCCTTGCCAAAACCCATTTAAAATTCCAGGATGTGATTGTTTCGTCTCCCAGTCCTGCTTTTTCAGCAGTAACTGGTGCTTTGAGGCGTTCATATAGAATATCTACCATCCACTCTGCACCGTTAGTTTATCTGGATGTGTCTGGTGATACAGATTCAGGTAAGTGTAGGCTAGTTTTGTATCTCAAGCTATCGTCCAACCAACTCCAATTCACTAACCTGATTGCCATGAAAATTGCTTTGGACATTTGTGGTCCCCTGAAGGATTTTGGTGACCCCTTGAACTTTCATCTAGTGCAAAATGAACAAAACTTTGGTCCATGCAGAGGTTACTAGAAAAGTAATGGCCAGATTTCCATAGAAGTTTCTTTTAATATTCATGGCCAGCAGAATAATGTTAATTTATTTGACCTTTCACCCACTGTACAAAATAATCAAAAAAATATAATGGGAAGCCCTGCAAGGAATTCACAGACTATATTCATGCTTCACAGGCAATGCAGCAAACCTTCCTATTTTTTACACTCTACCCTCTTCCTCATCCTCAGATATTTGATCACTGGTTTCCTACTGTTGGTTTAAAAAGCACTGAATGCTTTAAACTTTTCTCTTTGCCACTGCCTTTTGTTTCATTAAAATGTGGGCTATTCTACACTAATGAGAAGATTTGCAATTATATTTACTCAGCAAATGAATGTTCCTAAATAAAGCCATTTGATTTTAACATTTGGTGTGGCTCTACAAATAACAACGCCAATAATTCTTCAGTTTTTTTCTGTTCAACACATTTATTTGTAGCCTTGGGTGTATTGAACATTGCCATATATAGTTGAGTTTTAGTATTTAGCTTTGTTTCTACCTCCTTTTCAGATTGCTCTGATTGCCTAGACATTTAGCTTCCAGTGCCCTGTCTAATGTTCCAATTTAATTTACTTTCATTTATTTAGCAAATTGTCTTTCTTGTTTCAGCAAAACTCATTCAGCGTATACCCAAAGCATCGAAAGACAATATGCTTTGTTTCTGTCCTCTGGTCTGTAAGGGATTTCTCTGATCCTTTCATTGTAGATTGACTGTGATGGCCTTTTCTTTCTTTTTTTCCTACCTGTGATTGATTCCATTGTGGGGGGGATAAACACCTCTGTGGATGGATGAGAGGACGAAAATGAGGATGTGGGTCAAGCATGAGAGTCAGTGTTTGTAGATGGGGCAGAAAGGAGTTTAAGGGTGACAGTGGTTTGAGAAAATCAACGTGTGGATTGATCAGAATCTACTTTGGGTTGCCTGGGTTACATGACATGAAAATATCACCCAAGGAATTCAGGAGATCAATAAAATACACTAATTATCTAAAAATGAATTTCAAAATGGGAGGAAGTGTAAGGTTCATTTGGCTGTATGTGTTGCTGAAAGCATTGTCATGCCAATTTTATGGGGACTGTTATAAGGCACTCTGGGAAATGTAGGAAATTACCAACTGAAGTAGACAAGGCATGGTCTGAGTGTAAATGGGTATGGATGAAATTACACCACTTGATCACACAAATAGCTCCTGCATTGCAGTGAACTTCACAGAGTGGTGATATATAGCGAGGGGAGAGGGCGGATTTTTCTTTAGTTGTCATCATCCTATCAGAACAAAACCCTCAAGCATTGAAATAAATGCTTCAAATTTAGGATTGAGCACACCGCATGCCATGAGATGCGACTTAAGACCAGATGAAATGGAATTAAAATGATAGGCCATCTCGGGGGTGCAGACAGAAAAGTTTCCTTTTCAGCTTTCTGGCTTTCAAGTGAGCACTTCTGTTTGATCTTAGAAACCCAGGCTTCACATCCATCCCAGCTCCGCCCTCCCTGTACAAATCTGTCAATTAGGTGAAGAATAGTGCTGCTTTTTTTTCTTGGCCTGATTTTGCAGATGTCATTCCACAATGTGCTTAGAGGATTAAGAGCCCCCAAAAGAAAGAGTCTCAATCTTCAACTCATGTATATGATTTATCCTTTTAAAGAGTTTAATGTGTCCTGCATCATATTTAAAGGAATAATACTTTACTAAAATACTAGTGTTTATAGCGAAACAAGACTCAAAGTCTAAAACCTCAGTCTAAAACATCTTTCTGTCCAATACCAAAGTATTGTCAACTGATAAAATTGAATAAATGTTGGTTCACGTTAGTGTTGCTGCATGTTTTACTGCATTTACTTCAAATCACAAACTACTTTCATCAATGCTGACCATTGCTTTAGATTTTTGAACTTGAACTTGAACATGAACTTTAGCAGAATTAGTGTGGACAGTCTGTATAAGCGACAAGTAACGTGATGTCCCTAAACAATGTGCTTCTGGGATCCGAGTCCTAGTTATTGCTCTTGCAGACATGATGTTCACTGTGATAGAAAATTTAACTTAAGCAAGTTTCTTTGTGAGTTGATTTTCACAATGTAGTAAAATAAATAGAAAAGACTGGCTGCAGCGTAGAGTGTGGAAAAACACTAAAAACTAAATTACAACAGTAAATAGTTGATTTGTAGTAAATGGACTGAGAAAACAAAAAGACCAGTAAGGACCTTGTTATGTAATGTAAACTCTAAACTGGCTGACTGATTCTTTATGGCTTTCTCTCAGCTGAAGAGCAGTTTGGCTCCTGTATGAGAGCTGCTTTTGGACGTGTGCCTGGTGGAGGCAACCTGAACAGAATATATAGCATGCTGTATAAATCTGCTCAAAGACGGAGGTGACAGCAGCATGTGTGTGTCGCCAACAACAGCGAGTAACTGACTGCCGTACAATGAGCTGCAGTTTCTGCTCGTCGCTGTCAAATCGCGGTTGTTATTCTGCAGCTTCAGTCTGTGATTTACTCGCCCGGGCTGAATGGGTTTATGTAAATATAACAACAGGTATTTAACTAAGTCACTGAGCCTCACACAGACTGCCGAGCTGAAAAGATATTCGCTTCACAGGCAGAAAGATGATGATGAAATTATGCAGAGTGAGGGACAAGCTGTTATGTTGAAGGTGAGGAAGTGAACTTTAAACACTTAAAACTTGGAGTACAATTTTGACAATATCAAGTCAAAATCATACTTTAAGAGGACAGGATGGATGAGGGGAACTTCTTCACAGGAAGTATTGGGTACCGATACGATGTGTAGTTGTCCACAATGCTGTATAGCTTGCAAACATGCTCCAATTGTTAAAACAGCAGAGCTTCATGTCGACTCAATCGTGTAAGGTCATCTTAGTTGGAACTTTAGTGACACTCCTGCAAGAGTTGTTTACCCAGAGCAAAGACCTCCAATATTTAGGTACAAGTACTGTCACAAAGCATTAAGAAAAACAAATTATGGTTAATGCTGGAGTGCAGTGCAATATATATCTTTTTTATTTATAATTGAATGGAAGAGGGAAAATTAAGGTTTTGGAGAAATGTCACTCCTTTAGCCTTTAAGTCTGTGAGTGGGCGGGCTGGTGTCTGTGTTTGATAGCTTAGCTGGCAGGGGCACAGAGATGCAATGCAAACACATCACGATGGTATGATGGACAGACAGTGTTTTTTTTAGCAGTGGTATTAAGCAACAAATATCACATCTGCAGATAGTTTTTAGATGGTCAAAATTGTAGCTGATCTGCTAATTAGCCAACGTGATCTCATCCCTTCTCGTCATACTATGCTGCTTGGGCAGCCTTTTGCGTAGTTTCTTGATGCAGAACGTTTGTGCGTGGTTAACGTTGTAACACGTGGTTAGGTTTAGGCAACAAAACTACTTGGTTAGGGATAAAAACATCATGGTTTGGTTGCCAATAAGTACGCTTGTGATGTGGCTTAAGCTACGGACAAAATGTCATGTGACTCTGCAACGCATACAACGTTGCAGAGTCTTGTATGACATCCTACAAGCAACACATCAATTTCCGCTCGTTACATGCATAGTCTTTTCAAAATAAACCTCTGTCTTCACAGGAAACAACTTCCTTAGGTTTAGGCAACAAAACTACTTAGTTAGGTTGAGGAAAAGATCGTGGTTTGGCTTAAAATAACTCCCCTGAGTAAATGTCCTGTGTTTGACCCATGGACCACCCCTCCAAACTGCCCTTAGAGGACTTCTCGCTCTTAATACTACGTCCGTTGCTGAACGTCTAATAATGACGTGGATGGGTTTATATTGGAGTTAGTTGAAAGCCCGGTGCGTCTCATACAGATGCTAAAGGGCGCCTTGTACGCTGATGGCCACTGCCGTAGCATCAGTATTTGATGCCCTGGGAGTGAGACCAGGCTTTTTCTCCAATGAATGTTCCTTTGGCAGCTCGTTCTGCAAACAAAGATGCAAGACGTGTCCATTCTTCTACATTAGATGAGGGAACAGCTAGGATATGAGGCTTTGTTGTGCCTTGTCTTAAGCTGTTGTCTGGCTGTCAGCGTCACCTGTTTTATGAAAAAATAAATCATTTGATGTGCATTGTAGTTCTTTGTCAATGTAGACAGTAAAACAATCCAGACTGGGATATGCACAAACAAGTCTTGAAAACATCCTTGTAGAACAGCTCCAATCTGCCGTTTTAAACAGCGAGGCCGGCGTGATAAAGGATTTGACCCGAATACGTCCACCCAGGTCCCCGGTGACTCGAGCCTGCCACTGCGACGCTGCCACGGCCGTGATTTTCCATTAGTGTGTGACAGCGGGGCCGTTTATAGCAGCGAAGCCCTGTGGAGAAGGAGGTTAGCTGTAATTATTCAGCTGATAGGTCATGAGCAGAGCAGGCCTGTCACACCTCTCCTGGTTCTCTGGACTGAGCCAATCAGAAGCCAGGAGGAGCGCTTGGATATTAGTCAGACTAGCACCAAGCGTTTCCCCAGAGACAAACTGCACTTTCACTAGTAGCCATTTCATATTTCATTCGAGGACTCTTTCAGTCGTATCTCCTACATGCCACTAATACTACTATTAGCCTGGTTAACACACATGCTAATAAAGTTGCTTTTTATCCTGACCTATTTCTGCAAATAGACTTATACCAGATATGAAAGATAAAAGTTGACACTAAAGAAGGAAAATGGTTTTATTTTTCGGTCAGGGCAGGATTCAATTAGCATTTTTTTTGTTTCAGCTTTTGTCTCCAGCTCACATCTATCTTTCCATTTCATGCCATCTGATGTTCATATTGCACATCATCAAAAGGAGTGGGTGCAATTTGCAGGGTCATAATATGATGGAGGCGAATGCGGAGCTGAATGTGTTAGAAATGGAATTTTCGTGACAATGGGTCTCTCCCCCTTTGTAAGATTGACTCGACGCAGTGCATTACACACACAAATCTGGAGTCAGTAATTGTGAAGATTACCCGCCATTCACTTCTGATTGTCTCTGCATTTGTTTAAAGCTTGAGATGTCAAAGTTTCCATCACACGTCTTTTGAAACAGCCCTCACAGTGATGAGCAGAAATTGAATGGAAATATTCTATTTGATGAAAACGTGTGCCAGCCTGTCGCTTCAAACTTCACTTGAGAGCAGCACGACCAATGAGCGCGTCTACCATCACTTCTTTAAACTTGGATTAATTGTGTGGGAAAATGTTTATCTTCATTTTTTCAAGAAGTGAGAAGTCAACTCAATCTTGGATATTTCTTTTACTTTTACGGAGGAGGCTCTGATGGGATTAAATTCCAGGCCAGGCAGATTAAAGGAGCAGTAAGACATGCACTGACTTGTGCTGAAGAATTTCTTTGTTGTTTCTTTGTTCTTTCTTTGTTTTTATTTTAATATTGTAGGAGTTGTTAGTGTGGAACGCATCATTACTGACCTCTGCGGTGAGAAAAACATGGAGGCTTTCTCTGTATAATTCCAGACCACGTCGTGTTTTGAGTGTGCTCACAGTCAACTCTGCCCCACAATGCAATGCACAAAGGAAATGGAGGAGCTAAACTGCAAAACTTTAACACAAATTGCAGACAGTTGTGGTGCAACTTTAGGAAGCTCTTTGACAATAAAGTATTGGATCTTTGGAAACATACGCATTTGTAGAATAACTGCTAAAACAGTAAACTATGAAAATGAGACCACAGAAAAAAAATAATTATATAGGTTTAAACAAACTAATGTTATGGTACCATGCTGGAAATCAGATAGTGTTTATATTTTTGAAAGGTCTTAGGGTGATGAATCTTTACCATTGACTGCAGGGCAGTGATGTTCAACTTAACATAAGTGGTGTTTGGGGAAATATACTTTCAATATTTAAGAGAGCTTTATTGTCATGGTTGCCGACAAGGAAATTGTAAGACAGAATGTCCTTGGAAAAGCAGCAAATACTGTAATACTGATACAAATCAATCAATCAAAATATCAAAAAAATACTGTAGTAGATACATACAGAGATAAATAGAGTTTTAAAATAAAAAAATATGTATGGTAAAACATTGTGAAAACTTGTGAACTTAATGCACTTGGTCTCTATCATAATAGATTTTTTACCTAACTTCACCTCTACCATACTGATGTTGCCATAGCCACAGTCTGCCTGTAGTTATTAATCGTGTCATACACTGTCTGGTAAGTGCAAACACACACACACACGCACTTCGAATATAACTTTCTTTCCAGGAAAAAATATGTCTATATATTTCGATTATTGCTCATTGAGTATTAGGTTAAAAACAGTGAGTATTAATATTTCTATTACAAATATGCTATTTGCCTAACAAATACTTGTAAATAAGTTGGGAAAAGCATAGTGGAGCGAGAACTGGATGACGCACACTGTCATGTGGCATTCCTCTGTGAATTAATTTCTGGAGGTTTCCTGTAGATTGCCTCTCTGCAATGAATGGCTCAAAAAACAGCATCATGTCCAAGAAGGGAACTTTTGTGAAATAAGTTTTCTGACCATCAGAGGACAAATATGGAAAATCTGGTTCCATAGAGGGCAACCATGGTTATGCAGTGGCTTCCATTTTTTTCTTTGTTTGACCTTGGTGGCATCAGACAGCCAATAAGACCCTCAGACTCATACTCGCGGTGTTGGAAACGCCACTCAGGTTGATGATTCACTCTATCAATAAAAAAAGTGAAAGTGGCAAATGATCTTTGGGCTTCTTCAGCTGCTGTCCTTTGTAGGGGGACGTTAGCTTGCTGTGCAGGTTTCCTCCCCAGACTGAGCAGAGATGATGAGTTTGTGTGACCTCGGTTTTATCAGATTTCCAATAAGTCTTTGCTCATATACAGGTTCTGAGTCAAGGACCTGAGTGGTCAAACACACAGCGCTGGAGTGGACACACAAGCGATTATATGATAACTAAGAAAATATTAGCAATCCTTGTGTCATTATCATGTAAATGTATTCACTGTGGATGACATTTATCTTCAGCTCCAATGACCTTAGTTCAATTTCAATTAGATGTTTCAAGTTTTTTAAGCAAATTTTTATAACTATGACTTTGGACTTTTAAGTAATTTTACTTGGTTACCCAACATTTTGGTGTACCAACATACCCAATATTAGGTGTGAGAACGTAAAACAACTGGAAGGAGATGAAGACTTTACTTAGGAGGAAAGCTCAATGGCTCATGTGCTCAAAGAGTGTTGCACCATTAGGTTTGAATCTCTTATTCTCTTGTACTGTAGATGGGAGTAAAAAAGGACTCATCTTACTCACTACAGGTCATTTTATCTGTACTATCTTAGCTACAACAGTACATGTACAGTATCCCTAATTTTTGGGATGTTATTGTTGAATATCCTGCATACTTTGAGTCAGGTGGATTATGGAAATTCTAACTTCAGCCATAGCATATTGTTCATAATCTAGGCTGACTGCACCTCTTGGAAGGTATGTGATAACTGATGGGATACACACCTGTTGCTAATCAACCAATCATCACTAAGTAGAAGGATGCATGGTTGTCTTCACTGCTCAAGCGTCTGACAATGTGTGCTAACATGACACAACATTATTTTTTTCGATGAAAACAGTGAAAGTCTGCTGAAGCCAAAAACACCATCACAGCAGGGAGAATGAACCAAAACAGTAAAGTTGTTGGCCGGACAGCTAAACAATGAGCTGAAACAGTTGTTGAGGTATTTCAGTCTGGACCAACGTTTTAGTTTGTTAATGGACAGACATGAAAAGCTGTTCGGTTTTCACTTGCAAGTAATATATCCCAGCTGACGACACATTCTCTATATTCATTATACAGTGTGTTCTGTATATTTCCCTCAGGCCTTTAAGGAATCTGATTCATGAATGTGTGTGAGCATTAAATTGTCAGACAGCACAAAATATGTTAAGCATTTAACAAAACAAAAGTCATCTTGAGATAGAAATGGACATAACCTTTGTAATTTTGTTGCTTTATTGCTCAGTAGAAAAACAATTGCACTTTAAAGATGAGTCTGTACACGATTGCGTTCCTTCTATAAAAGACATATTCTTGCATTTCATCGGCACACTGTGCAGGGATAATTGTTTCACAGATGTTTGGCAATTCGCTCCAGTTTCCATAGAGTTTTGGCTTGCAAAAATCCCACATGTCACCATATGCTGTGTTGGTACCTTGAATGAAAATACATGGAGCAGGTATTTCCCATGGTCGGAATTGTTAAGGCAACAATTGAAAAAGACGAGATGAAAAGAGGCAAAAGAAGTGGCAATCCATTATATCCAGCAGAGTTTGTGTTTTTGACTCTTGGAGATTCTTGAGGTCCAAACTTGAGCTCTGTGTTTTCTCCACAGGACCGTGGTTCTCCTACCCTGGGGAAGGACAGAGTACAGACAGTGGATACATTTTTTTTAATCAGTTTTTATCAGTATTTTTAAGTAATGTGATCTTCAATTGACAGCAGATTGACGGACTGTTTGTGTCAGTGGTGCTCAAGCAAGCGTGTTACTTTTACCTTCTTCCTCATCACAAGCTCAGGCTGTATGATTGTATTCTGGGTGTTGTTTTGTGGTCCGACCAGCAGACTGGATCACTGCTGTACCACGGAGGATGTTTCTGAAGCAGCACGTTATTCACTTGTAGCTTCCATTCTTATCTGGACAGCAGAGAAACAGAGGTCAAGTTAACAAGGCAGGCAGACAATGTGTTGTTTAGTTATACAAGCTGATATTTAACACACTTTAAAGAATGAGGCCAGCGTAATTCTGTTTTTCTTATTATCAACAAATCCCACAAACTTGACTTGAATGAAAGCATAATTTTGTTCCTGAGAAAACAAGGTAAAATAAATGTATTATTCACCTGATCAAAGCTGATCATTGTTTTATGGTCTTTTTCTGTGGAAGACGCCTCATCTCACCGTCCAGTGGCCTCAGTTGGCGCCCCGGTTGAAGTGCTCCAGCACGGTGGCGTTGGTTCTCTCAAACAGCCACTGCTGGCTAAGAGAGGAGGGGTCACACGTGTTCATGAAGACACGCCGCTCACTCGGGCTGCTGTCGATACAGCTGTTACTGACGGGGTGATACAGACTCTTATCCTGGAGGAAAGAGAAAGAGAACTGGTATTTATTTCCTTCTTGATATGATTTTGGGGACAATTTGTGAAATATTAAATCACATACTTTGCATTACATTCTCGCAAATGAATACAATTTGCTCCACTGTGATTTGTTATGTTAAACCATTATATACCACTCATTCCACATTTATTTCTAAAACAGACGGTTGTCAACAACAGGACAGTTGGAAGGCTGAAAAGAGGATGCATGCTGTAAATACCATCATTTTCTACAGGTAATAAACTCCAAACTCTCAGTCTCCACTTCCCCCTGCCGTACCTCTCTGTAGCGCCACAGCTGGTTGCCCTTCATGCCGTGACAGTCATACAGGGTGACGGGGCTGCTGTGGGAGACGGCGTCGAAGCAGACCTTCCTAGTGTGCATGGGGTCGCCCACCCGGATATCCTCCCTCCAACCAAATGTTAACACCTGCAGGGAACACATCTCAAATGTAACTGACATCACACTGTTTCCCTCCTCTGCTGCGCTTCCTGAGGTTTCTATCACTATTCCCTTTTGCAGTGTTTCTTTGTGGATTGTTTCCTTATTCAAATTTAATGTATGGGGATAGTGTGTCATATGTTGTACAGGTTGCAAATCCCTCTGAATCAAACAAATTTCAAAATTTCATGGCAATCCATTTGGTCAACATTTTTCCTTTTAAACAAAGCGTTACACCAACAGAACGGCTAACGTTGCCGTTTCAAGAGCCACGCTAGCGCAGCTAAATATACCCAAATACATTAACAAAGACACACAGTTCTGAAACAACTGGCCAATGGGACAACCTAACCATTAATCCCTGCTTGAGCATGATCATTTGTCATGGTCCTTTCAGATACAACCATAGGAAGTGCAGCACTCCAACCATACAGCATGAGGTGACTGTTGCACGAAAACCTCCCTGGTCATGAGTCTCCCATGAGACATTTTACTGGAGAAAGTGTAATGAATGACCCTCACTTGTCCATGGCTCCAGGCCACCTCGCCCCGCCCCTTCACACAGCTCTCCAGGCGGATGGGGCTCCCTGACACAAAGTGTTTGATCTCCATGCACATCCCACTGCCCACGTTCCTTATCTACAAAACACACACACACACAAATACACAGACATGGAGTCAGAGAAACAGGGACAGCTTGCTCTTTAGTTATGGACAGTCACAGCACAGGACTCATCAGATAGTATTTTTAATCCAGCCTAGTCATGGCTGGATTAAGGCCTTCATGGGCCCCTGTGATTTTAATTTAAACCTGAAATGTTGATTTATTACAGATCATGTGTGTTTTGGCCCTGTTTGGTGAACATTTCCCACAGTATTTCATCACGTTTATTGGACAACCTATAAAATGAAATTTGCGTAATTCTGATTTTGGATCTGCGTAAAATAATCCTATTTCAGTATATATTCTCTCTTACCAGTGCCCTTGTTTAAGAATGATCTGATCACACATCTTTTTTTAATACACAACTGAACATGTACCTAAATTCCGGAGGACTTTGTGCTGTCGGTTTGTTGCTTGTGCCCACATAAATTCAATGTTTTTGTTTTTTTGTACACTTGGAAGGGCCCAAAGGCATGTTTGGCCCCTGGGTGTGCACCCAAGATGCATCTGATGATAGTTGCAGCATGCAGGAGGAGAAGCCAAAAATCCGGTGTTATTGCAAACATGTTTCATCACTGTTTCTTCTCTGGTTAGACTACGGGGGACTTGGCTATTGCTATCTCCAGCCCGATGCACGCCCCTCTTTCAACTTGGAATACTCTCAATATTAGTATTTCATTTCTGGTAAGTCAAAAACCTTGTGTTGAATTGAATACGATATGTTGCCCGATGGTCACCGTTGTCTCCAGCAAACTTTGTAGCACCAAGCAGTATTTGTGCAGGAAGTAGTTCAAAGATTTGTAAATATTGTTCTTCTGTGACTTGATTCTGAATATATTAAAGATAAGCTCGCAAAGTACGGTCATGGTGAATGCACTAATTTCAAAGTGTTTGGTTGTTCCGAGACCAGAGTTTGGGAAGGAGCCTTAAGGCATTAACAAAGTTTCCAGATAATTTAAGGGGAGGTAGAAACCGCTGACATTTTCAAACAAAGGATAAAAACAGTGTTTTAACTTTGCTTTTAGCGAAGGAGCAGTTTATACTCATTTCCTCCTTCCTTTGATATTGTTATTCCTCTTACTTTTGTCTCTGCAGATTTTCTTTTTATTTCTGAAATAATAAGAAGGTAGAGGACTCTCATCAGTCACGAACAAACTTTAAATAACTGTGTTAGTGCTGACAGTGGGTGGGAATTCATTCCCTTATTATTATCTCCACCAGGAGATTATGTATGGTTGTGCGTGTGTGTGCCTCTCTGTGTCTGTCTGTCTGTCCATAGCTAATCTGGCATACTGCCGTACCCATCAGCCTTATATTTTTTGTGCTCATTTAAGACTGTAAGCTCAAGGACCTCTGATGATTGCACTAACTCACACTTTTTGAAAACGTATTTAATGGACTTGTATACCATCACTGACTGTGGACTGCTCACCACTCTTATAACTGGTCAGTAGGGGCCACAAGTGATCAACAACTGCTTCAGTTTGGACTCCGCTACAGATTACAAATTGTTCCTCTGTTGATTGGCACACCTAGGTAAGACAAGTGTTTATGTGTATATGTGTCATGACCCTAGCTCAAGGAAGCAACATAAAGGAAAAAAAACAAAGTTGAATAAACTAAACTTTGAATTGGAATAAATAAACAAAAGAAAACAAAGAGCAAACAAAGTGGTGAGGGGCGCCTCTGCTCCCGCAAAGCCAGCTGGTTGGGAGTGTGGCTGATAGAGTGCTGCTGGGTGGAGGAGGGGCTTTTAAACTCAGGTACTCAGAGCAGGTGCCACACATCGACAATTAGGGATCAAGATAATTTTGTGCTCTGTTGGTTTGTGTGTACAAGCATGGGTGCACATAAACATTTTCAAATCTGTGTGTATTTCTCTGTACGTTTTCTTCTCCGTGCAATCTGTGAAACATCTATCTTGGACCACACTTATCAAAGCAGTTCCATAAACTCATCCTTACCTCTCCCCAGGCAGCAGCAGGAGGCTCCACCATTGGGTAGTGTTTGGGCAGATCCCATGCCACCTCGCTCATGAACCACTTGAAGTTCTTGCAGTTGAGGCGGTTCCTCAGCTCCTTCTGGGCCGTCATGTCTCCTGCTGACAGGTGGCGGTACTCGGGCCGACGCTGGTAGACGTATTCGGCGTATTCGTCCATCCACACCTCTGCCACACGTTTTAGATTCTGGAATCAAATCAAGGAGAGAGTCAACCGGAGAGATCCATTCACTAAACAGCCTACTTTTCCCAGCAGGCATATCTCAAGTGTGCCAGAATGTCTATGAGCCTCCCACAAATAAACACATAATCCTACAGTCCCTGGCAGTGACAATGCTCTTTTGGAACCACATTGGACTGTTTTGTGAAAATAAATGTTTACATAGTCTGCTGTCAATCCTGCAGATTGGTCTCAGGGAGTCTGCACCGACAATGACATCCATTTATTGACTCTGCTTCGGACTAACCCAACATAACAGCTACATTATGCTACTCCGCTACAGCTGTTAAAACTTTTTCCCATTAAAATCCATTTGAGCCAACTGAATTCAAGCTGACCTTATCAGTTCGTTACCATGAATGCAGTTTTAGTTGGAGTACTGTAGCACTTCAATAAAAAAGACATCATTTAAAGAATGATACAAAGGGATAAAACTGATGATGAAACAGCTATTTCAATGTTGTGCAGGGAACAAAACGAGTTGATTTTTAGTACCTTTGTATAAATGTTCTCCATCATATGCAGGGTCAGGCTGATCAAGGACCATCAACATTCCACTGAGGTTCAGTTTAAAGACTGCTAGTCAGAATAAAAAGTCAAATCAAAGGCCAGTGCCTTTCTATTCAGTTGCATACTGAGCCAAGTACCAGGCTGCGGCAGAGGCATACGTAATGAATGGTGTTAGGCTACACCCCAGATGATTTAGCGCTTTTAGACAATTTCTCATTCCTTGTAGGTACTTTGAAGCATTCAAGGAACAAAGAAACTTAAGCTCATTCTTCACAGTAAGGCTAGAAGTTGTAGATAGCGGATACACTGCCTCTCCTCTGGTGGTCTTTTGTTAGTAGATGCTGAGCCGACTGTAAAGTGCTCTCGTGCACGGAGGAGAAAGAGGAGAGTACTTAGTAGAGGATGTACCAAAGAAAAGCGCTGCCATTTGTTATACTGCACCACTTAAATACTGTAGCTCACATTAGGGGGATGTGTGTATGTGTGTAAGTGTACAGTTTGTGTTTGCATACGTGTAGTAGTGTTTATGTATGTTTATGTATGTATGTAAGGTTTATTTGTGTACTTGAGCTTAATTAGACAAAGGTTCATTCACTCCTTCTTGTTAGCTCATGTATTCACTTACATTCACTCACAGTGCAGTACAAGGAGACAGAAGTTGTTTGTGTTCTGTGTGTGTGTGTGTGTGTTTGTCTGTGTCTGTGTGTATGTGTGTGTGTGTGTGTGTGTGTGTGTGTGTGTGTGTGTGTGTGTGTGTGTGTGTGTGTGTGTGTGTGTGCGTGCGTGTGCGTGTGCGTGTGTGTGTATTTGCATGAAAATTATGACTTTCCCCCATCTCTGTACTCCAATAATACGCTAAATATTTCCTGTGCTGGAATATATTTGCTTTCACATCAAGCCATATTTCAGCACAGAGCCAAAAATGGTGTTTTGTGAATTAAATTAAACTGTAATTTAAATGCTGAAGAGCCCTGCTTGTGAATACCACAGAATACTAACAAAGTTAAAATCAGTTTTGATGATGTCATGAGCATAATTTGATTTTGCTTCATTCAGTGTTTGTTTAATCTTATTGATTTGAGCTTTTCAAAGAGACACAAGAACAAATAAGTGTTAGTGCTAATATGACTATTATAAACATGTGAGCTACTGTATTGTTGCTGTGAACGAGCTTTGCAGTCTGTGCCATTCAAAAGCAACAGAATACCTGCCTGTGAATTGTAACATTCAGACCTGATGAATGAGAAATATTACAATAAACCAACAGAGACAAGGCTTTCATCCAGGAGACCGCTGTTTGTGTCCCGTGCATCACGTTACAATCAGCTGTTCGTTCGTGTCCCGTGTTCACAACGTTCAGGGTCATTTTCACTGTACAAACGTAGTTGTTTAAAGCCCAACCCTGAAGTTTTTTCCTGAACCTAACTATAGTGGTTTTGATGCGTTGTTATGGTTATTACGTTACGATGGTATGCTGTTACATTATTCTTTGAACAAAAACCATGATCTTTTTTCTAACCAGAACCAAGTAGATTTGTTGGCTAAGCCTAACCAATCGTTTCACTACGTTAGTGGCATTGCGTTTCTGCAAGCGTGATACTAGGCTGATATGAAACGGATTCATGAAATGGATTTTTGGTTCAGAAAGGTCGACATTCAGAATATCCGTGGTTTGCAGAAACATCCAATGCCAAAAAATTTTTCTGCCGACTCTGTTGGGATATCTCAACCGCTGCGGCTTAAATTTGGATTAATTTGAATCACTTTTAAGTCCCGCAACTTTATGAAAGTGCAATATAACACTAACATTTGTAAACCTGATCTAATTTTAGAAGATAGAGTACTTTTCATAAGGTAGGTTTGACCTGTCTTTATCCTATGATGATCAGTATACTTCAGATCAAATTGAGTTTTACAGTGTGGTGCACCAGAAATGTGGGGGAGCTCAAAGGAGTGTTGGACAGCAGGTCTACCCTGTGGTTTATGCTAGCTGAGCTCATTTGATTGTAAAAAATAGGATCTGAATGGATCAGCCTTTAAACAGCCAATACAGATCCATTATGCTTCAATGAGTCCTACTTACAATATAATGTAACCCATTGTTGTGTTGTGACTCAGATGTAACAGAGGTGATGTGACAGCATTGCACTCACACTGAACCCCTGTGTCAGACTGCTATAGTACACAGAGAATCTGTGACTGATCTGCTGTATTGTATTTTGTCATGAACCGTGAAGGCATACAGTACAGTGTGAAGAATTACCTTCGCCAAGCTGATACCACCAGGGACCTTGTAGGGGACGTACTTCCTATAGATGTGTCCTACCCTGGAGCAAGGGATGTCCTCCATCCGACCACCACACATCCACACCTACAGAGACACACAGGAAGAGAGGAAGCTCTTTCATCAGACGGATCTGCTTTGTCCATCTTAAAATTCAAAGGCAGAAAGTTGCGGAAAGGTAGAAGGGAGGTGAAGTGAGGAGACGATCAAGGAGATGAGGAGGAGACTGATGGCTGAGAAGAAAGAGGCATGAAGTACAGTGGTTCTAACAGGCTTATAAATCCTGGGAGACTAAGAGGAGAGAGGAGTGAATTGGGAGGGGGAGGCAATAAAGATGAAATGGCAGGATAGTGGAGGAAGAAGAGAAGACACCAAAACCAAATTATGATATGATGGTGACCTGACTTCACCTGAGCAGCAGGGTGGGATTAGAGAAAGACTGAGCCGCTGGGTTCATCATTGGTGCAGTATACTGTGAGTGTTTAAGCTGATATTGAAGAAACAATGGCAACTGCAGAAACTGCTCAAACTTTTCAGGAAAACTAGGCATGATGTCTCTTTGAAATACTTAAATTATGTAATGAGATTTTATGTTTTAAGCACCATGATTGTCTTAAGTAAAAACGAACCTTCCATTACAGTAATTTTATCTGTTTCTTTCCCATTCCCTTGTCTATCTCTCACAACCGAGACACCCAGCAGTGGCTGCTCATTTTAATCCTCCAACTATAATGAAGACAACAGTGATGATTCTCTTTCTTGGCTTGCAATGTTGAAAATAAACCTTGAGAAAGAAAGGGAGGCAATGAAGAGGATGACGATGAAAGAAAGACTTAGAGACAGCAGGCGAGATGGGGGAAAAAAAAGGGTTTTGTTTTAAAGACAATAGAAAAATGAAAAGTAGGGAAATGAGAAGCTGGATTTAAACATGGAAACAAACAAGCTACGTATCGGAAGAAATAGGTGTAGGGCTTGCAAATTGTTTCTGCAGAGTAAAGTCCTTTAATATGTAAATAAGATGTATGCTATTTGAAGGTTAGAGGCAGGCTGGAGCTGCTGGGAGTTCAAGAACGTGGACGGAATAATGGAACATGAAATATGCATATTTTACATATGATTTCATGGTGTAGGCACGTACAACACAGAGTTCAAAGGGGGTGTAAAGGCAGTGGTCGACCTCCTGCCCACCTGAAATGACCTGAATTCAGTGCATTTACAGGTGTGAACAGATAGCCCTACCCACTGTGTTCCTACATGTACAGTACATTTAAATACATTACGCTGAGTAGCCTAATAAGGAAGTCTAAGCAATATTGCCTAAAATCAATGGTCCATCTATATAACAGCAACATCAAGTCCGGACCAAATATGATATAAAAAAGACTGCGGCATTCCACAATGGATGCCTGAGAAGACTATGTGTCATCTTCTGGCTAAACAGAATGGCAGCCTTGGAACAAATGCAAGAACATCATCGGCGACACAAGGCAGAGGTGATTGCAATGGCTGGGCCATGTGTTTATGATGGAAGCAGATCACGTCCCAAAGGTTTTGACTCATCCAGGCAAAAGAAAATGACCTGCTACAGAACTGTGTCGGACAAGCTATACCGAAGATGGACTTAAATTGGGATGAGGCCTAATACGTTGCCAAGGTTAAGGGACGATAGAGGGAGCTGATTGAGACCTGATGTAAGGGGATGTAGGGGATTAGGTAAGGCTGTGTGTACATATAGTGTTTGTTTGTTTGTTTTTCTGAGTGACAGCATCTTTTTTAAATTGTTCCCAATGAGAAGAGAGTGAATGCAGCTGCATGCGGACTCTTAAAAAAAAAAGCGTCTTTTGTTCAGAGTGCTCTGACTTTTTTGTGCGGCCACTCAACGCTTTTCTGCCCGAAAGAAATGCTATATGGACATGCAGCCGTATAAGTATTCATGGTCCCCAGAGGATGATCCCAAATGTTGTGGTGACCTTCAAACCTTTCTGCCGACAAATACACATTTTCTCCTTAGCTAAAAACTACAGATTCTAGCTGTTTTAGGCCCTGATCAGACATAGTGCATTTTAGCAGCCTGAGGCGGCTTTCTGTATTTGTTTTCAATGAGAGTTTTGCGTGCTGCCTTTGCATTGCTGGGTGTCATGCGTTTTTCCACGCTATGCGTTTTTGCAGGAGTGGCCTGAACGCCTCGAGTTGAAAAAAAAATCAACACAGAGCAGAAAAGTGCCCGAAGTCATTAGCGGTTCTTCTCATTACCCCAAGCTATATGACTTTACCATCTGTAGTTACCGTGATCTGAACAGAAAACAGCAGGCCGGGTGGCAAATTAGTACATTACTTGAGATTTTGGGAAAGTGGTTTACATCAATTTAAACTGTACTATTAACTATTAGGTAGCCTACAGTTCATGGTTTGTGTTAAGCTAATGTTTGCACACATTCAGTGGTTGCCAAGCAACAATTGAAAAAAAAAAAGATTTAGCAAACTGCAAAACACTCTCTGTCTGATCAGGGCCTTAGGCTGTTGTGGCCTTTTTATTCTACCTTTTCTGAAAATTGCTTGTTTCCCTTTCATTTCAAACTTTCTCACTTAGATCGAGTTTGTGTTGTTACAAAACAACTCACCACATGGGAATCATTTAAATCCCCAACTAACATTAGACCATTAAACCATCCAGAACCAAAAAGTCTTCATTGCCCTGTGTTGACATCATTGTCACTGCAGCACAACCAGCCTCTGCTGCAGATGAAGCTCCACCACCAGTGAACCCACTCAGATCAGCTGATAGAGAGAAACTACAGAACAACAAAATTCACTCCAACTGCATGAATAAAACATATTGCTGCAAGACAAAATCCAGCGTTGACTAAAAGTGCAACTAAAACTTGAGTCATCTCTATTGGTGTCTTTGAATAAATAAAACATAAGTTCAGTATATACTGTATTGCAGTGGCTCTGGTAATGTCTTTGCTTCCATTACATGAATAATAATGTCCTAACCAAAGACTGGCAGCAATAAACGTAAAGTCGAGATAAAAGAGGAATTTAATGCTTCAAGGTTAGTACTGGCTGCCACACCGATCTGAATGGACTGACCTCATGCTTTTTAACCAACAGATGGTTTTCAAGTTAATTGTTGTATTTGCTTGGTTTGACACCTGCTCCAGAGGACAATACAGAAAGCTGGTAATAAGCACGATGCAAAGAAATTCCACATGCCATTAACAATTAAGTTAGTTTTCTTTGGCCAACATAGACTACTTGATGGTGTTGTCATGGAAACAAGCATCAGAAAGCCAGTGCATTATCATGGTAGCAACAACATGACCTTATCAAGCATACCACTGGCCAATATGGGAAAGTTTATGTAAGTAGCCTATTACCCATCCAAAATTCTGAATGCTACAGTAAAAAGCATCATGCAATTTATTTTTTAATGTATGCTTTTAGAAAAAGTTTTCCTCTGCCAACTGTTTGCCAGTTAGCTAACTTTTACTCATAATATCTACTTTTTTGGCTACATCCATGGAGGATTAATTATTTCTGCCTCCAGAGCAGCTCTCTCTCTGACAAATGTTTGCATAACTGAAACTCCAATCTGCCGGAGCGGTACAACAAATCCACCATCACTTTTATGCCTTGCACTATCCTCTCCCTTGGTATGTGAGGTCATATTGCCTCTGTGCTCTGTGTGCCTGTATGTGCTGACATTATTTCACTGTGTGAGCTGGAAATGCTTGCTGTTCCCATACCAGTGTGACCAAGATGGAGCTTTAGATTAACTGTACCAGTGAATGAAGTGATTGTGTTTCACATGCGAGCCGGGCCTGGCTGTCTGCGGGAGCAGCAGTTTGGTTGGAAGGATTAGTATGAGAGCCTGTTACTCAGGAGATTGGCTGTCTGCTCTGTATCAGCTAATGGGGATCTTAATAAAAAGGAAACCAAATTGAATATCTGTGGGCATAAAGTAGGGTTAAGAGGCACAGCTAGGCATGTGCTGATAGCAAAATTTAATAGTACCATAATCTCGGCCAAAATAATAACCTTGGTATGGGATATTATCTCAGCAATTACTTAAGATGAAAAACTTCAAAACAGTATTAAGAGCTTTTCATGTCAGGCTCAGCCCTGGGTCACAGATGGTGTTAGTTGAGGCCTATCGTTCCACCTTTAAGTGTAAGAATCCTCACCTTTTGCTCAGTGTTTCAAAAACACTCAAGGGCAGACTGAGGGTTAAGGTGGAATTATACTTCTGCATCACAGTGTACTGTGGTCAAGTCTGAGGTGCCTCAGGTTTAGGAATTGATTTATATTTCAAATTTCATCCACCACCACAACACTATGTAGACAGAGGCTGTGTAGAGCTTTCATTCTATATCCCCAAGAAACTGTGTTGGAAATGAGTTTGTGAGATCACAAAATATGTCCATTGTGCAAGATTGATGAGCCTTTCTTCAACAACATCAACAATTGGAACAATTGCTAAAAATTGTTGCCTAAAATAACTCATTGGCTATGGGCATTTTCTGATCCGACACTCCTCTACCTTGCTTGTCAGTATCTTCCAACAACTGTTACAAATGACTATAAAAATATAATTCATATGAATATCTTCTGATCCGCCACTGCTATGGCTAAGGTTGGGTTGGGTTGAGGCACAAGGCAGGTTTTTCATGGACATTTGAGGGATTTTCTCCTCTCATGCAACCCAGAACATTAAGATCAGAGGTCAGCTGCACAACAGGCTCAAAGGAGCTGGTTTCAAGTTGGTGTGGGATGTGATGGGGACACTGCCAATAAGTATATCAATATAATCATAAATGTGTCTACAACCACTGTTTTTTAAATCCCATCATGAATACCAAAAATGGATGTTCTTCTTTCAGCTGTGTCATTGATTTTGGCCGACAGAAAACATGATCACACAAAGGTTTTGCTGAATAACAAGTGAGGAGAAAAGAAGAACGGTCCCATGAACATCCGTCTTCCATTTTCTCAAACTACCCCCCGTCTGTCAACGGCCCTGACACTCAACCTGGATTTAAATGTGAATAACCATTGCCTGTGTTTCTAATGTTGTCTGGGCTAGTTGAAACATGTGGACAAAGAAATTCTAATGAGTTTGAAGGGGAACATTAGAAATAGAGCAGGACTCTCAAAGACAGCGTCCTTGTGGTTTTGAAACAAATAAAGTCCTGAGTGAACAGAGACATAAAGCTTTCATTACAGAAGACAGAAACCAACCGAAAAGAGGATGATGCCATTGCCTGGGAACAGCATTGATTTCCAAGAGGACATATTTTATTATAATGATGCAGTGACAAAGGGCTAAAAAGGCGGCTGAATGGCTGGTTAGGGATGCTGAGTAAATACAGTAAATTCAAGAAATCTCATCAGTCTCACCTTTGTATAATAAATGAGCGCTCAATTAGCCAGTGGTTTATAAACATGGAAGTACATCATTTTACAATCCCATCCACAAAATGAGGAAAACTTTAACTGCAATTTAAATTTGCGATTTGAAAGTTGTTTACCTTGAAAGAGATCTCATACTGTTCTCCTCCCCAGATCTCCAGACCCGTGTCATATCCTCCCAGCTCCCAGAACCACTTCCTGTCCACAGCAAACAGTCCACCTGCCATCACTGGTGACCTGCAGGACACACAAAATACAACACACACACTCACTACTTGCAGTACAAATTGTACAACAGCTGCACCCAAAACTTAAAATTACATTTGCATGCACAACGGCAGCATCGCTTTCCATTTCTCACCTGCCAAAGAAAACATCTAAATACATGTTAGATTTACTCCCAAACAACTGCAACAGCTAACAAGGTCCTTGAACTCATCACTTTTTCTGAGTCAAAGGAACAAAGACGGAGAGAGAAAAAGCAAGGAGACATCAGAAATCATCACTTCTAACAGCTGAAATGTCAAAATGTCTACAGCGGGAACTTCTCAAGAGAGAAATAGACAGAGACACAAGCAGGAGCATATTGATTTCTGAGTCACTTTATAAACTTTATCCTTGAATAATAAATAATAAACTTTATGTGTATAACACTTTTCAAAACAGCAGTTTCTAAGTGCTTCACAGTTAATAATAAAAATGAATAATAGTACACAGCATGAAAACATATCCAATGTATAAAACGGAAGCAGATACTTAACATTAACATAACATAATTAAAAGACAAGTAAAACCAAAACCAAATGATTTGCAAGCAACACAATTATAAACACGCCAGCCTATAGAAGTGGGTTTCTTTTTTCAATCTTGCAGCAAAATATATTCCTATGATATTGATAAGTTCAATATGTTCACATGTTCACTGCAAGTGGCATGTTTAGTGATATATTGGAGAACCGATGAGTGTTTGAAACAAACTGAAAATATGAATTGTCTGCAGAATAGTGGATTGTGCTGCAAGAGTGGTTTAAGAGGTTTTTATGTATGTATGAAGCTACTGTCCACCATGAGGGAGCAACAAACCTTTCAGCCTACATGATTAAAATCTCAAATGACAAAAAATAGAAGAAAGAGAGAGCACACAGAGACGCAGACAGATTCAGAGTTCATGTATTTATGATGACACTATATCTCACCAGATAATGAAGATGCACTGAACAGTGCAGAACCAATTAACCCACTACAGAGCACTGTGGCTTCTGGCTGCTGTGACAAGCTCTGTGCTGCTGAGTGCAGGGCTTGTTAGCTGTTGTATTGCTGCTGTACTTGATTGTAGCCGCCGCACACCTGAGGCTGAAAAATTGGGGCAGCAGGTGCAGACACACACATTTATATTTGATTTTTTCCAAGGAACCCAACTCTCTCCACCAACCCGATTAATGTAACACTGATCTTCAATCTTCAACAATCAAACAAAAAATGTTCCCATCTTTTGATGCCCCCCTTTCCAAAAAAAAAATGCGTTCCTCTTCAGTGCAAAAATATCACAATACACGCTTGCAGGTACACCAGGTAGTCATAGTTACGAGCTGTTCATCAGGTGGAAGTCAGAGGCAGGCAGCCAGCAGGTAGTCTGCTCTCGCCAAAGTCGTCCCTGAGGAGGATCAATTAAAGGCAAACAGGGCAGCTACTGTACTGTCAGCAGTGAGAAACACTCCGGGCCTTCCCACGCCTCGTGAGCAGTGAGCAAAGATATGAGTCCTGTGGTGATAACAGGCAGGTTTCTGCAGTTTTCCTTCTCCAAGGGTGAAAAGGATGAAATGAATCCAGCAGTGATTACTGTACAAACACCTCTGTACTTCTCTCCGACTTTCTTTTTTTTGTTTTATGTCTTTAAACACATCTGTATCACTCTGGCCAAACAGCGTTGTCTTTAAAACCCCTGCTTGTTCTTTTTTTATAATTAAAGTAAAAACAATTTGGAGTGATGAAAACATTTATGTTTGCTGTGCCCACTGTGGGTTGTGCTATCCTGATGGGTTTCTAAATGTGTGATAAATGAATGGCTGTGTTTGCTGTGTAATGAAATTGACATCATGTCCAATTTACTTTCTCAATGGCAATAATATATATTCACTATCAGCATGTTTACAGACATTTACCAGTTTGCCATGTCATTCCAAAACCATGGGAATTCATTTATTGCTTTTGGAAAGGCTTTCCAACCAGATTTTGGAACTTGGCTGCAGGGATTTGCTCCCATTCAGCCACGGGAGCATTAGTGAGTCCAGGCACTGATGTTGGGCAAAAAGACCTGGCTCGCAGTGTTCCAATTCATCCCAAAGGTGTTGGACGGGGTTGAGGTCAGGGCTCTGTGCAGGCCAGTCAAGTTATTCCACACCAAACTGGGTAAAAACATTTATTCATGAAGCTGGCTTTGTGCATGGGGGCCTTGACTACATTTACATGCACAAATATTCAGTTTTTTCTTATTCCTAAAAAGACAATATTCCTACTAAGCTGTTTACATGGCTAATAAAAATGAATATTCCACTAATATTCCCGTTTACATGCAGCCGTGCATACTCTGTTTAACGTAACCGGTGGCGGACTTGTTCGACCGTGCGAACACAGCCTCCCTCTTTCTTCAACCACCCCCTTGAAAAGGTTGCCATTGCGATATTTGCGCATATCCAAAAACCTGTTGATATCCAAGTCTTTCATAATGTTTAAAAGTAGGTGTGTTTCTCCTTTCCGACCAGAAATGTGGGCTTTTCTTTTGGGCATTCATCTCTGCAAACTGTCGGCCACTTGGTTTGTGCGCAACGCACAGAGCTGGCCAAAAGCCCAAATGAGATGCATATTCCGAATGTGCTGTATACATGTCCAAAATATGCTCCTAAAACCTGAATAATATAGGCATATCCCACATGTGTTAATCGGAAAATGTTCCATTCGAAATAAGGCCTAATTCATGAAGCAGCTGCAGTCAGAGTGCACAACAGCACTTGACTTTGCCTGGAATAATAACACATTGCTCTACAAATTGTTCTAAATCTATATTAGTATATATTTGAGCACAAAGGATCAATTTGAGTCATTGCAGGGGAATGGACTTAATTACCGCTGAGACAAAGTGAAGCAAAGGAGTAGAAGGAGCTTTAGAAACTTCAGCTTGTGTGTGTTGTGTAAATTAAAAAAGAGCCTATTGCAGTAACAAAAAAACAACACACTGTGCAGCTATAATTACCCTCAGAAATGATATAATTGTCCATTGTGCACACACACATGCACTTCTTCCTTCCTCCCTTCCCCCACCACACTAGACAAGAGGCAACGAGGGGCAGGTGAATGCCATTTGGATTTAATCAGCTGTCTCCAACATCAAAATGGTCTGCTGTTACTGATAAAGTGACCCAAGTCTCCAGTATGCAGATTATACATACTGATACAGAAAAAAAGAATCACTAATGGGCATTTGGCGCCTGTTCGTAGGTGTTCCACATGTAAAATGCTGTGGTACAACAGTGTGGCTGTAAGTAGGAGAACCACTGATCATGATGTTTAATTCATGTGTTGACACAGTGTCTACAGTTAGAAGAGCACTGCAGTGCACCAGTGAAGTGGCTGCTCAGGGGTTGTTTGACTTCCACTGTACTACCTGTTTTACGAGCACATGGACCCCCCCCCCTCCCCCTTGCAGGGCTCTCAGTGGATAGGCAAAAAAAGTAATGAAACATTGCAGCCTGTCCCCACCTCCCACACACATCTGAAACATCAAGTGAGGTAGGGCTGGTGAGAATGAGCTGAAGCGTTCATGTACAAAATATCCCCATAGTCAAGATTAAACCCTATGGCACCAAAGATACCATCACTGATAGACAATATGATTTTATCTAAGTCACTCACTCGAAGGGTTCACTGGGGTCGTCCTTCTGCAGCTCCGGAGGAATGGGTATCCGTTTGTAGTACATTTCCCAGTCAAACGCCCCTCGCATGGCGTCCCCTGCCTGTGTGTCATAGCCGAAGTTGTCGTGGTCGATCACATCGATCATCGGACACACGATGGTCTTCCTGTTCTGGGCGATTCGGTCTGAGAGACACAGAGGCAGGCAAAAAAAAAAGTTATTCCACTGATTTCCAATGGAGAACCACAGCAAACACAAGCAAGGCTTTAATGTTACTGGACGTAGAGTTGTGTTTGTGTATTGTGTGTCCTTCATCTACAGTAGTAAAGGAGGAAGTCAGTGGGTGCTCAGGAAGAAAGATTGTGTGTGTTTGTTTTTGCACTTTGCTCCCTTTTCCACTCGGCTCTCGACACATGTCAGACGCGGATCGACCGTCTGAAAAAGGGTCGCCAGTGTGTTGACTCCGTGAAAAACACCCACTCTGAATATATTCTTTGAAAAGTTCAGCCTCGGTTTGAATAAATTCTCACAGCAAGTCTAGCCTGGTTTCCGAGCTCATCTGTGACACAAGGTGTAAACTTTTTCAAGGTAACTTGTGAATGAGGGTGCAGATGTGCAGTTTTTCTGATGACATTTGGATTAAGTTCTGTACTGTAGGTTCGAGGTCCTTTATGAGTGATTTTTTTCCCCTCTTTTAATTTGGAAATTATAGATCATTACAGATTATTATATTGTTGCCACACATGATGCAAACCTGCATGTAAAAGGAAATTGTCAGAGCCTCCTTAACCTCTCTCCTTTATTAATATCCCAAGTGTCACAACGTGTTGTAATGAAAACAACGGCCAACTGTTTATGTCACGCACTGGCAGACACTCATTCTACTATATAAGTATAAGTATTGTGTGAACAGCTTGACATAGAAGTAATGTGGGTCATAAAGTTTGTTGTTAAAATGGTTACATGTGGGACGGCGCCGTGCTGGGAGACAGAGCCGAACATAATGGAAAAAGGGTAATTGAGAAAGTGAGACTGTTTGTGAGCAAGTCCATCAGCTAGATGAGGAAGCGCTTAGTCTCACAGTAGGGGTGGTGTGTGTGTGTGTGTGTGTGTGTGTGTGTGTGTGTGTGTGTGTGTGCGTGTTTGTTTGTGTGTGCTGTCACTTCAATCTGCTGTGAGAGGACCTTGACATTGAGGACATTATATTTAAAGAGAGGACATATTGGAAAATGAAAACCTTTTGGAAAGAGGACATTTTTAATATGACATCTTTTTCTGGTAAAGTGAGGACATTTTGAGAAGGGCCTGGTAGCAGACAAGATGGTGGACAACAAACATGATGGTCAGGTGGAAATGGATGTTTTTGCGTGTTTTCGTGAGGCAACGTATGAGGCGGACGAAGAAGAGGACATTGCCGGTGATGGTGAATGCATGCTGGAGTGTCTGCTTTCTTCATAGCTGCAAGTGGAGTGATATTTGGTACAGATAAAATTACATGTTCAACTTGCATTAATTGAAACTAGCCAGTGAAATATGTACTTAGTTCAGCTGGGATAAGCTTTATATTGTTACATATCTTGACAGGGATTTTGATGTAGCTAATAACTGATATGACTATCCGTGAGTTTGCTCCTCACCCAGCAGTGGAGGCAGCCAGTTGACGTTGGCCTCACAGTGGGAGTCCAGGAAGGTGATGACTTCCCCTTTAGCGGCGCCGGCTCCCAGCAGTCGAGTCCTGATCAGCCCCTCCCTCTTCTTGGTCCTCATGATGCGAACCTTCGGCATCCGCATCATGTACTCCTCCAGCGCCACCTTTAGGTGCTCTGCATAGAGGGGAGGGGAGGAAGGAGGGGATACAGGATGATCGTTACTTAAGTGCGAAAGTACGTGACAAGTAAGTAACTTCTGGTTTTGCACTGGACACGTAAGTCCGGTGATTTTAGACCCACGCGTCCGCCCGACTTCCTCCCTACGTGGACTTTGACACTCCTGATACTACGTCATCTGTCGTGGTTCACGATTACGTGGATTATATACAAATTGATTACGTTGGTTATGTCGGAATTATAGTGCACTACTTTTAGTAGGTATAGCTACGAACAGTGTATAAGAACAGCCTTAATATTTGTGTTGTGTTTAACAGTGTTGACCCAGAATTCAAGGGACATAACTGACATGTTGTGTTTTAAGAACTTGGTATGGACTTTTTCTTTAAAGTGTGTCTGTTGTATTTACAGCATAGATGTTGCAGTGCAGTGGTTACTGCAGTACCCTGTGATAGACTGGCAGCCTGTCCAGGGTGTACCATCATGCCCACTGCATGCTGGCAGTTGGGAAAGGCTCCAGCCCCCCGCAACCCTGCACAAGATAAGCTGTTTAGAAAATGGATGGATGCTTACTGCAGCAGCAGTGAAGGACAGATTCAGGATGGGGAACTTTTTAAACAACAAAAGTCGTACAGGTCCCTCAATGCCTTTACATAACGCACCTTATCCACAACTTTTCTTCAGTTTTCTGCCTCTGGGATTTTTACATTTTCAGTGCAGACAGACAGACATTAAACCTCACAGGCAATGAATCAGACTGACAAGCTGCAGAAAAGTGTGGCTTTATTGATGCAGGACAAATGTCTTAAAAGAATAAAGGAATGAATGATAGTTATATTCAACACGTTCTCATTCCAACTCGTCACATGCCGCCGCTTTGTCACGCCCCTTGGCATCACTTTTTTTTCAGCATCAAAACCACTATATTTAGCCTCGGCGTAGGATTAGGCCACTAAACCACTATAGTTAGGTTTAGGAAACGGGACACTAACGAACAGCTGATTGTAACGTGACGCACAGGACATGAACACCTGTCTCCTGGATGAAAGCCGAGTGTTTGTCCCCATATATTTTGGAGGTGAAAATTAGATTTTTCTTTTTTTACATTAAAATCTAATTTTTGAGGATAACAGCGTGAGCCCTGAGTGCTCTCAGCGGTTTGTATAGAAATCATCCTGAAGCAGTCCAAACATGAAATATAACGTTGACAGATTCTTTACAAAAAGCCAGAATACTGCCTGTCGAGAAGAGCAGAGAGAGAAACTATGACAAGTTGAAAGGTTGACCTTTTAACTTAATCCGTTGGAAACTTTATCTACTTTCATGCCAATTGTAAGAGACGGGCGACCCTATACACTCACTACGCAAGTTGTGTAGGGCCCTGCAAGTTACGCAAGGGCCTCGCCTCCCCCTTATGTCAAAGTGGGTGGCAATTTTTACAACTTCGATGAGAGGATGAAGCGGAACTTGACAACTTGACTGATATGCTGCATTTTTCTGTTGCTTTTGTTTTCGGGGTGTGTTTTTGACTTTGCATCGTTAATGTATTTGCAGCGTGTTTGCTGTTAATGTATTTGTTTTGGCTTTCTCCAGCACTTTTTTTTTTTTTTGGTAGCATGTTTCCGTTGTAATTGCTTCTGATTTCGGTATGAGTTTTTAAATTAGCATCTTTTCTGAAGCTGCAGCACGTTTCTCCTAATGGAAATGTTTTGGGCCGTTGTAACACCTTTGCGGCCGTACGTGGCGAGCTGGTATAAAAACGTGTTTTTTATCCTTGATGGATATACACTGCTAGCTCTACAAAGAGCATGATATGTGTGCGTTCTGGTTCAACTGAGTTATGACCTAATGTATGATTCTTGGCAGAGATACGTACATTCATTCTCACTCAGTTCAGATGCTACACACCCCTGTTTGTAATCACAGCGTGTCCACTGTGCTGCATGAGGATGCAGGTTTAGTGTTAGACACTGAAACAAGGCCTCAATACAGCTATCGGTTCAGCAAATAACCAACTGTAACCTCAACCTTCAAGCTGAGTGTTTGTGATGCTGTTTAAAGCCATCACTCTCCTTTTTTTTATCTCTTATCGTCTTCCTCCATATCACCCCATCAAAAACGAATCCCAAATCTAATCCCAAATCTAATCCCTCCATCACCGGTTTTCAGATTTATGTGAATTCTGTCTCTCCTTCACAGATCCTCTCTGACCCCAGTGAAGGGCAGCCATCTTTATTTTCCATTGCTGTGTTTATTGCGTTGCACAGCAGCCGACCAACATGCTGTAAAGTGTGACATTGCAACAAGGGCGGGAGGGCTCCATAAGGTCTGCGCGAAACTGTGTGGAAAAGGCGAGCTGTCCTCCCCGTATGCTCCTGCAATAAATCAACCCATTAAAAAGTGACCATTACGAGCCTGACTCAGGCTCTTTATAAACGCTCACCCTACACAAAGTGACACTTACATCATCCTGCTAATGACAGGAAGCGAGGCAAAATTAATCAACGAACGTTCGCCCTGCGTGTGAAGAGAGCTTGTATGGGGAGAGGTGAGGGAGAAAGATCAGAGCATTTAATTATGATTGGTTAATTTTCGCTGAATAAATTGGAATACTGCTCTCAATGTTTACCAAAAGCAAGGAGGCAATTAATCACTCTAATGAGAGCGAGCTGATGTCGGCAAACACATTAGTCTTTATTAAAATGTGAAGCGGAGGAGATTGGAGGGCTGAGGTGTCTTGGATGTCGGGGTCATTTCACAGCGTGGAGCAGAGGGATGAATCGCTCATCACACACCAGGTTGATGATATAAATCCAGGCCATTCATTCAGCACAGACTAGACTCCACCTGAACTCCCAGTATACCATCAATCCCTTTCTGTTTATTCATCTCCCTGCAGTACGTCACTCACTTATTCCTCCTGTGGACGGTGCTAGAGCTGCCCGGCCTTCTTTCATCTGCTCACATGGGGCCGTACTCAAACATGAATTAGCGGTTAGCAGATGAAAGGCATGGCGGTTGGCCTCAGGCTCTTGTCAAAGTGTCTGTGTTCATTTCAAATGTCATTGATGACGTGTTTTTAGCTTATGCATGTCCCGTGAACTGAAATCACTCCCTCTGACTGGAGTGTTTACAGGTGAAGTTAGTCAATTCAAGTCTTTCACGACATCATAAACACCTTAACTGCAAAATGTCCCTTAGCATGTTATACTTGTGGACTCGTAATATATCATTCTTAATGTAAATAAATTAAAAAAAAACAGTCTGTTAGCTAGTATGACTTCATTTTTTTTTTTTCCAATACAGCTTCAATTTGTTCAGGAAACACTCTCTTATGGTTTCCTGTTGCAAAGAAAAAGAATGCAATTTCAAAACTCAATACTAAATGTCATTCAGAGGCATCTGTAGGCATTGCTACAATTTAGCTACCCTTTTGGAGATAACAAGTCCTCATACCTAAAATTACTGATATGAGTGTTTTCTGATCAGTCGGTTTGATGGGATATAGCTCGAGGCAACTACAACTACTGTTTTTAATACTACGTCACTTGCTCCGATTGTTGAACAATGCCGCGGATGGGTTTACATTGGAGTTAGTTGAAAGCCCGGTTCGTCACATACTGTCGACGTTGACGTTGACTTGTTTTACCATACATTTGTTATGTAACTTAAGTACTTAACTAACACCAAGTTAAGTAACTTACGTAGCAAGCGTACTTATTTTAATCTAAACGACAATCTTGTCCTAAACCAAGTAGTCTTGTTGCCTAAACCTAAAGTTCTTTTGTTTCAATTCACAACGTTAAGTTTGACTTTCACAACGTGGTAGGTGCAGTTTGGCCCATCTGAAGCATTAGAATGGTACTTATAACCACTGATAACGCCCATTCATTTGGCTAATAACATTAGAAATGTTATGTTTAAAAGAAAAAAACGCTGACTAGAATATCTTGGTCTCAGATTTCAAAGTCATAATGAAAACATAATCACAGGTCATGTTGAGGGTTAGCCGTCATTTTTCTAGTGAGGACAGACTCAGAAATAATGTATTCAATGCGTTGGATGAATAAACAGATCAACATATCTTTTAAAATAAGGACTAGCAGTAGAAAGCTTTAATGTAAGTTTTAGTGTTTTGTATGTTTTCTGGAAACACTGGTGTAAAACAGGCCTATATTTTTGAATTGTGATGTATGTATGAAAATATATATCAACATTATCCTTTCTTTTAAATGTACTGAATGCTTTAATCTGTATTAACTAATGTCAAAAGTGATGTGAGCTGTTCTGGATTACAAGTGGGCTTCCTGCATGATATAAACACAATCTTATAGGTGCCCACACACACACAGACACACATTTCCATCACAAATATCTCATCCTCGCTAATGCATTATAAAAAAATAAATAAATTAGCGTTGTTGAGACACAGCGATCCAACATGGCACATTGAGCTGGGTGGTGGATTAATCCCAAAATGCTCTGGCACGCCACCAAGGACTGGAGCTGCTCGTTTATTCCCTCAGCAAAATATTCCAATGCCCTTGTGAACTCCATCACACTCTGTCAATTCCTGATGCAGCTCAAATTTGTGCTTCCATCGTTAAAAAAAGGGTTCTCGAGGGAGTGATTGAGCATGTTGTAGGTCAGTGTTTGCTGCATTGTTAATGACAGGAAACACAGGGAGGTTAGGGAGGTACATGACAAACCAATGACGTCAAACTTCAGCATACTTGCGCATAAAACTCATTGTTAATTCTGTTAATTCCTTCACCACCACAGTCCAGTAACATCACATTACTGCTGATCTTGCATTGATCAGTCTCATACTCTATCTTAAACAAGACTCAGAGATATCAAAAT
The DNA here is from genome assembly GCA_916701645.2 of Sebastolobus alascanus. NCBI lineage: Eukaryota > Metazoa > Chordata > Actinopteri > Perciformes > Sebastidae > Sebastolobus > Sebastolobus alascanus. The sequence continues at coordinate 288,866 of CAKAOJ020000289.1, forward strand.
TCCCTCACTTGAGGCAGCAACTCATTCCCAACCTGAAGTGGACAAATCACTGTGTACTCTGGCAGCTTAACGGATTGCCATTAACTCTTTACGTCAAGTATGAATCCAGCTTTATACTCGGCTGCAAAACGTTCCAGTGTGTGCTGGAGGGTACAGGTCGATGAAGCCAGTAGAACAACATCATCTGCAAAAGCAGAGATGCAATCCTGAGGCAACCAAATCTGACACCCTTCACTTTGTGACTGCTATTACAGATTCTGTCCATGAAAATCACAAACAGACAATGGTGACAAGGACCAGCCTTGGCAGAGTCCAGTGATATTAAAAGTCAGGCAAAACACTGGAAAAACAGAGGTGGCAAAAGCCAACTTACATGGTTTACTGTACGTTATTCTTTAGAAATTTGGAGACTTCCATATCCTAAGTTCAACATTAAAACAGGGAAAACCAACAAAGAGACCTGCAAGAGGCAACAAGAGACACTTTCAAGGACACAACCTGGGACATATGATGATGTACAATGAAGACATTTCTTAAATCATGTTTTGTGGTTCATTTGATTGAAATTAAAACAAGGAGGGTGCAAATAAGCCAAAGGTGTAGAAGGAATTGAAGGCTTGTCTTATGCTTTCATTAAGGATGATATTGTGAAGTAGAGGAACAGAGATTATAGGGGGTGAAGAAAAAAAGAAAAGTATTAAAATATGTCTGATGCATGTCTAAATAAACATGTGAAGGTCTAAACTAAGCAGTTGGTGTGGATGGTGAAAATAGAAAAAAGTAGAATGGAACATGTCATCCTTTATGAGTGGACGAGAGAGGTTGTAGTCGGTCCTGCATGTTTTAAACTCTGTTAAGCTGCGGGCCCTGAGTCAGATTGTTTTCCACCTTTAAAAAGTTTTCTACCAAGAGACGCTGCCCCTGAGTATCTCAGAATTGTAGCTCTATAACAGAGTTTCACTGATAGATTTTAGCTATGCTAAGTAACTCCAGAGTTCAGACCAGTAGAGATAATTAAATCCCTATTGTTTGCTGATTTTCTAAATATACGCTCTTTCTAAAACCGCACATCAAATAAATATGCATGAGCAAAAAACATTGAACAAAGAGCAAAAACAATGAATAATGAACTGTAGAGGAAGAAATACTCTTTTTACGGTTTACTACTAGTAAAACTGTCAAGGGTGAGAGGTTGAACCTGCAAACTGAAGGACTTTTTTTTTCTATCTGAGCCCAATGTACTGATGAAAACATCTTTGTATGCCTTTGTTGACTGAGAACTGTGTGTGCTGTATCTTAACCTTGATACAGCCAGGAGCCGGGTTGGTTTTCTATGTGAATTTCACACTGGACACCAATAGTGGTTGGATGAAAGCCTTGTGTTGGGATTAGGGTGGGAACTCTGACTTCCACTATCATTACAAACGTATTTGTGATACGTCACAAACAAACGTAATCAGATACAAAATATATTTCCCTCGAAACGTAATTCACATTGCAGTTTTGTTGTATGAGACAGGATACTGCTTACTACTCCGGCACTAATACAGTATGACTATGGGTCCTCTATTACAAACCATCGAATGCATTCATAATTGAGAATGCAAACACTATTTTCCACAGGTGTGTCTGGTATCACTATGGGTCAATCTTATACCGATGGGTGTGTGCGTCCGCTATATTCAGGATTAAATCAAACCAGCAAGGAGGAAAGTGGAAGTTGGCAAAAAAAAGAACTTCGAAAGCGAGTCTACACAAGTGCGGACTTACCTCACTCCTCACATAAATTCAAATTCAGTCTCATCCTTCATCAAATAGCTATCTAAATGGTTTGCAACATTTTTGCAATGATTGTTCATGGTGGACTTGGATAAAATCAAAGTTCAATTAAAAGAAGAAAAAAAATGGACTTCTTCGTACCGATTAGTGCACTGGAGTCCAGATCAGAGACAAGTGAATTTGCTCAGTGGCTTTTAAATAAAGCTCCAGATTACATTTTCTAACGCAGAAGCCAATAAATACATCGCCAAAGCTACAGAAGACAACATTTGTCCTCACACAGTAAACGTGACGCGTCTGGTCCGCTCCCCTTCAGAAAGAGTTTGAATCGATCAGCTCCCACTGATGGCTCAACATCTCTAAATGGCAACACTTAATTAGCTCCTTTTGTCCTCTGTCGTCTGTCTCCCTCTCAACCTCCCTCTTCATATCACTCTCTCCGTCGTCTCTCCGTCACACTTCACTGAGCACCATTATCTCATTATCTCCCTACACCCTCAGTCACATACACAAACAGATACACAAACAGATACACACACACACACACACACACACACACACACACACACACACACTGGCATGAATGAATAAACATGCTGAACTTTGCTCAGTCTCTCTTGCTCCGTACTTTGCTTCCATCGCAGTCCGTTCCACAAATCGTCTTTTATCTCCTCATCAACGACGCATCCTCTCTCCGCCTCCCCATCATGCCGATTTTTTTTTTTTGGCTGCTGGTGTTGATAAGACTGTTCAAAGTAGCTTTACACTGCTGACAGCAGCTTTCTCAGGCAGCCAAAGCAACTTAATCATTAATAAAACTGTCTTGAAATTAAATCAGTCCATAAAGTACCTAGTAGAAACTGTGATTACAGTAGGTATTTGTATTTATGTATACGCAAGTACGTCCATCAATCAAAAACACTTTGCTCCAGAACAAGATGTTCTATCTTTACAACTACTGGCCAGATTGCTATGACAATTGCTGTGAATATTCATGGTCCACAGGGGATGACTCCTGATGATGTGACTCCATACCTTTCATCTCCCACCACCAGATCGACATTTGCCCACGATCAAAAAAACATTTGTCTTTTACAAGATATCACAGAAAATGTACAGAAAACTTGCCGTGAACATTCTTGCTCTCCAGAGGATGCATCCTTATGGCTTTGGCGCTTTCATTACTTTTGCTCTAGGGTCACCATCAAGCCAAAATTTCCAATTGTACATACAAATTATCAAAATTGAATGGTCATCTCCAGAGGTTGAACCCTTTACATTTTAGACACTCCAGGAGCTTCCCTGTAGCGCCTAACTTAAGCCAAATTAGCAACTTTGCACATGACATATCTCATAATATCTCTCTAATAAACAGGAAGAAGCAGAAAGCAGAAATGAGCGTATGGCCTTCCCTCTGGTGCCACCCTCAGAAATCTGATCATTTTAGCCAAACAATGTCTATAAAAATATCTAAATAATCACTATCACTATGCTGTCAGTCTGGTTACTTTGAGGATGATCCTCTCCACTCTCAAGATGAAAAAGTCAGAAAATTAAGCAAACAGGTTTTAGGATATGATCCAGTAATGTTTGTTGTGTTGTGAGTTGTGTTCAGTAGTAAAACATGGAGGGAACCAGTACATATATATATATATTTGTTTTAAACTAAACCCACAACGACACAACACAAGAAACCACATTTCGAAGCCTTTAAAAACTAAGATAAATACAGACACTCCAAGGAAGAATGGTCTGAGGTAAGGCAGAGATCTGACACACATCTCAGCCCTCACTCTCCATTTGTGGCATTCATCTATGTTGTACTCACAGTGTGGTGTAAAAGTAAACTCAATGGCAGTAAACAACAGTTACTATCTTCTAGATGTTGTGGCCATTCTGACAAAAGCATTGTTTGACTTTTCATTTTCAGTATTTCATTTTGAAAATGGCTCTTGCTTTTTCACTACTTTATCCTCAGCATCAGAACAAATAAGAGCAGACACACAAATGTCTCTGGATTCAGTCCACAAGTAGCTGCGGTTGGCAGCGCTGTGCACCAGCACTGGCAGAGGTTACAATCATTCTCCTTCTGAACACAATGAAAATCTGTTTGCACACAAAATGTGAGACATATTTCTGCACAATTAGCAGTAGAGCCTGTGGCTGCTCCGGGTTGTGCTGACACCTGCTGGGAGCCATGCTGTCTGACCGCCAAACCGCCTCTACATCGGACTGGAAATACATCAAAAGTCACTCTGCATAAGAGCAGCGTACAGGCCCTTCTTATTTGAAATGAAGTATCGCAGCCATTTGCTCAACTGATCCCGCTGGGGAGCAGAAATAGGCAAGTGACAAATCAATCTGCCATTGGCAGGTTTCCATCAGAGGGTAGCTGATAGCGTTGTGTTCCACCACAGTCCCAATGAGTAGCTCTGTTAGCGGGTGTGATCACATGATACAAGGCTTTTTCATTCTGAATAAAAATCTATGTTATTGACAAAAGCAACAACATAAGTGTCTTGTTTACAGCCTCTGAAGTGGGTAAACATAAAGGAGAGTTTTCACCTGAATATAACACTCCACCATGGTTAAAGAAGGACCTGGATTGAACATTTGGCTCAGTTATTGGTTTTACTGCTATGCTTTCCACTGAAGTAGCTGTTTGATCAGCGTACACTACTGTTGCAGCGAGTTTACCAAAAATGGTTGCGAATGTTGTATGAACAAGGCCAGTTGAGAGTACATCTTTTTTTTTCACTTGGTAGTTATAAAGGGGAAGGGCTTATAGATTACAAAACATTGGGAGAAAATGATAGCAATGTGTCTTCATTGGAACACTGGGGCTCATGCAGGAACCACTTTTCCAGAATATATTCATTCTTAAATTGCACGTACATGTGGTATAAGAGAAGTTGTGGCATTCACCATTTTTTAAAATATTTAACTTAGAATTAGCCGCTTATATCTACATAGGGAGTGGGTCCCCTCTCCATGGAGTCCTCCACGTAGCCCAGAATGGACAAACCAAACTCTGTTAACTTTTTCCTGCTTGAGACAGAGTCAATAACGTTACTCGCTCCAGTCGCCACCGCTCTCTCTCTCTTGCTTCACCACTCACTTCCCACGTACACACACACGTTAAGCACTGGCTCTGCTCCAAATGACCTACGTTAACGCTTAACAACAAATAGCTGTAGAGAGGGACATTCTCGTTTTTGCGTCGACCACCGTAGCTCTCCAACACGCTTGGCACACGGGAGAGGCTTCAGTTGGTTGCAATCTCCTCACCTCACCGCTAGATACTGTCAGATCCTGCACACTGGACTTTTAAGTACAGTGCAGATAAAATTGTCAATTGGTCTAGTTCTGTCATATGAGTCATGTGCAGAGACCACTTTGCTTTAGACTTTTTTAATAAATAGTGCAAAGAACAGAGAAACATAACAGTGTCCAGAATAGAACAAAGACATTGGAGCTTCCAATAGCATGTAAACGCACCGCAGACTAATATCAGCTGTCAGCTATAATCACATAATAGCCTGCATCAAACAATTCAGAATGAAATGCAGTGGTAAATGGGATAAAGCGTGCAAAATACACCAGTATGATCCCTTAATATCATTTATGAAATATGCAAGAGTAAATAAAAGGAACCAGTGAATCACTGTTATATATTCAAGTACTTGGCAGCACCAGTTGGAGAAATGTTAACACAGATTTATTCAATACAGGCTTCAGCTCAGAATTGAGAAATGCAATGTGTTTTTCAGACTGAACATTGCTCCATAGTTTTCAGAGAATAGTAGATTAAACACATCAACAAACCAACTACTTGGCAACTCACTTCACGACTTTGGAAACCCCGCTGTGACATATGGCCAAGGGAAATGAATGCATAACACCTTCCCCTGCATCATTAACTCCTGTCAGACTCGTGAACAAAGCTTTCAGCCCCAAACTGCTCCACTGGTGCTGTTTATGTGCCAGTAGACTCAGGCTGTGACGGTACTGGCCGGCTCCCAGGTGTCAAGGTGTGTTTATGCAAAACACTCCCCCACAGCTATGGATGTGAACAATGTTTTTGTGTTAACTTGATTTAATTGAAGATCATTTCATTCAACTTTTAAGTCCCAAAGTGAGTTCAAAATCCTGGTTGTGAGAATGTGGTGGTGATGTGTCTGAGAAAGAATCAGATTATCAATACCATGGTACAGTGTGGTTTCAAGCAAGGGTTGGTAATCTTGAGAAAGTAGCAAGAGTATGCTAGATTTTAAAAATGATCCAACCGAAAAACCCAGCCCAGTGTTGCCAACTCTTTTCAATTGAAAGTCGTTCATGGGGCGGTTCACTAGTCGCGGGTGACCTAGCTTTAATTTAGTCTAAGGACATTTATTTTATTTAACATTTACAACTTACTGAACATACAAAAGGAGTGAAAAGTTTCTATAGATGTTTTGGTTCTTTTTCCCCTTGCAAATTTCCAATTGGAATCAATTGTAACTGCTTGGAATCCAAGGTGACTACAGCTTCTGTTCACCATGGAGGAGCAAGCTACAAACATGTCAGAAACCAATTTCAAGGCTACAATGGGTGAGTATTTGACATTTACACCCACGTTTTTGGTGGAGTATTCCCACTGGATGATTTTTTTCAAGTCAACAGCAGTAGGGATTGGGAGCAGAGGTGAGGTTTGACAATATGAATCCTGCATTCACTGAACGGATTCTGGTGGATCTATGAGTCAGATTTAGGAGCTTTGTCGATCTGATCCCAAGAAAAGCTGATGGAACATATGAGGCTCCAGCACGCAGGCACGGCAACTGTAACGCTGTAATGCACACACTCTGTACTTTCATACAGCGTTCCCTCTCCTCACCTCCCATGCATTATTTTCTCTTCCCTGCAATGTGGAGAGGAAGGAGGCAGCTTTCTATTCTTTTCTTTAACAAGTTACAGCTACTTTTCCTGCCCTGTCTGGCCATAAATCCGTGAAATGACTTGGGCTCCACCAGCAGAATTCATTGCTCATGCTCATCCACCAACGCTAAGCTGCCAGACACACATGCAACCATTTACCCACTGTGACCGTCTTTACACAGCAGCAGGGAAGCTATGGGCATCACTCTGTTATTATAATCACATTAGTAGAGTTAGGCGATATATGACAATCATTTTGACTCATACCTTTGTTGATAGTGTGATGATATTAGGGTTGAGGTTAGGATAAGTGTGGCTAACACGTCATATGATATGACACGTATTACATATCTAAACAAGGAGTGGCTGATAGTCGACAAGAAAAAATAATCCAAAGAAGAAGTAGAAGATGGGCATTGGTCGTCTATACGACAACATCTGGAGAATGCATTCAGTATCTGCATGAACACAAGAGGTTTCTCTCATTTGTTAGAGTCTAACCAAAAAGCTGTAAATTAGCAGTATAATTAGTTCCAAGAGTACTGTAAAGACAATTTCAATGAGAAGAGAGCAGAGATTTAAGTAAAATATTGGCAAATCCAGTGCGATTCTTTGATTTTCTGCTGCTTTTTTGGAGGGAATTAATGTGTGACAGATCCAGAGTAACAGCAGACATGGAAATATTTTACAATCTGTATTAGGGTTTAAATTTAGATATTTCACTATTTCTAAGGACTCATACTGTATATTAGTGGAGGGGCGAAGGAATGAGGAGATACAAAAGAGCTGTTGTCAGCTCTGATAGCAACACTTGCTCACTGTCTGTAGCTCAGTGTCACGCTTGAGCTTCTGACTGTAAATCAGAGCTACCTGCTGGTCAAACGTGGTAACAGAGAGAGGGCGAGAGAGAGGCAGAGCGAGGGATAAACAGAGAGGCAGAGTCCTCTGAGTGCCGGAGGGAGGCGTGGTGGATGGGACAAACAAGCACAGGAATTTCACCCAGAAAGGAGACCGCTGTTCATATCTTGTGTGAAAACAAAAGTACTGACGACGTTATGTGACATAAGTCACATGATGGTACTTCCGTAGTTATTCTAACCCAACCCATGATCTTTTTCCTAAACCTAAAAAAGTAGTTGTGTTGCTTAAACCTAACCGCGGCCATTTCACAGCGTTAACTACACATAAAACTTCTACATCAAGATATTATGCAAAAAGCTGTCCCTGGCTTCTGCCCAAGCGGCAACATATGATGAGAAGCGATAAGATTACGTTGTCAACTGAAACATAGAATTAAAGGAAATATGTAAAAACCTGGACGAAAGGAGACAGTGAAGGTCTGAATGGGTTTCATTATTTACTCTATAGCAAGACTGAAGGGCCATGGCGTGTAGGAGGAAGAGGGCAGACGCTTTAGTGTACAATGTGGAATCTGCCGCAGGGTGAAAATTAAGAGCATAAAAAGGAAATGAAGATGCTCCCTCCTGATTTTCTACCATTTGACAGCAGGTGGTAATTTCATGGAAATCTTCTTTTTAGTGGAAAACAGTTACATTTTGGTAATTTGAAAAGGCGAGAAAAACATCATTCCAGCATGGATAGTACCAAATAAGCATAATGAGACAATTTCCAGTCCTCATCTAACTAAAAAAAGAACCTGATTTGAGAATCTAAACACAACCAAGGACAGGAAATGGCAGTGATGCAAGATGAAGGAGGATAAAAAGATAAATATGCAACTTGATTTCCGGTACATTCTGTTTGATTAGTTGAGTGAAAACAAAATAAGTCAATGTTGACTTTTAGTTTCACACTGGACACAAACAATGGTCACCTGGGTGAAAGTCCTGTGTTTGTTTGACCCATCTACCATCCCTCCCTACGCAGACTATCACACTCTTTATACTACATCAGTTGCTCTGAGCATCTAATAATAACGTGGGCGGGTTTATATTAGAGTGTGTTGAAAGCCTGGTGCGTCAGACGCTAAAGGGTGCCTCCGTGCGTCGCTATCAGACGCCGAGGGGCGCTGACCAAGCTGCGGTATTTGACGAGTTGTGAGTGAGAACGGGTCGGCTAAGTCAAAAAAATAAAAAGAGCCAGGTATGAATAGACAGGTTAGACATGGTTCGATGAATGAAAGGACAAGAGGTTACTCCCACAGCCAGTTTCCCCACCTTGTTGATATGATACCTCTCCAAAATCACTACCACCTGACAAATAGCATTTGTCTGCGGCTTCTGTAAACAGATGGCGGCTACACATGGAGTTAGTGCATGTCTACTGGGAGCCGCTTGGACATTTGGTTTTATCCTTTCGAAATCTGTTGATTGGAAAACTTTGGCAAACTGCTGAGTGGTTTATACCAACACTGTTTTTGTACATTATCCTATTTTGCATGTTAACATCACCTTTAATGTATGCATTATAAATATATGCATTAATGGATTTGCCTGCTTATGGTGAACTTTCCTCAAAAGTGTGGTCTTGTTGCCATTAGCCAGATCACTAAAGCAGGGAGGGCAAAAATAGTAACACATTTGTTCAGATCCAATGAGATGGTCTTCGCCGACGTGATCCACGACTCTCTATGATCCGACAACCTGTTGTGATCCTCAGAAGAAGACAAAAACATTCTGCTGGAACTGACTGGGCCATGGGAGGAGGGCTGTCAAGCCTCGAAGCTTTGGCCTCTGGTGCAAGACTGCAAAAATAAAGGATAGCAAGCTTGGCGACGCAGCGGTCGACCGCAGCATCAATACAGTGATTGCTGACATCGTTTGGCATCGACAGCAAGGGAAAGAAAGATGTAGCTTACAGGATGAGGCACGACGCATCGAGAGCCTCTTGAGCCTCAACTGAAGGATGTTATGGGTGAAGGTTGAAACACCTCATCGATGTATGCTATGAATGTTTCTCATTTATACCTTATTCCTAGATTCAATGCGTAGTTTAACAGCATTGGGGCTTGTTGTCCTGAAAGTTCAACATAGGGCTGCAATAAAGAATTATTTTCATTATCACTATATCTGTTGATGAACTGAGTGCTATTACTACACTTCTCTGAAGTTGAGGTTTAAAACCTCAGAGATGGGAATGACTATAGTGACATAAATGGGACTGAGGAGACCGGCTGTTTCATTTTAGCCAACTATGTATAAACAGCTTCAAACGTCCACAGCAGGTTGATAATGTAGCGAGAGAAGCTGATATGGAAAATGATGCTAACATTCAGCAACACTGGAGGGATCCTTTAACGACCACATTAATAAAACTGGAGGTCATTTCTATAATTACAACATGTGTATTCTTACTCACCTTACGGGCAAACGTCACAATGTTAAAAAAAAAACCTGCCTCATCATGAGTTAATTTGCCCCAGGATAACTGTTACAAGCAGTTCTGGCGCATAATGAAGTTATAAATATAACAGGGCATTAGTATGACTGTAGGCTCTGTAGATGCTGTTAAGCAGAGCGAGGTAACTGCGTCAGCAGAACTGATTGGGAGGGTTTCTTCCTGTCTGTGTGTGTGCGTTATGAAAGGAGAAGTACCTTTGTCAGGGTGAGCCGGGTCGTTAATGACTCACACAGATTGATTCCGTTTTGTGAATAAGAATTAGATCACGAATAATCACATTTTATTTCAACACTCAGTAAAGAGGAAGTCTCAATACAGCACCGTACAACAGAAACAAAAGGTTGTATTAAGACAGCTAGAACAAAATTAGCATTCATTTCCCGAAGATTTTTCTTGATTATATATTTTTTTTCTGATTAATAACATTTGTGCTTGTTTGCCAAAAACAACTGGACATATTGAACTGTCAACCCGATATCATGCCAAAGCGTGTAATAGACCCGCTTGTCCACCAGAGGATAACGTGTCAGTGTCATGTTTTGCCTCGCAGAGACGTGAATATTACACGCATGTATTAACGTGCAGTACCAGCAGGGGGAATAAAGCCACGGACCTAGGTTTAGGCAAGAAAACCACTTAGTTAGGTTAAGGGAAAACTTCATGGTCAGGCTTAAAATAAGTATGTAAACTAAGTAAAACACGTACAGAAACAACGTAACAACTTATTTTCTCCCGGATTAAACATGTGGTTAACGTTGTAGATTTAAACAAATCAAAAAAACGCAACAAAACTATAATTCTTTACTCTGTTAGGTTTAGTAAAAAAAATAACATGGTTTGGCTTATTACATACTAAATATAAAATAAATATTACATATTAAACTATGGGCACAAGTTAAAATAAGTGAAAGTTGAATTTTAGTTTCACACTGTACACAAACTGTGGTCTCCTGGGTGAAAGTCATGTGTAGTGTAAACGTGCTCTAGTAGAAACCCAAAATACAAGTATGAACTTGGAAATGAGCATGATATGTCTCCTTTAGGGATCAGTGCTGACCTGTGGTTCAGTGATGTGAAGGGACACAACAGATTTCAATAGACAGACTGGCTTCTCCTTTGGTACGTGTCCAGCCTGCTTGTTTATTTTAGCAAAGGAATAATTAAACAGCTTGCCAGTTAGTGACTTCATGAGGATTTATAGCATCGTTTATCCAGCTAGTATAGGTAAGGAAGGCCTGAGAGCCTCGAAACAACAACACACAATAACAGTTCTTTTAGTTTGTTTTACTACCAAACATTTCAGAAATGGCACACAATAAAATGTATATATCCCAAGGTCTCATTGACGTGTTAAACTTGGGTGTGCATTGTGGATCCCTCTCACTCTCTCTCTCTCACTCTCTCTCTCTCTCTCTCTCTCTCTCTCTCTCTCTCTCTCTCTCTCTCTCTCTCTCTCTCTCTCTCTCTCTCTCTCTCTCTCTCTCTCTCTCTCTCTCTCTCTCTCTCTCTCTCTCTCTCTCTCTCTCTCTCTCTCTCTCTCTCTCTCTCTCTCTCTCTCTCTCTCTCTCTCTGTGGATATGTTGTTGTGTTTGAGTGATTGCCTCAGTGGTTCCTGGTGTGCTGCCTTAAACTCACTGCACACCCCCACAGGTGTTTTCAGTTATTCTGGCTGATTACAATTCTGCTCAGGTTGAAGGTGGCAAAACTATGCTGGGATGTACGTGAGGCCTCCGGATTCCTTGACCTCATTTTGAATGATAAAGGTGTAATTTGTCCCATGCTAACGGCTGTCAAAAAGCTAACAAAAGAGTCAAAGAGATGTCAGTCAAGCACAGTCTGTACACGCCCAAACTGACCTGAGATGAGCTCTAATCAGACATAATGAGTCAAATCATCTGTGTGGGTGCACCAGGAGCTTTTAAGTTCCTTCATGCTCTCCCATTTCCACTTCAAACAAGTCAGCATGCTGTTGGGTATATGCAAATTCTATTTTATTTTATTTCACTACTAGATGTAGTTTGGGCAGCCTTTTGTTGACATTGTTTAAATGATTTATGTTTCGGGGATTTTATTTGTTTGTTTCGATATTTTAAGTCTATATACTAAAAATCCATTTAGTATGGGCAGTGTTCCCACCCTGAAGCCAACACTCCTTTAACTTCAGAAAAAAAAGTTTAAAATCTTTAAGCATTGAATCCTAAGTAAAGTAAGCCACAAATGCAAATACAGACACACTCATCTTGCTATTTTTTCCACATTCTTACAGAAAATGATTTCCCAGCTAGGGGAATTAATGTGTGAACCAAGAATTAAGCACCATACTGGAAGTCTGAACCACACTTTATAATAAATCACTTTTTCTCTCCTCTATAATGCACTTGCTCCCTAATTTATTATGCAAGGGTTCAATGCTGAGCATTGATTTGTGGTATGCTGCACAGAAACTGTCTGGGATAATTCTCTCTGACATTGTAACACCAGCCACTCAACCAGAGACCAGAACTGATTGAAGTTCACTTTGTTCTCGTGTCTCTAAAGCCTTAATTACAGCCCGACTCATTTCTTATCAAAGGACAGTGGCAGTGCGAGGGGGTGTTAGAGCAGACGGCCTGCAGAGGTTAAATCCCTTCCCTGCAGCTGTGTAATGTTCTTCCATCCATCCTGAGGACAGAGGGCCCAGACCCATCCCAGGTTCCAGGCTAATTTCACACAACTGACTTGTTCTTCACTTCCCACTCACACGGGGACGTCTGAGGGTGGAAGGGAAGGGAGGAGACAGTCCGTTCTCATTCCCAGGGCGTCAAATACCGAGGCGTTGTCACGGCCATCAGCGTTCGGTACCGCCACACAAGGCACCCTTTAGCACCAGTATAAAATGCACTGGGCGTTCCATTAACTATAATGTAAACCCATCCGCAGCAACAGTAAACATTCCGAGAAAGTGTGCTTGTGAGTGTGGTGACGTAGTTTAGAGAGCGAAAAGACACACACAGGGTGGGAGGGAGGGGAGGTGGATTGGTCCAACAAACACAAGGCTTTCATTCATTTCATCCCTTGCATCACGTTACAATCAGATGTTCGTTCGTGTCTCATGTTCACAACGTTCAGTGTCGTTTTCACTGTACAAACATAGTAGTTTTAAACCCAACCATTCTTTTATTTCTTTATCGTAAACTGCTTTGTGCTGGGGGACAAAGTGAACGTTTATCAGATGCCATTTTGGATGATGACGTTTGCACGGACGGTGGCTCTGAGTAGTCAAACAACCCTCTTTTGGCTTTTGACAGATGCGAAAAATGCAGACAATCAAACCTGTTCTGAAAACCTTAATGACAAACGAAAGTTTCGGAGTTGGTGTGTAGACGTCATTGATACAACGTGAAGTTATTTATTTTTATTTGGTCGAAAAGTACGGACTTGCAAAGGCCTTAACTTATGTTAGAAGTCACATTGATACGTAGCTTATTTATGAGAACATTAAACCGATTACTCAGTTGTCTCAGGAATATATTTATGACACTATTTATATCACTCTGCATCAAACTATTTCTTAAAAAAATACTACACTATTGTAGCACTACTTTCGCCATTTATTGTTTCCACTCCACTCAGCGGCAGCAGTGGGAGGGTTTGGTCTCTGAGCTCTGATGGGTGTTAACCTCTAAATGAGTCTGAGGCAGCGGAACATCTCATTACCGTGGAGACGAGAGGTAAACACATCCTTCAACGAGGGACCGTGACAGAGAGCACTAATTAACAAGGAATTAAACACTTTCTTAAGAGGGCTGGTGAAGGGAGAGTGAAAGAGAAAATAACACAGGCAGGTGCACGCACACACACACACACACACACACACACACACACACACACACAAAGCTATGCATCAATGGAAAGGAGATGTTTACTGCAAAGAGCTGCCGAGGAGCCGGAGACACTCTAACAAAAGCAAAGCCACACATGCTGAACAGAGTGGACCGGAGCGCTACACACTGCAGCAAAGCAGTCTTTTGTTTAGTAAGATATGATTATACTTTCATCATTCCTGTGGAAATTGGGCAGCCATCATTAAATGACCAATTACTGCAGTCCTCAGCTCCCAGGAGACATGCTGCTGAACAGATGTGTGCTGTCTCCTAAAAATTACGTTCCCGTACAACGAAACTGCATCGTGAATTACGTTTCGAGGGAAACATATTTTGTCGCAGATTACATTCGTTTTTGACGTATCACAAATACATTTGTAATGATAGTCCGCAGAAGTCTGCGTAGGGAGGAGGTCGAGGTGGTGGATGGGTCAAACAAACAGGACTTTCACCCAGGAGAGAGCAGTTCCATATGTACCGTATGAAACTACAATTCAACGTTCACTTTTAATTTACGTCCGTAGCTTAGTAATGTAACAAATGTAGTCATTTCTAGCCAAACCATGATGATAATTTTACTAAACCTGAGAAAACACGTTACCCTCGAAATGTAACTGAGAACGCAGTTTAGTTGTATGGGTACGTAATTTTGTAGGAGATAGAGTTGGTGCTACAGATGTCTCAATAGGTAAAAACAGATGTTTTTCCTTGAGCCTTTATTTATTGGAAACTATTTGCATGAATCGGTCAACTTTTCATTCATTAAGATGTAGACATTTGCCGCAACAAATGCTACTGTTACTTAAAGAACTTGGAGTTTGGAGAAATTAGTATTTTACATTCACTTTCGCAACAACATTTGAAGCTTGTGTCTGAGGGAGAAGCACACACCTGCATTAACAGTAACACATTTCTATATTACTAAATTGCTTTATATGTTAATAATGAATATTTTATTGTATCCATATCATATCTATTTACCTTCTTAGTTGAACAAAATACAGACTGCTTAAAAGGTTTGTTGGGGTTCTTGGAACTGAGCCGCTACAAAACACACAAACACTTGTACGGGTACTTGAGTAAATGGCAAATAAACGGCTCTTGAATCTTGATTCATGTCTCTATATTGAGACCACGTTCTATTCTTTTTTAAGACATTAGGTCAAGCAGCATGATTCAGGAAAAGTATCTCATACCAGTCACTATCGGTAAGAGAGAGACTGAGGTTCGACTACTGAGCCTATCGAGTGGGTGGGGTCGTCCAATGTAGTTTAGCGTAAAGCAGATACAACAGTGTCTTCTCTTTGCTTGGGTGAGAGAAGGATTTAAAAGCAGCTTAAAGGTACTTTAGGTCAGAGCTAGAGAGTTGTGTCTCCTGTCAGAGGGCTCATTAGATTCACTGCAGGGTCTAATGATACGTGGAAACATCACTTAACGTGAAGACTGGGCTTTCATAGGAAGAACCCAACTTTTGGCAGATTTCTCTGTGTATTGACAACAGATGGGAATATTGATACAGATGTTGCTTAAGGTTGAAGGAATATATATTATTGGGCAAAACAAACAAACAAACCTACTATGTCATAACTGTTCAAAATGCCATTCCACAATTTAGAATTTTAATGAACGAATAATGAACTAATCAAACATTTTTTGTTCTTGCACATGTCTGAGGAGGTGTGTTATCTGTGCAGGTGTGTGTTGTGATGAGCGGGCAGTGTGTGTCCTCTCCACTGTACCTTTGTCGCTGAAGTCGTCGACCAGGATGACCTCTGCGATGAGCTGTGGAGGAGAGCGGTTGAGCACGCTGTGAACAGTCCTCAGCAGCGACGACCAGCCCTCATTATGGAACGGGATGATGATGCTGGTATTGGGCAGCTTCTCTGCATACAGCTTCGGTTTACAGCTACAAAAAGGCATAATAAATACAGAAATATAACACTTTTACAACTCTGTTCTTGTTTTTTCCTCCATCCACCTTATTGAGAGAAGGAAAAAAGCATCTGATTCACATCCCTCATCCAGCAACCACCTTTCTTCTGGTTACACACTCGCCTCCTCAGCAGATCTCAGGTCACTGAGGTTACATATGGATTCAGCGCTCAAATGGATGCGTTTAAACAGGCTGGGAGACAGCAGTTCCACATGCAATCTTCTCTGAAATCGCTATTCAATCCATTTTCTATAATTTGCTGTTACAGTGAAAATTGTATTTGCTCGCCTCTCAGAGAGAGAAGAAAACGAATGAAAAAAAAGAATATTTTCAAAGAGCCCATTACATTTAATATATACATACACAAATATATTTTTGGTTTTGGTGCCAAATTGTCTCCATGTGTTGCTGTTTTGTCACTGAAGAGCTGTAGCTAGAGCTAACAGTGAATGGTAAAGTGTAAAATTACCTGTCAAATAGGAAATCTCTCAAAGCAACGTGTGTTGTTGGCTGCCTTGAAAGGGGCAAAATCAAAAAAAGCCACGTCTCCTAAAAATTTCATTCCCATACAAAAAAACTGCATTGTGAATTATGCTTCAAGGGAAACGGATTACGTTTATTTTTGATGTATCTCATTTGCAATTATCCACGGAAGTCCATGTAGGGAGGAGGTCAGGGTGGTAGATGGTCAAACAAACACAGGGCTTTCACCCAGGAGACTGCTGTCCGTGTCCCGTGTGAAACTAAAAGTCAACGTTCACTTATTTTAATTTGCATCTGTAGCTTAAAGACGTAACAAACATAGCCATTTTAAGCCAAACCATGATGTTTTTTTACTAAATCTAACCAAGTAGTTTTGTTGCATTTTTCGTTTTGTTTTATTCAATTTACAGTTTCCCTCAAAACATAATTGTGAATGAGTTTAGTTGTATGGGAACGTAATTTCGTAGGAGACAGGGTTGAAAAATAATAGGATTGCTCAGCAATGGATACGACCACATAAACTTCCTGTTGGACAGCGGTTATGATTCTTTAAAGATATTGTGATGAGGAAACCTTGTCCAGAATTTACAAGGCAAAATCTTCAACAACACAAATATGGGAAAAACTGCTTCAAGTCTTCCAAATCAAATGACAAAATACATTGTTTGGCACTACCTTCCAAACCAACCTACATAAGTGATTTCTGGTCTGAGGCCCTTTTGGCAAGACAACATTGTTACACTAACATCGTTGGTGCCTTTCAAATCGATAACAAATCACCATTAAAACATAATTTATATGATTATTATTATGTTTTCTGATCTGACATATTGATAAGATTTGGTCAGGTTTAGGCACAAAAATGACTTGGTTACGGATCATAGAGTGGTTACAATAACTACTCCATCCAAACACGATTCCTCCTCTATCACAGACAGCTTTACTGTTATTATGTGCAGCACATAAAGCTGTTATCAGTTTCCGTAGCTGTTAACATGCGCTCTGATGACGGGTTACGGCGATCACCTCGTACGTGATCATCGCGGCGGGACCCCTGTATAGGAGCTAATCATGGGAGGAGAGTTATGGCCCCTCGCTGACGGAGAGAGAGGAATTGTGTAGCGAGCTGTGTCAGTCGATCAATGTCCGTGTTGAACATCAGCCTGCGTGTTATTCATTCAAATATGAGCGCTGGGAGACAGGCAGGCGGAGTGATAGGCAGACAGGCGGCTGGTGACTCTTAACAAACCCTGTCCAATTCCACAGGGGATGGAGGTGTGTGTGTGTGTGTGTGTGTGTGTGTGTGTGTGTGTGTGTGTGTGTGTGTGTGTGTGTGTGTGTGTGTGTGTGTGTGTGTGTGTGTGTGTGTGTGTGTGTGTGTGTGTGTGTGTGTGTGTGTGTGTGCTTCAATTAAATGTTGTCAGCGTGCAGAAATCGAATGTGTCAGTCGCAGGTCTGGGACTGGCTGCCTCTGAGGCACCGACAACATGCCAATCACCAGGAGGCAGACGCTGCCTACGGGGCCGACCGAGTTAAAGAAGTCGGGGGGAGCAGCCGCTGGTTGGCGGGGAGAGCAGGTGTGTCCATATGATTGGTCACAGAGGAGTGACAAGTGTCTGGCAGCCACGGGGGCTCCATCAGTCCTTAACACTATTTACATGCTAATAATTCAATTACAACCACACTAAAGCAAGACTGATTATAGCAGTTTGTCGTGTAAACACTTGTACAGATAATGGATGGAGGGAAGGACTTGACTTAGTCGAGATTTAGTCGGCATTTAGACACCTGAAAGACTCAGATCTTGACCTGCAATCTGCTAATGAAGATTTGTCTTGGACCCAAAAGGACTTCAGACTTGACTTGAGACGTAGTTTGTACAAGCCCCCTCTTAAGACTTCAGAACAGCTCTGTCATCTGCATGTACGAGTATTCAAAATGAGTGGATTTAATAAGAAGTTTTTTTCATGACTGTCCTAAAATCAGGATTCACATCAGCCGACTGTCAACTTAATCACAGGCCCGTACAAAAAAATAGAATCTGGGGTTGATTTGAGGTGCATTTATTCTAGAGTATCAGTCAGCACAGACGAGTGACAGCAAGAGATGGGTCAAGGAAGGCCTGCTTTTATAAACACTGCTAACAAAAAGAATCAGAGTCCAATCAGAATCCTTGTGGGGAAACTGGCAGAGAGGAATTCAAAGCTGCTTTTCACATGAAAGGAAAGGAAGGTCAAGAGTCAGACGATAGTCCGTCAAGCAGGCAAAAGAAAAGCTGTGATTAAAGGCCTTCCACAATGCCATTCTGGGATTGAAAGGGAGCACACAGGAGTCTGAATAGGTTCTAGTTTCCAAATTCTAAAACTTCTAAAAGTAATCCTTGACAAATACTGCACCAAACAGTCCCACCACCACCTGCTGTTCCCATACAGATGAATACACAGGTGGATGTCAGGGACTTCAATAAACGTGCACATTTTATCATCTATCATGCAGTCTAAACACAGCACTTCTATACTGTATCACACCAGATAAGGTTTATTCATCCCAATGATTGTAATTATTACAGCATTAATTGCAGGAACATGTTTTAGACTTAAAGGGATTCACACAATTTAAGACAATATCACTGCTTTGGTACTACTTCTAAAAATGTTCCTTATCTTGGCATTTCACCAGCAAGCCAATGCATTCACCTTGCATGCATTGTTGACTGTGCATAGCAAGTTTCTCACTTTGTTCAAGGGGTGCTTTCATACACTTACCTGGAGGCACAAACACACACCAACACATACACACACACACACACACACACACACACACACACACACATACAGGACTTACTTTGCATGGCGGATGTCGGGGAGGGAGCGGTTGAGGGAGATCCTGTCGCTAATGTAAATGTTGAAGCCGTTTTCCCTGTAGGCCTGGTCGGCCCGGTCACTCTCTGTCAGAGGAAACGCTTTCCCCTGTTCACCGTTACCTGCATCACACACACACACACACACACAGGCCGGTGAAAAACTAGCTCTCCATCAGTACCCATGATACTGTGTCTGCATCCTAGACATACAGTATGCATCAAGAGTCAAACACAAAGCAAATTTTGCTCCCAGTCTGTTTCATGCTTAAATAAGAAACTATTTGAATCTTCTGGTCTATAAAATGTCAGAAAATAGTTTTAAAAAGTTTCCCAAATCCGAAGTTGACGTATTTAAATTGCTTGTGTTGTCTGACCAACAGTCCAAAATCCAAACACATTCAGTTTAATATCATAAAACACCAAGAAAATCAGCAAATATTCAAATTTGAGATGTTGGAACCAGCTGGGAAAAAAAGAGTTACATAACATTTTTTTACCAATATGTTTTCAATACATTGAGTAATTAATTAATCAACTTATCATTTCAGGCTTACAGTAGGCTGATAAAATCAATATACCTATAATATACATTATAGACATATACTGGATAGCACATAGCTTAGATGTAAGACATGTACTCACATGCATGTACCTAATCGCTCTCCAACAACCCTTCTCCACACACAAACATTATGAAATCTGAGCTCATTTCAGGAGTGCATCAAATTACACTGTGCTGCATGTTTCATTAGCCACTCATCAATGCACTCCACACAAACACACAAAGACGCATGCATGGAGGCTGATCTATAGTCAGAGGAGAGCATCAAATTAAAGTGAGCTGCCTTGTTCCATTAGGCAGAACTGATCTGTCTACATTCCTGCTGAAGGTAATAACTGTGAAAAATAACTCCTCACTTTAATGGTTCATTTCAGAGATAAACTCTTCTACTTAACACTGTGCTTTTCTCTGCATAATAAACTTACACAGATCACTTAAATTAGGTTTCCTGGTCCTCCTCAGGCAAATCTGAACCCTGAGAAATATTTTGAAAATTATTTTACAAGATTATTTTTGACTGAATTACAGATTATTTGTTTTTTTTTCAGTGCTTTTATTCAAATTCAAATTAAAAAATGTGTTTACTGGACAATGCACACTTGCTCTTACTTAGCTGGCGGCATGTGTAGTGCTACAGGTTTGGGTATTGAGACATATACGTGGTCTCCGTCTCTCTTTAGGCAGCTCCTGCATGTTAAAATATTCAAACACAAGCTGTGCCCCACATTCATAATACATATTTCTCAGCTGTTTATGAGTATGAAGTGTGTTAACTCCAGAAAAGTGACAAAATTACACTAAAAAGTTAGTATACATATTAATAAATGCTTGACTTTTGTGTTGTGCACATGAGCACTATTGTGCCTCAATGCAATGCGCAGGAAGGAAGCAGAGGCTCTACTCCCAAGCGATGGATCTTAGAAAACAAAATAATAATTAGTATTAAATCTTTAGAAAGACATTTTGGTGTCTCTTTGGGAAGTTTGAGGTGAAACAATTTTAACTACTATATATCACCCTGAAACTTCCCCAGTTGCTTATTTACATTAAGACAATTATTTTTTGTATTACAAGTGTTCAAAAATTGTGTTTAAATATGCAAATGAGGCATTATTGTATGCTAACTTTTGGTGAATTTAGGAGAAATCTACAGACGCAAATAGACAATGTGTAGTAAAATAAACACCTAAGTGTGTATTTTAGATGTTTCTTTCCACTAGTCTGAAATCCATAACTCTCAAAATTGACCAGTGCATGAAAAACAATGTTTTGCCTGTCTCGCCTTAATTGGCAGAGACATTTGGTAGCAAATTCCTTATTGCAGTTTGAAAAAAAACTTGGCACCATTGCTGCTGAATTGACCCAGAATCAAAAGTAGTATCAGTTTTCTCAACAGCATTTTCATACACTGTTCGTAGCTATACCTAGGAAAAGTAATGCACTGAGCCCCGAACAGCTCCCCTCACTTCACCGACTCTCTAGTCTCTCGATGTGCCTCTCTCCATGGTGCTTAAATAAACCCCAAACCTTCTGTATGATCTTTCAGTGTCAAACCACTTGTTACACTCTCAGAAATCCTTCTCTTTTGTTTCTTAAGTACCTCCTAATACCATATAAAAGCCAGTTCAATCTGTTACGCTCGTAACAAAAAGACAAAGGTATGTTTCCCACTCAAGGCCTGAGGCTGAATCGATGCTCATGGTAGAAGATTAACTGTGTTTAATTATGATCTTCGAACTGTACTCGCAGCATTGATTCACACTGCTTCTGAGAGAGAGAGAGAGAAATCCACTTTGCAAGGAATTAAGAGAAGAAAAAAAGACAGAGATGAACTAGAGTGTTGCAGTGTGTGTGTGTGTGTGTGTGTGTGTGTGTGTGTGTTTGGCCTTGCGCTGAAACACAGCAGATGTTCTAAGCAAACATCCCCAAACAAATCAGCAGCATCAGCATAGATTTAGGACCTACCTGAGCGAGCAGCATCTCTCCTCATTGCTTCGTAGTCGTGCCAGTCTGTCCGCCGCACGCCATCCAGTCCCACCTGAGTGACCTTCCGCATCTGGTTCAGCCCCTGCAAGGGTACACAGAAAAAAATACAAACCATTAAGACTTACATCATGTCTTTTCAGCTTCTGAAAATAAGAATATACATAACATCCTCAAAATTTTGTTGGATCACTCAAAAGCTCTCCATCTCATTATTCGTATATTAAGAGTTTCTTCCTGAAGAGCATGGGCACCATTTATGAAAACTTGGCAATAAATGATGTTATTCTTTTATATCAGAGTTATGAGTTATCTTGAGATGTTTCCTTGGAAACAGAGAAGCGTCTTCGTGTTTGGTATTAAACAATAAATAAATATAGGAAGAGATCTTGTGGCACTAAATTATATTCAAAAAATATTGGTGCAGTAAAATGCCTGAATAAAAGATACAGCTATTTTTTCGACAAACACACACTTGTATAGCAACAGATTTTATATCCACTTTTAGCCAAAATCTACTGTATATGAGTTTTATTTGTCTTCCTAAAGTGTGCTGTTGACAACTCAATGTTAATACAAAGGCGCAAAAAAAATCTGTTTCTATTTGTATGACGCCTAAAAAATGGCATTCATTTCACTGTTGTAACACACACACACACATACAGTACACATACAGTACACACTCTCATCAACATAAGCTATTATTCTCTACTCAGCATTAAAATGCAAAAGCAGCCATTTATGAAATTCTCTCTGCTTTAGAAATGACTTTCAGTGACTGTGAAGATATTACGGGATCACGGCACAATGATAAATCAATTAGCTCCATGGGAGGATGCAATTAGTGAAATGTTGTTAATACAAACGACACGTCTGACTGCATGGAATACTATTAACCAGGCTGTTAGCTGATACCACAGTGCAGTCAAACAAACCACTATGGGAGTGTGTGTGCCTACAGCAGCTGCTTCCAGCTCGACATTTCAGAGTTAGCCAAGGCGGTAGATACTGTACACAAATAAAACACTGTGTCTATATTCTATAGTACATTCTACTTGTATACAGTACATACTATATACTAATCTTAACATTATACTGTTATAGTATACAATAAATCAACATACTTTACCATTTTGTACCAACAGGATATTACACTATACATGTGTTGTCTGACATCTATCAAACTGCCAGCAA
This sequence comes from Sebastolobus alascanus, assembly GCA_916701645.2. Taxonomy (NCBI): domain Eukaryota; kingdom Metazoa; phylum Chordata; class Actinopteri; order Perciformes; family Sebastidae; genus Sebastolobus; species Sebastolobus alascanus. Next base: position 311,803 of record CAKAOJ020000289.1, read on the forward strand.
AATTATTTTCTATATATTTTATTTTTATTATTTTATTGCTGAGATCTTTCTGGATCGCTTTTTTTTTTTTTTTTTTTTGCAGCTGTATCTCATCCACTTCATTTGTGTATGAACAATTTAGAAATAAAGCATTTCTTAGTACATACACCATTTTGTCACATTTTGAACACACTACATACTGTACTCAAAAAATGCTTAAAATTAGTATGTATGGAGTTGGGCATACGTAACGTATTCTCATACAATGAGTAATATGATGCATTACTTTTCGTAGGTATAGCTACGAACGGTGTATGAGACCAGCCTGATTTGGGGCACAGCTAAAATTTAAATCTTTGCTAGTGACCCTTAGAGGCTGCAATGGTTATTACACTGTGTAAATCTTAAGTGTTTGAACTTACTATTTATGTATATTAGGTAAATAAAAACAAATATATACACATTTATTGGTTAGTTAGTGTGGTGTCATAGACTTTTGTGGCTAAAATGACAATGAACCTTACAAAAAAGAAACTTTGATATTGTATGTAGTTATGTAATATCATTTCATGAATAAAACATGAACACATTTTTACATTGAAAAGCCTCTCCCCAAACCTGAAATCAGTGTGTCTCTGTGAGTTATGAGAATAAAAATGTAACCACAGAATGCAACCAGATGAAGACAATATATTCATATATATGTAAGTGTGAAAAAAGAAAATGTAATTACATGCAAAAAAATTTGTGTGAGTTGGAGAGGCATCGAGTAGTTTGACAGACAGTTTTGACTGACAAACTGACTGGATTTAAAGCACCAGAGCAGGCATTTGAAACACAGAGCTTCAACACCGCAGCTATTTAAGTTTAATTAATTGTGGAAAATCAGCATCCTGATTGTTCAGCGCCACCTCTTTTAAGAATAATTAGTGGCTAATTATTCAGATTGATGGTGTTAGCGATGTGGTGCATTCTTAATGATTTGTAAGAGGTGGTCATTGAACTGGAGCAGCCACCACTCCCATTCTGCAAAGCAGTTTACTTGTCTCACGAATTCAACCCTCTCTCCTCTTTTTGCTTCATATGTCCTCTCACTGTGTCACACCAGTATAGCTGACATGAAGCAAGAGTGCATTTGTGTTTCCTGCTAAAAGGAAGCGACTGTGCCAGCAGATGTGAAGGACTTTGCAGAGTACAAACAACCAGATGAATCTAACTCCCAGAAAAGCTGTCTTAATCACTCAACAGTAATATGCAGGAAATGAAACTGGACACCACATCCTAGCATTCTAGTGGAACATCCAGTTACTTCCCCACCATAGAGGCACATACATTTTCATTCAATTAATTTCAGTTCAATTGAATTCAGTTCAGTTTGAATTTAGCGTCATCCTGCATCTAACCAGTGCATAGATAAAGGAAGTACCTTTTCTCTTGAGGTTACAGTGGAAACTAGTCGATGAATAACAAAAAAAAATAGAGTGCAATAAATCCGTACAAGAAGTGCAATAAGCAATAGTATATTACAGTTTGAACATACTAGGGCAAGGTTGCAGTGGTGTTTCATATTCTGCTATATTAAATTTTGGTGTCAGTCCCTTAGAAGTCGAAGGGCTACAAGTTTTTTCAAGAGCCGCCTTTTTGCACCAAAGTTCAACAATCATTCAAGGAAAAATCCATTGCAGAGGAGCCAAAGATGTATTTCTACACCCACAGTGAGGCCAACAGGCAAGGATGTCATGCAGCTGTAAGCCAAGTAAACTGTGCTTCTTATTTTTGGTCATCAGTTCATCTCTTTATTGCTCTTCTAGAGGAAATTATTTTTGCAGCAAGGTGAAAAGGTACATAAAAGCGGCAGGAAATAACACTTCGGGTAAAATGAACCTGATGACTATGTCTGACACAGAACCACAACTCTGCAGCTCTACAGAGCTTTTTTTTTAGCTTCTTTTAGTCCATTGCTTTGGTTTTACAGCACATTTCAGTCCCAGGGCTCTCATCAACATCATTTCCAGGAGGAGCTGTTTTCAACAAACAAGCTCTGATGAACCAACACGCTGTGCAGATGGCGTCATGAACATTGGCAACAAAACTACTTGGTTAGGTTTAGGGAAAGATCCTTGGAGTCGTGTTGGAGTTGGACTATGTTTGTTACGTAACTGGCGTTAGTTAAGTACGGAAGTTACGTAACAAAAGTAAGGTCAAATAAGTCAACGTTGACTTGGTTTCACACGGGACACGGGACTTTCTTGCTCTTTTTACAAAGTTGGTTGCTCTGCCTGTCTAATAATTACGCAGATTGGTATACATTGGAGTTAGTTGAAAGCCTGGTGCGTCCCATACAGACGCTAAAGGGTGCCTCGGTGTGTCAGTATCAGACGCCGAAGGGCACTGACCAAGCTGCAGCATTTGAGGAGTTTGGGAGTGAGAACGGCTTGGATAAACCCACTGTATGCTGTCTGCCCAGCACCAAACAGCAGACAGACAAAGTTAACAACTAGCTAATGAAGAGACTGAACATCTACCAGCTGAAGAGCCAGATATGTTTCTCAGGAGAGCAAACCAGAGCTGAAAAGACTTACATTCAGTAAATGGACACAAACATGACTCCAGTGATGTGGCTGTTTACCAATATTTTTGACCATATTAACTTATGAGCCAGTGATATGGTGGTCACTTTGTATCTGTCAACTTGTTTTAATGTCTTTCTGCTCCCCTAGTGGCCAATCAGTTATTGCAGCTTTAAACGTCAATGATGAAATCCCCTTCACTAATAGAATCGCCTCACCAAAGCTGGGCAGCTTAGATTGGGAGGAAGGTTGCAAAGCCACGTTGGGTCAATTCCCATTGTCACTGTTTTGGTCTCAATGGGGTATCAATTACAACATAACACCAGTAATTTGATTCTAAGCATGCAGAGATCAAGCAGTCAATCTATTGTTCAAAAGATACAAGCAAGCCTTTCAGCAAACCTAACCACAATTTTCTCTTCTGTCTCACAGTGCCTCACTAAACAAACCCCCAGGGTTGTCTGTCCCTTTCTCATCCATTCCAACACTTGAAAAAAGATCCAATTCAACTGGCGAGGCAGGTGGGATAGGATTTCAAATAAAAGAGTGAATCTACACTGCTGCATGTCACCAATACCCACCTCATAAAAGCTGGTGTAAGTGGCATCGTACAAAGAGGAGAAGAAAAAAAGAACAGTAAACACAGTCATCGTTATTCTACTGGTTGTGTTGCTTCCTCTGCCTCCCTGCTGTGTGCTCTGCTGATACCTTCCTAATGGCCATCATCACAGGGACGAGGCTCCACGCTGCCACAAACAAATTTCTGCCGTGGGCGATTTTCTTCTCCATCTATATTCAAGGTGCAGCATAAACTAACTAATAGGGCATGACAGGAGCGACACCAGAAACCATGCAGCCCATGTTTTATCACCATCAACTCTTCAATCATTAATTACAAAGCATTATGTCAGATAAGTAACAGGCTGCAATGGAAATTCATACGTTATCGAGCAAAACATTCAGCTGACGGCTAAGCGAGAGAGGGAAGTGGCCAATTTCACCTGCATGAATGATCACTAATTAACTTTCGTGTAGCCTTTTAATGGTCTATTCATCCATTCATCTAATGTTTGCTGCTTACAAAGTGTCTGTCCTTGGGTTTGGATAAACATAAGTTCCACTTTGAAGTGTTTTTATGGACTCTATTTTCACAATGCAGTACATCATCCCCCAGACAATGATTGTCCAATCATAGCTTATCTTTTTTTTGTTGTTTTTTTGTTAATTGCATAGAGCTATATGCAGAGAGCTAAACACACTTCCAAAAATGTTGAAGACAGCAGTTCGCCATTCAAGTTTCTACTGGTAGCAATTGTTGTTAGACTAAAAGTATTCTTAGTTGGTAATCAGTCAGTTATTCAACAGTTATTTAGAATGTTGTATTAGCAGCACATTAGCTCCAGACAGCTAGTATAGTGGCTACAGTGACAGTTGTTGGTAGAGCTGCAACGATTAATTGATTAATCGATTAATCGATTAGTTGTCAACTATTAAATTAATCGCCAACTAAAAGTCAAAATTCTCTGATTCCAGCTTCTTAAATGTGAATGTTTTCTGGTTTCTTTACTCCTCTATGACAGTGAACTGAACATCTTTGAGTTGTGGACAAAACAAGACATTTGAGGACAACATTTTTCACAAATTTCTGATATTTTAAACAATTATTTGATCAATCGAGAAAATAATCGACAGATTAATTAATCGACAATGAAAATAATCGTTAGTTGCAGCCCTAGTTGTTGGCTTAGAAATGAGAAGTCTGCTTTAGTTTACTTTAGTGTAAAATCAAAGACCCCTTAAGTCAAAACTTACAAAGAATTGTGAGTGATAAATCTGCCACTGGTATCAATATAAACTGCATATGTGCCATTGCATAATGGAAAGCTAAGCGAATATTCAGTTGCATTTGTTGAGGAATATGAAAGATCTACCCCACTGCACCTTTTTCAACTCTTCTTTTTTGTATATTGCTCTAAATTACTTCTTATTCGTGACATATCCACTAACTATACTGTGCCATCTCCCACCGGTTTCTGAAAATGTCTTACACGTCACACCTGACCAGACTTGAAAAGGTCTTCAGTACCTCAAAAACCAATAAAAACTGCACCACAATGAGCAGAAATGCCATGCTAACCTCTGAGGCATTGCCTTTTTCTACAAAGAGTAGCCCCATCACCATGCTTTGTGGCAGTTGCTTTATTCTTCAGTGGATGTATTATGGCACAAAGGGAGAACCTTTTCTCCTGAGAGATAAGTGACAGCAAAATCAGAAGAAAATGCCAGCAACCTCTGAAGTCTCACTTGTACCTTTTAAACTTTCTATTAAAGCATAGTGGAAAACTTCACAGAGAAAAAGCTAAACCCAGGAGGGTAGAATGTCGGGTATTTAACACGTGGCGGTTGCTGTTCAGCCTCCAAATGCTTTGTCTCTGTTTGAAAACACCCTGGTAGGATTTTTCTAAATAAATCCCACAGGGGTATTATTGGTATTGCTCTCTGTATGTTATTTATCATATTGCTATGTATTTTATGTTGTATTACTGCATTGAGAAGCATTCCCAAGAGTATAACCAAACTGCCAAGTCAACGATTTACAATAAATATTTAAACTAATGACAAGAGTTTCCTTGCAGAAAGTAGCATAAAATCACAACACTATACACATTTGTATTTTCATTTGTGAAAGAGCAGATGCACAGTATCTGTTGGTGTTAGCTACTGCTGGCTCTATCTCCAGAGAATTGTCCATAAAATGCTAGCTTTGCTCTCCTCTCAGCAGCTTAACTTTGCACAAAGTTGTCTTGTATGAGTCAGGCATGGCATTAATATTAATATATAATAATTAATGTCATGCCTGAGATGGGTTCAATGGGACAATTAATTTGTCATGATAACGCATTTTAGGCTATTGGCGTGTCATTTCACCCCACGGGGTTAACATTGTGAAACAGCTTTTCGCGTTTAATTTAACGGCACGTCTTTACTGTGAAACAGTTGGGGTTATGTATAGACAACAAAACTACCGTAACGGCCACAGTTAGGTTTAGGCAAACAAACCACTTAATTAGGTTTAGGAAAAACATTCTGGGTGGGTTTAAAATAACTATGTAAACTTAATAAAATGTGTACGTAAACAATGTAACATAAGTGCGGAAGAAACGTCAAAAACATCACTAACATAACTTCAAAATAATTCAACAACACTTTGGGACTCAAAAACCTGGTCTTGAACATTGGTCTCCTGGTTGAAAGTCCTGTGTTTGTTGGAACCATCTACCATCATGCAGTCTTTCTTACTTTTTATTTTACGTCACCAGCTCTGAGCGTAGTATATTCATGTGGAAGCATCTATATTGCAGTCAGTACAGACTACATGACGTGAAATGACATCAATGCAAAATGACTTACAAATTGCCGTGTCATTAATTTGCAATTTGGTGAAACCGGGCTGGACATTTTCATTTTAATGAACCCATTTTGCACCACAAATCTGGCCATCGTCTCCATTTGCTCAAAGACTAGGGTGGGACAGAAAAAACAACATATATTGTACAGCCAATTAATTGTTGCACCACTGTCAAGACAAATGTTTTTGTCCCACTAAGGATTTAAGAATATCACAGTCGTTGTTTACATTTGGTTAATTTAGTTATTGCCCTCGTGGAGTTCAAGTTTTCGTTCATTTCTGCTTGCATTAAAGCACAGATGGAGCTCTGTGTTGAGGAAAATTGTGCACAATAATTAATAGAAAAAAACAAAACATCAATGTTTGAGTTTTTACTTTATTCCCTAAGCTTTTTATATGATAGCAGCTGATGGCTCAAAATCAATATCAGCCCCAAAAGTTGTTGCACTTCTGCAAGGCATCGTTACTTTCCCATAACAGACAACACTTTGCTTGGTTTCAGCTGCTTTCAGGTCTGTTGTGCTGAACAAAGACGCGGAGTGAACAAGGAGAGATTGAGGACTACTATTGGACTGCCTTTGTTTGGCGTGGGGGGAAAAGCTGGTATTACCAGCAGTGCAATGTGTCTGATAAGAACATAGCTGCCCATTTGTTCTCTGAGGAGGACGGATCAGACCACCTTGGGTCAATACTTCCCTTTTCTGTTTCCTCTCCAGAAAAAAAAAGAAGCTTTTCTGTTCTTTTTTCTTCCCCTTCCTGTTGTGTCAGAATACAGACAGATCTGCCTCAAACCCCAGAGACACAATTACCTGTCTTTCCTATTCCACCTCACCCTCTGCTCCTCCTCCTCCACCTCCAGTCACTTCACAGGCAAGTCGATCTGTGCTGGAGGCTCACAAATCCCCCGTTACCACCTCTAAGAACATGAGACTTCTGCATTCACTACCCCTGTTTCAGTTGAGTGAGAGGCCAGGCCAGAGGGAGATGAATAAGTCCTTTGACTGTCCATTCACAAGTCATAATGCTGGCTAAAAAGAGCAACAGTATCACCCCACTTGAGTTGTGAGAAACACCATCAAAAATTAGGCGTTTGTGTTTTAAAACACTCAGCCCTGGTTTGATACAAATGCAAATGTCTATAGGCCTCCGCTGTCTGAGCCAGACATGAGCTTGAGGCAGAGGACCTCCAGGCGGAGGCCCCTGCAGCGCGGCACTCCAAACCCCCTCAAAGAGATGCTCAGCGAGGCCACAGCACATTCCGTTATCTCCCAAAAGGAGTCATTATCCAGAGTCCCGCTGAGAGGGAGAGAGCAGGAAGAGGACCAGAGAGATGCCATGACTCGTGGAGTCCTCCGCCTCCCGCGGTCTCACACTTTCTGCTGATGGATTGTGATGTGAACACTGGTCTTACAAAATGTTTGGATCACCAGCACGGCAAAATCCAGATGTAGGCTCCTAAATCAAAGTAAAGATCAAGTTAATGATGAAGAACGGGACACAAGAACATGGGATTCTGCAAACGGCAGTGTTCACACACAGTTCACCAAGAGCAATGAACAGCAGCCACAAAGCTTTTTAAAAGGTGCTGCACTCTGTGGGTTTTAGAGCGCGGTGTTTCCAGAGAAAAGTTTCCTGAAAATGTCACATCAAGCACCTTTTTCTCAGCCTGTCAGTCATGACAAAGGAGAAGGTGGTTTCATTTTTTTCTTTCACAAAAAGGACAAAGAAAAGACAATTCCATCAATGTGAAATAAATGACCTAACATGTTCTATTCAAACACTATACATTCTGCTTGGTATTCATTCATTGTATTAACATTTGTAGCTGGTGACACAAATGTGGACTAACAGTGAAACAGCCATGAAGCCTGAACAGAGAGTTCAGTTTGACTGTTCTTCAGGTTGAATTGATGGATGGATTAACAATGGACTCATGCATAAATAATTTGTACAATTTGTACATTTGCCTTGAGTGATACAAAATGTTTTAGTCAGAGATGAAAATAAAGAAAAAAAGTAAAAAAAAAAAATGGGAGTGGGAGCAAATCTTGCAGCTAGGTTCCAACATCTTGTGGAAAGCCTGAAACCAGAAGAGAGAAGACTCTGCAGCAACAACAGCAAAAAAGAAAGAACACACTGAGAGGTACACACTAAGAGAACAGATATGCAGTCAGGTGTGTACGTGCACCGATACAAAAAAAAGGAGCAGAGGGTAAACTGTACAACTGTACACAAACACCTCCAGCTAAAATCAGTCCTGCTATCAGTCGACTACAGAGGCTCTTCTAAACAGCTTAAAGGATATTAATAAAAACTGTTGGCGGATACAGCCGTGAAACATGCAGATATCTGCATTTAAATTAATAAAACTCTTAAGTGCGTAGAATAAGGCTGACCTGGCTGAGCAAACTCAAAGCTGCAGGAGTTTATTTGTTGTTCCCAAGGTACTCTGAGGTATTTCAGGAAGGTGTGAGAGGAACTGTGGAGTTTTTTCAGAAGTCATTTTCCAATACATCAGACCGGGAAATACGAGTACTTCGCAAAAAGTCCCATTTTGGGGGATAGAAAACTAAAGATCCCATAGACTTCAATGCAATTTGACATACGTTTGGATTGTAATTTTGACGAGTTCACCAACTACAGCAGCTTTTCGTCATTTTCTCTCCTGTGACAGCAAGTTTCTTTCCCTCAAAAGGGAGCGCAGCCTCAGTGATGACGCCATGCTGGTCTGGTCTATAGCTTGGAGCCATAAAGCCCCTCAATTATATCTTTTTAGGACATGACAAGGGAACAAATTGGAGATCAGCGTTTTTGGATTTATTGTTGGTGCAACCAACTACACAGTAACTCTTCGGCATAGTATTATTGCTATTATCAACCACACCCCCAAAAGGGGGTGTGGTCATAGGAGCCTACTCTGGGTGATGTATCGCCGTGCTGATGTATACTTTGAGGGACACACACAAAATTCCATTCTCCTCCATTGTACTGGGATGACTGCAGATGTTTCAGAGATGCATATCTCAAAATCTTGGCCCATGAAACCGAAAATATCTGAGTGGCCAGACACTACCCGGGGTGAGTTAGAAAATACATTTTTAGTATTTTGGGTGAACCGACCCTTAGGGAGGGGAAAAAGCATTTTAAGCACCCTTGCACAGGATTTTGACTTGGCAATAAAGGAATACACAAAAACACATAACGAGCTTTAAGCCTGGTGTGAGGGAGCCGCTGGGGGGTTCAGTGGTAATTTACAGCTGTGTTGGTTCTGCCTCCACTGGCTCCAGTCCAGACCCATCTGAGCTGTTCAAATAAGCTCCTTATTATCATGTCTGAGGGAGAGGAAGGCAGGGGAATCACAGCACAGAAAAACTGTACGGTGGCCATTAAGTGCTGAGCCGTGGTGCTGCCAGCTCAAAGAGAAGCTTTCTGTCCCGTTCCAGCTAGAGGTGAAGACGAGGTAGCAGCATAGGGAACATTGAAACTAATCAATGTTTTCACATCATAGTGGATTATATCATGATAAAAAATGCAAATATCTAAAAGAGATTGGGGTGGATGTTTGGGGCAAAAAAGCATGTAACTATACAAGGGAAACTGAGGTTCATACGACAAGTGACCTATTTTGTGGTTTAGGTAAGAGGACTTGGAGCTTGACCTCACATTATGCAGTGTTGTAGTGCAAATTAGCGGCAGATCCCTGTTGTTGTGATAAAGGCCACCACAAACTGTATGTCTTCATCAGTGTCTTGTTTTTAGAGCTACAAATGAAACTTTAAATTAATGCTTCACCCACAAGATGACCATTTTTTTGATCAATTACTCACCCCGTGTTACCTTGAATTCTTGAAGAAAACTTTGTTTTTCTTGCATGCCTCCACAGCAAATGGAGAATAAAAAAAATGGCGAAAAGTCTTGATGATTTGAAGTAAATGGAGGCTGTGTTAAAGCTCACTATTTAAAACACTTTACTCACACGGACGAGTAGCGCGCTTGCACAAGCCTAAGACTGTTTATGCGGAAGTGTTTTTAATAGTAGCGAAAATGCATGTGTTTGCATGAGTAGTGAGCATACGACTGGATAAATGAGACTTGTATTATGTTGCATGAGTTGTGTTTGGAAAGGGATGTTTTGATATAGTTTTGCTGTTGTTAAACACAGAACCCATTGACTTCGATTTATCAAGACTCCCCTCTCTTTTTTTCATTTTTCATTTGCCGTGGATGCATGCATGAAAAACAAAGATCTCTTCAAGAATTCAAGGTAACGCAGAGTGAGTAACTGATACACAAAGGGTCCTTTTGTGGGTGAAATATTCCTTTAAGTCACCAGACAGGCAGTAGTAGCCCTGCAATATTCTGTCTCCCTCTGTGTGAATGTCTCTCCGTCAACAGAATTCAGACAGCAGATGAGTAACTCGTCTCTGCTTGTTGCTTCTGAGCTGGTCACTGTTCAACACGAGGCTACTAACGGACAGATGTGACTCACCTACCCCTCCTCCCAGCGATCCCTCCATACTGTACATCTCCCCATCTAACTCTCTTCTGGGCTTGAGTCACACTGGAGCCTCCTTCCCTCTACTACACTGATCAATGCTCATTAAGAGGCACAAATAAATTGGTTTAACACAAAGAGCTGTCAGTGTGCTGCTGGAAGGCATTTAGCAACACTCGTGTGTACACTGTAGGGCAAGTTACCCCCAAGGCCAATTTATTTTTAAATAACAGTAACCAGCTTTTGCTTCTTCACTTTTTACCTCTTTTCACAGTAAAAATTGGAAAAATCACACATTAATACATTAATAATCTAATAATAAAATGGAAACGCAGCTCACACACATAATACATAAAATGCTGCTGCTTGGCTGTGTTTGGGCTGAAACATTCAACCGTGTAATGCTTATGGCCACAACTTCATCACAGACAGTTTGTGTTCAACATGCTCTACAATGAGTGCTTTTCATTCAGCTAATTATTCTCCCTCCCAGGCTCACTCCTTCGTCCTCCAGTCCGACCCGCAAATCAACTGAGGTCCACTATCATCGAGGATGTTTCAACTTCTTGAATGCATCTCACAGGAGATGAGAAACGAGGAGGAAGGAGGCTTCAGTATCAAAAAGTATAGAAGCAAAGAGGTGAAACTCTGGTGCTTTTTTGTTTTACTTTTGTACGGCACTTTGTAGGCGGTCGTTTAACTGGCGTCATTATGGTAGTCGACTCAATTACAGTCCAAAATGGCGGTGGCGTAGCTTTGCTGCTGGGTGCTGGGGTTGCAATGGAAGGTATAATTGACTTTCACTTCTTAGCAATGTACGTTCTTTGACCGTATAAACACACTCACCGGCCACTTTATTAGGTACACATGTTCAACTGCTCGTTAACGCAAATATCTAATCAGCCAAACACGTTGCAGAAACTCAATGCATTTAGGCATGTAGACATGATGAAGATGATCTGCTGAAGTTAAAACCAACATCTTAATGTGGAAGGAAGGTGATTAGATGACTCTGAACATGGCATGGTTGTTGGTGTCAGACCGGCAGAAACTGCTGATCTACTGGGTGTTCACACATCTCTAGGGTTAACAGAGAATGGTCCAAAAAAGAGAAAATATCGAGTGAGCAGCAGTTCTTTGGGTGAAAATGCCTTGTTGATAACAGAGGTCAGAGGAGAATGGCCAGACTGTTCCAAAACAGTGAACAGATCTATAATCAGTACTGGAACGGCATTCCGTACTTACTTATTTCAACACATTTTAGGTCAGGGGAGAAGTTGTATCTCATGATTAATTGCAGTCTCCTCAAAGTAACGCTGGGCTGAGCGAGGATGCCTCGGTTAGTAAATACATTTCCTCCATAATCCATAGAACACATTTTCGTAGCCAGTAGCTCCAAAGAAAATTGTTCATAGTGAGGTGCAACTGCACATTCAATCTCCACAGGGCAGCTTTGTGTCAGGCAGTCATGCTCTCTTCAACCTCAACCGCTGCTGCTACAGTGCGCTGCCCTAAAAGGATTACTCCAAGAATGTATATTTTCATTATAAAATACTAACCCACTGTCTGAAAAGTATGAAGCCTGGTACTTTGCAGAGGTCAGCAGCTGCTGTCAAACAATTGTTGCTTCCTCGATACATTTCAATACTTTTGGCCGAGCTTCAGAGCTATGTGGAGATGATGTATTCTGTAGGGATGGAGACTATACGTTTCTGAACATACTGAGTGAGCATATGGTCCATGGGTCAAAGTGGATTAAGCTGCAGGAGTGGTTTGAGAGGATTTAATGGATGTTTGGATACTTTTTAAAACTTGTTTGGCCTGACTGAGTGTCGACGTTTGGGATGCATTGTGAATCGAAGCTGCTGCTGTAGTTTTCCTTGAAGGCAGCAAGAAAAAAACTGAAAATTCCTGAAACTAAAATGCTCCGGGGCAAACAGCAGAAAACCAGTTGTAAAAAAGTGCAACCAAATAAACGAGTACGCCGCCAAAGAAAAGCCGTCTTCTCCTCCTCTCTGGGTAAATAAATCTTAAAAAAAACAATGTGTATGAATGTTGTTCATTTATATTCTATTTTATCTAATACATCAGTGGGAGAGATTGTGTATGAATGAGATCGCGGCTCATTCTGTTTATATCTAATCCGCTCTGCTCTTATTCTGATGGTTTAAGCACTGTGTCGTCTACAAGTGAGGCAGACAGAAAGCAACAAGGGGAAGGAAACATCCGCTACAGATGTCTCTAACAAGACTTATGTGGGAAAAGGCTGAATGGGATAAGGGTATTGATTTTTATCTACTTCAGTGAAGCCATAACAGCCCACAGGGAGCACTCAAACACAGAACACAAACACACATATTTGTTCCTTCCCTTTTTTCCTCATTTGTCCTTTGTTCCATTTGTCTTTTGCTATTAAAAAGTGTGCAAGAAAAAAAAAAGCAGAAGACGAATGCTTGCAGCCAGTTTCCAGCAACCAAAAGGGTTCTGTTTTATATTAGAAGCTAAAATAAGACAAATGTTAGCGCCGCCTGATGTGAGTCTGGTCGACAGTAAATACATGACATGGAATAATGGCACATTAATGTCATGTGGGAGTTAAACCAGTTCCCTACCTCACAACAACACCCAAGTCCTATGACGGCTCCAATATATAGGACTCTACAAAAGCGCTAAAAACTATAAAAGTGCCTGAAAAGGCAAACATCAACATCAAACCAATTGTATCAGGTGTGATCATGTTTGATTCCCCAGCCTCCTGTACAGCCGTTGTACTGAGGTATACAGAAAGAGCTACACAAAGTCGTCCAGAGGCAATGCAACCCTAAGTGACAAGACTGATTTTAAACAAATCCTGTGTAATCCCATTATTAAACAAGTTCACAGAATCAAACAACAAAATGTTTTTTTTTGTAATTACCCTCCAGAACTATATGTTTTTTTTCAGATCTGATACCCCTAGTGGCAGGAAAACATCATTTGTCACTGCCTTCCACAATCATCACAAATTACCGCTATAAAATAAAAAGTTGAAGACGACCTATTCTGCTCATTTTCAGGTGCATACTTGTATTTTGGGTTTCTAATAGAACATGTTTACATGCTTTAATGTTCAGAAAAACATATTACTTTTTTCATTCCAGCTGTGCTGCATCACCTCTTTTCACCCTCTGTCCGAAACGCTCTGTTTGAGCTCCATAATAGGTCCCCTTTAAGTCACCAGCTTTTATCCAAAGCACTTTACAATGTGTCTCTCATTCACACACGCTCACACACTGGTGACGGCGAGCCACCATGCAAGGTGACCTGACCATTGGGAGCAATATGGGGTTCAGTGTCTGGCCCCAAGGACACTTCAAACACTTGGAGCAGAGGAGCCGGGGATCCAACAGCGAACCCTGCAATTAATGGACGACCCGCTCTACCTCCTCCAGACTAACTGACTTGCTTTGTGTGACTTCCTCAATCAGCAGACTCTGTTGCTCTAACGTCAGCCAGAGCAGGATTACAATGTCAAATACCTGACATGCAACGTGTTTGACAACCTACCAGGATGATCCTGCGTTACCCACTTGATGTCTAAAATCCATGAACCGAACCAAATTTAACAACTCACCACGGTCAAAAATCATATCAAGTTCACATCTTTTCACTTTCTTTTTTAGCCGACAACTTTGGAAATCCTTGAGAGTCTAGAACCACCATTTAAACAGACCAAATAGAGTGTTCAGCATGAAAAACTGTTCCAATACATCTCAGAGATGAAGATATATTATATAATTAGCCTTTATGTTGTTGAAATCAGGAGGGGTATTAAAGGCAATCTATGCTAAATGTTCTCTCAGGATGATATCAAATGCAATTTGTTCCGCATCACAAAGCGCCTGAGAGTTGGTTTATAACAGCAATACATTACATCTTTACAATATTTAATACAGTACCACAAAGGCATTCTTGAGGAAAAATAACTGAGGACTCTCATGAAGGGAAAATTCAATAAAAACCAATTAAAAGAAACAAACCCATGTATTACTGATTTTCACAGCGATAGTGAGGATGTTTCCATGAACCCTTTTCAAAAGAGAAAAAGAAGAACCACAAACTTGTTGCATCTAAATTCAGCCATGAATCACAATTATGTGGTTGATATTCCAACGATCGGTTTATCCTTACATCATTCCATAGTGCAAATAGCCAGTGGCAAGCTTAGTTGTTCCCCATGGCACCGGCTACAGACCAGATATTGAAGGGCAGTAACATCAATTAAAACATGATCAAATGAGACCATAATATACAGTTGCTTATCATAAAGGAAAATCAGAAATGACATTGCTAAACGCAGTACATCCAAGTTTAATAATAACGAGCAGTTAACAAGACTAAAGTGACTTTACAGGAGATGAGCGCCTATAACATCTTGCCATTCTATGCCTCTCTTTGTCTTAAGGGGCTGCTGGAAATCTCAAAATGACTGATTTAATCAGTCCAGTTACACCAAAAGCTAAATAAACCAATATAATATTAAACTGTGTCGATTGATTGGACATTTCCATGCTTTATCACCATAGATTTACAAAACCAAGCTGCCCCTCCTGCCTACAGTAAGTCTCTGCGCTCTCCGTGGTGCTGAACCTAAGCAGCGCTGGAGTGGCGGGGCGCTCTCCATGGTGCTGAACCTAAGCAGCGCTGGAGTGGCGGGGCGCTCTCCATGGTGCTGAACCTAAGCAGCGCTGGAGTGGCGGGGCGCTCTCCATGGTGCTGACTCCGCACCGTAGATACAGTCGGCGGCTCAAACTCATGGACATGCTCTACCGGTCCCGTCTCAACTGATTTCTGTTCTGATTACTGTCACTTCAGAAGTCACCTACATTAGTGTGTTCTTTGTTTCAGATTGTCCTGAATTAAGTAGAAAACGAGGAGACAATTAAAGAAAAATACTTGTGTTTTCTCAAGACTCCCTGAAGATCCCATGACCCCAGTCTGAGGAACAATACATGCGGAGTATTATAACAAAAAGATTCTCTAACCTGTAACCGGAGGATGCCGCCTGGTCCGTCCGTGTTTGGCGAGTTGTCGAACACTCGGTCCCTGTACAAAGACCACAGCCCGACGTTGGGGAGGAAAAGAAGAGCCGCTATGAGCAGCCCGGCGAACTGCAGCAGCCTCTTCTCCTTCCGTCTCATCTCTCCGGGAGAAAGCAGCAGTGTGAAGCAGCGGCGGTGGAAACTAGCGAGTCCCGACCTCTTCCGAGCGGAGACAACTTTCACTCTGACTGACTGGGGGGGAGACGGACTCACTGCTTTCAAGCTACTTGAAACACCCCAATGGACGCTACGTCCTGTCAGGACTTTCACAATAAAACCCCAAGTTGCTTTGATTTTTCTCAAGTACAGTTCAAAAATTAAAACAGGCAAGAAAGACTCGTTAGGGTATGTTTCCCGTAAAAACAGTGACTGTGGTAAATAGTAAAATACCAGGAAAATTAATTTTTTTTGAGGATGCAGATTCCAGCTTCACAATTAAAGAGACATTATCGATTCCCAACATGCTCTTGAAATTGCATACATACTGTATATGCATATATGTTTGTTCTTTTGCATTCACAATGTCATATTAGAGTTAATTCTACATTTTGAAATCAAGTGAATCTCAGTCATTTTTTGCCTTTATGCAAAGTAAACAATCTTAATGTTTTCACAGTCCACCAATGTTTATCAGGGTAACAAGAAGCAGACAATGTAGATCAAATGAAATAAAAAAGAATAGATGAAAATGAAAGAAAAACAGTAAAAAGGCCCCCAAATACTACATTGGATTGGGCAGATTTATTTCAAACATGTAACAAATAAGAAAAAAAAAACAATAATAACCAATAAATTGAACAGTAAACATATACTGCAAATTCTAAATAAACTAAATAAATAAACAAATATAATATGTCTGAAAATGAGTAGATATAATTTAACACTTTTAAGGTCCTATACCCCTTTCTATAACTTAAATAATTAACTTAATGTTTGTCGCATACATAAATAATCATCTTAATATATAAAACAAAAATAAAATAAAAAATCAGATCAAACAGTCAAAAAAGCAAAAAGCTACATTATCTACTCAGGACTACCACTAATTTAAACTAAAGTGTTAAACAAATCAAAGATGATAAAAAAAATAATAAAAGTACACATAACATACAGCAGGCATCGTGTGAGCCACACGTCTATGACCAATTTGCCAATTTTCTTTGTTTTATCAAGTCATCATATTTTTGTATATGTTGTATATTTCTATTCATTTTATAGTTATACTTTTATTTCTTTTTGATTTATATTGTTCTGAACACCCACTTCCTGTTCCCCCTCTCTTGCAAATAAAAAAATTGCTGCTTTTGTTTTGAAGGCCAAATCACCTAACTTCCTGTGGCTTTCTGATATTCTCTATCAAACTTGATGCAATGAATCATTTCGAAAGAAGACTTGGCAGGATAACCAGTGGATCACATGTTTGACAAACTTCTTGTTCTATGAATTTAGTGTTTGCTTTAACTGAAAAACTGTCACATGTCCTGCTGTGTTGGCAAAGGCACAAACATGTTGAAATACCAGATAGCTAAAGGTATAAACCATGCAAAATATGTACAGTATGTCTGATCAACATCATTTGGCAACGATAAGAATGTATGAATCTATTCATTGCCTTTGGTTGCAAAAAACCAAGATGGCGACGGCCAAAATGTCGATCTCGAGGCTTCAAAATGGGAGTCCACAAACCAATGGGTGATGTCACGGTGACTACGTCCACTTCTTATATACAGTCTATGATTGCTTCAAATATGGAGATAATGAATGAATGATCCTCTTCTCTCAACACCAGCAACCAATGTATTATAGTACTGTAGTGGTTAATGTGGAACATTTTGGAGTTTCATTCAAAAAGAGCCTTATATTCACTCATGTTCATACACATTATCATATTTTTTCATAAATCTGTATTTCCATTGTTCCTCTTAAGAGTCTTGAGGAAATCTCTCTGTTTATTTGGCCTGTAAGAGCAGATTTTACAGCTCACTTCATTGAGACAGAATGATGCTTCAGTAATTGCTTATTAGGGAAGTCGAGGCACAGCCCTTTCTGAATGAGCTCTGCTAATGGCTTCCAGCACAGAAGAGTCAATCAGTGATCTGCCATCAGAGGACATTAATACTGGAATTTCCTCTGCTTTGATACTCTAGAGAGTTACCTATGTCTTTTTTTTTTTCCTCAACCTCTTTGAAATCCACACTGAGCCTGTGACATGAGCGGTAGGAGTTATAAAGCGTAAATCCCCACCACATTCAGAGGTTGCAGGGTTCATCCATAATTCATGCGGGAAGACGCTGAACAGATTGAATTGTCACAACTCAGGCTGGTACAGATGGAGAGGGAACGAGAGAGGAATGAGCCGTTCTCTCTCTCTGAGTGTCCAGAGCAGGAATAGAAGGAGCAGGATTAGCAGGGAGAGAGACTCCAACACATCCTGGGTTCAAGTCCACTCTGTTAAACAATGTGTCTAATCTTCAGTTAACCCACACTCATTCTTTCTGCTCTGTATATGCATGCCTGTCAAATATGAGGGTTAGAAGAGATTAGGGGGATGCTTGACTGGTTTAGAAATGAGGATTTGTTCATCGTGTGTGTCGGAGGTTACGGGGAAGAGGCAAATCGGCTGCCATTGAAACAATAATGAATCATGGGACAGTTTGAGGTCAAGAGGAGGAGGTCAGCATTTTTACTGTGCTATCAGTGATAGTCAGACTGTGCAGCAAAGTAAGTGAGAATTACTTTTACAAAATATCATTTATGTCAATTGAAAAAGTAGATATGAACTGAGCGAGCAAAACCCAATGATGCTTTGGGCATGATGACCTCGTAGTTAAGTGTCCAACACTCATCTGGCTGAATGGCTTTGGCTGAAGGACAATCACATGTGAATACAAAACTAACAGACTGTAAAAGAACACTTAGGTGTATATGTTGATATTAGAGTAGTTTTTCAGTGCAAACATCTGTGTATCTCTGACAACAGATCGTATGGTGTGTTCACACATAGATACAAACTTGTCACTCATTTTACATTTTTGTAGTCCGTACATCCCATTAGATTACAAGGACACTGGCACATGTGTGTGATCTTGTGTCTGGGATACACAGGTGTTATGCATTGGGGCTAATTACTGGGTTGTCTATATATACACCCAGTGTTCTTTCACTCTGTTTGCCCTGTGTGATTGAAGGTCTGAGACTGAAAGCTGGCATGTAATTAGGGAGTGAAAAGCCACTTTTTTTGTATTAGCATGACTACAAACATTCAGAAGTGCTTACTGACAGAGTTGCAGCAAAAATATAAAACACAAAAATAGATTTAGATACTGTTTACGTCATCACAAACATCATTTTCTGTAATCGCCGTGTGTGTGTGTGAGATCATTGTAACACCTAATTAACAGAATATTGCCCTTAACCTGTGCCATGCACATGCTATTTCTGTTCCTGCTTAACGTGACAACGCATTTTTAATTGAGCTGAACTGTGATTAGCTGAGCATTACTGCTGGCAACGCTTTCCTGGAGACAAAACAGATAAATGTGGGCAATTATTTCTGCAGCTTTAGGTAAAACTAGCTCACCTTTCTGTAATTGACAAACTGAAATTCTCCCTGTGGAGAATTGAGCAAGATTCTGTCTGCTTTGTAGCACAAAATGGCTATCTGTGGGGATTTGATAAGGGTGTTGATCAATACCAGTGACTCCAAAAACTGCTTCTCCAGGTGATGAGTCATCTGCTTCCCAACCTCAGTGCTCAGCCTGCAAACCCTGTCCCATTGTCAGAATGAATCTATGAGGTAGGGCTTCATCTAATGAAATGAAAACAGGTATAGGAGCCACATAATCTCCTTTCTACAACGAAGACCTGGAGGGAGGATAGACCACACACATACACAAGAGGCAAAACACCATTCACAAAGAGGGAAAGAGACAGCAGGATGAAGATCCAAAATGGAAAAAATTTGTCAGCAACTATTATTATAATCAATGAATGAAGTCAATTTCAAGCAAACATGACAAACATTCTCCAGTTCAAGCATCTCATTTGTGAAGATTTTCTGCATGTATTTGTCTTATGTTAAAGTAAACTGATTGTCTTTGAATTTGGACTGTTGTTTGGACAAACCAGACATTACTTTAGGCATTAGGAAACTGTGATGGACATTTTTTCACCATTTAATAGAACAAGCAATATTTGTCAATTAATCAGTGAAAATAACTGTTGCAGCCCTTAAAGCAGTGTTACTATTCATCAGACATGTTTGTCCGATGTCTGCAGACACAGCAAGCAACATATTAAAAGTAGGGTTGGTAATCTTATTCTTATTCTTGCTCTGGCAAAAAAAAAGAAATTTAGGGACTTTTGTAGCTAGTGCTGAGAGTTGGCGACACTAGGCTGTTTTTAGGTTGGATCGTTTTAAAATCTAGTGTAGTCTTGCTGGTTTCTCATGATTACCGACCCTAGCTTTTAGTAAAGGTGTGACTTGATAATGATAATTGATCTAAGCATATCTATATAACACAACATTTGTCATCTCTGGCCAATCAAACCTCATTTTCAAATCCTATGAAAGAGGGGGGAAAAGGCAAAGTTGGAAAATGTGTGGGAGTCAAGTGAAGAACAGTGTATTAAAAAAAATATTTATATCATGCACCTAAAAAATGACATGCATGGTTTTACATAAAAATGACTTAATATGCAACAGCACCCTCTGAGTCAGCAGGATGTGCTACAGATTGATATTCCCTTGCAGCCTGAGATTTGTGTACATCTCCCAACACACCCTTTTATGTTTTAATGAATGCTGCTGGTAAGCACATGCAAGATAGAAGTGCTTTTAATCACTAATATAGCCTATATGGCTGGAAAAACATCCCATAATGAAACTCCCATGCTGCCTATGCTTTCTTTCTGTTGGTGATAAAATGGCTAGAAGAACACACTACATACAGAATTTATGAGCGAAAGTGCCCTTTCTTAATGCCATGAAAGGTCAAAAAGTGATAATTCACCAAGGAAATTACAGTTGCACATGCAAAGAGCAAGAGAAATGATAAAAGGCATGAATGGTGTGCCGAGTGGAAGAGTGGAACTGATTTGTTTCACGGTTTCACTTTACTATTCTCAACTGATGCTTTCTTTATAATTGCTCCGCTTTTCTTGCTAAATCTGTAACAGAGCAATCTGTCATGTGGCACAGGAGAGTTTAGGAAGGAGGTTCATCCCAAAGAGGAAGCTATAAAACCTCTGCATTCTATAAACAGACTACTTAGTGTGAAACTGGCTGTCCATTCCAACATGTTCTCATTCGAACTTGTCACATACTCACGCTTTATCATTAACTTTTTGGTCGCAGTAGATATGTGCTTACCGTGAATTTAACAAAAACACTTGCTTAGGTTTAGGCAACAAAACCTTGAACTAGCTAAAGGTGAAAGTCAGCCAAAAATTTAAAGGACCAGTGTTTAACAATTAGCAGAATCTATTGGCAGATATGGAATATAATATTATTAAGTATGTTTTCTTTAGTGTATAATCACCTGAAAATAAGAATTTTTGTGTTTTCGTTGCCTTAGAATGATAAGTTTATATCTACATTGGGAGCGGGTACCTCTTCACGGAGTCCTCCATGTTGCACCGCCATTTTTTCTACAGTACCCACAGACAAACCAAACCATTTTCCTGCTTGGGCCGGAGTCGATAACGTTACTCGCTCCCGTCGCCGCCGCTCTCTCTCTCTTGCTTCACCACTCACTTCCCACGTACACAGACACCCTAAGCACTCTACTCGTACAACAACTGGATCTAGAGAGGTCCATTCGTGTTTTTGTGTCGGCCATCGTGGCACACAGGGGAAGTTGTTATCTGCAACATCATCACTAGATACCACCAGACCCTACACAAGGTCCCTTTAACATTAGTGGGGACATGAGAAAAGACAAACGTTAAACAGTAATACATCCCTTTAATGCCCTCTTTTTAGCATTTACGGCCAATAAATTAGCACGTTATATTGTTCATCACTATAGTGCTCCTGTAAACAGATTTATGTACATTTCTAAGTGTTAACAATGCATTTGCCAACAATTATAACCTCTCTTATGAAGCAAGGGTTGCCAGTTAAACAAAACGAAAGGTCACTCCTCTTATATAAGAGTTGTCAGTGGGAAATCACTCCTGGAATGCACTGAATGTCCCAGATTAAAATCATTTGCCACTTGAATTCATTCAGTTATTCATTTTGTAATCTAAAAGTCTTCCAGCTTGACTTTATAACAAAAACACCATCATTGTGGTGTGTGCCAGCCAAATCAAACATTTCCCATGCAATGGTCCGTCTGTGTTGACAATAATGGAGACTGCTCTCTTTGTGTATAAATTAATTATGTGGCGGCATCAGTATTCCCTCAGACTCATGGTGTAACTGGCAGAGAAAGAAAGATTAGGCTCTTACATTCCCAGAGCTGTTCCTGGACCAGTGCCCTCTGTAAATCTTTCTCCTCTAGTCCCACTGTACTTTCTACATCCCTTCCATTACATTAACTCTGTATTTGTTTATGTACACTGACAGCTTTGGTTGTAGTTTTGCTTCCTTCCTTAGAAATATCACAAGCACTGCCAGGTGCTCATATCATTCCCGAAGTAATTTCTGTCGTTGCCTTGAAGCTTGTCGAACAAAATCACAGTTGTGGGACAATAGAAAGGCCCCATCATCTCAGTTTACTGTCTTGCTGTGCCCATTTTCAGACTTCAGTTGCCTCTTGTTGGTTTTTGTTGCTCTCCAATGTGTCAATTCTGGCCCCCACGCAGTTCATAATGTGCCTCTCTCTCTCTTGCATTGATGTGAAATTGCTGACCTCAGGTTTTATTGGAAGACTTGTTGTTTGATTGCATGAGTGTATGTTTCAGAAGTCCCTTTTTGCTCTATATTATGATCTATTTTCTGTGCAACAAAGGCTCAGTCTGTCTCTTGAGTTTTGTCCTTAGGATATACACGTTTGATGTTGTATTTCTCTGTGGTTCTGGTCTGTGTACATTTTTCAAGAAAACAGTTTAGATCGAGATAATAGAATGCTCCGATGTCCTGTGGAAAATGACTCTCTTCTGTACACAAGGTGTAAACGGGACAAACAGGCCAACGGACAGAGGATCTCTTTCCCTTTCAGCCTGCATCTAAGCACCTGAACTTTGTCTTGGCAATTAAAGAATGCAGTGACACACTGAAAAGCTATTGCTGACAAAATGCTGGCTGTAAATACCATCAAAATGTGGTTTGATATAATTAGCATTTTAGGAATTATAACTTTAATAATTTAATTTCAAAACCAAGGAATAATTAAAAAAGATAATAACTGGAATTATAGAATGGAGTGTTGTGAGTTTTCCACACACCCCAAACCAATTTAGCCTCCTAAGAAAGTGCAGTCATTGATGGGCTTTATTTTACAGATTGCCATGGTGTTGTAATTGAATGTTATCTGATTGTCAGTGAAGGTACCCAGATATTTGTAGCACTGAACTTGTTCAATGAGCTGTCCTTTAAAATGGCTTCCTGCTGAACAAAATCATCAACCACTGGACCATGACCAGCATCAATCCCCTGTAACAGGCTCGCACTGACTGAATCATCTGCACACTTTACAATATGTCTGTCAGGATGGGAACTGCTATAGTCATCTATGTACAGTATGTATAGGGAAGGTGAAAGGATACAAGAAGAATGCTGCATGGTGCCCTTCACCCACACTGAGATCTATTTACCAGTAAATCTAAAATCCATCCATTATTTTCTCTTTATCCATCCATACATTTACTTCTACTTATCTGGGGCCGGGTCGCGGGGCAGCAGGCTTAGCAGGGTATTCCAGACGTCCCTCTGATCAGCAACGTTTTCCAGCTCATCCGGGGGGACCCCGAGGCGTTCCCAGGCCAGATGAGATATATAATCTCTCCAGCGTGTTCTGAGTCTACCCCGAGGCCTCTTACCAATTGAACGTGCCCAGAAAACCTCTAAAGAGAGGCTTTCAGGAGATGTATTTATTTATTTCTCCCAAGAAGGATATTTGTTTGCACAGCCAGTACACAGAAACATACAGATATACACATAGCAACACAGAGCAACATGCAGACAGATTAGATAACAAACAAGTAGTTATGATCAGATGCATGAACAATCTCAGGCCACTTTCAATGCGAATGAGCAGTGGCTCTACTCTGTGCTCTTTCCCGATGTCTCACCCTATCACTAACGGCACATTTCCACCAGATCTGTTAATGGAGGATGTCTCAACGCTTTCCATTCATTTTCAATGGAAAGCGGGAGAAGCAGTAGCCCAGTGCAAGGTGGGAGTGTTGTGGCGAGTTGGAGGGGGTCTGTATTTGCATAAAGTTGAAAAATCTCAACTTTATGCAAATGAGCCCGTCTAGAGCGATGCGTCCGGCTCATGAAACTTGGACTAAGCTGTCAAACTAGGCGATCTAGTTCTAAAATGTTTTCAGAAGTAGATTTTGATGGATTATTTAGACGGAATAACAGACAGTTTATGGGCCACCCTACGAAGGAAGCTCATTTCGACCGCTTGTATTCGCAATCTCATACTTTTGGTCACTACACAGAGGTCATGACCATGGTTGAGGATCGGAACATAGACAGACTGGTAAATCGAGAGCTTTGCCGTCTGGCTCAGCTCCTTCTTCACCACAACAGTCTGGTACAACGTCCACATAACGCCACACCAAACCACCTGTTTTACCCTCACTTGTGAACAAGACCCCGACATACATGAACTCAACTCAGAGGGGGCAGTCCACCGTTTTCCAGCAAAGAACCATGGCCTCAGACGTGGAGGTACTGACTCTCATCCTGACCGCTTCACACTCGGCTGCAAACCGCCCCAGTGCGTGCTGAAGGTCACGGTCGGATGCAGCCAACAGAACCACATCATCTGCAAAGAACAGATGCAGATTTTCTCTTTATCTCAGGATAATGAATGATGGTCATACTGTAGTTGTATTTTTAATATTATGTGTGAACTTGCTCACTATCTTATTGCATTTTGTTTGGGATGACAAGCTAAAATCGAAATATTAGTCATATGTAGGTAATGAATTCCAGATCTCAAAATAATGGGCCTAAAACGTACCTGTAACCACAGCCACTGTTAGCTTCAAAACCATCATCCTTCGTAGTGTTTGAATTATATCTGAGATATGCTCTATACCTCACAGTAATATATGTGAAGGGAGCTAAGAGCATCAATGCACTAGCCATTAAACAGGTGCTTCTCTTACTGTGATGTATTGGAGCTTTTCACTGAAACAGCGTTCCATGTTCTCAGCAACACTGAGAGCTTTTTCCTGCCTTTAGCTCATACAGGCACTGCGTTATCCATATTGTTGCCATTATGGTCTCAGGGTCGACAATAACAGACCTCGAGTTTCATCTGCCTCCATTAGGAATAAAAGTGAGAGTATCTGCATGCAACAACATGGTTCTTCAGTCATTTTGCACCTCTCTTTCTCTCTGGTGACTGGTGGTCTCTAAATGCTGATCCACCTCCAGCCACCCATCTCTATTTTCAAAATAATAATCATACAAAAAATAGATTCCTATCCTACAACCCTAACACTTTGATCCTTCTCTGTTTGTCAGTCTCCCTCTCTGCCACTATTTGTCCATCTCTGTCTCCTCTGTTTGTCTCTTCCTGAAGAACCACTCTGAGTGGTGATCACACCCAGCCAGCCAAATATATTCATTTCCCTGCAATCCAAACACCTTCATCAACATAGCCAGCCCATCCACGTTTCCTCTCATTTTCTAGCTTATTTTCCTCCCACTGCTGCCTTGATAGCTTCATCAGCCTCTAACAAACAGATGGTGCTGCCAATGTATCTACTTCAGGACAGTGAATTTCCCCAAGATGGAGCGATGAAAGTAGGAATAATAGATTCTAGCGAGCTGACCTTCAAATATGATGAATGTTGCATTTAAGGGGACAAACAGGTTGTTTTGCACATTTTATCCACTTTCCGAAGCATACATTTGTAGAGCCCTGTCTCCTAAAAAATATGTTCCCATTCAACAAAACTGTATTGTGAATTAAGTTTCGAGGGAAGCGTATTTTGTTGAGGATTAAATTTGTATTAAAAAGGTTTCTAATGACAGTCTGCGGAAGTCCACGTATGGAAGAGGTCGGGGTGGTGGATGGGTCAAACAAACACAGGACTTTCACCCAGGAGACCGCTGTTTGTGTCCCATGTGAAAACAAAAGTCAACGTTCACTTATTTCACTTACTTAAATAACATAATAAACATAATAACATACTAAACACAATAAACTTTTCTTTACTAAACCTGAACCTAAACCTAAACCTTTTTTTTTTATTTTTTGTTTCGTTTTATTTCAATTTACAACGTTAGCCATGTGTTTAAAACTGTGACCGTAATCTATGAGAAAACAAGTTCCCCTCGAAATGTAATTGAGAATGTTAAATAGTTGTATGGGAACGTAATTTTGTAGGAGACAGGGTTTTGCATGGCACGTGTGCAGTTTACATTGAGTGGCATTCATTGGCAGATTCATCACTCAAAAACAATGGGTCCTTGATTTTAGACACATGTACAAAAGTAGACTTCTCATTTCTAGCTGGTGACCATCAATTCAGCCAGCTGTACTGTCCCGACCAGATTTATTCAGCTCTAGCTAGCCAGCTAATTAGGCTAAGGATTGTTCCATGTGCTTGTTTAAAACACTGTCTCCACCTGACATTGTAATATATTTCCAGCTGACTCATTTTAAAATGAGAAACCTGTGAAAGGGTCAAATATGCTTATGATGGTTACATAAACCGTATTGTGCTAAAAAGGCTGAAGCTGCATGTCCCAGGCTAAAAGCTGGCATCATCACCTGTTGATGATCTGTAGAAGTTACAGTGTAGAGCGAGTTAGTCCTAGTGTATGATAAGGATATTTAGTTCTAACATAGCCTGGTTGACCGCTTAGCTTAGATACTTGGACAAGCAAGACAGAGGTTGGATTTATGCTTTATTGTTCATATTTTCAAAACAGTACATTTCATTAATGCTAATTAATAAAAGAAAAAAAAACCTTTGTGTTTGTATGCCCAAGAGGCAAAGCGAGGAAACAAGAGTTATAAAGTCTGAATGTGAGACAGAGACGGAGCACACTGAGGGAATAAAAAGATGAATAAGATCACACAGCTACGCTTCAGTGCCTTCTTTCTCCAGTCTTCCAACAAGTGCCTTGTCTTTGTAATTGAAAAGACATGCTAGATATTTCAAGTCAAAGAAAATGGAGTGTTATCAGCTGGAGCTTCTATCTATTACAGTATTATTTAAAGTCAAATCATGCAGGACCTCATCAAACTCTCAGGATACCCATGGGTCCAAACGCTGGGACATCAGCTATGTTTTCATCCAACTATCAAGCAAATTATAAGTCAACTTTAGAAAAGTTGTAAACCATAAACTGAATGTAAATGTGAGCTTATCTGAATTAAATTAACTGCATTTCTTGGGGAAAGACAATTAAGATGGAATACAGAATGTTTGTGCTGCTTTTGGGCTTTAATCAAGATAAGACAAACAAATGCATCTGTATTATACACAAAGGCTGTCTCACTCATACAGAGACGTGGTTTGATATTTGAGAACTTGGTGGTTTTTCACAGAAAAACATTTCAGAATGACAAAAGCTGCAACTGAACTGCTGTGCAGTACAATTAAACCATTTGTCAGGCAAGCTGAGATTAAGTTTATCAAGTGCACATTTTGGTTCAGAATCAACAATACTCCGTAGTCAAAGTCATGTACATTTTATTCCCACCACCCTGTCCATCTCATACAGGCAGATTCAATTACTTTCTTAGAAGGGCCAGATTTGAAAAACAGTGAAGTGCCAAGGGGCCAGACATTTACATTTCCTATGTCTGATCTGCAAAGCTAGGCATTTAAATGTGAAAACAACCTACTTTTAGTCTTAGTAGGTTGTTGTTAAGTATGTCTGTGCTTAAGAAGACATAACTAATGACTGGGCTAATTAGCCTACTCATAAAACGATGATATTCTGATAATCTAACAATGTAAACACCCAAAAACTTAGAATGTTATCATGTTATTTAAATAAAAACACAATTATATTGCTTGTAACAGTCCATAACAATATAATCAATAGTGTGAGTGGTAATGTTGATGAACAGGAATAAACGCTCTTATAGGAACCCACTTAGACCTGTTTTAGTCTTTTATAGGGGGGGGCAGGGGGTATTTAGGGGAAGACAATTTTTGCAGTACAAAAAGCTATTAAAAAATTGCACTTCCTACACATAAAAACACAATTTACAACATTAACCACATGTTCAAATATGTTTAAAAGCACGACCATAACCCGGGAGAAAACACGTTTCCCTTGAAACGTGATTGAGAATGCAGTTTAGATGCATGGGAGCGCAACAGGTATTTTTGTAAACATCATTTTTCCTCCTTCGTTCTTAAAAAAATCCCGTCTACACACTGTTTAAAAAAAAAATCTCCATCCAGACGAAAACGCAAAAACACACTGTCAAGGCCAGTGGGCGGGTTGGGCCACACACACACACACACACACACACACCGGCGATGGGGTCTGTGTCATGGGAGTAATGCATTGGATAATGTAGCAGTGACCTCTGTAGCACATCTAGATGCCTCTGTTCCTAAATATAGTGGAAGAGTAACTATACATTTAGTATGTGTAAAGTCCTGTAAGCAGGTTATGTGGACACTTCCGCCGTTCATGGATGTATTTATGCCGACGTTGCATGACATGTCACCTCATCTGTGACACCTCACAAAGGAGGTAACGGCGCACACTCTGACGTTACAAGCCAAAAAATTCAGTTTTCCCTGTTTACACATCAACACGGAAAACAGAGTTTCTGAAAATCTTCCCCCTGGCCGGAGTTAGAAAAGCTCTGTTTTCAGTGACCTAAAACGCTGTTTCGGTGTGAACGAAAGG
Source organism: Sebastolobus alascanus (assembly GCA_916701645.2). Lineage (NCBI taxonomy): Eukaryota > Metazoa > Chordata > Actinopteri > Perciformes > Sebastidae > Sebastolobus > Sebastolobus alascanus. Next base: position 340,352 of record CAKAOJ020000289.1, read on the forward strand.
CCAAAACACATGGGGCCATGTGTGTACATGTGGACAAGGCCTCAGTCTAATATGAGATAACCCCTATGACATCATTATGACATTATCAAGGTTATTTTCAGATTTTAAAAAGCTCCGTCCTGACACAAAGACGACTCTATATGTTTCCACAGGCTGAGTGGTACCTCTCATGACGAGTCAACTGACCTTCTACAGTGAAATAGATGGAGTTCATATTGGCCATTCAACGTTAATTAAATAGTAAACTCAGATTAATCTTTTCACTTGTGATCTACACCTTATATGTACATTTACTTCAATAACAGATCATCAAGGTGCAGAGCTGTTGGTGAATGGAAGAACATTAAACCTTTAATCATTACCACCTGTGGCTGCGGGGGAAGAGGAGAACCCGCTGTGAATAAGAAAAAGGTCAAATAGGCTCTTTCTCCCCGCAGTGAGTCTGCTGTCTAATGCATTATATATAATACATGGGTGCCCCTACTGCTCAGGAAGTTTTTCCTCATTGTCACACTTTCAACTTCCCAGCTTCATTTTAAAACCCAAAGTGATGTTGATTCACATTGCAGGTGTGTTTGCTCTGCAGCTGTCAACGGTTTTGACAAAACAACTGGGACATTCAGGGCAACAGAGCTTTTAAATGACAGGCGGTTGTGAACCACATGATGTGAGCCCTCGGTGGGCGGATGAAACTGACAGCGATGAGCTCACAGGCTCAGAGAGAAACAGATTAGAAGACATTTTTAGAAAGTCAAATAAATATGAGGTTCTGCTGTGAATCCTGCAGCTAAAGTCAAGCGGTTTGAATCAATCAAAACTGGTGCGTTTGACTCAAACAAATTCACTTAATAAACAGATTTTCTGTTTATATTAATACTAATGGCAACACTAAACTAAAATTGATGGCCATTCAATTCCTCAGACATGTATTAGTTCACTTTGGTAAAATTTCACATTTCCTCTTGGTTCTTTTTTCCTCCAAATGCCGACTTTACATATTTCCTTAAGTCCTTTTTCTCCTCCTGATTACGGCTGTGAACGACTCTCACGATATCTGCCGTTGTGCAGCTTCTTTTGCATTTAACAGCTTCAGATCCTCGTCTGCATGAAACCACATTAAGCAGAGAGATGAACCACTCAGGCGCAGAGAGATATGGTCAAAATGAATTCATAAATGAAGGATTTTCACCCATTCTATCTTTATTTCCCTTTGCCTTTTCCCCTTGTGATTTTTCTGCATGAAAGCTGAGCAAAGCGATCGTTTCCATATTGATTGGCAGAGAAAGATATACAGTTTGCTGCTTTACTTATTCCAGCGACTTTCATGTGCGAGTGGAGAATAGGCCGAAATTATGCTTTATGCATTTCATTACGCAGTCACGAGAATCCTCCCAGCTTCAAGAGATATCATCAGTGGGAGCATTTTCACAAGTATTTATGATATTCTGTATTTACCTCTGATGTAAATGTGAATGCATATGTGTGTGTAGCTCATGGTAAAATATGTATGGATGTATCTCCTGTGTACATACATTGGTGTGTGCATAATAAAGTGAGCTTCAATGCTTCCAACTGTGCAGTGACATTTGTGGGAAAGCTTCGCTGCGACGATTATCTGTTTTTCTTTCTTAAACTTCCAGTTTTATGTTGCTGTGTTTAAAAAAACAGTAAATCTCAATATGTTGTCTTGCTTCTAGTATCAGTATCAGTCAACTGATAAAACGTAATGGTCTATGAATGCAAACACAAAATGGTCAATTCAATCAAGTATTATCTAAAACAGAAACCCATAACAATATGAAGTGGAATACTGCATAGATCTACGTGTGTGGATATATTTTCTATCATCTTTTGGACCATAACAATATGAACAGTTATAAAATAACAGAATGGAAATTAAATACATTTACAGTATCTTAAAGGGCCATTGTGTAGCATTTTGGGGAATATACTAGCAGAAATGGAATATAATATTCATAACTACGTTTTCTTTAGTGTATAATCACCTGAAACTAAGAATCATTGTGTTTTCATTAGCTTAGAATGAGTTGTTCATATCTACATAGGGAGGTCCTATAGGCAGGTCCTCTTCACGTTGTCCACCATGTTGCTCCGCCATGTTTCTACAGTAGCCCGGAACGGACAAACCAAACACTGACTCTACAGAGAGCCTTTCACATTTTTACGTTACCTGAATGCCACTGTAGTTCTCCGACACGCTTGTTACACTGTTGTAACGTGAGCCACAGGGTGCAAAACCGTGGTAGCGCCAGCCGCAGTCTGACTTCCGTTGCTCCTAAAGTAGTGTTATTATGGTAAGGATGGCATCTGAGCGAGATGAACGGCGTTACCACGGTTTTGCACACGGCGGCTTGGAAAGGGAGGAGTGAGCGGAGGGGAGCTCAGTTGGTTGCAAATCCTACACACTGTACCTCGGTCGATCATGACAGACTGTAACGCTCATTACACAACAGAGAAGCAATTTGATGAATGAAGGAAAAATGGAGAAACAACTTTACTATTCTGACAACTTTACCACAAAAATATGTAAAGTTAAAAGCTATTTTGTTCATTGTGCATGTAACGGGGAAACAAGATTGGATTAACGTTTTGTCTCATGATGATGAGCAGCTTCCGGATTGGTTTCTAGTGCTAGAAATTATTTCTGCTTGTAATAATAGTATATTGCATGTCGTGTTTACAACTTGTTCCAAGTAGCCAAAAATTATATTAATGCAGCTTTAAATGAGCTTACATCACCAAATAATATGCGGTATAGGCTGCAGCTGTAAATGCACTTAAATCCAGAACAGTGTTACAAATGATGGACTACTCATGTTACTGTGTAGGCTACTTCCCTCACACACACACTCTCCCTATTCATTACACATGAGATAAGAAACTCACTGCTGCATCAATAGATTTGGCTCAGGCCAGTCAGCAATCAACTTATTGATAACACAGTAGATTATTGGACCTGATTAATGAGCTGCCCTTACACAGTGTGTCTTCAGTCCTAACTCACCACATACATTACATAGATGAGTGATGTCAGTTTGGCCTCTAGCTGAGCTCTATTGACAGTCTGGACTATGGAGCTTTCACTGTCCACCCACACTGTATCAATGCATCTGACCGAGAGCGGGCAGAAATCAAGTAATTGATAATACATTAGACTGCTGGATGATTCAGCTTCGGCCCCATCCATTACACAAAGCAGTCAATGTGACAAGACTGGACCGGGCTAGATTCATGAGTGGATTGATTATAAATAAGAGCCGACGCCTTGCAGGAAGTAGTCATGTCAGCCTCCATGAGGATGTGGATGTAAAGTCGACTCAGCTTTGAGGTCTTTCACCTGATGAACTATCAGGAGGTTTGTCAACACAAGTGTTAAAATGTTCCAAGGTTACACAAGAATTAAATGATTATAAAAGTTATATTCCCCCAAAAAGAGCATGAAATTCTTAAACTGATTTGAAAATGTAAAAATCACCAAAAGCGGAGTTTGCACTGGATAGAAATGAAATGCTCCTTTTAACTGCTAAACTACCTTCATATGTCCCAGAGAGCATTAACCCTTTATTGATGTTTTAATAGTGGGAAAACGGTTAACCTTTTATTTTGTCTGTGAAAAAGGAGGTGGTATTTAAAATTCAATTCAATGTACTTTTTCTAAATTTCCTGGAGCCTCCGATGGTTGCCTGGCAACTGCTCCAAGCCAAGAAATAGTCCGGCAAACAGCTAATTGTCTTTTTTTTTTACACTTATTGTAAAGATTAAAGAAACAAGATATGACACGGTAATAAGTGAGCTTTTGAGGTGCTTATTTGGCAGATTTTGTTATTAAGTCATTTTTAGACTGAGGCTGTATTTCTCTGGTCTCTAAATGATACCGTGGCCAAAATATGTCTCTTGAAGGATTTCTAACAAACTGCAGAACTGACAAAAGACGTGCCTTCTAACCGAGACAACAAGAGCAGTGCATCACTTTCAACAATGTGGGGCTGCTCAAAATGACAGAGAGGGGGCAACCACAGAAGGCACTCGACTTCCAACAGCTGTACCCTCTTCAACAAAATGCAAAGAGAAACCTTGGATGGAGGGGGAGAGTGACAGGGCTGCAGAAAAATGTGAAGGCAGATTTTCAACTGACTGTGCGTGAAATCAGGATTCTGTGGTCAAAATGTACGACTCTGTCTCTGCGTGCTCTCTCATAGCTTACATCTGGATTACAGTTGGATTTGTTTTGTGCTCCCTTTACTTGTTATAGCAAAATACGTCACCAATCTGTGTTCATACCCAGTCTAATATAATGTTTTCTAATTCCTTTTTGTCTGTGTAAATGTGTCTACCTTCTCCCACAGATGCTTGTGCCAGTTTTCTGTCATTTGTATGTCTGCACTAATGCTTGTGTTAGGCCTGTACAACCTGTGTTTTTGTTCCACTGCATGTTAGTCTCCATGTACATTTTATACTGCATGTGTGTGTTTGTCACACAGTGTGTAATCTGGCTAGGGCCTGCAGGAGTACAGGTGCTGATCTGCACCGTCTCTGTGTACATGTGTGTGTTTTCCTGGTATGTGTTGGTGTGTAACCTGGCCGGGTTCTGTGCTGTGATAAAGGGCCAGCTGCCACCTCAGCTCTCTGCCATATGGAGCCAGACCAAGGCTGCTCCTGGACAGAGAGATTAGAGAATAAAGGACTGATAACCGGGAGCCAGAGAGGCTCTGAGAGCAGAGAGGCGAATCCCAACCTACAGCCACTAAAGACAGACATAAGTAAAAGTAGAGGGGTAATTGACAGACAGCGATTGGGTCTGCGTTGCATCAGCAAAACTGCATTGTGAGTATATAATTATGCATTGATGTGGAGGCTGGATTTATGCAAATGTTTTTTTGATGCAGCATGGCAAAGCAACACTGTCTAATTAATTTGGATAGCATAATACACTGTGTGTAAGAACAAATAAAAAATGTAGACCACATCGCCAAGAAAATGGGTTCATTCTATGTGTTTATGGATCTCTGAATGCAGCAGGGTGAACATCCGAGATCGTGCAAATAAACAGTTCGATGCTGTTGAAAATGGAATTTGTGAAGACAACTGCAACCAGCAACTGCATCATCTACAATAAAGCAAAAGAAACCTTTGATGTTACAAAGAGTGACTGATGCAATAGTGAATGTTCACTGGCTTAACTAAAAGTTTCATGTGCTGACAAACTTTAACTGCACAGCTACAACTTTTCTGGTAGATTGTCAATATGTTCAGGCTATTGACACCATTAAGGTCAAATAAAATCCCATTTCACAAAAGTTAAAGACATATTGGAATTACCTCGACTTGAAGAACACTGCATCCTTCTGTGGCAATGCCTACTAGCTAATATTATGGATGTAGAACAACAGTAACTAATGTTTGCTAATTAGCCAATTCCGCATCTTTATATTATCCATACATGCAGTATATTTAATGGGTTGACTTTAGGTAGGATGTCCCGTACGACACCAACGTATCCTCAGTTCAGTTCATATGATATCTTACAAAAAGTTATTTTTTGTGCGTTCTACGAATGTCCAGCAACAGGAGCAATCAGTGCGCCTGCTCAGAACTTGTTTAGACAACGACACTACTTGGTTAGGTTGAGGAAAAGATCATGGTTTGGGTCAAAATAATAATAATAATAATATAATAATAATAATAATAATGCAATATGTTTATAGTGATACGCTGCATTGCGTGGTGTGCCAATTAGCGGCCCCCCAAAAGAAGAAGAAACCCAGTAGAAATCCTGTGTAAACCATCAGAGTAATGTTGCCACTTTTTGGTATAGATAACTTTGTAAGTGCAATGTACGTTTTTTTTTGTGTACTCCTTTTCATGTCAAATGCAATATGACCTCACAAGTTTAAATTGAAGGCAGCATACGTCATGTTTTTAGCGATACATCGCTAAGATTGCTTTCCATCCATCCTATCCCCTTCATATTTATTAACATTCTCCCCATGGCTAATTTGATTAATGCCTGAGTGTCTGACCACTAGACAATGAGAAGATCCCAATGGTTTGATTATTTATTCTGTGTTTGACCTGGAAGAATATGCTGTTAATGGCAATAACTGTGCTATCTATTTTACAACACAGTCATCAACTTTGAATAGTTGTGCCTTTCAGTTGAATTATAGATTTGTTAAGCTCGTTAGCTTCTGCTTTCTGAACTGTATTCTGTGGTGTTAGCAAATGCAGCAGCTCTTCCTCTTTCATGCTTTCACCCTGCAACAGATATAAACTAGTATAGATGGGTCATTAGTGCCCTGTTAATGGGAACATGATGACGCCTGTTGCTATGGATACAGTTCACTGCTATAACCACATAGCCCCATGCAGGTCTCTGTGGTATAGCTTTACATTGGCTGATGATGAGCAGCCAACCACAGTGATATTATAGAGCCAGGAGGTACAGAGCTATAGATAACATACAGAAAGATATGTCACAAACGTCCCTGTGTGTTGATTTATTAATGTTATTTAGTTGTTGATATAGAAAGAGAAAGTCACGGTGCAATTTATGTTATACTCATTTCATATTTGAATGATTTACCTTGTTTTAGGACTCCAGGGCACTTTCAGCCCATTTGTATGAGATTCAACATCCTAAATGGGTCTTGCAGTCTGCAATTATAAAAAGAGATTCTAGACATAATGACGCACTAGGAGACTCAATTGTAACAAGTCCTCCAACCCATACGACCACATAGGTTGCTGGTCTCTACCCTCCAATATGACCCAGAGGAGCGTTTCCTAAATTAGCGGTGGCTGGAGATAGACACGTCCTCATACCTAAACCCACTTTAAACCTATGATGTTGTGAAACGATCACAATTTAGTTTAGGTTTAGGCAACAATACTACTTGGTTAGGTTTTGGAAGATTTTGTTACGTAACTTAAGTGACGTACATAAGTTAACCTACGTTACGTACGTGACGTAAGTTAAGTAAGTTACTTACATACGTAAGTTAAAATAACTCAACATGTTAACGTTTGGTTTTACAAACGAGGAGGCGAGGAGTGGTCTCCTATGTGAAAGTCCTGTGTTTGTTTGACCCATTCACCCCGACCTCGTCTCTATATCGCTCTTTATACTACGTCACCTGACTTCCTCCTTTAAATATTGCCGTAATAAGCTGCTTGTACAAACAACCTATGGGGTCGATTTTTGGGGGAGGACAGTCTCAATTGTGCTGAACACACGTGCTGTATTACAGAAAAGCCTGCGTTATTATTTTGGTAATACCTTTTTTTACCTTGACACTTGAGTTTGAAGGTCCATCTAGTAGCTTGTCACCAGTAAACACTTGTTTGACAACACTTACCCATCCCTCTCTTATAATCCAAGGCTTAAGTGTTCGCTAATATTGAACGCAGCTGAAAGGAAATAAACGTGGAACCAAGCTTCGTCTTAGCAACAGAGTTTCAGTGATTTAAAAAAAAGTCTATGCAGTACATTTATACAAGTATACTGTGAGAGAAAACTAATCTTTCCCAGCTCAGTAGTGTCCGAATCAACTTTATGGCATCTTAAAGAATGCCAGCCTTGACTTTCCCGATCACCACTGAGGGTTACATGAAAGTTCAGCTGCAGTTCTGCAGGCTTGTAGTAAAAATGTTGGACTTTGGCAGGGCAAAGGCTACATCTCTCCAATAATTTATTGTTCATTACAATTTTTTGGGAGCCAGGGTACTGGCCTGTAAATGTTACAAGCCGGTGGGTTCTGTTTTTCAAGTTTTATGTTTACGTTGGCCTTCAAGCTACAGATTCGCTGGCAGTCAACAAGTACTTGGCCGAGCCGAGGCGGTTTACAGCCAAGCAAAAGATGTGTTTGTCTTGGGCAAAAACATTATTCTTGTTTTATTGTTTCATTTTGCAATATAGTAGGGGCAGCACATTACGCTAGAAAGCATTACTTTAATTGGACCATCATAGAGAGATGTATGAGTGGGTGTGTGTGTGTCTGTTGGTCATTGCTGTAATGGAATGGACACATCTTTCCAGAGTCACCAGATTGCAGTGGCTGCTATATTCTGGTTGATGTTAGCTACCATGTAAAAAGGTTAATTTAACTGATGGACACAAAAACAATGTACTGTTTAGCATTAACTTTCCTCATTTCCTCCTTTGCTTCACCTGTGATTAGTGGATCCACAATAAACTGCCTGTATGAGCCTGTTTCAGTGTGTTTTTCAACTGAAACTCTACTTTTTGAGAGTTTGCTCTGTCAATTTTGGGAAATATGGGGGGAAGAAGAGAGGGGGTATGAAAAGTAATAAAGGTCCCCCTATCGAACCATAGATGTTGCAGTTCAGGCTGTTTTCATACACCGTTCGTAGCTATATCTACGAAAAGTAATGCATTGTAATGTGTATGTATGCCATGGAATCAATTTGTATGTATTCCGTGAAATCATGAACCAGGAAGTAAAAAGCGCAAGGGTGAGGTCAGGGTGGATGGGTGGGTCAAAAAATACCAGACTTTCGCCGAGGCAACCACTGTTTGTACCCCGTGTGAAACCAGAAGTCAACGTTGATTTATTTGTCACATAACTTACATAATTTACTCCACTTTCGGAGTTATTTTAACCCAATTTTTTCCTAAACCTAACTAAGTAGTTTTGTTACCTAATCCTAACAGATTGATATGTGTTGCTGCACATACATAGGACGCACGGAAAATGAGGACGTTTTTGTAAGATATCATACAAACCGTTTTCTGAGAATAAGTTGTGCAGTTATATTGCATGCACATCCCACCCATCAGGCCACCGGAGTGCTCTACGATGGCTATTATAGTAAGTAAGTATAATAAATAAGTAATCTTATTGGAAAGCCACCTTGCATCTGCAATATAATTTATATGGTTTTATAAGCTGGAGAATAACGATTTGGCATTTTTCAGTTTATTCAAGTTTTTGTTTACACATAAAATTGAAAAATCCCAGTACAAATTGGTGCAGACTAATACCCAGTTTAGACTAACACAGGAACACAGCAGCGTGCATTGCTGTCTGCCACAGTGTCATTTTTGCTAAAAGCACTGGAAGGACAAAAGTCCAAATTCTACACAAAGTTTTAACACAGTTTTAAACATGTGATGATAGCAACTGCATAATGGAACCGTTATGCTTTAGAGTAAAATGAGCTGCCCTAAAGGATGAGTTCATAGTTTCCATGTCTGTTTTAATACGATACTAAATCTAAATACAAAATCATGATTTGTCTGACTCAAAGTGCTGAATCCTCACATTACCTTCGGCTGACCTTTACAATGCATTTTGCACGGAACAAGGACTGTGGACGTTGTACCTTATTTCATACAGCAGAGAAGGGATCTCTTTATGGCCAGTATGAAGAGGAGGAGCGATTACAGCAACCAATAACTCTTCCAATGTACTTATGGCATGTAAGCATTATTTTAAGATTGATTTGGAAACATCTGAATGTATCCTATAATTTATATTTCTACTTTATTAGTTATTCATTATTACTATTGTTAAAAAAAAGCCAAGGATTCTGATAAGAGAGAACCCGAGGTTAAACCTGAAATAATGAAATATCAATTAGTGTCTAAGTAGCAGCGAAAGTATCAATGTGTGAGTGACAATTATTTATTTAATGTGACACCACCTTTTGAGATCTGGGTGTAAAAAAAATGTTGGTAATTTGCCCCATTGCCGTAAGTGATCCCCATCATAGATTTCTACAGTCTTGAGACCATTTTGTCTGAGCTGTGATGCAAAATATTACAGCTAAAAGCAGTTTGGGTCCAAGTTTTATTCCTGGCAGCTGTTGTCATTACCATAGAAATATGTTTGGACTGATTTAGATATTTTAGATATTTTTTTTTAGAAAATAAACAATGGATTCAATTCAACCGCCAAACAGATTTAGGTCCTCGGGAAAAGTACTCAATTCATTTTAACATTACAGCACATTATTATGGACCCACAGGGTGACCTTAATTCCACAGTCATTCCCATTTGCAATTCAGAGATAAAGCTCCATGGCTTTTCACAGAGAAGATATACAGAATGACCTTCATTACTCAGCAAAACCTAGTTAGAAACCACAAAATAACCTTCCCTCTACATTAAAACCCATCAGAGCTCGGCTGATAGAACGGAATTCCTTTAAAGCAGCACATGGCTCAGTTCTGGACCGACAGAACAACCTTCACTTCACATTCAAACTCTGCAGCCCTGCAGAGAGAAATCTACTACCTTTAAAAAAGAACGATGAACCGATCCGAACTAAACAGAATGAAAGTCATTCCCTCCTGGGGTGTCACCTCTCTCCAAAATGTCGTGCATGCATCTTTCATGCCGTGTTACACCCAACAGTATGTGGCAGAGATTAGGTCCGCTGCTTCTACACTGCAGGTGGTGAATATGTATGAGTGTATGCCAGAGTGAGCATGTATATTGGTGCGTCTATGTGTGTCTGTCAGAGTGAGGAATTAACCTTTTTATGAAGGCATTTTGCCTCCTTGTTCTGACTTTAAGGAGTATTGAACATTTGGAAATAAGATTTTATTCAGATTCAACACTTCGTTCACACAGTTTTTGCTGATGTGGTGGTTAGCTTGAGGTTGGTGTTTTCCTCTGCTGCTGGTATTATGGTGCCAACATTTTCTACTGTTTGAGAATTTATAACAAGCTGTTTTATAAATATTTTCGTAGGCATGATTTACTGCTTCATTTTTTGTTTTAAATTTAGAAAGCATTCTACCAGCTTTTTCAATTTTTTAAATGTATTAATTGCTTTTTTAGCATCCCCGGTCTGTGTAGGGCTTTTCTGTGTGGAGTTTGCATGTCACATGCACATGTTCCGCCAAAAACATGTATCCCCCCCCAGGAGGTTTGTGTCAGGAAGGGCATCCGGCATAAAAACCTATGCCAAATCAATATGCAGATCAATGATCTGTTTTGGCTACCACTAACGGGAGCTGCAGAAAGACGAACAACAACAGTAATTGCACTTTTAGGGTTTTTATTTTTTTTTTACTTTACTTGATGTGTTAGCATATGTTAGCATAAAGTCGAGGCCATAATGTTTTTTAACAAGTTCAATACCTGACTATTTTATATATAAGACACTTTTTAACTGTTGGTTTGGTTTGGTTTTATTCTCACAAAACCTCCTACACATAACATGGCATGTCTACACAGGAGGTGTTTCACTTTGCTGAACTTTTTAGTAATCAGATACACTTCTATTTAACCAACCCATCTGTCTACACAGACCATGTACTATTTATGTTGTATTTATATAACCCTGTCTCCCACAAAATTATCTTCCCATACAACTAAACTGCATTGTCATTACGTTTCGAGGGCAACATATTTTCTCCCGGATTATGGTCGCAGTTTTAAACATTTTTAAACATGTGGTTAACGTTGTAAATTGAAATAAAACACAACAAAAAATGCAAAAAAACTACTTCATTAGGATTATGCAACAAAAGTATTTGGTTGGGTTTAGTAAAACGTCATGGTTTGGCTTAAAATTACTACATTTGTTACGTTATTAAGCTACGAACGTAAAATAAAATAAGAGAACATTGACTTTTAGTTTCACACAGGACACGAACAGCGGTCTCCTGGGTGAAAGTACTGTGTTTGTTTGACCCTTCCGCGGACTATCATTACAAACATAGCGATACGTCAAAAACAAATCTAATCTATGACATAATATGTTTCCCTTGAAACATAATTCACAAAGCAGTTTTGTTGTATGGGAATGTAATTATTAGGAGACAGGGCTGATTTTATAATGTGCCTATTGTCCATGTGACAGTGATTACTAGCTATTGATATTAGTGGCTTTAATATAATGGTAAAATGTGTTTGTTCAAAAAAGGTAGTATGCCTACTGGTACACCAGGAAGTAACAACAAAATGTTAAACATTTTCCAGTCATTTAATTATAAGATATAAAAGAAAAACTAGAGGAAAGGAGATTTACTTTTTTTTCCAAGGAGATATTCTTGTCTCAGTTCCAATGGGAAGGTGAAGAAGGGGCCATTTTAGTAGGCCAGGTCTATTTTGGGTTATGGGAAATGGTGAGAACAATGTTTCTCCAATTTTTCATCTGACTAACAGATGGAGTGGGGGGACGTGGGGGCAGAGAGAGGGAAAGTGAAAGAGGAGGACTGGGGGTGGAAAGAATAGAAATAGAGGGCACCGGAGCTCATCCAGCATGTATCATACTCAGCAGCCAAGGGTCGGTTACTGAGTGGGAGGAAGATGGCCTTGGGTTCACCGATGTGAGTGTCTCTGCTCAACACAGTGTGGATGTAGGTTCACTGACGGGAAAATACAATCAACAGAGTCGACAGGCGAGAGTTATAGAACATCCTCAATGTGTCCCCTCCTCTTCTCAAATGTGAATATACGACTCTTTCAAAGGTAAAATAAGGTATGGATGAGAGGCAAGAGAAGAAAGTTATATCTACCGTGGAAATACAGCGTGACCTTCACTGTCACCTTCAAGTCTGCATACAAATAATTGAGATGTATTCAAGGAGGAAAAGCTTCAGCATGCCGGAGAGTCACAACGAGAAAAGCTTTCTTTTACTTTATTTTGTTAGTAACAAAAACATGACACCAAACACAAAACACAACACAACACCAAAACAATATTAAAACAGACCAGAATACAAATTCAAAACCGATGCTGCATGATAAACACAAAACACACAACTTACATCAGCAGGCCGAACAGCCTAGATGAATAACGAAACAAAGATATAATAAAACAAAAGAAGAAAATAATGAATAAATGAAATTTTGTGAGGAGAGAAAAAAGAAAAGAAAAGCTTGATCATACCTCATTTATACAAATCCACTGTCTCTCAGGGTAATTACAAAGAGCAATTATTTTAACACTACACTTAATTTTCTTTTTAATTAAGAACAAATCTTAAGTCCTCATCATCATGCATGGAGAACGTTGTCAATGGATTTTTGTGGAGAAACTGTTTCACTTCTGAAACTGTTGTTAAAGACAAATGTTTAGGAAAAGGAAAGTATTGACTATTCATTTTTAAAATATAGATGTCTCATGGTGTAGCGTTTCATTCTTCAAGTTGAAGTGAGCATAAGCAACTCTACATTTTTCTTAGCCTGTTTTAGTTCATGGTTTTGCAGCCTTGTCTCCTAAAAATTACGTTGCTATACAACTAATTTGCATTGTGAACTATGTTTGAAGGGAAACGTATTTTGTCGATGTTTGTTTTTGACGTATCGTAAATATGTTTGTAATGATAGTCCGCAAAGGGAGGAGGTCAGGGTGGTGGATGGGTCAAACAAACACAGGACTTTCACCCAGGAGACCGTCATTTGTGTTTTGTAAACTGAAAGTCAACATTGACTTATTTTAATTTACATCCGTAGCGTGTAACAAGTCATGATGTTTTTTTACTCAACCTAACCAAAAAGTATTGTTGCCTAAATCTAACCAAGTAGTTTTGTAGCATTTTTTTTTTGCTTTGTTTCAATTTACAATGTTGACCCCGTGTTTAATACTGTTTAAAACTGCGGCTATAATCTGGGAGAAAATATGTTTCCCTCGAAGCATAACTGAGAATGTACTTTAGTTGTATGGGAATGTAATTATGTTGGACACAAGGTTGTGTTTTTGTTTTACAGCATGTTGACTGTTTGGTTGTCTCCCTATGTTTTTTTACTAGAAGTATTAACATTAACTCTGAAAATAACATAAAATAATAAAATGTAGCAAAAATATAAATATGCATGAAATGGAAATGGGTAACACAAAGCACTTTAATTAGTCAGCCCTTTCCTATTTACTGACATCTTTCTTTACTTCCCTGTACTCTAAAACAAATCCAAAGAAAGAGAGAGATGTTGCAAGAAAACTGCAACAGGAGCAGAGATGCAGCCACAAAACTAGTCCAAAAGTGCTAAATGGATGGTTCCCTCCAAGTCATAAATATTTAAAAACCATGATTTATTATATTGTGTGTGCAAGAGATAACTGGTGCTCTTGTTTTGGTTGATTCAAGTGCACAAGATACATGTAGTCCCCATGTTTTGGAGCACATACTTTCATTTTTATAATTTGTGTGAACTCATCAACCACACACTAATGTACATACATTAATGTATTCAAAGTTAACATTGCATACGCAGAGAGGTAGAGAAAGAGAGGTGAGAGGAAGGGAAGATATCTAAAAGTAAAAAGGGAGAAACGTGTTCAGCTGCAGCACAGAAAATTTCATTTTGATCTTTAGGTTCCTGTTTACTTGATTGAGAAGGTTACATCTTATCTTACTATTTGCATGTGCGTCAGTCATGTTCCAATTTTAGCTCCGATGCTGTTTTTGATTAATTCAACTTTTATCTTTTCACAGCTAGAGAGAGAATCAGAGGATAATGAAATGCTTCGGGAATGTGTTTCCAGGCAGTATGGGGTTATTTTTCTGATGTCGGATGTTGTTGCATATGAAATCTGTCAATTATTTGTGTGCAGATAAGTGGCAGAGAGTTTTTGTGGAATATATACAAATTACTGTGCATCACTTTTCATACTTATAGCTATGAATGGTGTATGAGAACCATGATGCCTGATAAAACAAATTGCATTGCACAAATTGTTAATTCTCTCTAGGATGGTTTCACATAATATAGCCACTGCGTAACACCAATAGCGCCCTTTTTTTATTTATTCAGGGCACACACGCACACACGCACACACACACACACACACACACACACACACACACACACACACACACACACACAGTGAGTCGCTGACATTTGGAAGCTGAAACAATGCAAGTCCACTAAAATAAGTGCAAATTTTAATGTAAACTACTAACCCCACGAGGACTAATTATTGGTGGTTTATTGAAAGTGGACTTTTTTGAGAATTTGACAAAATAATTATACACAATTACTTATTATTGCCATTTAATTACCTACAGTACATAGCAACAAAACAAAATCAAGTTTGCTTTTGTCCAGATTTCTTTTGTGAAACCTTCAAGATGTCTTTTCTTTAGTAATGCAGGATGGGTAAAGAGTACAACAGTAAGAAGGACATTTGTTATGAATTTGGGTGTATTACAACATTGAGACTTTGATTGATAAATTGATACATTTTGTTGGTTGACATTAAATCAGTCAGTGGGGGTCTGATAAACAAACCTGTAATCTTTTCAACAATTCTGTCTGAACAGCGTCAGCAGCCCGGGCTCAGCTGGTTTACCTGCCTTGCTTTGAATTGTTAATGAAATTATTCTCATCATGTGGAAACAATCAACTGGACACACTAAGATTTTTAGCATTAGCACTATAGATATTTTTAACTGTATGTTTTTCTTTAATAATGTATCACAGCTCTCTCAACCAAAGACTTACCTGAACAATTTAATTGAAAACTTCCCTTTTATCAATGGCTAAATGATCAGTTACTTACTGAGGACCTTCAATCTAACCATATGATTTTTTTTCTGTGCATGTTTAAGCACATTTCTGTACATTATTACCAACTATTTTCAATGGATTATATACTTTTTTTTTCAGAAAGCCATTTGTTTCAGTTAATTTCTAGGAAAATCAATTTGCAAGACTTGAAACTTGCTGAACTCTCCTTGACGGTGCATTCAAGGACACAGCAGCACCATCTAATAATTAGGAGTTAGCTTCCGGAAAGCATTTCTCACATTAAAGACATTGCTGTTTGACCGCTGAATCTCAAATCCCCCAAGCATGGAGTGTCCTTGAAAGGAAACAAAATTGGTAAATAAAACTTAAAGAAAAAAAACATTTTACAAACAGGAACTTAATCTGAGAGAAATTTTAATTTGTTCCTTTTTCAGGGAAGAAGTTGGCGTGGAAAAATACATATTTCAGGGTTTATTGAAAAATAATACCATTTTCTTTACGAAGAATTTGATAAAACAATGACCTATGTAGGGAATATGGGGTTGAAAATAAGATATTGGAATATTTAATAACTTCCCTTTTGAGTGAACTATTTAATTGAAAGGTTTGAATGCCATCACATAAAAAAGGAACTGCAGACATCATAGTTGAGTTTGGTAATAGTGTCAAGTAAGAAGTATAATCAGTAAATATTCCAACACATTTCAAGCTACACTCTTGCTTTACACCCTTGGCATTGATTGACAGGTGAAGCTCTTCCGCTCCTGAAAAAGTATGAAATTACAGTTTTTCAATATTTTTCTTTTCTTTGAGGAAGTTTTGAGTTTTCTCGAATTGAGCTAAATCAAGTTCCATGAAAGGAACGAGATCCACTGCATAATGAAAACCCAGAGACGACCCGAGACTCTCTGGGGTTTAAGTCTGGCACAGAGATGCTAATTGGTCCCCGTCTATCTCTTTCTCTCTCCCTCCATTAGTGTGTGGGGGATGATAAAGTGCACCATCACAACTGATTTAGGGGAAGCCAGAGTCTGTGATGAAGCTGCTTTCAGGGAGACAGACAGACGGACAGACAGTTCATGAGGGGGAGGAAAAGTGAAAAGAGCAGAAGTGAAAATTGGCAGAGATGTGAGCCGTTGTACTGGAGTCTGGCTCTGACTGTCTGGGTGCTGGTGCTAGAAATGAGACTTCATATGTGATTTTCGTAGGTGAGTAGAGGTTTTTCTAAAGCAGCAGAGACACATTGTGGGTAAGACTTTGAAAGTGAAATTGATGCTGCCTAGTAAATGACTCTTTACTCTGTCAGATACTCTTAATTTGTAATGTTCCTTGTGTATCCCAAGATATTATTTTGTGATATAAAGTGTATTACAGTACAGTTAGTGATTTACTCAGTGGGCTACTTCCGTTTCTCGGGCTGGGAGTTGTCCGTGTCTTTGTCTTACAACTTTAACCTTTTCACAGTGTGTTTTCAGTTCATGAAAGTCAATTGTAACATTTCTGGTCACTAAAAAAATGTCTTATTCAGTGTTCGGTTGTACTTAGCTCCACCCCCTTGTGTCACTTCTGGTTGCAAAAAAACAAGATGGCGACGGCCAAAATGCCAAACTCGAGGCTTCAAAACATTAGTCCCCAAACCAATGGGTGACGTCACTATGACTATGTCCACTTCTGATATACAGTCTATGGAGTTACTACATTTCCCAGGATTCCTTTGATGAAACATGAAGGGGATATTGACATTTAAATATAGCTAGCTACCCGCTATTTTAGCCATATTACTTCCGAAAATAACACATTTACTAGCTGCAGTGGATGTTTTTCTACAATATATATCATCCCTATTCACATACACTTCTGCACTTTTGGTTTGGGGCCATTATTCATGGTTAACCCTTAGTTTTAAGTCAGGGAAATCTTAATACTACACCAAACAATAATATTAGTATCCTCCCAGCTGCATAAAGAAATGCTTTTCCCAGTTTGGTGTGGAGGAACTTGAACAGAGCCCTGACCTGAACGCCATCCAACACCTTTAGGATGAACTCGAACGTCGACTTCTGTCCAGGCCTTATTGGCCAACGTTAGCGGTTATCAATCAGCAAAACCCCGGCAGCTAGGTTCTAAAATCTTGTGGGAAGCCTGAAACCAGAAGAGTGGAGGCTGTTATAGCAGCAGATTAGTTGCAAAATCCTTGGATGAATTACACAATCAGACTTTGGGTACAGATGTCTAAAAGCCTCCCTTCCTACCTAGCAACCACACACAGAGTTGAAATGCTTATATTGTATGGTGACTGAAAAACACACAAGGTTTAAACATCCCAAGGATACTGACTCACTGTGGAGGTTTCATGATGTTTATCTTTGTTGTGACATCTATAACATGAATGTGAAGGCTATTCCTTAAGTTATTCAGAAGGACTTGTGACTAAGCCTTTTAAAGCTTGGCTTTGGGCCCTCCTTTGGGCCCCTGGACAATTTGCTTATACATTCATGGCCAAATCCAGGTGGGATTGGTCTGTCTCTGGATACTTTTACTCTCCAGTAAAGCCAATCTTCCAAACATTTGAGCTTTAATCATACTTAATGTATGCACAGTTCACGTGAGGACTTCCATCTCCCAGTGGTGTATTTTTTAAATACAGTGTAGTTTGACTGCAGCCTGGTTTGAGTCATTGCTAGTTCACTAGATTAAAGCATATCTGCATATTTGTCACTGATTGATGTTAGAAAGCGCAGTGTGTCCCCAGGCAACTGACAGCTTTGTTTCAACAACACGTTGCAGGCAAATCCAATCAGTTTCCACGCCACCGTGAACAAGTGGCACAGTGAAAACAGCTGCCTTCTACTCACATGACCACGTGTTGATTTAACTTTTTTTAATCTTTCACATATTGCAATCAAAGAGGTTTCATGGGGCCTAATGAAATGCAGATGGCAAACTTGGTTGATAATATAGATGAAAAAGCAAGAAAATTAGCTTCTGTCTCACAAGTTATTGATTGTGTAGAATTCCAAACAGAGACCATTTGTCACTGGGAAGGGCTCTAATCTCAGCAAATTCTGCACATGTGAGAAACGATAGTGTTGATTCAGGCTGCATATTTGCTGTGAGTTATTACATTAGCCACGCATAAGCAAGTTGTGTAAACAGTTTCCTCAGCCGTGCCGACTTGGAAGGTCCATTTGTTTTCTAGATGCGCCTCTAAAGCAAATCTTCGTCTTCGCCAATGGCATTTCCAATGCGTCCTCCTCTTCCTCTCTCACTCCCTCCAATAACTCCTTTGCGGTTACTTCACTCATCGTGTGTTTACTTCTGCTGCTCGTTATTGTTCTGGATGACACGGTCTCCAGTCTGTGCTCTTCAAGACTCTTGTCTCCTTTCACCACAGGGTATCTAAAGGCCATGGTCTGTAACACTGCTGTCACATGAAAACCACATTCAAATTATTTTTCAGAAAGTTTAATACAAATGTTCCTACACGTAGAAAATAGCATAACTGAATTAGTTGGATAAGGACAGAACTGCTCTATTATCAGGCCAAACATGGGCTGTTATTTTTTGTTCCTGAAAAGTTGAAAATTTGGCAATAAAAGGACTTCAGACTGGTTGCAGACTTCTGAATGGCCGCTCACATCTCTGAGTCTTTCAGCCATTCAAATAAACAGGGCAGCATGCCAATGAACATATCATGCAATATACTTAACATGTGGTCACATAAGGTCAAATACATTCAAGGCCATGCATATATTCCCATACATAGATACACATGTGCACATGTATACATCTACCACACATCTATACATGCAGAGCTCTATAATGTAGGTCTGGTGTTGTGCTCGTTGACACAGTTGAAAAAACAGCCGAGCCAATCTGAGCTTTCTAGGTAAGATTATGCATGTGGGCATCACATGCCAAAAGTGCAGAGGTGTTTCTGTACATTTTTGTGATAATGATAACAATCCCTCTCAAACATAATATGGCTAACATGATCACAATGTCAGATAGAATAATGAAGTAAAAACTATTATTCAATCTGATTATTGCAGGCTATCAATTGGATGTCGTATTATCGTCAGTCTAATCAGCACACTATAAATGTTTAACTTCATACATAACAACTGCAGTAACCACCTGACCAATTCTTGTGACTAAAATGGATATAGTAACAATATATTAATGAAAAAACATGACAGATTTCAACTTGAAGCAAACTGTAGCACTGATCATTTTTAATCACTCCAGCGAGTGGCTTTCATTAGCAAAGAACACTTAAAAGCACCGCTAAACTAAGCTGTTGTCCTCAGCTCACTGTTTAATCTCATAAATTATTTATTAGCCTGAACCAGATTATTGAAAAGGGTATACATAGCTTGTTAGCAACCACCTTGCTTTTTTTGCCTGCAACACATTTCCAAGTAAACTAAATCCAACCCAATTGTCATATTAAAATCTTTCAGTTGAAGTTCCACTGTGACTAATGAGACCTTCAGAGGAAATATGAGGCAATCTGTTGAGAGAAGTCAATGTTAATGTAGCCTCCTCCCTGGTACTTTTTATACCTTACCTTTATTCAAATTGTAGTTTAATAACATCTCCCGTGACTTCCAAATGTATTGTGAGATACAGATGCTAATCGGTGTTGATAATAAATTGTAATGTCAACCACTTAATATGCTGATATATTCCCCAAATGCCCCGGGATAATAAAATGAGCCCTTGTGTGTTCTTGCCAAAGATCGCTTGAAAAGTCGCATTAATTACCAGCAGTAAATTTGGTTCATAACTTTGATAATGACCTTGCTCCCTGTCTTTGTCTTACAAGGATCAGTGATCTCACTAATTAAATATATATAAAAATAATATCATACCAGCTCAGGTATTACAGGATCAGCATAATGCTAATCATTTCATTGTATGGTTGGGAATACCTGATTTATTAAGTCAAAGAAGGTGACGGCCTGAGGTGTTCATTAAAAAACGTGCCAGAATAAGTTTATGATAAGGCAGCAAAATACAGTTTTGATCAACAGGCTATTTGTTGAATGAGCAACTTGTGTTGTCATTCCCAGGACGTTAAATACTGAGGCGTTGTCACAGCCGTCGGCGTGTGATACCGCCACATAAGGCACCCTTTAGAGCCGGCATGAAATGCACCAGGTGTTCCATTAACTGTAATGTAAACCCATCCATGGCAACAGCAAAAGCTGAGAGAAAGAGAGCCGGGAGGTTGGTGATATAGTATAAAGAGCAAAAAGTCACACACTGAGTGGGCGGGAAAGGAGGTGGATGGGTCCAACAAACACAAGGCTTTCATCCAGGAGACCGCTGTTCATGTCCCGTGTGTTAAGTTTCACTTTCACGTTACAATCAGCTGTTCATTTGTGTCCCGTGTTCACAACTTTCAGTGTCATTTCCACTGTCCAAACGTAGTTTTAAGCCCCACCATTAAAACTAATGGTGGGGCTTAAACTTCCTTTCTAAACCTAGCTGTAGTGGTTTTGTTGCTTAATCCCAAAGTGCAGCAAGGGGCGTGACAAAGCGACGGGATGTAATGAGTTGGGATGAGAACGTGTTGCGCAATCAGCTAAGTTGACAGCTTGGCCTGAGGGTGGCGCTAGTATGGATTGTCTGACATCGTTTGTGTTTCCATTTTTTATGCACAAATTCAAGATATAGCCCAGGTAAAAAGATGATTAAAAAGATGATTGTTGACATTTTGTCCATTTTTTTAGCGATATCAAAAAATGAATGATGTTGTTAAACAGGCAAAGTCCGACAAATCTACATATCTTAGTCCAAAAATCAAAACAAAACTCCATTCAATCCATAGGCATGTCTATTGACTGACTATGTAATAAATCTGCAGGTGTCACTCACTACTGGCTGGCTACCCGGGTCAGGCAGAGAGAACTCAGTGTTGTCAAATATATACCTTTTTCTCTTGACTACATATCGCCTTGAATTGAGAGATTTTTTTTCCAACCAGACTTTGGCAGCTCAGCCAAAAAGTTAATTTTGAACACCGTGTTAAGCTCTCACCAGCACTGCCAGACACTCAAGTTTCATCAGAATTTCTGCTCTGAGATTTTTATCCATCTGCCTGTGCTGGAGATGGAGAAAACATTTGTCTTTCCTTTCCTCTTGAAGGAATGATGTGTTTTGATACAAATAATATTGTTGACAGTCCATGCAACACAATGTCCTCCATGATGCTGTGCACTGTGACCGTGGCAACAGAGGATGTGTGTCATTGTACCCTCAGGGTTTTGTTGTTCATCCTGTATCACACTTTTATCAAAGGAGATTATAGAAATCTTCTTCAAGAATGCAGACATTTGACCCACAGAT
Organism: Sebastolobus alascanus; assembly: GCA_916701645.2. Classification (NCBI taxonomy): domain Eukaryota; kingdom Metazoa; phylum Chordata; class Actinopteri; order Perciformes; family Sebastidae; genus Sebastolobus; species Sebastolobus alascanus. Next base: position 362,173 of record CAKAOJ020000289.1, read on the forward strand.
ACCCCACATAAAGAGATACCTTATTAAAGATGTTCCATATAACAGCCAGCCATAACATATATTTCCAAGTATGACATTCCTGATGAAATACTGTATGTGGTGATGTGCTGTAAGTAAAATATCAAAGTAAGTAGGAGGCATTTCTCAACAACAACACCAGATGCCCACAGCAAAAAACATTGATCTAAAGGCATCTGAAATCTTGTTTATTGTGACATACAGTGTTCTTGTCCCTTGATGGAAAGACCACGAGAATACAGGTGTTGTGTTGTTTACAAAATTAGCTGCTTGCCAAGTGCCTCCACAACAGAGCATTAAATCACAGCGGCATTCATCACTAATGCATAGCTGAGCTGGTTGAGATGCCCAGAATCAATCACCTAAATGGGACCATGACTGCATAGAGTGTGCCATTAAATGAGTTGTATCGGCAGCTAGGCTCACTGCTCACCTCAGAGTGTAATCAGAATCACTGCCGGAAGGGAGAAAAACAATTTAACATACAACATATGCTTAATCGCTGAACTTTAAACTGGTTTTCAAACCACAAGGTGTAGTGATATATTGCTTTTTTACACTGGTAGTAATAGTTAGTGGTGAATAATAAGTTAAATAGATGAGGTGTTAAACCTTTTATTCCATTAATAATCAGAACGGCAGTCCAATCAAAATATCAACTCCCCATAAGTTGGACTTTGTGGCTTTGTTGCCTAATCCACAAGTGACGCCAAGGGTAAACAACTCCATGTGTTTCTATGAACACTGAGGACTACATTCAAGGAAAACTTTGAAATGGGAATTCATTTTTACTTCACAACTCCAAAGTTTGATGTTCTCTTGTCATGAATCTAAGTTTATACGACATGCTTCACTGCAGCTGGTAATTTACTCTCACTCCTTTCCTCTCTGCTATAGTAGCAGACACTGGCGGTGGTGGGAGGTGTCTCTGAGTCTATCACTGTATTCAAGGGTGAGTGAGCATTCATGAGGGAAGGGTACTGGCAGTGTGTGTGTGTGTGTGTGTGTGTGTGTGTGTGTGTGTGTGTGTGTGTGGGGTGGGAGATCAATCACAAGCAGTCAAGTAAAACAAAGTGTCCCCGTGTTGCGGTGGAGCTGAGGTGATTGAATCTGACATGTTTTATTATCAAGTCACAGCACTTTGCTCTGCACTTCACTACTAATTAGGAACGCTCACCTTTTCAGTCTCGACCTCTACAGGGCAAATCTTCTCTCTCTGTGCACACTGATGAGATCTGAAACTGACCTGAACTGACCTGAATCCCCATACTGGAGCCTCAGGTCCTACACAGGAGATTCATATGATGATATCATGTTGTTAGCCCACATTGACCTGGACCTTCGGTTTGTTGGCCGTCAGCCTCCGGACCTCCATTTCTTTAAAATCTTCCAGCAGCTTCTATGTGTGTATACTGTAAACAGGAGCTGTAACCTGAACATCAGCCAGGATCCCAGTTCAGTTTAAATCCTTATTGTCCCAGTGGAGGAAGGTTTGCAAGTCCAACAATCTTCACCCAAAGTATATAGAAAGATTTTCAAACTCATTTATGAGAAAAATAGAACCTCTATTGAAATATCTGAGACCATTGGTAGAGCACTGAATTGAACTTCAGAGCGCAGTAAGTACTTGGGGGAACTTTTTTGTAAATCTACCTCTCCTAGACCTCAAATAACTAATCATTACCTTGAATTACTAATAAGTGTGCTAATTATCATTTTGCATCCTCATGTAATTTGTATCCTTGAATATAAATCTTGTTTCTAGGTGGAGCAAGGCCTTCATAGTAATTGGTAACAATAATAATAGTAATGATTACACTGATGATGTTAATAATAAAGAAGGACAGATTGAATATTAATAAAAGGCTGTGAAGCCCACAAGGAACAAACGTCCTTCAGAGTTTGTGGTCTGTTCAGATTGGGAAACAGGTGCTGCTGGAATTAATAAATAAATAAAAATGTCCTCGTGTCTTCTTGAACTTGGGGATGGTGCAGAATCCTGACAGACACTCCTCCAGGAGCACAATAATGTATGCTACACCACCTCCTCTCCTTTAAATACACCAATGCCTATATCATCTGTAGGAAATCTACATCTGCCTCATAATAATAACAATAATAATGCCGTTACTTTGTTCATTAACTACACAAGAAAGTGCATGTTTCAAGCCTGACAGAGCTAATAGAAAAGTTGTGCGAAGGAACATTTATTTTCCCTTATATTAGGCCTTTCATTCATCAGACCCTGCTATTCCTCATTTGTCCACCAGTCACCATCTTGAGTTTCCAGCTCCTTCTAATCACCTGACCCCGTTACTACCTGCACACCTGCGTCTTGTTCCTTCATTTAGCCCCAGCATATAAATACCAGCCACTTTCCTCCCAGTTGCCTCATTGTCTATGTTGCTCACCTGCCATTGTGGTTAATCCTGCCAGTTATCTTCTACCGGTCCTTCCTGCATTTGTCCATTCAAAAGTAGCTTTTAATCTGTCAGCATTTGGTTCTTTTTCCGTTTTTCTAATTGTACCTGAACTGTGACACAACGCTATAGCTTACATACTGTGCTGTCAGTCAATCTTGTTTTCACCACACCAACTGTTAACCGAGTACCTTGTAATGGACAGAAAATCAATCAACAATTTTGAAAACCATTTAAGTCTTTTAAGAGGCAAAAAAATGTCAATTATTCACTGAAGCTGTCAACTTTGGTTGATGGGCAGTTGTTCCTTTTTTTGGCATTTTGTAGACAAATGAAATCAATCAAAAATATTGAGTAGTCAATAAAAATAATTGTAGCCCTGCCTAAAAGTTTCTAGCTTAAGTTATTATAGCTGTCAGTTTTGTGCAGTAGTTATCTGTGCTTCACCACCTCCAGTGTTAATCAATAGCCAGCCTTGAGTGGGATACCGCTCTAGGTCCAACTTAACAAGCTCATCAGGTCCAGGTCAAATCCATCTGGCTCCACAGATGAGGATCGCTTCCAAGAATAATTGTCTTTAGTCGCCAGAAGTCATATCCACGGTTATTTTTACCCACCACCAGCGTCTCTCTACTCCATCGGGGGCTGAATTCATACCACCTTATTAAGAGACATTCACAATGGGATCTAGTTGCCAAAGAATATCTCTGTATTTCTACCATCCAAGCAGTAATGATGATAATCAAGGAAGTGGACGAGATGAACAAATGAGTAGTCAGCCTCAGACTGTACATATAATATGAGTAAAGATATTGATGAATTAATCTATGAAACCAAATCTGTTACTGATGAGATAAAAACTATTACCATTTGGCACCTATTACCAGCCAGTGGAATCTGGATTCAGCACACATGTAATTGCATTGGCCTTTTTATTGAGATCAGACACAAGTCTATTTTCATACGGAGCGATCATGTCTACGTCTGGAAAATAGAAAAAAAAAAAAAAACATAAGCCACATAGAGCTGATCATTCAACAGCTCAATACACAAGAAGAAGTTCAGTCAAAATGTTTGCACAAGTTACATATTCACAGAGAGCTTGTATGTTTATTTGATAATACGGGATAAAGGCAAGATGTATGCTATGGTAAATAAAACATACAAAAATAACTAGACAAATATTGTTCATGTTCCCTGACTGGAGAGGAAATGATTAAATGCACATAGAATTATATTAAATGTACTGTGTGGTTGCTGTTGGTTAGAGCCTTACATTCCTTTCAGCTCATCACGTTAAACTATATCTCATAAATTACAGTTTTTGTAATGGATTCAATAGCATTCCCCAGCAAATATACTTTCATCTAAAGGCTTCAAGGTTTAGCAAAGCAGGATGTAGTTATTCCTTTTAGCTACAGTCCCTGTGCAGCTCTGTGTCTTTATTCTGCTTTTATCCAAGCTCCCCAGAGACAAACAGAACTCTTTTACAGGCATTAGTGTATGGGGTCGATTGCTCAACACCAAATATCCGCTGCTTAACTTAAGTTAAGTAACTTAAGTTGCAGCACTTCCAGAGTTATTTTAAGCCAAACCACAATCTTTTCCTACCTAAGTAGTTTTGTTGCCTAAACCTAACCAAGTCGATCTATTCCGAAACCTAACTAAGAAGTTTTATTTTGAAAAGACTGGAGTGGAAATTGACACGCGCGTCACGTGTTGCTGGACATTTGTAGGAAAACGCAAAAAAATATGTTGTTGAAAGTCTTGCTGAGCATCATGAAAAAAAAGGGAAATTTGTGTCTATGTACATGAATCAAAAAAATTAAATTTCGTGACTATTTTATGAACTGCCATGAGACTGTGTTGGCAGAACAGGAACCAGCTGTAAAACGGTCTTAGTCAGGCCAGTTTCAATGTAACACATTTAATGTTACATTTAATCTTTTCCTGTATCATGATACAATGAAATGAAATGAAAAATGAAGCTTTGAATTCTTGAAATGGATTTCTTCCTCATTTTGCAAACATAGTGGATAAATCTCATGGTTGATGGATAATGTTGGATTTGGACGACCAAAAATCAGCTGACAAACCCTAAAATTATCGGAAGGATTTTCCTGGTTCCTCAGCTCTGTAGGGAATGGATGGATTAGTGTGCTGTTCCATCCTGTGCCTCTATATATCCGGAACATCATCTGAAAAATTTCACATACATCTGATTTATCTTTGAGTGCTTTCACAGCTGCACCTGGTTCACTTCCTTCCTTGAGTGACATTATGGCTCTGTGGCATATCACAAACAATGGCATCTGTCATAAGAAACTTTCAAGACTTCCTGTCTGACGTTCAGGAGCTGAGGTGCTTAATGTTTAATTAATGATGGAAGGCATCTCTGTAAGGCAGGGGTTGTCTGCCATGCAGCATCTGGAGAAAAACAAAGAGTGAGAGAAAAATCTGCAGCCTTGTCATCGAGATCTCTGGAGTCTCTTTGCCTCTATCTGGTGCCCCACTCTCTGCCATCCATCACTGCTCTTAGCACCATGTGTTCATCTGGCTATGTTTACCTCTCCCATTGGGTTTTGATGATGAAAACATAACCGTACTCCTTTTGCTTTTTTTCAAATGTCATAAAATGTGTGAGCTGATGCATATGATGGTGTTTAGGAGTGGGCGTATTTATTTGTGTTTGTGCATTGTGAGGAAAGGTGACTGTGTGCATCCACTCGTGTGTAAATATGAATGCTTAGAGCTGCATGCACTTCTCAGCGCATACGTATGGCGCTGAAGTAAACAAAAGCTAGCAGGCCATATGTCTTCCCGCAGGTGCTGCTCAGTGCTGAAGTGCCTGAAATCCTCCAGATGTCATTTCACTTCTGCTGATATTTATTCTCAACTTTCCATGTCTTGATTAGTTTCAAGTTTAACTCTGGGAGATGAAGTGACAGCACCTTGGATGGGGTACTTGGATTTATTCAATGATAGAAAGGGGGTCCTTTAAGGAAAAAGGTTGGGAACCACTGATCTGAGCCATGGGTGAAGCTGGAGCTGCTCCAGGGTCAGGCACTCAGGGCATCAAATACCAATGCTTTCTCACAGCCGTTGGCGTTAGATACCGACGCACAAGGTACCCTATAGCATCGGTATGAGACGCAACGGGATTTCCATTAACTACAATGAAAACACATCTGCATACAATGCTTGATATTGACTCTTTCTCTGTCATCTGGCTGACTTTCCTACTTATTAAAATGTCCTCAGGTTGTTTTTATGAGCTGTTCATATTGATCTAAAAGTCAAACACTTTAAAGAATGAATACAGAAAGATTTTTGGCTTTAGGGACAACGTGATCTCATGGGAAGGCGTATGAATAGCACGTCACTATTAAGGACATTTTGTGTATCTTGTCATGCATTTTAAGCTTTCTACGTGTCATTTAACGCCCCGTTCTCATTCCCAACTTGTCAAATATGGACGCACGGTCGCGGTTTTAATCGTTGTGGTTAACGTTGTGAATACAAACAGGAGAACAATGGGGGTTTTTTTAGGCAAAGAGAGTGTGTGAACTGTGAGGTTTGGAGAAAATTACACTTTATTGCAGCTCTTTTTGACAGCGGCTTTCAATCAGGTCTAATAATCCTGTGTCTATATTGGACATGTCCTTCAGTTCCCTTTCAGATTGGGTCTCTTAAAAAAAAATAGGTATTTCTGCGCGTCAGGTTTTGATGGGTTTTCCACAGGTTCATTTTGATTCATGGATGCATTGTGAGAACTGGATACCATGCTCCAAGATTGTACCATAACCCTCCCATTTATAAAAAAATAACTTTTTCTAGGTTCTAAACAAAGTTTTACCAATAATAAATCTTTATGGTTTGAAAACAAAAATCACAATACAATTATGGATTGAATATGCAAGGGACTTATTTTTTTGTTTTGCCATGACTGGGAGTCTCCATTGGAATCCAATTGCTGTGAATACAAGCCCACTACAGCTGCCATCCTCCAGGAAGGAGCAAACTACAACAAAAGTCCCACACATCTGGTTGGTTGTGAAGGTTACACACAGATTTTCAATGTAATGCTAGTGGTAAATTAGCTCATTTCTAATTAAATAATTCTCAGAGGATCATGGCTACTTTGAGAAGACTTGTCTTGCCATTTAAAGAAGAGGTAGATTTGTCAGAGGACCGCCAAAGGGAGTTAAGCACGAGCAAATGTTTGCCATGTCCGTGTGAAAAAAAAAAGCAATTTGTAACATCAAAAGATTCTGTCCTTGTTCAGAGTGTGGCTCTGTTCATTACTGTTCGAATGTTTGAATTAATAAATCTGGTATGAATCAAAAAAGAAAAAAGAAAACATGCACTGATCAAAGTAGAATTCACAGCCTTTGATTAAGGCAGAGGCAAACAATGAGGCAGACATTTACTCTTTTCACCAGTGGGTTAGTGACGGCCTTTTGAAACACATGCTTTATTCAGAGCTTTATTCTTGATTTGTAAAGAGCTTCAGTTTACATATTTTTTCAATTAAGTAAAATCTTTGTAGGTCACGGAACTCCATGACTGCCATTTCTATTAGTTTTGACATCTATGTAACAGTGTAAAAGGTAAGAGCTCCGTGAGGAACCACTTAATTCCATCATAACAGTGAATAGATCCACTTTCATAGAGACACTCCACAGTCCTGTCATTGGTGGATTCCCTTAAATTTTTTGGCCTCTGATCGTGTGTACAAGCAACCCATTTTCATTCCTAACTCGTCACATTCAGACACTTGGTCAGGACCCCTTGGCGTCACTTAAAGTTTTAGGCAACAAAACTACTTGCTTAGGTTTGGGAAAAGATCATTGTTTGGGTTAAAATAAGTATGTTTTCTCGCAGCGAAGCATTACATCGAAGTGGAAGTGATCCCACCACTGCTGGCATCGAATCTTGGGCAACCCTCAGCAGGCCTGGCAGGCTGGAGGCTGCTGGACACCGCTCTCTGCGTGGTCTGCACCGAGGCACTCGAAGCAGGCATCGTGAAATTCCATCTCGGCGATGAGGCCGGGACATGACGGGCACTGATGAGGTTCTTGAGACGACTCCATCCATGTAGATGAGCAGTCAGTGGGCAAAGTTCGCTGAAGAGATAAAGGATGACAGACAGCAGTGTGTGCTGCCTTATGCTGTGAGGTCTGCACGTATCCGGTAGACATGTCCTGATTGGCCGGCAATTCAAAAAGAGCTAATTTCTTGTGGCATCTATTTATAAGAACATGTTGTCATTTGAGTGCTAAGTGGGACCTAAGTGCTATAATCTGAGTGCAGTTTTTAAGGGCTTCATCAAGCAGAGCACCAGCTGCTATCAGAGATGTTGTTATAATACAGTACATTGCCATGTATCTGTTGCCATGTATGAAGTCCTTTGTTATGATTGCTGCTGTCTTATTGGAGGTGAAAACAGGAGGAAATTAACATTGTAGTGAATAAAATAAATGCCGCATTTCAGCAGAGCAAAATTTCACTTTGTATGTGTATTCATTCAGTTTTTAAATGACTTGCGAAGGATTTGCACTGAAATTCACGTTTTTTTAAAGGGCCTCAACTGTGATGACTATAGACTTGAGAGTAAACATTCCCTCTTGCTGTCCAATCCCTCCGCGGCGGCTTCACCACACACTTCGAAATTACACAGCTGCTTTTGTTATCCGCCTCCGATCATCTGCATCCTGCTGGGCTGTGTTACAACGCAGCATTTCCCATTTTTCAGCTGAGACAGGAGCTCTTTAACTGAGGGATCACGACTTAGAGAGACATTTACATTTATATTTACAATCACATTTACATTTACATTGCACACATTTAGCTGATGCTCTCACACAGCGCGAGTCATGATGAGCGAGCAGATGGAGGTCCGTTGTGTTGCTTTACGGACATAAATATGAATATTGCTGAACATACTGGCAGTTACTGGCAGGTGTCAAGAATATAGGGTGGCGTAGGTGGGGGTAAAAATAATTAGCTTTAATTTGTCTGCATTAGTAAATACCCTTAAACGCGTCTGTGTTTTCTCAAACATTCCAACAAACCATCTTTAGCGACCCTGCATTTATATAAAGCAGATTAAGCCATATATTAAAATCTAATTGCTTGTAAACTTTTCGGAACGTATAATTAACAACAACAAACACACAAGAAAATATGACATTTTTACAAAAATGTATAGAATTATTTTATTCAAAATTCATTGATATATTTCAGTGTAGCCTGTTATTGGTCAAAGTATCCCGTCACAGGCTAGATTTTCTGAAGCCTGAAAACAGAGCCATGAGGAGGTGCAGAAGTCCAGTCATCTCTCAGAGCGCTTGAATTACAATATGCTGAAAGATTATTATGGAATTTTCGTTCAATGATGCCAAATAATTTCTGCCTACTGAAGCTTTAAGGAGTTGAGTGCTTAATTACATGAATTAGACAGGGTGCAGTATAGTCCTGGGTCACTAAACACTCGTGATATGTATTTAAGGGTTAATGTCAGTTCTGTTATTTGTGGTTTTACACAATGTTCAGATACGTTTTGAGCATAATGAGAGCCACTCCTATCAAAACAAAAACAAAACTCTCTGTACCAGAGACAATTACTGTACAGTGAGTCATATCTAATTTGCTGAAATAGGTCTCTCTGCAGCTGCACTCAAGCAGCAAAAAGCAACAAAATAAGACCGCTCAGATCAATTTTACCAAAAACTTGACCCCTCAAACTAACAAACAGGGTCTTGCCGGTGGGATGTTGGACTCTTATCATGCTTTGCCAACTTTTTAGCGAAACGTGGACTTATTTAGCTTGCAACTTGTTAACAAGTGTCAGTACAAAGTTCAGTTTCAGGGTGGTGTGACTGACATTTCAACCCAACAGTGTCACCGCTGTGGCTAAAAAAGCAGAGGAGGAAATAGTGATAAAACTGTGACGCCTGAACATCACATCAGCATTCAGAGCGCTAGCCTCCCTCAGGCCGCATTCATAAATATGTTATGAGCACGGCCTGCCGTTACTATACAGTCCGGTAGTAATGGATATTCAGGGTGAAGCGGCTCTTGTGAGAGCAGCATGTAAAAGATGACTGGGCTGGAGTTAGTAACGCACCATTAACTGACTCCTCAGGATGCTCACGGACTGGGAAGAGAAGGAAACCCGGCCAGTCAGGAAATCAATATAAAGCACATCGGTATGTGAGTCAGTGAGAGAGGGGGAGGATCATGTTTGCCATATCAGGATCACTTTAAACACAGAGTGCAATAAACACACAGGAATGCTCTTGTAGATGCTTGTACTAAACAAATTTGACTGTGCACGCTGACTCAAGATGCAGTACCTTCCATACTGCAGACGAACAGACTGCGATAAGCTGCATACTTGATACCTACATTTTGATATAAATGTGCAGTTAGTACATACAGTATATGTTTATGTAGTTTTTCTATGATTTAGAGGCTTTGCACTTGCATTTCAAATCTTGCAGCAAACATGTCTGATAGATAAGAAGCACAACACAACAAAAGACAGATACATGAAAATTTGGTAATTTGGAGCCAGAGTCTATACAGTAGTCATCGAGGTCCCGCCCACACACCCGCCCGAGCCAATCACAAGCCGAACACGGCCGCAGCTTGCTAGCGAGACAGAATCACAGCTGCCAATCATGAATTCACACCCCATTTCTTACAGCATCAAATAACTAATTAAAACCAAACTTATCAGAAAAATTAACACTTGAACCTAGCTACCAAGCCCCCAGCCACCAGGGGGCGATCAAGATGTTTTGGCTTCACTTATGGGGAGCTGTCATGTCGTCCATCTTTATATACAGTCTGTGTTCTGTGAACATTATATCATGGCAGATTTCTTTAAAAAAAAACTTCAAAACTCACAATAGGTTTGATGAAATCGCTGAACTCCTCTATCACCAGTCAACAGACCTCCACAGCTTGCAGCCTTCCATCCAAATTAGGCCCTATGTTCCTTCAGCCCTACGCTCCCTCATGAACTTTTTGTCCATCCCAAATTAGGCCCTATATTCCCTCAGCCCCATGTTGCCTCAGCATCATCCTTGGCCCATGTTAAAATCCGTCCATAATGTTTTGAGATATTGCGCTAACAATATCCAATAACAGACAAAAAAACAAACAAACAGACAAGGGCAAAAACATTACCTCATTGATGGAGCCCCCTTGTCTCATCTCTCCATTAGAGAAGCATATTCAGACTCCTAATTGGTTTTATTATCTCAGCAGCTCAGTAGTCTGTTAATGACATCCCAAACCTGTCGTGTGAAGACATCAGAGAACTCCTGGCATATGAGTGTCTTTATGAAGAAAGTCACTGTAGGTGGCCGAGGGTAAAGGAAATGTCTTTGTGTTTGAGATATGTGAGGGTGTGTGTGTGTGTGTGTGTGTGTGTGAGGCTGTCTGTTGTTTACGGGTGGGTGGGTTTGCTTAAGATTTTGTTTACACAAGCTGTTGCTCCCATGTGGTGTTTCTCCTTGTGTAAAAGCTTTCTGACGAAGTCAACGTGTTAAAAGCGCTGCCAAATGAGCAAACACACACTGACAGCATTTGTCTGCGGCGCCATTCAGCTGCAAGACTCGAAACGATAAAACAAAGCGGTTACTGCAGATGAGATGGTCGCCTCATCCTCACCTAGATCCATTTGAGTTTGGCGGGTGTGATTTTTCTCATTCAGGGAGTCACTGGAGCTGTGAGGAAGATGAAAACCTTGAGCAAAAATAATGTCCTCACAGGTAGAAATCTAACATCTAATCTGGAAGAAAAATGGCCTCATGTTTCTCTACACAAGCGAATGGTTTTGGTCTTTTACAGTTCGCGCTATTGCCACGTAAATTAATTGACACTAACAGAGAGAGGGCCTCCCAGGTTTTCAGTACAGTTTGACATGAAATAAGACGTTACATAGATTGTCAATGTCATACAAGAGCAGCCACTCAGGGGAGCTTAATGAGAACATCAGAGAAATGAATCCAAGGCTGTAGACGGTGGAGAAATGAAGCATTAAAATGGTAGGACGTCTCACGGGCGCAGAGAGGAAAAGACAACTTTTTTCAGCGCTCAGAGTAAAACAAGGACACTCTCTTTTAATCTTAAAACCCAAGCTTCATTTCCTTCTCATCTGCAGCCATCTTCCCTGCATGATTCATCCCAAATAGCCATGTTGGAAAGGGCAGCTGGCTCTTTTTTTCAAAGTTTTAGAATTTTCTTCAGATCAAACTTTAATAGAATTTGACGGTTGAAATCTATGTTTCACAGGAGATGAGCTAGTGTTACTTTTCCATTTTGCATGCTTTAGTCCATTAACTATAAATCTTCTATATAGATATAACATGTCGCTGCTGAAGATTTTCCAAAGCAAAACCATCAGTTTTTATAAAAAAAAAATAATAGTGTCTTGGTAAGTTGTCTAGCCACCACGAGCCTCCACAACAACTTCAATGCAAAAGAGTCAGCGTGATGACGTTTAGTATTCTCATAACACTACAATAGAATAAAGCTAATTTGGGTATTAAAAAGAAAACAAACATTCTGTGGGTCCACAAAATCAGTCTCCCATCCATTGTCTATGGAGCAGCTCAAGTTTGAGACTTACTTCTGTGGTTTCTATCTTTGAGAGAGAGTAGCTCATGTTCACAAATATTGATTGAACTTTACTAGGCCATGGAAATAACATATTGGAATTCCTAATGGTGGCATCCCCCTTTAAATCATACACAACAGTGTAAATGCAAACATTGATTTCTACATTTCTGTGATGCCAACACATACATCCCCACATAGTGAACTTGTTTGCAGTCATGTATTTGAAGATTGAGCACAGACTGTATAATTGACTTGCCAGTTGCCATGACCTACATATGACAGAATGTTATTGCTATGCAGCTCGTATGGAGCCCATGCATGTTGGCTGTTGGCAAGTCCTAGAATAATGCTGTGAAGCCTGGGACTGCCTCTGACAGCTTGTCTTAGACTGATTTATGTAAATATAACCAGAGCTAAAATCCTCCATTTGAATAGTGGCTTGAATAGTAACTTGCAGTCATTACAGTAATGCCATCCAGTCTTATTTCACAGAGGAGCACATCCCACCTGTCTGTGAAAAGATGGAGGAAGAAGCCGGTCAATAAATATTTCATGAGTTTCATTACTGCATATTTATAGTGTGTCTGCCACTCAGTAAATCTGTCTGAGTCTGTGCCGTGAAACAATCTTTAACCCAACAGCCACAAAGTCGAGTCGAGTCATCTAATTTAGCCGTCCTGCCAAGTGAAGCCTGCAGAGCCGTTAACGGCATCGAAACGACAACAAGGGCAGGATCTTGTTAGCTGATCTAGTACGGTGGGAAGTTTGTCTTTGAGATCATCAGGACACAATATGTACAATAGAAATGAGGCCATAGCAAATGAGAGGAGGAATGAACTTGTAAATTCTGATGAGTTTGGGTTTTTATCTGCATTGCTGCTTTATGCAGCGAGTGTCTAATTGTTCAGCAGGAGAGCAAAGTATAAATGATGAAAAACCATTAAAGTGTAGATTGAATGTTAGAGGAAAGGGCCTTTGTAAGCCTTGAATGGTTGAGTAAATCTTTTTTGGGGGGACAAACTTAGAACCTCCCACTCCATAATACACACATGACATTCAAGGCGAAACTAGATATTAAAAACATTGGTTTTAATTGAAATGCAATGATATGGGGCAGATATGGCTCAGTTGGTAGCTCAGGAGCCTTGTGATACTCTGGTACCTGTCCAGGGTGTACCCTTACAGATAATGGACGGATGGATGCAGACAATGTGACGTGTACAGTCAACGGCATGTTTTCATTTAAACTTTGGGGGGGACACATATTAAACGAGGGATCTGGGGGTTCTCCCAAAATTTCGAGCATCAAACTTCTATTTCTGCATTCTGGTGATTCTGGTGGTTATACATCAATTTCTGTCTTCTCTGCATCAAGTTAAGGTGGAATATTTCTTGAGGTCAGAGTTCAAGAGACCCCTTTGAAAATCGCCATGCCAGTTTTCCCTCGCCAAAATTGTGCCTGAATTTGGACCGCCATTTAGCCTCCTTCCCAACAAACCAACATGACATGGTTGATACCGTTGGATGCCTTAGGTTTTATAGTTTCATATGAACTATTCTTTTCATTCAATATATTCACGCTAGCTTTGCGACTGAGCCCGTTGCAGCCCCTTAAAGACAGTAATGTTGGCCGGGATCAACGGCTATCTCGCGGGTCTCAGAATGTTTAATAATTATTTTTTAGGGGTGCTGAGATTAAATTTTGGTTTGCTTGAACACCCCTAAATAGAGTTTAAAATTGCTTATGGATGGATGGATGGTAGCTAAGATCAGCCATTAATTGTAGGTTTAGTTGTTTGATCCTCTGTTCCTCTTGTCCACATGCCCACAAGTGTCCTTGACCAAGACAGTCAACCCCAAATTGCTCTGGGGACAAAAAGGAATTTGCTAAAAAACAGTAGATTTTAAAAAGCACAACCATAAATCAAACGGTAGAACAGTATCTGTGTGGTTGTAAAACTAAAAAAAATAAAAAGTTTAACAAAGACCTCCATCAGGGCCTAACAATTTCTCCAATTAGCTGTGACTTTCACTGTCATCATTACACTGGTTACAAAGTTTGACCTAAAGTCTAAGAGGGTGTGTTTCTGTTGTCTACCAATGAAAGTCAAAATGTCCAATGAAAGTCATTTCATAACCAAATGACATTACACAGAAAACACTTTATCTTTGTTCTGTTAGTTTTGTCTTTTGTCTTGCAATAAAAATAAAAAAATATATATATAAACAATATCCTGGTTACTCTAAATACGTTTTTACTGGAACCATTTTCTACCTAAGAAATAGCCTCAGTAATAACTTCAAATGTCAGGATTTTTTATTCTGGTTTCTTTTCAAATAAGCACAAATGGAAACCTAACATAGACTGCTACATCAAATGAGGATGAATATGATTCAGGGAGGCTGAAGGTGAGCAGGTTGTGAAGCATGTAGGTTGTAAAATGAAATAAAGAAGCACTGACTTCTTGATAACCAGAGCTGTTTTAATATGAAAAAAGGAACATAATAAAATCAGACCTTGGCTGGATGACTAATGAGAAAATAGCCACATGACATGTACAGTGACTCAGTTGGAACATTTTAAATTGCAGGCTGGAGCGGAGGACAAGCTTCACATAAAAATTATGATTGCCTTTGTTGGTTTGAAGAATGATAATGGCGACGAAGGGAACTATGTGGCCATTTCTACAGAACCCAGAGCCCTAATTCAATGCACTTAATCATAGTCTGATTCAGACTCGCATAATGCAACAAATTATAACCTGCAACAGGCTCTGCTTGTTCCTTTGGGACTCAAATTGCTCTCAGTGCAAAGAATACACCTGGACTCCAGAGTGGAGGCGATTTCCTGCTCCAGTTTTGATATTGCTTCCACTTTCTGAAGTTGAAGAAAAAGGATATTAATGATACCTAAAGGTTTTGATTGTAACTTGTGAGAGTCTGCTTTTATAACTCCCACAAGGATAAACAGGACCATCCTTCATAATGCCTTCATAATGTGAGTGTTCCCAACCAACAGGGTTATATGCATGCAAAGCAGAGGGCTCAGAATTTTTTTGTTTTTGTTTAATATTTAAAAAACACTTAATAAAGATTTCTCAGGGGAACACATTTTATTATACCATATGCAGAACACTGTAAAGGCTTTCAAATACTGTGAGGCTGTGGGACTCTGGCGCTTCAGTAACTCATTTGTATTTTCTTCGCATTTTTCTCCTCACTTTCTATTACATAAAGCATTATTCTAAACTCTATTTACCATAAACTGTGGAGATTCAGGCTTCACATAAAATCTGGGTGAAAACTGTTTGAACTGATCTGCCCTTTTTCAAGAAATCCGTTTATTATTCAGTGAAAAACAGGAACAATCTGCCAGCTGAATGTTTTTGCCATGCAGCTGATGCAAGTTGTTGTTAGTGGTTGATATCATTAGAAGTGTATTTGTCTCTCTGAATCAATCAATTCACCGTTATGCCATTAAGGCTGTTTCACAGCCTCGACTGAATTATTCCCACTGGATGTTGAACACTTCACTTGTCACACATGGTTCTTCTTTCTTCTTCCCAGTCACGCTTTACTTTATGGGTCCATAATTTAGCAATAACTTCCAAGACTAACTATGTAATGTTGTAGTGTTTATAAGGACATGTGCTGAATTCCCACACACTGTCAGCACTGTGTTTATTTGAAATGCAACATTTTGAAGTAAGAAGTTAGACAAATGTCTATGACCGGTACGTTGTATTTCTAATAATGCTGACAGTGTGTGGGGACTCAGCACTTTCTTTTGCTTGATTTCATTTTGCTATGCCCCTGTCTACCAGTTGTGCATTAATCAGTACTAATAATAGAGACTGCTCAATTAGTACACTTCCAATTCATTAATTCCAATTAATTGCTAGTGTAACCAAGTCTTTTTACAGTCAGCTGTACATATAAAATGTTAAATTTCTCGACAGGCTAGCACACAATTCAGAATATATGGAGAATAATGGATGATTAATTGCTTACAGTTCAAGAAACTTTCCTACTTAATACTAAATTACATAGTTCTCTCCACAAAACTTTGAAAATTGGGAAATTACGGACCCGTAAAATAAACCATTACCAAATGGTCCCTTTACGTCTGTCCTTGACCCCATGAGGATTAAAATCAAGAAAGAAAAAATGATTGGGAAATATCCATCCAGACCTACCCAGAAGCTTTCTATGTGCACAATGATAATGGTGTTTCCCAGTAAAACAATGTCATGGTGCAGTGGTCCAAAGCCCGTCCTGGATGGAAACTGACCTACTACTTCCTTCAAAGCTTCACAATCAGCCCGACTGACTTCCTCCTAGTCACAACCTTTCCATACGACCTCATGTGGCCGACGTCATCGCTCCCTCCAGATGTTCTTTCTTTGTGCAGTATGTATCTGTCCGAGGATGCAAGGAGTCGTCGGAAGATGTGACCCCGATACCTTCACCCCAGTCCCCAGCGAGCCCGGCCCGCCGCTGTGATGCTGCTGCAGCCATTATTTCCCATTAGTGCTTGACAGCGGGCCGTTTGTAGCAGCGGGACCCTGCAGAGAATCAGGTCAGCCACAGTGCCCCCGTCCCTTTGTTGGCACGTGTGCTGTTTGACCTCGCATGGCCCGTTCGCGGGTCCATAGTTTTGTTGGAGGTTATCTGAAAATAAGGACAAACAAGCTTGAAAACTACATTTGCTGTAAATAGGTTGCTTTGACTGAATGCAAATACTACAGAGTACAAGCTATCTTAATGCAAAACCAAACAATAAGTATGTAAACTTTATTTAGCAATTTTCAAAACTTACTAAGTTTTCATTAGGGAGAAAAGAGAGAGAAAGTAGAAGAGATGGAGAAGACAATGAACAAGATCAAGTCTACGTTCCAAATCGCATACTTTTTATTTTTACATTTAGTACATACTGCAGCTGCCCTCACAAAGTACGTAGGCTACTCTTGAAAGCAGTATGCATACAACTGGGACAAACTAGGCCTACTCTGTCATAGCATTGCACCTTGAACTTTGACCCTCTTGCTCATATATCCGCTACGCAGAGGATTGTGGGTCAGAATAGCCAGAAAGTGCTTCAGCATACAATGACATTTTTGTCAATAGTGTCCAACTTTGTGTCAACAGTTTGTGTTTGGCCCTTTCCTGTTTCAACATGACAATGCCCCCCGTGCACAAAGCCAGCTCCATGAAGAACTGGTTTTCCCAGTTTGCTGTGGGAGAACTTGACTGGTCGACACAGAGCCCTGACTTCAACTCCATCCAGCACCTTTGGGATGAACTGGAACGCAGACTGAGAGCCAGCCTTATCAGTGGCCGACCTCAAAGTCAGATATTGGTGTACTGTGCAGGTGTGTGTCCACATATTTTTGGCCATGTATATGTCTATAAGTTTAGTGTGAAGTTGCGCTTTTGGATGAACACATCTCCTCCAACCTGCTGTCTTTACAGAGAGAGAAAAAAAGTGTTTGTTTGTCCTTCAGTGTACAAGACAATCCAGCTCAAAGCTAAAGAGGGCCACACTGTGTTTGGGATCATGCCAGAGAATCACGAAAGTAAACACACACACACACACACATACACACACAGCTGGAACAGCAGAGCTAATCACGATTGCTGCATCTGCATCGAGTCCTCTCGTCTAATGAACAGATATGACGAGCACTTCACTCATCGTGTCATCTAGTTCATCATCTACTGTCCTCGGCTTCTTTTTTCCCTGTCTAGTTCCTTCAGGCTGATTGGAAATAAAATGCAATCAGCAACAGTTTTCTTCTGACCCGATTTTATGAGAAATTGAAATTCAAGAGGCCCAAATTTACTGCATGCACAGGTTTCATTCATTTATGTAAGTATGCATAATCAGACACACACACTCTCCAGTCTGTGGAAGGCTCTGTCTTGCACGTAAACACACTCAACACAAGTTGGTATAAATGTGTCCTTCAAGCTAATCAATCCCTCATATATATCTATTTATATAATTTTCTTTTCCCTCCAACACACACACATGCAGTGTCCGTCCTTTTTAACCTGATCAATTTGTTTAGTTTACCTCGATGACACCGAGGGCCCGCTAGAAATATCCTATCCTTAAAATCTTCCTTCCCCCTCTCCTTAAACGTCTGCTTTGGCTCGGCATGATGAATGATCGCTCGGACCAATCAATTCTATTTAGATAAGCTTGCCTCCAGAGAGGACAGGAAAGGGAAGAAGGATGGATTTTTTTGCGTTATTCAACACAGAGGCCCAAGGTTATTGTTATTTGGGCTGCTCTCCAACCTGATATTTCTAAGGTAGGGAAGACAGTAACACTTTGATAGCTGTTTTCTAAGAGATTAACCTCCAGGAAAGTACACAGCAACAGTGAACATGATGAGCTTAATGAAGCATCAGTGCATCATTTACACACAAAGGTGAACAATGCAAGAACTTGTGTGTTGTCTCTGTGTTACTGCAGATAAATTACAGCAAAAGCAAATTTATTTATGTTCAAAAGTGTTCACTTTTTCAGTGACACTTACTGACAAGTGGTAACTTTTTTTTTCTTTTTAAATATCAGGCTTATGTATATACATATACAATTTGAATTTTCAGTCGCACAGCAGTTCGTAAAATAGTCACAAAATTTAATGTGTACATAAACACAAATTTCACATTTTTTTTTCGTGATGGTCTGCACAAAATCAATTCGTATAAAATCCGCATAATTGTGAACTGGGAAGTATGGGAGGAGGGTGGGTTGGATGGGTGGGTCAAAAAACACAGGACTTTCACCCAGGAGACCGGTGTTAGTGTCCCGCGTGAAACCAGGAGTCAAAGTTGATTTATTTGTCACGTAACTTCCGTACTTAAGTTACGCCACTTCCGGTGTTAAACTCAATCCCAATCATTTAACAATGATATCAAGTGTTCATCGACAGCAGTTAATGTGCAACATGACTCTTCAGGAGTGTTTTAGTGGTGAATGTTATAGCCGATATACAGAAGTGATGTTTTACCCAACAGCTCCACCCAGTGGCTCATTAGCAGTGTTACCTTGAGGGGGCCAAAAAAAACACCAGACAAACATTTGAAAGTTTTTGATTGCATTTATTTAAACATGATCAATAATATGATGTAAACTATTGCTCTTGGTCCCTGCAGATGACCTATTCATCATCACTTTTAAATATCTAGACATCTTTAAATATGACACCATTTCACATAGCAACAAGATTCAGCAAAACAGTATCACAATTAATCAAAAGAAAAAAAAGTTCAACCATCAAGTTCCACAACTGATTCACAGTTTACACACCTTCCATGATACAATTGTCTTACATATATATCTCTCTGAGACTGTTTCTCAACATTGTTTGGCTTCTCATAACCACAAATACAAGTACAATGTGATTTTGAGAAGGACTTTGTTTTTTACTTTTTGAGCTTGAAACAGGCTCCGAAAAAAGTTCAAGCAAAAGCAAAACAGATCAATCATTTTAAACATCTTCATACAAAAAACAAATCTTCATTTTAAAACCTTGTGACCCCATTTGGAAAAACCGCTGTTGTGATGGACACACTTCTATAGACACCTATATGGACAATCTGTGTTCATATGTAAACCTCTACACAGAACAATAAATTACCAACCTGCCCCATGAGTCACTATTTACCTTCCACACTAATAAATGTCACTACAGAGAGAAAACGCTGCATCACCTTCATAATACAAAATGAAAGTCCCTGACTTTTCCATTCATGCACACATCAACATATGATAGATTACACCTGCATATTTATGAGCACAATTTCACACATTTTCCATCACATGGGACATCGGAGCTCTAATGTAAACATAATCACGTTTATATTTCAGCTCCTCTGCTGCGTCTGAAAGGTAAAAGTAGTTAGAGCTTGGTGTTAACTGTACAACATTTTTGAAAATTCCTTCAAACATTTTGTTTACTACTAATATGTTTACTTCTTTCATTGAAACAGTCACTCTGGAGCAAAACCTGTGATTATCTGCTGTCCTGACAAAACAAATAAAGAGACATGGAGAGCAATCACATCTGTGAAGTGACATGTTTTCAAAGTTTTTCCACTTCTTCCTGTGAGTGTCAGATGATTGACAGGAAGCAGTGACATGAAAACAGCCGACACAATGAAATAAGGATATTTCATTACAACATTTTTTTCCGTGGAAGCTGACTGTCACAGTGAGAGGCGGCAAATCTTCTTCTCTGAAGAAGGAAAATTAGCTCTTATATCTGCTGCTACTCTAGCTCTGTGCCACAGAATGGAAAGTTGAGGGGATCCCACCACACAAACATGGAGAATAAAAATTAAATGTAAAGAGAAAATAGAATTCGGAGCTCTGTTGATGGTCAAAATTTGCAATTTTATAAGAACTGAGGATTTGTTCGGAAACATCTTTTTGATTCCTGAAAGCAAATTTGGACTGCACTTCCTTCAACATCACTGATTAAGCATTGGTATAGAATGAAATCACTGCATGAAAGTACTTTCATGTAGGCAGGAGGAGGAACATAACTCAGCGGTCCCTGACCCTGATGAAGACCAATGTCGTTCGCAACGCATTGATCATTTTAAACAATTATTGCCCTGTAAAATAAAGGCATTTTAATTCTGCACAAACTCTACAGTGTGCCTATTTTTGAAGGAGACTTGCATTTTATACTTTATTAAGATCATATTCCTCCCATGCAATGAGCCCTTCACAAGATTGAATAAACACA
Source organism: Sebastolobus alascanus (assembly GCA_916701645.2). Taxonomy (NCBI): domain Eukaryota; kingdom Metazoa; phylum Chordata; class Actinopteri; order Perciformes; family Sebastidae; genus Sebastolobus; species Sebastolobus alascanus. The sequence goes on from CAKAOJ020000289.1 coordinate 383,009, forward strand.
GTACACCTGAAGGCTCCAAAGAGCACCTGTATGTGATTACCACAAAGACCCAGCAGCTAGTATTTCAATCGCCACAGATGTATCATAATGTTCGAGATCAGCTGAAGCTAGGATGTCCATCTCAAGGACAAACAAGTGATAAACAGCTAGAATCCAACTTGCACATGGTAAGATAGCTGAGTTTGTTTTTATTCTTACTCACACAGTATGAGAAGATTTGGACCCAGGATTCGACAAGAACGAGAATCGATTAGCAGAACCAGAATCCCTAAAATCGAAATGATAACCAACCCCACAATTTTCTAATGTTTTTTTTTTTTTTTAAATCTCTTCTATTCAGACTGAGATATCCTATACGTTGCTCTCATAGGACACACTTGTTTGTGATCCTGGCACATGGAGGCCCAGCTCAGCCTCCTCATCCTCACCGTCCACCTTCTCAGAAACTGTGTGGACTGAAACTTTGACATCAACGCCGTCAACATTGTTCCCTCCACGGGGCAGCAGTGCCTGACACACCTCCTCCCCCTCTCCATTTCTGTCGGCGGAGGGGGGGCCTATAGCTTGTCTGGTCCTAGACACCGCCGTCCCAACCTGCTCTGCAGGGTGAGGCCCCGGGTTCCCCGTCTCCACGCCATCCTCCCCGAACGTGCGGCAGTTTAGGATGAGCGGCGGCAGAGGGACGCTCCGAGCCAGATCCTCCATGTGACGGGCGAACTCCATGGTCTTGTACTGCGTGACCTTGGCGAGCTCCACCGTCTTGGCCGACGTGATGATGGGAATGCGCTTGGCGACCTCGAGGGCCTTCTGCAGCTTCTCTGCGCCCTCGGTGCGGAAGAAGTCGTTGATGGCTCTCTCGGTCTTCTTGAGGTGGCTGCTGACCATGCTGAGCCGCGCCACGTTGAGGATCATGGTGATGGAGAAGGTCACCAGGCAGACGATGACGTAGTATAGGCCCAGGCCGCTGTCGGTGTGGGCCACGCGGAGAGTGACGGCGTAGCTTTCGGTTCCGCCGGTGGCGTTGGAGGCGACGCAGGTGTAGCGGCCACGATCCTTAAAGGAGACCACAGTGATGTTCAGGACGCCGTTCTCCTGAATCTGCCATTTCCCATCTGACATAACAAAACACAGAAGACAACAGAGACGTGAGTTGAGAACTGGAACAGGGAAAATAAAATTGTCATCATCTCCTCTGTCAAGCAGCTTGTAATTTTGTAATGCATCAAAAACATTTACACAGGCCAAACAAACAATTACCTCTCATTTAACTTTATGTCATTAGAATTAAATTAGCACACAAAACACTTCCTGATAAGATAAAAGCGTTTTTTATATCAGATTCAACAAACAACAATATTATTATGCTATTGTTTCAGCGTTGACTCGCAAACTTCTGCAGATTTTACTGGAGAAAGCACAAATTAGACTGACACAGCAGCATTCAACTGATAATGGTTAATGATGCTGATAACAATAAGGGGTGGGATGATAACAAATATAGAGTAAATGATAAATTAGGACTAAATGATTGAGAAAGAACAGCAATAGGGTTCGGGTTAGCCAGCATTTTTGATACCTGAAAACTGGACTGAATGTCACAATTTGATTGTGTTGTTCGATATAAAATGTATGTGTTATTGAAATTGTATTACATAGAATCTTGTGATTAAAATAGCATTTTGGTTTTAGTATGTTATGGATAACTTTTTGACAATTGTTACTTTTGTTGCCAAAATGTATGAACTTTTTGGTCTGTAGAAAATCTTTTCTTTTGTTGTAAGTAGTTTCTTTTCTTCTGTCTTATTTACAATTATTTACAAGTTTTAGCGTAATTCCACTGTAAAATCCTCAATATGCAGTTTTGTATTACGTTAGTTTGGTTTACGAGACATTATGAGAAAGGTTATATTTAATCGCACACATTAAGGATAACACAATTAAGTCTTAGAGTTATTGCCATTGTGGTCCTTAATGCAAAAACTGCGCTTCATTACATATGACCTTTGTTTCAACTGAATTTTGGAAATACTTCACATGAACATATTGTCATTTAAATGCTATTCAAATGATAATAATAATAAAAAGTAGAGATGTTAAAATATTTCCCTTTCAACCAAATTTACTAAAGATTTAACTTTGACACCTAGATGTATTTTTACTTGAAATTCACCAATGCAATGCTTGCTGGGCGTTTAGAAGTGTGTTAATGACATACTAGGGTTTCTGACTGTGTCCCTGTTTGAATACACCTGTTTCAGAAAAATATACATTAAGGGGAGGCATGGCATCTGATACTTAAACTATGATTAAAGCTTTCTGGTGAAATGTACAAAAAAAATGACAGACTATGTAAATGTTTTATATAAAACAGCTATGTGGCGCAAAAAGAACTCAAAGTTGTTCATGAGCTTCTTCTCAGTACAACATCTCTTCCTCCTACCTGTGTCGTCAGCCAGCAGAGTTCCTTTAGAGTTGAACCACTTGAAGTCATCGTAGCCTCCGGTCACGTTACACTCTATCAGCGTGCTGGATCCCTCCTTCGCCACCATGTTCCTGCTGGAGGGGACACTGGCCAGACGCACGGAGGACGCCGCCTCCACCTCTGACCCATTCTGAGCTCCGTCTGCTGTCAAGCCACCGAGCAGCAGGACCGTGAGAAGCAGGTGGAGTTTCTGAGGTGGTAACATGTCGAAAGGTGTTCCGGGTTCAGCTCACATCTAGACGAGAAAAACCTGCAAAACAGGAACGGTCAACGGTAATGATTCATGCAGCAACACAGGATTGTAGACACTTACTTTTGAGTGTTTTCATGATCTATATAGTCCTGTCCATATTTGATACATCTTTATCTACTGCAATCTTAAGTAATTTAACCTACACAAACAAATCTCCAGGACATATTACTTTCATGGATTCCTTTTTAATTCAATGCAGAAATTGAAATTTAAAACACATGTTTAATCTGGAAGTTCAAGGCCAAAACTGTACTAAGACAAAACAGTACTTTTGTTGTATTTTTTTTCTTACCACTCTATATAGATGTTTTGCTTTTCTAACTACAATAATCTATATCTTATTATTAGTTACATGAACTTTGAATGCCAATATTTTCATTGTCTTCACTTACTTATCTTGAAAAACATAGATTTTTAGCTGAAATAATGTTAATTTGATAGGTTCCTTTTATTTTTCAATGCTTAATAAAATCCCTGCAGTGTTGTTGTCCCTTAAAGTAATGAATATAAGTTAGACATTATGTCCAGGGAGCACAGTGGAGATGCAAAGTAAAATGATGTAAATTATTTGATAAAAAAAAAAAAAAAATCTATATTCTGATACTATAAGAGAGTTTTTTTTTTAAAATGCCATTATGCCAGTAACTCAGCATTTTTACAGAAATAGCCTACCCGTTCTGCTCTGGTGATCTGTGGAAGGAATAGTTGATTTAATTAGTTTATAACACAGTTATTAAGCATTGGATAGCAACCAAGCTCCTCTGGCATAATGTTGCTGAAGGCCTATCCAGCACATTTTACAAAAGGAAGAAAGAAACACACACAATAAGAAACACCAAATTCCCCCAGACCCCAAAGAGACTCTCAGCCATTGATTCCCACCTGCTGCTGTGACAGCGACCAAACCGACAAATCCTCGACCAGCATCCACATCAAACACTTTTTTATAACTTCACGTATGTTCGGATGTATTCCTTTTCGTCCTATGTTAGTCTGTTACTCAGCTTTAACAGGCAAGTGTTACGCAAAGCAGACACGAGTCATCCGGTCCGTCCACTTCCTGGTTCAGATCAAGGATTGTGTTAGTGGGCGTGGCTTCTCCCATGAAGATGCAGGTAGGTGATTACACCTGGTGGTGGGAAAGTATGACATGCTATCAGTGCTCAATTAAAAGTAGTTTATGTTGTACTTAATAATGATACTAATAATATATGTTGATCTATTGTCATCCAATATGTTCTTTTATTAATCCAGTTAAACGGATTGTGGAGAGGCTATTGCATAATCTAACACATTTTCAAAATGTTTATTTATTTCATTGCTCACACAAAACTTTTTCGATTGATGTTTTGACATTTGACTTTTTTGTCTTTGACTTTTTTTTTACAGTGTTTATTTGAATTGTGTTTAATCATTTATTGATGAGTAATTGTTGTATGTATTTGCATTTTCTAGAATAAATTAATCGATCAATTACTTAAAATAGACATGGAAGACAAACAACAAACAAACATTAAAAAAATATTTTATTTTATTTTTGAGAACCAACGTTATCAAATGTTTTAACCGGAAGTTTTAGTTATTTTATTTTGATTGTTCCGGAAGTATTGTTTTGATTGTATTTACATTAACTTGACGGTGGCGTTGGTTTGTCAAGTTACCTTGCGAGAGACCGGTAACACCGTAGGTTTTCCTTCAAAATAAAATTGTATGTCAAATAAAATCTATTAAAAATGTACACCAAACTTTTCAGAAGTCTCTCAAAAACAAACATATAGAGTAACTTTAATATATTTCGTGATTAAGATTCCCACTTAAACGCATTCTTCATTTTACAGTATTTTTCTTTTTTGAAACCTCAATGTTCTAAATTAATACTTTTATTTTGAAGACGCTAACCGGAACCTCTGTTTCTCAGTGCGGCTAACCGTTGGACCAGGTCAGTGAAAACAAACTGTGACGTGGCTAATCCTGGTGGACAAAAAGAAACGAGAAAACCGAATCATTAAACTGTTTACTGGAAAACTAAAAGGCGTTTTAACGTGTAGAAACAGACGTGCAAACCGAAATAAAGAAGATAAACCTTTCGTGTTGTTGATTTTGGGAAGGAACTGTTAGCAGGCTGTGGTAACGTTAGCTAGCATCAAGACTTTGACAGGGGAGAAGGTGAGTTTGGAGCCAAAGTAAAACAGTGTATGTTGTTTTTCTTACGAAGTTTTGCGTTGATAACTATTAAAACAAAGTATATTTATTAAAAAATAAACTAATGCTCCTCCTAGCTATGTTGCCAAATAGTCATTGCCTCACTAAAACTACTAGCAACTCACAGTAAGGTATGCATAGCAATTAAGCTAATACTTTACAATAGTACCAATTGTAAATATGTGATACAGATCTGAATGTAAGGTTTATGTTATGTATTTCTCATGATATCAATCCCTGTTCCTGATGTGTTTGCTTCAAGAATATATACTTACATGCACAGAGATACTGTATGTGGATATACAGGATATAATCCCTTTTGTTGCTGTCTGGACTTTAAACTAACACTCTATCCAGCTGCACAGATAACCAACCTGGGTGATGTTGAAATGCATTCTGGGAAATATATGATACCACTGGTTAAAGGAAAATGGTTTCACCAAAACAGTGAATTACATTTTTATTGTCAACTCCTGGAATCAATGCATTAAATATCACAGTGTGTTTGGATCTAACAGTGGAGGAATGATTTGTTTTTTCTTAAACATCCCAGCTGGACACTTTAACAGTCCCCCTATATCGATTTAGTCATGTGTTAGTAAACCCTGGTCAAAATCTTCAAATTGATCTTCAACTAATCCTGTCTTAGGCTCTCTTCAGTACAAACCAGCTTGATGCTCTCAATATCAAAACACTACACTGTATGAAGTAGTCCGATTGGATGCTTATCTGTAATAGTTATGTCCTTTGTTATATTTTCACTTTGAAGGCATGTACTGAGACATTAAGATGTCAGACAGCGAAGCTACAGCAGCGGAGGGTCCAGAGGTTGCACCAGAGATTCAGGATGCCTCTCCTGCAGAAACGCCCGACAGCTCCTCGCTGACCACACCTGACAACTCCACTGACGTGGCCCCGACCAGGAAAGCCAGGAGGAGACCAGACGTCAAACCTGAGGCCGAAGTTGAGGAGATGCCGAAAGTAGAGGAGCAGCCGGCAAAGGCACAGGTGAGATAATCATTGTTTATACTAGACACAACTACAAATAACGTTAACAAGGGAACATAACTTCTGCGCGAATGCCTTGCCAATGGTTTGAGAGCATATGCCTTTAACTAGATAAACATCGGATAACATTTTGTCAGCCCTGGCTGTAATTTTCATCTTGTTGTTGGTCAGCTGATGCTACACTAGATAGTATGCTGTGTTGCATAACTATTCAGATACTAAGTTTGTCATTTTAAACAAGCTGCTGTTTTTTTTTCCGAAGTGTTTTATTTAACTAACCCCGGGGTCACACCAAGGGACTCTTCTTTTTGTGTACAAAAGCCATTGATTTTTTTTTTCTTTCTATTATCTTACTCATTCACAACCTCTGTTTCTTGCTTTCTCTCTGTCTTTTCTTTCTTCCTTCCGTCCTCATCCTCTCTATTGTCATGTCCTCTCTCTCAGACACCTAGTGAGTCTACTGTGTCTCAGGGTGGTTGGGGATACTGGGGCAGCTGGGGCAAATCCATCTTATCCACAGCAACAGCTACTGTGGCCACTGTGGGTGAGTTCAGACCACCTAACTAACCCAATCTTTCTGTATTATACACAATGTGTATGGTGATCTTTTCACTTATCTACTACAGACAGTCGTCTTCTAATCCCATACTTAAGCTTTGCCTTGCCTTGTTTCTACATCTTCATTTGACCTGATGGTACCTAAAAATATATCTATTAACCTTAAATTTATCATTTTCAAGGTTGTGTGTATACAGTACATGCATGTGTGCTGGTTTATGTTGTTAATTGTACTTAAACTAAAGGGATCAAAGTCTCAGAAATAATTAGAATTTACTCCAAAAACTTCTTATACCTCACCTTCGTTCTCATTCCATCATTGTGTATTACTTGTTATAATACGCTGTCTCACCTCACTGTCATTCTGTCTATTGTCAACACTTCTTCTCTACTGTACATGCTGCCTGTCTCTCCTGTCCTTCCAGGCCAAGGGCTCACACAGGTGATAGAGAAGGCAGAGACGTCGCTGGGAATCCCCAGTCCGACCGAACTCTCAGCACAAGTTGAGGAAGAGCAGAAAGAGCCCGGTAAGGCATTACTGTATGTTGTGTCCTGTGTAACAAAGGCACAACACTGGGTTAACTGGTCCAGTCATCTTGGATCTACTCCTCTTCTACACAGATATACATGAATATGAGTCAATTTATCACACCTGTTCTCCATGTTGTGTTAACCTGGTATAATAGTATGTATTGTGTTTGTTTCTCCTCCTGCAGGTGAATCCAGCAGTGAGACGGACAAAGCGGCAGGAGATGGATCGGCGGCGATGGGAAGTGCGATGGGAATGCTGTCGTCGCTCACCAGCGTCGTCCAGAGCACAGTAAGCAGGAATATCCTGTGTTTTATTTCTGTTCCTTGGAAGCAGGAAGGAGAAATTCACCTTTTTAAGTGCATCTCAAACATCCAATTCATGATACGAGTTGAAAGAGTAGAAAAGCACCTTGTGTTATAATGTTGTCTTTAGCTTCGTAATAACACATGAATTCAGTCAGTAGATATATAATCGCTATATTTCATGTAAGTTGTTTGCTAAGAGCAGGTGTTGTTGTTGTGGATATTACACATAAACTAAAACACTTCATAATTATTCCTCCTCACAGGGGAAAACGGTGATATCGGGCGGTCTGGATGCTCTGGAGTTCATCGGGAAGAAGACGATGGATGTGATAGCAGAGGGCGATCCCGGCTTTAAGAAGACCAAAGGACTGATGAACAGGAACTCCACTCTGTCTCAGGTAGGCCGACCAGGGTCAAACATGTAAACAAGGAGCTCATTTTCAAAGTGCCACTTATGTATTTTTGATGAGGGACTGGAATATTAGTAGCCTAAATTTGACCTTCAGCATCTCCAAAGGTGAGAAGGAGGAGAGATGAGATGAGACTACATGCTGTCTTAATATGATAAACTTCAGCTGCCTCACACTAGTTTTACTCCTGTCTGTCTGACAGCTAACTGACGTTTTGTCCCCTCTCTTTCAACTTGTCATTTCTCTCCGTCTCGCAGGTGTTGAGGGATGCGAAGGACCGAGAGGAGCTGCTGCAGACAGCAGAAAAAGATTTTTCAGATTCCGAGAAGAAGGTGGTCGCCCACTACGGGATGCTGTTTGATGAATTTCAGGGTTTGTCACACCTCGAGGCGCTGGAGATTCTGTCTCGAGAGAGTGAGTCTAAGGTACGACGATGACACCTGCTGTGGCTAAATAGATATACTGACACGTTGTTTTTACGTCTCATAATTCAATTTGATCTGATAAAACCCTCAAGTGTCATTGTTTGTATGCATGTTTTTTTTTTTTTTTTTTTTGTATGTGTGTGCACTGTAGGTGAAGTCGGTGCTGACCACTCTATCAGGAGATGAGCTGGTTCAGCTCAGAGAAGAGCTGGGTCTCATCAAGGACTCTTTCTCCCTGGTGGAGTTTGATGATGAGGAAGTGGACGAGAAGAAAGGTAACATTTCTGTAAAACGGATATAAAAAATACAAGCACTGCACCAGAATTGATGCAACACCTGAAATGACTGATTGTACATTTCTAATTCCAGATGAAGACGGCTCAGAGTTTGAGAGGGAGTTAACGGAGGCCTTGGAGGGTCTCAGTGTCACCGCCACAGCTGCCAAACTCAGCAAGGTACCAACTACACATGTCCGTGTTTTCGATCGGATTCCTGTTGAGCATTTGTTAGGCTGTAATTTGTAGTGTTCTTGATGCGGTTGGACATAACAACAGGAATATGAGGCAGTATAATCCAATCAAACATAATACCATCACAAATTTCAGCCTCAGAAATCACTGTAGAGTTGAATCAAAACCTCTCTGACACAATCTAGATGAAAAAAAAAATGTAAAGAGGTAGTATAAATAGTACATATTATGTAGTTCCTGTTTTTATTGTGGTCAGCTGGTGGTTCTCAAATCTAAACAATCTAGTGTGAACAGAGTGGTGGTTATGTTAATGCCGTGGTCTCTATCCTCCAACAGGCCTGTAAGAGCACCTGCAGCCAGATCACTGACATGACCAAACCTGAGAAGGAAGAGGAAGAGAGCGAGGAGGATGGAAAGAAAACACTTTCTGTAGAGGTATGCTGATATTAACCATCATCAATGTCAGCATTACAAAGGAGGAAATCATTTGAGGTTGCTATCAGACTTACAGCTTAAGTTCATAGCTTTAGTACAAGGTTTACGAGTATGCTTGTGTGTCTGTTTGGAAGAGAGGCGGTCCAATGTTGTCATCTTTAATCAAAATAAGTGAACCAAAACCCAAATATAAGGAAGGTGGAAGCAGGAAATGTTTGGCATTTTGACTTGATAAATGACTTTAAAAATTAATCGGTTATCAAGAAGGTTGACTAATCGATTTATGGACAATTGTTTTTGCACTACACTTTACTCACATGATGTGATGTTCCTAAATAGCCAACAGATGTTGCAGATTTTTTGTGTTTCATAGTAAAAGCAGGATGTTGTTATGTCTGTGTGTCCTGTTGTATTTGGAGTAAAACTGACTTTTGTGGCATATATAAGTAAATGTTTTTGTAGTATGTTTCATGTTTCAGTCAACACCGTTTCCTCTGCATATGGTTTCTGGTCCATTCAGCAGTGTGTGTGTGTGTGTGTATGTGTGTGTGTATATTGAATTTTGTCAGGAGGTTCATGCTGCAGCCATCAGGAGTCTGGCGGAGCTGACGGCCCGATCCATCGAGCTTTTCCACAAACTGGCTGAGATGATCCTCTTCTCGAACGGCAGCACAGAGGCCAGCGTTCTGTCACAGTAAGATGACATGGATTTTCTGTTTGGAGACACTGCAGGAGCTGCACTGTAGAAATTCACAGTTTTATCTGTACTTGAATTAAATGTCTGTATTTTTTATGTTGTGTGTCCTCAGGTTGACCGTTGTCCTGTGTAAAGAACTCTCACTGCTTTCCAAGAAGTTCACCACCTGCTTAACAACAGCAGGAGTAAGTGTGACTCTCACTTAGCTCTCTATATCATATCATATTATCATCTTTAACTCCTTCTGTTTGTTTCCATCCACGTGGAATGCACCTTCAGCATTTTCATTTTCAAACCGCTTTTCTCAGTTTTGACACATTATCACTGCTGCTGTTGATTCATCTGAGAGCTGAGTGTAATTTGATCTAAACGTTCTGTTTTACAGTCAAACGAGAAGGGAGATGTCCTCAACCCGCTGATAACCGGAGTCTTTTTAGAGGTGAGTGTCTTAGTACTACGGCACTCTCACCACACACAATGTAATTAAGTCTCACTATTACAGTTTTATCTCTATCCATTTTATTGCCTGTATAACCGGTCAGTTTCACCTTGAAATGCGCAAAGAAGTCTCAAAAATTACTTTTGATTGACTTTTTAATGCAAACACAAAATACCACAATAATTTTCTCACTGAAATGTTTTTTATTGCATGCTTTTGGACATGTGAACAACTCTATATTTGATTGTTATTGTCTCCTGATTGCATGAAATGAATGTCATAAAACTCCCTGTAGGTGAACAAAGAAAACGCTGAAATTCTAGCGTTGGGATGCAACGGTTCAGAGGAACAAATCTGTAAATATTTTATATATATATATATATATATATATTATAATTTGAGTCCTTATTGATGCTGCATCAGCAAAAGATAAAACCTCAATTTATGTGGTCTTTTATCGTTATTGAGTCGTAAAATCTCATTTTCTAAAGATAAGTTAAAAACAACAACAAAAGGGCTGTAATATTATCCCACCTGTCTAACCCTTTTATTTCTACAAAAGTCCTTGAATAATTAGGGGGAACAGTGCTGGGAACAAGTGAAATTATCTCACATCATTGGTAGAAATGTTTTCTCCTTGAAGGAAAAAAAAAGGTTGTGCAGAGCCTAAATAACATGTTAAGGAAGATGTTTTGCAGTTGGATTGTCTGTATTTGTGTCGTAGGGCTTTATAGGCTCAAGTAGAGTTTCAGAATGATATTGAAATACTGTCTTGTGTTGACATGTTGTGAATCCTCTTCCCTCACAGGCGTCCAACAGTGCGTCTTACATCCAGGATGCTTTCCAGCTGCTGAAGCCCATACTGGAGATCTCTCACATCCAGAGGAAAGCTGAATCCACAGAGCAGTGATCAGCTGACGTCCCCTCTGCCCACCGACCGCCATGATGCTGGGACTCTGTCACAGCAGAGAACTGACACATCTTTAAACACTTTATTTTTTTTTTTTTTAAATCATCTACGTCAGCTCTTACTATGTCTGGTTTTCAGCTCAGGACAAATTCAAATTCACACCTGGGACGAAAAGTGTGTTTTTGTCAAACAGTGTTAAAATCTGTTGCCGTGCTGGTTTATTTGTTAAGCACAGTATATGGACTCATTGAAGTACAGTGTTAAAGAGGTCAGGATCTACCAGCTAAGGCAAACAAATGCATTTGTGGGAGCAACTTATTGTTCTTCCTTTTATTCTAAAATATCCACTATTTCTTTCTAGCACTTGTCCTTTTAAAGGTACAGTGTGTAGGATTTGGAGGCATCTAGTGGTGAGGTTGCAGATTGCAACCAACTGAAACTTCTCCCGTGAAAACGTGTATGTCCCTCTCTAGAGCCAGTGTTTGATTTGTCCGTTCTGGGCTACTGTAGAAACATGGCGGCCAGCTCCGTGAAGAGCACCCGCTCTGTATGTCGATACAAACGGCTCATTCTAAGGTAACAACACAATGATTCTTATTTTCAGGCGATTATATTCATATTTTATTCCATTTCTGCCATTAGATCCCCCTCAATGCTACACACTGTTCCTTTAACTTAAAAATCTCGATTCTGCCTCAGAGAACACTTACATACATAATAAATAGTAAGATAAGTTGATAGTGTATTTTTCTCTTTATTGCACAGAGTTGGGAATTGGTTTTCTATGCATATCTCTCTAAAACACTGGTCCTAGAGCAGTTGGGGGCTGAGTGTCTTTAGACATTTACAAGTATTGAACAAACAGACAGTGTTGGGACTTAAACGAGTGGCTTTTGTCAGTCTCTGTAGCAGCCAGCAGGCCACCATTTATCTGGCAAACTAGGTTCTAGCTAAAATATAAAGCTTTAAGTCTCCAATGCACAGATTATTGTTCTTTTAGTGTTTGACCCCCTTTGTGTCATCCTCAAATCATGATCAGACAGGCTGTAATTAGTTTACAGTACTGTATCTAATGATGCATGTTTGTAGAGGGAAGAAGAATTATTACCGTGCGTGCAGTTTGACTCTGGGCGTTCGTTTGCCTCTGACTGTGTATACTCACTTGTTTCGTACAGCAATATCAGCTTTAAATAAGTATTTCCTGTCACCTGCAAGTAGGCATCCTCACATGTTTCAGTGGCTCTCCATATTTAAATCACTTCCTGGCAGGCTCTTTTTTTTCTCTTTAGCCAGCCCCAGAATTGAAGACTAAAGACTTGGACTCAAGTTGGACTTGAGTTATAAAACTAATAATTTTGTCTCAGACTGAGGCAGGACTTGTTTGGCCACACAGCTTCTATAATTAGTAATTAGCCCTGAATGTCTTGTAACAGTCTCACTATCCCGTCCCAATCCCTGATATACTTTACAAAACTCTGTTTTCTCTCTATTGACCACTCTTGTAAATTTCCAATGTCCAAGTAGAGAAATATTCAAACATACAGATTGTAAATTACAGCCATTTTAAGCTCCTTTTTTATTATCATCAAACCTCAACATAACTTCAGGTGTTTATTAATCAACAAATGAGCTTCTAACTGCCATGAAGATTGTGATTGTCTTCTTTTAGCCAATGACCTTCCGATATTGAACTGCCAACAGCCATGTGTTGTGGGCATGTGATGTTTTTCCGAGCAATATACTGTACTGTATATCAGGTATTTGAGATGGTTTTCAAATAAATGTGCTTTCATATAGGCCCAATCTGTGATTTGTGTGTGTGTGTGTGTGTGTGTGTGTAAATTACAGATTTAGTTGACTACTTTTAGTGTGTATTAAACAATATGTCAATCAATTTGGAAGTGATAACGGGTTAAATGCCTATGTTTTGATAACCTTTGTGTATTTTCTTAATGCCACCACATACAATGATAATTTAATGTGTGCTTTCAAATTTGTGGGAACAGTTTGTTGAAACCTTCCTGTTTCAACATGACAACAGAATCCCCGTCCAATGCAGACTGCGAGCCAGGTCCTATTACCCAACATCAGAATTGGACATCATTGATGCTCTTGTGGTTGAATGGGAGCAAATCTATCCAGCCAGGTTTCAAAATCTGATGGAAAGTCTAAAACCAGAAGAGTGGAGGCTGTTCTAGCTGCTGATTAATGCCCATGGTTTTTGAATGACACATTCAGCAATCACATTTGGGTGTAATTTCCATGTGTCCACATGCGTTTGGTGTATATTTATTCATGCATTGTTTTTAGTATTTTTTTCACCCAATCCACAGGATTTAGTGTACCAAAGTGTACCAAAGAATCCATGGTATGGATTCTTTGGTATGAAATAGTTCAAGTGGTAAAGGAAGTATTCAGATCTTTTAAGGAAGACTTGCAATACCACAATGTAAGTATGCTATGAGATGGAAATACTCAAGTGAAGTACAAGTAGGCTACATAGAGTACAGTACAGTTCAAATAACTATTCAAATAAATGTAAATGTTTATTTATCTTGTGTTTATGTTTATAAGCAATGCTGTTGAGTTTTTAATAAGCAATTTTTCATGTGTTGAACAGTTAAACAAATTCAGTTCATCTCGATTTTAGGCTATTTGATTGGCAGCAGAATTCGTACATGTCATTACACATCCGATACAGTAGGTGGCGGTGCGCACATAATACCGTCCAATGGCGGACCGCCAATATACACAAAGAAGAAGAAGTAGGAGAAGAAGGAGAAAAACGAAGAAGAAGAACAACAGATGCGCTATCAACTAGCTTGTCGGGTTACGTCGAGGAAATTCTGAGGTAAACCTTTGTTTTAAATACTTTTATACTTTCCGCAGTAACACACCGACACGTCCACCGTGTGCGTGGCTGTTGTGACACATTGATAAGTGTAAAAGCAGAGCTGTTTAATGTATTCTTCGCTCCGGTGTTGTTAGCTTTCTCGGTAAACGCGAGGATTAGCTAGCTTGTAAAGGTTAGCCCTTCATGCTAAGTGCTTTGCTCCCTTGCTGCAACGTCGTTCGTTGGCGTCATTATTTCAAATTTCGCACTTACTAAAACCACCCGAGTTGCTAAACTCTATTACCCTTTCAGTTCAGAGGGACGCTTGTCATATCTGGTGTCATTTTGTGAGGTATCTGTTGCATTAGCTAGTTAGCCCGATATTATAAACAACCACTAACCTCAGCTAAGTTATAAAAGGTTAATTCAACTTGGTCTCACAGTAACACTAATGCAGTAATTTAGGGCTAAATGGAAATCATCTTTCATAACTATTATCAAGGAGTTGTATCAGAATGTGTTTGTCTTGCAGTCGACGTTAATAAAGAAGGAAAATGCCGCTTAAATTCATTAGTGCAATGTTAGTGGCTAGATATTAAATCACCTCTCAGTATGAGTTAACTCGATGTAATGTCTTTAAAGTTGAATCAACACCTGTCTAAAACAGTTTCAACAAAAACTGAACAATATAACATTGTGGTCGTCATCATTCAGGTGGGTTGTATTGCAGGGCAGGCTGCTGCATCAGAGTGCATTAGTTTTAACTAGGTGGTGTACTCACAATGGATATAATGGATGTACTAAACCTGTAACTGAGTGTAGTACACCAGTAAAAATGCAGTCATGCAACTGGCAATACATGTGCTGGCTCCAGTCTTAAAAAAGAGGCTTTCACCCACATTCAAACCCATCAAATTCTCTAGAAAAACATGGCTTAATGAAAGTAAGAAAGCTTCTTTCAATACATAATGGCTCTTAGCATTTTGCGCAATACAGCTTTAATTCTACAGCTTTAAATGAAACAAGTTTAATAAGTCTGTAAAACATTTCATATTAATTGAAAAGGATGTAAGTGTGGAGTTGCATCTTTTCTCTTGGAAGACATCACTTGGGGTTGTACAACGTTGTAACGTCTCAGTTGATTTTCTTTTTTCATTCTTTGCTGTTTTGTAAATGTTCGCCTTGTTTATTTTGCGATTTTTATTCAACTTTTTTGAGTGTTAACTTGTGCTCGGTGTATTAGTGTATGCATTATTCTCAGTGGTAACCGTAGTAGTGATGCTACTAACATTAATCTTCTTCCTTGTTTATCTGATGTTTATCCTAATACCAGTGTTGCAGTGAGATTTAAATGCATTCACCAACTCCTTCTTTTCATCCTCTCCCAGAGTTGTCTTTCATCATCACACTGCCTCCCATTCGCCCCCTTCACAAGCGCTGCAGGATTGTTGGGGTTTCAGCTCTCTTCCTGCCAACATGCCAGCTGCACTTACAGATTCCAGTCAGATAATCTGTGAAGTTTGGGCGAGCAATGTGGAGGAGGAAATGAGGAAGATCCGACAAATTATTCAAAGCTACAATTTCATTGCCATGGTAAGAGATGTGCATTTTTTTTAAAGAGTTGGTGATGTAAATACTGCCCTATAAAGGCTAACCGCAGTAACTACGCAATGTAACTCTGAAACTGAGAAAAGTGGCTTCACATTTTTATGTGTATTTGTTTATTTTAAAAGTAGTAACAGAAAATTGTCATAGCATTGTATGTCATAAAACTGTCATTGCTTAACATGTCATAAATAATCATAAAAAATGTCTTAGTATATTATCATTTGTCTCTATTTTCCCATTTGCTTCCTGATACCTGTCTTGATTGCAACATGACCTCATCTCTGCAAACTGGATGAAAATTATTTAAAACTAATTTTCTTTTTCTTTTTTTTTAACTGAAGGTATTTTTCAGCTAATCTGTGGAGTTTTTTGTTTGTGTCTTTATTTTTCATCAGGACACAGAGTTCCCTGGAGTGGTTGTCCGGCCAATCGGTGAGTTTCGAAGCACAGTAGACTACCAGTATCAGCTGCTGAGGTGTAACGTCGACCTCCTGAAGATCATCCAGCTTGGCCTCACATTCATGAACGAGGATGGAGACTATCCTCCTGGCACGACGACGTGGCAGTTCAACTTCAAGTTCAACCTCACGTAGGCAGACCGTCCTCTAGCACTTTCTAATCTGATCTATCCTTATGGTTTAGCTTGACGATGGCGCTCCCTGAATGTCTGTCTGTTTTTTTTTTTTCTCCTCACAGAGAAGACATGTACTCACAGGACTCCATAGACCTGCTCCAGAACTCCGGCCTCCAGTTTAAAAAACATGAAGAAGAGGGAATCGAGACACTCTACTTCGCTGAGCTCCTCATGACGTCTGGTCTGGTGCTGTGTGAAAACGTCAAGTGGCTCTCCTTTCATAGGTCAGTTGTTGGTTCTGATTCAGTTATTGCATTGTCGGTCCCAGTTCAGACTGTTAATCCTACTGTTTCTTGAATGTTATACAAGTGACTTTTTTTTGTTTTTTTAGAGTATGTGTTCTTCAGTTTCTAGCAAGAAATCTAGTCTAGCCCCCAAACATAGCCCACTTTAATCTCCAATATTATTTTAAGGTATCAGCGTTAAAGTACTTTAACATTGGCTTCAACATTGAGCCATTGTGACTGCTTGTTTGTTTTTGAACCCAGTAACATCAGTTAGAGTTGGATCGATTTCTGGTTTTGCCAGTCCGGTCTGGTGTACGAGCTTAGACCGGTTTGATTTTATGCAAACCAGTTGAACCGACATTTGTCATTATGACATGTTCTGGCAACTAGCCTACATCAGCAACCTGTGCTGACGACTTCACGACTCTAAATCCAGCTTGTATTGCATTAGTAATAACCAATAACACAAAGTGAGTAGCATAATATTATGTTTCTTTATAAACGGACTAACGGAGCCACTCGTGTCTGACAGGACGTGCACAATTTACTGCTGAGCCAAGGCCGGCAACATGAAGGAGATCAAATTTCAGTAGGGGTTGGGAAGGTTTGCACGGTGCACGATGTGTTTGTTTACTAGAACGTTCATGTGCTTTTTGGGGGTAACAAGACAAAGACGTGGCAGAATTAGTCTCAAAGAAAACTAAAACTGCACCAATATGGCAACATTTTTAATTTGAAGCCGGCAAAAAAGGTGAGCCGAAAAACCAAGTGGACTGGAGTCGCTACATTCTCATTCATAGGCTCTCTCAGTCACATTATGTTCCACTCAGGAGCAGCTGCTGAGTCAAGTGCGACACCTAATGGTAAAATTTGGTATACCAGTCTAGTGTTTAGCTTAATGTCAAACTGGTTTGAAAATGTTACACCGGCCCAACCCTAACATCAGTGTAATCCAGTCCATCCTGACCTAAATCCCTCTGTTCTGTGTTTCTCAGCGGCTACGACTTCGGCTACCTGGTGAAGCTCCTGACAGACGCACGGCTCCCTGAGGAGGAACACGACTTCTTCCAGATCCTCAACCTCTTCTTCCCCGCAATCTACGACGTCAAATACTTGATGAAGAGCTGCAAGAACCTAAAGGTATTCTAGACTGGACACAGATATACAGGGGTTGGACTGAGTGATACGGTTTCTACTAGGGTTGCAACTAACGGTTATTTTTAGGGGTGGGCAATATGGCCAAAATCTTCTGTCACGGTAACAGTATATATCACAATACAGTAATTGTTCTGTAAATTTAATTAAGAAATGGCTTAAAATAACCATACCACACTTCATCACATTTGATTATTTTCTTTTATTTGGAACTTCCATACAGAAAAAGCAACTGCCTCACATGAGACAACACTTGAGTTAAAAACAGGGACTCAAAACAGTAAAACTAAAATTCTTCAAAATGGAAGCTATAAGGTTCCTGAGAACAATACTTTCAAGTGTTGCAGGTTTTAAGGTTAACAGGTGCAAATAAATACCAGCCTGA
Organism: Sebastolobus alascanus; assembly: GCA_916701645.2. NCBI lineage: Eukaryota > Metazoa > Chordata > Actinopteri > Perciformes > Sebastidae > Sebastolobus > Sebastolobus alascanus. The sequence continues at coordinate 400,977 of CAKAOJ020000289.1, forward strand.
CTTCAGTCAGAGCAATATAAAAAACTGTATTTAAGGGTATACCAAAAGAAAAAAAACAACTTGATATTTCTTGCTGGATTTGTTCACCTTTGATTTCAAAAAGCTGACAAAACAAAATAAAATGGTGTGCAAATGTCTGGTAATAATGTAACCAGAGTTCTTCCTCATGTTGGGTTGGTTGGGATGCCTCTTCCTGCTCCATGTGATATCCTCTCGATGTCTGCTCAAATCACGTTAACTTGCCAGGGCAGCTGGATTTGCATAGTATATAACGTCATATCGCCCAACCCTAACTATTTTCATTGTCGATTAATCTGTTGATTATTTTCTTGATTAATCGATAAGTTGTTTGGTCTAAAAAAAAATTGGGAAAATATGTTGATCAGTGTTTCCCAAAACCCAAGATGACGTCCTCAAAATGTCTTATTTTGTCCACAACTCAAAGATATTCAGTTTGTCATAGAAGTAAAGAAACTGGAACATATTCCCATTTAAGAAACTGGAATCTGAGAATTCCAGAAAATCACTCCAACCGATGAATCGATTTTCAAAATAGTTGGCGATTAATTTAATAGTTGACAACTAATCCATTAATCATTGCAGCTCTTGTTTCTACAAAATTAGAGGTGTTGATTCAGCTCAACAGTTTGAGATCGTAGTTGGTGATGGGCTTCATTTTGTTTTGTCCTAGTCTTGTACATAGGAGACTGAATCATGTCAAAACAAGTCTTGAGCCATCTGACTTATGTGTGTTTGTGCAGGGAGGACTACAGGAAGTAGCAGACCAGCTGGAGCTGAAGAGGATCGGGCGGCAGCATCAGGCTGGATCAGACTCACTTCTCACCGGCATGGCTTTCTTCAGGATGAAAGAGGTACAGTCACACAAATATCTCTTTTTTTTATGTTTTATTGTAGCTGATGAGCTGGATAAGCAGCTTCCGTGCTTTTTCAACCAATTTTTCTTTTAACTTTTTATTTTCAGAAAATTCTTTACTGCCCTCACTTACAGAGGACTTTGTTTACTGTAAACTGTACTGAAGGATGCCCTCCGGAAGTATGTATTTACAATGAAAATCTATATGGATATACGGTGTGATCGGTTCCCTCACGGAGTAAAAAAGATCCTTAAGTTTCCTCGTCAGAATTATACATCAGCTCATGTCCGTGCGACCTTCCTTGCAGAAAGTATAACCGAGGCTTTAAATGTCACACTCTAACAGCGGGTTCACAGAGAGAATGGAAGCGCCACGAAGCACCGCACTGTGTTAATCGTCGCGCAAGCAGAACCCTGACTGTTCACATCTGAAGCGCATTTCTCCGCACCGGTCAACAAGCGATTCTGCTCCTCTGCTGTTTACTATAGAGCTCTTGCGCTCTCGTGTGATGCATATTTTATCATCTTATCAGAATGAGATCATTTATATCACATAATCTATCATTTATAGTAGATTATCAGTGTTTTCTCGCTAGATTCGCTCGCGGCATGCGGAGAATATAGACCAGATGGCGAAACTATTGCTGAAGATCGCGAGCTGGCCACAGAGCTCCGTGGCGCGGTACGTCCTATGTGAACAGCCCAATTGACAGCGCTTCCCCGAAAACTGCGGCGCTTTCACGACCTATGTGAACCCGCCGTAACTTGGTGTTTTTTAGTAATACAGCAGGTTTCATCTAATTGAAATCTGTTTTGTTTTGTTCAGCTTTTCTTCGAAGACAACATTGACGATGCAAAGTATTGTGGGAGATTGTACGGCCTGGGCTCGGGCTCCACCCAACCCCAGAACGGCATCTCCAGCTCGGGCCAGGAGGAGACGAACAACAAGCACTGACTGAGCGCTCAAATCTTCAAGTGGAATACGCACTTGTTTTAAAACCCAACCAGCAGATTTCCCCTCTGATCTCCCTCAACACTCGATCCCTGAACGAGACAAAATGAAATATTTCTTTAAATTTTTTTCCTGAGTGACTGCAAAATGGACTCACAGTGACATAGGATCCTTCACTGGCTCAGTCGTTTCTTTTTAGTCGCTTTTACTGAGTATATGGCCATATATTCAGAACACTTTTTTTTTTATCCATTTTTTTTTTATTTTACAGCATTATAGTAACACCCTTCTTTAACAGCATGGGACCAGCTCCTGTATCATACTGTGATTTCAGACCAAACTTTGCCAAAACCAGTCCGATTCTTCAGTTCAGACTATCCTTCTCATCAGCAGGACTCGTCTCTTGTTGCAGGGATTTCATTTTTTTAAGTTAATGTTGGAAGGGCCTGTAAATTAAAATGTATAATTTTGATGAAAATAAAAATGTTTTAGCTCTTTTCCACTTTCAGAAACTTTTAACAGCAGGCGTCAAAGTGTATAACTGTGCTTGGTTATGCATGTTTCAATGGGCAAACTACTGTCGTTCTGTACATTCACCCACCAAACCAAACTGTTCACAGTCAGGTTTACAGATGTTGTGGTTACTGTTGTTTTTACATTCTACATTGTTTTAAACAGTTGTATATTAAATTGTTTTGTATTTTAAATGCAAACGCTCTTTTTTTAAGTTATGTTTGAAAGGGTTCATTTTAGGTCATTAGAAACTTCCCTCTAGAATGACACAGTAGATTAGACTTAAAGGAACAGTGTGTAACATTTCGGGGATCTATTCGCAGAAATGGAATATAATATTCCTAACTATTTCATTAGTGTATAATCACCTGAAACTAACAAACAAACAAAACACTGTCTCTAGCGAGAGCCTTTTGCGTTTTTACGTCAACTGAAGGCCACCGTAGTTCTGACATGCTTGTGAATCTGCGGCAACGTGAGCCGCACATTGCAGAACTGCCAAATCCTACATACTGTACCTTTAAGGTAAAATTCACCCAAACAATGCTTCACATGCGAGAAGCTGGAAGCAGAGAATATTTGGCATTTTTTTCTTGATGATTGATTAACAATCTATAAATAGTTTCTGTCCAATTACAAATCTCTTCCAGCTCCAGGGCACGCAGCCCTGACGGCAATCAATAGGAGTGTCCTTCAGGCTTTTCTGGATGTAGACTCAAATGGAATTAGGATGTTTGAACAGCATTTTGTAATTAACAATATTTTTATTCAACAAATAGATGTACAGTGGAAGTGCTTCTTTCAGTCTACTGATGAAATATTCAGGTGAGGAATTGCTGGGAGGCTTTGAGGACGGAGGGATTGGTTCCATATTTGCAGAGCAGATCTTTGGCCTCTTGTTGGAGTGACTCGGAGACAGACGGTGAAGACTTGCTGAGGTGCAGGAGAACCAGGCAGCATTCAACAACGTCTGGGTGAGCATACATCTGAGAGGGAACACAGATTAAGATGTAACTTTTCATTAGCAGTGATGATTAGGTGAAATCTGGATGCAGATTTATTTTGGCAGCATGAGGAGAGCACTTCTTTGACAAAGCTTGACCACATCTGCCAGAAACCTAAATCCTTAAGGAGTTTATGTCAAGTACAAATTTTTAAACTTTCCTAGAAAAATTAAGCTGTCCCTCTCCTTTTCTAATGTCCTACTGCACTGTATGTGTTGTGTAGTGAACTGTACCTTGATTGTGTCCGACAGGTCAGCCAGCTGTTTCTGGTGTTCTGACATCTTGGTGGACAAAGAGAGCAGAGTCTCCTGGTCCTCAGGCCTGAAGAAGAAAAAAATACAGTGGCTTTAATGGTGAGTCATGAAATACTACATACTAATACCATGACTTTTTTTCATGAAAATATTCAACATACTATACTATAACTTTTTTCATGAAAATTTTTCGACATACTATACAATGACTTTTTTTCGACAAAATCTTTCGACATAACTATACTATGACTTCTTTTTTCTGTAAAATCTTTCGACATAACTATACTATGACTTTTTTTGCAAAATCTTTCTATACTATGACTATTTTGGCAACATTTTTCAACATACTATACCATGACTTCTTGGCAAAATCTTTCGACATATACTACGACTTTTTTTCGGCAAGATATACTATGACTTTAAAGGAAAAAAATGTCGACACACTATACTATGATTTTTTTTGGCAAAATCTTTCAACATACTGTACTGTGACTTTTTTTTGAAAAATATTTTCGACATAGTATGACTTTTTTTTGAAAACACTTTTCAACATATACTGTGACTTTTTTTTGCAAAATGTTTCGACATACTGTATTACGACTTTTTCGGAAAAAGTTTGACGTACTGTGCTATGACTTTTTCGGAAAAATGTTTAGACATACGTTACTATGACTTTTTTATGCCAAAAATTTCGACATGCTTTACTATGACTTTTTTGGCAAAAATTACGGCATACTGTACTATGACTTTTTTTAAAAAAAAATTTCGACATACTGTACTGTCTTTTTCAGAAAAAAATTTCGACATACTGTACTATGACTTTTTTGCAAATCTTTTCGACATACTGTTCTATGACTTTTTTTTGCAAAATCTTTCGACATACTGTACTATGACTTTTTTTGGGCTAAATTCTCGACATCACATACTGTACTATGACTTTTTTTTTGGCAAAAAAATTCTACATACTGTAATGAATTTGTTTTGCAAAATCTTTTGACATACTGTACTATGACTTTTTTTTGGGTTAAATTTTTCGACATACTGTATTATTACTTTTTTTGGCAAAATGTTTCGACATACTGTACTATGACTTTTTTTGGCAAAATATTTCGACATACTATACTATGACTTTTTTTTGGTAAAATTTTTCGATATACTATACTATGACTTTTTGCAAAATGTTTCGACATACTATACCATGACTTTTAATCTGCAAAATTTTTCAACATGCTTTACTATGAGTTTTTTGGAATAAAATTTCCACATACTGTACTCTGACTTTTTTTGCAAATTCTTTCTATACTATGACTTTTTTGGCAACATTTTTCGATATACTGTACTATGACTTTGTTTTGGCAAATTTTTTCGACATACTGTACTATGACGTTTTTTTGCAAAAGTTTTCGACCTACTATACTTTGACTTTTTTTTGCAAAACTTTTCGACATACTGTGCAATGACTTTTTCGGAAAAAATTTTCAACTTACTGTACTATGACTTTTTCAGAACATTTTTCGACATACTGTACTGACTTTTTTTGCAAAATCTTTCGACATACTGTACTATGACTTCTTTTTGGCAAAAGTTTTCGACATACTGTACTATGACTTTTTTTTAAAAAAAATTTCGACATACTGTACTGTCTTTTTCAGAAAAAAATTTCGACATACTGTACTATGACTTTTTTGCAAATCTTTTCGACATACTATACTATGGCTTGTTCGGCAAAATGTTCGACATACTGTTCTATGACTTTTTTTTGCAAAATCTTTCGACATACTGTACTATGACTTTTTTTGGGCTAAATTCTCGACATCACATACTGTACTATGACTTTTTTTTTGGCAAAAAAATTCTACATACTGTAATGAATTTGTTTTGCAAAATCTTTTGACATACTGTACTATGACTTTTTTTCGGCAATTTTTCGACATACTGTATTATGACATTTTTTTGCAAAACTTTTAGACATACTGTACTGACTTTTTTTTTGCAAAATCTTTCGACATACTGTACCATGACTTTCTTTTGGCAACATTTTTTGACCAACTATATTGACTTTTTTTCGGCAAAATCTTACGACATACTGTACTATGACTTTTTTCGACATACTGTACTATGACTTTTTCTTGCCAAAATTTTTCGACATACTGTACTACGACTTTTTTTAAAATAAAATTTTCAACATACTATACTATGACTGTTTTGGTAACATTTTTCTATACTATGACTTTTTTAGCAACGTTTTTCGACAAACTTTACTATGAATTATTTTTCAAACTTTTCAACAGACTATACTATGACTTTTTTGAGAAATATTTCGACATATTATACTATGAATGTTTTTTGCAAACTTTTTCGACATACTATACTATGAATTTTTTTGCAAACTTTTTTGACATACTATACTATGACTTTTTTTGGCAAAATCTTTCGGCAAACTGTACTATGACTTTTTTTGGGGTTAAATTTTTCGACATACTGTATTACTTTTTTTTGGCAAAATGTTTCGACATACTGTACTATGACTTTTTCGGAAAAAATTTTCAACTTACTGTACTATGACTTTTTCAGAACATTTTTCGACATACTGTACTGACTTTTTTTGCAAAATCTTTCGACATACTGTACTATGACTTCTTTTTGGCAAAAGTTTTCGACATACTGTACTATGACTTTTTAAAAAAAAAAAATTTCGACATACTGTACTATGTCTTTTTCAGAAAAAAATTTCGACATACTGTACTATGACTTTTTTGCAAATCTTTTCGACATACTATACTATGACTTGTTCGGCAAAATGTTCGACATAACATACTGTACTATGACTTTTTTTTTGGCAAAACAATTCTACATACTGTAATGAATTTGTTTTGCAAAATCTTTTGACATACTGTACTATGACTTTTTTTCGGCAATTTTTCGACATACTGTATTATGACATTTTTTTGCAAAACTTTTAGACATACTTTACTGACTTTTTTTTTGCAAAATCTTTTGACATACTGTACCATGACTTTCTTTTGGCAACATTTTTTGACCAACTATATTGACTTTTTTTGGGCAAAATCTTACGACATACTGTACTATGACTTTTTTCGCAAATTTTTTCGACATACTGTACTATGACTTTTTCTTGCCAAAATTTTTCGACATACTGTACTATGACTTTTTTTGGCAAAATATTTCGACATACTATACTATGACTTTTTTTTGGTAAAATTTTTCGATATACTATACTATGACTTTTTGCAAAATGTTTCGACATACTATACCATGACTTTTAATCTGCAACATTTTTTCGACATGCTTTACTATGAGTTTTTTGGAATAAAATTTCCACATACTGTACTCTGACTTTTTTTTGCAAATTCTTTCTATACTATGACTTTTTTGGCAACATTTTTCGACATACTGTACTATGACTTCTTTTTGGCAAAATTTTTCGACATACTGTACTATGACTTTTTTTAAAAAAAAATTTCGACATGCTGTACTATGACTTTTTTGCAAATCTTTTCGACATACTATACTATGACTTTTGTTCGGCAAAATGTTCGACATACTGTTCTATGACTTTTTTTTGCAAAAGCTTTCGACATACTGTACTGACTTTTTTTGGGCTAAATTCTCGACATAACATACTGTACTATGACTTTTTTTTGGCAAAAAAAATTCTACATACTGTAATGAATTTGTTTTGCAAAATCTTTTGACATACTGTACTATGACTTTTTTTCGGCAATTTTTCGACATACTGTATTATGACATTTTTTTGCAAAACTTTTAGACATACTGTAATATGACTTTTTATTGCAAATTTTATCAACATACTGGACTATAACTTTTTCGGAAACATTTTCAACTTACTGTACTATGACTTTTTCGGAAACATTTTTCGACATACTGTACTGACTTTTTTTTTGCAAAATCTTTCGACATACTGTACCATGACTTTCTTTTGGCAACATTTTTTGACCAACTATATTGACTTTTTTTGGGCAAAATCTTACGACATACTGTACTATGACTTTTTCTTGCCAAAATTTTTCGACATACTGTACTACGACTTTTTTTTAAATAAAATTTTCAACATACTATACTATGACTGTTTTGGTAACATTTTTCTATACTATGACTTTTTTAGCAACTTTTTTCGACATACATTACTATGAATTATTTTTCAAACTTTTCAACAGACTATACTATGACTTTTTTGAGAAATATTTCGACATATTATACTATGAATGTTTTTTGCAAACTTTTTAGACATACTATACTATGAATTTTTTTGCAAACTTTTTCGACATACTATACTATGACTTTTTTTCATGAAAATTTTCGACATGAGTTTTTTTTCCACAAAATTAACCTACATACTATAGTATGACGTTTTTCATGAAAATGTTCAAAATTCTATACTATGACATTTTTTCATGAAAATTTTAGACATGAGTCTTTTTTCCACAAAATTAACCTACATACTATAGTATGACGTTTTCCATGAAAATTTTGACATTCTATACTATGACATTTTTTGATGAAAATTTTCGAAATTTTAAACTGAGTTTTTTTTCAACCAAATTAATCGACAGACTATACTATGCCTTTTTTCATGAAAATTTTCGACATTCTATACTATGACATTTTTTTACGAATATTTTCGACATGACTTTTTTCATGAAAATTTTCGAAAATATTCGTAAAAAAATGTCATAGTATAGAATGTCGAAAATGTTCATGAAAAAAGGCATAGTATAGTCTGTCGATTCATTTGGTGGAAAAAAAACTGAGTTTAAATTTTCATCAATTTTCATGAAAAAAGTCATGCTATAGTATGACTTTTTTGAAAATGGACGAAATTTTAAACTGAATTTTTTTTCCACCAAATTAATCGACAGACTATACTATGCCTTTTTTCATGAACATTTTCGACATTCTATACTATGACATGTTTTTACGAATATTTTCGTATGACTTTTTTAATTAAAATTTTCGAAAATATTCGTAAAAAATTGTCTTAGTATAGAATGTCGAAAATGTTCATGAAAAAAGGCATAGTATAGTCTGTCGATTCATTTGGTGGAGAAAAAACTCAGTTTAAAATTTCGTCAATTTTCAAAAAAGTCATACTATAGCATGACTTTTTCATGAAAATGTCGAAATTGTAAACTGAGTTTTTTTTCCACCAAATGAATCGACAGACTATACTATGCCTTTTTTCATGAAAATTTTCGACATTCTATACTATGACATTTTTTTACGAATATTTCCGTATGACTTTTTTCATTAAAATTTTCGAAAATATTCGTAAAAGATTGTCATAGTATAGAATGTCGAAAATTTTCATGAAAAAAGGCATAGTATAGTCTGCCGATTAATTTGGTGGAAAAAAACTCAGTTTAAAATTTAGACATTTTCATGAAAAAAGTCATGCTATAGTATGACTTTTTTGAAAATTGACGAAATTTTAAACTGAGTTTTTTTTCCACCAAATGAATCGACAGACTATACTATGCCTTTTTTCATGAAAATTTTCGACATTCTATACTATGACATTTTTTTACGAATATTTTCGACATGACTTTTTTCATGAAAATTTTCGAAAATATTCGTAAAAAAATGTCATAGTATAGAATGTCGAAAATGTTCATGAAAAAAGGCATAGTATAGTCTGTCGATTCATTTGGTGGAAAAAAAACTCAGTTTAAATTTTCATCAATTTTCATGAAAAAAGTCATGCTATAGTATGACTTTTTTGAAAATGGACGAAATTTTAAACTGAATTTTTTTTCCACCAAATGAATCGACAGACTATACTATGCCTTTTTTCATGAACATTTTCGACATTCTATACTATGACATGTTTTTACGAATATTTTCGTATGACTTTTTTAATTAAAATTTTCGAAAATATTCGTAAAAAATTGTCTTAGTATAGAATGTCGAAAATGTTCATGAAAAAAGGCATAGTATAGTCTGTCGATTCATTTGGTGGAAAAAAAACTCAGTTTAAAATTTCGTCAATTTTCAAAAAAGTCATACTATAGCATGACTTTTTTCATGAAAATGTCGAAATTGTAAACTGAGTTTTTTTTCCACCAAATTAATCGACAGACTATACTATGCCTTTTTTCATGAAAATTTTCGACATTCTATACTATGACATTTTTTTACGAATATTTTCGTATGACTTTTTTCATGAAAATTTTCGAAAATATTCGTAAAAAAATGTCATAGTATAGAATGTCGAATATTTTCATGAAAAAAGGCATAGTATAGTCTGTCGATTAATTTGGTGGAAAAAAAACTCAGTTTAAAATTTCGACATTTTCATGAAAAAAGTCATGCTATAGTATGACTTTTTTGAAAATTGACGAAATTTTAAACTGAGTTTTTTTACCACCAAATTAATCGACAGACTATACTATGCCTTTTTTCATGAAAATTTTCGACATTCTATACTGACATTTTTTTACGAATATTTTCGACATGCGAAAATTTTAAACTGAGTTTTTTTTTCCAACAAATTAATTGACACTCTACTATGCCTTTTTTCATGAACATTTTCGACATTCTATACTATGACATTCTTTTACCAATATTTTTGACATGCTATAGTATGACTTTTTTTGAAAATTGACGAAATTTTAAACTGAGTTTTTTTTCCACCAAATTAATCGACAGACTATACTATGCCTTTTTTCATGAAAATTTTCGACATTCTACACTATGACAATTTTTGACGAATATTTTTTCGAAAATTTTAATGAAAAAAGTCATACGAAAAATATTCGTAAAAAAATGTCATAGTATAGAATGTCGAAAATTTTCATGAAAAAAGGCATAGTATAGTCTGTCGATTAATTTGGTGGAAAAAAAACTCAGTGTAAAATTTCGTCAATTTTCAAAAAAGTCATACTATAGCATGACTTTTTTCATGAAAATGTCGAAATTTTAAACTGAGTTTTTTTTCCACCAAATTAATCGACAGACTATACTATGCCTTTTTTCATGAAAATTTTCGACATTCTATACTATGACATTTTTTTACGAATATTTTCGCATGACTTTTTTCATTAAAATTTTCGAAAATATTCGTAAAAAATTTTCATAGTATAGAATGTCGAAAATTTTCATGAAAAAAGGCATAGTATAGTCTGTCGATTAATTTGGTGGAAAAAAAACTCAGTTTAAAATTTCGACATTTTCATGAAAAAAGTCATGCTATAGTATGACTTTTTTGAAAATTGACGAAATTTTAAACTGAGTTTTTTTTCCACCAAATTAATCGACAGACTATACTATGCCTTTTTTCATGAAAATTTTCGACATTCTATACTATGACATTTTTTTACGAATATTTTCGTATGACTTTTTTCATGAAAATTTTCGAAAATATTCGTAAAAAATTGTCATAGTATAGAATGTCGAATATTTTCATGAAAAAAGGCATAGTATAGTCTGTCGATTAATTTGGTGGAAAAAAACTCAGTTTAAAATTTCGACATTTTCATGAAAAAAGTCATGCTATAGTATGACTTTTTTGAAAATTGATGAAATTTTAAACTGATTTTTTTTTTCCACCAAATTAATCGACAGACTATACTATGCCTTTTTTCATGAAAATTTTCGACATTCTATACTATGACATTTTTTTACGAATATTTTCGTATGACTTTTTTCATGAAAATTTTCGAAAATATTCGTAAAAAAATGTCATAGTATAGAATGTAGAAAATGTTCATGAAAAAAGGCATGGTATAGTCTGTCGATTCATTTGGTGGAAAAAAAAACTCAGTTTAAATTTTCATCAATTTTCATGAAAAAAGTCATGCTATAGTATGACTTTTTTGAAAATGGACGAAATTTTAAACTGAATTTTTTTTCCACCAAATTAATCGACAGACTATACTATGCCTTTTTTCATGAACATTTTCGACATTCTATACTATGACATGTTTTTACGAATATTTTCGTATGACTTTTTTAATTAAAATTTTCGAAAATATTCGTAAAAAATTGTCTTAGTATAGAATGTCGAAAATGTTCATGAAAAAAAAGGCATACTATAGTCTGTCGATTCATTTGGTGGAGAAAAAACTCAGTTTAAAATTTCGTCAATTTTCAAAAAAGTCATACTATAGCATGACTTTTTTCATGAAAATGTCGAAATTGTAAACTGAGTTTTTTTTCCACCAAATGAATCGACAGACTATACTATGCCTTTTTTCATGAAAATTTTCGACATTCTATACTATGACATTTTTTTACGAATATTTTCGTATGACTTTTTTAATTAAAATTTTCGAAAATATTCGTAAAAAATTGTCATAGTATAGAATGTCGAAAATTTTCATGAAAAAAGGCATAGTATAGTCTGTCGATTAATTTGGTTGAAAAAAAACTCAGTTTAAAATTTCGACATTTTCATGAAAAAAGTCATGCTATAGTATGACTTTTTTGAAAATTGACGAAATTTTAAACTGAGTTTTTTTTCCACCAAATTAATCGACAGACTATACTATGCCTTTTTTCATGAAAATTTTCGACATTCTATACTATGACATTTTTTTACGAATATTTTCGCATGACTTTTTTCATGAAAATTTTCGAAAATATTCGTAAAAAAATGTCATAGTATAGAATGTCGAAAATTTTCATGAAAAAAGGCATAGTATAGTCTGCCGATTAATTTGGTGGAAAAAAAACTCAGTTTAAAATTTAGACATTTTCATGAAAAAAGTCATGCTATAGTATGACTTTTTTGAAAATTGACGAAATTTTAAACTGAGTTTTTTTTCCACCAAATTAATCGACAGAATATACTATGCCTTTTTTCATTAAAATTTTCGACATTCTATACTATGACATTTTTTTACGAATATTTTCGCATGACTTTTTTCATTAAAATTTTCGAAAATATTCGTAAAAAATTTCCATAGGATAGAATGTCGAAAATTTTCATGAAAAAAGGCATAGTATAGTCTGCCGATTAATTTGGTGGAAAAAAACTCAGTTTAAAATTTAGACATTTTCATGAAAAAAGTCATGCTATAGTATGACTTTTTTGAAAATTGATGAAATTTTAAACTGAGTTTTTTTCCCACCAAATTAATCGACAGACTATACTATGCCTTTTTTCATGAAAATTTTCGACATTCTATACTATGACATTTTTTTACGAATATTTTCGTATGACTTTTTTCATTAAAATTTTCGAAAATATTCGTAAAAAATTGTCATAGTATAGAATGTCGAAAATTTTCATGAAAAAAGGCATAGTATAGTCTGTCGATTAATTTGGTTGAAAAAAAACTCAGTTTAAAATTTCGACATTTTCATGAAAAAAGTCATGCTATAGTATGACTTTTTTGAAAATTGACGAAATTTTAAACTGAGTTTTTTTTCCACCAAATTAATCGACAGACTATACTATGCCTTTTTTCATCAAAATTTTCGACATTCTATACTATGACATTTTTTTACGAATATTTTCGCATGACTTTTTTCATTAAAATTTTCGAAAATATTCGTAAAAAATTTCCATAGTATAGAATGTCGAAAATTTTCATGAAAAAAGGCATAGTATAGTCTGCCGATTCATTTGGTGGAAAAAAAACTCAGTTTAAAATTTAGACATTTTCATGAAAAAAGTCATACTATACTATGACTTTTTTGAAAATTGATGAAATTTTAAACTGAGTTTTTTTCCACCAAATTAATCGACAGACTATACTATGCCTTTTTTCATGAAAATTTTCGACATTCTATACTATGACATTTTTTTACGAATATTTTCGTATGACTTTTTTCATTAAAATTTTCGAAAATGATTTATAAAAATTTTCATATATAGAATGTTAAAATTTATGAAAAAGATAGTATAGACTTCATTATTGGATGAAAAAATTCATTAAAAAATTTCGTATTTTCGAAAAATTTGTCGAAAATAATATGATTTTTTGAAAATTGACGAAATTTTAAACTGTTTTTTCCAAATTAAATGACAGATATACTATGCCTTTTTTAAAATTTTCGAATTCTATACTATGACATTTTTTTAGAATATTTTCGATGACTTTTTATTAAAATTTTCGAAAATTTCTAAAAATGCATAGTATAGAATGTCGAAAATTTTTTAAAAAATCATTGTATATTGACATTTTTTGGAAAATAAATCATTTAAAATTGTTTCATGAAAAAAGTCATGCTTTATGATTTTTTGAAAATTGAGAAATTTTAAACTAGTTTTTTAAAACCAAATTAAAAGCTATACTAAAAATTTTATAAAATTTTGATTTTCTATGAAAATTTTTTAAATATTTTTTTCACAAATAATACAGATATTTTCCTTAATAAAATTTTCGACATTATACTATAAAATTTTTAGAATATTTAAATTTTTTCATAAAATTTTCGAAATTTCTAAAAAATGCATAGTATATTTCGATAATTTGTGGAAAAAAGCACAGTATAAAATTGTCAATTTTGTGAAAAAAATCTCATATAGAATTCGACTTTTTGAAATAAATTTTAAACTAGTTTTTTTCAACAACGAAATAGACTAACTATCTTTTTTCAATGAAATTACGACATTCTATACTTTTTTTAGAAAATTTTTTATGATTTTTTCATTAAAATTTTATATGTAAAAAATCATAGAATAGAATGTCGAAAATGTTCATGAAAAAAGGCATAGTATAGTCTGTCGATTAATTTGGTGAAAAAAAACTCAGTTTAAATTTCGACATTTCATGAAAAAAGTCATGCTATAGTTAGACTTTTTTGAAAATTGACGAAATTTTTAAACTGAGTTTTTTTTTCCACCAAATGAATCGACAGACTATACTATGCCTTTTCAATGAAAATTTTCGACTCTATACTATGACATTTTTTACGAATATTTTCGTATGACTTTTTTCATTAAAATTTTCGAAAATATTCGTAAAAAATTGTCATAGTATAGAATGTCGAAAATTTTCATGAAAAAAGGCATAGTATAGTCTGTCGATTAATTTGGTGGAAAAAAAACTCAGTTTAAAATTTCGACATTTTCATGAAAAAGTCATTCTATAGCATGACTTTTTCATGAAAATTGACGAAATTTTAAACTGAGTTTTTTTTCCACCAAATTAATCGACAGACTATACTATGCCTTTTTCATGAAAATTTTCGACATTCTATACTATGACAATTTTTTACGAATATTTTCGTATGACTTTTTTCATTAAAATTTTCGAAATATTCGTAAAAAATTGTCATAGAATAGAATGTCGAAAATGTTCATGAAAAAAGGCATAGTATAGTCTGTCGATTAATTTGGTGGAAAAAAAACTCAGTTTAAAATTTCGACATTTTCATGAAAAAAGTCATGCTATAGTATGACTTTTTTGAAAATTGACGAAATTTTAAACTGAGTTTTTTTTCCACCAAATGAATCGACAGACTATACTATGCCTTTTTCATGAAAATTTTCGACATTCTATACTATGACATTTTTTTACGAATATTTTCGTATGACTTTTTTCATGAAAATTTTCGAAAATATTCGTAAAAAATTGTCATAGTATAGAATGTCGAAAATTTTCATGAAAAAAGGCATAGTATAGTCTGTCGATTAATTTGGTGGAAAAAAAACTCAGTTTAAAATTTCGTCAATTTTCAAAAAAGTCATACTATAGCATGACTTTTTTCATGAAAATTTCGAAATTTTAAACTGAGTTTTTTTTCCACCAAATTAATCGACAGACTATACTATGCCTTTTTTCATGAAAATTTTCGACATTCTATT
This sequence comes from Sebastolobus alascanus, assembly GCA_916701645.2. Lineage (NCBI taxonomy): Eukaryota > Metazoa > Chordata > Actinopteri > Perciformes > Sebastidae > Sebastolobus > Sebastolobus alascanus. Next base: position 416,368 of record CAKAOJ020000289.1, read on the forward strand.
CTATGACAATTTTTTACGAATATTTTCGAAAATTTTAATGAAAAAAGTCATACGAAAATATTCGTAAAAAAATGTCATAGTATAGAATGTCGAAAATTTTCATTGAAAAAGGCATAGTATAGTCTGTCGATTCATTTGGTGGAAAAAAAACTCAGTTTAAAATTTCGTCAATTTTCAAAAAAGTCATACTATAGCATGACTTTTTCATGAAAATGTCGAAATTTTAAACTGAGTTTTTTTTCCACCAAATTAATCGACAGACTATACTATGCCTTTTTTCATGAACATTTTCGACATTCTATTCTATGACATTTTTTTACGAATATTTTCGAAAATTTTAATGAAAAAAGTCATACGAAAATATTCGTAAAAAAATGTCATAGTATAGAATGTCGAAAATTTTCATTGAAAAAGGCATAGTATAGTCTGTCGATTAATTTGGTGGAAAAAAAACTCAGTTTAAAATTTCGTCAATTTTCAAAAAAGTCATACTATAGCATGACTTTTTTCATGAAAATGTCGAAATTTTAAACTGAGTTTTTTTTCCACCAAATTAATCGACAGACTATACTATGCCTTTTTTCATGAACATTTTCGACATTCTATTCTATGACAATTTTTTACGAATATTTTCGAAAATTTTAATGAAAAAAGTCATACGAAAATATTCGTAAAAAAATGTCATAGTATAGAATGTCGAAAATTTTCATTGAAAAAGGCATAGTATAGTCTGTCGATTCATTTGGTGGAAAAAAAACTCAGTTTAAAATTTCGACATTTTCATGAAAAAAGTCATGCTATAGTATGACTTTTTAAAATTGACCAAATTTTAAACTGAGTTTTTTTCCCACCAAATTAATCGACAGACTATACTATGCCTTTTTTCATGAAAATTTTCGACATTCTATACTAAGACAATTTTTTACGAATATTTTCGATGCGAAAATTTTAAACTGAGTTTTTTTTCCAACAATTTAATTGACACTCTAATATGTGCTTTTTTCATGAACATTTTCGACATTCTATACTATGGACATCTTTTACCAATATTTTGACATGCTATAAGTATGCTTATGACTTTTTGAAAATTTACGAAATTTTAAACTGAGTTTTTTCCACCAATAATCGACAGACTATACTGCCATTTTCATGAAAATTTGACATTCTATACTATGACATTTATTTACGAAATTTTCGATTTCGAAAATTTCGAATATACAATTTATTGAAGAATGTCTTTTTTTCATGAACGACATGTATATCTTCGACATTTTTTAAAAATGACATGCTTTTTTGAAATTTACGAAATTTTTGAAACTGAGTTTTTTTTCCCACCAAATGAATCGACAGACTATAAAATTTTCGACATTCTATACTATGACATTTTTTTACGAATATTTTCGTATGACTTTTTTCATTAAAATTTTCGAAAATATTCGTAAAAAATTGTCATTCGAAATTTTCATGAAAAAAGTCATGCTATAGTATGACTTTTTTGAAAATTGACGAAATTTTAAACTGAGTTTTTTTTCCACCAAATGAATCGACAGACTATACTATGCCTTTTTTCATGAAAATTTTCGACATTCTATACTATGACAATTTTTTACGAATATTTTCGACATGCGAAAATTTTAAACTGAGTTTTTTTTTCCAACAAATTAATTGACACTCTACTATGCCTTTTTTCATGAACATTTTCGACATTCTATACTATGACATTCTTTTACCAATATTTTTGACATGCTATAGTATGACTTTTTTGAAAATTGACGAAATTTTAAACTGAGTTTTTTTTCCACCAAATGAATCGACAGACCATACTATGCCTTTTTTCATGAAAATTTTCGACATTCTATACTATGACATTTTTTTACCAATATTTTCGTATGACTTTTTTCATTAAAAATTTCGAAAATATTCGTAAAAAATTGTCATAGTATAGAATGTCGAAAATTTTCATGAAAAAAGGCATAGTATAGTCTGTCAATTCATTTGGTGGGAAAAAAACTCAGTTTAAAATTTCGACATTTTCATGAAAAAAGTCATGCTATGGTATGACTTTTTTGAAAATTGACGAAATTTTGAACTGAGTTTTTTTTCCACCAAATTAATCGACAGACTATACTATGTCTTTTTTCATGAAAATTTTCGACATTCTATACTATGACATTTTTTTACGAATATTTTCGACATGCGAAAATTTTAAACTGAGTTTTTTTTTCCAACAATTTAATTGACACTCTACTATGCCTTTTTTCATGAACATTTTCGACATTCTATACTATGACATTCTTTTACCAATATTTTTGACATGCTATAGTATGACTTTTTTGAAAATTTACGAAATTTTAAACTGATTTTTTTTTCCCACCAAATGAATCGACAGACTATAAAATTTTCGACATTCTATACTATGACATTTTTTTACGAATATTTTCGTATGACTTTTTTCATTAAAATTTTCGAAAATATTCGTAAAAAATTGTCATAGTATAGAATGTCGAAAATTTTCATGAAAAAAGGCATAGTATATTCTGTCGATTCATTTGGTGGAAAAAAAACTCAGTTTAAAATTTCGACATTTTCATGAAAAAAGTCATGCTATAGTATGACTTTTTTGAAAATTGACGAAATTTTAAACTGAGTTTTTTTTCCACCAAATTAATCGACAGACTATACTATGTCTTTTTTCATGAAAATTTTCGACATTCTATACTATGACATTTTTTTACGAATATTTTCGACATGCGAAAATTTTAAACTGAGTTTTTTTTTCCAACAAATTAATTGACACTCTACTATGCCTTTTTTCATGAACATTTTCGACATTCTATACTATGACATTCTTTTACCAATATTTTTGACATGCTATAGTATGACTTTTTTGAAAATTTACGAAATTTTAAACTGAGTTTTTTTCCCACCAAATGAATCGACAGACTATACTATGCCTTTTTTCATGAAAATTTTCGACATTCTATACTATGACATTTTTTTACGAATATTTTCGTATGACTTTTTTCATGAAAATTTTCGAAAATATTCGTAAAAAATTGTCATAGTATAGAATGTCGAAAATTTTCAAGAAAAAATGCATAGTATAGTCTGTCGATTAATTTGGTGGAAAAAAAACTCAGTTTAAAATTTCGACATTTTCATGAAAAAAGTCATGCTATAGTATGACTTTTTTGAAAATTGACGAAATTTTAAACTGAGTTTTTTTTCCACCAAATGAATCGACAGACTATACTATGCCTTTTTCAATGAAAATTTTCGACATTCTATACTATGACATTTTTTTACGAATATTTTCGTATGACTTTTTTCATTAAAATTTTCGAAAATATTCGTAAAAAATTGTCATAGAATAGAATGTCGAAAATGTTCATGAAAAAAGGCATAGTATAGTCTGTCGATTAATTTGGTGGAAAAAAAACTCAGTTTAAAATTTCGACATTTTCATGAAAAAAGTCATGCTATAGTATGACTTTTTTGAAAATTGACGAAATTTTAAACTGAGTTTTTTTTCCACCAAATGAATCGACAGACTATACTATGCCTTTTTCAATGAAAATTTTCGACATTCTATACTATGACATTTTTTTACGAATATTTTCGTATGACTTTTTTCATTAAAATTTTCGAAAATATTCGTAAAAAATTGTCATAGTATAGAATGTCGAAAATTTTCATGAAAAAATAGATAGTATATTTTCGAAAATGAGAAAAAAACAAGTTTTAATTCGAAATTTTCAAAAAAACTATGCTTTAATTAATTTTGAAAATTAATATTAAATTTTTTTGAATATTTCGAAGATTACTATTAAATCTTTTTCAAAAAATTTCACATTTATAATGAAAATTTTCTACAAAAATAGTATGTTTTTCATTTTTTGAAAATATTCGTTAAAATTTCATATATGAAAAAAATTTTAGATACTTATAGAAATTCGAAATTTGTGAAAAAAATTCAGTTTAAATTCAATTTTGAAAAAAAGTTTATAATTTCATTTTTAAAATACAATTTTTAATGATTTTTATGCAAAATTTTAACTGATTTTTTTACAACAAAATTATACTACTTTTTTTGAAAATTTATTCTATACTATGACATTTTTTTACGAAATTTTGAATGCGAAAATTTTAAACTATGTTTTTTTTAAAATATTAATTACAACTATGTTTTTTCAGAAATTTTCACAATATATACTTTTTACCAAAATTTTACATTATAAGTATATTTTTTGAAAATTTACGAAATTTTAAACTGATTTTTTTCCCACCAAATAAACAGACATACTATCCTTTTTTAAATTTTCATTCTATACTATATTTTTTTAATTTTTCGTAGATTTTTTTTAAAATTTTGAAAATTTCTAAAAAATTGTATAGTATAAATTGAAAATTTTAAAAAAAGGTTTGTCTGTGATTCATTGGTGAAAAAAACTGTTTAAAATTTACATTTTCATGAAAAAAGTCATGCTATAGTTGATTTTTGAAAATTGACAATTTTAAACATTTTTTCACAAAAATCAAATATTTGACTTTTTCATGAAAATTTTCGAATATTTAGAATTTTTTTACAATATGTAAACTTTTTATATTTTGAAAAATTGTAAGAAATTTCATATATAGAAAAAATTTTATAAAATTATTTTTCGAATATTTGTGAAAATATTTTTTAAAATTTGAATTTCTAAAAAATCATTATTTTAATTTGAAAAGCGAATTTATGAGTTTTTTTTCCAAATGATACAACTATACTATGTCTTTTTTCATGAAAATTTTACATTTTATTGACAATTTTTAAACTATTTTACATGCAAATTTTTACAATGATTTTTTCAATAATTTTCTTTATTATACATTTTTTAATTTTATATTTTTTATTACAATTTTTTTAATAATATATTTTTGAAATTTCGAAAATTTTAATGATTATTTCAAATTTCGATATTGTGAACATATTCATAAAATTTGACATTTATACTAGAATTTTTTCATATTTTCTTTTAATTTGAATAATTTTAAATGATTTTTTTTCAAAATAATCGAACTATACATTTTTTCAAAAATTTTGACATTCTATACTATGACATTTTTTTAAAATTTTATATGAATTTTATTAAAATTTTGAAAATTTTAAAATTTACATTTAGAATGGAATTTTTTAAAAATATAATCTACTATTATTTTTTGAAAAATTTATTTAAAATTTTAATTTTTAAAAAAGTTATTAATTTATTTTTTAAAATTTTAAATTTAAACGATTGCTTTTTTCACAAATTTTCGACATTCTATATATCATTTTTTAAAATTTTGACATTCTATACTATAATTTTTTCAATAAATTTTTTACATGAAAATTTTTGAAAATTAGAAATTACTTTTTTTTTCCATAAATTTATGAATTACTATCCTTTTATATATATGAATTTTTGAAAATTTATCGAAATTTAAATTTTTTTCAAAATTTCGAAATTATATATGAATTTATTATGAAAATTTTTAAAATTTTTTAATATTAATTTTGAAAAATATTCTTTAAAATTTTAATTTAAAATTAACATTTTTTTAAAAAATATTTTAGACTTTTGATTTTTTGAAAATTTTAAAATTTGAATTTTAAGAAAATTTTGATTATACATAAATTTTAAATATTTGTTAAAAAATTTATAAAATTTCGAAAATTTTCAAAAAATGTCATTATAATGACTTTTTTGAAAAAAATTTTAATTTTTTTTCATCAAAAATAAACTATTATCTTTTTCGAAAATTTTGACATTCTATATATGACTTTTTTTACAAATATACGAATTTTTAATATTTTTTAAAATTTTCGAAAATTATTTAAATTTTTACATAATTTTGAAAATTTTCAATTTAATAAATTTTAATATTTTTACTTTTTGAAAATTTCGACATTTATACTATGAATTTTTTCAATATTTTTGAATCTTTAAATTTTTTAATAATTTGATTTTTTTTCCACATTGAATCGACAGACTTACTTCTTTTTCATAAATTTTCGAATATCTATGAATTTTAGAATTTTTTAAATAATTTTTAATGATTTTTATTTTCAAAATTTGAAAATTCTATATATATTTTAAAATTTTCAAAAAAGTATATTTAGATTATTTTGGTGAAAAAAAATTTTAAAATTTGAATTTTCATGAAAAAAGTCATGCTATAGTATGACTTTTTTGAAAATTGACGAAATTTTAAACTGAGTTTTTTTTCCACCAAATTAATCGACAGACTATACTATGTCTTTTTTCATGAAAATTTTCGACATTCTATACTATGACATTTTTTTACGAATATTTTCGACATGCGAAAATTTTAAACTGAGTTTTTTTTTCCAACAAATTAATTGACACTCTACTATGCCTTTTTTCATGAACATTTTCGACATTCTATACTATGACATTCTTTTACCAATATTTTTGACATGCTATAGTATGACTTTTTTGAAAATTTACGAAATTTTAAACTGAGTTTTTTTTCCACCAAATTAATCGACATACTATACTATGCCTTTTTTCATGACAATTTTCGACATTTTATACTATGACATTTTTTTACGAATATTTTCGTTTGACTTTTTTCATGAAAATTTTCGAAAATATTCGTAAAAAATTGTCATAGTATAGAATGTCGAAAATTTTCATGAAAAAAGGCATAGTATAGTCTGTCGATTCATTTGGTGGGAAAAAAACTCAGTTTAAAATGTCGACATTTTCATGAAAAAAGTCATGCTATAGTATGACTTTTTTGAAAATTGACGAAATTTTAAACTGAGTTTTTTTTCCACCAAATGAATCGACAGACTATACTATGCCTTTTTTCATGAAAATTTTCGACATTCTATACTATGACAATTTTTTACGAATATTTTCGACATGCGAAAATTTTAAACTGAGTTTTTTTTTCCAACAAATTAATTGACACTCTACTATGCCTTTTTTCATGAACATTTTCGACATTCTATACTATGACATTCTTTTACCAATATTTTTGACATGCTATAGTATGACTTTTTTGAAAATTTACGAAATTTTAAACTGAGTTTTTTTTCCACCAAATTAATCGACATACTATACTATGCCTTTCTTCATGAAAATTTTCGACATTTTATACTATGACATTTTTTTACGAATATTTTCGTATGACTTTTTTCATGAAAATTTTCGAAAATATTCGTAAAAAATTGTTATAGTATAGAATGTCAAAAATTTTCATGAAAAAAGGCAAAGTATAGTCTGTCGATTAATTTGGTGGAAAAAAAACTCAGTTTAAAATTTCGAAATTTTCATGAAAAAAGTCATGCTGTAGTATGACTTTTTTGAAAATTGACGAAATTTTAAACTGAGTTTTTTTTCCACCAAATTAATCGACAGACTATACTATGCCTTTTTTCATGAAAATTTTCAACATACTATACTATGACTTGTTTTTCATGAACATTTTCGACGTTCTTTTAGTTTTTTTTTCACAAAATGAATCTACATACTATACTATGACATTTTTTTATGAACATTTTCGACATACTATAACTTTTTTTTCATGAAAATTTTCGACATTCTATATTTTGAGTTTTTTTCCACAAAATGAATCTACATACAATACTATGACTTTTTCGACATACTATACTATGACTTTTTTTTCATGAACATTTTTGACATTCTATATTTTGAGGTTTTTTTTCCACAAAATTAATCTACATACTATACTATGGCTTTTTTCATGAAAATTTTCGACAAACTATACTATGACATTTTTTCATGAGCATATTCGACATTCTATACTATGAGTTTTTATTCCACAAAATTAATCGACATACTATACTATGACTTTTTTCATGAAATTTTCGACATACTATACTGACATTTTTTCATAAAAATTTTCGACATACCTTACTATGACTTTTTTTGGCAAAATATTTCGACATACTATACTATGACTTTTTTTTGGTAAAATTTTTCGATATACTATACTATGACTTTTTGCAAAATGTTTCGACATACTATACCATGACTTTTAATCTGCAACATTTTTTCGACATGCTTTACTATGAGTTTTTTGGAATAAAATTTCCACATACTGTACTCTGACTTTTTTTTGCAAATTCTTTCTATACTATGACTTTTTTGGCAACATTTTTCGACATACTGTACTATGACTTCTTTTTGGCAAAATTTTTCGACATACTGTACTATGACTTTTTTTAAAAAAAAATTTCGACATGCTGTACTATGACTTTTTTGCAAATCTTTTCGACATACTATACTATGACTTTTGTTCGGCAAAATGACTTTTTTTTGCAAAATCTTTCGACATACTGTACTGACTTTTTTTGGGCTAAATTCTCGACATAACATACTGTACTATGACTTTTTTTTGGCAAAAAAAATTCTACATACTGTAATGAATTTGTTTTGCAAAATCTTTTGACATACTGTACTATGACTTTTTTTCGGCAATTTTTCGACATACTGTATTATGACATTTTTTTGCAAAACTTTTAGACATACTGTAATATGACTTTTTATTGCAAATTTTATCAACATACTGGACTATAACTTTTTCGGAAACATTTTGAACTTACTGTACTATGACTTTTTCGGAAACATTTTTCGACATACTGTACTGACTTTTTTTTTGCAAAATCTTTCGACATACTGTACCATGACTTTCTTTTGGCAACATTTTTTGACCAACTATATTGACTTTTTTTGGGCAAAATCTTACGACATACTGTACTATGACTTTTTTCGCAAATTTTTTCGACATACTGTACTATGACTTTTTCTTGCCAAAATTTTTCGACATACTGTACTACGACTTTTTTTTAAATAAAATTTTCAACATACTATACTATGACTGTTTTGGTAACATTTTTCTATACTATGACTTTTTTAGCAACTTTTTTCGACATACATTACTATGAATTATTTTTCAAACTTTTCAACAGACTATACTATGACTTTTTTGAGAAATATCTCGACATATTATACTATGAATGTTTTTTGCAAACTTTTTCGACATACTATACTATGACTTTTTGGCAAAATCTTTCGACATACTATACTATGACTTTTTTTTTCATGAAAATTTTCGACATGAGTCTTTTTTCCACAATATTAATCTACATACTATACTATGACGTTTTCCATGAAAATTTTGACATTCTATACTATGACATTTTTTGATGAAAATTTTCGAAATTTTAAACTGAGTTTTTTTTCAACCAAATTAATCGACAGACTATACTATGCCTTTTTTCATGAAAATTTTCGACATTCTATACTATGACATTTTTTTACGAATATTTTCGACATGACTTTTTTCATGAAAATTTTCGAAAATATTCGTAAAAAAATGTCATAGTATAGAATGTCGAAAATGTTCATGAAAAAAGGCATAGTATAGTCTGTCGATTCATTTGGTGGAAAAAAAACTCAGTTTAAATTTTCATCAATTTTCATGAAAAAAGTCATGCTATAGTATGACTTTTTTCATGAACATTTTCGAAATTTTAAACTGAGTTTTTTTCCACCAAATTAATCGACAGACTATACTATGCCTTTTTTCATGAAAATTTTCGACATTCTATACTATGACATTTTTTTACGAATATTTTCGTATGACTTTTTTCATTAAATTTTCGAAAATATTCGTAAAAAATTGTCATAGTATAGAATGTCGAAAATTTTCATTAAAAAAGGCATAGTATAGTCTGTCGATTAATTTGGTGGAAAAAAAACTCAGTTTAAAATTTCGACATTTTCATGAAAAAAGTCATGCTATAGTATGACTTTTTTGAAAATTGACGAAATTTTAAACTGAGTTTTTTTTCCACCAAATTAATCGACAGACTATACTATGCCTTTTTTCATGAAAATTTTCGACATTCTATACTATGACATTTTTTTACGAATATTTTCGTATGACTTTTTTCATTAAAATTTTCGAAAATATTCGTAAAAAATTGTCATAGTATAGAATGTCGAAAATTTTCATGAAAAAAGGCATAGTATAGTCTGTCGATTAATTTGGTGGAAAAAAAACTCAGTTTAAAATTTCGACATTTTCATGAAAAAAGTCATGCTATAGTATGACTTTTTTGAAAATTGACGAAATTTTAAACTGAGTTTTTTTTCCACCAAATGAATCGACAGACTATACTATGCCTTTTTTCATGAAAATTTTCGACATTCTATACTATGACAATTTTTTACGAATATTTTCGACATGCGAAAATTTTAAACTGAGTTTTTTTTTCCAACAAATTAATTGACACTACTATGACTTTTTTCATGAAAATTTTCGAAAATATTCGTAAAAAATTGTCTTAGTATAGAATGTCGAACATTTTCATGAAAAAAGGCATAGTATAGTCTGTCGATTAATTTGGTGGGAAAAAAACTCAGTTTAAAATTTCGAAATTTTCATGAAAAAAGTCATGCTATAGTATGACTTTTTTGAAAATTGTCGAAATTTTAAACTGAGTTTTTTTTCCACCAAATGAATCGACAGACTATACTATGCCTTTTTAAATGAAAATTTTCGACATTCTATACTATGACATTTTTTTACGAATATTTTCATATGACTTTTTTCATGAAAATTTTCGAAAATATTCGTAAAAAATTTTCATAGTATAGAATGTCGAAAATTTTCATGAAAAAAGGCATAGTATAGTCTGTCGATTAATTTGGTGGAAAAAAAACTCAGTTTAAAATTTCGACATTTTCATGAAAAAAGTCATGCTATAGTATGACTTTTTTTGAAAATTGACGAAATTTTAAACTGAGTTTTTTTTCCACCAAATTAATCGACAGACTATACTATGCCTTTTTTCATGAAAATTTTCGACATTCTATACTATGACAATTTTTTACGAATATTTTCGACATGCGAAAATTTTAAACTGAGTTTTTTTTTCCAACAAATTAATTGACACTACTATGACTTTTTTCATTAAAATTTTCGAAAATATTCGTAAAAAATTGTCATAGTATAGAATGTCGAATATTTTCATGAAAAAAGGCATAGTATAGTCTGTCGATTAATTTGGTGGGAAAAAAACTCAGTTTAAAATTTCGACATTTTCATGAAAAAAGTCATGCTATAGTATGACTTTTTTGAAAATTGACGAAATTTTAAACTGAGTTTTTTTTCCACCAAATGAATCGACAGACTATACTATGTCTTTTTTCATGAAAATTTTCGACATTCTATACTGACATTTTTTTACGAATATTTTCGACATGCGAAAATTTTAAACTGAGTTTTTTTTTCCAACAAATTAATTGACACTCTACTATGCCTTTTTTCATGAACATTTTCGACATTCTATACTATGACATTCTTTTACCAATATTTTTGACATGCTATAGTATGACTTTTTTGAAAATTGACGAAATTTTAAACTGAGTTTTTTTTCCACCAAATTAATCGACAGACTATACTATGCCTTTTTTCATGAAAATTTTCGACATTCTACACTATGACAATTTTTGACGAATATTTTTTCGAAAATTTTAATGAAAAAAGTCATACGAAAATATTCGTAAAAAAATGTCATAGTATAGAATGTCGAAAATTTTCATGAAAAAAGACATAGTATAGTCTGTCGATTAATTTGGTGGAAAAAAAACTCAGTGTAAAATTTCGTCAATTTTCAAAAAAGTCATACTATAGCATGACTTTTTTCATGAAAATTTCGAAATTTTAAACTGAGTTTTTTTTCCACCAAATGAATCGACAGACTATACTATGCCTTTTTCAATGAAAATTTTTGACATTCTATACTATGACATTTTTTTACGAATATTTTCGTATGACTTTTTTCATGAAAATTTTCGAAAATATTCGTAAAAAATTGTCATAGTATAGAATGTCGAAAATTTTCATGAAAAAAGGCATAGTATAGTCTGTCGATTCATTTGGTGGAAAAAAAAATCAGTTTAAAATTTCGACATTTTCATGAAAAAAGTCATGCTATAGTATGACTTTTTTGAAAATTGACGAAATTTTAAACTGAGTTTTTTTTCCACCAAATGAATCGACAGACTATCCTATGCCTTTTTCAATGAAAATTTTCGACATTCTATACTATGACATTTTTTTACGAATATTTTCGTATGACTTTTTTCATTAAAATTTTCGAAAATATTCGTCAAAAATTGTCATAGTATAGAATGTCGAAAATTTTCATGAAAAAAGGCATAGTATAGTCTGTCGATTAATTTGGTGGAAAAAAAACTCAGTTTAAAATTTCGACATTTTCATGAAAAACGTCATGCTATAGTATGACTTTTTGAAAATTGACGAAATTTTAAACTGAGTTTTTTTTTCCACCAAATGAATCGACAGACCATACTATGCCTTTTTTCATGAAAATTTTCGACATTCTATACTATGACATTTTTTTACCAATATTTTCGTATGACTTTTTTAATTAAAATTTTCGAAAATATTCGTAAAAAATTGTCATAGTATAGAATGTCGAAAATTTTCATGAAAAAAGGCATAGTATAGTCTGTCGATTCATTTGGTGGGAAAAAAACTCAGTTTAAAATTTCGACATTTTCATGAAAAAAGTCATGCTATAGTATGACTTTTTTGAAAATTGACGAAATTTTAAACTGAGTTTTTTTTTCCACCAAATTAATCGACAGACTATACTAAGTCTTTTTTCATGAAAATTTTCGACATTCTATACTATGACATTTTTTTACGAATATTTTCGACATGCGAAAATTCTAAGCTGAGTTTTTTTTTCCAACAAATTAATTGACACTCTACTATGCCTTTTTTCATGAACATTTTCGACATTCTATACTATGACATTCTTTTACCAATATTTTTGACATGCTATAGTATGACTTTTTTGAAAATTTACGAAATTTTAAACTGAGTTTTTTTTCCACCAAATTAATCGACAGACTATACTATGCCTTTTTTCATGAAAATTTTCGACATTCTATACTATGACATTTTTTTACGAATATTTTCGTATGACTTTTTTCATGAATTTTCGAAAATATTCGTAAAAAATTGTCATAGTATAGAATGTCGAAAATTTTCATGAAAAAAGGCATAGTATAGTCTGTCGATTCATTTGGTGGAAAAAAAAATCAGTTTAAAATTTCGACATTTTCATGAAAAAAGTCATGCTATAGTATGACTTTTTTGAAAATTGACGAAATTTTAAACTGAGTTTTTTTTCCACCAAATGAATCGACAGACTATCCTATGCCTTTTTCAATGAAAATTTTCGACATTCTATACTATGACATTTTTTTACGAATATTTTCGTATGACTTTTTTCATTAAAATTTTCGAAAATATTCGTCAAAAATTGTCATAGTATAGAATGTCGAAAATTTTCATGAAAAAAGGCATAGTATAGTCTGTCGATTAATTTGGTGGAAAAAAAACTCAGTTTAAAATTTCGACATTTTCATGAAAAACGTCATGCTATAGTATGACTTTTTTGAAAATTGACGAAATTTTAAACTGAGTTTTTTTTCCACCAAATTAATCGACAGACTATACTAAGTCTTTTTTCATGAAAATTTTCGACATTCTATACTATGACATTTTTTTACGAATATTTTCGACATGCGAAAATTCTAAACTGAGTTTTTTTTTCCAACAAATTAATTGACACTCTACTATGCCTTTTTTCATGAACATTTTCGACATTCTATACTATGACATTCTTTTACCAATATTTTTGACATGCTATAGTATGACTTTTTTGAAAATTTACGAAATTTTAAACTGAGTTTTTTTTCCCACCAAATGAATCGACAGACTATACTATGCCTTTTTTCATGAAAATTTTCGACATTCTATACTATGACATTTTTTTACCAATATTTTCGTATGACTTTTTTCATTAAAATTTTCGAAAATATTCGTAAAAAATTGTCATAGTATAGAATGTCGAAAATTTTCATGAAAAAAGGCATAGTATATTCTGTCTATTCATTTGGTGGGAAAAAAACTCAGTTTAAAATTTCGACATTTTCATGAAAAAAGTCATGCTATAGTATGACTTTTTTGAAAATTGACGAAATTTTAAACTGAGTTTTTTTTCCACCAAATTAATCGACAGACTATACTATGTCTTTTTTCATGAAAATTTTCGACATTCTATACTATGACATTTTTTTACGAATATTTTCGACATGCGAAAATTTTAAACTGAGTTTTTTTTTCCAACAAATTAATTGACACTCTACTATGCCTTTTTTCATGAACATTTTCGACATTCTATACTATGACATTCTTTTACCAATATTTTTGACATGCTATAGTATGACTTTTTTGAAAATTTACGAAATTTTAAACTGAATTTTTTTCCCACCAAATGAATCGACAGACTATACTATGCCTTTTTTCATGAAAATTTTCGACATTCTATACTATGACATTTTTTTACGAATATTTTCGTATGACTTTTTTCATGAAAATTTTCGAAAATATTCGTAAAAAATTGTCATAGTATAGAATGTCGAAAATGTTCATGAAAAAAGGCATAGTATAGTCTGTCGATTCATTTGGTGGGAAAAAAACTCAGTTTAAAATTTCGACATTTTCATGAAAAAAGTCATGCTATAGTATGACTTTTTTGAAAATTGACGAAATTTTAAACTGAGTTTTTTTTCCACCAAATGAATCGACAGACTATACTATGCCTTTTTTCATGAAAATTTTCGACATTCTATACTATGACATTTTTTTACGAATATTTTCGTATGACTTTTTTCATGAAAATTTTCGAAAATATTCGTAAAAAATTGTCATAGTATAGAATGTCGAAAATTTTCATGAAAAAAGGCATAGTATAGTCTGTCGATTCATTTGGTGGGAAAAAAACTCAGTTTAAAATTTCGACATTTTCATGAAAAAAGTCATGCTATAGTATGACTTTTTTGAAAATTGACGAAATTTTAAATTGAGTTTTTTTTCCACCAAATTAATCGACAGACTATACTATGTCTTTTTTCATGAAAATTTTCGACATTCTATACTATGACATTTTTTTACGAATATTTTCGACATGCGAAAATTTTAAACTGAGTTTTTTTTTCCAACAAATTAATTGACACTACTATGCCTTTTTTCATGAACATTTTCGACATTCTATACTATGACATTCTTTTACCAATATTTTTGACATGCTATAGTATGACTTTTTTTGAAAATTTACGAAATTTTAAACAGTTTTTTTTCCACCAAATGAATCGACAGACTATACTATGCCTTTTTCAATGAAAATTTTCGACATTCTATACTATGACATTTTTTTACGAATATTTTCGTATGACTTTTTTCATTAAAATTTTCGAAAATATTCGTATAAACTTGTCATAGTATAGAATGTCGAAAATTTTCATGAAAAAAGGCATAGTATAGTCTGTCGATTCATTTGGTGGAAAAAAAACTCAGTTTAAAATTTCGACATTTTCATGAAAAAAGTCATGCTATAGTATGACTTTTTTTAAAATTGACGAAATTTTAAACTGAGTTTTTTTTCCACCAAATTAATCGACAGACTATACTATGTCTTTTTTCATGAAAATTTTCGACATTCTATACTATGACATTTTTTTACGAATATTTTCGACATGCGAAAATTTTAAACTGAGTTTTTTTTTCCAACAAATTAATTGACACTACTATGCCTTTTTTCATGAACATTTTCGACATTCTATACTATGACATTTTTTTACGAATATTTTCGACATGCGAAAATTTTAAACTGAGTTTTTTTTTCCAACAAATTAATTGACACTACTATGCCTTTTTTCATGAACATTTTCGACATTCTATACTATGACATTTTTTTACGAATATTTTCGTATGACTTTTTTCATGAAAATTTTCGAAAATATTCGTAAAAAATTGTCATAGTATAGAATGTCGAAAATTTTCATGAAAAAAGGCATAGTATAGTCTGTCGATTCATTTGGTGGGAAAAAAACTCAGTTTAAAATTTCGACATTTTCATGAAAAAAGTCATGCTATAGTATGACTTTTTTGAAAAATGACGAAATTTTAAACTGAGTTTTTTTTCCACCAAATGAATCGACAGACTATACTATGCCTTTTTTCATGAAAATTTTCGACATTCTATACTATGACATTTTTTTACGAATATTTTCGTATGACTTTTTTCATGAAAATTTTCGAAAATATTCGTAAAAAATTGTCATAGTATAGAATGTCGAAAATTTTCATGAAAAAAGGCATAGTATAGTCTGTCGATTCATTTGGTGGGAAAAAAACTCAGTTTAAAATTTCGACATTTTCATGAAAAAAGTCATGCTATAGTATGACTTTTTTGAAAATTGACGAAATTTTAAACTGAGTTTTTTTTCCACCAAATGAATCGACAGACTATACTATGCCTTTTTTCATGAAAATTTTCGACATTCTATACTATGACATTTTTTTACGAATATTTTCGTATGACTTTTTTCATGAAAATTTTCGAAAATATTCGTCAAAAATTGTCATAGTATAGAATGTCGAAAATTTTCATGAAAAAAGGCATAGTATAGTCTGTCGATTAATTTGGTGGAAAAAAAACTCAGTTTAAAATTTCGACATTTTCATGAAAAAAGTCATGCTATAGTATGACTTTTTAGAAAATTGACGAAATTTTAAACTGAGTTTTTTTTCCACCAAATGAATCGACAGACTATACTATGCCTTTTTTCATGAAAATTTTCGACATTCTATACTATGACATTTTTTTACGAATATTTTCGTATGACTTTTTTCATTAAAATTTTCGAAAATATTCGTAAAAAATTGTCATAGTATAGAATGTCGAAAATTTTCATGAAAAAAGGCATAGTATAGTCTGTCGATTCATTTGGTGGAAAAAAAACTCAGTTTAAAATTTCGACATTTTCATGAAAAAAGTCATGCTATAGTATGACTTTTTTGAAAATTGACGAAATTTTAAACTGAGTTTTTTTCCCACCAAATGAATCGAGAGACTATACTATGCCTTTTTTCATGAAAATTTTCGACATTCTATACTATGACATTTTTTTACGAATATTTTCGTATGACTTTTTTCATGAAAATTTTCGAAAATATTCGTAAAAAATTGTCATAGTATAGAATGTCGAAAATTTTCATGAAAAAAGGCATAGTATAGTCTGTCGATTCATTTGGTGGGAAAAAAACTCAGTTTAAAATTTCGACATTTTCATGAAAAAAGTCATGCTATAGTATGACTTTTTTGAAAATTGACGAAATTTTAAACTGAGTTTTTTTTCCACCAAATGAATCGACAGACTATACTATGCCTTTTTTCATGAAAATTTTCGACATTCTATACTATGACATTTTTTTACGAATATTTTCGTATGACTTTTTTCATGAAAATTTTCGAAAATATTCGTCAAAAATTGTCATAGTATAGAATGTCGAAAATTTTCATGAAAAAAGGCATAGTATAGTCTGTCGATTAATTTGGTGGAAAAAAAACTCAGTTTAAAATTTCGAAATTTTCATGAAAAAAGTCATGCTATAGTATGACTTTTTAGAAAATTGACGAAATTTTAAACTGAGTTTTTTTTCCACCAAATGAATCGACAGACTATACTATGCCTTTTTCAATGAAAATTTTCGACATTCTATACTATGACATTTTTTTACGAATATTTTCGTATGACTTTTTTCATTAAAATTTTCGAAAATATTCGTAAAAAATTGTCATAGTATAGAATGTCGAAAATTTTCATGAAAAAAGGCATAGTATAGTCTGTCGATTCATTTGGTGGAAAAAAAACTCAGTTTAAAATTTCGACATTTTCATGAAAAAAGTCATGCTATAGTATGACTTTTTTGAAAATTGACGAAATTTTAAACTGAGTTTTTTTCCCACCAAATGAATCGAGAGACTATACTATGCCTTTTTTCATGAAAATTTTCGACATTCTATACTATGACATTTTTTTACGAATATTTTCGTATGACTTTTTTCATGAAAATTTTCGAAAATATTCGTAAAAAATTGTCATAGTATAGAATGTCGAAAATTTTCATGAAAAAAGGCATAGTATAGTCTGTCGATTCATTTGGTGGGAAAAAAACTCAGTTTAAAATTTCGACATTTTCATGAAAAAAGTCATGCTATAGTATGACTTTTTTGAAAAATGACGAAATTTTAAACTGAGTTTTTTTTCCACCAAATGAATCGACAGACTATACTATGCCTTTTTTCATGAAAATTTTCGACATTCTATACTATGACATTTTTTTACGAATATTTTCGTATGACTTTTTTCATGAAAATTTTCGAAAATATTCGTCAAAAATTGTCATAGTATAGAATGTCGAAAATTTTCATGAAAAAAGGCATAGTATAGTCTGTCGATTAATTTGGTGGAAAAAAAACTCAGTTTAAAATTTCGAAATTTTCATGAAAAAAGTCATGCTATAGTATGACTTTTTAGAAAATTGACGAAATTTTAAACTGAGTTTTTTTTCCACCAAATTAATCGACAGACTATACTATGCCTTTTTCAATGAAAATTTTCGACCTTCTATACTATGACATTTTTTTACGAATATTTTCGTATGACTTTTTTCATTAAAATTTTCGAAAATATTCGTAAAAAATTGTCATAGTATAGAATGTCGAAAATTTTCATGAAAAAAGGCATAGTAGTCTGTCGATTCATTTGGTGGAAAAAAAACTCAGTTTAAAATTTCGACATTTTCATGAAAAAAGTCATGCTATAGTATGACTTTTTTGAAAATTGACGAAATTTTAAACTGAGTTTTTTTCCCACCAAATGAATCGACAGACTATACTATGCCTTTTTTCATGAAAATTTTCGACATTCTATACTATGACATTTTTTTACGAATATTTTCGTATGATTTTTTTCATGAAAATTTTCGAAAATATTCGTAAAAAATTGTCATAGTATAGAATGTCGAAAATTTTCATGAAAAAAGGCATAGTATAGTCTGTCGATTCATTTGGTGGGAAAAAAACTCAGTTTAAAATTTCGACATTTTCATGAAAAAAGTCATGCTATAGTATGACTTTTTTGAAAATTGACGAAATTTTAAACTGAGTTTTTTTTCCACCAAATGAATCGACAGACTATACTATGCCTTTTTTCATGAAAATTTTCGACATTCTATACTATGACATTTTTTTACGAATATTTTCGTATGACTTTTTTCATGAAAATTTTCGAAAATATTCGTAAAAAATTGTCATAGTATAGAATGTCGAAAATTTTCATGAAAAAAGGCATAGTATAGTCTGTCGATTCATTTGGTGGGAAAAAAACTCAGTTTAAAATTTCGACATTTTCATGAAAAAAGTCATGCTATAGTATGACTTTTTTGAAAAATGACGAAATTTTAAACTGAGTTTTTTTTCCACCAAATGAATCGACAGACTATACTATGCCTTTTTTCATGAAAATTTTCGACATTCTATACTATGACATTTTTTTACGAATATTTTCGTATGACTTTTTTCATTAAAATTTTCGAAAATATTCGTAAAAAATTGTCATAGTATAGAATGTCGAAAATTTTCATGAAAAAAGGCATAGTATAGTCTGTCGATTAATTTGGTGGAAAAAAAAATCAGTTTAAAATTTCGACATTTTCATGAAAAAAGTCATGCTATAGTATGACTTTTTTGAAAATTGACGAAATTTTAAACTGAGTTTTTTTTCCACCAAATGAATCGACAGACTATACTATGCCTTTTTCAATGAAAATTTTCGACATTCTATACTATGACATTTTTTTACGAATATTTTCGTATGACTTTTTTCATTAAAATTTTCGAAAATATTCGTAAAAAAATGTCATAGTATAGAATGTCGAAAATTTTCATGAAAAAAGGCATAGTATAGTCTGTCGATTAATTTGGTGGAAAAAAAACTCAGTTTAAAATTTCGAAATTTTCATGAAAAAAGTCATGCTATAGTATGACTTTTTAGAAAATTGACAAAATTTTAAACTGAGTTTTTTTTCCACCAAATGAATCGACAGACTATACTATGCCTTTTTCAATGAAAATTTTCGACATTCTATACTATGACATTTTTTTACGAATATTTTCGTATGACTTTTTTCATTAAAATTTTCGAAAATATTCGTAAAAAATTGTCATAGTATAGAATGTCGAAAATTTTCATGAAAAAAGGCATAGTATAGTCTGTCGATTCATTTGGTGGAAAAAAAACTCAGTTTAAAATTTAGACATTTTCATGAAAAAAGTCATGCTATAGTATGACTTTTTTGAAAATTGACGAAATTTTAAACTGAGTTTTTTTCCCACCAAATGAATCGACAGACTATACTATGCCTTTTTTCATGAAAATTTTCGACATTCTATACTATGACATTTTTTTACGAATATTTTCGTATGATTTTTTTCATGAAAATTTTCGAAAATATTCGTAAAAAATTGTCATAGTATAGAATGTCGAAAATTTTCATGAAAAAAGGCATAGTATAGTCTGTCGATTAATTTGGTGGGAAAAAAACTCAGTTTAAAATTTCGACATTTTCATGAAAAAAGTCATGCTATAGTATGACTTTTTTGAAAAATGACGAAATTTTAAACTGAGTTTTTTTTCCACCAAATGAATCGACAGACTATACTATGCCTTTTTTCATGAAAATTTTCGACATTCTATACTATGACATTTTTTTACGAATATTTTCGTATGACTTTTTTCATGAAAATTTTCGAAAATATTCGTAAAAAATTGTCATAGTATAGAATGTCGAAAATTTTCATGAAAAAAGGCATAGTATAGTCTGTCGATTCATTTGGTGGGAAAAAAACTCAGTTTAAAATTTCGACATTTTCATGAAAAAAGTCATGCTATAGTATGACTTTTTTGAAAAATGACGAAATTTTAAACTGAGTTTTTTTTCCACCAAATGAATCGACAGACTATACTATGCCTTTTTCAATGAAAATTTTCGACATTATATACTATGACATTTTTTTACTAATATTTTCGTATGACTTTTTTCATTAAAATTTTCGAAAATATTCGTAAAAAATTGTCATAGTATAGAATGTCGAAAATTTTCATGAAAAAAGGCATAGTATAGTCTGTCGATTAATTTGGTGGAAAAAAAACTCAGTTTAAAATTTCGACATTTTCATGAAAAAAGTCATGCTATAGTATGACTTTTTTGAAAATTGACGAAATTTTAAACTGAGTTTTTTTTCCACCAAATGAATCGACAGACTATACTATGCCTTTTTCAATGAAAATTTTCGACATTCTATACTATGACATTTTTTTACGAATATTTTCGTATGACTTTTTTCATTAAAATTTTCGAAAATATTCGTAAAAAATTGTCATAGTATAGAATGTCGAAAATTTTCATGAAAAAAGGCATAGTATAGTCTGTCGATTAATTTGGTGGGAAAAAAACTCAGTTTAAAATTTCGACATTTTCATGAAAAAAGTCATGCTATAGTATGACTTTTTTGAAAATTGACGAAATTTTAAACTGAGTTTTTTTTCCACCAAATTAATCGACAGACTATACTATGTCTTTTTTCATGAAAATTTTCGACATTCTATACTATGACATTTTTTTACGAATATTTTCGACATGCGAAAATTTTAAACTGAGTTTTTTTTTCCAACAAATTAATTGACACTCTACTATGCCTTTTTTCATGAACATTTTCGACATTCTATACTATGACATTCTTTTACCAATATTTTTGACATGCTATAGTATGACTTTTTTGAAAATTTACGAAATTTTAAACTGAGTTTTTTTTCCACCAAATGAATCGACAGACTATACTATGCCTTTTTCAATGAAAATTTTCGACATTCTATACTATGACATTTTTTTACGAATATTTTCGTATGCCTTTTTTCATTAAAATTTTCGAAAATATTCGTAAAAAATTGTCATAGTATAGAATGTCGAAAATTTTCATGAAAAAAGGCATAGTATAGTCTGTCGATTCATTTGGTGGGAAAAAAACTATGACATTTTTTTACGAATATTTTCGTATGACTTTTTTCATGAAAATTTTCGAAAATATTCGTAAAAAATTGTCATAGTATAGAATGTCGAAAATTTTCATGAAAAAAGGCATAGTATAGTCTGTCGATTCATTTGGTGAGAAAAAAACTCAGTTTAAAATTTCGACATTTTCATGAAAAAAGTCATGCTATAGTATGACTTTTTTGAAAATTGACGAAATTTTAAACTGAGTTTTTTTTCCACCAAATGAATCGACAGACTATACTATGCCTTTTTCAATGAAAATTTTCGACATTCTATACTATGACATTTTTTTACGAATATTTTCGTATGACTTTTTTCATTAAAATTTCCGAAAATATTCGTAAAAAATTGTCATAGTATAGAATGTCGAAAATTTTCATGAAAAAAGGCATAGTATAGTCTGTCGATTAATTTGGTGGAAAAAAAACTCAGTTTAAAATTTCGACATTTTCATGAAAAAAGTCATGCTATAGTATGACTTTTTAGAAAATTGACGAAATTTTAAACTGAGTTTTTTTTCCACCAAATTAATCGACAGACTATGTTATGCCTTTTTTCATGAAAATTTTCAACATTCTATACTATGACATTTTTTTACGAATATTTTCGTATGACTTTTTTCATTACAATTTTCGAAAATATTCGTAAAAAATTGTCATGGTATAGAATGTCGAAAATTTTCATGAAAAAAGGCATAACATAGTCTGTCGATTAATTTGGTGGAAAAAAAACTCAATTTAAAATTTCGAAATTTTCATGAAAAAAGTCATGCTATAGTATGACTTTTTTGAAAATTGACGAAATTTTAAACTGAGTTTTTTTTCCACCAAATGAATCAACAGACTATACTATGCCTTTTTTCATGAAAATTTTCGACATTCTATACTATGACATTTTTTTACGAATATTTTCATATGACTTTTTTCATGAAAATTTTCGAAAATATTCGTAAAAAATTGTCATAGTATAGAATGTCGAAAATTTTCATGAAAAAAGACATAGTATAGTCTGTCGATTAATTTGGTGGAAAAAAAACTCAGTTTAAAATTTCGAAATTTTCATGAAAAAAGTCATGCTATAGTATGACTTTTTTGAAAATTGGCGAAATTTTAAACTGAGTTTTTTTTCCACCAAATGAATCGACAGACTATACTATGCCTTTTTCAATGAAAATTTTCGACATTCTATACTATGACATTTTTTTACGAATATTTTCGTATGACTTTTTTCATTAAAATTTTCGAAAATACTCGTAAAAAATTGTCATAGTATAGAATGTCGAAAATTTTCATGAAAAAAGGCATAGTATAGTCTGTCGATTAATTTGGTGGGAAAAAAACTCAGTTTAAAATTTCGACATTTTCATGAAAAAAGTCATGCTATAGTATGACTTTTTTGAAAATTGACGAAATTTTAAACTGAGTTTTTTTTCCACCAAATTAATCGACAGACTATACTATGTCTTTTTTCATGAAAATTTTCTACATTCTATACTATGACATTTTTTTACGAATATTTTCGACATGCGAAAATTTTAAACTGAGTTTTTTTTTCCAACAAATTAATTGACACTACTATGCCTTTTTTCATGAACATTTTCGACATTCTATACTATGACATTCTTTTACCAATATTTTTGACATGCTATAGTATGACTTTTTTGAAAATTTATGAAATTTTAAACTGAGTTTTTTTCCCACCAAATGAATTGACAGACTATACTATGCCTTTTTTCATGAAAATTTTCGACATTCTATACTATGACATTTTTTTACGAATATTTTCGTATGACTTTTTTCATGAAAATTTTCGAAAATATTCATATAAACTTGTCATAGTATAGAATGTCGAAAATTTTCATGAAAAAAGGCATAGTATAGTCTGTCGATTAATTTGGTGGAAAAAAAACTCAGTTTAAAATTTCGACATTTTCATGAAAAAAGTCATGCTATAGTATGACTTTTTTGAAAATTGACGAAATTTTAAACTGAGTTTTTTTTCCACCAAATTAATCGACAGACTATACTATGTCTTTTTTCATGAAAATTTTCGACATTCTATACTATGACATTTTTTTACGAATATTTTCGACATGCGAAAATTTTAAACTGAGTTTTTTTTTCCAACAATTTAATTGACACTCTACTATGCCTTTTTTCATGAACATTTTCGACATTCTATACTATGACATTCTTTTACCAATATTTTTGACATGCTATAGTATGACTTTTTTGAAAATTTACGAAATTTTAAACTGAGTTTTTTTTCCACCAAATGAATCGACAGACTATACTATGCCTTTTTCAATGAAAATTTTCGACATTCTATACTATGACATTTTTTTACGAATATTTTCGTATGACTTTTTTCATTAAAATTTTCGAAAATATTCGTATAAACTTGTCATAGTATAGAATGTCGAAAATTTTCATGAAAAAAGGCATAGTATAGTCTGTCGATTAATTTGGTGGAAAAAAAACTCAGTTTAAAATTTCGACATTTTCATGAAAAAAGTCATGCTATAGTATGACTTTTTTGAAAATTGACGAAATTTTAAACTGAGTTTTTTTTCCACCAAATTAATCGACAGACTATACTATGCCTTTTTTCATGAAATTTTCGACATTCTATACTATGACATTTTTTTACGAATATTTTCGAAAATTTTCATGAAAAAAGTCATACGAAAATATTCGTAAAAAAATGTCATAGTATAGAATGTCGAAAATTTTCATTGAAAAAGGCATAGTATAGTCTGTCGATTCATTTGGTGGAAAAAAAACTCAGTTTAAAATTTCGTCATTTTTCAAAAAAGTCATACTATAGTATGACTTTTTTCATGAAAATGTCGAAATTTTAAACTGAGTTTTTTTCCCACCAAATGAATCGACAGACTATACTATGCCTTTTTTCATGAAAATTTTCGACATTCTATACTATGACAATTTTTTACGAATATTTTTGAAAATTTTCATGAAAAAAGTCATACGAAAATATTCGTAAAAAAATGTCATAGTATAGAATGTCGAAAATTTTCATGAAAAAAGGCATAGTATAGTCTGTCGATTAATTTGGTGGAAAAAAAACTCAGTTTAAAATTTCGTCATTTTTCAAAAAAGTCATACTATAGCATGACTTTTTTCATGAAAATGTCGAAATTTTAAACTGAGTTTTTTTCCCACCAAATGAATCGACAGACTATACTATGCCTTTTTTCATGAAAATTTTCGACATTCTATACTATGACAATTTTTTTACGAATATTTTCGAAAATTTTCATGAAAAAAATCATACGAAAATATTCGTAAAAAAATGTCATAGTATAGAATGTCGAAAATTTTCATGAAAAAAGGCATAGTATAGTCTGTCGATTCATTTGGTGGGAAAAAAACTCAGTTTAAAATTTCGTCAATTTTCAAAAAAGTCATACTATAGCATGACTTTTTTCATGAAAATGTCGAAATTTTAAACTGAGTTTTTTTCCCACCAAATGAATCGACAGACTATACTATGCCTTTTTTCATGAACATTTTCGACATTCTATACTATGACAATTTTTTACGAATATTTTCGAAAATTTTAATGAAAAAGTCATACGAAAATATTCGTAAAAAAATGTCATAGTATAGAATGTCGAAAATTTTCATTGAAAAAGGCATAGTATAGTCTGTCGATTAATTTGGTGGAAAAAAAACTCAGTTTAAAATTTCGTCAATTTTCAAAAAAAGTCATACTATAGCATGACTTTTTTCATGAAAATGTCGAAATTTTAAACTGAGTTTTTTTTCCACCAAATGAATCGACAGACTATACTATGCCTTTTTCATGAAAATTTTCGACATTCTATACTATGACATTTTTTTACGAATATTTTCGTATGACTTTTTTCATGAAAATTTTCGAAAATATTCGTAAAAAATTGTCATAGTATAGAATGTCGAAAATTTTCATGAAAAAAGGCATAGTATAGTCTGTCGATTCATTTGGTGGAAAAAAACTCAGTTTAAAATTTCGACATTTTCATGAAAAAAGTCATGCTATAGTATGACTTTTTTGAAAAATGACGAAATTTTAAACTGAGTTTTTTTTCCACCAAATGAATCGACAGACTATACTATGCCTTTTTTCATGAAAATTTTCGACATTCTATACTATGACATTTTTTTACGAATATTTTCGTATGACTTTTTTCATTAAAATTTTCGAAAATATTCGTCAAAAATTGTCATAGTATAGAATGTCGAAAATTTTCATGAAAAAAGGCATAGTATAGTCTGTCGATTCATTTGGTGGAAAAAAACTCAGTTTAAAATTTCGACATTTTCATGAAAAAAGTCATGCTATAGTATGACTTTTTTGAAAATTGACGAAATTTTAAACTGAGTTTTTTTCCACCAAATGAATCGACAGACTATACTATGCCTTTTTTCATTAAAATTTTCGACATTCTATACAATGACATTTTTTTACGAATATTTTCGTATGACTTTTTTCATTAAAATTTTCGAAAATATTCGTAAAAAAATGTCATAGTATAGAATGTCGAAAATTTTCATGAAAAAAGGCATAGTATAGTCTGTCGATTCATTTGGTGGAAAAAAAACTCAGTTTAAAATTTCGACATTTTCATGAAAAAAGTCATGCTATAGTATGACTTTTTTGAAAATTGACGAAATTTTAAACTGAGTTTTTTTTCCCACCAAATGAATCGACAGACTATACTATGCCTTTTTTCATGAAAATTTTCGACATTCTATACTATGACATTTTTTTACGAATATTTTCGTATGACTTTTTTCATTAAAATTTTCGAAAATATTCGTAAAAAATTGTCATAGTATAGAATGTCGAAAATTTTCATGAAAAAAGGCATAGTATAGTCTGTCGATTCATTTGGTGGAAAAAAAACTCAGTTTAAAATTTCGACATTTTCATGAAAAAAGTCATGCTATAGTATGACTTTTTTGAAAATTGACGAAATTTTAAACTGAGTTTTTTTTCCACCAAATGAATCGACAGACTATACTATGCCTTTTTTCATGAAAATTTTCGACATTCTATACTATGACATTTTTTTACGAATATTTTCGTATGACTTTTTTCATTAAAATTTTCGAAAATATTCGTAAAAAATTGTCATAGTATAGAATGTCGAAAATTTTCATGAAAAAAGGCATAGTATAGTCTGTCGATTCATTTGGTGGAAAAAAAACTCAGTTTAAAATTTCGACATTTTCATGAAAAAAGTCATGCTATAGTATGACTTTTTTGAAAATTGACGAAATTTTAAACTGAGTTTTTTTTCCACCAAATGAATCGACAGACTATACTATGCCTTTTTTCATGAAAATTTTCGACATTCTATACTATGACATTTTTTTACGAATATTTTCGTATGACTTTTTTCATGAAAATTTTCGAAAATATTCGTAAAAAATTGTCATAGTATAGAATGTCGAAAATTTTCATGAAAAAAGGCATAGTATAGTCTGTCGATTCATTTGGTGGAAAAAAAACTCAGTTTAAAATTTCGACATTTTCATGAAAAAAGTCATGCTATAGTATGACTTTTTTGAAAATTGACGAAATTTTAAACTGAGTTTTTTTTCCACCAAATGAATCGACAGACTATACTATGCCTTTTTTCATGAAAATTTTCGACATTCTATACTATGACATTTTTTTACGAATATTTTCGTATGACTTTTTTCATTAAAATTTTCGAAAATATTCGTAAAAAATTGTCATAGTATAGAATGTCGAAAATTTTCATGAAAAAAGGCATAGTATAGTCTGTCGATTAATTTGGTGGAAAAAAAACTCAGTTTAAAATTTCGACATTTTCATGAAAAAAGTCATGCTATAGTATGACTTTTTTGAAAATTGACGAAATTTTAAACTGAGTTTTTTTTCCACCAAATGAATCGACAGACTATACTATGCCTTTTTCAATGAAAATTTTCGACATTCTATACTATGACATTTTTTTACGAATATTTTCGTATGACTTTTTTCATTAAAATTTTCGAAAATATTCGTAAAAAATTGTCATAGTATAGAATGTCGAAAATTTTCATGAAAAAAGGCATAGTATAGTCTGTCGATTCATTTGGTGGAAAAAAAACTCAGTTTAAAATTTCGACATTTTCATGAAAAAAGTCATGCTATAGTATGACTTTTTTGAAAATTGACGAAATTTTAAACTGAGTTTTTTTCCCACCAAATGAATCGACAGACTATACTATGCCTTTTTTCATGAAAATTTTCGACATTCTATACTATGACATTTTTTTACGAATATTTTCGTATGACTTTTTTCATGAAAATTTTCGAAAATATTCGTAAAAAATTGTCATAGTATAGAATGTCGAAAATTTTCATGAAAAAAGGCATAGTATAGTCTGTCGATTCATTTGGTGGAAAAAAAACTCAGTTTAAAATTTCGACATTTTCATGAAAAAAGTCATGCTATAGTATGACTTTTTTGAAAATTGACGAAATTTTAAACTGAGTTTTTTTTCCACCAAATGAATCGACAGACTATACTATGCCTTTTTTCATGAAAATTTTCGACATTCTATACTATGACATTTTTTTACGAATATTTTCGACATGCTATAGTATGACTTTTTTCATTAAAATTTTCGAAAATATTCGTAAAAAATTGTCATAGTATAGAATGTCGAAAATTTTCATGAAAAAAGGCATAGTATAGTCTGTCGATTAATTTGGTGGAAAAAAAACTCAGTTTAAAATTTCGACATTTTCATGAAAAAAGTCATGCTATAGTATGACTTTTTTGAAAATTGACGAAATTTTAAACTGAGTTTTTTTTCCACCAAATGAATCGACAGACTATACTATGCCTTTTTCAATGAAAATTTTCGACATTCTATACTATGACATTTTTTTACGAATATTTTCGTATGACTTTTTTCATGAAAATTTTCGAAAATATTCGTAAAAAATTGTCATAGTATAGAATGTCGAAAATTTTCATGAAAAAAGGCATAGTATAGTCTGTCGATTAATTTGGTGGAAAAAAAACTCAGTTTAAAATTTCGACATTTTCATGAAAAAAGTCATGCTATAGTATGACTTTTTTGAAAATTGACGAAATTTTAAACTGAGTTTTTTTTCCACCAAATGAATCGACAGACTATACTATGCCTTTTTTCATTAAAATTTTCGACATTCTATACTATGACATTTTTTTACGAATATTTTCGTATGACTTTTTTCATTAAAATTTTCGAAAATATTCGTAAA
Organism: Sebastolobus alascanus; assembly: GCA_916701645.2. Classification (NCBI taxonomy): domain Eukaryota; kingdom Metazoa; phylum Chordata; class Actinopteri; order Perciformes; family Sebastidae; genus Sebastolobus; species Sebastolobus alascanus. Next base: position 445,714 of record CAKAOJ020000289.1, read on the forward strand.
AAAATGTCATAGTATAGAATGTCGAAAATTTTCATGAAAACAGGCATAGTATAGTCTGTCGATTAATTTGGTGGAAAAAAAACTCAGTTAAAAATTTGGTCAATTTTCAAAAAAGTCATACTATAGTATGACTTTTTTCATGAAAATGTCGAAATTTTAAACTGAGTTTTTTTTCCACCAAATGAATCGACAGACTATACTATGCCTTTTTCAATGAAAATTTTTGACATTCTATACTATGACATTTTTTTACGAATATTTTCGTATGACTTTTTTCATTAAAATTTTCGAAAATATTCGTAAAAAATTCTCATAGTATAGAATGTCGAAAATTTTAATGAAAAAAGGCATAGTATAGTCTGTCGATTAATTTGGTGGAAAAAAAACTCAGTTTAAAATTTCGACATTTTCATGAAAAAAGTCATGCTATAGTATGACTTTTTTGAAAATTGACGAAATTTTAAACTGAGTTTTTTTTCCACCAAATGAATCGACAGACTATACTATGCCTTTTTCAATGAAAATTTTCGACATTCTATACTATGACATTTTTTTACGAATATTTTCGTATGACTTTTTTCATTAAAATTTTCGAAAATATTCGTAAAAAATTGTCATAGTATAGAATGTCGAAAATGTTCATGAAAAAAGGCATAGTATAGTCTGTCGATTAATTTGGTGGAAAAAAAACTCAGTTTAAAATTTCGACATTTTCATGAAAAAAGTCATGCTATAGTATGACTTTTTTGAAAATTGACGAAATTTTAAACTGAGTTTTTTTTCCACCAAATGAATCGACAGACTATACTATGCCTTTTTCAATGAAAATTTTCGACATTCTATACTATGACATTTTTTTACGAATATTTTCGTATGACTTTTTTCATTAAAATTTTCGAAAATATTCGTAAAAAATTGTCATAGTATAGAATGTCGAAAATTTTCATGAAAAAAGGCATAGTATAGTCTGTCGATTCATTTGGTGGGAAAAAAACTCAGTTTAAAATTTCGACATTTTCATGAAAAAAGTCATGGTATAGTATGACTTTTTTGAAAATTTACGAAATTTTAAACTGAGTTTTTTTTCCACCAAATTAATCGACAGACTATACTATGTCTTTTTTCATGAAAATTTTCGACATTCTATACTATGACATTTTTTTACGAATATTTTCGACATGCGAAAATTTTAAACTGAGTTTTTTTTTCCAACAAATTAATTGACACTACTATGCCTTTTTTCATGAACATTTTCGACATTCTATACTATGACATTCTTTTACCAATATTTTTGACATGCTATAGTATGACTTTTTTGAAAATTTACGAAATTTTAAACTGAGTTTTTTTCCCACCAAATGAATCGACAGACTATACTATGCCTTTTTTCATGAAAATTTTCGACATTCTATACTATGACATTTTTTTACGAATATTTTCGTATGACTTTTTTCATTAAAATTTTCGAAAATATTCGTAAAAAATTGTCATAGTATAGAATGTCGAAAATTTTCATGAAAAAAGGCATAGTATAGTCTGTCGATTCATTTGGTGGGAAAAAAACTCAGTTTAAAATTTCGACATTTTCATGAAAAAAGTCATGCTATAGTATGACTTTTTTGAAAAATGACGAAATTTTAAACTGAGTTTTTTTTCCACCAAATTAATCGACAGACTATACTATGCCTTTTTTCATGAAAATTTTCGACATTCTATACTATGACATTTTTTTACGAATATTTTCGTATGACTTTTTTCATTAAAATTTTCGAAAATATTCGTAAAAAATTGTCATAGTATAGAATGTCGAAAATTTTCATGAAAAAAGGCATAGTATAGTCTGTCGATTAATTTGGTGGAAAAAAAACTCAGTTTAAAATTTCGACATTTTCATGAAAAAAGTCATGCTATAGTATGACTTTTTTGAAAATTGACGAAATTTTAAACTGAGTTTTTTTTCCACCAAATGAATCGACAGACTATACTATGCCTTTTTCAATGAAAATTTTCGACATTCTATACTATGACATTTTTTTACGAATATTTTCGTATGACTTTTTTCATTAAAATTTTCGAAAATATTCGTAAAAAATTGTCATAGTATAGAATGTCGAAAATTTTCATGAAAAAAGGCATAGTATAGTCTGTCGATTCATTTGGTGGGAAAAAAACTCAGTTTAAAATTTCGACATTTTCATGAAAAAAGTCATGCTATAGTATGACTTTTTTGAAAATTGACGAAATTTTAAACTGAGTTTTTTTTCCACCAAATTAATCGACAGACTATACTATGTCTTTTTTCATGAAAATTTTCGACATTCTATACTATGACATTTTTTTACGAATATTTTCGACATGCGAAAATTTTAAACTGAGTTTTTTTTTCCAACAAATTAATTGACACTCTACTATGCCTTTTTTCATGAACATTTTCGACATTCTATACTATGACATTCTTTTACCAATATTTTTGACATGCTATAGTATGACTTTTTTGAAAATTTACGAAATTTTAAACTGAGTTTTTTTTCCACCAAATGAATCGACAGACTATACTATGCCTTTTTCAATGAAAATTTTCGACATTCTATACTATGACATTTTTTTACGAATATTTTCGTATGCCTTTTTTCATTAAAATTTTCGAAAATATTCGTAAAAAATTGTCATAGTATAGAATGTCGAAAATTGTCATGAAAAAAGGCATAGTATAGTCTGTCGATTAATTTGGTGGAAAAAAAACTCAGTTTAAAATTTCGACATTTTCATGAAAAAAGTCATGCTATAGTATGACTTTTTTGAAAATTGACGAAATTTTAAACTGAGTTTTTTTTCCACCAAATTAATCGACAGACTATGTTATGCCTTTTTTCATGAAAATTTTCAACATTCTATACTATGACATTTTTTTACGAATATTTTCGTATGACTTTTTTCATTACAATTTTCGAAAATATTCGTAAAAAATTGTCATGGTATAGAATGTCGAAAATTTTCATGAAAAAAGGCATAACATAGTCTGTCGATTAATTTGGTGGAAAAAAACTCAGTTTAAAATTTCGAAATTTTCATGAAAAAAGTCATGCTATAGTATGACTTTTTTGAAAATTGACGAAATTTTAAACTGAGTTTTTTTTCCACCAAATGAATCAACAGACTATACTATGCCTTTTTTCATGAAAATTTTCGACATTCTATACTATGACATTTTTTTACGAATATTTTCATATGACTTTTTTCATGAAAATTTTCGAAAATATTCGTAAAAAATTGTCATAGTATAGAATGTCGAAAATTTTCATGAAAAAAGACATAGTATAGTCTGTCGATTCATTTGGTGGAAAAAAAACTCAGTTTAAAATTTCGAAATTTTCATGAAAAAAGTCATGCTATAGTATGACTTTTTTGAAAATTGGCGAAATTTTAAACTGAGTTTTTTTTCCACCAAATGAATCGACAGACTATACTATGCCTTTTTCAATGAAAATTTTCGACATTCTATACTATGACATTTTTTTACGAATATTTTCGTATGACTTTTTTCATTAAAATTTTCGAAAATACTCGTAAAAAATTGTCATAGTATAGAATGTCGAAAATTTTCATGAAAAAAGGCATAGTATAGTCTGTCGATTAATTTGGTGGAAAAAAACTCAGTTTAAAATTTCGAAATTTTCATGAAAAAAGTCATGCTATAGTATGACTTTTTTTTTTCATGAAAATTTTTGACATGACTGTTTTTTCCATAAAATTGATCTACATATATACTATGACGTTTTATACTATGACATTTTTTCATGAAACTTTTCGACATACGACTGTCGAAAAGTATGACTTTTTTTCATGAAAATTTTCGACATACTATAGTATGACTTTTTTTTTTTCATGAAATTTTTCGACATGACTTTTTTTTCCACAATATTAATCTACATACTATACTATGACGTTTTCCATGAACATTTTCGACATTCTATACTATGACATTTTTTCATGAAAATTTTCAACATACTATAGTATGTCTTTTTTTCATAAAATGTTCAACACACTATACAATTACTTTTTTTAGCAAAATTTTTCAACATACTATACTATGACTTTTTGGACAAAATGTTTCTATGCTATTACTTTTTTGGCAACATTTTACGACATACTATACTATGAATGTTTTTTGCAAAATCTTTCGACATACTATACTATGAATTTTTTTGGCAACATTTTCGACATACTATACTATAAATGTTTATCTGCAAAATTTTTCGACATACTATACTATGACTTTTTTGACAATTTTTCTATACTATTATTTTTTGGGCAACATTTTCCACATACTATACTATGAATGTTTTTTGCAAAATTTTTTGACATACCATACTATGAATTTTTTTGCAAACTTTTTGACATACTGTACTGTCACTTTTTTGGGCAAAATCGTTCGACATACTATACTATGACTTTTTTTCATAAAATTTATAACATACTATACAATTAATTTTTTGGCAATATTTTTCGACATACCATAGACTATTATTTTTTTTTTGGGTACATTTTTACATATTATACAATTACTTTTTTTGGCAAAAGTTTTCGACATACTATACTATGACCTTTTTCATAACATTTTCAACATAACAATCAATGATTCTTTTTAGCAAAATTTCTTGACATACTATACTAAGACTTTTTTTGGAAAATTTCTTGACATACTATACAATGACTTTTTGCAAACTTTTTCGACATACTAATTACTATGACATTTTGTTGCTACATTTTTCGACATACTCTACTATGACTTTTTTTTGCAAAATATTTCGACATACTATACCATTACTTTTTTTTGGCAAAATCTTTCGGCATACTATACTATTAATGTTTTTTGCAAAATTTTTCGACACACTAAACTGTGAATTTTTTTTCAAACTTTTTCGACATACCATATACTATGACTTTTTTTGGCAACATTTTTTCGACATACTATACTATGACTTTTTTTTTCATAAAATTTTCAACATACTATACAATGATTTTTTTTACCAAAATCTTTCGACATACTATACTATGACTTTTTTTGCAAAATTTCTTGACATACCATACTATGACTTTTTTCATCAAAATTTTCGACATTCTATACCAAGAGTTTTTTTTCCACAAATTAATCCACATGCTAGACTGACATTTTTTCATAAAAATTTTCAACATGACTGCAATACGGAAGACCTAAAGTGTTTTGAAAGGGTTTCTTATCCCCACCTGCTGCTGCTGTTTCCTGCCCATTTGCACAATTATATGTCTGTTTTTGTATGTTTTGAGTGTTTTGCTGACTGTATGTTTTTAATGTTTTTATTGTCCTGGTGATATGCTGTGTCATGTTTGAATTTACCTTGTATGTACCAGAGAAACCAAAGACAAATTTCCACTAAGGTGAACAATAAAGTCAAAGTAAAAGTAAAGTAAAGTATACTATACCATATTTTTTTTTCCACAAAATTAATCTACATACTATACTATGACTTTTTTTTCATGAAAATTTTTGATATACTATACTGACATTTTTTCATGAAAATTTTCGACATACTATACTATGACTTTTTTTTCATGAAAATTTTTGATATACTATACTGACATTTTTTTCATGAAAATTTTCGATATACTATACTATGACATTTTTTCATGAAAGTTTTCGACATTACTATACTATGGCTATTTTTCCATGAAAATGTTTGACATTCTATATTTTGAGTTTTTTTTCCACAAAATTAATCTACATACTATACTATGACATTTTTTCATGAAAATTTTCGACATACTATACTATGACTTGTTTTTCATGAACATTTTCGACGTTCTTTTAGTTTTTTTTTCACAAAATGAATCTACATACTATACTATGACATTTTTTTATGAAAATTTTCGACATACTATAACTTTTTTTTCATGAAAATTTTCGACATTCTATATTTTGAGTTTTTTTCCACAAAATGAATCTACATACAATACTATGACTTTTTCGACATACTATACTATGACTTTTTTTTCATGAACATTTTTGACATTCTATATTTTGAGGTTTTTTTTTCCACAAAATTAATCTACATACTATACTATGGCTTTTTTCATGAAAATTTTCGACAAACTATACTATGACATTTTTTCATGAGCATATTCGACATTCTATACTATGAGTTTTTATTCCACAAAATTAATCGACATACTATACTATGACTTTTTTCATGAAATTTTCGACATACTATACTGACATTTTTTCATGAAAATGTTCGACATACCTTACTATGACTTTTTTTTCAAGAAAATTTTCGACATACTATAGTATGACTTTTTTTCATGAAAGTTTTCGACATTCTTTCTTTGAGTTTTTTTTTAAACCACATACTACACTATGACTTTTTTCATGAACATTTTGACATACTATACTGACTTTTTTCATGAAAATTTCGACATACTTAAACGATGACTTTTTTTTTCTCCACAAAATGAATCGACATACTATACTATGAGTTTTTTTCTCACAAAATTATCCGACATACTATACTATGAGTTTTTTTTCCACAAAATTATCCGACATACTATACTATACCTTTTTTCATGAAAATTTTCGACATACTATACTGTGACATTTTTTCATGAAAATTTTAGACATACTATACTGACATTTTTTGATAAACATTTTCGGCATACTATACTGAGTTTTTTTTTTCCACAAAATGTATCGAGATACTACATACTATACTATGAGTTTTTTTTCCACAAAATTATCCGACATACTATACTATGAGTTTTTTTTCCACAAAATTATCCGACATACAATACTATTAGTTTTTTTTCCACAAAATTATCCGTCATACTATACTATGACTTTTTTCATGAAATTTTCGACATACTATACTGAGCTTTTTCTTTCCACAAAATGAATCGTCATACTATACTATGACATTTTTTCCTGAAAATTTTCGACATACTATACTATGAGTTTTTTTTTCCAAAAAATTAGTCGACATACTATACTATACCTTTTTTCGACATACTATACTGTGACATTTTTTCATGAAAATTTTAGACACACTATACTGACATTTTTTCATGAACATTTTCGTCATACTATACTATGAGTTTTTTTTCCACAAAATTATCCGACATACTATTCTGTGAGTTTTTCTTTCCACAAAAATTAGTCGACATGTTATACTATACCTTTTTTTCATGAAAATTTTCGACATGCTATACTGTGACATTTTTTCAGGAAAATTTTCGACATTCTATACTACGACTTTTTTTTCATGAAAATTTTCGACATTCTATACTATGAGTTTTTTTTCCGCAAAATTAATTCTCATACTATACTATGATTTTTTCAGGAAAATTTATTACATACTATAGTATGACTTTTTTTCATGAAATCTTTCGACATACTATACTATGACATTTTTTCATATAAAATTTTCGACATACTATACTATGATATTTTTTGATGAATATTTTCGACATACTATACTATGACTTTTTTTTCATGAAAATTTTTCATATACTATAGTATGTCTTTTTTTCATAAAATGTTCAACACACTATACAATTACTTTTTTTAGCAAAATTTTTCAACATACTATACTATGACTTTTTGGACAAAATGTTTCTATACTATTACTTTTTTGGCAACATTTTACGACATACTATACTATGAATGTTTTTTGCAAAATCTTTCGACATACTATACTATGAATTTTTTTGGCAACATTTTCGACATACTATACTATAAATGTTTATCTGCAAAATTTTTCGACATACTATACTATGACTTTTTTGACAATTTTTCTATACTATTATTTTTTGGGCAACATTTTCCACATACTATACTATGAATGTTTTTTGCAAAATTTTTTGACATACCATACTATGAATTTTTTTGCAAACTTTTTGACATACTGTACTGTCACTTTTTTGGGCAAAATCGTTCGACATACTATACTATGACTTTTTTTCATAAAATTTATAACATACTATACAATTAATTTTTTGGCAATATTTTTCGACATACCATAGACTATTATTTTTTTTTTGGGTACATTTTTACATATTATACAATTACTTTTTTTGGCAAAAGTTTTCGACATACTATACTATGACCTTTTTCATAACATTTTCAACATAACAATCAATGATTCTTTTTAGCAAAATTTCTTGACATACTATACTAAGACTTTTTTTGGAAAATTTCTTGACATACTATACAATGACTTTTTGCAAACTTTTTCGACATACTAATTACTATGACATTTTGTTGCTACATTTTTCGACATACTCTACTATGACTTTTTTTTGCAAAATATTTCGACATACTATACCATTACTTTTTTTTGGCAAAATCTTTCGGCATACTATACTATTAATGTTTTTTGCAAAATTTTTCGACACACTAAACTGTGAATTTTTTTTCAAACTTTTTCGACATACCATATACTATGACTTTTTTTGGCAACATTTTTTCGACATACTATACTATGACTTTTTTTTTCATAAAATTTTCAACATACTATACAATGATTTTTTTTACCAAAATCTTTCGACATACTATACTATGACTTTTTTTGCAAAATTTCTTGACATACCATACTATGACTTTTTTCATCAAAATTTTCGACATTCTATACCAAGAGTTTTTTTTCCACAAAATTAATCCACATGCTAGACTGACATTTTTTCATAAAAATTTTCAACATGACTGCAATACGGAAGACCTAAAGTGTTTTGAAAGGGTTTCTTATCCCCACCTGCTGCTGCTGTTTCCTGCCCATTTGCACAATTATATGTCTGTTTTTGTATGTTTTGAGTGTTTTGCTGACTGTATGTTTTTAATGTTTTTATTGTCCTGGTGATATGCTGTGTCATGTTTGAATTTACCTTGTATGTACCAGAGAAACCAAAGACAAATTTCCACTAAGGTGAACAATAAAGTCAAAGTAAAAGTAAAGTAAAGTATACTATACCATATTTTTTTTTCCACAAAATTAATCTACATACTATACTATGACTTTTTTTTCATGAAAATTTTTGATATACTATACTGACATTTTTTCATGGAAATTTTCGACATACTATACTATGACTTTTTTTTCATGAAAATTTTTGATATACTATACTGACATTTTTTTCATGAAAATTTTCGATATACTATACTATGACATTTTTTCATGAAAGTTTTCGACATTACTATACTATGGCTATTTTTCCATGAAAATGTTTGACATTCTATATTTTGAGTTTTTTTTCCACAAAATTAATCTACATACTATACTATGACATTTTTTCATGAAAATTTTCGACATACTATACTATGACTTGTTTTTCATGAACATTTTCGACGTTCTTTTAGTTTTTTTTTCACAAAATGAATCTACATACTATACTATGACATTTTTTCATGAAAATTTTCGACATACTATACTATGACTTGTTTTTCATGAACATTTTCGACGTTCTTTTAGTTTTTTTTTCACAAAATGAATCTACATACTATACTATGACATTTTTTTATGAAAATTTTCGACATACTATAACTTTTTTTTCATGAAAATTTTCGACATTCTATATTTTGAGTTTTTTTCCACAAAATGAATCTACATACAATACTATGACTTTTTCGACATACTATACTATGACTTTTTTTTCATGAACATTTTTGACATTCTATATTTTGAGGTTTTTTTTCCACAAAATTAATCTACATACTATACTATGGCTTTTTTCATGAAAATTTTCGACAAACTATACTATGACATTTTTTCATGAGCATATTCGACATTCTATACTATGAGTTTTTATTCCACAAAATTAATCGACATACTATACTATGACTTTTTTCATGAAATTTTCGACATACTATACTGACATTTTTTCATAAAAATTTTCGACATACCTTACTATGACTTTTTTTTCAAGAAAATTTTCGACATACTATACTATGACTTTTTTTCATGAAAGTTTTCGACATTCTTTCTTTGAGTTTTTTTTTAAACCACATACTACACTATGACTTTTTTCATGAACATTTTGACATACTATACTGACTTTTTTCATGAAAATTTCGACATACTTAAACGATGACTTTTTTTTTCTCCACAAAATGAATCGACATACTATACTATGAGTTTTTTTCTCACAAAATTATCCGACATACTATACTATGAGTTTTTTTTCCACAAAATTATCCGACATACTATACTATACCTTTTTTCATGAAAATTTTCGACATACTATACTGTGACATTTTTTCATGAAAATTTTAGACATACTATACTGACATTTTTTGATAAACATTTTCGGCATACTATACTGAGTTTTTTTTTTCCACAAAATGTATCGAGATACTACATACTATACTATGAGTTTTTTTTCCACAAAATTATCCGACATACTATACTATGAGTTTTTTTTCCACAAAATTATCCGACATACAATACTATTAGTTTTTTTTCCACAAAATTATCCGTCATACTATACTATGACTTTTTTCATGAAATTTTCGACATACTATACTGAGCTTTTTCTTTCCACAAAATGAATCGTCATACTATACTATGACATTTTTTCCTGAAAATTTTCGACATACTATACTATGAGTTTTTTTTTCCAAAAAATTAGTCGACATACTATACTATACCTTTTTTCGACATACTATACTGTGACATTTTTTCATGAAAATTTTAGACACACTATACTGACATTTTTTCATGAACATTTTCGTCATACTATACTATGAGTTTTTTTTCCACAAAATTATCCGACATACTATTCTGTGAGTTTTTCTTTCCACAAAAATTAGTCGACATGTTATACTATACCTTTTTTTCATGAAAATTTTCGACATGCTATACTGTGACATTTTTTCAGGAAAATTTTCGACATTCTATACTACGACTTTTTTTTCATGAAAATTTTCGACATTCTATACTATGAGTTTTTTTTCCGCAAAATTAATTCTCATACTATACTATGATTTTTTCAGGAAAATTTATTACATACTATAGTATGACTTTTTTTCATGAAATCTTTCGACATACTATACTATGACATTTTTTCATATAAAATTTTCGACATACTATACTATGATATTTTTTGATGAATATTTTCGACATACTATACTATGACTTTTTTTTCATGAAAATTTTTCATATACTATAGTATGTCTTTTTTTCATAAAATGTTCAACACACTATACAATTACTTTTTTTAGCAAAATTTTTCAACATACTATACTATGACTTTTTGGACAAAATGTTTCTATACTATTACTTTTTTGGCAACATTTTACGACATACTATACTATGAATGTTTTTTGCAAAATCTTTCGACATACTATACTATGAATTTTTTTGGCAACATTTTCGACATACTATACTATAAATGTTTATCTGCAAAATTTTTCGACATACTATACTATGACTTTTTTGACAATTTTTCTATACTATTATTTTTTGGGCAACATTTTCCACATACTATACTATGAATGTTTTTTGCAAAATTTTTTGACATACCATACTATGAATTTTTTTGCAAACTTTTTGACATACTGTACTGTCACTTTTTTGGGCAAAATCGTTCGACATACTATACTATGACTTTTTTTCATAAAATTTATAACATACTATACAATTAATTTTTTGGCAATATTTTTCGACATACCATAGACTATTATTTTTTTTTTGGGTACATTTTTACATATTATACAATTACTTTTTTTGGCAAAAGTTTTCGACATACTATACTATGACCTTTTTCATAACATTTTCAACATAACAATCAATGATTCTTTTTAGCAAAATTTCTTGACATACTATACTAAGACTTTTTTTGGAAAATTTCTTGACATACTATACAATGACTTTTTGCAAACTTTTTCGACATACTAATTACTATGACATTTTGTTGCTACATTTTTCGACATACTCTACTATGACTTTTTTTTGCAAAATATTTCGACATACTATACCATTACTTTTTTTTGGCAAAATCTTTCGGCATACTATACTATTAATGTTTTTTGCAAAATTTTTCGACACACTAAACTGTGAATTTTTTTTCAAACTTTTTCGACATACCATATACTATGACTTTTTTTGGCAACATTTTTTCGACATACTATACTATGACTTTTTTTTTCATAAAATTTTCAACATACTATACAATGATTTTTTTTACCAAAATCTTTCGACATACTATACTATGACTTTTTTTGCAAAATTTCTTGACATACCATACTATGACTTTTTTCATCAAAATTTTCGACATTCTATACCAAGAGTTTTTTTTCCACAAAATTAATCCACATGCTAGACTGACATTTTTTCATAAAAATTTTCAACATGACTGCAATACGGAAGACCTAAAGTGTTTTGAAAGGGTTTCTTATCCCCACCTGCTGCTGCTGTTTCCTGCCCATTTGCACAATTATATGTCTGTTTTTGTATGTTTTGAGTGTTTTGCTGACTGTATGTTTTTAATGTTTTTATTGTCCTGGTGATATGCTGTGTCATGTTTGAATTTACCTTGTATGTACCAGAGAAACCAAAGACAAATTTCCACTAAGGTGAACAATAAAGTCAAAGTAAAAGTAAAGTAAAGTATACTATACCATATTTTTTTTTCCACAAAATTAATCTACATACTATACTATGACTTTTTTTTCATGAAAATTTTTGATATACTATACTGACATTTTTTCATGGAAATTTTCGACATACTATACTATGACTTTTTTTTCATGAAAATTTTTGATATACTATACTGACATTTTTTTCATGAAAATTTTCGATATACTATACTATGACATTTTTTCATGAAAGTTTTCGACATTACTATACTATGGCTATTTTTCCATGAAAATGTTTGACATTCTATATTTTGAGTTTTTTTTCCACAAAATTAATCTACATACTATACTATGACATTTTTTCATGAAAATTTTCGACATACTATACTATGACTTGTTTTTCATGAACATTTTCGACGTTCTTTTAGTTTTTTTTTCACAAAATGAATCTACATACTATACTATGACATTTTTTTATGAAAATTTTCGACATACTATAACTTTTTTTTCATGAAAATTTTCGACATTCTATATTTTGAGTTTTTTTCCACAAAATGAATCTACATACAATACTATGACTTTTTCGACATACTATACTATGACTTTTTTTTCATGAACATTTTTGACATTCTATATTTTGAGGTTTTTTTTCCACAAAATTAATCTACATACTATACTATGGCTTTTTTCATGAAAATTTTCGACAAACTATACTATGACATTTTTTCATGAGCATATTCGACATTCTATACTATGAGTTTTTATTCCACAAAATTAATCGACATACTATACTATGACTTTTTTCATGAAATTTTCGACATACTATACTGACATTTTTTCATAAAAATTTTCGACATACCTTACTATGACTTTTTTCAAGAAAATTTTCGACATACTATACTATGACTTTTTTTCATGAAAGTTTTCGACATTCTTTCTTTGAGTTTTTTTTAAACCACATACTACACTATGACTTTTTTCATGAACATTTTGACATACTATACTGACTTTTTTCATGAAAATTTCGACATACTTAAACGATGACTTTTTTTTTCTCCACAAAATGAATCGACATACTATACTATGAGTTTTTTTCTCACAAAATTATCCGACATACTATACTATGAGTTTTTTTTCCACAAAATTATCCGACATACTATACTATACCTTTTTTCATGAAAATTTTCGACATACTATACTGTGACATTTTTTCATGAAAATTTTAGACATACTATACTGACATTTTTTGATAAACATTTTCGGCATACTATACTGAGTTTTTTTTTTCCACAAAATGTATCGAGATACTACATACTATACTATGAGTTTTTTTTCCACAAAATTATCCGACATACTATACTATGAGTTTTTTTTCCACAAAATTATCCGACATACAATACTATTAGTTTTTTTTCCACAAAATTATCCGTCATACTATACTATGACTTTTTTCATGAAATTTTCGACATACTATACTGAGCTTTTTCTTTCCACAAAATGAATCGTCATACTATACTATGACATTTTTTCCTGAAAATTTTCGACATACTATACTATGAGTTTTTTTTTCCAAAAAATTAGTCGACATACTATACTATACCTTTTTTCGAAATACTATACTGTGACATTTTTTCATGAAAATTTTAGACACACTATACTGACATTTTTTCATGAACATTTTCATCATACTATACTATGAGTTTTTTTTCCACAAAATTATCCGACATACTATTCTGTGAGTTTTTCTTTCCACAAAATTAGTCGACATGTTATACTATACCTTTTTTTCATGAAAATTTTCGACATGCTATACTGTGACATTTTTTCAGGAAAATTTTCGACATTCTATACTACGACTTTTTTTTTAATGAAAATTTTCGACATTCTATACTATGAGTTTTTTTTCCGCAAAATTAATTCTCATACTATACTATGATTTTTTCAGGAAAATTTATTACATACTATAGTATGACTTTTTTTCATGAAAACTTTCGACATACTATACTATGACATTTTTTCATATAAAATTTTCGACATACTATACTATGATATTTTTTGATGAATATTTTCGACATACTATACTATGACTTTTTTTTCATGAAAATTTTTCATATACTATACTGACATTTTTTCATGAAAATTTTCGACATACTATACTATGACATTTTTTCCAGAAAATTAATCTACATACTATACTATGACATTTTTTCATGAAAATTTTCGACATACTATACTATGACTTTTTTTTCATGAAAATTTTCGACATTCTATATTTTGAGTTTTTTTCCACAAAATTTTCCGCAAAATTAATCTACATACAATACTATGACTTTTTCATGAAAATTTTCGATATACTATACTATGACTTTTTTTTCATGAAAGCTTTCGACATTCTTTCTTTGAGTTTTTTTAAACCACATACTATACTATGACTTTTTTCATGGAAATTTTCGACATACTATAGTATGAGATTTTTTTCATGAAAATTTTCGACATACAATACTATGACATTTTTTCATGAAAATTTTCTACATACTATACTATGAATTTTTTTCATTTAAAATTTTCGACATACTATACTATGAATTTTTTCATTAAAATTTTCGACATTCCAAACTATGACTTTTTATTCCACAAAATTAATCAACATACTATACTATGACTTTTTTTTCAAGTAAATGTTCGACTTACTATACTATGACTTTTTTTCATGAAAATGTTCGACATTCTATACTATGACATTTTTTTATGAAAATTTTCGAAATTCTATACTATGACTTTTTTTCCACAAAATTAATCTACATACTATACTATGACTTTTTTCGACATAGTATACTATGAATGTTTTTGCAATTTTTTGACATTATATACACTACAACTTTTTTCAACATACTATACTATGACTTTTTTCATGAAAATTTTTCGTCAAACTATACTAAGTTTTTTTTTTCCACAAAATTTTCGACATACTATACTGACATTTTTTCATGAAAATTTTCGACATACTATGCTATGACTTTTTTCTACACACTGAAGTAGTATAAAATACAAATAACCAAGTAAAGTACAAGTACCTCAAAATTGTACTTAAGTTTAGTTCTTGAGTAAATGTATTTAGTTACTTTCTAAATAATGTGCTTGGAATGAAATCTTTCAGTTTTCTGAATGGTATATTTATAGTTTCAAACCCAAACATCACAAATTGGAAAAGAACAACAGATGAGTCAATCATCGATAACCAATAACGGATCACTCACCGTTGCCCAGCATCAGCGGACCCCTGGCTGTCTGGTGACTCTCTGGCAGTTGAGATCTGCGTGGGCGCATCTGCTTCTTTCTCCCCAGAGTCGAGCTGCCCTCCCTGGGCTCTGCTGTGCTTCAGCACCATGGCTGACAGCCGCTCCTGGATCTCTCTCACTGACCTCTGAGTGGCCTGACAGGCAGCGTGACGCTCAGACAGAAGCACGGACGCATCAAAGTCCAGTTTATCACAACTCTGGATCGCCGGGCAGACACTCTCTCCTGACCCTGTTACACCTCCGTTCACCTCGTCTCCAGGACTGGAGTCAGCAGCTGAGAGGGATAAACTGCTCTGGATCTGGATGGAGTTGCTCCACCATTGTTCGTACAGATGGTGGTAATGGACAAAAGCCTGTAGACTGTTGGCAGCAGCCTTGGGTTCCTCTTCTGTGTGATGAAGTATTTTGGGGTGTTTCCTGGAGCAAACACTGACGTCACCTGATGAAAGAGATGAACAAAATCTAGGTGGTGGTGTGACAGCTCTAGTTACAGCTCGATCAAAGTAATACATTATGGGTGCAACTAATGATCGTTATGATCAAATAATTGTTTAGTCTTCAATATGGCAGAAAATAGTGAAGGATTGCAATCACAGAGCCCAAAGTGACAATTTCAAATGTCTTGTTTTGTCTGGCAAATAGTCCAAAACCCAAAAATATTTTCCTGTTAGTAATGAGGAAATGGACTTAACCATTTTGGAATAATTGTCAAAATATTGCCCTGTCAACATTAGAACATAGCATATACTTGTGTATGCTACTTATAGTGCCTATGTGGTCACAAATGAAATTCTGAGATTTAAATTATGATGTGACCAGTCCCCACAGAGTGTCGCCAACTCAACCAAAACAGATTTTTTTTTTTTTCAAATTGATACTTGATGGTTGAGGACTTTAAATACAAAGTTTAATTTACACTTGATTGTTTCATACTTAAATGACATGTAAAGCCAATATCTGTCTCTAAGAATTAAATGTTGAAAAAATCTTGTGTTGCACCAAATTAGAATACGATTGTTTGATTGGACAGACAGACGTACCGTCGGGGAACAGCAGCTTGCAGAGCTCTGCAGAGACACACAAGTGTCCGGCATCTCTGAACCAGGCCACCGCCTGCCACAGCTCCTTTATCAGCTGTCCGTCATCGTCCAATAACCAGCACAACACAGCACGGGTCAGATGGAGAGATGAATACAGCTGAGCCTGAGGACGAGTGAGACACGAGCACCGACAAAGACAGAAAGACGACAGGACAGTCAGATAAAAGAAAAGTGGCATCGCCAATTTATCCGACGTTCTTCAACTCTGCTCTAACATGCAAGACACTTCTTGTAAATATCAAAATGAGCCCTTTTTAATCAGCGTACATCTGAAAACATACTGTATGAAATCAAGTAAGCAGTCTGAGCACTCTGCACCTGTCTGAGAGGAACGTTGGCGGTGGGTGTTGGACTCTCCACAGACTTCAACTCCTGCAGAAGAGCTCCGACGCTGCGGTGTCCTGCTGACTTTTGTGAAACACCAAACTGCTTCTCCCACACGTCTCTCACTTGGTCCTGGATGCTGATGTGACGCTCACCTGGCGACGCCCACGGGTGGCTGGAGACGCAGGGCTGAGATGCAGCACGAGAGTCTACCAGCGTCACGGCCATCAGCTCAGTGACACAGAGATGCAGCAGGTGCACCTGCAGAGAGTTGAAACAATTCTTTATGTTGAAATCATGATTTCACCTCAGTTTGTCAGTGTCAAATCTGCCTTTTTTGATGTCTCCCTATGAAATTAACCGTAAAGGAATTAACTTCAACTGTTCTTCTTATTCACAATTTGGGAAGAAAATGAACAATGCAGTACATGATGCTCCGACCGGATTTTTAAAGGCTTGAAATGCAGATGATTTGCAGGTGAAGTATATTCTTGGAGAACCCAAATAGTGAGCAGTGGTTCACAACCATTTTGGCTTGTCTTGGGTTGCATGTTATGTTGGGGACTTGCAAGGAATTCATAGAGTGATGTTCCTTTCTCAAACTGACAAAATACAGTAAAAAAAAAAAAAAAAAATGATTTATTTAATATTATTTATTTTCTGTGTTGAAAATGTTTTTGCCACTGACCAGCAGGCTCTCCTGTGAGCTCAGGACCTCCTGGGCTCCGATCCAGTCCTGAGCAGCAGCCAGGTCTTTAGCACACCGCAGCGCCAGCGACTGAGCCAGAGCGACCTCTCCGGAGATTCTCGCTAGACCGGCCGCTGTCCTCAGCGAGGAGACGTCATTCTTCCTGGCGACGACTTTAGCGGCGTCGAAATTGGCACCAGCAGCCAGGTAACTGGGAGACGAGGTAAAACAAACAGGAAAGGACAAGTTGAAATAATGTGTTTATAAATGAATATTAAATGCCGGTTTTAACATGAGAGGGGGACGAGAAGAGGCAATGATTCCATAAATCCTTCCAGCTCTCACCATTTAGCGGCTGCAGAGAAATGTCCGTCCTTCTCCAGCACGCCGGCCCAGCAGGTGTACAGCTCCTTCAGGACGGGCTCGTCTGCCGGCAGCCTGGCTTTGACCAGAGCGACGGCCTCCCTGACACATAACAACACACAAAGATCTCCTCTGTTAGCATTTGAACAAACATCACCTGGAGAAGGCACTGAAAACAAGAGACGTGCCAAGGTCAGCATGACATTTAAAAATGAAAAGAATCGTCTTATTAATTTAAAGGGAAACACCACAAAGCAAATAATCAATAATTGTCCATTAAAAAGTAAAAGATGAAGAAAGCGAACCTGTAGAGCTTGTGAGAGCGCAGCAGGTCGACGGCCTCGTACAGCTTGTTGATTGACAGCAGGTGGGACGCTGCCTTCAGGTACTGCTCCTGCAGACACAGCTGCTTGACGAAGGCCTCGACCGTCCGGCTCCACACCTCGAACCCGGCTGGAGGAGGAAACGCACAAGAATTGCTGCAACATCTGAAAGCCTCCTAATGTTTAATATGAGACTAGCAAGTTAAAATTATGAGAAAGTTAAAAGTATGAGATGTTTATTCAAACGTATTAGATAAATGTCTTATGATATATATTCATTTCAACTTTGCAAGTCTGAATTTTGTCAGTTTAGCTTGTAGTCTCTTATCATTCCTGACTTTTCATCATTTTTCCTGGTAGGAATGTGCTTCCATACAAACATCTCTACCTGAACTCTGACTGTTTGTTAGATTAAAGCTAAAGTCTATCTTTGTGCAACCAGCCTCAGGTACACATCTGAGGCACTTTTATCTAAGAAAACCGTCTGTAAACTGTGGTCAGGAATTTGCATGATCTCTCTATACATAAGATAAAGTGTCAGTGAGTGTTAGCTAAAGGTCAATATTAAACCAATCTTTACCCATGGGAGCGATGGAGAGCAGGTGGTCATTCAGCTCTCCTTTCTCTGTGGCGAGCTGCAGCGCCCCCTCCAGGTCTCCGCTCCACAGCCGCAGGTACACTACGGAGTCGTAGTGACCCGCCTCCACATGACCCTCCTCTGAAGAACAAGAGACAGCAGAGCCAGTGACTGTGTGAATCATGTGCATGTTCAGGGTATCTAAAGGTGTCAGATGTAGCTATGTGCTCATTTTGAAATAATAAAAGGTAAAAATAAACAAAGTAAAGACTATATAATAAATAAATGGAATCTCTGAAGGACATTAACATGATTTGTGTTCATCAGAGAGTGGACATACAACACCAGGCTGAGAAAGACTACATACCTTCTGCCTCAAACATGCGGTACAGAGCCTGTCTGTCAGAGAAGAGGCCCAGATGGAGGTGCTCTCCTTGGCCTGGCACACACCCTGCAGGGGGAGCTGGAAACCACACAGTCCAGTAAATCTCTGTTCTAAACTGTCTTTCTCTGTATTATAATCACTGTGTGAACCAATAAACTGAACCATAGCAGACTGAGCCTCACCACTGCTGTGTTTGACAGAGGCCAGAGTGATGCAGTCTTGCAGCAGATCCTCTTTGGGCCGATGGTCCATGGAGGTACTGAGGGGCAGCATGGAGCGAGGCTTCTTCTTCTTCAACAAGTTTAAGTCTGGAGACACACACCCATACTGTTACACACATAACCGTGTGTATACACCCGATTTCAAAAGCACATTCAGCTATTGTTGATTAAATTAAATAAAAGGCAGAATGTGTAGGATCTGTCTGTAGCGGTTTGTAAACACAAGATTCAAAGTTTCGCTGCAGAACTTCATCCTGGTTCAGCTAGTTTGCTTACACTTCCAAATAAGTGGTCGATCGAAAAAAAAAATAGTTTCCTTTAAATTCAACCATGTTGTACTGGCAAGTTGAAAATATACTCTGGGCACCAAGCAGAAAACCATATTACAAGAAGCACTCATTATGCCGAGTACTAAAATGTAAAGAACAAAAAGTAGTGTGACAGTTGAGATACCCGGAGACGGAGAAAGACGCTGGACCTAATTTCCTCTGCACACCTTTTGTAAGTCATCCTGACGATCTGAACCGTCACTGAACTCCACCAGAAACATGAAGTGAGCTGAGCCGGCGTCAAGGCTGCGGGTAAACAAATAAATGGCTCCTTTTGTTCGTTTGGAAGCCATCAGCAGATTGTTGGCACGGCAACAATCATGTTTATGGCTTGGAAGCCGAGCGACTCGATACGCTAATCAAAATGTCATCTGCCGACAGCTGGTAAAATTAACTTCCCACGTCTAGATTTCCCCGTGAGTGGCTGAAGTGGGGGGAGGTGAGCAGTAAATGTTTTCTCAGCTCATTCAATTACGGAGTCGATTACAAAAAGGGCGTGCAGAGATGTTTGGGCTTTTTCGCTGACTCGCTGGTTTTCGGCGTCCCACCGCCGGCGTTTCTTGCTGGGTCAGAGCGTTCGGAGAAAACAGCAGCAGTTGCTAAGAGTTCATTAGGAACTTACCAAACGACACTGGGGGGACTGGGGGTCCCCAGGCCAATGTATACACCGTTTTTCTGTGATAGGAGCTCGATATCTGAGGAGGCCTGGGAGGAGATGAAGCAGAACAAATGCCCAGTCAGGAATACATGACATAGATAGCTGCAGGACAATGGGACTCAGGGGACTCAAGGGATTATGAGAAAAATCCACTAGGCCCCCAGAGAAAAAACAAGCAAGGGTTTAACTTCATGACTTTCAGAAAAGTCTCCAAACTCAAAGTCCAAATCTCAACAGTCATCCATTTTTGCAGTTAAAAACCATGCGCACGGTCATCTTTAAAAGGTGCCCCGTGGAGTTCTATTGTACACAAACAAAAGTTATGTTTATGTTCAAATTCTCCTACTAAAAATGCATTATGTGCATGCTTGATTCCTTCTTCATAAAACACACAAAGCTGATTTTTTAACATATTAAACGATGCATTCTTTACATCCATGTTAGCATGCTAGCAGTCTTCTTCACTGCTTCCGTTGGCACATTGCAATGCTTCTTTGCGTATTACCGCCACTTACCGTTAATCAGTGGAATGGTGACGACTGTGAATCAGTTAAAAATATTTTGGGTACAGTTTTTTTTTTCTTTCTTAAAAAGGGTAACTTCAGTATTTTTCAACCTGGACAACAATTTGTGAAATTGGTCCAGTATTGAGGAACTGCTACCATCATTTACGTCCACTAAAAGTGCTTGTTTTTGCCATGACAGGCTCTGATTGTTATTATAAGTGTCTGACATTAGAATGGAAAGAGTCTCGCTCAGGGAGAAGTCTCGTTCTGAAATCTGGCGAGGTGACGTGTTGCCGGAAGACAACGGTAGAATAGTGGAATACATCCATGGTGGAAACGCAAGTGCCAGCCGGGCAGAGTTTGTTGTGTTGGAGTACAGAAAGCGTAGCTAAGTGTTATCTACAAGATTTTCAATGTCATGGCTGAATATTTAGATGATTTCACAACGAGACTTCTCCTTGATCGGGACTTGGTCACAATAACAAACAGACCGGATCTAGAGAAAGGTAAAGAGAATGTTTCTATTTCTCTGTAGGGTCCTTTCCATAATGTTGTCAGACACTTATTATAACAATATGAGCCAGTCAGTGGCAAAAACACAAAAACACTTTTAGTGAACTCAATGTTGCATTGACGCTGCTCACTTTCTCTCGCAGCTTGTTTTACGGCTGCCGGTTACAGCGTCATCCCTCAATACTGGACCTATTTCAGAAATTGTTGTCCCCATTAGTCACTTAGACACAAAAACATGGGAAAATAGGGTCCAGGTTGACAAATACTGAATTATCCTTTAAAATCAAGCACAGGACATTTTGAGGAGTAGCTCCGTATACACTAGCAGAAACAAAACGAAAAGCTATTTCATTTCAGTTGGACAAAACCCACCTTAAAGTTGGTTAAAACTTTAAGGTAGGTGAAGATGTGAAGGTGTATGTGTGGACCGGTGTGATAAAGTGTCGGAAACTTAGGGAGATTCAAACCATAAAAAAAAATTCAAATAATAAATCCTACCTGTTTGAGAAGACTTCGTAGATTCCAACTTTACCATCGTCTGTTCCAAAAGACAAGGATCCTTCTTTTTTGGGGTGCCACGCCAGCTGCAGTGAAAGAAAAAGTTTCTTAATGCACTTAATCTCATCTTTGTGTCATGTTAAGAGTTTGTGAAATGAGTAATGGCTGTTGATAACGGCGGACACTTCATCCAAAAACAAACAATTCAAGTCTAACCTAATCACAATCCTCTCCACAAACTTCCTCACAGATGTTCTGCCTGCTCTGAAAACAGATGTGTTGGGTTGATATTAGCTCTTTATTAGATGCCTGATTGCCGTCAACCTCGGACGTGATTCCAGTGAAAAATGAAAGGATGTTTAAACTGATAAATTACAGTCTGATTCATAGAAAGTTAACAAATGTTCCTTTTGAATTTGAAGGCTGTGAGCGGCTGATAGGAGTGTGTGTGGTCTTATCAGCAGCTCACGGGAGGATTTATTAAAAAAAGCAGGCGTTTAGACAGCAGAAAAAAATGTCACTGTTGTCTTTGGTTCTTTTTCTCACTGCTCTGAGACCTGCTAATGCATTTCAGAAAATATCCAGACCCTAACATAGGGACTATATGAAACACAACTATTCTGTAAATTGTTTATCAATTCTGCATGTATCCTACCACAAATAAAAAGATAATTGGGGCTAATTGCTTTGTCACATTTAGTAGAAGTCAAAAAAATTAATAGAAGTTCATCCTTTACGATGACAAACTCACACCGAGATTTAAATCCAAACATCTTACCGCTGTGACCTTGGACTTGATGCCCTGCCAGAAGGACCTGGTGTCGTACTGGTTCTGGGTGGTCAGTGTGTTCCACACCCGGATCATGTTGTCACCGACGCCCAGCGCCAGACACCCTGCACCCACGGGGGAGAAGGTCAGGGCGTAAACGAAACCACCCAGGGTGGGCAGAGTCCAGCAGCAGTCCAGAGAGGCCAGGTCCCAGCATTTAATCTGCAAAACAAAAATACACCACTCCTCCAATAAATCAGCTAGCAGAAAGCTTTCCTTTCAACAAGATGAACCAGCTTTCAATCAAAGGCCCTTTTGTAAACAAAGAAACAAAGACTAAAGATTTTTTTTGCCTCCTTCTAGCTTCAACAAATATTCAAACCTGATGAAACATCAAGGGTGAAGTTCAATAATTAAAAGTGTTGATTTAACATGGCGTATTCTTAGCCAAAATTCTTCGATTCAGGCTTTTCCCTATTCTATAAAACCATAGACTTTGTCTTGAAAAAGGTCAAATATATCCTGTAACACACAGGTTTGGATATTGGAAAGTGTTGAACTTGCTGTGAATGTCAAGCAAGGATCAGGATGAAAGGTAACTGAAACTCTGTCTGATAAATAAGCTGCTGGTAAAGAAAGCAAACATGAAATAAGTAAACTTTTTCTTTAAGTGTAACACCAAAGAAGGTGACCCACCTCTCTGTCCATGGAGGTGCTGATGAGTAGCTCTCTGTCGTCCTGCAGGTGGACTGAACTCATGTTGAAGACGATCCTGCTGTGGTTCTGACCCTCTGAAGATGTCCCAAACAGAGTCCACCTCTGCTTCCCCGTCCTGGTCAAGTCCCACATCACCAACTCACCACTGTGGACACACGTACATACACATACACACACGTATATTCAAATAAGTCAAGTGTATTTATAGCTAATTTAATCAATTGAAGATAAATAGTGTCTGTGTACAGGATGGATGTTATTGTCTCTTGCATGGTCCATTTTTACTGCACTGTGAGTGAGTTTTTGTCCCTGAATTATGGTACATATGGTAGGCATTTATGGTTTATGGCTTATATGGTAGGTCATTTGCTGGTTAAATGGCTAGACGTTTGTGTACCCGAAGCAGCTGGACACAAGCTGTGTTGGTCGTCCCTTTGGCCAGTGGACGTGGAGCCAGAGTCTCTCTTTGACCCCGGGGTCGACTGCAGAGCCTCTTTTCTTCAGATACGGCAGCTTCAGAGTCATCACACCTGCAGGGGGGGGCAGGAGATGAGAGGATACAGAGAAGATTACACAAGATGAACAAGTTCCATCTCTCTTAAAGGACACCAGCAGTGGGATTTTAGTTCTCGGTGGATTTGAGCTGCTTTTTTCAATTGTCTTTAATTTTACTAATTTTATTTTTTAAAGAAGCCCTTTTTTTTTTACCAGTGATCCAATTTTGAACTGGGGAAACAAAGCTAAATTTAGCTTTTGTTGTGCAATGAAATTCATATTGGAGCCTAAAATACATTCAGATATTCTATACCTTTCTCCCTTTTACGTGAACACTGACAGATTGAAAAATCTATTTTGTTTTTTTTCGTCTTTTTTATAATAAATGAATAATTTAATACTCTACTAATTTAATACTTGTAAATGTAATAATGAATGAGCACAAAATCCTGGCTATTTGCAGGTCAAACGTCACATGAATGTCTTACTTTTTCCCTTCGCTGAGCTCCAGATCCTCATCGTCTGGTCTTTGCTCCCAGACGCCAGGTAGCAGCCCTTCTCGTCTCCTGAAGACACTCCACCAGTTGCTAAAAGATGAAAAAGAAAAAAAAAAAATACATATACACTTTTTAAATTACAAGTTTCTGTAACATTTTTTCCTGTCAAAATATAGCTATTTTTGCAGAATTAACACACATTGAAAATGATAAAATAGCTGCTACTGCACTGAGAAATGTTGCTTGCGACACAATCGTGCACCAAAGCAGTGCAGGATTGGTATTTTTTAATGACGGCTACCTTCACTGTCCTCAGGTCTGCTGTAGAGGATATCCTCACTGGCCAGCGGCGACCACGCCAGCGAGTGGATCTCATCGTCGTGTCCACGGAGACGGTGCATCACCTCGCCTTTCTTACTCACATCAATCAGCACGATCATCCCATCTTTGTACCTTAGACAGAACGATGACAGCGAGGTCACAATCACTGATATTTAGATTCTGCTTTGGTATTGCAGCTAAAGGTTGAATTTGACTAAAATTACAAAAATGTTGTCTTCTTTCACCATCTTTGACCACTGAAACAGGGTGTATTCAGATGTGTCTTCAGATGTCAGATTTGAAATACACTATAAGGTTCTATGGGTTCTAGGATTTTTTTTAATTGTTATGTTTTAATGAGGGCTCCAGAGATGTGTTTGGGTTTCTTTCTACAGTTTAGCATAAGGGGTTCCCAATCACAGATGGTTTGTGTCAAAATGAAGAATATCTCAAATCAAATTTAACCCCTGGTATTCATAAAATATAAGACATGTAAGACTTCTAGGACATCTAGTTTCATAACCAAACTAAGCCCCACTGAAACCACTTATCTGTGGTTCAGATTTGAATTTCTGGACTTTGTTTAAAGAGAACCATTTAAAGAGTTGTGATCCAGCAGAGTGAAGTGTGCTCTCTGTGGTCTTCTTACCCCACAGCCACAGAGCTCCAGGTGTGAGGGGAGCAGGTGAGGCAGAAGATGGACCTGGGCTCTGGGAAGAAGCTGGCGGTGTCTCCTGTGTTGTACCAGTGACAGACCACGATGCCCTTCTCATCCCCCGACACCACCAGGTTCTTATCCACCGGAGACCAGTGCACCGCTGCGACCGGGCTCTGTATGTGGGCGGGAAAAACAACTGTAGTGACATCCTGTCGATACTGTATGTCAAATTTATTTTACTAGTCAGGCTCCAGTGGAAAGTTTTAGTGTCTTATGATAGTCAAACCGCTGTTTTCAGGACTTTTACCTCCACAGGAATAGAAATTCAGACCCATTCAGAGCCTGAATCTGTTCTCAAAGATAGAAGCCTAACCATCCAATGCCCTACTTAACCTTGACAACTGTTTAAGAAATGCCCTCGAGAGAGTCATTGAATTGCTGCAGAGGAGAGGCTTGGAAACAAAATGAAGAAGTCGTTGCAGTTTGTCCCCCTGCAGATTAAAAACTGTCCTCCACATTCTTGTCGAGCTCAGAAGGTTAGCTATCTCTCTCCAGACCGGGTCAGCAGCCCACTCACGCCATGACAGCACAAAAATGTGGAACCAAAATGTGTGAGAGTGTAGCTGACAGGCTCATTTATCTGCATCATCACTTCTAAAACTCTGTAGGGAAAGACTGCTTCAGCTTCAGAGCTGAGAAAGCTGCCTCCTGCAGTAGTTCCCTCTGCCGCTGACTGCAGCCTGCGGGTGGCACCAGTGTGACGTGTCGTTTCTGTTGCAATGACACAACAGAGCATGAACGTTAACACTCACCTGATGAGCTGCATGCTCCTTTATAAGAACCTTGTTGTCTGAGTCCCAGAAGCGAACGCTCCCATCACTGGAGGAGCTGACACAGATGTGACTCTGCCCGGCATGCTGACAGAACGAAAAGCACGACACCAAGTCTTTATGGCCGACGAGCTCACCTGGAAAACACAAAGACAGTAGGATATCAGCGTCTTATCATAAAGCAAAGATAGAAAAAAATACAATGTCGATCAGTGTTTCCCAAAGCTGGAGATGACGTCTTCAAATGTCTTGTTTTGTCCACAACTTAAAGATATTCAATTTACTGTCGAAGTGGAGTGAAGAAAACAGAAAATATTCACATTTAAGAAGCTGGATTCAGAGAATTTTGACTTATTCTTTTCTTTAAAAAATACTCAAACCGATTAATCATCAAAATAATTGCTGATTAATTTAATAGTTAACAACTAATCTACTAATTGTCGCAGCTCTAGTGATGTCATCAGGGTTAGGTGGGTTTGGGATTGTGACTTTAAATTTATAACAGAAAGCCTGCATTAGCAACTGGGGGTGTATGTCTAATGACCGATGCTATTGAGCTGCATTATGGGAATTGTAGGATCCAGTGTTTTAGGAGATTCAATCATAATAAAAGTCAAGATGAACCTGACTTTAACTTGTACTCTACTGCTTTGATTTTGACAATTCCTTGTTTAAAATCTGTCTCTCATAGGTCCCCTAACTTTATTAAAGTACACTAATAACTCATTGGAGTAGGCCTACCCCTTTAATTGATTAATTAATTATTCTAAAACCAGTGAAAATGCTCATCATAATTTCCCAAGATGGCGTCTTGAAATTGCTTGTTTTGTCTGACCAAAAGCCTAAAATCTAATTATATTCAGTTTTCTTTTGAGAAGCTGAAACAAGCAAATATTTTTTGGTTGATAAATGACTTGAATGAGTATTACTGAGTATTGAGTATTATTCAGTTTAACTGCTCAATAAATCAGTTTGAAAAGGTCTGTTACTGGAACTTGGGTAGGCCTAGATTTATTTGATTTATTTAAGATTTATTTGGCTTTTCAGTGATTGACTAACTGATTAATCAACTAATAATTTGAGCCAGATCAGATCAGAAATCTGTTTCTCTTTCGGTGAACGACTCCAGGAGCTGAAATCATCACAATTGAGATGATCTGATCACCTGGATTTGGACAAAGAAAACACGCTTGTAACAGAATTTTTAGCCTTACAGAGGCTGGAGGATAAGTACCAGAGTGACCCTGTCTGTGTGTACGTGATGCCCCAGCATTAGCAGAGACAGCAGACTCACCTACGACCCTGCAGGAGGATGCAGACACATCAATCAAATATATTATGTTTTTGGCTCCTACGCCCAGTAAAGCGCTGCTGTTGACATCACTGCAGCGGGAGCAGTACCAGTTGGGCGAGGCGGGAAGCGACCTTTCGTGCATGACGCCTCGGATCGTTTAAAGTTCACTAATACTCCAATAACGTCTGATAAAGCAAAGCGACACTTCTCACATGTTACCTGCACTGTCGTTGCGACTACACTACCGGCCGTACGGCAAGCTGTCGTAAATCCTGCCGGTGCCGAGTACGGAATCCTAGCTGGGTCAAACGACGTCGAGTTCGCTGTTTCAAAACTCAATTAAAGCTTTTATAAAAACCGCCTTTATAATTACTATGACGACAACTTAAAAAAAATAAATATATAAAATGATAATCTATAACCAAACTTAAAAGGTGTTATGCGCAGGGAAGACGACAAATAGCGAAACAAACGTCGCTGTTAACACTGTCAACTTGCGAAAAATATTGTTTAGACATTTCAAATTTATTCCAATTGTTTAGCAGAACCCCAAATGTTTTTTGTTTGTTTATTTGGATTTTCTTTGGTTTTGGTTTTATTCCTCTTTTTTTTCTTTCTTTACAGTTTATTTGTTGTACAATTTACAATTTATTTTTATATTATTTTTATACTGTAAGATATTTTTACAGAACTGTAATGAAACATCTGAACATGTGATTATATTGTATTGAACTTTTGAAATAAAAATTTAAATAAAAAAAAAAAAAAAACACTGTCAACGTAACTACCGTAAAGCGAACACTGTAGCGTCGTAAAAATGCAACATGGCGACTGCAATGAGAGGACGAGGTAAGAGAAATGCAGCCTAATTTTTCCCCAAATGTGCCATGTTATGACATTTATTGTGTCTGCTGACGATGTTTTAACGGATGCATACTTGTTTTCAGGTATGGCTTTTATTAGGAATATATCTGGGGTGCTACACTCAAGGTAAGTACATCGATATTAGTAGAGCATCATAGCTAATCTAGCTATCACTGTCTCTGCAGAAGGACAAATTTTGCCCATGTGATGCTAACTTTTGATTTATCTTACAAGAATAGTCCAAATATAGCCAGATGATTCCACATTAACAACTGAAATGCTTTGAGCCATTTTCACCTTCAAATTGTGATCAAACGACCAGACTGTTATTTATTTTTTCTCATGGCATGTTAATAAGGCTCAGTTCACAGTGTCCAGTAGCACTATACATAGACATACATCAATATAACCTGACATATTACGAACAAACTTAACAGTATTCTGAGATAGGTAGAAAAAGTCCTTATTGCAAAGGGAAAAAAACATGTTCTTAAAGCAGAATGTTTTGGTAGACAGAGACCTGTAGCACCTCCCAGAGGGCAGATCTTAGATTAGATAGTGAGCAGGGTGAGATGGGTCACATATGATTGTACCTGCTGTACAGTAATTCAATCAATGTGCCTATTATTTTGGATGATTTGTCAACTTTTTTTTGTGTGTCTGAGCTCGTACTGCACACATCATGCAACTGAATGTTTCTTTTTTTCCCCCTTCCCTAAACATCTCTCCAGGTTACAGGTTCTGGGTGGCGCTCCTCTGCAGCTCTCATGTCTCCACACCAGCTCCTCACTGGAATCAAAGAACTGGGAGAGGAGGAACCTGACGTTGTATCCACCTCAGCTACCAGATGATTCTCGCAGGCCAGCAGTAAGTCTTTCTGTCTGCTTATAATATGAAGTGAGAGGATGTCCCGGTCAGGTGTCACCTGCAAAATTACAGCGTGTTGTACCTCAGTGGTTCTTTGGATTGCTAACCACAAAGTTATGGACCTATGTATGTGTACAGTTAACATAGGTTTGAGTAAGCTAAGCAATCATTTCCATATCCAGTGCAGAAGTTGTCTCTTGTCTCTACATACATCTGAATACTTTTCTTCTTCAGGAGATCCACCACAGCAGACGGCAGATCAAGTACAGCAAAGACAAGATGTGGTACCTGGCAAAAATGGTGAGACCCACAGCGGAGAATTTCCTCGTCGATATATTATCTTCAAATAAAGTCAAGTAAATCATATCTTTTAAAATTAAAGATTTGGGTTAAAATAGCAGTGATGATGATGAATCTACTCTTGTTAGTTAGCGGGATATTTTAAAAACAGATCTTAATGAAATGTGATGGAAAGTCAGATCATTGGCCATGGACCAAGTCATAAGTGTACCCAGGAATATTTCTAAATTATTTTTTAACATTGTGAGAGAAGGCATTTTTAAACATTTTCACTATTTTGTCATGATCTACTGCACTTAATTGATGAAAAAAATCAATCAGGCATATTTATGTTATAGAGTGCTGCAGGAATGAGTCCTGAAACCCAGAAATGAATTAGCATTTTAGCACTTCCAGTTCCCTCGTCTCAAAGTCAATGGGCTTTTGGTTAAATGCCTGAAATAAGGTCTGTGGTTCACACAAGCTTAAGATATTTTAATGTTTTGTTCTACGGTATAAAATACGTAAGTAGATATCCCACTTCTGAATTTTGAAGCTTTAATGTATCGTTTGCTAACAAGTGGCCAAATTAGACTACTAAACCTCATCATGGCGAACACTAGCCCACCTTTAGCTTAGTGGTGGTGACATGAAGTAGTTTGTTTGTAGCCGAACGTTATCATTTTACTTCTGGCGATTTACATTTAGGCATCAAAAATCCTAAAAGTGGTGTTCATTTGTGGAGATTATCTTGCTGAACAAAACATGTAAGTATCATTAACATTTGTTTGGCCACAGAGTTTATTTTCTGCAATAATCCAAAATCCAATGGAAAAATCCCATTGGCTTTTTGTCGAGGGAACCAGGGCGATGCTAAATTCCGGGTTGGCCTACAAAAACATGTCATCCCTGAAGCACTCTATTGTCTGGCACCCAGGGTCCAGAAATTCACACTTTTCATTATTAAAACAACAAAAATGCATGCCTCTCCATGGCTGTATTAACCCTTGTGAGTTTTAATCTTATCGGTTGCATCTAGCTTAGTCCTGTTGTTCTGTCCATAGACCCACTGTGGTCAGCGTTGACTTAATCATGGTGCTAAAAAAGTGTCTTCCTTGGGTATTTCAACACCCTACTGTCCTAACAGCTGTGGAAGAAATGTTAAATTTGTTGTTTCATCTCACTGTTTGTTCTCCTTCACAGATCCGAGGGATGAGCATCGACGAGGCCATCGCACAGCTGGAGTTCAACGACAAGAAAGGGGCGAAGATCATGAAAGAGGTTCGAAGCTGCATGTTCATCCTTCATTACTGATGGCCAAGATGTGTGTGTGTTTAATAAAATCAGACACCACAGTCACAAAAATATTATCCAATATGAAATATATTAAATATTTATCAAATTCTTGTATGATTTAAACTGTTTCCATTTTCACTGCTCATTTTATTCATTGAGTTGTTGTGTATTCATGCATTATTTTGACATCATCCCCCATCACACCTGTGCACTAGAAGTGTATTTATGGATGTCATAGCTCTTTGTTTGTTTGTTTGTACAGGTTCTTGAGGAAGCTCAGGAGATGGCGGTCAAAAATCACAATGTAGAGTACCAATCCAACCTGTATGTAGGTAAGTGTCTGCAGCACAACAACTGCACATTATTAATATAACATAATCTCCGGCAGCTGGGTGGCTAAGTATTAAAAACAAGTTGAGTCTGCTCTATAAATGATGGTTTTGTTGTTTTTAATTAACAATGTATTAAATGTGAGTTGCTGTTAATGGTCTCTGATAAATGTACAGTTCAACAAGACATTTGGACTAAAAAGCAATGAAATTTTCATCCCATGTAGTGGTGTCTGGGATGACTCAAGACATCCCAACATGAATCACTTTCATTGAGTAGTCTTTGTGACATTCTGTTGACTGACCAAAAAAAAAAAAATAGAAAGACAAGACTGAACACATACCCTTGTTGGTGGAGGTAATAACTGTTTGACATTTTAAATAATCAGTTTAAATATGTAGACTTGAATTGAAATTAAATTCCAAATAAAAAACGTTTGCTTCCCAAAACTACTCGGAGATCTCATTAGTCATCACGTGCTGTCAGCCATTTTGCCAAAACCAGGAAAATAAATTTCAGAATGGGAGAAATGACCTTCAATAGGAGGGTAAAAAGGTAATGATTATTATTTTTTTAAAGCAGTAGATTTCTTTTGAGTTCAGGTGGTGTGCAGAGTAATTTATGTGGAGTTGCAGACGTTATTACAGATAAGCCTAAACTCGGCACAATCTTTGTTATTTTGACCAGTTTTCATTCAAAGGCACCTCTACAAATTGAATGAGTATTCTGTACCTTATCTCTCTCTCTCTCTCTCTCCCTCTCTCTGTTTATCTCATCCCCTCTTTAATCACACACCGTGCCCTGTCGTCTCTCCTCCTGCAGCTGAGTCCTACTCCGGCAAAGGGAAGTACCTGAAGCGGATCCGTTACCACGGCCGGGGGATGTTTGGCATCATGGACAAAGTTTACTGTCACTACTTTGTTAAGCTGGTGGAGGGCCCGCCGCCCAAAACAGAGGAGAAAACGAGCTTCGACCAGGCCAAAGAGTACGTCCAGAACCTCAAGAACCGAACCATCATCCACAGTCTGTAGACCATCTAATAGTATATTTTACTGTATGTCTCTGTGTGTGTGTTTGACATTTGTAAATAAATAAATAAATGAGTGAATGGGTAATGAGACCTTTGCTCATTTTTGGTATTTTCATTGTCTTTTGTTATATTTTGAAATAATATTGACTGCGACCAGTGATGCCGTTTTTAAATAAAGAGATGACTGCTTCAGACATCATAAAGCCCACCACTGTTTAAGAAAAGGCAGTTACTTATGCCATTTTCTGCAATAGGTACCAAATCAAATTTTATCTGACAGATATTACATTTGTGCCTCACATTGCAGGTACACCGCTTCAACTCTTGGACCTATAAGTCCTGGGATATATTTAACAGAGTCTTGTCCAATCAGGCTAATGGATCTTTTAGGCTGTTATTCAGCAAAAGCATACATTCTTTTAAATTTCGTTTTTATAGAAGTTTATTTTTTGTGTGTAATAAATGTTAACTCCAGTAGCAAGTACCAAGTAAAGTTAACAGCAATTCAATATATTTATAATTCATTAATATATAAATGGGGAGGAAATGGTTGGAAATTGGCTGAAACAGAAACAAAAAGAAGAAAAAAAGTTGGAGCAGGAAGGGAGGTCTGCTGCTGGTAGATAGGTGCAGTACATCACAGAAAACGGATAATATGGGGAATTTAATGCAACATCAACAAGTGCAGACAATCAATGCCAGCTTTATTCTTTTTGTTTGCACCGCTGCCAATGTGCATTTTGAGATAACGGTTTACAAGAAAGCAGCAGCTGCACATCTAAACCCACCTAATTCTGAATTGTACATATTGCCTCAGATAACACATTGGTTATAATAACCATGTTGTATTGTGCAGTCATTCCAAAACATTTCTCAGAAGGTGTGTGCTCACCTTGACGGGACCCCGACAGGCTACTCGACCAATTTGAAACAACTCTGGAGCACTCATAAAAGTTTGTTTGTAGGATTTTTACTCTTTCACTTAATTCTAAAACTTCACTTTTAGCAGTCTGATGAATAGTGGCAGGTGTAAACCACTGTAAAACCTGACAGCAAAACTGTCATTTGTAACTGGAGTCCTCTTCCCAGTGCAGCACACAGCAAGTCAGTTTTTGTGCCACACAAAAATAGAGCCCTAAGTGTGTGTCTGCCATACTGTCACAGCTTCACTGTGATGGGTCTGGTAGTTGTGTTAGGGTGACAACAGTGACCACAACTCCTCCCAGGAGTACAAACCTGTCAGCTTCACTGTTCTTCATCCCTTCACTTGGACCACGGCTCTGTGAGGAGCTGGCCTGCAGACATCATCAGGGCTGCCTCAGTGCCTTTATAAAACACAGGAAACGATAAGCTGGGAGTGACTGGTTTCGCTTGGAGGCTTCAGTCTGGCGAAAAGAGGAAGAACTTTTAAAATGAGTTTTCATAGGCAGCAGCAGGCTTCTTTAAAAACACATTTTTTTGGGAAGATATAACAGTAATTGTGTTAATGTTCAACTACACATCACAAAACCTTTTCATGTTTGACTGACATGTAAATTGCTTATTGATTTGATTTTTTGTTGTCCTTGCTTTCTTACCTCAAACTCCTGCAGGATGTAATTATGTTTTCCTTATCCTGGTCTATTTCATGTCCTCATCTATTTATTATTTGCCTTCTCTTGTGGATTTCTCATCATTATTGTCTGTTATTCTGCTAATAAATTGAATTCAGAGGCAAAGAAAACATCCTTAGAGGAACAAACTGGGGAGGAGATGTGAAAAAAAAGTACTCTTTGGGAATTTGTATTTTCTAAAGGTCGCAGTGTTTCGGTGTTGTCGAGGCCCAGAGCTTTGGTCTCTGCTGTTCCTAATTGGCCTTTAGTTTCCTGTTCCTGATGTGAGTGATTCAGATCGTGTATCTGCCTGTCACTACGTCCCTCCAAAGCCCCTGTCAGCTCTGAGCGGCTTTGAGTGTATTTTCATATAAAATGCCATCTGCTGGCCCCAATTTCAGCAAACAAGTGCCCTCAATCTCAGGTTGGAGGCCAGCTCGGTCCCACAGCACAAAGCAGCGTGGACTTCTGAAAAGAGCAAAAATGTTTCATCTTCTTCTTGTTTTCTTTTTTCTCTCTCCCCTCAATAGACTTTCACTACATGAGTGTCTCTATTTACTCCTAATCCCCTCCTAAATGATGATATATTAGCCAAGATTTATTTTAACATTAATATTTTTGAAAATCATCCTATAAATTAGATTATTAAAAAATTCTTACTAAATGAACATCATGCTGTATTGAAGAAGACTTAACGTTTGAGACCATAAATTCATGTTTACAATGTTTTCTGAGGTAATAAATCAAGTGAGAAGTAGAATCATTTTCTCACAGACTTCTATACAATCTGACTTCTTTTTGCAACCAAAGGAGTTGCCCTCTGCTGGCTATTAGCAAGAATGGAAGTTTAAGGCTCTTCTGCATTGACTTTTCAGACCCCGGTGTTGCCCATTGAGACAAACTGAATTATCTCAAGCATATCTTTGGCATTTCTGTACTGAAATGTCTTGTTATTTGCACCCATACTAATAACTCTCGGATAAGCTAATATCAACTGATGATATTGGCCATGCTGGCATATAACAACATAACAATCACGATTGGTCATTTGAGAGTGGGAAGCCAGTGAGGGATCATATAAATATAAGGTGGTCTGGCTCCTGCCAGTGATGGGACAAAACAAATAAACAAAACTGTATTTACACATTTGAATAGCTAACTAACCAAATGTGTCCTTTAAAACAAATTAAAAAAAAATGAAACATTACAACAGTAGTTAGCTTGGATTCTATTGGCTGTTGTTGAGGTGGAGTAAGAACCTTGCACGAAAATCTACGGATGATTGTTTTGTGTCCCACTGAAACTAAGGATGATTGAATGGATCCATGAAGTCAGTAAACTGAGAAATGGTGCATTCAAGAGCTTTGAGAAGTGTTCCAACCACAGAAAATAACAAAATACTGCTTTGACTTTTGTTTTCCACAAACTGAACTCCTTCTCTCTCCAACTGTAATCATGGAAAGACTGAAGCTAAAAACACACACACACACAGATTCGAGTGGTGTATTATCTATACCAATTAGTTGGCATTGTACAGATGATTGCCTCCGCCCGGCGGCTACGGACGCACAGATACACACTGAGACTGAAGTCAAAAATGTTTGGCAAAGCTTTGGCCAATAAACCTGAGAGGCTTGTGGTCCATCTGGGCTTTCCGTCAGAAAAGAGCATGTTTCTGTGAATCGTGCTGGTGGAGCAGCAATACTGCTGATTAATGGATGTGCGAGGGTGAACAACCCCTAGAGAGAATGTGTAGTTTATCGCTCAGCTTTTCTATACTTTAATTGTGACTTTTCATGAAATCACCTCGGTGGATTGCACAACTCAAGCAAGTTTCAATTCTACTTACAGATTTTCATACTATACAGAAAGTAAAAGAAGCCAATTGTTGCCTGGAATGGCAGGAAAAATACATCCAAAAACCAAAAACCTGCACAGAAAGCATTTGCAAATGGACAGCATAAATGTGAAGTATATCGAGGAGTAAAAACTTCACACTGGTATAGTCGTCATGGGACGGTTATCACGACCAGAATATAGGGTTATGCAAGTCAATGACAAACATTTGGATATTACAACACTCACACAATGCTTTACTCATGTTAAATAGATAGTTACACATAAGAACACACAGCATAGGCAGACTGAGTGTGTGATTGTGGTACTGATGACATCACCTTTATCTAACCAGAAAGTCCCTTGAGATAGAAATCTCTTTACCGAGGGAGACCTGGTCAAGACAGCACACAAGTTAGGCTACAGTTAAAAAAAGAAATAAAACACAACCGGAATTACAATCATCAAACCTACAAGGAAGTGTCCCATGAACATTATCCTGACGTGGTGAGCATGAGGAGAGTAGTGAGGAGACTAGTGAGGAAAGACGGTGAGGAAATAGGCTATACAGCACAGACAGAGTAAAGAAGGTTTTTCACAATTTGACAATTTTTTTTTTTGGACAAATTACCAACTCAAGGTCCATGTTTTTCTCAGCCCATTCTCATGTCACGCCCCTTGGCGTGTGATACATACGCACAAGGCACCCTTTAGTGCCAGTAGACACACTGGGCTTTCAATTAACTACATTGTAAACCCATCTGGAGCAACCGAACGCTCAGAGAAAGTGCTCCGGGGGTGTGGTGACGTAGTTTAAACAGTGAAAAGACACACACAGTGCGGGCGGGAGGGGAGGTCGATGGGTCCAACAACACAAGGCTTTCATCCAGGAGACCGCTGTTTGTGTCCTGTGTGTTAAGTTTCACTTTTACTTTCCAATCTGTTGTCCCTGTTCACAATATTAAGTTTCATTTTCACTTTACAAACAAAGTAATTTTAAGCCAAACCATAATGTTTTTTTCCTAAACCTAATTGGTTTGGTTGCCTAAACCTAAATGAGTGTTTTTGCTTGAATTCAAAACGTTAAGCATGTGTTTACTGTGACCATAAAGTGACCCCAAGGGGTCTGACAAAGCCTCAGAATGTGACAAGTTGGGTTGAGAATGTGTTGGTTTTTCCCAGGCTTTCAACGATATCACATGGTCTCCATCAGCAGACTGAGTCTGTTCACTTGTCATGGAGATCAAATAACTAAATGGTTACAAGGCATGCAGCAACATCCCTGGTTTGATTACTGTGACCTTTGTTGTATATCAAGCCCCTCTCTCTCCCAGTGTTTCCTGCCCGCCACTATTGGCTGTCCAATAAATACTAAAATGGCTAAAGGATAATTTTTTTTTTTAAATCCTTATATAACCAACACATGCATACATGCATACTGCAATTACTGTCTTTTGTCAAGAGGTACTGGTGTGGTGAAACATTTATTTCCCTTATTGTGGATTTCATGAGGAGTCACATAAATAATTGATCAAAAATAAGAAACTAAGCTCCTATCCACAGAGGTTGCCCTCCACCATCCCTCCATAGGGATGCCTGCGGTGGAGTTCAGTGGGTACATGAAGTGAATTATGTATTGTCTCATTCCAAGCATGAGTTCATCAAGCAATAAGACAAGAAAACGTGTTACCAGCGTTGGGAATTAACTGGAGGAGAGATTCAAATAGTCTGGGCTTTATTATTCATGACGGGTGAAATTGTGCATCGAAAATATTCTGTACACAAGCGTATGCGCTACACAAACCGTGCCGCCACACATACACACACCTGGATGAAAGAATGGGATGTCATGGTGCTTCCTTTCATTTGTTTTTAATGTCGGTTGTCGGTCAACGTGCTGGGGCGGCCCAGCGGAGGCTCAGATTGAGAA
The DNA here is from genome assembly GCA_916701645.2 of Sebastolobus alascanus. NCBI lineage: Eukaryota > Metazoa > Chordata > Actinopteri > Perciformes > Sebastidae > Sebastolobus > Sebastolobus alascanus. Next base: position 483,701 of record CAKAOJ020000289.1, read on the forward strand.
ACAAATAGAAATCAGAAGCCAGTTGTGTGGGGAGCGCCTCAGGGTGTTATTCATTTCCTTTTAACTTTTCCATTTTTTTCCCCTCACTCTCCTTGTCTCTCTGCGGTGGCGGCGTGCAGAGAACGACAGCCGCAAAATGGTGTTAGCTCCCAAATGAAATCTTCGGCACAAACACCACAGAGCAGGCTGCCTGCTGGCCGCCGCTGGATGCTTTGCCCTTGAGAAACAAATCCAGACACAAAACACTTTGTTAGCTCTCTGGACAGCCTCCAATAAAACCACATTCACCTCTCTTCTCCCGAAAAAAAGCTCACAGTCTTTATCTCTGACAGGGACGCATCTGTTTTGAAAAGAAAAGAAAGGAAGAAAGTAGCAGAAACAAAACTACTTAAGCAATTGTCTATTCTTGTTTCAGTTCAATATTTCAGTTTGAAAATACCAGATGTTAGGCTTTTTTAAAGAGGACCTATGCTATTGTACCTTTTCCCTTTCCTTTAGTGTGTTACATAGTTTTTTATGCATGTAAAAGGTCTGCAAAGTTGCAAAGACTAAAGTCCACGCTACAGTTAGTTACCCACAGAAATACTGCTCCTGAATTGCCTCAAACAGCTCGCTTGAAGTCCTGCCTTTTCGTCTGTAACGTGGTGATGTCACCAAGTAACACATTTGCATAATACCTGCCTAGCGGCTAGTTTGGCACGATCTCAAACACAGCTAGTTAAAGCGGAGCTGGAGTCCGAAGAGTTTGGTTCGGTTGACCAATCATAATAGTGTGGGCCAGCTGACCAAGGTGCTGCAGCACAGCTGCTATGAGAAAAATAAAGCATTTTTTTTAAACATTAAAGCATGTAAACATGTTCTAGCAGGAACCCAAAATACAAGTATGCACCTGAAAATGAGCATTATAGGTCTTCTTTAATACTCCTGATCGCACGCTTCAACACAATACTCCACTTAAATGTTTTTGAGCTTTAGATCTTTTGAGTGTCAAACCTGCGTCTGTAAAAGGTTTACAGTCTCCCTCTTGTTAATAGCAACTGTGGTCACCTTGAATTCATGTCAGCTACAATGTATTCCAGTGGTTTTCACAGCAGAAATAAAGAAACCACCACTGCAGCATAATCCACTTTCCATCTGTATGTTCATCCATCAATCCATCCATTTTCTGCCATTTATCTGGGTCGCAGTTGGCAAAACGGCACACACTTTTGAACAGTCTCTCCTCAAAGGCCTTCATGGTGTTGTACACAAAAAGTGAAAAAAAAGAGACCTTCAGAAAGACATTCAAACCCTGCCGTCTTTCACAGCTCAGCACACCTGGCCAGTTGCTGCGTTTACAAAAATTGTCGGACACAGACCCCCGAGTTCACTGCTGAAAATGGTCTTTCAGATGCTGTTATAGGTGATCCAACAAACACTTTGTTTTAAGCACACTGAGGCTTTGAAAGCAAGGCATTTTCTCCCCGGCCACATCCTCTAGCTCCTCCTGGGGAATCTGGGCTTTTTGTCAGATAAGAGACACGAATAGCCTGGGAACACTTTGGGACTCCGGTGGCCAAATACAATCTCTTCAATGTGTTCTGGGTCTTCCCTGGGGTCTCCTCCTAGTTGGATTTGTCCAAAGTACCTCCTCAGCAGACCTGCGTTTAAACCCTCCAAAACCTTCCTGCTCTGCTTGTCTTAATGCTTTGTTGAAGAACACAAAGCATGGGTGCTATTCTGCAGCTCCCATGGGTGCTGAGCAGCAAAACGTGACTGCATTAACTGACTTTCCTGCAGAGAGGAAGCAAGAGAAAAGTATGCCATTACTATTAGGTGCACAAACTCAAATGAAGCTAAGAGAGGAGACGCTGCTGAAAGCAGATACATGAGAATTAAAATGATGAAGCTTTATTGATCACTGTTGGCAAATTAATTTGATCTAGCAAGTAAGAGGATTAATGAGTTGGAGCCAGGTGGTAAGTGTCATTTTGTGTGAAAATTTTGATCATGTGGAGATGGAGGTGATAAAAATGCAATCCACCAGCCCTTCTGGCTCCACGCTCTCAGGATTCATACTAATAACACATGATATTCAGATTGGAAAACATCTATATCACTGATGAGTGATCATTTTTCATGTTGTCAGTAATTTCCATGAAGATTTTCATGTCCCACCACAGAGTAGATGCATGGTGATATGAGCACCCCTGCATTTTAGCTGCACTGGGTGTCACTGTTGCATCACATCTGAGTCCTCCTGCTCCACACTGCATTTCAGAGGCTTCAGCAGCATCAGCTCAAAGGAGCGTCACGTTCCACAGGATGCAGAGGACGGTTTCCCTTAACATGTCTGCAGACTCCTCCAACGGATCACATCCCACATGAAACCAGAGGCACAGAAACCAATCTGGCACAATCCTGCTGGGTATGTGCGCGGCATGTCTTTCAATTCATCAAGATGAATTTCAATATTTCAATCTGTCACGCATGCTGCAGCGCTCTCGCCTTGGAGCCGTGCAGTGCAGGGACGGTGTGCAGCAGGCTGAGAAAAAAAGTACTATTAAAGACTGTTACAGTAAAATTGACTTTCTGTAATTCTGATACTCTGCGTGTGCATTCCAATATTTCATTACAGCTGTACAATAGTTAATCAAATGTCCAGGCACACAGTCCTGAATGACAAGCACCACTGCATTTGCATTGATGCCAAAACCCCAAAGTGATTCCTCTCCACACAAATCCATCTAAAGCTGAAACAAAGTAAAATGCATTTTACAGTGACAAAGGCACAAATACAAAAATAAATAAATAAATATAAATAAGTTAAGCAAAAAAGTTTGAAGCAGCCTTCTTGCCTCCACCAGGATCCCTTCTCTTAGGGAACAGTGAAGTGGATTTTTTGCATCAACACACAATAAAAGACACTATGTCGTACAGTGGCATTTTTTCCCTGGCAACAGAGAGTTGAAAGACAGAAGTTGTGTCACTCATTCACTATTCACTACTCACTACATGGGGGATTCTATGTAGAGGACTACATGATGTGGCAGATGGCAAAATACTGGCGCACTACTTATCTTTTTATGGTATTTGTGCATGCATAATGGTAGTTGGCTCCTGGTTAGTGACCATCAGTTGTACTTTTTGGCTGGACCGCAGAGGACCAGCCCTACAAACGCAAAAGTCTGTCACTGAGTGAGTGAGTGAGTGAGTGAGTGACTGACTGACTGACTGACTGAGTGATAGAGTTACTTGATTGGTCGGCTGGAGTTGCTGGAGCATCCTCATTGGTCGTTGCTCTTTCAAAATGAAAAGGCGGAGAACAGTTCTGTTTTTATGTTTTACGTGTCAGCGGTTCAATGTAACATTACATAGCGCTGTTGTTGTGCATGTGTTATTGTTTATGCTCGTTTAAGTTACGTTATGTTCGCAAATTTTCGCCTCGCTTTCCTCCATTTCCGCCATGAACTGACTATCTAGCAGCCACACGTCACTACTGCGGTATGAACCCAAAATAAACAGACTGTGCTGTGATTTAATTGCAATAAACGGGTCAAAATAATGCCGAAATAACAACATAAATATATCGATTTGTAAAAAGACCGAATTCATTCTTTGTCAAGTCTGTCCGCAACACAACAAGGAAACAACTTTTAAAATGCTTGTTTTCTGAACGGAGGTCGGATCGATCAACGCCAGGCTGTGATAACACCAGCTGCTCCGTCAACACTCAACATAACGTCATCTAGGCATAAATACGGCAGCGACGTTGTTGTAAACGGATCAAAGTGTGCCGAAATAACTACATAATGATGCTGATTAGTAAAAAGTCTGAATTCATGCTTTGTCGGGTCTGTTACCATGACGACAGGCAAACAACTTTTAAAATGCTTGTTTTCTGAACGGAGTTCGGATCGATCAGCGGCAGGCTGCGTTAACATCGCAGCTGCTCCATTAACACTCCATCTAGGAATAAATACAGCAACAACAACGTCAGTGATGACAGCTGGAATATCTCAACGCTGATAAACTTTTGCAACGTTTGTATATATTGTTACACATCACTTATATGATGAATGCTTTTGATACACATGCTTTCATAAAAATCTGAAATACTTTTAACCTTGCCTAATGTATGTCATGATAATACCTTTTCACCTTCTATACAATGTATAATATACTGACTAGTAAATGTTACCATTTACATTACTGAATGCCATTTGCTTCATTATAAGTTGGCTTTCAATCAAACATTAAGATATAAGTGAAAAAAACTGTTCACAAAACATTATAGATATGACCACTGACTATTTGTGTAAGAATTTAGCTACAAATTCAAAGACTTGACCATACGGTCCAGCCATATACTCGGTTTTGACCGAGTCTTGTTACATTACATTACATAGTTTGTGATAATTTGAGTCAACTGAATTGAGAATTGTATAATAATGCTCACAGTAATGTATAGTGAATTACTTAAGAGACAGACTTCCACTCTTCTGCCTCTAGTAAGGCTGCTGCTTTATTTTATTTTTTTACATCCAACCAGTTATTCTGTTGCTGGTAAACATTCACATCTCAGTGTCCTCCATAATCAACTGCAGGGGGACGGTTGAGGGTACACATCTACTGAACATACAGTATTTTTTCACGTTATTTTTCAAGCCTTCAGTTAATAGTCTGAAGTAGAGAACGACAGAAAACATGACAGAAAGAGAGAGAAGGATGACACAAAACCAATGAATCAAACCAGGGGTGTTGTGATTGTTGGGTTTGTTAGACCAGTAGGTCACCAGGACAGGATAGTATTTATTGAAGGTCTTCAGAATAGAGCTTTTGGGAAATCATCCTGATATATGAAACTTTATTCGATGAAAACACTGAGATTATAAACACGAGTCGTGAGTGATAATTTATTTACTTCTTCTGCCAACCTTGCCTTGCCTGAGAAATTATTACCACGGCAACACGCAATCCATTGACACTGCCTTCACAAACACAAATATTAAATTCCACATATGTTATTCTCAAGCAACATTTTATCTAAAGTCAATAGACAAGTGTGGAGTGTGAAAGGGCAGAGTATAAAACTGTCAATAAAATCCACTTTAAAGGGGACCTATTATGATTTTGTGCTTTTTCCCTTTCCTTTAGTGTGTTATATAGTTGTTTTGTGCTTGTTAAAGGTCTGCAAAGTTACAAAGCCCAAAGTCCACGCCAAAGGGAGTTACTCTCCCCCACAGAAACACTACTCCTGAACTGCCTGAAACACCTTGACTGAAGTCCTGCCTTTTCTTCTGTGACGTGATGATGTCACCAAGTAACACATAGGCATAAGACCTGCCTAGCAGCTAGTTTGGCACACCCTCAAAGAAAGCTAGATAGAGTGGAGCCAAAGAATCTTAAGAGTTTGGTTTGGTTGACCAATCACAACAGTGGGCCAGCTGACCAATCAGAGCAGACTGGGCTTTTTGAGGGGGGGGGGGGGCAGGAGCGAAACAGAGCGTTTCAGACAGAAGGTGAAAAGAGGTGCTGCAGCACAGCCGGTATGAGAAGAGTAAAGCGTTTTTTTGAACATTAAAGCAGGTAAACATGTTCTAGTAGAAACCCAAAATAAAAGTATGCACCTGGAAATTAGCATAATAGGTCCTCTTTAATAACACAGTTTAAGTGACAGCAGGTATTTAAAGGCACAATCTGTGATCGAAATGTCATAAAAGGCTATGGTCAAATCAGATAGAACAAATAATTGAAGATCAGCTGAAACAAGTAATCTTTTTAGCTTTGACTATAAAAATTGAAGGCTGATGAGTCACAGCTGCTGTGTGGTTATGTTAAAATGATGCACCCCCTCCGGCCAGCATTGAATATTCTTTGTAGTAATAAATCGTGGTCATAAATCTGTCCAGCTCTACCTGAATTCAAATCAGCTCTTTAAATGTGATCTATACAGTCTGCCTGTGAGTGAGCTAATTCTGTCCTGAATTTCACTCTGTATTTACACCTACTCGTATTACTTGAATTAGGGCCAAAGTCAGAGGAGCTCATGTTTGTTCCTCGCTGTTGCCGCGGGGAAAGTCACCTGATGCCCGGCGACACTGGAGATCAGAGGCTCTCCGGTCATAAAGCGGCCCATAAACACAGAAACAATCAAGGGAGGACCAGGCGTGTGTGCGTGTGCAGAGAATATACTGAATGTTTGTGTGTATGTGTGTGTGTGTGAAGGCCAGGGGGAACATTATTGCCCACCTCCCTGCCTGAAATTCACTAAAGCTAAACGTTAACTCTGTTCTGAGCCAAACCTTCTTTATTAACAAGGAACATTGCACTTCTATCCAGTTAATGAAATATTGATTTGGAAATTGTATTGTAAGACGACGGAAGGCTTTTAAAGTGCCTTTGCTCAGAGCCAACTTCATCAATTATTATTTTTTAATGGTATTATTTGAAAACGCTCCTAAAGCAGAGAGCTGTTTTCCCCGGGCTCGGCGTGCACTGTGTCCGTGATTGGCGTCATATTTTCGTACCGAGGGAACTCGGGCCCCAGAATGGCTGCATGTTTTTTTAATGAAAGATGTTGGCATCAAACTGAGTTTCATAATGACGACGACAGTGGGACACTGCTGATTTAACGATGTGTTTGTTCCTATTCCAGTCGAACTGGTAAAAGAGAAAAAATAAAAAAAAAGAAGAGAATTAGTCGCATTTCCAAATGTAGTTCACAATCAGCGACTCAGTATAATGGGATTGTGTGTCTCTGGTGTCCGAGCTGGGCCAATTTTGAGAACCTCATGAATCAAAAATGACAAAAATTTGAATGTGTCTGCACTGTAGTATCCATCTGTACAGTACAGATAAGAAACTAATCCAAACCAAATGGAAACCACTTGGTGCCTGAATTTAGTTATTTTGGTATCTGTGTTGAACAGCAGACTTTGGTGGACCTCATGACGCAAACTGTGAGATAAAACTAACCATCACTGCACTGGATTAAAAGCCTAAAATATTTACAACAAAAACATAAACTGGTTCAGTACTGCACTAAAAATGTCCATTTTATTCACCTCTATTGTGCTGGGGTGAAAACTCAGAGACTAATATCTCGCAACCTCATTGCATACAAACTATATACATGGCTAGATACCACAAGCAGTGCCAACACGTTCTCATCACATCCCAGCTTGTCACATACTGTCGATTTGTCACGCCCCTTGGCATCATTTTAGATTTAGGCAACAAAACCACTTATAATTTCGGTTAAATAAGCAGATGATCTTGTATCACACACAAACACCCCCCAAAAACATTTTATAATGGCACTGAACAGGCACATACCCACCTTGCTGAGCACCTGTGAGCATGGATTAAGTATTTAATCCACCAAGATATATGTTGATTAAAACAGCCTTTGGTCCGTGTTGATGAGAGATCTGAAGATGAACCCTCTCCCTCTCCTGCCTGGTGTGCTGCTGTGATGATGTCTGCTTCTTAACAGCTACTCTCAATGATCAAACAAGGCTTTACTAAATGTGTGATACTAGACAGGTTGATCATCTTCACCTTCCTTCTTACAAAATGAAACATGGCCAATACTCCCTCAGATACTGTTGTGTACAGATATGGAACGTCATCAAGAGTTCGGTATCCTTTAAATTTAAAAGGATATTGTCATCACATTTAATTAATGATGTCTAATTATTTATTGATGTGTGTATATGGATGTATATATATGTATGTTTGTGTTTTTATTGGATTGTTGTCTACGGATAGGTTGGTTTTTCTGCTTATTTTGTGTGCTTTTTGTTGTCGTTTATTTTTTTGTTGTATTTTTCTAAATTATGTTAGCTTAGTTTTCTTTTTTCCCTATTTTGTTATTGTTTGCTTTTCTCCTTATTTTGAGGGGAGGTCTGGAGCCTGTGGCTTCTTGACCTCTCCTGTCACATTTCTTGTTGTTTTCATTGTCCAGATTTTATAAAGTCTTATGTGTGTGCAAATAAAATAAAAATAAAAAGCATTTAATATGTACCCTATAAAATAAAACTCCATTGTCCACTGTGGTGGATATTTGTTTTTTTTGACTATACCCAGCAGTATAGAACATCATGAAGACAATCAAATATGCATACATCTACAACCAAAATATTACTTTTATGTAAACTAAGGGACACAATCTGGGAATGAATCTAAAAAAAGTAGTAATATCAGTAATAGCAATGATTACTTAAATCAATGTGATTATACACTGGGTGGGTGCTGTCTTGTAACCTTGGGCCTTATGAAGTTGTTAGCAAACCATCGCTAATTACACATGCAACACTGAGCCATTAGTTTGTATTTGGAGTTATGTTTCTGGCGAGCCAACAATTGTAGGTCCAATATTTTCAATCAACTCCTGAGGGAAATATCTGACTCTTCAGCAGCTAAATGCTCAACTGTGTTTGCCAGCTAATTGCTAACTTTCTCCTTCATGCCAGCCCAGAAAAGACGAACAAGATTTCAGAATGGATGTAGGAACACCCTCATAGACATTTTACCACACAGTGACAAATTGGCAATGTAGAAACAGGCCCAAACTCACTAAGTGGTGATTTTTTTTATTTATCTTTGCATTAGAGGCGGCAATAGCCTAATAAGGTTTCTTTCAGTCACCAATATTGTTTGTGAAGTATACCCGAATTTTGCAGTTTACATGACCAAAGCAGGTACAGAGTGAGCAGCTTTCCATTCATTGGCTGTGCTTTAGTGACTCTGGGCTGCAATGTGTGGATTAGCAGGAGGTCATCATGGTTTATTACACACAGTCCATCAGAGGCGTTTCCATTCAGCCGACCTGTAACACACGTCCAGACTAATCAGCACCACGGACATCGCCTCTCACACTTCACTCAGCTCGACCGTCGCTCCACTCGATTGAAATGCACGACGCTGTTCACACTCCAGTACACTTAGTCCAGCCTTTGTTTTCACTTCATGCCCAGCAGCCACCATTTATTTACCATTGCAATACAAGCTTAAATCTAATTTTATCCACACAGTGCGATTCATTTCTTTGCAGTGACACACAACATACTAAAGACAGCAGCCAGTAAACATTTTGGCATTGAATGCAAGTACAAAATGATCAATTCTGGACCTAAATGTCTTTCTTGCATCAATTCAAAACATCCAAAGCTTTTTTTAGTGTGCATTTTTCATATTATTAACATTATGTACTCATCTGGGAACTTTCCATATGATATATGATCTCTCAGATGACATTTAAGGCATCAGGTATAGATAGGCCCACTGTAGGATTCATGTCTGTTGCATTGCCTTCTTGAAAAGCTTAAACATGTTCCTGGAGTTTTATGTCCACAATCTAATACACATGAGTATCTATATTGTCACTGGAGAGTAGCATTGAACACACTCAACAAGATAAATGATTGTTTTTTTTGTTAGCATTAAAAAGATACAGCTGGCATGAGGCTTATGGTACGTGTCCACAGGATCCGTCCTTTCCATGCTTCCCATTCACTGTCTGTGTAAGCAGCCGTGCAATGCATTCTGGTAGCGTAGTGTTGCCTTTCGACAGACGGACCATCACGTTGGCCGCTCCTCATTTGCATATAGTTGAGGTCTAGGCTACTTTATTCAAATCAGGGGCATCTGGCACGACTGAAAAACTTTTAAACTAGCCGTTGTCGATTAAAATGAAGACAGATTCATTAACTGCATGGCTTATTTCTCGCCTAAAATGTTTTCAGACACAGACATATTTCAGGGAACTATTTTCGTTATATACAAGAAAAAGTCTCCAAACGAGCCACCATGTTGGTTCCGGTTTTAAAGCTCGGAGCAGCAGCCCACGAGTAAAAGCATTCATCCAATCTGGTGCCTAGTGCCTTGTGCCTAGTGGCAGCCCATCAAGCGTCTAATGCTGGGGAGCGACGCGACCCCTTGCAACCAAAAACACCCCTGTGGACATGTACCATAAGGCTGTGCTTCTGTGGCTAAGACTCATGGGATGTGTTGTACTAATGGCTAGCTTAAATAGTGTTCCAGTGTCTAAGAACATAATTTGATTATCCTGATTGGGGAGCTGTTGTTAAGGGAGTATGCCATGTTTAATGTGTCTGAGACCAACTTCTAGTCAAACAATCATAAATCATACATTTTTTAAATTTAATTTCCCTCCTTCCGCTCCTCATTTTGGTATAAAAATCAACTTGCAGAGACTTCAAACTGCGTTCAGCAGCCGTCTCTATCTAAAATTCAGAACGAGAAGTATAGAATTTGGTACATTTTCCTCTCCCGCTGCCATTGTGGGTGGTGAGGGAATTAGTGAGACAGCTGCAAATTCTCCTCTAATTCCAACAACTTCCTCAAACTCTGCAGGCTGTGTGTGTGTGTGTGTGTGTGTGTTCACCTACAGGACCACCACCAGCGATCTACTGGATGTACGAGGGCCCGATGCAGGACCAGATGTTATTGTTGTGTTGCTGCTGCAGAGTCACTCACATTTTCATTAATCATTATCCCAACACCTCTCCTCCCCTCCTCTTAAACAATCCAACATATGGGCTGCCTTGTCTGCCACTGTGCCCACAACAAATGCGGCGCCTGGCCCGCGGTTCATCAAGGTCCCACATGATGAAACAGCCCGAGCAGCTGATCTCCCTCTAATTTAATGATAACTATCACCTGTTCTCCGAGCGCGGCGCCACACTCTAGATGGTGTGTGAGTAATTGGCCTGTGCCTTTTGCTTGATTAATTTGATTGCTACATTTTTCACTGTCCCCTCTCTGGTGATTGCTCTGGCACTACAGGTGCTGGGTTTCATTAATTACGTCCTTAATTGGTTTGGAAATGTTGCAGGCAAGTTTGTTTTGGGGGAAGGTTGCGGTTTGTCGCGAGCGGCAAAACATCTCAGCGTGTTTCTCCCACTTAAAAAGATAAATGAACCTCATCTTTTTAGCAGATTGTGGAGGAGATTCCAGGACGCATCAAATCTCAAGGACAACAAGATGGAGAAGTCTGGAAACTAATATGCATTCTTGTCCTCCGTGATGTGCTTAATGCATTATTTAAAGACTGAAATATGACTCCAAAATAACAGAGTTGACATGTAAAGACAACAGGAGTTAACCAGCTGAGCGAGGATGCATTGATGGTGATCCATTACGACTGGTTGCAACTTCAGCGTGTTTTCCAGAGGTAACAGAGATAAAACACACAACTGTGTGTTTAGGTTGATCATGTGACATCAAACACAAACTGTGTCTTTGTACAGATGCCTCCTTGTTTGAGATGTTTGTTCTGTTCAACATAACTTTTGAGGGCCCCGGGGCAAAACGTGAGGGGGGCAGAGGTCAGGGGGAACAATGTTGGATACTCTTGAGGGGCTGCTACAACGAGCAAAATGATGTCAGTAAAGAAGTGTTGTCTATGCAATAGAAAGGCGCAAATCATTTTGAAATTGGAGCTACATGACCAGAAAAAAACAGACAAAAAGGGTCGTGGTATTCCTAGAACAACACCCAGAATGCACTGGGCTATCCTCCTCCATACACCGTAATTCCTACGCACTTTATTCTGGCTCTTAAAAGCCCCAAATGTCCGATTCGAGCATTACACTATTAAAATTGCTTGCTTCCTTCAGGAGCATTGCCTTCTGCCTTGGTCTACCAGTGGTTGTCTTTGTGTAAGTGAGTAGATAACATGGTGGACAGGCTGTTTTGATTTTGGATTTTGGAGTGGTGAGGAGCCGCCCTTCTCTCTGTGGAGGAGGGCACATTAGCTGGTAAATGTGGGGAGCTCTGGGTGCTGGCAACATGGAGGGAAGTTAAACATTGTCTATTTCCATGTACTACCCATATTGTAATGATACAAAGCTAGTTGAAAAGTGGCAAAAGTCTCCCATTTAGGTGGAGAAGCTAGCTAACACCTTTGCTAGCTCAGCTATGTGTGACGCTTGTCTTGTGCATCATAGCTGTCCCTCAGGAGTCTCCTGAAGCAATGATGATGCTAAAGACGCTCCAACATCTGAGATTTGACAGTCGGCTAACCAACAGCAAATTTTGGGATGCAAGAAAAGATTAAAACTTAAATATCCATGTAACTCGAAGTCCACGTCCATGTTTGCTTATTGGTTGGATGGGCACTGTGTAAAAATTAACCCTGAAGGGGCCGTTCTCCTGCCTCACAATTATTTCTGCAAAGAGTCTGGAGTCAGTGATGGTAAAATGATCAACAGCTGTGTCTTTCCATGATGGGATATCCATTACGCTTTAATTTGGTATCAGTGGAGGCTTTTTGCCTTCACTTGTTTTTGATGTAGCAGTGGTGAAACAAAGGTGTTCACTTCTCAGATTCAAACAGGTGACCAGTTGCCTGCAGTGGATGCTATCATGCTGCAGTTACATGGCAATGTTGGTATTTTTTTTGCTTTACAGTGTTATAGTTTATTGGTAGCTCAGTGGGCAAATAGTTCCCAACCTGGGGGTTGGTTCAGACCCTCACAGTTGATCGTTAAATGCACCATGAGCGTGTGCAGAGATTGATATTGATTTTTCTGACAATCTAATGGTGATCAACTTGTAAGACATACAGCACCAACAGGCTCATAAACACAGAGCTTTGGTTATATTGGTTATATGGGGGGATGTTTACTCTGAGGTGTATTTTTAATGTCAAACTTGAGAGTGATAAAGGTTTATATGTGCTTTGATTGTCAGGCAGTATCTCTGTTATTATTCGAGCAGACATTTAGAGCATCTCAACAAGGCTCGACCAGATCTCTTTACAGGTATCTGCCTCTCCTTCACGACCTCAGTCTGTCCTTGTGATTCTCTCCCCTCTCTGAGGTTCCTCTTTCCATTTGTCTCCATAATTTTCTCTCATCTCTTTACAAAAGTGTCTACTAGTTTTGATTCATTTGACTATGTACCAGATCTGCAGACTTACATACTGCCTCCAATAAATCAAGCTTTACACTGGTTGACAACAACCTGGAAAGGTTTGCAGCGAGGCCTGTGGAAAACTGTGGATGACACTTTCATTTCATTTTTTTGGTGTTTTACGCAACACAAACAAATCCATTGACATTCATTGGGATGGGTACTGTCATGGTAGCACAAATCTCACAACAGCAGCAAATAAAACCCAAACTATGTGCACGGCTAGATAGCATCAAATTGCTGGCACTACACTTCACACAGGACTACAGAGAGTTCAGATTGAATCTGAAGAAAATTTTCGCCTCATTTTATCAGGATGGATTTGACCACCTGACTGTTTGTTGTGCAGTTTTTTCCCCACAAACAGCCAATACACCCACTGTACAGATGTTGGTTAGAAAACGCTGTGTGTTTGCGTGTGTGTGTGCGAGAGAGAAAGCTCCGACTCTCAGACTGATCTCAAAGCTCTCAAAAGAAACTCCAACTTTTTTCTGTCATTTTCCTCCAGTTTCTCTCCCTTCTTCTTACTGTGCAGTACAGTCACACATTTTTGGAAAAAGTTAGAATTTTTGTGCCACCTACTGTAGATCAATTCTTGGTCTGTTTGTGTCCACTTGTGTCTTTCTATTGATTTAGAACAACATTCAACCTCTAAAATTCTCTTTGCGTTTAGTCTGAACACATGAGGATCGGCTGCTGCACATTTACATTTTTCCTTGGATGAACCTATACCATCACTTTACATTCATCTGTGGTGAAACAATGAGGAGGAAGAAGAATAGTGTGTGTGAAATATGCTGCAGGGGCTGTTGCAGCGTGGATGCAGGAATGTTTTTGTTTTTTTTGGAGCTACCACCATATGTGGAAAACCCCAAGCCTGGATCGATGCACCCTTTCCCCACAGTCTAAATTGGATGGTCGGGGATTGATTCATCTGAGAGCTCAACGAGAGCTCTGTGCTGCTGAAGAGACCTTTACTCCTCATCTGCACCACACACATACAGTAGGTATGCACTTACACACTCAACCTGTGCGGCATTTTAACTGCACCTAATCATGTAATGTGCTCTGTCTAGACACCTGGATCCTCTACAGGCTGGTCTCGGTAATGGATCTGCACTTGACCCTGAGTGTAAGGCTGTGTGTATGTGCAAATGGTCATTTGTCTGGCCTGGCCTGCACTGACACCTTGCAACGTGACCTCATCCCTACTCGTCATATTTTGCCGCTTGGTCAGAATCCCTCGGCGTCGTTGCAGCCTTTTGCATAGTATCTTTACGCTGAGGTTCGCGCGTGTTTTTTTTGAGAAGTGTTTGCGGTAAACGCGGTTAGGTTGAGGCAACAAAACATCATGGTTTGGCTTAAATAAATATGCTTGACATAACATAATGTGACTCAGTGGCGTAGCATCATGTAACATAACGTCGTCAGTAAAAATCACTCAACTTTTGGTTTCATACGGGACACGAACACCCGTCCCATGGGTTCTGTGTTTGTTCAGCCCGTTCTCATTCCTAGGGCGCCAAATACTGAGGCTTTGTCAAGGCATCATTTAGTTCCTGTATGAGACGCACCGAGCTTTCCATCAACTGCATTGTAAGCCCGTCCGAGGCAACACAACTAACGCTCAGAGAAAGTGCGCTGGGAGTGTGGTGACGTAGTTTAAAGAGCAAAAAAAGACACACACAGGGCGGGCGGGAGGGGAGGTAGATGTTTCCAACAAACACAAGGCTTTCATCCTGGAGAGCGCTGTTGGTGTCCAGTGCGTTAAGTTTCACTTCTATGTTACAATCAGCTGTTCGTTTGTGTCCTGTGTTCACAACGTTCAGTTTCATTTTCACTTTACAAACGTAGTAAATTTAAGCCCAACCATGTTGTTTTCTTCCTAAACCTAACTAAGTGGTTTTGTTGCGAAAACCTAAGGTGACGCCAGGGGCATTACAAAGCCGCAGTTGGCTATGTGATGAGTTGGGATGAGAACGTGTTGGTTTGTTTTATAATGACGTGGATGGGTTTACACTGGAGTTAGTTTAAAGCCTCATACAGACGCTAAAGGGTGCCTTGCGCGTCTGTATCAAGACACCGAGGGCCACTGCCAAAGCGTCGGTATTTGACTTGCACTTTCTTCGGAGGAGGGAAGCTTAACTTGCTGTCTCACACACAGTCACTATACAGATACAGCCAATGTTAAAATCCCACATTGAACTGATTTATTTAGTTTTCTCAAAATCTCAGCCTCAGATTTCGAAACAGAGATGTCATGAGTGTCTTAAACATATTGCATTGTTTTGCAGTAGCTGTCATGTAGGCCTCATTTATTTTAAACACCATGATGACAAACACGTTTTGTTCACACGCTTTGCCAGTTAATCACGGTATCAGTGGTGCATTCATTGTGTTTGGGAACATTAGTGTATGTTTGGGGGTTGAGGCAGGGTTAATGGATTCATACTGTGTGACCTCTTTTATATAACCTTGATAGTAAGCACTGCAATTCCTCAAGTTCTGTCTCAGTGTTACATGTAGGATAACACTTGTCTGCATTATACTTAGGAGATGTTTTGCAGCTATATTAAATATCAAGCTAGCTAGTATTGGAATGGTAAATATGATGTACGAAAACCAACCAAAACAAACAGGGGGCCAGGCTTACCTATGCTGTATATGTAGTAAACATTGGATGATACACGTGTAGGCTACAGAGAAAAAGCTCATTCTTTATTCAACTTGTGTTTGCATAAATTAGTGTTACAATCATGAGTAGTCCCGGTGTCTCAGTGCATAATATATGATGATTTAACAGAGAGGAAAATATACTCCATTTTATCTTGCTTCAGTGTGAAGTATTTTGCTGTCTTTGATGTGGATGAAAAAGGTAAAATGATGCGTGCTTTCTCTTGAATATCAATAGAGGCAATTAGTGTTGTTGGAGCTGAAAGAACAGAGAGAAATGTCAAAAAGTAAAGGCCTGGTAATCTCGTGTTGTTAATGGCTCTGGATAATGTTTTCTCCCTGATTCTGTGAAAATACCTGGTATTTTTGCCTTTGGATGTCTTTAGCATCCATTACCTTGTTTTCAGCTGAGAAGGACTTTGTGTTGTACCGAGCAAAGTCATTATGTTCACTCCTTGTTCTGAGTTTACTGTTGCATGTAGCCGTTAAGGTGGCTGTTTGTGGGTCTGCCATTCAACAACGCAGACAGTCCTCTAAGGTTGAAAAGGACGTTCTGGGGAGCTGCTTTTTATTTATACCTGCTTCTCTCTCTCTCAAAGCCACCGGCTAACAACAATCAGATCAGCTTTCAGACTGCAGATAACCAGCACGCATCACAACAGCAGCAACCAACCAGAACTGCGACGCTGCTGCTGCTGCTGCTGAGCATCCATTGATTTCTGTGGGTTTTGTCCGTCCTTCTGTAAAGCTGCTCCTGTCACACTCAGTCTAAGCAGCGATGGCACCCCCAGTCTCCAGCAGGAGCCTCCGTGGAGCCCGCCGGACTCCGGCCTGTCACAAGCTGTTTAGGAGGCTGCGGACGGCGCCAGCCTTTAATCAGCTTCAGGGTCTCCATCGTTCGGCTCTCGGCCGCCGACATGCTGATACAGACAATCCAATCACCCACAATGCCCGTCAAAAGACGAGGAGCTGGTGCCGCTGCTGACTTTTCTGGTTGTTCTCTTTCTCAGATGCTCCTGGGAAGAAAGCCGTGGAGTTGATCACAGAGTCAGTGGAAATTAAAAGTAAATGAAGCTGATTGGTTTTTACAGGCGGGCATCTATCTATCCTATATGCTCTCTTCCCCATAGGCTACTATTAATAATGAATTCAAGTAAATGACAATAAAAACACACAATTACAAAAAATGCAACAGTATCAGTAGCCACTTTTAGACATGGCAGGGATGGTGGCAGCTATCTGGGCAATCCGTTTTAAAGGAGACATGTATGTAGATGTAGTCTGTACTGACTGCAGTGCAAATGCATCTGCATAAATATGCAAATAAAGTGTGTGTAAAATAAAGAGCAACAGCTTATAGTGGGTGGGACGGTACGTGGATGAGTCCAACAAACACAGGACTTTCAAGCAGAAGACTGATGTTCAAGACTGGTGTTCGTGTCCCAATGTGTTGTTTTGAAATTATGTAGTGACGTTTGTGATGTGTTTTATGTACTTATGTTACATTGTTTACATACGTACTTTACTTAGTTTATGATGCCTTTCCTAAACTTAACTTTGTGGTTTTGTTGCCTAACCCTAACCAGGACAGTTTAATGGTAACAATGTGGCGTTAAATGACATGCGAAAAGCCTAAACTGTGTTATCACGACACGCGGTAATGTCATGCTATATTGTAATCCAAGCTTCTCCGTGCTTTTGACATAGCAGGCCCTTTAGCACTCATGTTAGTGCATGTGAGCGTGCCCCACTGGCTAACTCATGGCCGCCTCTCTGCACTGCTCTGACAGACGGTGTCCTCGCGGAAGCGCCCACCCTCCAGTTCCCCTTTTGTTTGCGCTGTTGCTGTTGTTTGCACAGTTAGCGTTGTTAGCACTGTTAGTTGCGAGATGCTGGCTCAACCGTTGCCATGCTGAGAGAAATTCAGAGCATTCAGAGATATGCAGAAGATCCTGAAGATGGTTATCTGCACACCTTCCATGTATTAATCTATCTTCTGACCATGGCGCCCCTTTGTTAAGGCAATGAGCCAGCAGTTCTTTTGAGCACCAGCAATGAGAACAACAGTCACTTGAAACAGAAACTTGGTTCAGCTCTGTTTTTCATGTTATTTTTCCAGCTTGACTATATAAATGGTACAAAAATGATTGCTTTACCAATGAACTCAGAGACAAAGAAGAAACAACAAGAAAAACACAATCAATAAGCAGCAGCCAGCTGTAAATACCACCTGGTCAGAACCAACTAAACATTAGCAAAGATCAGACAAATTGAACAATTAAAGTTGCCAATAAATAAAGCAACATGAAGTTCCACCAATAGGCTTTAACTCTACAATATCTCCACACGGTAACAGTTAACCCAACTAGGGCAGGAAGGAAAAAGAAAACACAAAGTACAAAGAAGAAGAGCCCGCTGCTTTTCCCTCCTTCAAATCCCACTTGGTATAGTCCAGATTGCGAACACCTGGTAGAGCATGAAGCGTTCAAGAGCCCCAACTGTGAAGTGGAATCAAAGCAGTGCAGTGTGTCATCTGCTCCCATTAAAGTTTTATGTTAAACAACTCATGTTCAAAGTTCTGATTAAGCTTCTTTTTTGTTAAGGAAGGACAAAACTAAAAGACTGACCTCATTTTAAAGTTGTGTTTTCTTTGGGTTCTGCAGCCTTTTAGACCGGTATCACAAAGCAGCCATTCAGTTTGTGCAATTACCCCACCTTTGTATTAAAAAAGGTCCAAAAGGTTGATGCAGAAAAACAGTGCTTCAAAGATGGTACAAGCAGCCAAATCTTAAAGTGCATTAGAGCCAAAGATCTGCCCGGAGTTTTAATTAATAGAAAAAAATATATGCAAACAAGGCTTTTGTCTCAGGAACATGATGCACCTACAGATGTAGCAGTTGCGGTCTATTGCTCTGCATCAGTTTGGATGGAAGTTGCCGTGAATAATCTGAAGCATAGCTGGCAGAGTTATACAGTAAGTGCGTCACAGCTTCTCTCTACACTTAGACAGAAGTGAACTTGTGCTCCCACACAAATGTTGCGTCCTCAGGGTCCAATTAATAACCAAAGGGATCGTCCTTTCGATCTGGACGGTAGCGTAGCGGTCATGTTGCTTTAAGTCACACAGCGATGCTGGAGTTCTGTATTTTCAAAGGACCGCAGCATGGTGCCCTGCAGACCATACACTGTGCTACGCCCCCTGGCAATATGACACGAAGGCACATACCAAACAATCAAAATGTGATGCTTTGTTTTATCTTGATATCCTTGTACACTGGTGTTAAGGCCATCATTAGCCCTGTGTGAAAAAACGCAGCACCTTCATTCATGTCAGCGGGACTACTGCGTTGAAACTAATGGAGAATGGCTCCTCATGTGAATGCTTTCAACTTTTATTTATATGGAATATGTTGAAAGGAGCCCCTCAAATGTGAGTACTCAACATAATAAAAATCCCTACATTTGTACTGCTTATTCTAGGGCATTTTCTACCATTTTTCAAAATAAAAAACAGTAGTTCGATGTGCCCAAAGAGTAAATACAGTATGATAAGAAAAACTCACTTGCCAGCCAAACGGTTTGACCGATTTTGAAAATTTCTTCTGATTTGTGCTGGAAATTTAAAATGTCAGTCACAGGCACAAATGGGTTAAGGTCGACCAAGGCTGCACAATGTTTCAGGAAACTTCTTTGCACTTTTGTCTCATATTAAGCGCAGTGAGGACATCTTATATGAATCATGAGCTGCAGTGAAAAAAACTCTCTGAATGGACGATATAGTTCGTCCTGGATTAGAGATATTAACAAGAAACTTATCAAGCATGAGTGGAAAAAAAATCTTTTACTGCAACTTACTTTCCAAGCAGCCATCATGAACGTATGAACCACAGTGTAGGCTATAATCAGGCATTAAAATGGAGTACATTATGGCACAGAGAGTGCGAGAGAAATGAGAGTGAGACTGAAGGAAAGAGCAAACTTAAGGAAAGAGAGACTTTAATCAGAGACCCAGAAGAAACCAGAGAAAGAAATAATGAAGGAAAGAAGTGGAGGAGGAGGAGGAGGACACAATTCCTTCCATTATTTCATCCAGCAAGAGGAGAGAGCCCTCTGATTGAAATAATACATTCGGAGTGTTAGTAATGCCACCTTAAGTGCTGCTGGAGGAGTGGGGAGAATTAATTGCCTCCCTGACTCGATCTCAGCCAATCACATTATCCCCTGATTTATGAAACAACAGGCCTGAACGCCGCCGTAACCTTGAGACCAAGAGGTGCTGACTAAAACTGGATCTCTGTGGAATTCTAATGATAAAATCACTTTTCAATCTGAATATTATCATACTATCGGTGATGAAATGTTATATATATATTCTAGTGTTCTTTGTATGTTGTTTCTAAGCCTTTGGGCATCATGTTTTAGATTATTGGTTTGGTTTCATTCACTCACAACAATATAGAGCACACATAAAACATAAGATAATAAAAATCAATAAATAGCATGAAACACAGTCAGCTGTGTCTGTTGGATGCATCAGTGGACTCTCACCTGTACTTGTGTTGATTTTATCAGCACTGCATCGCAGCAGCTTGAGAATAACTGCTGGTTAACATGTAGTATTTATGAGCCCAGATTAAATCACTATTTCATACTTGTTTTGTTGTCTGACAACAGAAACAGAAAAAAAACAAAACAATATGTTAATGAGAACAACCAAATAGCTGAATTAAAATACAGGACAGGTGATCATAGAGAGCAGGAGGGGACAACAGATGTTTAACGGGCTGAGACTCAGCAGAGTAACCGGTCTGGATCTGTCCCACTCCTTACCAGATGTTGGCTGTGATGCACGGGTCTGTTGTTTGCCAACTAAAAAGAGGACGTGGGAAGAATAGATTAGGTTATTTTTCTATTGTTCAGGTGTTTCACTGTGGACAGAGATGTTTCCAAAAACCTAGAAACGCTAGTGGATGTCATTTTCACACAAAAGTGAAATTTGAATAAGATAGATAGCTTTGTGTAGGCATTGTGAAAGTTTATGCTGTCACCAACACATTTTCACTCACAACTTGTCAAATGCTGATGCCAACCCTGTCTCCTACAAAGTTACGTTCCTATACAACTAAACTGCATTCTCAATTACGTTTCGAGGAAAACATATTTCCTCCCAGATTATGGTTGCAGTTTTAAACACGTGGTTAACATTATATATTGAAACAAAACAAAACAAAATCACACTACTTAGTTAGGTTTAGGCAACAAAACTACTTGGCTAGGTTTAATAAAAAAACATCATGGCTTGGCTTAAAATGACTACGTTTAACATGGGACACAAACGGCGGTCTCCTGGGTCAAAGTCCTGTGTTTGTTTGACCCGTCCATCACCACTCCCGCTTATTCATAGTAGACTTTTCTCGCTTGTTATACTTGTTATTGTACCACGTAACTTTATACGATATATTACGTCACCTGCTCTGCGCATCGCTCAATTTTCGTCGTTACATGCATATTGTCTTTTCAACATAAACTTCCATGTGCACAGGAAACGTACAGTTCCGTAACTTATGTACACGGCCTTAGTTAAGTACGTAAGTTATGTAACAAAACTATGGTAAAATAAGTCAATGTTGATGGTTTCATATGGGACACGAACAGCGGTCTCCTGGTAAAAGTCTGTTTTTGTTTGACTTAACCATCTACCCCAACCTCCCCTCTAAGCGGACTTTCTTGCTCTTAATACTACATCAGTTGCTCTGACTGTCTAATAATGACACAGATGGGTTTACATTGGA
This sequence comes from Sebastolobus alascanus, assembly GCA_916701645.2. NCBI lineage: Eukaryota > Metazoa > Chordata > Actinopteri > Perciformes > Sebastidae > Sebastolobus > Sebastolobus alascanus. Next base: position 505,087 of record CAKAOJ020000289.1, read on the forward strand.
GTTAGTTGAAAGCCCGGTGCATCTCATACGGATGCTAAAGGGTACCTCGGTGCTTCGGTATCAGACACCGAGGGCCACTGACCAAGCGTCGGTATTTCCCGAGTTGGGAGTGAGAACGGGGCTGTGCATTTGCTGTCTTTGGTGAATAAATACTCCACAAACTGTCCAGTAGCGCTCAATCTAAACTCACCACATAAAACATTCTAAACCTCAGGTTCAGACCAGAGAATCAGTCTATGGTTGATACTTTCAGGAGTCACTCTGACTTATCGGGTACATTATATTCACTGGCACATTAGCTCATAATTAAATCACATAATATTGAGATTTAATTAATTGCACAGCCTGATGTAAATATAGTTAGAGGTGGTTAGGATAAAATAAATAAAATCCTCACAATCTCTCCCTACTCCCGTTCTCTTTCCTCCTTTCTCTTATTTGCTCTCTGTCTTCTCTCTCTCTCTCTCTGTAAATTGTGGTTCCCCATGGCTCTCCGTTTGAATTAAGCAATTCAACTGATTGCAATTACACACTGTCAAGGGCTCTCATATCACTTTGATTGAATAACAATTTTAATTCAATACCACCCCTTAACAAATTTCCTTCCATTTTATACAATATGGCGGGAGTCAGTTGCAATTTTCCTTACACAACTGTCACGTTTTTTCCTTTTTTAAACCACGCTGTTCTTTTTTTTTTCTTCCTTCAGGAAGTAGAGTCCACAGTCTTCCCAGTTTAGCCACGGCTGATCATAATAAAACTTACCATGATCCGTCATGAAAGGCCAGCGTTCCCCTGCGGGATACAGTATTATCGGAGTGACATTTGCGCCCTCATGCTCCCAGTTTGCTTCCAGTTTCCAGCTCTCACTCACCATTATCTTTATGGTCATCTATTTAGAGAAACCTACAGGGAAAGGAAATTAAATTTAGCCCCCCACTGTGTGCTTCCTCTTCCTGCTGCTTTCGGTGGGAACCAATGCGTCTTGACAGTCAAAGGCCCCTTTCAGCCATTTCATTACGTAAATGTGATGGCAATTTTATAAGTCGTTCTCATGTTTGAATAAGCACACAACACACATTTTTTTATTAAAAGTCGTATCGTTACTGTTATCTCGCAATTGTCATGATGAAAGATTAGAATAATTGAAGCTGTGATAACTTTCCAGAGATGTAAAATCCTGTCTCAGGATAATCTTACCCTTTATGTAACCTTTATGCTGTGTTTTTGCCTTTAAACTGATGGACCTATTACTCAAACTGGACCCTTCCCGGATCATATTTCATGTGTCACAGGTGCCTGAATCAACACGCCCTCACCAACACAACCCTTTTTGTTTATGTGCACCCAAGTTTTTGCTTTTTTGCAGAATGAGGGAGAAGCTTAGAAGTCTGGGTGTGGATTTCTCTTCCCTCTTCTGTCACTGACAAAAGGTCGAAGAGCAAAACGTGTCCAGTCCAGGTTTGATGACGCTGACCTTTTCCCTGGCCATCCCCTGAACTTAAGCCTGAATTTCAGATGAGCTCATATATGCAGTATTCAGCTGAGTCTCATCACCCTCCTGATGTTCTGGAGACCACTGACTCATCCAGAGCTCCTACTCCCCATCAGCACCAGACTGATTATATTTATTTACCTACACATAATTGCTTTATGTACTGTAATATTTCCTAATGTACAAAGAATAAAAAAATGCCCTCTCTCTTTCAACAAAGCTCTGTTTTTGTCGCTCTCTCTGTAGAGAGGAGGACTGGGAATCCACTAATAATATCCACAAGGATATCATCTTAAAAATCAATGACTGGTTCCCTTGAAGGGGAGATGAGATGGCATGATATCAGCGGATGCTGTCAGCGAGAGGAGTGTGACCTCTGAGCCTCTGAGAGTCCACTGTCTTCATTAACAGTCAGGTAAATATGTTATTATGGCCCAAGGCAGCTGCTCACTTCCACCTGAGCAAGGAGCTTGGGTTGCCTGGGGCAACTATGAGCCCAGCATGTGAAATGGGCTCCAGTCCATGAAAATATTTTTGTAGTATTTTGTGTTTGTTTCTGTCAGTTTGCAGTCATGAAGATTATGATTTTCTTTCTATTGCAAAGTTTTGTCCTATCGGTAGTCCTCCTTCCAACTTTTTCTCCTTCGCTTTGTATGCCTGTTGACTTCTCTCTCTTCCTCTCCTCTGCCCTCCCCCGTCTCTCTTGCTCTGTATGTATTTTTCTCACTCTGACTTTCTCTCTTTCAATCTCCTTGTTTTGCTTTTCATTTATTGCCTTGGTTGATCCACAAGGATCAGCCTATTGTTATGGAAATCCTTGGCTGAAGTGGCATGGGAACACATTTACAGTCTTTTAGAGCTTGAACTGAATAACTTTCTCTATGAAACAACATGGGTATTTTATTAGCTTATGATTAAGTATTTTAAAATCAGTTTTAAAGTCCTTACGTGAAGATTTTTTACATGATTATAGTGTCAATCAAATATAGAAGAATAAGATGTGGTTTGGCAATCGTACAGGTTGTAAACAAGCAGACAATTTAGACAGATTAGCTGCGTTGGTAATAATTCCTCAGCACACAGACTTTCAGACAAACTGAAAGTTTGTTTTCTCTTCCAAATAAATTTTGCTACCCTGGGGATTTGTTACAACCTGTCTGATGATATTTGTCGCCCCGTTGAACCTATTTTTAGTGATGTTGCAGAATTCAGAGATCTCAGCAATGGCTTTGGTGAATGCAACGTTATTATAACCGAACCGAACGGATGGTCAGAGATGCCAAAATAAAATTGAAGTTGTAATAAACTGTAGTTATGCTTTGTTTGAATATTCCTACACATACAGTAGATAAATGTGATATGATGAATGGAGACAAATAAATACAAATGCAACATTATTCACGGAAAACTGGACAGAAGAGTCAATGCACTGGAGATATTCAAGTTAGAGGCATTAAAAATACCGTATGTCTTCCAGTGCACAGCCTGGTGAACGTGTCCCTCAGATGTCTTCGACCTCACATAATTGGCTCACCCTTTCTGACTGTCACACGACGATCAACGACCTTAATGCTGCTTGATGACACGCTAATCTGGATGACAGCGCTAAGCCGCTATATAGGCATCATTTGTTCGCCGTGAAGCCACCGGGCATTTTCCATTTTCCAGCAAGAAGGCAAAGTCCTGAATTTGATTCAGTGCCGAGTTTTGACCTCTGCTCTCCTGCCAGTGAGTCACACACACAAGAGGAGAGACTGAGGGGGAGACAGAGGAGAGAGAGAGTATATGCTGCAGGATATACTGTGCTTATGCTACTGTTGTTGTTGTTTTTTTACTTTGTTTATTGGATTTTCAACGTAACCAGCATTTATAAAATAATTGTACTTGTAAATGATTTAGTAGGAGTAGGCCTATAGAACGACACAACAAAAACAACAATACAACAAAACTAGTCACAGAGGGAAAGAAAGTTGAAACAGGTGAATAAATATGCATATACATATACATCAAAAATAATTATAACAGTAATAAAAAAAAAATAAAAAAAAATATATTTTGATACAGTTGTTCACAGGTCAACTATCAGACTGTGCAGTCTTCCTTAATGCCATCCTAGATGTTGAGTGTACAGGCCTCTTACATGTCCTCACCTCCATCCAATCATCCAAAGAGGTAAAATATATATATACACACATCACTCTGGAACTGCAGGGAAATGTAGTCACTTAACATAAGAAAAGAAGGGAGCCCACATTGCACAGAATTTTCTTTTTAGACCCTTTAAGTGTGTGTCTGATTTTTTCCAATGTTATACCATTTAAAACGGCTTTATTCCAAAGAGCATGAGAGGGAGGTGCAGAGGATTGCCATCTAAGCAAAATGAATCGTCTTGCAAAGCGCAAATAGAAGAGGTGTGTACCATTATGAGTGCCCCTTCCCATAGATCATCAGACATTTCCTCACCCAGTTCTTCCTCCCATGAGGATTTAATGTTGTTTAATGAGGTGGCTTGTAAAGACCACTTTTGTCTATAGATTTTTGTAAAGGTACCTTTCAGAGTAGGAAGTGGGGTAAGAAAAGTGTCAAACTGTGTTTCACCAGGGAGGTTGGGGAATCGGGGAGCTATGCTGCAGATGTAACTCTGGATCTGTAAAAACCTAAAAACAATGATGTCTGGGGGGGCCAAATTTAACTGATAGGTCCGCAAAAACACTATCATCCATAGATAAGGGAAAAGCCAGGTTTGAGTCTATTATGTTGTATTTGCATGTGCATGTGTGTGCTTCCTGCCAGGGCCTAGTGTGCCTATGTGTGTGTGTGTGTGTGTGTGTGTGTGTGTGTGTGTGTGTGTGTGTGTGCGTGTGTGTGTGGTGTACAGCTGTACTGGCTGTAAGCAGGTGCTCGGGTGTCCTTGGTTTGAACTTGACACTAGCCTCATGAATCAATCTCCACTCAGGGTTATCTGGCAGTAGTGTAGGCAACAGTGTGTGTGTGTGTGTGTGTGTGTGTGTGTGTGTGTGTATGTGTGTGTGTGTGTGTGTGTGTGTATGTGAGTGTATAAGGGGCAGGTTAAGACTGTCCAGGAAGGTATTAACCTCTGATTGATTCATTTGGCTCTAATCCACCTCCCATTGAAAGGTGCAGCTCGCCTTCCTCCTTCTCGAAACATTATTTACTGGATATTCCAGACACACACCTCGGTGCTGGAGATAAAGGTGCTCAAACATTCTCCTGCAGCTTTAGTTCCTTTTGACTTTATTTATTTTCCAGTATGAGTCCAACATGACAATCACTCTAGCCCTAGTAGTTACTGCTCCTGAAACCTTTTATTTAAAAATATCAAATATAAACCCCTTGAGATAAACCAACTTCCAATGTTTACTCAGTTAGGTTTACTAAGTTTAGGCAACAAAAGTACTTGGGTTAGGCTTAGGAATAGATTGTGGTTTGGGTTAAAATAAGTAAGCTGGTTACGTAATTTACGTACGTAAGTTAAATACGTAAATTACATGACAAAACTAAGGTAAAATAAGTCAACGTTGACTTGGTTTCACACGGGACACGGACAGCAGTCTCCTGGGTTAAAGTGTGTGTTTCTTCGACCCAACTACCCTGACCTCCTCCCTACACTGACTTTCTCACTCTTTATACTATGGCAGTTGCTCTGACCATCTAATAATGATGCGGACGGGTTTAGATTGGAGTTAGTTGAAAGCCTTGTGTGTCTCATACAGACACTAAAGGGTGCCTCAGTGCTTTGGTATAAGATGCAGAGGGTCACTGACCAAGCATCAGTATTTGATGAGGCTAATAAATGGAAGTATAGTATTACAAAAACACATTTTTTGCCTGGGCCTGAAAGGGTTAAAAGAGATCGCTCTAGCTGCTGTAAAGGCAGTAAAACTTCATTTTCCAAACATTTCCATTTCCAAAATGACGACTGGTGCAGCGAACCAGAGCCTGACAAACTGAATGGAGCTAAACTGATGAAGTGGAAAATGCAGGTTGTATTTTTCTCATCTTGACTTGCTCTTACTGAGAGCAATTAATAAGAGAGGTGGAGAGAAAAAGAGAACAGCAATTATGATTAATTAAATGGTGTGTGTATGTGTGTGTGTGTGTGTGTGTCGGATATCCATAACGTTTAATTTGCGCAGCAGCCTTCACCAGTCCTCTTTTGTCATGTATGAAGTGTTGGCATGTACAGACTCACAAGTAATTTTTAACACCCACACATCTTGAGAAAGAAGTCCATGCTTTCACCTTCTTCCTGTTAGACTATTAGAATTTTTCTCAGGCAAAACTCATTCAAAATATTTCAGAAAATGCAACATCAAGCAGAAAATATCTCTCCCACATAGTTTTTGAAATGCAAATCATGACACAAGGGCATCATTTTTTTTATTTTCAAGGTGACGTCTTCAAATTGCTTGTTTTGTCCAATCAGCAGTCCAAAACCCAAAGATATTTGATTTATTATGTGAAATAAAGCAGCAAATCCTTGAGAGAAGTCGCAGAGAATGTTTGGAACTTTTGGCATTTTAAAGTGTTGTTCCTTTGCTGAAAAAGTTCGGCACTGTGTTTCATCCATGCAAAAATCTGTACCCCTTTTTATCGATATCCACCACAGATACTGTAGCATCTGAGAAACACAATATCACAAACTGTTATTTCATATTATTACAGGGCTTTGTTGAATACTTGATTCTGATTGGTCAATCTCGACATACTACGGTCTGTTATTTATTTATAGCAGACCGTTCGTATGTATAATAGACCATTGCTATGGACAGTTCTGATGGAGGACCATTTTTGTGTCAGATTATTGATTTCTTAAGTAAGTAGCCGTGTAATAAGCAGGATAATGTACAGCTGGCAGTTCATTGTTGTGAAATAAACCCCTTCAGGGCGATGCAAGACCGCCCTGACGGGGTTTATTTCACAACAATGACTGGCTCGCTGTACATTAAACCTTATGTAGTCACTTTCATCATCACACATCATTGTTGAATCTCTGAACATCAGTCTTCAGTTAGTTTCGATTTCATTAGTGTGTTTGACAGATGGTTCATCCAATCACCTGCCAAGTATTTTCTGAAAGTGCCTGACTTTTTCCAAACAGTTTCCAATGACGGCTTCTCAAATGGTTCTGTGTAACAAACCATCTGACAGGGTCAGGTTATTGACCACAGCCCTTGCATCATCCATGAAAAAAGAAAGAAATAAAAAACAACAACTTCCTGATAAGATCCAGTATTAATCTGTTCATGAACATATTTTCATCATCTCCTTCATAAGCGAGAGAATTGAGAACACTAAAAATTAAATTTGTTGATTTGGAACTGCCACATGAAATCAGGAAATAGCAACAGGATCGAAATCAAATAAAGCCGTATTCCCTATGGTTTTAAGTGACTGAGAATTTGAACTCATTATTACTATTCAAGAGAGTACTGATTATAACTTACTACTATGAGAGTACTACTGAGAGTTCCAATGTAAGTATATCTAATTGCCATTTGGTTAATTGAGAGCAAATATAGAGGTTTCCATCTACAGATTATCATTCTTTTTGCTGACGTAATACCAGATAACCAGAATCCCTTCTGAGGCATAGAAAGCTTCAGCGATGATTCATCATCTGTTTAATTGCTGTTGATAATTTTTTCGACCAACAACTAATCAACTTTTTTTGTCGCAGCAGAAGTTGAGTTGATGAAGTTGCTCCAAACTGCAACCAGCTGCTTCACAGAGCTGAAGATTGCACCAGTGGGCATGTGGTTCTGTGAGCGCCTGGACAGGTGATAATTGAATCACATTTGAATGTGCAGCTCAGGTCAGCAGGAGAAAAAAAATGATGAAGAGATGGAGGGGAGGGTTGAAGTTGGAGATGAGGAGGTAATGAAATTTTCCATTGAAAAGTGAGATGGAGTGATGCTAATGAACAGAGTGAGCAAGAGAGTCTGACAGAGAGCATGGCATGATTCGTTTGACTGACAGGCGTGGACCGGGACTGTGCGTACAATGTGTGTGTGTGTGTGTGTGTGTGTGTGTGTGTGTGTGGTCCAGAGGAAGGTTGTGACACTGACGCTTTCTGAGAATACTGATAGGATGCCACAACAGAAAGGGTGAGAGAAAGTGAGAAAGAGACAGAGCAGAACATGACCCCAAAAGGACCTTACCAGAGATGGACCTGTCCATGATAAAAACCCAAAAGACCCATGCCGCAGTACCCCTCAGCATCTGATACTGACGCACAGAGGCACCCTTTAGCGTCTCCATGGGATGCACCTGGCTTTCAGCTAAGTCCAATGTAAACCCACCCGCGTCATTATTAGACGCTCAGAGCAACTGGCTGAGTATAAAGTGTGTGATAGTCCACTTGGGACGGTGGGAGGACGTAAACGGACGTATAGGTTGTCTGTGCAAGCAGCTTATTACGACCCAAATTTGTTAGGCGGCGACCTCTAGTGGCCGTAGTGATTATGACGGGAGCAAAGGAGGATGTCAAGTGACATAGTTCAAAACCTCGGTTATACTCCCAAACGGACGCGTACACCGACAGCTGCAGACCCCACAGATGCGTAGTAGTTCTGTTTATACTGTCCGCTTAGAGGACGTGTTCCACATATGCAGTAGATCGCTACGCTTCCACTGATAGCGTAGTAGCCGAGTGTAGTCACAACAAATTGTCTGCAAAGAGCCTACGTGTACAACCTCTGACATGGACCCTCACCTACTTGTGGATGCGGAAAGTATTACTTCTGGTACGTGTTCACAGGATCCGAACTTTCCACATTTCCCATTTATTGTCTATGTAAGCATCCATGCAATGCATTCTGTTAGCATAGCATTGCGTTTCAAGAGACGGACGCTCCTCATTTGCATAAAGTTGAGGTGTAGGCTACTGTATGCAAATCAGGGGCATCCGATGCGACTCTCCACCTCTGGAAACTCCCAAAAAAAGTTGTCATTAATGTTGTCGACCTAAAATGAAGACAGATTCAGCAACTGCATGGCTTATAACTTATTAATAAAGTATCTATCTATCTATCTATCTATCTATCTATCTATCTATCTATGTATCTTATGTCTCGCTTATCTGTTTTCAAAAACATATTTCGATGAACTATTTTTGTAATATATGACAGAAAATTTTCCAAACGAGCCTGCCAAGTTGGTTCCGATTTGAAAGCTGGGAGTAGCAGCCCACGAGTGAAAGCGTTCGTACAATCAGGTGCCTTGTGTCTAGTGTCTAGTGACAGCTCTTCAAGTGTCCAATGCTGGTAAGCAAAGCGATCCCTTGTGACAAAGTGGACCGAGATTGGGTGGATGTGTCAAACAAACACAGGACTTTCAATTACAACATTATTCTCTCAAATCTGAGATGCAAAACAGTTTTCATTCCGGTTTTCTGATGTGTATGTTTAGGCACTTTTCAACCATACTATTTATCAGTAGTTAAAACAGTGTGCAATAAAGATACACAGTAAATGTGTCATTCAGGAGTTAAATGAAGAATCACTCTGAAAGGCTACAATCTATTCTCCAAAATAGATATCCTTTACATTCATAAATTGCTGGTTTGCCATAGGACTGTTTCCATTAGCATTTACCATATATCTGCTCACTTAATGCTCATCCCATTAATTTTCTCCTGATTACCCATAATTTGAATGAAATGGATATTTTCTAATTTTTTTTCAGACAAAAGTTAGTAATTATTCATTAACATCCCGATAAGTGTTCCTGAACGAGCATCATTAACATTTCCTCAGTTATTTTCCAGCAGCTCGACTGGCAGTATTACATGAAACATAGCCCACTTGCTGCTCTCCAGGATGCGAGGCAATTAAAGAACAGTAGTCCAATATCTCCCTCTCATGAAGTAGGTCGCGGCTAATTGCATTCGACGATGAAGAGCGGGAACACACTGCGGCGGAAATTACATGGAAGGCTTGTCACAACAGCTGTATTAATAAACATGAAGGCAAAATGCCTGTGGAGTTTGTCTTTGGATGTCTTTTGACGGCAAAGACTGCACATTTATTTGCCCCTAACAAAATAAAAATACAGATAATGCTTTCTTGAATGTACAACTTTATATATTGCGGAAAATAATCTGCAGTTAAGCTGATTTATTTAGGGACTAAATTAATCTTCCCCTCTATCGGATTAAGAACAACAAGGCTCAGTTGCTGTCATTTTAATTTCCTGTCTAACAAAGCATGTTGCAGTATGGAGTGATTAGAAAGTTAATAATGTGCAGTGTGGTAACTCTTTAATTGAGATATGAAAAAAACAAGATATCTTCTTTCATGAATGTCCGCTTGCTAAGCACACCACAGCTCTGTGTTCTCAGATTACAGTTTATTGTTTTTCACCCTTAATGGACCCTGGTTGCAAACAGGGTTTTAGCTCGCAGCAATTAAATTGTTAATAGAAATGTTATTATGGTCACCTTTATTAAACTCTATAATTGGGTTATAAAAATTAGTTTAGTTTCTAATTAATCACCTGATAAGACTGGCATTAACACCCACAGTTACCACTAACTGTGCCTCTCGTGGATGTCTTTTCTTCATTTATTTTCCTATTATTTAACCAGGTAAAAGTTTCATTGTGATTAAAATCTCTTTTTCATCAAAATCTGTTTTGTGTCATTGCAAAACAGCTATTTTGACTGTTGAAAGACAGTCACCTTTAAATTGGTTGTGAGAACATTTTGGACATTTCATTGACTTTATACAGTATTTAATTGATTAATCTGAAAAATATTCACACAACGCATTGATCAAAGTATATTATTGTGAATGTGTTGCACAGTCGTACAGTGTCATGTTGATGTGTGGTGTGTCTGCCTGCCATCCATACTCTAAACGTTAGATGCTTTTAAGATAAGTGGCTCTTGTGCCACCCTGTTGTCTGTCCTCTTGACTGCCCTACTGTGATTTTCCAACATAAATGATGGCCATGGCAGGGAAATGGTGGCGAGCAGCAGGTGGCTACATGGCTCCATTATTTGGTCTTTGACCAGGAGAACAACATAATGGCGCGAACACAATTGGTTTCTAGGCATCGTTTCCATGACTCTTGTAACGCAGGGCTCTCAAAGAGGCAGAAAGTGAAAGACATCAAAGACGGGCTGTACAAAGAGAGATTGTCAAGGACCACTTTGATTTGCTTGCTCACCTCTGAAGACTCATGACGCATTGCTCAGTTGGGCTTGAGTAGGAAAAGCACACAAGCATCCACAGCAGCACAGCCATGGTTCATAGTAACCGCGTTCAATCGATTCTAAAACATCAACAGTGAGCTTCAGGTTTTGGTGTCATTTCCTCAGAACTGAAGGGCAGCAAAGGCCATCTTTTGTGGAACATTAATTTTAAACTTATGTTCAACTACATACAAAACTTCATAGTAGAAAAGACGAAGAGTGATTCGCATGACCACAATAGAAAATGATCAGAATGCAATGCAGCCATAAGGGCATGACTACTTTTTTATGCTTCTTAAACCCTGTCTTAATAGTAGTACATAGATCTACGAAACAATGTCTCTTTCTAGACTTAATTAAACCTCAAATTCAAACAAGACAGATACGATGATAAGAAGAGCACTACATAGATAACACATCTTTAATTAGCTTACAAACAGATGGCTAAGATACAGACTGCTGTTCAAATTGTTTTCTTTGCTGCTTCATAGATGGTTGTAGATGGATGTTCATGTCATAATGCACCAGACTGATACAGTTTGCCACTGAAATATACTTAAAATCTGAAGCCTTATAATGTCCCCTAGAAGCTACATTGTTCAGTACTACCACTAATATCACAATATGAAGATCGTAGTGACGGATATACTTAGGTGTGCTCACACCAAAGGTGCAAAGCACAACCATTACAATCCTGCATACTTATGTTTTAGTTTGCCTGCTGTTTAAAGTACAAGGCCCTTTTATTCAGCATATTTATTATTCATATTATTCTTCATCTTCTGTATGGATTTTTTGCCAAAAAACTCATCTCACTCTGAGTCACAAGACTTGGGACTTTATTGGGCTAAATTGGCATTTTGATAGCTAGACCGTTTGTATGTATAGGCAACAAAACCAATGTGATGGTTGGGCTTAAAATAACTAAGTCAACTACATACGGAAACAATGTAACGTAAGTATAGAAAACACGTTACAAACGTCACTAACGTAACTTAAAGATAACTTCAAAATGCCCTGTCATATGATTTTCATAGACACCTGCAAAAAATTCAGGAACAAATATTTATCAGAGGCCATAAACACAGTCCTTTGTCAGTTGGTCAGAGGGTTCTTCATTTCCTGCTCAATGTGTCCCTAAAGCCATTCTGAGCCATAAAGGTTTTTGAAGATTTCCATACTTCATGCTGAATGTCATGGGTACACACTCTTCTATGCATTGAAAGAATTGAATGTCCTTTGGGATCATGAAACCTCTTCAAAGCTCATGAGATTTGAAGGAGAAAAAAGACAACAAAAGAAAAAAAATGAAAAAAAGAAATAAAGAGAGAAATGTCGTCGACCTCGGCTGAGCTCTGTGTGTGGTTTGCTGTGATGTTCAGAGAGGCTACAGCGCTCTGGTCTGGTGTGAATGTTAAGAGAAGGAGGTTTCAAAAATGATGGGTGGTTCTCACACTCCTTCGTTCCTACACGTTGTCAATCTCACTTTTTCTCACTCTGCCTCAGTCTCTTTTGTCAGTGTGTTTGGGATATTTGTCTCTCAGGAATCACCTTCATTACCTTCACAGATACTATGTAGATACTAAAGTATATAGATACCTGCATAGCACTATATTTTTGGGGGGGCGAAATTGTATACCATCTCCATTTCATTTTTCCTTCAATGCATCAGACAACAATGTAATGTAACATATTACATGTTGTTTTTTCAAACAATTATCAATGTTGCTGAAACAGGAAACAGGCTTTTTGAATCAGGTATTTCCAAGCATACAGCACTATTAAAGGGTATTTATATTATTGAAACTTGGGCTAAATAAATTCCCATCACAGCTATTAAGTGGCAAGGAGTCATGGCTTTTGTCAAAGCAATGGTCAAATTGAAGTGTTTTGGCTATTGTCAACAGCTTTGACACAAAAATATCAGTAGGGGCATGTTGGGCTAAAAATAGCAGGGGAAGCTACAATTAAAAATGTGTCTACAACAATGAATAATGTTCTGTTTATGATCACAGCTGGCTCGATCGGATCCGCATCCATGTACTATTGAGCGTGCCGACTTATTACCCATGAAACGCATCAATATGCTGCATTATTAATTGGAAGCAAACTGTGAGGCATTTAGCAGAGCTCTGTGTGTGTGTGTTGTGTGTGTGCCAATCTGCATATTGATCAGTGTGTTTTAATAAAGAACAGGTCGAGCACCTTCAACTTTCAGGATGAAAAATCAATCTGCTTCCTGTGAAGAAATGGAAATCTCCACCAGGAAGTTCTGGTTGAGATGAGACCAAGGAGATTATTATTTTTTTTGCCACCACCAGCTTTTCCTTTGAGAAAGATGCGTATCAATCTTAAAAATGTAACACGTGTGAGGTGAGCTCCACATAGCCAGCTAGTCTGTATGTGTTTGTGTTCATCACAGTAGGCCTCACCTTTTCCTTGTGATGTTGAGTGTTCATCCAGACAGAGAGCAGGGCTCACAGCTTCTCAGTGTGTTGCTCTGATGGCCCCCTGCTGCTCCTCAGCTCTCTCAACTGACCCCAAACACAGAACCCATCAACACCTGCAGCAGCTCAAACACCAGCTCTTTCTACACTGTGAAGCCTTTAAACATTATGAATTATACAATCAGCACATTCGCCACATAGACTGGTGATATTGTGCAGGAATTTGTATATATAAAAGAACAAAAAAATATGACCAAACCCCAAATGCACATGTAAACAATAGCTGGGGACCCCTACTTTACTGTAACTGCCTCGGCAGAAAAAGATACACAATACAACACCTTGGCGTCACTTTCTAACGCACTGGGTAGCCGCTCTACTACGGTCGCAGTTGACAAGTGGTTGACGTTGTGAATTCAAACAAAAGCACTTGGTTTAGGCAACAAAATCACTTAGTTATGTTTAGGAAAAAACAAGGCTAAAAAATGCGTTTGTAAAGTGAAAGTTAACATTGTGAAGACTGACAAACAACACGTTGTTGGTTTCACACTGGACACGAACAGCTGTCTCCTGGATGAAAGCCCTGTGTTTGTTGGTCCAGCTCCTTCTCATTCCCAGGGAGTCAAATACAGAAGCTTTGTCATGGCCATCGGGGATTGATACTGCCGCACAAGGCACCCTTTCGCGGCGGTAGGTAACGCACCGGGCTTTCCATTAACTGCAATGTAAACCCATCCGCGGCAACAGTAAACGCTCAGGGTGAGAGCTGTGGTCCAACAAACACATGGCTTTCATCCAGGAGACCGCTGTTCGTGCGTTATGTTTCACCTTCTCTTCATAGCACTTTCATGCTTCCATTCGTTCCTTCCTCATCCCACCCACACTCCCAGCTCCTTTTCCCAGTGTTCCTAGCTCCTCTCTTCCTTGCTGTCTGAAGTGCAGGGCAGATGAAGGTGGATCAGGGCATTAGAGAGCAGAGCAGAGGCCAACACAGGGGGTTCTCAAAGACAGATCCCTCATTCGTTGTGACAAGCCTGGCAGTCTGAGCGGCAGTGCAAACAGCCTGTTCACACGCCCTGTATATTACACCCATCAGTAGCACTGCACATACACAAACACACAATGTCAAGGGTACACGCATACTTTTTTCAACTTTATTTATCCAGGGAAGGTCAAGCCCTGTCTGCAACACCTGCTTCAATCCACACATGACCACTTTTTCAACTCCGGCTGGCAGCAGCTTCACTTGTAGAGTTGGCAGTTAAATGCTGTGCCCATAGGGCTCTTTAACAGTTGTGGAGAGTATTACTTATGCATGTTATTTGCCCACATTTTCCCACACACATCAGGGATTCAACACAGTAGGCAACTTCTGATCCAGCAGTTCCCAAAGAAGAGCTCCGGAAGTCTCCAGAGGTCCATCAGTAACTGAGTGCAAACACAACCAAAGTAAAGCCTGCTTTATTTTACCTAATGTCTTAGAGTGGACGGGAATGATTGAAACGTCTTTTTTCAGGGATACAGTAAGCTGCGATTTAAAAAGTGAGACAGGGGCATAAAGTGGGGGGGGCTAATGGCCCCTTGGACCCCCTACTTCCAGCACCATTGACTCAGGAAACCCATAGTGCAGCAGTGGCCTTGTGCAGAGCCATTGTGGGAAATAAGGACATCACCGCTGCCAGATGAAAACCTTGTACCTCCAGCTGGTCCATGGTCATATTACACACATATAAATTAGGACTTTCTTTGCTCATACAGGAACATATGGCTGCCATTTGTGCACACCTGGCTTTTTTGGTATCAAACCTGTGGTGGTTTGATGGTGGTTCTCTAACCACAAGTTCATGCGATTCTTTTTTTTATTTTATTTTATAAAAAGGGGGGTTGCATGAGTCTTAAGAAATGTCTTTGACAAGCAAAGTTTGAATCGAAAAGTGAACGAAGCAACAGTGAAAATACTGTCAACTACACATGATGCAAGTGATGATAATGATGCATTGTTTAGGATAATCATTTCAAATTATGTTAGCCAAGTTCTTGTGCACTATAAAGAATCAAATGAGCTCTTTGGATTCCCTTGTGCTCTGTCATTTGCATTATCAGACAACAATGAATAATGCATTTCATCACTGCATTTATTCAAAATAACAGTGATTGGTCCCGCAGGTTGTTGCGTCATCTGTGTGTTTTTTATGACACCTCTATATCTCTATGGCACCTGTTCAAACTCCATCCACTGATGAAGACTGTGACATGTGGTCTAACACTTCAGAAAAAGCAAGCAAGTGGACCTTGAGTTAAGATTTGTTTTGTCAAGCGGAATTGTAACCATTTTGAATATCAAGATTGTTCACACTTAATCGTTTAACATATTATAATGTCAGACCAAAGACCAGATGGATTCACAGGATCATCACCATCACGCTGTCGTCACGGCTTGCTAAGTCCGCCTCCCAGCCCTCGCTCCAGCCTCGGTCTGGGTCTCATTCACATGAACGGAGGAAGGGAAATAACTCTACACGGAAGTTGTAGTACCGCCGTTTGGCCAGTATGAAAATTGGGATCAACGACCGGCGCACTTCCTGGGGGCTTGGATTTTACCTGTATTGTGTCTAATGTGGATAAACAAATGAGCATATTCTGTGACTGTGTTTCTCCCAAAGTATTATAATGTTTTATTATTCAGTATTATAGATCAGATGACCTCAGATGAACATAAACTAATCTGTCAGTATTTATGTCTTGTAGAGTTGGCATATAACTTCAATCCCAAAAGAGTTTGATGGCTTCTAATGTGAAAGCAATCAGATGTCAGTTATGATGGCAGTTAAGACTTCAATAAATGGTTCATGGAGCCTGGCGTAATTTTGCTAGGACTATGTATCCAAGTCCTAAAATCAAAACATACTGAAATGAATGACTACCACTTGTATTATACTATGTTTAATTTCACCAGTTATCAGTTTTTATTTTGTACTTTAGAAGAAAAATGTGAGGAAATCTAGGTAGGGATTATAAAAACACCCCCATTTGAAAAATGTTGTTCCTACATTTCATAGTGCCGAAGGCAGTCTCTTACTTTAATAGCAATAGTCTTAAGACACAAAGTCAATAACTTTTTATTGTTTACATCTTAACAAGTATTGTAAAACTCCCATGAGAGCCATAGCAATATATGCCTGTTCAGGCATTCAAGTAAACTCATGCAGTTTCAGATTTACAAAAACTCATTAAATCTAATCTTCAAAATGAAAAACAAGTAACAGAGAAAACTGTATCAACAACTCTTACTGGAAAACCATTAATATTCATTTAGAATAACACTAGTACATTTCTTAAATAAAGAAAGAAGAGAAAATGTACAGGAGTGCTCTTGGATTGACCGTGAAATTAATTCTTCACAGGGATCAAAATGGTGCATAAATCCATCAAAACCTCTTCAAATTTTATATATATATATATAATATATATATAAAAAATGTTTGGCCACATGGGTGCAGTGCAACAAGCTGTAAATACAACTTCTGTGACAACAGCCAGTAAGTTTTTCTCGCCTAGTCGCACTAAATGACCTATGAATGACACGGTAATTCACAAGTTATTTTGCGTTTTTGCGTACATTAAGAACGCCGTTCTTGCTTTTTTTCGTGTCCCAAAGTGTTGTTGAGTTATTCTGAAGTTATTTTAGTGAGGTTTGTGACGTGTTTTCCGTACTTCGGTTACATTGATTCCGTACGTATTTTACTCAGTTCAAATATTTATTTCAAGCCCAACCATAATGTTTTTCCTAAACCTAACGTTTTTTCTGTTTTTTTTTGCCTAAACCTAACTGCGGCGAATACTTTAAGTTTATTGCGTGGTATAAAAATGACACAGAAAAGAGGCGTACAAATGACACACGGCTAAAATGGGTTCTACTGACACGCGGAATGTCCTTGTAATGCCGTGCTACTTGTATGCCTTCCTATGAGATCGGGTTGGGAAACTGTTTAAGCAAACAGTAGCTTGTTTACATATCGAGTAGAAACAGAGAAATCTTAGCATTCATTTGGAGGTGTGTTTGCATGCACTTGACGCATATAATATTACCAATATTCTCTCTCCTTTTAGCTCTGTTTGAGTCTCCACCAACTTCTGAGACAACAGCCAGCTACTCACTAAGTTTGTCTGTGGGCTGTTTGATGCTGGTAGTATAAAGTGGGTTTTTAGAGCTTTTTCACTGAATACAGATGTTTTCTGTGGCTAAAAACAACATTGAAGGGAGTGAGTATATATTTGTTTTGGCCAAATGAGGTTGATAACTTGTCTGGTATTTCTTTTATGTCATTTTGTCTTAATGCTGTCTCTATAGTCCGATCACATCATCAGCCATAGGCAGTATTTCCACTTGACCACATATATTTAACCGATTCTCTTCTGCTCCACAGCATAAGCGCCCATTTTGCCAAGACATAAAGCTACTGAACTCATCACTTTTAATATGAAGTTACTATTATAATGACAAGACCAAGATTTGATTTTTATAGCCCTCCACCTTGCTAAAGTAAATTAGTTTGAACTATGAGTGTTGGAAGTGTTTGACACTTCAGCCTCTGCATATGTCTCTCATTTAAGGCCCACAGTCAAACTGCGTACTCTACAGGCTCGCCCATGAACTTTAAAGTCACCTCAATATTGCAAAAAAGAAAAGAAAAGAGAGAAATCCATTTCAACCAGGAGAGAGGGAGAGAAAGGAAGACGGAGTGTAGGGGAGAGAGATAGAGGCAGCGAAAGAGTCTCAGCGTGTCAAACCCAAATACTATTATACTTGTTATAATTCATTATTATTTCAATGACAGGGGTCTTGGTCTGAAGGTGACTTCATTACATTACAGGTTATTGCCTCATATATCAAACTTGGGTGGCCCCAATTTTTAGGCAGCAGAAGTGTCTGGCTGACTGTGAAATTGACTGCTCTCCATCACACAGTAATTAGATTAGCCTGCTGGTTATGTATAAAACAAGAGCAGGCAGAGACGGACGGCAATATGGTGATGTGGGAACACAGGTGAACTGTAGTATACTGTACAGGAAGACATACTGTCTGTGTGTGTGGGGAGGAGGGGTCTGTGCTACATCACATACTGTATAGATACCAATTTCAGACTTCATTTATGGACATTGGGGGCGTGTCATTGGGAACAACTTGGGGTCCCCAGTTTGTTTTAGCATCAATCATATTCAACAAGAGCTAAGTTAAAGGGGGGGTTTAGTGATGGCAAGTTGTATGAAGTCTTTGTATTGACAAAGTCCTCGGATGTCAAATAGACATGTGACACGTACGTGTCAATTTCCGCACATTACATGCAGTCTTTTCAAAATACACTTCTGTCTTCACAGGATACAACTTGGTTAGGTTTAGGCAACAAAACTACTTAGTTAGGTTTAGGAAAAGATTGTGGTTTGGGTTGAAATTACTCCAGAAGAGGTGTAACTTAAGTACAGAATATACGTGACAAATAAATCAACGTTGACTTCTGGTTTCACACGGGGCAGAACAACGGTCTCCTTGGTGAAATTCCGGTGCTTTTGGACCCACCCATCCACCCCGACCTCCTCCCTAAGCGTCATTTGTCGCTCCCTATATTTCCTGGTTCACAATTACGTTGATTAGGCTACATACAAATAGATTTTGTGGGATATATATGAATTACAGTGCATTACTTTTCGTAGGTATAGCTACGATCGGTGTATGAGAACAGCCTGAGAGCACTCAGGGGAATGTTCTGAGTATATGGGCACATTTTCTGTTTCACAACCGCGAACACTCCGATAGAATAAAGCTCAATTGGTATATACTGTATATATATATATATATATATATATATATACAGTATATATAAAAAAAAAAAAAAAAGTAAACAAACATTCTGTGGGTCCACGAAACCAGTCTCCCATTTATTGTCTTGGGGGTCGTGTCCACCACAGCATTTTTTTCTGAGGCCAGTGTATTTGTTTTTAATGCTTTGCAATTGAAGTGCCGTGTATTTACGCTATGCTGCAAACGTCAGCAGCATGACAAGGCGCTGAGCGTCTATTCTGCACTTAGCGCTGCACTTTCCGTTTTTCTTTCTGGTCACCGACAGTTGACCAGACCAAGTTGACCCCGACATGTTTACTTCCGCGGATATTCCAACACGTTCTCATCCCAACTCATTGGGATACAGACGCTTTGTCAGATCCCTCGGCATCACTTTTCAGTCGCATTAAACAGATGCATAATGTCGAGAACTAAACAAAAATACTTGCTTAGGTTTAGGCAACAAAACCACTTAGTTAGGTTTAGGAATAAAAACAACATGGTTGGGCTTAAAATTACCACGTTTGTACAGTGAAAATGTGATTTCACGTTGTGAACGTGGGACACGAACCAACAACTGATTGTAATGTGAACGTGAAACGTAACGCACGGGACACTAACAGGCGGTCTCCTGGATGAAAGCCTTGTGATGTTGGACCCATCCATTTCCGCTCCCGCCCACCCTGTGTGTCTCTTTCACTCTTTAAACTACGTCACCACACTCCCGGCACACTTTCCCTGAGCGTTAAATGTTGCCGCGGATGGATTTACATTATAGTTAACGGGAAGCCCGGTGCGTCTCATACCGTCACTAAAGGGTGCCTTGTAAGGCGGTATCGAACGCCAACGGCCGTGACAAAGCCTCGGTAATTGACACCCTGGGAATGAGAATGGGCTGGATATTCCATATCATAGCAACTAGAAGCAACCAAAGCTGCACCTCCAAAGTGCTCTCAGCTGAGCGTTTTCAGACGAGCGCCTGGCGTTTTCAGTTGGGGAAAAAAAAAAAAACCTTTGGCGGACACGGCCCATTACTTCTCTGGTGTCTGGCTTTGAAAAAATATAGAAATAACATATTGGAATTAATTTTAAGGTGGTGTTCCACTTTAATGCCTATAACTGCATGTTTAGCTAAAAAAAAAAGAAAAGAAATGGCAATTTTTCATCCTATTCATTTTCAGTTATCTTTTATTGCTTAAACCCTTTCATGTCTTAATTAAGCCTCCTTTGTAAGCCTCACTAATCGGTGGTATTTTGCATTATTTGACATTGCAGTTGCAGATATGATCATTTTATAGACAAAGTTTAAATTACTTTTGCACAAAACTTTACTCCACATCTCCCCAGAGGAAAGCTATGAGGTAGGTTCCCCACAGCACTAAGTGTTAAGCGCAAATTTGTGTATCTGTGTTCTTATGTGTCTATGAGAGAGCACATGCATGAGCATCGGTGTGAATGTATGTGTCGATGTGTGTACTCAGGATTTGTTTTTCAAGAAACTCACATAAGGAGCAACACTAGCTATAACTAGCTTGTGCATTTTGCTGAGATTGCTGCATAATTCAGGCGTGCTGCGTTTGTTCAGTACCACCCATAAAAACAAGATCGTTAACCGGCTGCGTTTCCACTCCATGCTGATAGAGACATCTTATTTGTAGTGTTTACATGATGTAGATGTCTGTGTTTGGTCATTAATTTTTCAGCAGTGTCTAAGCTCCGTGGTGCAGCCTTGATCCTCCATGCTTCATCGAACTGGCTGTCTTCGAGCCAAAAGGGAAGCGGAGCCATCGGCCGCCCTGAAATACTGAAACAGCGTCTTCAAAGATGAGATGTGTGTGTGTACGTATGCGCACGCATATGTGTTATTGCAATGTATATGTATATCAGGTTGTGTTTATACTGCCTGAATGTGCATGTGGGGGGAAGATAAGATGAAACATCATTAATCCCTGCAAGCAAATTGTGTCATTGCTGAGGCCAGAGAGAGAAAATCATTAATTTATGGAGAATATAACATTCACTCAGAATGCCTCGCACCTCTTATATTATAACCTCTTCTTTCATTTTGTGTACTCGCTGACAGGCAACTGCAACCATGATCCTTCATATTCATTTTTTATTTATTTTGTGGGGCATCACAATTTTAAACAAATCCAGTCCAATTACTAAGTTTAAAGTAAAAACATTGAGAAGTAAACACTGAATTTAGAAGGGGTTGTTTGAAGGGGGGCATGTTAACGCATCCAGGTAAATATGCTAAGCTCAGGGCTGGTGAAGTAAAATAAAAAGTGAGAAAGACTGCTTATGGTGGGTGCGAGGGGAGTCGGATGGGGACTTTCAACCAGGAGACTGGTGTTCGAGACTGGTGTTTGTGTCCCAAAGTGTTGTTGAGTTATTTTGAAAGTCAAATGTCATATTCTGCAAACAACTCTGCAGTGTTGATTTGACAAAATAGCTAGTGTTAGTGTTAACATTACTCCCATAAGTCCAAACATCTTGTCTTTGTTTGCCTGAGAAGGGGCGGGAGACCAGCCAGCTCTCTTCTTTTGTCTAGACATGATCGATCATCACTGTGACCAGCAGCATTTCCGTGTAAGTAAAATGCCAAGATGTCTATTTAATTTAATTTTCTATCCAGTAGTATTTATTTCTGCAGGTAGCTAACACTAAATATCCTAGTTGGTTAGCTAGCGTTAGCCCTGCAGCTCACCATGCAACACAGTTAGCTAGCCTATGTATTGCCTAGCTAACGTAAAAGGATAAACACAATGTTGTATGTGTAGCTAAGTGGGATGAATACAGTAATATTTTTCTCATGGAGAATTTCATTTTTTTGGTAACTGAGTCGGTGAAAATGGAGAATAAGCAATAAAGTCACGCTGGTCCGTTACAGTGGAAGTTAAATCAAATCAGGGTGGGGCAGCACTTTCCTCTCAGAGCAAGGACAGGTAGCTGCTTTTATGGTTAAGGTAAGAGACTAACATCTTGGTTAAAACCCTGATTTGTAGTGTAAAAATAATGCTCTATGTACACCCAGCCATCGACCTACTACCGTGGGTTTGGCTGCAGTATATGAACATACTGTAGTCACATTACTTTGTGCTTTGAGGGGAAACATTACCCTTGAACGTAATGTACAATACAAATTAGTTGCATATGAGGGTAATTTGCAGGAGACAAGGCAATCAGAAACCACAATAACCTCTACCATACACACTGGATTCATCCTTGTCCATATAGTGCAATGCTGAACCCTGTAAGCTCAAATTGTGGAGGTCAAAGCAGATTAAATGTTTTTAACACAGAAGGGCTCAATGTTGTCTAAATTCATATCCCACTTTACTGGCACAAATGAGTATTAAACATTCAACTATGCCATGTGTGGTGTCACGTCTCATATGTGTACTGTATGTGTGTGTTAGTGGCCGTCTGTCTGTGTTTTTCCTTTAGAGGTCAAAAGGCTGTTTGTATTAATGGAGCTTTTTCTGGATAAAAAGACATCTCTGTTTGTGAGGAAACGTATTGACGAGAGAACCGATGGAACTGTTCATCTTCCCTGATTCATTGGCCCGTCCATCAAAATTGGGAAGCCTGAGTGCTGATAGGGTCACATTGCCCTTTTTATGCTATCAGACCCCTCATTCTACAACACACACACACACACACACACACAAATACAAAAGTTGAGTGCACTTAAAAATTCTATTATAAAACTCTGCTACTTCTTTACTTCACAATAAAGCCAATTGCTGAATATCTAAGATACAATGGATGCCATCATTTTATGTTTTACTCAAAGAGACAGTGAAACTGTTAGATGCCTCCTTTTTAGTGCTTGTTGGAATTGGACTGGATGTGAAGCACAGAAGCACACACCCTGGAAGCAGGCACGGGTGTGCTAATTGGGCAGCTAATTGACACAGGTGGGTTGAGTGTCCTGAGTTGATTCACTGTTTGCACTTCGATTGAGGAGGTTTCCTTTGTCCTTTGTTCCCGAGTGTGTTGACCCACTCAACTGCACCTTACTGTGACTGAAGAGAAAAGAGAACAATAAAATGCATTTCCTGCGGAAAATGTGCTGCGTGGCACACCAATGATATAAACACTATGTGGGAATGAAAACAAACTCCCTTGCTAGTTCTCTCTTTCTCTTTCAGCAACCAGCTTCTCAGAAGGTCACTTTCTTGAAGCTCATTTCCTTTGGTTCTCAGTTTTCAAAGTTACCAGACCTAACAAAAACGTCTTCTCAAATAAGCAAACTATTGATTAATTTTAGATTAATAAATAATACAATTAAAATAATTTATGATTAAGTATGAAAACTGTCATGTGTGCAAATGCAGACTGTGGCTTTAACATACTGTACATGTGAGATTTAATTGACATACACACTTACGCATCATGAGCCTTGACGGGTGCTGAATTTACAGTTCTTAGTTAAAAGCGTGCTTATGTAATTGTTAGAGATTCATTTCTGAGTTACTTGGTGACCAATTCATTTCATATTTTGACCACAGAATTGAACCTTTTTACTCAATAAATTAAACACCAGGTATCTCATTCAGTATTACTGTGTGAAATCTGTTTATGCTGTGTGTTTTATTATTTCTTTTCTCAAAAGTAAACAATGTAAATCTCTAAACTCAAACATTTTAGTATAGTACAGTTATGATACAAAATAAAAAAAATTATTTGAAGTTTGAATTTATTTGAGTAATCAGAATAAGGGATAACCATTTTAAATGACGTCTCTCTGGAGACTTGGGGCTCAGCAGATGCTTCGCAGGTTGGTTGACTTCCAAGTCAACTTAGGGCTCAGCAGCACAGCATTTGTTGTGTGGCTTTGTGAAAAGTGTGCAAGACAAAACAAAAGCATTTAGCAATTTATCAGTGATTAAGGTTCCCACCGGGAAAGTTATTTAAAGTTTAAGTATACCATGTATAGGTATATAAACTTACCCAGAATAAGGGATAACCATGTTAAATGACGTTCATTGGAGATAGGGTGTTACAGTCACTGCAAGTAACTGTAAAATGTCTGTCAGCAAACTTAATGTCTGAATTGTTTGCTGCCTCTCTCATCCCCTCCATCGTCTTCATCTCTTGACCTCTTCCTGGATCCTTCAGGCGAGGGGCTAGAGGAGGGTGCTGATGCTGGGTCTTCTTCCTCAGCATCGCTGCCATCGTCACTGTCAGAGACGGCATCAGACAAGCTCCTCCTGGATCCTAAGATAAGATATACTTTTATTGTTCCCGTGGGGAAATTTTTCCTGGACTCCGTCCAACTGCAGTTACAAACACTAAATTAAAACAACAACAACAATAATAAACGATTCCACATAAGACAGGGAAACAGTTTCACAGAAACAGATGTTTCTACACATACACAGTCCACGTACATAATGGCACGTACCATCACACACACACCATGGCAGGTATTGCACGCAGGTAGTGCACTGCACCGTCTACAGTCTTGCCCATATTGCACAGACAATAGATAATAGTCCTGGCATGTGATCTTCTGTTTCCAGAGGCCGGTTGACTTCCAAGTCAACTTGGAACTAGTGCAGCAGAACATTTGTTGTGTGGCTCTGTGAAAAGTGTGCAAGACAAAACAAAAGCATTAATTTAACAATTTATCAGTGATTAAAGTTCCCAGCGGGAAAGTTATTTAAAGTTGAATTATACCATGTATAGGTCTATAGACTTACCCATAATAAGGGATAACCATTTTAAATTACATTCACTGGAGATAGGGTGTTACAGTCACTGCAAGTAACTGTAAAATGTCTGTCAGCAAACTTAGTGTCTGAATTGTTTGCTGCCTCTCTCATCCCCTCCATCGTCTTCATCTCTTGACCTCTTCCTGGATCCTCCAGGCAAGGGGCTAGAGGAGGGTGCTGATGCTGGGTCTTCTTCCTCAGCATCGCTGCCATCGTCGCTGTCAGAGACGGCGTTAGACAAGCACCTCATTCGCTTTGGACTCATCTCATCAGCTTCATGTTCGTCCTCTCTTGACCTCTTCCTGGATCCTCCAGGCGAGGGGCTAGAGGAAGGCCCAGATGCTGGGTCTTCTTCCTCAGCATCGCTGCCATCGTCACTGTCAGAGAAGGCATCAGATAAGCTCCTCCTGGATCCTCCTGGCATGTGATCTTCTGCTTCCAGAGGTTGGTTGACTTCCAAGTAAACTTGGGGCTCAGGAGCTGCTTCTACAGGCAGGTTGACTTCCAACTCAACTTGGGGTTCAGCAGCTGCTTCAACAGGCCGGTTGACGTCCTCGTCAACTTGGGGCTCAGCAGCTGCTTCAACAGGCCGGTTGAATTCCACGACTTCAACGCGGCCAACTCCTTCACCATTGGCAAGATTATCATCAACAACGGCAATCAACACAGCATCATCTTCAAGTCCATTAGCAATGATGAATTGTAGCCAGACGATTATTCCATCGTCAAGACGCGCGTGATGTGCAATATCCTGCATCAAGTGGTGCAGACGACGTTCTGGCCAAACAAGATCATTAGACAATTGTGTTTTCATTACCAGTCATATGATAGGAAAAGATCCCACATGAGCAATATTCGTTTATTTATTGATCAATAAACGAATAGTCCATAAAATTCAACATGAAATCAATATTTGTCTGTTTTCCTTGTTTTGCTTCCTAGATTATACATCAAAAATGTGTGAAATGAGTCAAGTTCTTACCCCAGTTATGACCAGTGTGGGGTCCGTCTCCGTCCATTTTAACTAAAACAACATAACAAATAAACTACATTTCTAAACAACAATATCAACTAAAATGTCACTGAAAAATCCCCACTCATTACAAGCAGAACATTTGTTGTGTGGCTTTGTGAAAAGTGTGCAAGACAAAACAAAAGCATTAATTTAACAATTTATCAGTGATTAAAGTTCTCACCGGGAAAGTTATTTAAAGTTTAAGTATACCATGTATAGGTCTATAGACTTACCCAAACGTCAGTAAACCACAAATTACAGACTGGTTGAAGTGTTTGGTTGTAGAAAAACAAATATTTCTGAATATTTGTTTGCCTCCGTAGAAAACGTGCAGTGATGCAATGTCGTATCCGCTTGAGATCGTAGTTACAAATATCTTATGAGATTTGGGACTAACTTCTGAGACAGCAGTGGAATGTGTTCACTGGGAGGGATCAGTTCCATGAGCAGATGGCATCACAATGCGTGTGAGTTCCATAACTCACATGACATCACAATGCATGTGAGTTCTTTGCAAGTGGATCACAGGAAACATTATATTCCCTTGAAAAGTTTCACAATAAAAGTCTCCTTTAGGTTGATATTTGGTTTCTCTTTTCTATTTTGAGTTAACTGAGTTCTCATTTTTATTTAGACCTTTTTAAAGTTGCACCTTGTCATTGGTTCACCTAAAACACCGTAAGTTTAGATTTAGTAGTAACACACCTCATTGCATTACCAATTTACCACATAATGAAATAAGATACAATTGAATACAGTACCTAGGTTCAAAACTCAAAATTGATTGATCTGTGATCGGTAAACTCAAACTCCACAAACCAGTAATCAGACCTTTTTTCAAGACCTTTAACAGTCCATGAGTCCCACTTGCAGCAAAACACAGATGAATAAAGCAATGTCCTTTTCCATGGTAGATCTAGGCCTAGATGTAGGGCAGCACGATTTTGAAAAAAATATCTAATTGTGATTATTTTGATTGAAATTGCAATTGCAATATGATTTGCTAACTGTGATATTAGAGGGGATGATTTTCATCATTATTCTCAATTTCATTAAAACAAATATTAAAATGATTATAGAGTGATTTTAACAAATACTGCAATTTAAACCTGCTGATAGATATATTTGTAACTTGCTGATTAGATGTATTTGTATCCACATGATGCTAAAACTCCACTGAATGTGACTTCAGAGTATGAATATGGGCAATGAAATGCTCTGTGAGTGTGACATTTTATTCCGACCCTTTACTCTTACTGTGAAGTGACTGAAAAAAAAGAGATGAGAGAATGAAATAACATGAAAAAGAGCAGGAATCACATGAAGGCAGAGAAGAAGAGGTGAATGTAAATAAAATTTCTGACAAGTTTTTCTTTAGCTCTTGACATTTATGCGCTCGACTGTACCTTTTTTTGTGTCATCGGAATATAGTCGATGTGATATATTTTAAAGGTCTCTGGTCAGCTCACTTCACTTACTCTCTGTCTCAGCAACAAAATTAGTGAGACAGCGAAGGTTTCATCATGATTTAACTCGAGGCCAGCGAGGGCTCGTGTGGGTCCAACACCCTCGTAAGTTAACGATCTATAAAACCAATTGATGAACTTTTGAAGTGGCGTACTGAGAATTCACGTCCAGAGGCCATTAAGTAACTACAATGACATTTTATAATGTATTCAAGTGTATAAATCCAAGGAAAGTATTTCAAATTCACTTCACTCCGCTGTCACTTCTTAAAGTAATAATATAGTAAATAAAGTTGTCATCTGGGAGGTAGCGCCAAAGGCTACTTTTTGGTAGCCTTGCTAGCTGTAAGAAAGTAATCAGTGGAGAAGAGCACAACACCACTGTCCTTGATAAAATAATAAAACACTGCATTAAAGAAAAAACATGTTTTTAAATCAAACTGCAGAGTTTCTCTGTTTACTTACCTCTGTTTATTTTTGACAACGCCTACCTTATTACTGTGATTTGAATGTAATCAATGAGACATTTTCAGAGCTAAATGAAGATTTGTAGCAAGCTAACCTCCTGTCAAAGAATGAAATTACATTACACTCTTCATGTTTATAACCTCTAATTGTTTTTTAGATTTTGAAAACCACAATTCCTCCACAGACACACAAACTGTTTGGAATGCATGACTAGGGAAATATCTGATATTATTCATAATTGATTGTTTGGCTGCTGGGGGCAGTGGAAACAGGTTGTAAACACAACATTGATATATTATCACTTCATGGTGAGACCGTTGCTTAGATACAGAGCAACATTAGTATTCAATATTGATGCAGCAGCTTTAAAGAATCATTTCACAGTAGAATGTATCAATTGTGTTAACATTGTTTTATGAAAACTGCTAAAAAATCAGTCAAACCCATAGCCTATAGATCTTTTTTCACACAAGACACTTTGACTTGTCGCAGTCGGAAAAAGCACAGGTGTAAATAATAAAATGAATTGCAGCTGAATGCCATTTATGCCTAGTTCACTCTACACGCTTTTAGCTCAGATTTTCTGCTCCCTAACAGTTTTTGGAGCTCCCCGACAAAAGTCTCAGATCAGAGGCAAATCGGTGTTGGCTCGCCGCTTGCACATCGGTCGCCTGTAACAATAGGATCTTACTTAGCAACATTGTTGCACCTACAGTAATAAATAGTTAAAAAGAGTGTGGAAACCAGTGTAATAAACAGGCTATTTTTTTAACACAATGTGCCAACGACAACATCAGCAATGTGTCTCGCGTATGGTATCACTTCATTTACCGTGTATTTCTCACGTGTTTTCGTGACAAAACGTAGTTTGGAGACCTCATCAGGGATTCTTCCTGGTGAAAGATCTTGTAGTGTGTGACCTTGTGTCTTCGGTCAGTCATGTAGTGTGAAAACCACGACGACTTAAAGACTCCCGATTACAAGAAAGCAAGTTGTGTAGTATGAACAGTACTGTGATCTGACGACTTCGAAAGTCGTGTAGTGTGAACTTGGCTTTAGCTGCTTCAGTTTCAGGTTCCTGGGGTGGTTTTGTGCATGTTGGCTCACTGTCTGGGACCCTTTCATAGAACGGATGAGCCATCATCAATGTTATTAGTAACAGCTGTGCTTTTCCTATGACGAGCCAAAATGCCAGCTGTGAAAAAGGTTTACTGATTGTCTGGAAGCAAACAAGCGAGTGGATTATCTTTAGCACTTGTGCTAGCTCCGCTACCAACATGACCTTTGTATGTAGTGTTCCCTTGAAGGTTAGAGTAGAAGATGAAGACAAAAACTTAACAAAACAGCAAAATGATCTGAAAACTAAGTGTAAAGAATACATTTTATGCAGTAGGAAACTGGTCTGAGTAACACTGTATCTCTGTGTACTTGCAGCATAATTTCCATTTATCCGAAGTGAAAAACCAGTGTCATCAGACATCAGTCTGCTCTCCACCCGCTCCATGCCTTTTTTAATTTTATTCTCCAGCAATGATGATGAATAACAACAATTATCCATAGCCCTAGAAAACCCTGTGTTATTGATGGGGGATGCTTAGAGGAGCAAAACAAAGCTAGGAAAAAGAGCTTCCCTCCTGTATTCCCGAGTGCTGCTCTATCTGAAAGAAGCACACAGATAAAGGCCTAACATTAAAGCCCGGTGAAAGAAAAATGGTTTCTATATATACATATATCCCCACATGAGAGCAAAATAACAAAATAAGCAAAAAACTATATGTGAAGAAAGTCTAAAATAGGACCTTTTGTGCTGCAGCTTTAGAGGTGAGTGGGGGGCGTTGCCACACAGCTTTTAGTCAGTAATCAAAAGGTCACACGTTCAATGACATCCAATGTTTCCATCACTCTTTAGTTTGACAAACTTTTTCAATTTCTTGATGGAAGTTGGTTGGCAAAGCTTTCTGTGAAGTGTACACACTTCTGAAACTTCACTTGTGCAATAAAACGTCAGGGTCATCAATCCTCCATGTACAGACTCCATCCATCCATTAACTTCCCACTGTTTACACAGCCTGGTCTCTTAATAATTATGTTCCCATACAATGAAACTGCATTGTGAATTACGTTTCGAGAGAAACATATCACAAATACGTTTGCAATGATAGTCTGTGGTACACCACATAGGGATGAGGTCGTTGTGACGGACACCAGACTTTTGCCCAGGACACTGCTGTTCGTGTCCCGTGTGAAACTAAAATAAATATTCACTTATTTGAATCATGTGTTTCTAATAAACCTAACCAAGTAGTTTTGTTGCATTTTTTGTGTTTTGTTTCGATTTCGTAGTCATTTTAAACCAGAATCATGATTTATTTTTTTAATAAAGCTAACGAAAAAGTTTTGTTGCGTTTTTTTGTTTTGTTTTAATTTACATCTACAACCACATATTTAAAACTGTTTAAAAGTGCGACCGTAATAAGATACGTAAGAAAATATGTTTCCCTCTAAAACGTTATTGAGAACGCAGTTTAGTTGTATGAGAATGTAATGTTGTAGGAGACGGGGTTGGTTTACAGCGCGGCGTAAATGTTATGAACACGTATTCAGATCATTTTCTTAAAGTCCAACTGAAATCACAGCAAGTCATCCCTTTTTACAGTCTAAAACTGTGTTTTTTTTTAAATGTGTTAATAGTTTCGTATTGTTAAAAGGAAGATAAGAAGGTCTTTGAAAGCTAATGTGGTTGTTCAGAGTCTGTCCGTAAACAAAACAAGTAGTCTTCGGGAACTTGTTTCAATCGGGCAAGTTTTAATTGTTCTTTCATGAATGAAAATGGGTTCTATGGGTACCCACGAGTCTCCCCTTTACAGACATGCCCACTTTATGATAATCACATGCAGTTTGGGGGCAAGTCATAGTCAAGTCTGCACACTGACACACTGACAGCTGTTGTTGCCTGTTGGGCTGTAGTTTGCCATGTTATGATTTGAGCATATTTTTCATGCTAAATGCAGTACCTGTGAGGGTTTATGTTGCTAATTGATTTCCAATAATGCATATATACATACATTTGCATAAAGCAAGCATATTTGCCCACTCCCATGTTGATAAGAGTATTAAATACGTGACAAATCTCCCTTTAAGGTACATTTTGAACAGATAAAAAAAGTTTGATTAATTATTAATTTGTCAATCATGCAATTAATCGCGACTAAATATTTTAAACGATTGACAGCCCTAATGAAATTATGTGAATGAAAACAAGGTTATTGCCTCATTTAGAATCGAAGTACAGAGCCAAACCAAAACTGTCCACATCCAGACTGCACTGTGGTGTACAGTATGAGGCTCCAGGTCACAGTGGCAGCAGCTGCCAAAATAGCAATTTTGTTCCTGAGCTGTGCGTAGAGCTGAGCTCAGCTATACACCAGAGAGGTGATGTGTCATGTAGCTATGGTTCATGTCTGCAAATATCCCTGCCTTCACCTGTACAGCCAGACTACCAACATATGTTGTTCCTTGTCATCCCACATGGAAATTGACTGAACTTGCTAGACACTGAACTTGTAACCTGAACACAACAAAGCACACACGAACATCGGCAGACCTTACATGCAGAGCTCATTCATGGGGAACAAGTTTGGGGTTCTTGCTCCAGGACATTTTGACAGGTGGAAGCAAACCACTAATCCTTAAGTCTTTTCAGTGCTGGCAAGCATTAGCAAGTCTTCCTTGTTAGCAAGTGCTTTATAAGCAAGCAACCCTGTAACAATTGGTATGTTTTTTGCCAAGCAGCAGTACATTTTTGTTTAGTCTTGGATGCAAGGGTTGTATACAAGAGGAATCACAGACAGGAAAAGGGATCAAGATAAACCTCACACCTACCAAGATGTCACTTTTTTAGATTTTTGATTTAATGAATGAAAGTTCAGCCTTATTTTGCATGATATTAAATTTTGACTTTCGACCCCTCCGTCTTCCTCAAATTGTCGGCCTGCTATCTCACAATGCTCTGAGAAGCAATTCACTCACAAGGGGACGGAGTTTTCAGCTTTACACTCATCTCTCCTGCTGATTATAATCCACTTTGCCAGTACTGTCCCTGCAGCCTTCTTCCCCATATCAAGCTCCATTTTGAGGGGAAATACAGTTAAGTATAATATGATTCTGTATTTTCTCTCTTTGATACCACCAGGGAAAAGGTACCAGACTGGCTTCTTGTCATGTGTCTCATTTTCCTCTCCTTCCATCGTTTCCTCTGTCCGTTCATGGGGAGAGCACACCCACCCATTAAGTGATAAAAGCAGAGAGAGGGATGGAGGAAGGAGGGGAGAAGAAGAGTGAACACCCAAGGGATGTAGACATGGAGGATGGAAGAATGCGAGGCAGGCAGATATCAGGGGTGTGAGGGGGATGAAACTGAGATAAAAATCCGTTTGAGCTGAAGTGGGGTTGGGAGGAAGCTAACAATTTTCTGCATGAATCGGCTTGGCTCATCATAGCTGTCGGGGGAAATGTGTCCGTAACATTGTGCGTGTGCATGTGTGTGTGATATGATAAACATTTGCTGCTGCTGCTGCTGCTGCTTCCAGCCTTTCTCCGACAGCCCCCCCTCACCTCTCCAAACCTTCCGGCAGATTCTCCTCCGAATCTCACGGTGCAAAATGGACTCACACGCGCACACACTGTGTGTAAGTGATTACATCAGGTTTCTCCCCCAGCGCTGAGCTTTTCCTGAAAGAAGGATATTTGATTAATTTGGCAGCTTCTTTTGAGGATATCATCCAGGTTTGGCTGGCAGAGGAAAGGGCTATGGGAGTGTGTTTACTCTTCTATTTGGTTCCTTTAACCACATAAATGAAAGCAGGTATAAGAAGCTGTATTGCTGACTTTTCACTGAGACCCAAGAGGAGTTATCTAACTTTGACTGTGAATAGATATGGCCGCTGTGGAGGGAGACTACTGGATCACCTGAACTCTGGGTGTTTGTCAGCGCTGGTGGATCTTCAAGGGCATTAAATCTGGATTTATACTTCTGTGTCGGTGTGTTAGAAAGGCTCTGTAGTTCAGCTCATGGTTATGTTTGAATACATGGCTGCAGAGATACCTGAGTTGACAAGAAGTGTGATTCAGACTTGTGCTCGGAGTGTGTTTTTTTTACGTTTGATCCCAGACATCAAACTAAACGACAGACGTTGGGGCGTTAGGAACAAAAATTTGCGTGCAACAATTGATTGTTTTATCCCATGTTAATTTGTGGAAGTTGAAGATGTAGAAGATGTCAGAATTTTTTTGCCCCTTGTCTAGTTTAACAACTTCTATGATGGGTTCATTAAACTGATACATAGGAATACATAGCGCTCTTCTGTACTAGCTCTGTAATAGGTTGACGTTTGTGCTAAATAATATGGTGCGTTTTTGCCTCTTGTTTTTATCCGTCAAGAAGTTATCAAGCACGCAAAGAGCTGTGTAAACTCAGTTAAATTGAAAAATACAAAATCACCAAATAAGAATGGCAAAAGTCTCAAAATATTACCTCCTTTACATTTACATTTACCCAAGGCACACGGTTTTCCTTCCTTGATCATTTAGAAACAGTTTTTTATCACTTGAGCCAGCGTCTCCTGCCTGCTTTCCTTAAATAGGTCAAAGGAGGTGAGACAAATCCTTCGAGCTAAATAGCTCCTCACGTACAGTTTTTTAACTTCACCATTTATACAGATTGTACCCAGACCAGCAGCGCTGAAATTGGATGTATATGAGAATAAATAACCATTTGAAGATTTGTTTCCAATGGGGTAAACACATTCTGTCAGCAGAATGTCTGACCCCACTGTGGCCCGCGCGGGTGCAGCGAAGCTATTTAAATTATACAAGAACCGCATCAGCTGAGGCGCACATCACACACTTACACACACACACAGACAGAATAAAAACTTAGACATACACTCTCTTGACAGAATGAAAACCACCATGGGGGCTTTAGCCCACAAAACCCCAGACTCCATAAGATATAAACACTCTCATTTAGGCTCAGGCATTAAGTGCAGGCAGTGCTAAAGCTACAAAGACAACAGATAAACAAAAGCAAATTAAAAGCGAGAGCCCCTCGTTGATACTAAATACTCGGTAAACCTCCCTGAGCAACCTCTAACGTCTTAAATGATTCTATGGCAGTCAGACTTAAAACATGAGGGGGTGGAGGAAGGAGGGGAAAAAAGAAATTGGGAAAACATAATTTGTGATTTTGTTTGTTGGGGGAGGGAATAGAGACAGCAGGGTTAGAAAGCAGATGAAGTGAAAATAAAGGAACGAGAAGAGATCAAAACAAGAAGTGACAACCACAGAATATTAACCCAACAAAAAGTAGCGTGAACATCCGTCAGTGGCGTTGCCAGCGAAGACGAAGATGAAGATGTTCATTTTCTCAGACATCTCAACCAGCTCTTCTTCCACCACACACTGTTGGGCTGTTTGGATGCGATGCATCATTCTGGCAGTGAATCTTGGGAGCTTCCAATTAAATCTCAGCCAAGTCCGAACCAGAAATATCTGTTGGCGAGTAAACTCCTCTCACAGTTTGTTGTGCAGCTTTACTTTGACCATTAGATCAATCACATCACGAAAGACACAAGAACACAAAGTGAGAAAGACCAAAACTTTGAGCAGTGCACTAAAAGAAGGCTGGAGCTCAAAGGTGTGTTCAGACTAAACAGGACGTGAAATCTAGAGCTGCTGCAATTGCATACAATGTTGATGGAAAAAAGTAAGCGCACACAAACAGGTGTGGGTTTGTTCTAAGTGACGCAAATCAGGCTGTTCTCATACACCGTTCGTAGCTATACCTAAAGTAGTGGCAAACGCCGCATAGGGAGCAGGTGAGGGATGCGTGGGTCATGTGTCGGTGTTTGAGTTCTGTGTGAAACCAGAAGTCAGCGTTGATTTATTTGTCACGTAACTTCTGTACTTAAGTTACTGAAGTTATTTTAAGTTATTTAACCTAACTAAATATTTATATACTTAAGTTACGCCACTTTGCGTATTTTAATGATATTTCCTAAACCTAACTAAGTGGTTTTCTTGCCTAAACCTAACAAAGAGTTAAATAAAGTTTATTTTGAGAAGACTGGAGCGGAAATTGACTGGACATTCTTAGGAAAACACACGAAAAATGAGGAACAACATTTGTGAGATATCATACGAACCATTGTACGAGAATTACAAAATCACTCAACTTTTGGTCTCACACCGGACACAAATGCCGGTCCCCGGACTACATGTCCTGTGTTTGGTTGACCCATCCATCACCCCTCCCAGCCGCCCTTAGAGAGATACTACGTCCGTTGCTATGGGCATCTAATAATGATGCGGATGGGTTTACATTGGAGTTAGTTGAAAGCCCCGTGCTTCTCATACAGACGCTAAAGGGTGTCTTGTGCGTCAGTATCAAGACACCGCGGCCCAATGCACAAGCGTCGATATTTGAGACCCTGCGTGTGAGACCAGGCTGAGCTGTTTGTAATAAATAAACACGGATTGCAAAGGTATCAAATTTACATAAAATCTACCTTTACGCTCAATCTAAACACACTTTAAGAACTAGCCTATGCACTTAATTCCCATCGCGTTCTGTGGCTGTTCTGAAGCAGAAGTATAATTGAAACAGGGCAGCATGATGACACCATGTAAGGTCTGAACCCAGCACCCTATGTGCCCCCCAACCACCGCCACCACTTCCCCCTGTAAAGCTGTTTCCTGGTGGATCGATCATAATGAAGGCGGGGCTGTAATGGATCGCGGGCCTTGAGGATAGCTGGCCTCTTGACGCTGCCTGTCAAACCAGAGATAAAAGATCAGGGATAGTGGTCTGGTCTGATCCATCACTCCCTCCCACCTCCACCCCCCTTTCACCCCTCCTGCTCATTAACATCCTGGTTGGATTACGGGTGGCCTCGCTCGGCCAGGGTCACACACACAGGAGAGCGTGCTGTCTTACTCTTCTCTGTCTTGTTCGGATTTCTCTATACTGCCATTGGGTGTCTCAGTTTCCCTTAATTCCTCCACCTCCTGTCCATCTCATCTTCCTCACTCACACTTCTGTATCTCAATCCCTCGCTTGCTCTCCCTCCCCTGTCCTTTTTTCCTCTCTATTCCCTCTCATCTTTCTCGTTCTCACCCTCTGCCCTCTCTCCGCTCGAGTCAGCTTGTTAACGGTCTCATCCCTCCATCACTCCTTTCTTCTTCTACTTCAGTCACCCTTCTCACCTCTCAGCATTTGTCTAACCCCCTCATTGCCTCGTCCTCCATCCATCTCGTTTCCCGAGGCCTTCACCGCCTCACCCGTCTCCTGATATTAACCATTTCTCTACCCTATGCCACCATCTCTTTGCATCAATGCTTTTTCTTCCCCTCATATATCTGCAAATGTGTTTTCCAATTGGTGTAACACAGTCTCCTGTATATTTTATGAAGAATAAGCCTGGTGTTATCAACAAATTCCACACCTAAACCAACAATGAATTTATCCTGCTCACAAGCATTATAGGCACAGCCTGAATCAAATTATGGCTCCAAGCCAGAGAACTCAACGGAGCCCAAAAACATATTCAGAAAGTCATGCAAAATGTGTGGTAGCTCTGTCGTTAGAAAATCAGCAGGAAGACTGACATCTAATTCAGCTCTCATCTGTTCTCACATCCTCACACCACATCTCATGTTCTCTCCTCTCCTTATCTACTCCTCTCTAATTTCCTCTCCTCTCTTCATGTCCCATCACCTGTCCTCACCTCAGCGACTTTTCTCTTCTCCTTTCTTTTCATTTCCTCTCCTTTCCTTGTCGCTCCCCTCTTCAACTCCTCGTTAAGTCCCCTCTTCCCTCCCTCCTCTCATTCCCTTCTTTCACATATCTCACTTACTGCTATCCTCCCCTGTTGTGCCCAACTCTCCTTCTCCAACTCAAACTTGGAAACAAAACTAAACAAAGATCTCATGGTCCGGCCGTGTTATGATATTTTGTCTTTATTTGTATATGCATTTGTTTTTTTTTCGTTTCCCTAGCTTTCCCTGTGCTGCATGAAGCAGGTTACTCTCTTTTAGCTGCCCCCAAGCCCTGGAAAGGGTTCGAATGTCGGAGGTGAACAGCCCCCAGACCCCAGGCCCAGGAAAAAAGGAGGATAAAAAAAATATATGCATGTTGATATTATTTGAAGGGAGTGAAGACAGTAATAGTGATAAACCAGTAAACAGTATACTAATACAAATGATAACAGTAAAACTAAAAAAAAAAAACCACTGCATAAGCATGTTGAAAATAATTGATGGAAATAAAGACATAGAAATAATTATAACTAACATGACAAGAAAGAAAGAAAATAAATTAACCAATAATTAACCAAATAAATCAATTAATTAACTAAGCCAGGCCTGTAATACATCCTTTAGGATGCATCTAGTTTGTACCAGAAGGATAACTGTACCCCCTGTTTGCCACAATAACATCATATACGGTGTGCACTAGTTGAGGATTGCTTCTCGGCTGAAGCTGTTAAATATTGTGCTGCTGTAATTAGCTGCTTACTGTTGCATATCATGTGGACTGTTACTCTCAATTAGGAGCCAAAGTAGCGACAATGCTCACTGCTGAGTGTTTTTCTGGTTATTTTTCTGTAACTACAATCACTTAATCTGACATAGTGACCATCTGGAAAGATGTAAATGTGTAGTCAGACTTGTTGGAATTTCAAGGACTTGGAGACGCTTGCGAAACGCTAGCAAATAAAGTGAGTGGAATTTCAGCTCTCTATAGCATTTTGTCATGATATTTTTGTTGAGAAAGACAAATTGGAGTGTCGGTTTGGCTGCATGGTGGCTCCTCAGCAGGAACACAAACTGTAGTTGGCGTCTGGCTCATTGATCTCTCCCTGCTCTTGTGTTTGCTTGCTTTAAATGACACTTTCCAAGGAACAATATGAAACAGTGTTGATGCCAAAATCAATTTCTTCAAAATGTTCCTACTCTTCACTCTATTTGTCTGACTGAACTTCTAGATGCAATTATTAAATAATAATCAGTAGTTTATTTAAAAATGTTGCTAGTAAAGACTATACAACCACCTCTCATGTTGTAATGGAACTATTTTTTCTCTATCTGCACCACTCTTCTTTCCTCTGCTTTACTCACCTGTCTCACTTTTCATACAGCTGTTTTCTACAAGGATTCCATAGCTTTCGGCAAATGATAAACACGTTCTGCGCTCGGCTTGAATATGAAACATGAAAAACGATGAGAGAAGAAAGGAGTTTCCAAGAGAAAAGAGACACCGCTTAAAAAGAAGACAAAAGTATCTAGACGCAGAAAAAAAAAAGCTCTGCGTATAGCTATAACCACATCATTTCTCCTCACATCAAGCAGCAGCTGTGTTTAAATTATTTTGAGTCCACATTCGCCTAGAAACTGCAATTGAGAGGAATAAAAATATGATATGAGAAAACCAAACCCCTTCAGGAGTTTTTCTCTTTCACTGAGGATAAATCACATAAAGAAAAAAAAAAAAGACCAATCTCAGACTTCAGACACAATACATGACTTCGCCTTGGATCCAAGCCACCAGGCAGACTGCTTAAAGTTTACTTTTACGGGTGTAATGTGCATAACATTATGTCAGCACTATTTATTCCCACAGCCAGGAGTCTGCAGAGTGTGTCTTCAGAAACAGTGCCTCAGCAGCTAATGTATAAATTAGAGCGAACAGGAGCCAGTGGATGAGTCAAGATAGGCACCCTGCTTGGGGTTATTTTTCATTCTATTTCAAATTTTGTTTTTTCTCCGTCACTCTGTTGGTATACTTCTTCAGTCCTCTTTTGCCTCCTTCGCTTCTTCTCCCGCTGAGTCTATCTCTTTCATTTCAGTATTGCAAGGTGATTTAAATGTTTTGCCAATGATGCAATGAAGCGTCATTTTCAGCAAGAAAGGTAGAGATACTCCACAGTTTATGTTGTTTGTTTTCTGTCACTATCCAAACCTCATAACTATAGGTGATGGGTAGAGCGTATATCAACTGGTAAATCGAAAGCTTTTCCTTTCCAGCTGAGGCGGCACCAATCCGCCTGTCAATCTCACGCTCCATTTCACCCTCACTCGTGAACAAGACCACAAGATACTTGAACTCCTTCACTTGGGGCAGCAACTCACTCAACGCCACGGTTTTCTGGCAGAGAACTTAAAAGCCTCAGACTTGGAGGTGCCGACTCTCATCCTGAGTGCTTCAAATCTGACTGCAAACCACCCCAGTGCGTCCTGACGGTCCCAGTCTGATGAAGCAAAAAGAACCACATCATCTGCAAAGAGAAGAGATGCAATTCTGAGGTCCCCAAACCGGACACACACCTCCCCTCAGCTGTGCCTTGAGATCCTATCTATGAAAATCACAATCCGAATCGGTGGATGGATCAAACAAGACTTTCCCCCACGAGACCGCGGTTCATGTCTCGTGTGAAACTAAAAGTCAACGTTCACTTATATCGTCATTTTAAGCTAAACCATGATGTTTTTTTATTAAACCTAACCCAGTAGTTTTGTTGCCTAAACCTAACAAAGTAGTGTTGTTACGTTTTTTGTTTTGTTTACAACATTTACCACATGTTTAAAACTGTCACTGTAATCCGGTAGAAAATATGTTTCCCTCAAAACTTAATTGGGAATGAAGTTTAGTTGTATGGGAACATAATTTTGACAGAGAAAGGGTTGTGCTCGGCTTATGGTGAGTCCAACTATATCAGTGAATTGTGGGGGAAAACACTGGTATTTAAGTATTTAAGCGTATTTATTATCAAACACTCCTCTTTGTGGTTTGGATGGTTTTATGATGTTTTGAAAAGTGTGATGATGACAATAATGGGTGAGCTGAGATCTTATAGCCTACAGGTGTGAATGCTGTAAAATTCAAAGCTCACTGTTTCTCAATAATGGGATGTGTGATGAATGTACATTGGTGAATTTATTTGCACATAAAATAAATTACTCTGAAGCATCCGTTTTCAATCATTTCACCGTATAAATCTTGATGAGTCCCAATCACATCATCATAAACAGGAGTCACATTCAGACAACCTTAATTATCATGAATCAGAGCAACGGCACAGCTTCAGAAACACAATTCTAGGCAAAGCAGCGCCTACTAATAATCTTGCAGATGAAAATGACAATAAAAAAAGTGATGAAGAGAAACATTGGGAAATATAAACTGAGTTAATGAATGAATGAATTTCCCTGCCATGTTACAGCCCAATAAACAGCTGACAGATTGAAGATCATGGAGCAGGTCATCAGCTACAAAAACAATATAGTCAGACAACTTATACTCACAGACATGTTTTTTTTTTTTCCTAAAATATCTAAACTAAGGATGTGCATGGCTGGAGTATGCATAAGTAGGACATTTGCAGCTGTTAAATATACTATACTATATAAATATACTCTGTTTTTAATAAGAATACATTTGATAATTTCAGCCTGCTGGCGATTTTTTAGGTTCAATTCAGAATGGCATCCTGTTGCACCTCCAATGTTGGAGTCAATATGTGTGAACAGGGGGTTAATGTAGCTGTTTCCTGATGGTGATGCACCCTGCACAGACAAAGCTGCTGAAGAAGTGATGCTGCCAACCTCTTACTGCCTGTAAATCAAATAAACTCCCCCCAACATCTGGAGTGGCATGCAAATATTGTGATCAATATTCTGCACAGCACGCCACCCGTGCCTGAACAACACCTTGCAGGATAATCAATACCCCCTGTTCCCACCCAGAACTCCTAAAAGAATCCTCTAACTTCACTCTGCCTGCCAAATAAAAACTTGGAGAATAAAAACTTTGTGAGAAGCCGTAGCGATGTTTCTTTCTGCGATGACAGATGGGAAGCCCAGCACAGAAACCTTGTATGGCTTTGGTTAATTATGGTGGCATACAGTATATCGTACATATAAAACTTTCAAACACAGGAGTCTGCTCTTTCCAGCAGCACAAGGAAATAGCTGACGGGTGCATATGGTCTGATCACAGGGGAGTTATTCTCTGACTCTTTTTTTTCTCTTGCTGTCGTGATGTATGCAGGGCTGATCTTTCTCTCTGTGCAGCCAACCAGGGAATTGTCCACTGAAATTATGGGAAATCTGGGAAAGCTGAAAAATCAGGAGAGTAAATCCAGTCAAACTGAATATAAGAGCCCCTTCTCCTGAATATGATACAGTGTCCTTGGTAGTCAATTGATTAACATAATATATTATAGTAAAGTCCTGTAAAATAGTCAAGTGATGATCAGAGCTATAGACTTGATTGTGTCTAGAAGGTAACCCGCAAATTGGGAAATCTGATCTGAGATCTGCAAAAACTGTCACAAAAATCAGGGTTTGAGACCTGATTTGGACTTGACTGCTGTGAGACTTGTGTTAACTGTCTGTTTTAATGGTCAGCATTCAGAGACTTGAAAGATTTGCATCTTGACTTTCAATAACTTGGTTATAAAGACTTGTTACTTGACAATAATACATGATGAGGTGTCTTGATGTACACAAAAAAATGCACGAGGCAGATCCGCCCAACCACAAGTTCCTCTCTATGTTAGGAGTATCAAACCTCAACCGAAGTATGTAGAAGATATTCCATTTACGCCTTGTATCAACTTGCGATCTGTATCTGGATTTCTTCCCTCCCTTAGAAAAAACATGTTATGCCAGGTGTAAATGCACTCAGAATGCATTGTGATCAGAATCGGGCTACATCTGGAGAGGGTCTGTTTCGCATTGTGATCAGATCTCAGGAAGTGTAAATGCATTCAGCACAGTGTGAACACATTATCAAGATACAATCTCCCAGCAAGTGAAAGCGATCACCCAACTCTGCCTCTTTCTGCAAGCTTGAACAAGCCCAGCAAAAGCTACAAGTATCTAACAAGTACTTCCTTCACAAAAACATAAATGACACCTGTCCATTTTTTACACTAGCATGCAGGAAGTGACATGAGAAAATGAAGACGAATGGGAATATTAATACCAAAATTGTCAGGTGTAATCATCCATTACAGTGCACACTCAGTTTTCCTGTGCAATGAAGGATTGTCACTGTGTTCCCACATCTCAGCAGTTACTTTGGCAAGGACGGTATTATCAGAACTGAGAGAAAGTTCCAAAAATAAGACCCAAGTTGTAACAAACCTGAATTTCCCATTGAGTATTTGAAAAAAAACAAAGCCTTAACTACTTTACAACGCTTTAGCTTTTACTACCTCAACAACTCTTGAGACTTTGAACACTAATTAAAAAAATATATGGTCACTACATACAGGTCATAAACAGCGTAAGCATTTTCCCCACACTGCACTGTAGCAGCTGTGAGCTCTCGCCTCCTCAGCTCCTGCCACAACCAGTGTGTCATAAAGCCTTCACTTCACAGTCACAGCCTGCAACACCTGGAAGCAGCAGCACAGATGCCTGCCAGAGGCGCCTGTGTGTGTATGTGTGCACGTCCCGGTTGTTGTGCCTGTATGTGTGTGTGTGTGTTTAGGCTCCACGAAGATGACGCCCTGTAGCGGAGTCAGATGTGAACAGAAAAGGTGAGTTGTTGACCATGAAAAAAAGAGGGATGGTGGCTTACTAATAAAATAATGAGTGTGTGTGTGTGTCACGGTATTACCACAATCACTGTTCTCACACACACACACATCAGCAGCAGCATGGTGGTGAAATCCACACATCACAGGTGGTGACAAGGTAAAGGTTAGAGCAGGGGGACAGCAGGGTTGACTGACAGGAAGAGCTGAAGAGCTGCTGTCACATGGGAGGTTTGAACGAGCGAGGTGACAAATACACCGAGAGAGAAAGAGACGCAGTGACAAAAGGTACGACAACTGTGTCCTCTGTTGTCTGACAATGAGCTGTCAGCACAACAGAGAGATGATACAAATAGACAAGAGGAAAGGATGAAGAGTTCGAGGGATGGAGAAATATGAGATGGGCAGCTGGAGAGGGATGAAGAGATAATAAAAGATGAATAAATTAATGGAGGAATGAAGGGATGGAGAGAGGTAAGGATAGAGACAGTGATGCGGGAATGATTGAGGGATAGAAGGATGGTGGAATGTAAGGGTGAGGAGATGGAGGGATAAAGGAATAAACAGGAGGGATTAAAGACAGAAGGCTGAATTGATGGATGGACGTAGGAAGAGATGTAGAGATGGACAGCTAGAGAGGGATGGAGAGATGGAACGACGAGAGATAACAGGAGAATATATCAGGGATGGAGTGATGGAAGAAGAGAGACAATAATGTGGAGAAGTAGTGATAGAGGAATGCATGTATGAAGACATGGACTGATGAGAGAGTGATGGAGAGATACATTCAAGGAGGAATGCAGAGATGAGAGATGGAATGATGGAGGGATAGATGGGTGGGAAAATCGCAGGGATTGTGAGAGTGATAATGGATAGAAAGGATGGAGCCATGTAAGTATGGAGGGATGACATGATGGCGGAATGCATGGTTGGAGAGATGGATTGATGATAGACAGAAGGATGGAGATATGGAAGGATGGAAATATAGAGGGATATAGGAAAAGAC
Organism: Sebastolobus alascanus; assembly: GCA_916701645.2. Taxonomy (NCBI): domain Eukaryota; kingdom Metazoa; phylum Chordata; class Actinopteri; order Perciformes; family Sebastidae; genus Sebastolobus; species Sebastolobus alascanus. Next base: position 548,363 of record CAKAOJ020000289.1, read on the forward strand.
AGATGAATGATGCAGGGAGTGAAGGATACACGAGTGCGGAGATGGAGAGGAGTAATGACGCAGGGTTGGTAAGATTAATGGAGGGATAGACAGATGAAATGATGGAGAAATAAGGCGGAGGAGCACAAGAATAGAGAGATGGAACTGCAGAGGTGAAGAGGTGACCTAAGAGATGCAGAAGAATGAACTGATAGATGGATGAATGTAGAGATGGACAACTGGATAGTGATGAGGAGGAGATCTCTTCATCTCTCGGCCCCTCTCCATCCTTCCATCCATCTTCTACTCGCTGTTTGCCAAGTGAGACGCCACCTTCAGAAAAACCCTGCCCTTTGTGATATACGTTCAGATCGGTCGCTGAATACAAACCAGTCAGACGAGACATCATCTGTATTCCCTCGACAACCAGCCTCCACCCCGCGACTATCCGCCGGGCGGCTGACCGTGAGGGGGATCGTGGTGGGAGCGGCACAGATTTGTCACTCCAGTCGCGGCCTGAAGCTTAATGTTCCGGCTAAACTGTTACAAAATAGATGTTGACACAAACGTGGCAGGTTCAGCAAATTGACATGGCCGCAGGGATTTGGTGGGAGGATGCCGGAGGACCTCCGTAAGTAAATGTGACGTGGCGTCGTACATCAGAAACACCGCGACACAACAGAGGGACTGTCGAGGGGAAGAAAGAGGGAAGATTGACACCACTCTGTCTTTCTGCCTGTCTGTCTCTCTCCTCCTGTCTCATTCACACCACTTCCTGTTTATTCACACACTATCCTGTCTTATTTTATGCTTTTCTTTCTTTTTTGTCTCACACTCACTCTTCTTCTTTACACTCACTTCACTGTTTTCTGAAGAAAGTGAAACATCAGCAAACTAAAGAGTCAGATATTTTTCTCAGTAGTTGGTGGAAACCAAACCAGTGCAGACAGAAGAGAGAACATTGGAAACCAAACATGTGCTGGATGTGTTAATTGACAACTGTTTGCTAACATATTTACCCAACCCTGTCTCTTACAAAAATTACGTTCCCATACAACTAAACTGCATTCTCAGTTATATTTCGAGGGGAAACGTATTTTCTTCTGAATGTCATAAACAAAACAAAGAAACACAATAAAACTACTTGGTTAGGTTTAGTAAAAAAAACATAATGGTTTGGCTTAAAATTGAAACAAAACAAAACCCTAACCCCCTTGTTAGGTTTAGGCAACCTGGGTGAAAGTCTGGTGTTTGTTTGACCATCCACCACCCCGACTTCCTCCCTACGCGGACTTTCATTACAAACGTATTTGTGATACATCAAAAACAAACGTAATCCGTGACAAAACATGTTTCCCTCAAAATGTAATTCATAATGCAGTTTCATTGTATGGGAACGTCATTTTAAGGAGACAGAAAAGCTTGGTTAGCCAAACGTAAGGAGCTTGTTCCGTTGCCCTCACGTGGCCCAAAAAAATAAGTTCATGTAGCTTTAAGGTGGGACAACTTAAACCTTTGTCCTTCTTATTGTATTACTGCTACTGCCGTGTTGTTGTGTGTGTTTTTGTTCCCTCTCCTGTGTCTCTTCAGGTGCCGTCCTCCCCCGCTGTGCAGCTGCAGTGACTGGATGTACGCGGCTGCGCCCCAATCACCAATCAGGGCCGGGCGGATAAGAGACCGGGAGAGAGGAGCACATGGTGCCAGTGGGCCAAACGGCAGTATTCAGACTGTGTGTTGCGTGGTTTATGTCGGTGGTGGACGTGTGTGCCAGAGTCGGCAGCGGTTTCCTTTAAGTGTGTTTATTGTTGTAGTGCTGGCTGTAGTTTACAGTCATGCTTTCTGTTAGAAAGTACATTTAAGTTGGTCATTGTACGCTTTTCATTTATTGTTGATAAATTGTTACACATTGTTTGCACACATCCGTTGCCCGTCTCTCTATCCTGGGTTTATTGTATTGTTACTCTCTCCATCCTCTGGACGGTAAACGGGGGAACATAACAATTACAGTTTGGTGACCTTGTGTACTTTCCTGAAATCTAAAAGAAGAGGTATAATAAACCCAAATTACTGGAGGCGGTGTTAATGTGAAGAGCCTTTCACAAGAGTTTGAGTAGGATGAAGAAGACATTCATGAAGCGCTCCAGAACCCTGAAGTTGTGTTTTTACATATTGTCAAAGTTTTTATTGCAAAACAGTCCGTTATCCAGTACAATACAGCCAAAACCTGAAGTATGTCAAATTAGTTGCAAAATTAAACTTCAAGCAATCCACTGTGAGAGTGTGAAGGATACACACACAAGAACACTAATTGCATAGAAGAGCTACGTTATGCTAAATCATTTTTTCTTTCCCATGACGTCTCCCAGACTTTGTAGGTTCTCGAAATCCAACTTTGCTTCTTTATAAAGATGCTGTTTACTGTGATTCATTCTACTTAGATATAAAGACAAACTATCAACAACAGCAGTTGTTCTGCTGCAGAAATGTGATTAAACTGAAAGTTGGCTTCTCAAAGCTTCTAACAAAAGTGAATAAAGATCTTGCTTGGTCAGATTGAGTGGCATTGCATTGTATAACGGGGTCAATTAGAACTTCATGTTGAGGAGGATACATTAAATAATAAGCTAAAAAACATATTGGAGAGTTATAGGAGCGTAGTTTAAATCCTCCACGATAAGGCTTAAGAGCGCAGGTGAATGGGAGAGGAATGTTAATTAAGTGCATTATGTTCGTTGGACGTGTGTGTGTACAAGAGTGTAATATGTTCCTCTTCTGCAATAAAGCCAAGCACTAATTTGGTACTAGTGACGCTAAAGAAAATTTAATAAGAGCAAGGAAAAGATAAGAAAAAAAATGTTTAGGCATATTATTAGAGAACAAAAAAGACAATAGGATGGGTGAAAGAAGAGAAAGACAGCTGCATTTTGAGGGAGAAAGATAACAGTTAGAGGAGGAGGATTATTTCTACAAGGTGATGGAGCGAGGGTCGGAATAAAATTGATTTAACAAGAGAGATAGTGTATGTGTGATTATACTGTATATGTGTGTGTCTTATTATTCCAGTTAATCTCCATCTTGCTGGATCTCCTCCTTAACTGCCCTCCTCAGTTGTTTACACGCTACATTGCCGTACATTTTCCCTCTAATTGCTTTTTTCCCTCTTCTTTCATGTGACAAGAGCCCCCCACCCTCCATTACTTTTGCATTTTAGCTGTCCTTGACTCGTCAGCTAATTAGTTTTGGAGTAATTACCTGCTTCAGCGATTTTTAATAGTCCCTCTTATTGGTTTTAAAAAAAAAGAAAGAAAACCCCATAGTACAGGTACAGTGGGAGAAATGGCTCTCATATTTTGATTGAGTCTTTATTTGTTCATTAATTTGTGGCCAGCTTGAATGTCAAATCTGTCACATCCTTTCAAACTTTGATGTGAAAGGGCAAAGAAATGAAAAAAAACAAAAAAACAGCTCTCAACAACTCTTCCTGTGCCTGCTCCTTATTGAGCTGTTGTATATCTAAGGGAAAGGAGGTTCATGGAAATGATACAAACGTTGGGGGGAAAAAAGCACTGACACTGCCTGGAAGATATTAGAACTTGGTTTAAAAATAATTGTTTGTCCAGTCCGGTCGCACTTCATGTGTATGAATTGCAATAAAAAACATCATTCTTGCCATTGCCGTGGAATAAAAAGTGAGACAGACTACTTGGTGGGTGGTAGGGGAGTTGGATGGGTCCAACAAACCAGCACAGTCTCACGTCAGTTCATGAAATAGTCATGAAATTTAATCTATTTGATTTGTGTACATAGACACGAATTTCCCTTTTCTTGTGACGCTCAGCGCGACTTTCAAAAAGATTTTTTTCTTGTGTTTTTTCTCATGAATGTCCAGCAACACATGACACACGTGTCAATTTCCGCTCAAGTCTTTTCAAAATAAAACTACTTAGTTAGGTTTAGGAATAGATCGTAGGGTTAAAATAACTGCGGAAGTGTCGTAACTTAAGTACGGAAGTTACGTTAAAAATAAATCAACTTTGACTTCTGGTTTCACTCAGGACATGAACACCGGTCTCCTGAATGTCCTGTGTTTTTTGACCCACCCAGACCTCCCTATGCGGTGTTTGCCGCTCTTTATACTTTCAGGTTCATTCATTACGTGGATTACATACAAATTGAATCTGTGCTGACCATCATGAAAAAAATATGAAATTTGTGTCTATGTACAGAAATCAATACATTACATTAGGAGACTATTTCACGAACTGCTGTGCGACTGGGCTGAACACACACAGGACTTCCAACCAGGAGACTGGTGGTTGTGTCCTAAAGTGTTGTTGAGTTATTCTGAAGTTACGTTTGTCACGTGTTTTTTAGTGACATTTGTGACGTGTTTTCCATACTTCTTTTACATCGTTTCTGTACATATTTTACTTAGTTTATGTTCTTATTTAAAGCCCAGCCCTGATGATTTCCTAAACCTAACTGTCTTGTTGCCTAAACCTAACTGCGGCTGTTACCGTAGTTTTGTTGCGTGGCATATGAAAAGGCTAAAATGCTTTACTTGAACCTTTCATTCAACGTTGTCAACATTCATTTTCAGATGTTTCATAATCTGTATTTCCAGATTGTAGTGTGGATGATTCATTGCAACATTTAATATTCTCATGTATTACTGCTTGACAGATCATTTATGCTACTGACAGTTTTTTTAAGATATTATTATCCAAGTTTTGCCCTCCAAACATCTTAAAATTCATATTTCAATCAGGATCAGTAAGATCAGTTTTTGGACTTTGGTATTTCCAACACCCTGCATATGGCCATGCTAACATGATAAGCTTACCAGACTACCAGCATGCGGTAGAAAGTAATTTATCTTTTTTAAGGGGCGCATGAATCACAATTCCAGTTCCCAGACAACAGATGTAGCCGTTATTTCTGTCCTTAGATTGCTCATGTTGTGTGTCTACCTTCCTACACAGGAATGAGAATTGTGACATTCCTCATAGTTTCCCCTTCGACAAAATGTTTAGAATAAACAACTCAAGTTACTGCTTTAAATTTGTTTTCCAAAATTCTCAGTAATCCTTTCAAATGTTCTCTAGCCCCCAATCTGCTGTATTGTCAAAGCAACAAAACACCAAAAACTGAACTGAAAGCACGGTGCATTTATGGACACTCCAGTCTGACAGCAAAGAGGTAAATCAAAGCTTTTCCTTTCTTTGCATATCCACTTATGTCCCTACTGTGTGCTTTTTTTTTAATGAACATATACCCAAACCTATTTCTCTGTCTCTCCATTTCTTTGCCTTTCTGTCTCCTCCTGTCTCACAGCTTTTGTATTTTCTTCACTCAGCGGTACAGTCACAGTGAAATAGATGACATGCGTTGTGTGTGTCTGACTTCAACTTGAACAAACACTGCTGGCACCAGTGTGTGTGTGTGTGTGTGTGTGTGTGTGTGTGTGTGTGTGTGTGTGTGTGTGTGTGTGTGTGTGTGTGTGTGTGTGTGTGTGTGTGTGTGTGTGTGTGTGTGTGTGTGTGTGTGTGTGTGTGTGTGTGTGTGTGTGTGCTCAGGAATTTGCACTAAGGGTAGCAGCACTCCGACATTGAAATTGTCTCTTGAATTCAGAGGGTTACCAGAACTGCTGTTTACTTATTCAGAGCATCATACTGAGAGTACTGGGTGAGAGACAATGTCGGAGCAGAGTAAGGAGGGCTCAAGTCAAGTCTTTCCGTGCAAATTTTTGGACTTTAATCCTTCCTCTGAACGCCGAGTTTCTTTTATTATCTGGAGCAACCACTCCAGAACTTTTCTTTTCCACCATATCTTCCACCATACTCCTTAATGCCGCTCTCTCCCATATGGTAATTACTCTAACTGCCACAGGGGGGAGACAAAAGTTCTGCACGTCAGCTTTAATACAAAAGTTACAGTGACTTCACAATGACTTTATTCCAGTATATAGGAGTCTATAATTCCATAACTCTTTACTGTATAGCTGCATACCCATTAATCAAGTACACCTGTTTTCATAAACACTCATTTGTTATTATTATAACCTGTATTTAATTAGGGAATCTCATTAAGATCAAGCTCTCTTTCTGCAAGAGAGACTTGAGTACAGCAGAAAGAATGTCAAATTCTGTTAAGATAACTGTTCCTTTAACCACAACGTCTCATTTTCTGTTTCTACAGATGTTAAATCACCACATAAAAAGTGTAAATAACCAGGCTGGTCTCATACATTGTTCATAGCTACAGTATACCTACAAAAAGCAATCCACCGTAATTTGTGTTTATCCCACAAAATCAATAAATGTGTAATTTACGTAATCGTGAACCAGGAAATATAAAGAGCAGCGAACGCTGCATAGGGAGGTCGGGGTGGATGGGTGGGTCTAAAAATACTGGACTGTCACCCAGGAGACCGGCGTTCGTGTCCCGTGTGAAACCAGAAGTCAACGTTGATTTATTTGTCACGTAACTTATGTACTTAAGTAACACCACTTCCAAACCACAATCTTTTCCTAAACCTAAGTCATTGTATTGCCTAAACCTAAGGAAGCTGTTTCCTGTGAAGACGGAAGTTTATTTTGAAAAGACTGTATGCATGTAAAAGGCAGGCACACGTGCTGCTGAACATTTGTAGGAAAACGAACAAAAAGGGAGGAATAACTATTTCGTAAGATATCATACAAACCGTTGAGAACCACGAGAATACGTTGAAATAACACAACTTCTACAGTTTTGGAATGCAAGTTCGCTGATTTAGGCTGAAAACCTCACAGAGCTAACTCTGCTTTGAAAGCAAAGATTGAATTGGTAAAACAGTGAATAAGCTCATAATTTCTTCACAATGTGGTTAAATGGACTCATGTGATGCCTCCTTGGAGCTACGAAGCTCCCCAGAAGCAGTGTATTAAGGAACTTAATGAGAACACAGTTAAACAGTGGAGCATTATGCTGCAAGAGTAATTGTTTGGCATTTGCTGCAACACTGTGTCTCCATTGGTATTCATAGTTCATAGAATCAACTGACTACAGCTGCTGTCCTCCCAAGAAGGAGACTAGACCCAGATTTCAAGCCTACAGAAGGGAGTATTATACGATTTTTCGCGCAGTATTCCTTTAAAAACAACTCTGTGGTTGTAGCTTTAACTTGCAGAGCTGGAAGGAATTACAGTTAAAACCAGCCAGACATTGTTGACTTCCTGTTTGATGAACGATCAGTGTGTCCTAATTTCAGTAACAGACCCCTCTCATTTCTTCTTGTTGTCTTTGCTTTGCTCCGTCTCCTCCCTCATCACAGCAAAGAAAGAGGTCACCATCTGTGGCAACAGTAACGCCAAGTCAGACGCATCATCTATTAATCAGAGCTACATTTACTAGCATACAGTCTGCCAACTGCACGCAGGAACATATTGTGAGTAAATATTTAAAAAGCTCTCCGTATGTCAATTTGTGCCAGTGTCTCCTCTACTGAACTGTGGATGTGAACAACTTGTAGGTGTCTTGAAAAATCAAACAAGCAAACAGGTAAGGAGATAAAAAAAGAGCTCTTCTATCCTGCGGGGCGAAACAGATGAGCTACTGACAAGGAATGATGAAAACAATATCTATAGTGCAGTCAGTGGAAAAAGAACTCAGATCCTTCAATTAAGCAGAATTACCAAAATGTAGAAATGATCCATTACAACTAAAATGTCCTATATTGCTAGATGAAAGATATATCCTGCAGATGTACAGTGGGGAGCACACCAGATTGTGTAGGTGGGGCTTCCCTCTGAGGAACGTGATGGTCTTTGGCTGGTGATGGAACCGTGGCTACACTCGCAGCAAATGCCTTAAGCACTTGGTCATGGTGCCAGCGGTAGCACCCGTCTCCAAGGGCTTTTGTTCAGCTGCTAAGGAGGTGTTCCAGGGATCCTCTTCCAGAAACAACTACAGCAAGAAGGTGTCTCACTTTTGCCCCAGACGTGAAGGTTTGCTGGACTTGGTAGGACATCGTAGACAGCTTGGACTCACACTTCCTCCTGAGCGAGATGTCGCCGCTCTTTGCCCTGGATGTTGTCGGCCCCTAGAAGTAGCCTATGCCTACACGCCCTGTTGCTATGGAGCCCAGCGGTGCCTTCTGCCTCAGCTGTGACTCAGCCACCTCCAGTGCTTTATCTGCACTCCATGTCCTGCCTGTTCGAACCTGAATGATGGCAGATGACACTTTTGGATTCCTGGATTCTGTGTACTTGAGAGCTTCCTGCGTCTGTGACACCATGTGTGTCACATCACACCACTAGTGATGTGACGTTTGCGAACTATCCAAATCTTTTGAACGGCTCTTTGGTACGAATGAAGGGAACCGAGTCGTACTTGAGAGCCGCTCTTTTTATTGTTGTGCCCAAATTTCACTGCCTGCCCTAGATACACAGTGCCAGGAGACATGTGTAAGCGTTGCCAGACACACACACACACACACACACACACACACACACACACACACACACACACACACACACAAGCAGACAGACAGACAGACAGAGAGAGAGAGAGGTAGGGATGTATCAGAAAAGCAGAATTGTTTGTTGACCGTCACGGAGAAATGAACTTGAGCTGGTGTGAACAGCCAGGCTGCTGCTCGTACAAAGATTGACATATCATCACCCAAAAAATAAAGAAAAGAACGAAGAAGAGCCGTAATTCCCATCACTACCATGCACTCTTCAGCGAGGCCACTGATCTGGAGCTGCAGGATGTTACTGGTGCCAAACAGGGCAGAACTGCTCAGACGAATCCAGTTTTAAAAGAAAACATTGTCATCCTGACCTCCAGGCTCAACACTCTTGCACAGGATAGAAGAGAGCTTTACTGTCTAGTGCTAAAATAAACAAGCAGCACCGTACAAAAAAAAAGTTTGCATCCCTTTCTGATGGCATAAATTGTAAAAAAAAAAAAATGTTTAAATGTATTGTCACAAGCGTTATCCATTGTGCTCCAGACTCCCTCAGGAATGTGCTTTGTTCTCATAAAATCATATTTGTTCCAGTGGGTGACCAGGTATCACCACAACCAATTACCAGACTAACTCAAGTTATCAACCTCATCCTATTCACCTGCGTGCACCCTATATAACCTCTACAGATTGAAATAAACTGCTCGGGAGGCAACATCAGTGAAACAAATATGAAATATGTCTTTGAGTTTATAGTAAAAAAAAAAAAAAAAGGATACAGATGTTACTGCTGCCATTTGAGATACAATTCAATTTTAAACTAGAATAAAAAAGTTTAAAATCCTGACCATGAGTGGTTAATATTCATTCACTGTTTTATATTCAATCAATCAATTTTATTTAAAGTGCAGAATCTCCATGCAGCAGTGAATAAAGACGGGTTTTCAGTCTTGATTTAAATATTTCAACTGAACTTGCTTGCATGCATATTCTGCATGGGAACCTAATAGTTATGTAAAAGCAATTACTAAAATGAAAAATGTCATGCCATTTAAAAATATGACATGTACATCCATGGATGAAAGGGAGTAGGAGCGGGTAGTGGACGTTCTCTCACCTTTCATAGGTCACACAGCTTGAGGTCGTCCGCTTGTCAAACAGCCATTTCGATAATGTGTTAAGATTCACTGCGATCCCTCCTGCGTTTTCTGCTGGGAAATGCTGCTGTAATCCCATCGACATGTTAAACATCCCATAAAATGCTGACCTTTTTAAGAGTACCTGATTGCTTGACATTTGCAGTGACAAGTAAACTTGTGTTACCACGCTGTTACAGGGCAGAAAGTAAAGGAAAATCAATGTCACACGTATGAGAGCAGCAGGCAACAACCTTGTGGCTCTGCAGTTAAAAGCAGATCCACTCTGACATTCTGGGCTCAGGTCTGACATAAAGAGGTAAAAATAAGAGTAAATGGATAGATAGGGATGTGTGTCATTTCTGATCGAGTGGCCAAACACACACCAGCAATTTTTATATGATCACCGAGACGAACATCAACACTGCTTGAGTAAAAATGATAAATAAAAATGTGAAAGTTATTATATGACAAGATTACTTTTATATCACAGAGGAAATTGTAAGACCAAGCAAATCAAACACGATCTTATCCTCTTCAGCAGCAAACGGGTTTTCAAAGCCATTATCCATGCTTTAAGTCTTTGTTAAGATTAGGGTCCCCCGAAACTGGAACATTAAAGCGACTATAATCAATATTTTCATTATAGCAATGTATCAAATGGTGAAAAAAGTGTGACAATGTGAAAGGGGTTGCTTGTAGTGATGTACATACAGAGAATCATCACCTGAATCGGAGCTTTAGGCACGTTTTTTGTGCTCTCAAATCCATTGTTCTAGATGTAGAGGCGTGGAAGGAGTACTCAAACGCGAGAGCTGCACTTTGAGATAAAAATAGTTCAACAGTTCAACTAGGAACAACCAATCACAGCCGGCAGATATCTTTTCTGTCTTCCGAAAATATCAGTGTATGGTAAATATGTGGAGGGGAGGTTAATAATTTTTAATGCAGGGCTACACAGAGCTTTAAAATGTGTCCCATGGACTATTTTACTTGCTTCACCCTCTCCGTCTGAGAACATCACAACATCCGGTTGAAAGGTCAGCCAACTTGACACAGAGAAATCGAGCTTAATGCTACTGTCAGGGATTTATAGTGCTGGAAATCCATTTATCTTTGTTTTGACTGTGTTTAGTCAGCGAGGCTTCCTGTTAAATTACCACATCTTCATCATCATCGTCATCGCAGCACGCAGGTTCTGGTTGCTTAGTAATGGCGACAGGAGCGCAACCTCCCAAGCACATTGGAAATTAAAAAAAGCGGCACGGCTGGCGTTTTCAACACGATTTTAGACGCGGTATGTGTATGGCCCCTTATAGTGAGTTTCAGCTCATTATTTAGCGGTCCAGAATGCAACCTTACTGTTTTGGTTTCACTCAACACTCTCATAGCGTTGGTTTTGGTTGCAGCAGGCAGCAGTTTTCATTGAAAAAGCTCTAAAAAAATGTCAAACAGAAACAAAAACATAACTCCAAATGAATGATAATGTTACTCCAGAATTGCTGGATGTGTAAATAAGCAACTGTTTGCTAACAAGTTCTCCATATCAATTTGATGATATGTTAATATTGTGTTCACCACTTGTTTCCTGTGTCCCCAAGTGGCAAAAAAAATCGTCAGAGTGGTTTTAGGGATAGCAATGTCAATACTTCTGTTGGTCGGTCTACCGCTTTTGACCTTCAGGGTGCCCAGAAGATGAATCTAAATGACCTTGGTGATCTGACTTTCCTCTAGTGCCACTAGTAGGTCAAAATCTTCAGTTATCCTGTGCAATTTCACAATGTCTACAGGATGGATTGTCACCTTGTAGCCTAGTGACGTTGGTTATCCCCTGACTTTTCGTAGTGTCACCATGAGGTTGACCTTAAATAATTATCAACGAAATGTCAACTATTGGATGTATTTTCATCACAATCTCCAGGTCAACATTTGAAATTGTCCAACACTCTGGTTTATGACCAAATATCTGCAAAACATTCCCATCAGCCTGGGCTGTAGCTACTTTGTGTTTAGTGCTAATTAGCAAAGTCTTGTGAAGAAATAGGTCAGGCTGAGTTTGAGTGATTACATTTTGGCTTCATGGTTAAAACAAATCAATGTCCACTGCTGTTAGAAGACGAGGTAGGAACCGTGGTCTCACACAGTTGTTACGGATAACCATCTACCCCCAAATGGGAGATTGTGTTGCGGTTAATCACCCTCCTTATTTGTATGTCCATTAGATATCGTCTCTCAAACAAAGGTCCTTTTAAGCTTTTGAACAAACAACTGATGCTTCCTGTTCTGGTGAGGACAGTCTTTACAACGTAGTGGTGAAAGGATTTCCCTGCAGCTAACGTTCGGTCAGTGTATGCCCTCTTCCAAAGCCAAACTGTAAAGATTTCTTTTAACAATGCTGCAGGGTTTCATGGTACGTTTTCCCTTAAAAGCTGGGCCTTCTCAACAATATCCCAACCGCAGAGCAGCATGTCGCTACAGACTATAGGCTACATCAAAGTGGCTCAAAGGGGAGAAGAGGTAAAAAATAAAAAAGAGGCCCCAAAGGATCCTTTGATCTGAGAAAAAGTGAATGAGAAGTGTCTCCTCCTCTCCAAGGCATCGATTCTGACCAGACAGGTGCTCCGGTGGATTTAAGTGGCCACTGGTGGACTGTATGGACCTGAAGAAGAATAAATGGGTTGCTTCCATAAAAACTACCAAAAACAAAATTGTATTTCATAATAAGTATTATTAAAAAATAGATAAAAACATACATAAAAGGTATAGTTAATCTTTATTGAGCCAGAATAATCTCATTGAGATTTGAATCCTCATTTGCAAGGGGGTCCTGGCCAAGATGGCAGTTTAAAAGATTTACATAAGCACCAAATAAAAACACAAAAAAACTGATTTAAAGACTAAACAGCAGACTTAAAACGAACAACAAGTTACATCAACCAAAGAATTTTGAGTGCCAGTACAAGTACATTCATTGCTCAAATAATCCTTAATCCTGTTTTAGAAATCTTGCATGCTTATAATATAGTTTAAAATGTCTCTGTCACACCAAGATGAGGGTCCAAAAACTTAAAAAGTGTTTTCACCAAAAACGGTGCGGGCTCTAGGAATGACTTACCTAATTTGTCCACATGAACGGCGGCTGCAGCTACTGAAAGTTTTTGTCGAGATAAGGCAACCCGGGAAGGCGTATAAATAGCACAACATTACACTTTTAGCATTGGCATTTTAGCCTTTTTGCGTGTCATTTGTGTGCCATGCAACAAAACTACGGTAACATATGCAGTTAGGTTTAGGAAAAACATCATGGTTGGGCTTAAAATAAGTACGTAAACGAAGTAAAATATGTACCGAAACAATGTAACGTACGTACGGAAAACATGTGACAAACGTCACAAACAAACACGTGACAAACGTCACTAATATCACCATAATCAATTACAATAGCGTCACTTGAATTATCTTTTTCCTCGCAGAAAAAGAAAAACAGCACCTCGATATGATGTTTAAAAGGTAAAACAGGTATTATGAGATTTGCGAACACACACGTGGAGCAGCTCCTGCCTGGCGGGAGGCTGCCGTACCCCGGGGTGAAGAAGAAAAGGTTTGCCTCCTGTCGGCGCATCGCAACAGCTGTTGCGGTTGACCTTCGGGCCTTGATCAAAGAGGCCTGCTTTGTCTGGTGTTAATATCAAATGATGAACATTCAGCTCCCGCTTTGCCCTTTATTTTCGCTGCCAAACAGACAGCAGGAACACATCAGCCGGCCCTGATTGGTATTCACAGACGCTTGTAGAAATGATCATGAGGCTGCTTGATGCTGGTGGACAGATACGACTGGCTTTGAAAGGACCATACCAGTCCTTTTTAATGTTTTCAACAAGTCGTACTCTATACTCGATGTGCTGAACGTTTACTCATGTATTTATTATAAAATGATTTCTAAACACAACCGCTCTCTTGCCGAGAGTTAGATAAGAAGATCGATAATACTCTCATGTTTGTACACCAAATACGAAGCTACAGCCAGAAGGTCATGAGCTTAGTCTATAGCAGTAAGTTTGGCTCTGTCCATCATCACCTCAACATTTTACTAATTAACAGAGTATGTCTTGTTTGTTTAATCCAGACATGGTGAGCTACATCCTGGACCTTTTTCTTAACAGAATGCAGTGACTTCCTGGAGTCTTGACATCACCACGACAACCAGCTAAATCTTGAGGAAATCACAGAAAAGAAATAGTTTCAGCACATAAGGGCACGGTCACACATTGGCGAATGCAGGCGAGTGACCATCACCTGCCGAGGCAATTTACTTCGAGCTGGGATGAGAACCCGTTGATAGTTGATCATACAATAGTTGTCATGGGAAGATATTGTTGAAAGAAATACTGTAAATTTGAAAATCTTGAATTGAATTGGCATTGAACAGGGATTCGGAAATAATCTTAATTTCACCTATAACAACATTCTCTGTATTTAGACATAGTCTCCACTTGGCAATACCATGTGGTGAGGTAAAAAACAAGACAAAACAAAAAATGAAAAGAAAAGACTATGACTAAGGGAATGTGAGAAATTGGCATGAAGTCCAGTCATGCTGGATCTGGCCACCAGCTGTCTTATACAAATGTTGGTGAGTGGAAACGCCTTTACATCTACAAACAGATGCATCACTTACTTGGACACAACATGCACAATCCATAAACATTTAACTGCATTTGTTGAAGCAAGGTGTCGGATCAGTATGCTTTCAGTGAAAGAAGCCACGCTGAGCCGCATCAGCTCCAAAGTGAAGAGTAAACAGTTTCCAGATTGTCAGTGTTACAGAGAGAGTGATTATTATGAGCCATGTGAAAGCAAAAGCTATCAGACGTCACAGAGATGGATTAAACCGGAAAATGCTTCTCCTGCAAAGGATTTTAGATGAAACAGGACAAACAATCAATGAATAAGGCATAAGTGCTCATGTTCGCATACATGCACACACACACACACACACACACACACACAGAGACACACAACCGCAGTTTGCGCTCTCTCCATCCGATCAATACCTCTACGATCAATCACGTGAGAGGAAAACAAAACCAGCGGTGCTGTCAAGGATTGGTTGTGTTAAACTGTCTTTTTCACAGCTGCTGCTACGTGTTCCACACAGGGACTCCTTAAGTAATTTGCCTTCGGAGGATGTTTTTAGAAGATGCAATAAATTAAAGAACACTCATAAACACACCCCTGCAGCCGCTCGCTGTTCCTCTCTAGTTGTATCTGTCAGCCACTGGTAGGTGAGTGTTTGGTGTCCCAAAGCTTTGTCCAGATGCTTCAAATGTGGAAAACGTGCAGATTCCACACAAAAATGTATCGTTGTCCAAATACAAGGTTTGCACTGTACATATGATGTAAGCACATTAAAGTCTGTTTTGATTTGACATCTGACTGAAGTTTCAAAAAATTGTCTCACTATATGAAATGGCTACTTTGGGGACTGACATCATCACACATGATTACAACTGGGAGAAGAGTCTCAGCTATACAGTGATACCCAATTTATGTAACTCAAGACTGTTTAGAGACCCCAGTATGCAGAAATATTCAAACACACCATTTTAGAATAGGCAGAAATAACACATTTATACTGCATGAAAAAAAAACTGCATGTATCATAAAGTGGGCATGTCTGTAAAGGTGAGACTCGTCATTATCCATAGAACCTATTTTCATTCACATATCTTGAGGTCAGAGGTCAAGGGACCCCTTTGAAAATGGCCATTGTTTTTCCTCCTAAAATTTAGTCCAACTTTGGAGCGTTATTTAGCCTCCTTACCGACATAGTAGCATGCCATTCGGTAAAGAAAATATCTGTATTTTGTGGCAAAAATCCCAAACTATGAACCTTATCTATGTTGTTTAATGTTAGCAAAGTTTTTGAAACGGCTTAAGTTCTAGTTTAAAATGTGAGAACTTCACAGTCAGTGGTTTCCTGAACTGTAAAGAGGCTCTTTCATCCTCAGTCTTCCTCTCATCCACTGGCAGCCATGTTTCTTTTCCTATCATCATTATGTCCCTCCTTTTAATTATCACTCTACACACTCCATGTTGCCCTTTATATAACACCTCCCCACCCCTGGAAAGATGTTCTGGTTGTGTTTAAAGCGACCCGGGTGTTGGCTGCTCTCCACTGAAGTCATGTTAGGCTCTTTACATGAACCTTTGATACCCTGTGACTGACTCCCCCTGTTTCCATGAATAAACCAATTAACAGAATTTCCCTGTTCACAGGTAGAGCGACGTGCCAGAAAACAGGATGAAACAGACGAAGATGCCCCCCAACCATCCCCTTCCCTCCTGGGGAGCACGATGTTACTTCTAGCACCAGTAGAAGAAATTGGGATCCCAGTTCTCCACGAGTCTAAGTGTTGATGTTTTCCTTTGTAGCCAACATCAAAATCCACCTTTAATGCCTTGGGAGTCTGAGTTTGCACTGGCAGCAAAAGAGCAGTTTCCAAGCAGCAGGAACACGTTTAATCTGACAGCATGTGAAGCAGCTCATTATCAGAGTATGAACGTAGCTCGCATACTGTTCGGCACACCAGGGGTACATTTGAACGCATACTTGAAAGTTTTGGGATGATGTGGTGAAGTATGTTATAAGCAGAAGAAAAAAATGTTGTGCACGTGTTCAGGGATGCATGTACTCGGGGCGTGAGGAGACAGCCCAGTCTCACAGCAGTTGGTGAAATTCACATAATTGTTAACCGGGAAGTATAAAGAGCAGCGAACCCCATGCAGGCAGGAGGTCGGTGTGGATGGGTGGATCAAAAAACATTGGACTTCCACACAGGAGACCGGTGTTCCTACCCCGTGTGAAACCAGAAGTCAAAGTTTATTTATTTGTCAGGTAACTTCTGTACTTCTGGAAGTTCTGCGGTTATTTTTGTGCCAAACCACGATCTCTTCCTAAACCTAACTAAGTAGCTTTGTTGCCTAAATTTAACCAAGCCGATCTTTCTTTTTGTAACCCTAAGTAAGCAGTTTTATTTTGAAAAGACTGGAATTGAAATGTTGAAAATGCACAGAAAATACTTGGTTGAAAGTCATGCTGAGCGTCACGAAAAAAAAGGGAAATTTGTGTCTATGTACATGAATCAAATAGATTACGTGAGTATTTCACAAACTGCCGAGAGACTGTGGAGGGGAATAATGTGAAGCGATGAAGGTTGGGGTAATAGTAAACTTTGTACTTTCACCCCTGACGCTCACTTTCTGTAGGCATGAGGGGGGGCTACGCCACCCAACGTAGTATGCATGGTTCCGCGTCCGTCCACTGCCCTTGCTGCAGTCCATGTCCATTTTGCAATACTTTAGGGCTCTTCGAAGTGACCTACTGTTCATTTAAAAGTGATCTGGAAGCTGAAACTTTATTTATTGGTTTATTTATGTCAACAAATCAGCTGAACCTCAGACCCTCAAAGACCCATAATGAAAAAGACCATAATCAGCTTATAGCCAGCTGCAGGGCGACTCCATGCATGTTAATATATCCGATGTCAGAGTGAGTCATGTACCACTTATTTAAGTTATTTCCCTCCGTGCAGAGGTCTTCATCAGAGCAGCTGATCATCGTCTCCAGATAAGATTTGATGTCACTTTTTCTGTGCTCAACATTAATTTGAATTTCCTCTTACAAGGCTCTTCCTTATCATCTCTGCTTTGGTATTAAAAATCCACTTAACAAGTTCAGAGTCCCTTACTCTCTTTTCATTACGAGATAGCACACATGCTCTCCTGCTTTCATCACCTCACACTCACATTAGCATGTAGGCCTCGTCCGGGTCTTCAGCCACACGTCATTAGCAGACATGATGAGCAATTTCCTCGGTCGTTGGCACGTAACGTGTGGGTACGCACATCTGCAGTTCCTATGTCTAACATGCGTGTATGTGTGTGTGCACATCGGTCGTCTGTGAGCAGCTGCCTCGGATCCATCACAGCCTATCTGCAGATTACAAATCCAAGTCATTACTGTGGCCAAATCTCTTTCATGTCAGTCACCATTATGAGGAAATGTGTTGTCTGTAAGAAATTCCACAGCCCAAAATGAATTCAGAATTGTAATATGTATTACAGCTAAAGCAGAAAGAGAGCTGCCACGGAGTACATGAAGATTTATATTAAACACCACGCTGTGCATCCATTTTTGACCAAAATCATCACCCAAACTTCATCATTCAACATCCTTACAGTAGACAGAACAGGAGTTTTATCTTAAGTGACGATTCTGAAAATAAGGACAACTTTATTTAAAACATTAATTTTAAAACATTTGGCTCAGCAAAGTGTTCATTTCATTCCTCACTGTGTGGTCCATCATTGTTTGGTACTTGCTGTTATTTCACTTTTTTCCAGTTCATGTTAGCTGAACGTCTCAATTCCCCTGAGTTGATTGTAGGTTATTCAGATCACCTGTTGAGCAGGGTGTGGAGACTGACTCCTGATTAGGAATTGATAGCAGCTTGGGGCATTCCCGCTCATGGCCTTTCTTTAGGGCTTCCTTGACTTGATGCAGACCTCATTTCAGCAGATATTGTCAGCCAGAAACTCTGGTCTTTAGGCCCTCTTTGAGACTTCTTTGCTGTCTTAACTTTTCTGACTTGAGCATTCTGAAACCTAGCTGGAGTGAATATTAAAGAACACCGTCCCATTTGGTTACTTGACCTTAGTGCTAATCGTGTGAGTTTGCTCTTGCCTAACGATAACCTAATGCCTGCAGACTTTATTTCGTTCTTCTCATTGAAACCCCCTTTATACACATCTGCTTGTTATCGAAGAGGGATTTTATTATTAAAGGGGCATTTTATTATAATTGAAGAGGACTTTTTTCATTATTATTAAGGAGGCATTTTTTCATTGCTAAAGCACTTACTTGTTTCTCCAAATAAATATTTCTGTATTATGTGGTTGGAAGCTTCCCTCAGTGTTTCCTAATGTCAAAGTTGCATCATTTAGTGATAACTGATGGTTTTTAAGAGTGCAATCACTTGCTTCAGTTTTGCGAGTAAATATATATTCAAATATTAGAGAAATGTCTCAATTTAGAACAAGGTTTCTTTGAAAGTGGCAGTGCTGAATCACCGCTGAAACACAACCTGATTGTTGCAGGTTTGTTGAATTATTAAGTGATCTCTGTGATGAAATAGACAATGCAAAACACATCCATGCACTTATCACCACACTCATTCTCACAAATCACCATGTTGTGCTTCTCTTTGCTGTCCAAAAGACACTCCTGACCTGACTGTACATTATCTTATTTCCTCTTAGCGTGGGTAGTAAAATATTTGATCATCATGACAAACGGTAGGACAGCTGGGTGCTGCACAAACTACATATAGACTCTCCCCTAGAAAAACTCCCTCATAGTTTTGTCATTTGTATTTGAGTAAAACTGTCTTTCATCTGTATTATCCTTAACATCCTCAACATTTTCTTCATGACTGTGTGGATTTAATCAGAGGAGTCAATGAGGACTAACTGATTTTACCTAGATTCATCTAAACAGCCTTAAAAAAGCAGGTCAGCCTCATTTAGAAATCTCAGTATTGTTTCTCAGAGGAACAGCAACAGCTCTGCAGGGAGACATTTTTTCATTGGCAAAGCTTAACCTGTAAAACTTTAACCGCAAAGAGGGACCACAAGGATGTTCCACTTGCACAAATATTCATAAAAATAATGTTCTTTTAGACTGAAACCCTGTAAAAAAATTCCACAGCTTGAAGCATTGGACCCATATATATTTAAACTCACCAAGAGTCCTATCAAGATATTTCTTTTCATGTCATCCATGTCTGCTGGGAGTCAGGCAGCTCAGTGAGAGAAGGACACAAAGAGCACATACCTTGTATAATTGTTTGATACAGCCATGAATGCTGCTTTCAAATGGAACAAGTGTGTTTGTGTTTTGGAGAAATCAACACAAGACTAATCTCTATCAACATTCTGCATTCACATGTCGAATCTGTAGGCAACGGGACAAGATTTTGGTACCGCAAGCGTTCTGGTTACCGTTTGTAGTACGAGTAGTAGTAGACCAATCACATTTTAGCAGGCTTTGGTTGAATGCAGGTAAACAGTCTGTGTGGAGAAAGAATAAGGCGGAACCTATTGACCGAAATGCAATCTCGGAATCCACCGGCTATCGTCTGACGATGATTTTATGCTTTTTATTGGTTTAAGTTAGCTTGTAAACTGGCTACTTGTGAAACAATCCAGTCGTAAACGTCGTCTCTCAAATCCAGTCTCGTGTCTCAAGTTGCTAATCAGACTATAAACAATGTGCAGCACACGAAAAGAAAGTCTTGGCCCGGATAACCCCAGAAATATAGCCCCTTGCCCCCAGAAGCTTATCCATTGTCAGATCGATAGTCGATGGGTTCAGAGATTGTCACAAGACAAAGATGGATGCAGTAAAATTCCTCCTTGCTCCCTTTTCAAAACTGCTGTGCTCTATAAAGCAACTGCACTAAAATGGCAGTTATTTAGATACATCCAACACTCAGCCCTGTGATAAATCCTACCTTCATGACGTATACAATGTTGGGTTTGTGTTGAAACACTTATAGAGAAGTGTGATTCTGAACGTCATGGTCAGTTTGCAGGGTGTATCCTGTGCTACTGTTGAGATGTATTGTGTTATACTGAGGGGTGATTCTAATATTTTGTCTACTCTGGTTAATAAAAATGGGTTTAAATGTTGTCTAGCCAATCTATCCAATCTTCTAGGTTTACGGATATCAGTCCTGACTGAATGAGAAAAGACATTATTGTGTTATATCATTTTTGTATATCAGTCAGCCAATTTTCTTCCTGGAGAGCAGCTCTACCTGCAACAATTTGGACTCACTGACTCTCAAATTATGTGTCTCCTGAGTTCCTGTCAGTGAAGGTTTTTAATCCGGCGTGCGTCATATCCAGGAAGTCTCCTCATTTGACAAAGTGACATGTCAGGAGAGAGTTACACAAGGCCGGAGTCACTAACTTGAAGTGTGGTTAAAGGAAGAGATGAAGAGTGGCTGCAGGATGATTAATATGACAGCACCCTTCTCCTTCTTTCCCTTTCAACCGTTTTTTTTGTTCCACTCGTAGCAGCAATAATATATTAAATGTGTCTGTTGGACTAAAACAAATATTTGAATATGTATGTTTGGGTAGAAATTATCAACAGAACAAAGTAGCAATTGTAAACTAAAACATAGATATATGCTGTATGAGCTTGTTCTTTGCAGGTCAATTTTAATCAGATGATTCATAAATCAAAAGTTTTTGAGAAAAGAAAGAAGAATCTCTGATTTTACAAGAGAGGAATGAAAACACCTGCAGTAATCTTTCCAAGGACATGCATATTTCATGCTCAGTCTCCCTTTTTTTGCCAAATTGCATTCCACATTGGACTCACAGTGATTTCAGAACTACACTTTCAAGTGTCAGGAATCAAACGGCGGGCCGCGGTGGGCTCCGCGTTTGGATTTTCATATTGAATTAACCGCTCTGATGGAACGTCAACCTTCGCTCCGCGTGTGGATCGAAGCTTCTCTTGATTCGTCTCTCCTGCCGTGTGCCCTGCGGGACCTCGGCTGGTTAAACATAGCTGGGTTCACGCAGGAATAAAGGCTAAGGTTAGCTTTGATGGCACAACTCATTTCTCCGTGCAGCAGTCAGCACTTTGAGGGCTGGAGGGAAAATGAATTGTGGCACGTGTTGCTCACCCTGCTTGAGTTGAAACGACAGCTCTGTCATTTATCACAAGAGCCTCAGCAGGAAGTCCTGAACTCTCCACGAGTACATGAATATAGTATACAGAGGTAACCCCGTTTGGTCTTTGCTTTCTGAGGATAGAAAGAACATCAATGGTACATACACTTACATCGTTTTCTGTAGGGAGACTCCAGCCTTGTGCAAGTTTAAGTTAAAACTAATTTCATTCCAAAGAAAGCCTGAAGGAGACTACAGAAAAGTAGATGGTTTACACCAGCTCATACGCCATGGCAAAGAAAGGGAAACACACAGTTTTGTAGGAAAATGTATCTTTATTTATTTACAAAAATAGCAATAAAGTGTGCTAACTAAACGTGTAATGGTTCATCAGTAAATCAGTGTCGTACGAGAGAGGATGTGTGAATATGTTGTGTTGCGTAAAATAAACATCATTAGAACAAACTCAAACCAAAGGACGGACAGCCAGCAAAAGATTGAGAGAGAAGGTTGAAGGACAGCTGATCGTAAATGCACTCTGGTTGGACTGGTCAGGTGCACCCAGAGGTCCGTGACAAAATATACTTGAAACAATAATTATTAACCATCTTTTCAGTGATAATAATAAAGCTAAAGAGTCAACTGTCTCCATCCACCACACTATCCCAACAACACATTTTCCCTCCCAGCTCATCAAATACCGTCGCTTGGACAGTGCCCTCTAGCGTTACTTTTGGACGGACCAGGGACAGAACGTTAATATACGCTGGCTACGTGCATAGTGTTCTTTCAAAATAAACTTCCGATTTAGGGTTTGGAAACGGTCATGGTTGACGTTAAACTTCACTGACTAGCGACTCAGGGGGCTGACGATTCACGAGTCACACGACTTACAATTTACGTAACAAAATAAGTCAACGTTACTTTTAGTTTCACACGGGACACGAACTGCTGTCACCTGGTTGAAAGTCTTGTGTTTGTTTGACCCATTCACCACCTCTCCCGCCCACACTGAACAGACTCTCACGCTCAAATAACGCCGCGGATGGGTTCACACTGGAGTTAGTTGAAAGCCCAGTTCGTCACATACTGTTGCTAAAGGGCACCTCGGTTTTTCAGATGCCGAGGGGCACTTACCAAAGACGGTATTTGACGAGTTGGGAGTGAGACCAGGCTGATCCCAACCATCTTGTTAATCCTGTATTTGGTCACTGAGAATTTAGGAAGTTCAGTTTGGAGCCCAAGCACCAAAATCCTCCAAGGCCCAAGTCAATGCCAGGACTTTTTCACTAGTGAAGTAATTTAGCTGGTACGTGTGAAACTTACATCACCCCCACTGACATGACTGCTTCAGCTGTAACCTATACCTATATACATGCTTAAAAGCATTTTAAAGCCTCGAATTCACGTAAATAAATAATGTTTTAATGACCGATAGATACGATGGTCAAGATCATATTTGGCACATTGTTGTGTGTATATTGTTATTTTCACTGGTTTGTGTGCAACAGACCTGCATATCTTCCGTATCGTATTTACGTGTTCGGGATGTGATGTGTTTTGGGATGATGTCCAGCAGGAAAGTGTAGATGGTAACTGCATATTTCATACTCTGTATCTTGAAGAAAATCTCAATAAATTCCCGACGCTCACCAGGCAACTACTGTTCTGAGATCAAACTTCATTGTTTGAGCTTTTTTTAAAAGTGCATTATTCAAATTCTGCCGTATAATGTTAAAGCATGAAAAATCGTATGCAGTGGTAATGCAGGAATGAGGAGAGCTCGAGACACTGGCTCCTACTATAACTGTCAGCTAACAAGCTCCAGGTCAGGGTCCAGCTACAGACCCTGGAGTGCAGTTTGACAGATGCAGAATCTAAAATCAGCCCTTGGCTTTAAAATGAACTGGCCATACATAATGTCCCATCTGTGTGTGTGTGTGTGTGTGTGTGTGTGTGTGTGTGTGTGTGTGATCTTATTCAGCTTATTATTTCTAAATAAGGGGGGAATTTACATCAGTGAATCCATGTACTATACAGCTACATGTACCCAGAGGATAACTGAAATCATTATCTTCAAATGTTGTCATCAGTGTGTGTGTGTGTGTGTGTGTGTGTGTGTGTGTGTGTGTGTGTGTGTGTGTTTGTGTGTTGAAAGGGTAGCTTGAGGTTGAGCGAGCTCAGTAACAGAGGCGTTGCCGCGAGGGTTGGCGTATGCAGAGGCTGTAGGTGATGAATGGGGTTTACCAGGCTAGAAGACAAGGGCTGCAGCCAGTGACATGAGATGCGGAACATGGATTTATCTACAGCAACAGAAAAATCAATTAAACCTCACGAGTGTGTGTTTGTGTGTTTCTGGTGTGAGACAGACGGCGACGGAGAGTAAAAACTGCGGTTAAAGTCATCCTAAAAGTCATCTCAACCCCAACTTTTCATCCAGCGCCAAATCCCAGACACTCTGCTCATAAGAACCAGACCCGCAGGAGCCAAACGGGCATTTGCATATAAGTATTTGAATCTGTATTGACCTACTTAGAGCGCCAGATGGGTGGGATGCACACCGTACAGAACAACCACAGACACAGAGATGATATCAGTGTCAATCTCCCCGTCACATATTGGGTAAGGTGACCAATGGGCCAAGGTCCCAAAAATACTGGTTCAATCTGTTTAAGGTTGGGGGACACACTGAAGGATCATATGAGCTTCTTTACAACAAACACAAGGCTTTCATCCAGGAGATCGCTGTTTGTGTCCCGTGCGTTAAGTTTCACTTTCACGTTACAATCAGCTGATTGTTCGTATCCAGTATTCACAACGTTCAGTTTCATTTTCACTTTACATACATAGTAGTTTTAAGTGGTTTTGTAGCCTAAACCTAAAGTGAGGTCAAGGGCCGTGACAAAGCACCAGTAGCCAATGTGACAAGCATGAGAATGTGTTGTCCTACCCCCCCCTTTTTCCGGCACCCTTTCTTGGACCACACCCATCTTCGAACTCAGCCTTCATTTCGATCTCAACTACACACCTGTAAGTGACAAAATACGCCCACTGACAAATAGAGATATAAACATCTGGCAAAGTACTCAACACCAACTCTCTGGTAGTTCCCACTACAGTAGGTGTCTCCAGGATCAGATTTTGCCCTGATGACACACACACACACACACACACACACACACACACACACACACACACACACAGAAAATGTTCTTCTCAGTATAAATGTACTTAAAAAAAACATACTTAGTCACTTGTCCACAACCTACAGTATATCCCTCCGACCAACCTTCAACCAAAGTAAGCAACATTGAACCATTTACAGTATTATCTAATTCCAGAAACTCGCAATTTGTGTCAAGGACTTTTCAGACGGGGAGTGACACTCCCGCCTGCATACTTGCTTGTATCCGCGGGGTATGACTGTGCTCCTCATGTGAATAGACAGGCAGACAAGTGCTCCAAGAGTGAATGTCAGGCGCTATGCGTGGCAACCATGGAAACGGCCTCTGTGCACTACTCTATGTACAACAATGTGGTGTATCATATATTCATAATAACAGCTTGATTTGTTTACACGTGGCGATCCTAGTCTTTGATGCCAACCACAGACTGTTATTGTTGATAGCTGAATTAGCATTGTCTTTTAAACTAACGTTACCTGACACATCCAGTCTTAAGCCGATGCTCTGCCATGCAAAAGTCCTCCTGTTTACGTGACGTCCCGAAAACATATATTTATATATATATATATATATATATATATATATATATATATATATATGTTGGCAACGCTGAACGGTAGAAGGCAGTTAGATTACCTTATAGACACGGCAACAAAAAAACTAAGTCAAAGTTTCAGCATGTTCAACTGTCTGACAGACACCACAGAAATGACCTCAAACATGTCATTCCAGATATCCTCAAATATTCAAAGCTGGCAATTGCTGGCAATGACAATTTTAAACTATTACAGCAATTTACCATGTCAGGTCCACCTGACTGTAATGTCATTCAGTCTGACGACCTGTAGTCCAAAGCATGATTTGTCAAGACAACCAGGTCACGTTGGGCTTGGAGACGTCTAGCGTGGACAGACTGGTTGATCTGCACGCATGGTACTGATTTCAATTTCGGATCAAATTATTCTCCTGTAACAGCTGGTAATAACTGCTGAGGATGCTATTTTTGAATGTTTCATCTTGGGATCCTGGCGGCGTAGTATTATGAGCAATTATTTGTGGTAATTAGGTCAGGAGGAGGCAGTGGCGTGCTGCGGGGGAATCGCAGCCCTCAGCGACCCTGCTGGGGAAACTTCACCTCATGACTCATTATTGGCAGCGCTGCAAAAAAGTGTCAAGGAAATAAGACGGAGCTCATCATGTGTCAGGACTTTGTCTAGTAAATGTAATTTAAACCAAATAAAGGCTGGCTGCGGTTGGTAAATCTGTCACTCCTCCTGGCTTCTTCAGCAGTTAGCTCTCATTTTAAAACAACATTGACTACGTAGAACCCCATTAGCCTGGTGGGTAACACTTTCAATTAAGTAAATCCTATTTGCCGGTTATTAGTTGACATGTATTAGTAATGTATGAGTCATTAACTATGGCTTTTCTCTCAGTAGTCTCCTATTTAGCGCTTATTAGCACCAGGTTACAAAATGTGCTGCGTATAATTAGCATGTTTTGCTCTGTAAAGTGTTTTAAAGGTTTCAGAATCATTACAATTACTTCACAGTTTTGTGAGTTTAATATATATGAATAATACAGGAAAACTGTGGGCATTACTAAAGCCCCAATTGCTCCAAATTAATCCTGAGTAATTTAGATTGCTTTCATCTCTCAAGTGAAGTTCTGCTCATAGTTAACTTCCCTTCACCTCATCATCCCTTCAAGGGAAGCTTCCCTTGCAGAAGCCAAATACTACTTAATAAAATACTGCAGAAAACATGCAGTATGGAAACACATACGTCCCGTAAGAAATGACAATTCTGGTCCTTATTGGTTGGATGATAGACGACAATGGCAATATAAAGTCAAAATAAAGACCAAAATCAGTGTCCATTGGCAGCCACAGTGCAACTTGAGTAAGAAAAGTTAATATCAAAATGTATTTTGTCTGCAAAAAGCTTGACCAACTATTCCAGTGGAAATATATACAGTATAAAAAAAGTTATATATCTCAAACATTTGCCGTCAGAGGAAAAGAATGTGACCTTGGGATGTGCATTCATCAGTGTCTAAACTTTACCTTTAAAGGTGCTTGTATAAAGAGCAAACATAATCAATGCCTCACTGAAATGTTCACTCGCACTGCAGACAGGAAGAATGTCACCTTACCAAGATAGAGTACAGAATATGCTGAATATCCAACACGTTCTTATCCCGACTCGTCACATACTGCCGCTTTGTCGTCCCCCTTGGCGTCACTTTATTGGCGGCATCAAAGCCACGATAGTTCGCCCTGTGTGTCTCTTTTGCTCTTTCTTTAAACTACGTCACTACACTCCCGGCGCACTTTCTCGGAGCGTTCACTGTTGCCACAGATGGGTTTACGTTGAAGTCTATGGAACGCCCGGTGCGTTTCATACCGACGCTGAAGACTGCCTTGTGCGTTGGTATCGAACGCCGATGGCCGTCACAAAGCCTCGGTATTTCACACCTTGGGAATGAGTACGGGCTGGAATATCATGTTGATATTGCTGGGATTTCAAAAAGCAGGATGAAAATGTGAGGAATTTTGTGGGAATCTGGATATTTTTGAAATGTGTCTCCCTCTGCCCACACCTGTGCTCAATGCAGAGCCCGACTTCACCACACGTTTGAATACTAGCAATGCAAACTGAGCCCTTAAGTTTCCGATATGTTGCTACTTGAAATAGAGCTGTTTATGTAAGTGAGAAACAAATTGTCCAAATCAACAATGCTTAAGTGAGCTAACTTAAGCTTTGTTTTGCCCAGTGACAACAGCAGTTGCTTGGGGTGAAGACCAACTGAATGCATTGAGCTGAACCTTTTCAGCAGGTTTTATTTGTAAGGTACCCACAGCAGCTTTAATTAAAAAAAACTAAACATTATGTGTATTACCTTCTTTTTTCCATCTCAGAATGCACCAGAGTTTACACAAGTGCATCATTCAAACATGCCCCTCTTTGAGTGCCTCCCCCGTCTTCATACGATCAGCTAGAACCTTGATTGAAGCTCTTAATATCAGCTTTTTGATATCAGACGTCGCAATAGCTATAAGTATAAGGTCTCATTCAGTGAATGTTGTGATCAACAGAGTAAATTGCTGTGGTTATTTTTATCTGGTATCTGAAAAGAGGAAGTGATTATGAAAAAGTGGGTAAGTGGGCGAATGCGCAGTAAAAACTAGAGAGTGGCTTTTATGGATTTCTTCAGTAAAACACAGCTCTGAATTGTCAGTAATTTGGGTGTTGGCTTCACCTGTTTTATGTGCACTATGTCACATCAGATCCAAGCATTTCTCATATAATGGAATGGTGTAAATTGTGTCATGTCACCTCATACTACCGCATACTGCAATCTAATGATAGATTATTCCTTTGATGGTATGTAGGTGTTGACTTACCTAATTGCATCTTTTCAACTAGCAGTAATTCTTGTACATATATTTTTTTCATATTCATGAGTCATTTCTCTTCTACCTAAACTACACTGCAGGAATGTGCAAATCCTCCATTTCTCATTCAACTGGCAGATCCAAAACCAACCTAAATTTCCCTCAGCAGCCTCAGCTTTGTGGGTGGCTCGAATTGAAATCCCCTTTGTGTCCCCTTTGTTTGCCCCTGCTGGGCTTCCGTCTACAAAGGGAAACATGGCTTCAGGGCATCAGGCAGCTCTGGCGGCTTAATAATTCATGACTTGTCATTGTGAATCATGGCACACTCCCCTACTGCAATCACTGAGATCATTTGCTCAGCAAACCCTGCTAAATGCCTCTGCCATTTGTCACAACAATAATTAAACGTTTCACATTGATCCAGCCACCTGTGTGGTTGATGAATCTGACCTGAAACAAAGTGGAAAACACACAGGTGGCGCTATTATTGGCTGACATGTGTGGGGTAAACAGGAAGCCCTGTTCAAGGGGGTTGGGACAGCTTAAACCTCCACATTGCATTTATCTTTTATTGGATAAATCTGTTAGAATTTTACTCTACAAATGCAAAAATAAAATGTTAGGCAAGTTTTCAGAAAAAATAACAAAAAATGTACAGAATACTTATTTTGTTTTGAGTGTGCAATTCTTTTTCTATTGATTTGAACATACGGGACGTACTGAGATGCAGCAGTTAAAGTATTGTTTGGACAAGATCCTTGTCCAACAAGCCCCTTTACACTGTGAGATTTTAGGCTGTCCCAAAGATGCCGGAAACGTTGCGAAATCTTTGATCAACAGCCCAAAATGGTGGTCCTAGATCACAGCGTGAGACATGCTTACCAACGGCCAATTTAAAGCTTTGGAGACCAAAGACAGCCTCGGCTTCAAAATACTACATGATATTATGCAGAATACATTGGCGGAAGCAGACTTAGAACTATACACATAGATACCAAATCGGTATAGACTATATAATGTGAAAGTAATTGTGCATGATCATTATTTCACTCTTGATTACTGTGACTCTGTTCACTCAGCTTATCTGGAGTTACGATGTTCAGGAATGTGAATGTGTTTACGATAGGCCTTTCTCACAGCAGACATTTGGACTTTTCATAGTAGGAAAGGCACAGGTCTTACTAATAACACTAACAATGGCTCTGTTCCATTAAGTGCTCTAGTGAGAGTCACAGTGAGCCAGCATGCACGATACCAGATACTGAAACCAAAGCAGCTGAATGGATTTCATCCATAATTAATTTCATTATTTATACCTGTGCTTTTCTTACTGTGACGGAGTCAAATTGTCTTCCGTGAAAAAGGCCTCTGACCAATATCATGAGCCGGAATGTGAATGTGTGTTGAATGAAGACACATATCCTCCTGAAAAGGCTTCTGGGTCTAGGGGTGAATGGTGGTCTAATTTTGTGGATGAGAGATTTTCTGTCTGACCATCTACAAAGAGTCCTCTAAAGGCAATGTGTCAGAATTGACCATTTTAAACACAGGCGCGTCCTGAAGTACCATTCTATCATCTATATTATTTTCGTTGTACACCAATGAATTGGAATCCAAGATGCAGATATAAGATTATTTAAATATGTTAATGATATGGCTCTCGTCAGCCTCCTACGTGAAGGGGACACTGCAGGGGAAAGTCTGTAGGTAGGTAGGTCAGTGGTTACACCTACTTAATGACTTTAGGGTGAGCCAGAATATTCTTGAAATGGTGTACCAAAATCTGTTGGAAATAATTTCGTCCTTTAACATGGTCGCTTCGAACAGACCCTTGGGTGTCAAATGTAAAGGGAATCTGTCAAGAGTGGTTAACACGGCCAGTAAAATTATAGAGAAACCACAGAAGCAATTAAGCGGCAGGCATGTGCTGAATACCAAAAAGAAAGCTCTCGATATAGCAAGTGATCTGTTCCATCCATTGTACCCTCATTTTAAATTGCTTCCCTCAGGAAGGTGCTTTAGATTGCCACGAGCCATCAAGATTGTCGACCAGAAATCATTTGTCCCAAGCGCAGTTAAATTATTAAATACATAGTTAATTGTACGGGGCCACCCCCTCCCCCCACCCCTCGCTGAATTTGCACATTTGTCTTGTGTTTGCAGAATTGCACATTGTGCTTTTTGTAATAGGTCTACTGAACTGTATTTGATTGCATATGATTAAACTTATTCATAATTCACACTGATTGTGGTGAAGCCAATATTGATATGGAGAAGCTTTCTGGTACTTCAGAAGCTTTCAGGAATTGATGTGAGTCTTATTCTTTGGAGAGAAACAAATGACTAGCTGTCTCTCCTATATAATCCAAGCCAGATATCTTCACAGGGACTCATTTTAACTCAAATGTTTCTATATATCTCAACATCACAGTGATTTCTCAGAGGGCTTAACCCACGTAAGGAGAAAAACTTCAAAATACTCCTGAAAAGTGAGATCTTAGTCCTCTAACAACCAAACTCTGGAGGGTTTTGTTAGGAGAGAGAATGTAATGAGGAAACAACGCCAAACACAAGGATTTATCTGTAAGAGGAGACAGATGCTGACATCTGACTGCCAACAGCTCCTAATGAACAAACAGATCCTAGGCAGGCTGGACTGATGCACATATCCAGATCATTTCTCATGTGTTTACCAACTGATACAGAGACAGAAGGCAAATTAAAGCACAGACAATAAATAATTATTATTCTAGTTTTATTGCCGTTAATTAGTTGATGCTGAAACCTTGTGCTCTAAAGAATTAACTGTCTATCATCGTCATGAGGAATGCACACAGGAAAATAAGTGGTGTAAAACATAAGATTAAATAAATCCATATTTTCACAAAAAAATAAAGACTGTACCTCTTGCATCTCTGTTTCTCAATTTTCACATTTTATTTTTTTAAATTAACACATGATATCTCGAGTGGCTTATCATATAGACCTTTCTGCTTACACCATCCTCACATAAATAAGCTATTTAACAATGCTATGCACATTTAATGCTCACAACACAAACACTTCTGGTAGCCTACACTTTGCCAAGGACCTTTATTCTGACACCACCCTCTGACCCCTTATTACAGTTACTTTACCATCACTGTTGAAGATCAGAAACAAATTTTGGACCCCAACTTTTCTCCATCTATTTGGTTTTCTTTACAATTATCATTACAGCCTCAATACATCACTCGCTGAGGTGAATGTTTCCGCCCACAAAGATTAAAGTGCAGAAACAATCTGCTGCCGCTGGCTGCCCTCAGATCGGAGAGAAATGATATGTTATGACATTGTAAAAGAAATAGTGTAGAAGTTCAAGTTGTATAAATGTATATATACTGTAAATGTAAATGTGTCAGAAATATACGCAAGTGCTTTATCAGACTCTTTTTTTCTGTCTTTTATTTCTCAAGTTCAGTAAAAATCTACCCCCAACCATATTTTCCTGCTTTTTTCAAACGTCACTCCCCTATTATTTTTGAATCCCATTCTTGGCTCTTGACATCGGAGGAAGCCGAGCGCTCAGTCGGTGCATATGAGGAGAAGCTGCCAGTGCTCCATTAATTATAAGGCAGGGCGTGAGTTGATCAACAATTTCTGTAAAAAGACACGTACACACACATGCAAACACACACACAATAGTGGGTTCACAGTGCATAAAATGGAACCACAGCTTACTTGCTCTGCTCTTTCGAGACTCCAGACTTGAGAGCTAATTTGCAACCCAAATCAAAACAGTTCACCCGTTTCCTCCACATGTGGATAACACAACCTGTGATTTAATTGCAGATGTTTTTGCTCTTTTTTTGAGCACACTTTCGTTTTGCATTCATTGAAATACATGGGGCCACACCTGGAAGCAGTACAAGCCATAGACTGTATATGAGAAGTGGACGTAGTCACCGTGACGTCACCCATTGGTTTGTGGACTATGGCTTTGAAGCCACAAGTTTGGTATTGTGGCTGTCGCCATCTTGATTTTTTGCAACCAGACGTGAGGTGAGAGGGTGGAGCTAAGTACAACCGAACGCTGAATAAGACATTTTAAGGCAACCGAAATACGACATTACATTACATATTACATCACAACTTTCATGGACAGAAAGGGTTAAAGCTCTATGAGGAAAATACAGACAATGCCCAGACTGAACAACACCGTGATAGCGACCTGTCAATCACAAGGTAGCCACGCCCTAAAGTCTATTTGACTCTAAATGGGACCATAATTTACTAAATGAACATCATGCTGTAATGCCGAAGACCTGAAACTAGCGATTGAGACCATAAACGATTGAAACCCCTAAACCGAGGAGTCGCCCCCTGCTGGCTATTAGAAAGAATGTATGTTTAGGGCACTTCCACATTGGCTTCACTTTTCAGAAACGGAGGTTGGCTCCTGGTACAAGCACAGTAAGCATATCAAACTTTAGTGGCCAGTTTGAGTTTGTTAAGTGAAGGAAAAGTGTTACTGATTCATTTTCCTGGTCTGGTTTCTCAAGGTTGGTGTAGGAGCCTTTAGGCACCCATCGCTGTCCAAGCAGGAGACGTCCTAAAAAGCTTAGCTCCATTTATTTTGGTCATCGAGTTTCTGGCTAAGGTCTTATCTGCAGGCCTCATCACACAGGATATCACACTAAAAGCTAAAAAATAAATGTAAAAAAAGTTTGACCTGTGTCAGGCGATATCACAGGAGACTCATTCATAATCAAAGAGAGAAAGGCTTGGAAATTGGTGCATGTTTAGAAGTAAATGCAGACTTTTAGAGTTGAAGTGTCTAAGTTTGTTCTGTGACCAACATTGTTGGATGTTGCATGTAAAAGGATTGTTGTTTGCTTCCATGGCAACCATCGATGTGTTGTGTAGAGTTGGTGAACTTTCGATGGCCCTCCACACAGGATGTGATGGCATGGCATGAAAATATAAAAAAGAGACTCTACACACTTTAATGCCCAGAAGACTGAAAGGAAGCAGAAAATATAATCTCTTCAAGGCCTTTTATTGAATATATGTTGTAGGAAGCAAAGAAAGGTCAATAAATGCCTTGAAGAGGTTTTCTTTGACTCTTTTAAAGAGTTTGGTGTGTGGATTGCTTCTTTATTAGAACCTGCTGGTATTTCCACTGAAGGACTGACCTTAGGTGCATCAGTTCTCTGAGCAGTTTCGTATCCATAGGTGATGCAGGTCAAAAGCTTCATAGTGCCACAGTCATATTGTACAGATATGAGCAACAAAAACTTAGTTGTGGGTTTCAGACAGTTACACTTGGTGGAAAGAACTACAAAATGTTTACAAACGGGTGACAAAATTGCTATAGAGCCACCATAAAACACAATCAATCCTAATAAAGCATGAGCTTCGACTTATTTTGGAATTAGAGTCACTCATTCTTCACATTTAATCTGTGGTTTTACAGCCTCAGTTGTTATTTCAACGACACGCTAAGGCCTTTAATTTCATTTGCCCCTCAGGCGTGTAATTATGTTGTTATTGCCAGCGATGTAGATGCGCACCATATATGACAGCTGATGTCAACGGTCATTACCATTAGATGATCCTAATAAGTGCTTATGGAGCTGTCAACTTCTGCCACTTTGCAACAGTAATAAATGACATCAGCATGAGGTGGTCGACACGCTTGCTGACCAACAGATGATTAACAACCACTCACATGAACATACCTAGATCCACACTCACACACAGAATGGTATGGTAGAATTTATTTGTACAATTATCTGTTGTTTCATAAAATCTGTCAGCACATTATTACCTGAGGCCTCCAAGGGCGTAGTCTGGCATCAAAGCTTCACCTACTTCTCCCCTTATTCTTCCTCCAGAAGAAGAAGAAGAAGCAAAACAATACTTCAAGGAAAGGGACATTACGTTTACAGAGTTTGTCCTTCAAAAATAACCTCTCCCCAGGCTTGGTTATAAGGGGGTACTTGCCTTCAAGGATAAAGTCATTTAACATGCCCAGTAACACCACAGATTAGATGAAAGTCTCTGCCGAACATGATTATTCTCAGGTAGCTATATGATACGCCATATATCTGGGTATGCACACCACTAGATAGATTGATAGATGGATGGATGGATGTACTTTATTGATCACAAATTGGGAAATTGGGGTGTATGACTACACCTTTGGTTTGACATGGAAAAATTGCTTATATGTTCCAAAGTTAAGGAGAAACATATGAGTCATATGAGACTGATCAGTACGCTCGCACCCATTCAAGCCCACACACCTGCGGCATCTTGAGACACATCATCACAGGTGGATGTGTGTCAACTTGTTGGGATACACCACTGTCCTATTTCTGAGCATTGACGCTTGTCAACTCTCCAGAAAACCATCTAGTTTTAACACATTCGCTCCTGGGATCGGCACATCCAAGCTACTGTACCCCGTCTGCTCCCTGGGTCTACATGATGCATCAGGTGTATGCTACAGGTGTCAATTGACATGCATCAAATGATGTGAGGCTCTGCGTTGTGGCCGGTGTGTGTTTACCTTTAGACGTCAGTAAAGAATCTTCTCACAGAAGCTCTTTTTCCTCACACAAGATGATGTTCATGGCCTTAAAGTTCACGCCATTTTAAGTATTTGTTTTGTCTAAAACAAATTAATAAAATTTATAAGTACTTAGCGCTCCATCGGTGCCAATACCGATAGTGGTAGTGCTCCTGTGGGCATTTTTACAGCATTCATCTTTATATTTGTGTGCAATGGTTTGGGTGGTGCCAAGGTTTCTCTACTTCCTAAGGCTGCATTCTTTGTTATGCAGCTTACAATTATGCATACTGGTTTCTGATGAAAAAGCTCACATTTCTCTTCCCAGAGCGCATTGAAAAGAATTCTTTTCATGGCTTTCGACTGATTTTACATTCATTCTGCTTCTAATTTCTACTTTGCATTCACTCTGAATCAGTAAATCAGGCCTTCATATATCACTTAATGTAAGCTTTAAGCATCATTTATTAACCCACCTGTTCTTGATTTATATTCCCCCTTGGTGACTGAAGTGGGATTCACCAAACACATCCTCAATTCATGATTTCCAAAAAATGAAACTAAAAAGGAGTAATAGCTTTGGCGCAGACACCTGGTTTAGACCATTTTTATGGATAAAGAAGGCAGATTTTCCATGCAGTGAGTAGCAGTGCAGTAATATGTAATTAGTCTCCTTATGTTCTACAGAGAAAGTATATTAGTAGTGCTATGTGGGAGGGCAGACAGATAACATTAGACTCTGGCTTTGAGG
This sequence comes from Sebastolobus alascanus, assembly GCA_916701645.2. Lineage (NCBI taxonomy): Eukaryota > Metazoa > Chordata > Actinopteri > Perciformes > Sebastidae > Sebastolobus > Sebastolobus alascanus. Next base: position 583,561 of record CAKAOJ020000289.1, read on the forward strand.
CAGCTTAAAGGCTGCTTTGTCCCATGATGTGCAACTTTATGAGACTATAATCAAACTCCCACTTCATAATGGTGCAACATGCTATGTGTGTGTGTGTGTGTGTGTGTGTGTGTGTGTGTGTGTGTGTGTGTGTGTTACTTGGAGTTTTCAGAAGTAAACCCATTAAATAAGACACTTTATTTTTGATCAAATTTCCATTCTCACGTTTTTCTACCTGCGTATTCACCCCGTAGAGGGGACAAAAATCTATTCACACAGTCACCTTGTGGGGACTCACCAGCCATATAATGATGAATATTCGGTCACTACCAGGTTAATAATTTATTTTTGATCTTAGGCTTGGTTTTAGGTTAGGAAGAGATGATAAACACTGAACAAACCAGCGGTGACTCGAAGCATGAGACGGAGCACAAACCTCAGTGTCCAGAGTCAAAATCATGTTCTTTCTACAGCCATGTAAAACATTTTTAATTTAGTGAAGTATTTCTCATTAGTTTAAGGATTCCCCTTTGCGTGGAAGCTAAAAATAGACTAAGAATGAATGTAAATAAACCATAAAAGTATAATCACCTAGTTTGTCCATAAGACATTATAAAAGTCGATTTATCAGCCCGTTCTCCCACGGCGTTAAATACCGAGACTTTGTCACGGCGTCGGCGTTCAGTACCGCCGCACAAGGCACCCTTTAGCACCTTTATGAAACGCACCGGGCATTCCATTAACTATAATGTTAACCCATCCGCGGCAACAGTAAACTCTCCGAGGAAGTGTGCCGGGTGTGTGGTGAGGTAGTTTAAAGAACAAAAAGACACACACCTAGGTGGATGGGTCCAACAAACACAAGGCTTTCATCCAGGAGACCGCTGTTCGTGTCCCGTGCGTCATGATAAAATCAGCTGTTCGTTTGTGTCCACAACGTTCAGTGTAGTTTTCACTGTCCAATTGTAGTAGTTTTAAGCCCAACCGTATTTCTTTCCTAAACCTAACTATAGTGGTTTTGTTGCCTAAACCTAAAGTGATGCCATGAGTAACTATAGTGGTTTTGGTGCCGAAAATAAAGTGTGCCAAGGGGCGTGACAAAGTGGTGATATGTGACGAGATGGGATGAGAATGTGTTGAATATACAGACCAATTCCCTTAATGTAGTATATTTTGAGGGCATTTATTAGATGGTGAGTTTAGATACAGACTGGAAACTGTCTGTATCGTAAGGAATGGGGAATGAGAGAGGGGTTTGGCATGCAACAAAGGTCCCGGGCTGGAATCAAACCAGGGACGCTGCAGCCACATGGTACGCACCCCGATTTCCAGGCTACCAGACGCTCGATGTTCACCATCGCAAATTTCACCATATTCATATTCAAGCAAAGTTCAGATTGATTAAAACTTGGGTTTTATTTTCACAGCTCTGGCCATTGGTTCTCTCCATTATAATGACACTATGCTGACCAACGTGATTGCTGAGATGTCGGAAAGCAGCATCAACAATAAATATGACGGCTCTAACAGGGCAAGAAACAAGAGCAGTCAGATAATTAGACAGGTTGTACACAAGTCGACAGTTTACACCACACTATTTGGAGACTGCAAGTGAGTGCACCCATAATGTCACTCATTGCACATGAAAACCGCGTGCACATAACTAGTCATAGTTGAACCAGGAAGTTGTTTAAATTGTGATGGACAGTTAGAATAATGCAATGTAACAACAATTGTACTGTTCACCTTTGTTTTCTCTTTCAGAGAAGTTTTTATATAGTTTGTTTACAGCCTGTCTGATCATCTGACTGCTTGTTTTAGCATTAGTGACTACAATGTTATCAGAATTAATAGAACAGAGGGTGCTATGAAAATAAAACTCATGTTGTAATAAAGGTCTGGAAATGGTTATCCTTTTAAACCTTTTGTTTGGAGGCGGATTTTCCTTCGTAGACTAGATGTTGTTAACATGATTAACGTTGGCCGATATACTGTACAGTATGTAGCAGCTTCCATTTGTGCATTTATGCAGCAACCGCAGAAAATGCCCTTGGGTACAGTAGAGCACTTTCATCACATCATGTCTCCTTCACATTGTACCACGCTGCCAGTAATTGCTCTGACTTCTCTGCCACTTTGCACACAGTCCTGCTGCTGTTACTTTACATCCTTTCTTAATTGTGCTGTTTGCACTGATTCCACTTCGGCCTTCACGATAACAACTTGGCTCCACAATTTTCTCAGAACATATGTCATACACACTGTCTGTAAAATGCTGCATGTCATGTTTCCTCTTTATTTATTCTACTTCTGCTTTTTAAATTCATGTTCAGCTGCATCGTACATCAACAGGGCTGGTTTCGCACATGAATCTGTTGGCTGTGACCTCCAGTGATTTCACCCCCCCGCCCCCCTCCTCCTGAGCTAATATTATATTCTTCCTACAACTGGGGCCTTCTGGCTGAAAAACCTGCCGTTGAAGTCAGAAAGATAACATTGTCCATGTTAATTAATTAAAGATATAACTTTACTCCCTGGCGTTCTTCCTGTGCTCCCCTGCCAGGAGCAGCTTCCCACTCTCGCTGTCAGAAATTATATATAATTTTGGCAATAAAGCCGACGTAAATGAATTAATGGTGAGAAAGTCTTTCCAAAACTTGGGAGATGTTATGAAAGTGTCTCAAAAAGTGCCTTAAAGTTGACCTTCATCTGTTTTAGAAGAGTCCCTTGGAAAAAAAAAAAAGAAAGCATATAGGGACATTTTTTAATCACTGGGTTTCTCTGGAGATTATCACTAAAAGTTTAAAGCAGCAAGAAATTAAAGAGGAGTAATCAATACTTAATAGAGAAGAATTACTGAAATTATAGCAGCTTCCTTTTTAGCAGATGGGAGTTGTCGTTACTCGTGGCAAACACAACATTTCTCTTTAACGTCTTTGTAAATTGTTGTTAACAGCGCAAAACCATGTTTGGCAGCTTCCTGACAAATTCCAATTACCTCAGAGGATTTCATCCACTGATCTCATATCAGCCTGACAAACCATCTTGCTCTTAATTTACCCAAAATGCTGAGCCAATCCAAACAGCACTGCCTTTAACTAATGACTGGACTATAAGTTAATGAGCAGGAAAGGAAATTGAATTAGAGCCGGCGTCTGGAAGCTCTTCAGTTGCTAAATCGTTAGGCCCATATGATATCTCTACTGCCATAAAAAACAGGAATTAAAGCAGCTTTTTACAGTAATGCCTTGTTCTCAACTTATTTGTGGGGTGTTGGCCAGCTGACGTTTACTGCCTCTTGTTTAGGATGTTGTCTGTACGTAGCCTACTGGGAGTGAAGTCAGAGGTAACAGCACTGACCTGACCTTTTTATTTCCCCGATGTATTTTAAAACCATGATGCCCATTTCAGGTTCAGGGAATAAGATCATGGATACTCTTGGCTATGACATGAAGTTAAAATGAATCATGGTTTTTCTATAGCAATGTAAATTTAGCTTGGTTTTCCAGACCTTTGAAATGTTGCCCACTTTGTCATTTATTGACGGATGTCTAAAAAACAGCTGAAGTGGTCAGCAGCTGAATTTAGAATGTGGATCTCATCTTCTTGTACCAGAGCCACAAACATTACACCAGAAAAATGGCCGGACAAATTGATCCTTTTTTGGCTTTAGCACAAAATGTTTCTAATGCAATCCTACCATAATTTCCCCATTTTCAAATGCATGTTATATATTTTTTGTAGTAAATATGCTAAAATATGCAAAATCACTGGTATGGTCCTTGAAACAGTGTAATCACCTTCAAAACTACCGGTGCAGTAACAGCAGGAAGCAAATAGGGACAAAACAAAAAAGAGAGAAAGCATGTACACAAACTCAGATTGCACCTGCTCAGTAACAACTTTTCGCACATTTAGTTAAATGTGCTGTAAAGCGACATTTGAGGGGGAATAGTTTGCAACTGTGTATAAGTTGCAGAGATACAATTATTTTTCCTTTCCTGCTGTTCTTGATATTTCTCTTTTAAAGGGGGAGGCCTATTTATTAAGCACAGAAGTGTTCTTCTGCTCTCGGAGGGAGATAAGCAGATGCAAGAGCGTTGGAACGGCACAAGGTGGATTTAGTGTCCTGTGCAGAAGCCGGTCATTCACAGGCAGCTGCAATTAGAATGATAGTGCCCGGCCATATGCTATTTTACGTCTCATCCACTCCTCTGTGGGGCTCCGCTCGTCCGTAGGGATTGGTAACGCCTTTGGAGTGAGCTGAAGTGCTAACACTACTCCCCGTCTCGCTGCCCGACGCCTCTCAAGGATGTTTCCCTCTCTGCTCTCTAAAAATATGGCCAGGAGCCACAAGTGATGCCTGGAAATGAATAATAAAGCGTGTAAGGACTCCACAGAGGGTGAGCGCGGACACGTGCTTGAGCTGAATTTGGACTTGACAGGCTACGACTCGGGCATTTGCATAACCCCCTGCAGGTTCTTTTCTCAGCTGGCACAAGCTGCTCAGAGGTCTTTCTGCATATACATTTTTTTCTTTCTGCTTTCCCTTTCTTCTCCATCAGTCTGTCATCTGCTTCATTCATTTATTTGTTTCCTTCTTTTTTTTTTGCTCACTCATGTTCTCTGCTACAGGCGACATAACGCTGGCAAACTGGGTTACTTGAATTTGCTCAACTAAGCAAATGCTTGACTTCACGGGCAATGACAAACATCCCTTTTAATTCCAACCAATTCACCAGGGCTCTAATGGTACTTGTGTTCACTCTATCAGGCACAAGGAGCCCATGAGATTGGAGAAAATGGTGCTCGCAATTCTCAGTTTTATAACTTCATTTAAAGGTTGGAAATACAATTATCTGCAGCACTTTCTTAAATTGAAACTTCAATCTGCACACATACGTAATTACTTTATGAGCATGGAACAACAAGCGATGGTTTCAGGCAATTTAAATTGTAAACATAGAGATGTGTGGGTTATTGCTGCATTTAAAAAGGGTGAAATGAGACCTATAATGGTTGTCACTGGATGGTTTGATTCCTACACAGAAACAAAGTCCGTGTTTGCCACATGAGTTCTTAAACATGGCTTTCACTTTTTTGAAAAAAGGCAATAGATGATGTATTGCTTTTTATTGTTTGGTCTTTATTCCTGTGAATACCCTAAATGCACAAAAAAAGCAAATGAAAAGTTATTCTTCACTTTTCTTGCGTTTTGGGTTTCACAATAAAAGCCTCCTAGGGCTGGGGGCAGACTGACTTTGAACCCCCAAAGTGAAATTGAGTTTGAATGAACAGCAAACAGAAGAAACAGAACATGAAAATGGTTAATTGTTCAGATCAGAGGGGTCAGAAAACAGGGAGGGACCTTACTAATGAATATAAAGAACAGGGAGGAGTAAAACTAAAGGCCTAGTTCAATCTTCAGGCCTCGGATGCTGCAATATCTAACCAAATGTGCGAAACATAACAACGTGCATATTTAAAAAATAGTATGAAAGCAAATATAGCCTTTTTTTCAGCTGTGTGAAACATTTATGTAACACTTTCTGCTTTGCCAACCATCTCTGAGTCAAAGATCAAGGATGTCTTTGCAGACTTCACACGGATGTGTCATAATCACACAGAGAGAAATGGATCTTGATGCAAAGAGACCAGTTTTTGTTGACTGGAAATGTTCCCAATCTCTTACATTCTTAAACTCTTCACTTACAAGTAAAACCCACATCAGCAGCAAGATCACGCCTGTCCTCTGAATGTTGCTGGTAAGCAATCTGGGAAATGTAGGAATGAAGCAGAAGGGGTGGCTTGAATAAAGTAGTGAGGAACTAGGTATTTATTTATGTGTTTTTGTTTTAAAATCCATTTAGTTTGACCTCCCTTTTCATTGGCTTACAAACTGTTGTGAAATAGAGCAGCATTCTTTACTCTTACAAAATTAAAGTGAATAAATAATAAATAATAATTTAAATCTGGTAAAACATGTAGGTAAAAGCCAGAGCCCATGGAGAGCAGGTGTGATGGGAAGAAAGCACCATCACCTTTTAACTTTCAGCCCAGACTTCAGAATGACCAGCAGGGCCATGCCTGAGGAGTAGCATTATTTTTTTATGAGACCATATCCCAGTATGAGAGACTGCATTTCACCGCTGGTTCCCAAAATACTAAGTTTCAAACCCCTGAAACCCAAGAGCCAACCTTCAGTCTCCAGAGCTTTAAAGAAATATAGCATTACCCCTGGGTTTAACTCCGCTTTTAGCTGCTGATAATTCAGTCTGTGAGGATGGGTGTAGTGGGCCAAGGCTGTCATCATAGTTCATGTTCTTTTATACGTGCTGCAGTGGAATAGGTTGGTTTGCTGCATTGTTCTTCAAAATCATACTCTTCTTAACCAATGTCCCACGGATTTAACATGTGAGATCATTGCATGCAAATATGCACGCAATGTCTCCTGAGAAAAAGGTCTGTTCCAGCTCCTCTAGCAACTATAGCTGGCAATATTGATAGTGCAGCATGAAAAATTTAAATTAAAGTTAATATTAATGGATTTTGACACTTTATTTGGGAGATAATCATGCTCTAGGTTTTGGAATTGGAGTTCCCATAATTCGGGGGCTTTGGGGGATATAATCAGGAAGTATAATGTTGCAATGGAGTCAGTGAGTTAGCTATAAGTTACAACTTCAGCCCCATTTTTAGCCTATTTTTTCACATTTTGGTAAATTAAAAGTATGCATTTTTAACTATTAGCAGTTCTTGCTTGCTATGTATCCATATATGTACAAACTATCACTAGATCAATTTAATAGTGAAGAAAGCTTAAAACTGTGATGACTTTCAGGCCAGTTCTGGAGTTAAGAGGAGCATAATTTATTCAATGATTTCTAAGCAGATTCATGGACGTGTCTTAATAATAGTATCCGTAATGGCTGACGACTGACCACCATGATGTTTAATGTACTAAACTTTATTCAGTCAAATACTTATGACGTATCAACCATGACCTTTCTTAAGAAGCCTGCTGGTAACATATAACTTTTCTTTTTCGGAAAATATGCCTTTTGGCATTGCTTACAGTTTTTCATCTATCTCAATATTTCCTCCTGTGGTCCCTCTCTAACTACAGCACTTGTGTTTTGCAATTTGCTGCCCAGGGGGAGTCCTTTCCACTTTCAAGTGGGGCTGTTCTGTATGCCAGTAGTGCCAAGTAAATGTCATCACCGTTGGTATGTGCCTTTTAGAGTTTTTTTTATTTTATTGTTTTATTATTTGAACCTCTTTTTTGTCTCTCCCGTTGTCCTGACTTGACGTCCCCTGGGGGAAATGTGGACTTTCTGCTATATGGTTGAACTCATCCTGCCTTTGTGGTTTCCTATGTTGTGCAAATATTGACTTCATGTGCTTCAGCACCCCTGTAGCTGTAAGGCTTGTGAGATGAGCAATTTCAGGAAAGTTTGAAAAATAGACAATTAACAACATGGATTCATTCACTCGAAAATGGAACAGATCCGCACCCCCTCTCCCCCATGGCTGCTGGGTGAGGACATCGATCATGGTCATGATCATCGATCATGGACTCCTTCTGGTGTCTGCTCTGGTGTGTTATGCATGTTGTACATTTTGATGCCTGGCCAATACACAGGCTCTCTTGCAAGTCATTTGTTTTGTTTTTTCAATGCCCAAATGTCACTGATATAACTTCTGCACTACCTCCTTTCTCTGTTTAGCAAGGATTATACTTTGATTGACTTTAAGCAGAATGCCATCAACTACTGACAACTGAATCCCCTAATGAATAGAACTGTGTGCATGGTTGTTTGGGCCATTCACCTCCATAAACTCCCTTAACTTCTGCAGCTGTCTGAACACTTTTGTTTCAGCCACTACCTTCTCTCTAAGCATTGCAACAACTCATAACTCTACCTCTGCAGATGCATCATCATTCTCTGAACATGGTGAAACGTATCATTTAGGCTTTTCTTACTGATGGTTATGATCAGTATCCAGTTCCACCCGGGGCGGGCCAAAGATGTACGAACATTCTTTTTCAATTTGGGCATATCTCATTTATGTTTGTAGTGCCTTAAACTTGCATTATTTCTAATGGCCAGCAGGAGGCGACTCCTCGTGTTGCAAAAAGAAGTCTGATTATATAGAAGTCTATGAGAAAATGAGTCTACTTCCCACTTGATTTAATACCTCAGTAAACATTGTAAACATGAGTTTATGGTCTCAATCGCTAGTTTCAAGTCTTCTTCAATACAGCATGATGTTCATTTAGTAAATTATGGTCCCATTTAGAGTCAAATAGACCATAAAGCAGGGGATGCTTTAGGGCGGGCGTTGCGTCTTACAACTTCAACAACTTACAATTTTTGTAATATTTTGGTCACCTAAAAATGTTTTATTCAGTGTTCGGTTGTACTTCGCTCCACCCTTGTGTTGATTCTGGTTCCAAAAAACCAAGATGGTGACGGCAAAAATGCCAAAGTCGAGGCTTCAGAACCGCAGTCCACAAACCGATGGGTGACGTCACGGTGACTACGTCCACTTCTTATATACAGTCTATGTTCCCATCATGGTCCTGATGGAGAACTGACCCCAGAGCAGCTTTTGAAGCATCTGTGAAGAGTCCTTGGTTTGGCTGACGTTGAGTAGCAGGTGGGTGCACCACCCTACAAGATTGTAATTTCCTCCCCATATAATCATTAGTTCTGTATGTGAAGCGAGTCATGTTCAGTTGACACAGCTAATCAATACTACAGAAGCTGGTAATAAAAAATATTTACAGAAAACTGATACTGGTCTTATTGGTTTGTGAAATATGTAGTTTGTTTAAGCAAATATTTGCCACTTTCACGCTTTGTTCTGTTCATCAGTGGCTGGCAGGCGCTGAGTTACATCATATACTCCGCACTGTGTTTTTTGCTTTCTGTCACAAAAATGTGATTTCTCTCAAGGCTTTTTTTGCTTTCTCTCGTCACTTTTTGTGTCTGTCCGGCTGTTTCTCCTTTTCTTCTTCACCTTTTCCTCTGCAGGATGATGGATGTGGCTTTGCTAATCATGAGCTCTCCCCCGTCCCTCATCCGCTGGGAAACCCTCTCTCAACTCCATCTGCTGTCGTTCCCCCTCGCTCTCTCGTCTTCTCTCTGTGTGGGTTTTGTTTCCTCGTTCTGTCTCTCCTTCGCCATCTCCTCTCGCCTCTGTTTGATGATGGATGTCGCTTCATCGGCTTTTTCTATGTGAGAGGCTCTCGTGGGCCTGCGATGCCAGAGGACCCAGAGGACAGTGGGCCAAGCAAAACCTTCCCAACGAGGTGCTCATTAAACTCATCATGGGAAACTAATGAGGATGAATTTGGAGTCCGGATGTGCTCTTGCGCCAAGGGAGTACTGGGCTTCTCTCAAAGTGTCTGTTCATCTGTTACACCCAGAGAACTGAAGCTGGCTTTTGTTTTGTTTTTTTGTCTTTGGCTTTAGTGCTGTTCTCATTCAATTTACCATTTAAATAGATATTAAACAAATTTGCCATTATCTATTTCAATACAAATACAGGCACTCGCAGTCTTGGCTCACCTTGAGCAAAGGGAGAAAAAACATAAAGTTTAAAAGAATTTGGTTGATGTCATTCACATTTTGGAATACCAGTCCTCTGAATTACTGCTATTGACAATTTAGAGTGTAGTTTACACTGCAGATGAAGTGAGAATGTTCAAGCTCTGTCCAATATGTTTTGCCACAGCTCCTCTCATCACAAAGCTACATTCCTCTCACCATGGGAACTGAGACAGTACCGAAAACACAACAATGACAATTTAATTAAAGAAACGTCAAACGTTTTACAAGTTCCATAAAAAAAAAGGATACATAATTTTCAGATAGAAGGCTCACTGTATTTTCTTTTTTTAATCAAGCATTGTTATGTGTCTAATGTCCCTAAACCAGCTGGCCGACAGAGTAGATCTTAGATATCTTAGAGCTTCCGAATTCTAAAATGATAAATGAAGCAAAGCTTGCCCCCCCCCATCCACCACGACCGCCTCTACGCGGACTTTGACTCTCTTTTTACTACATTACCTGTCCTTGATCACAATTACGTGAATTACATACAAATTGATTATGTGGGTTATATACAAATTATATTCAATTACTTTTCTGTTGTTGGAGTTAGTTATGTTTTAGAGACATAGTTTTGTGTTGCAACATAGTAATGTAATGAAAAAAAAAGTACTCTCGACTCTCTCTCAATTTTACCCCCCATTCTCAGGCCCCCTCTACCTTAACCACAACTAACCTTCAGTGTGCACAAGGCTGTGAGAGTGGCTCTGCAAGTCTGTGGCATTATATGCATGAGCGATATATGCATTCTAAAATATTCACTCAGGAAGATTTTCTTTGCTGCTCCAATATGTACTCTGAATAAACTTTTCTATTCAAAAAAACACATGGGTACATCAAAGCAAGTTATAATTGAAATTAAATGAACTGAGGCAGGTTCTTATTTATCCATTTTTCTCAAGTAAATTTACACCTATAACTTTATAAATGTACAAAAAACATGCAAAATGCAGCGGAAGCATAAAGGTGATTTCAAATCCTCTCTGGCTTTTTACCTCCAGTTTAAAAGTGCTTTCCTTCATTACTTTGCGTAATTTGGATTCACAATGGTCCAGGGACTATCAACCCGTCTGTGTCATTTAATTATGGGTGTATGAAATGAGAGTTTTTCCTCCCGTACTCCTTTAATGTTTCCTAGAATTGATAAGAGAGAGGAAGCTCATCACATTACATTGCAGAGCTGTGATCCTCCTTTGTTGCGGCTCACTCGCGCTAATGGGCCTCATCAGCGTCGCGGGCAGATACTCGACTATTAGCCAAGAAGAGACAGAAGTCGTAATGGGAAACACAGAGGAGGGTGAAGAGGGAGAGGAAGATGGGAGGTGTTGAGGAAAGGAAGAGGGAGAAAGAAATGCCAATAAACAGGAATCAGAAAGGAGAAAAGCGTGACAAAAAGATCATGATCATTCGATTACCATTACAAAGTTGTCATTTTAGTACAAGCTGAGATCATTCCCTAATCCTAACCAAACCTGTAACGTGATCTGTAGCAGTTTTGGAAGGCACTGACACACAGTGTCATCCTGCCAGTAGGGGTGTCAGAAGACGCTATAATTGAAATGGAGGGACAATTATAGACTATATGTATTTTGGGGTTTTATTTTGATGACTTGATGGCGTTGGTCCAAGTACACTGGTCCAAGTCCGGGAGAAGACACTGGCCCAGAGTGCTTCTAACGGAAGTTGATTCTGAGCCCAAATAATAAGTCTGCACCCCTTAAACCATGACAAATCTGGGACAGAGCCAGGTTACATTTGGTCCTCCAGTGACAGAACTCATATGACTGTGCTGACGTTAGGGGTTTCACAGAATAGTCGACCAGTCAACTATCACAACCACTAGTCAACACTGTGCATATTTGTAGACTAATCGTTCATCTGCGGTTTTAGTACGGTGTAGTAATAAAGCCGTGGCAATGCATCTACAGCAGATATGCAGCTGGGGGCGCTTTGTTGTTGACAAGTCATAGTTGGGGCGTCAAATCCGAGGTTTTGTCAAGTTTGGTGGTGTTCGGTACCACCGCACAAGGCACCCTTTAGTGTCAGTACGAAACGCACAAAATGTTCCATTAACTACAATGTAAACCCATCCACGGCAACAGTAAATGCTCCTAGAAACTGCGCCGGGAGTGTTGTGACGTAGTTTAAAAAGCAAAAAGACACACACAAGGCATGAGGGGAGGTGGAGCGGTTCAACAAACACAAGACTAGTCACGTGAGTCGTTTGTCAGTCAAGTTAACGTCAACCACGATCTTTTCCTAACCTAAGTACGTTTGTTGCCTTAACCTAACTTCCTGTGAAGTTTATTTTGCAAAGACACTATGCATATAACAAACGTAAGCACGTAAGTGACACTAGAGGGGTACCTAGAGTGTACCAAGCTTCCGTATTTGAGTTGGAAGTGAGAATATGTTGTCTGTTCATCAGCAGATCCATCCATCAACCATCATCCATTCACTTATCCATCTATTCATAATTTCAATCCACCATCCATCCATTGATCCACTCGACCACCTATCCAACCATCGTCCACCCCACACAGCCATCCGTTCATCCATCCATATTTCTTTCATAAACTGTGACCGAGGGTGTAGACCTAAAGTTTTTTCTCCATTCCAGAGGCCTATTGGTGGTGACATGGTGCCATCCATAATGCATTTCTCCCTAAAGGAGGCCTGTCTGGGAGAATCTGAAGTTTGTGCACTCACACACAAACATGCACACAGTCTCAGAAATCACTGTTATTCAGATCCATTATGGATTTCGGGAGCAGTCTCTGAACACAGTGTGGCTCTGATGCATCTACATGAGATGCTACTATAACAAGAGGAGAAACTCTGCTGCTGATTTTCAAGTACGCACACTGAGCAGACACACACCTGAACACACACACACACACACACACACTTGCACATCTGCCTGCACATCTATGAGCTGACAAATAGGTTTGAGAGATGATAATCATGCAGCCACACGTGCACTAACATTTGCTCTCAGATGGTGTTTTCTGCTGTGTGGTGGCCTTTCCTGTTTGGCACTCACCAACACCAGTTAGGTCAGAAGGTGAGGGTGAAAAACAAATGTAGACAACGCTCCAAAATCTCAACTAGCTGATTTCAACAAATACTCAACATGAAAAATGTACTTTGCATTCCTGGCAAGTGTTCAGTTGTTTGGCTTTGTAGTTTTAAACTATAATAACAATTCTGGAAATGTCATCATCTTTCTCTTGAAATATCAACTAAAAATCAGTTTTTTAATAAATCAATGGAGAGAAATACATCATGCAGTTGCAGAGTCATGCTTTATCTTAGATTTACATTGGCTATTTTTAAGAGGTCATAAGGTTTGGGGTATCCAGACATTGGTGATTGTCTGTCCCATTGATTGGTCTGTCATCCAGCTGCTTGGCTCATCTGAAAAGATACATGCTAATTCAAACCACTTCAATCCGCTGTTTTGGATACATGTATGTTTTCATTAATAAAATAAGGATGTAATGTTTCGAAAATGTGCATTTACTTGTGAAAATACATGTAATGACAAATTCAAACATAGAAAAGGAAAAAAAAAATACCTGTTGACATTAAAAACATATATATGACATACAAATGTCATATTTCTAAAGTTTTGATCACACTAGGATTAACACAATTAGGTGTTGAGCTTGTATTCATCCAGATCGTTATAGATAGATCAAACCAACAATTTACAATTCTGAGGTGCTCGGAACTATTAATTTCATATTACATTTATGCACTGCAGTTATACTACATTTCAGACAGAAATATTAAACTTATTACTCCACTATATTTCTGACGGCTCTAGTTACCTTGCAGATAAACATTTTAGATGCACAATATATGTTAAAGTTATGAAATAAGTTGTATTAACACAGCATGTAAAATAGTTATTAAAGAGAATTAGCTCCACTGCGTACAACATTAAAATGTTGCCTTCACATTAATGCATCAGTAAATAATGTAATGTATATTATTGCATAATACCCTAAAGAAACCATGCATATAAATTACCACTTTTGATACAGACAATACTACACAGTACATGTTTTTGCTAACACGCTAACAATGGAATATTTTTACATAATGGTATTTCTACTTTCAAGGGAAGCATTTGAGTACAACTTCTTTTACTCATGCAAACCGAACATCAGCCCATCTTTTGTACATACCTCCACCTATGGACTCATTCTGGGGTTTGTATCTCTCTGTCTTGTCGTTTCATACTAAAGTTTGTGCACAAAAAAACTGGCATTAAACATGGGTCAAATGCATTTGAACTAAATACTTTGGTTGAACTTACTGTGTATGGTTTGCAGTTTGCAATTCTACACATAGTGGCTTGCAATTTGGATTCAGGCAGTGCCAGTTGGAGTGGGTGTTCTCTATATTGAGCTGCAGTGAGTACTGAGAGCTGATAAGAAATATGTTTCACGTCACTGAGTCTTCATCTTTAGGTTTCTGTGTGTATATCCTCATAACCAAGTCAACCACTCGAGAAAAAGCCTGATTGTAACTTCCAAGTTATTTTCTATTGCTAAGCTGGCCCCAGGGGGCACTGAAGACATGTATTGACAGACAAAACCGCTTAACGTCTGGAGGCGTGCAGGCGATAGAACTATCATATGTTCTCATGTTCTGCAAGCAGACGTTTTAAAATTCGGAGTGGGGAAAAAAAAGAAGGCTGCTGTAAAACTAAGTGGAAGCAAATTAGCACAAATTAACAACAGGACATTGATTTTTAGCTCTTAAAGGTTAATGTGGTCTGTGACTCCTCTGTCTGAGAGACTGTCCTGGGAGAGAAAGAGGCAGAGAGAGGAGACTGAAATAAAGAGAAAGCAAGCAAGAGAAAGGAGAGAAAAAATACAGTATTCTTCTATATTCTCTGAAAGAAGAAAATGTATGAAAGATCTAGAGTCCGAGTGCTATGAAGAACACAGAGGTTGAAATAATTAGAGAGTAAAATAATAAAACAAAATGATTAGAGATGAAAAGCAATCAATAATTGATATTAAACCCAAGGGGAGAGGCAGAAAGGAGATGGAATGGGTAACACAAGGGAGGAGTTTCTCTGTCATTACCTCAAGTGTAATTATGAGGATTTCATCTATTAACTCTTTTTTCTTTTGTTTCACAAGTATCAACTTCATGCAGCTACTCACATTTCCTAGATGATCTTCTGTGCACATAGACATTTTTAATAATGCTAAAAAGCAGGCCTTGGGAATGAAACCTTTTTCAACAATATTTCATGTGGTTCATTCCAAATATCTAGATAGAGATGGTATATTTCAAAAACCATCTGATACAGATGTCTTTATAATGTTCATTTTTAGCAGCCTTTAAAAAGAGAAAAAAAAATGTTTCAATGTCCACATGGGCACCTGACTGTTGTTTTATGATAGACTTTAAAAATTGTGAACCTATCCTTTAACAAAGAGCATTAAGGGGGGAACTAACACTTACTATGGTGTTTTGTTGTTGTTGCAGTACAACGGTTGGTCACTGGGCCAAATTGGCAGCAAGTCTGACTCTGCTACACCGCATCCAGGTCTACGTGCAGCCCTGTCTCCTAAAAATGATGTTCCCATACAACAAAACTGCATTGTGAATTACATTTTGAGGAAAACATATTTTGACACGGATTACGTTTGTTTTTAACATATCACAAATACCGTGATCCGGAAAAAAATATGTTTCCCTCGAAAAGTAATTGAGAATGTACTTTAGTTGTATAGGAACACAATTTTGTAAAAGACAGGGTTACTACTTGTGGTAAACCCCTTAAAAAATGGGGTTAACGATTTCTGAAGATATGTTTAAAGATTAACAGTGAGTGGACTGTAGAAGTGAAGGTACTGAGGGGGCAGAAGGAAGACAGTGGGGGAAAAAAACCGTCAGACAGTGTTGATGTGGTCATAAATGTCTGTCTCAGGGGATCATCTCATCAGCTTTTGCTTGAGTGAACGGTGGGGCGACCGAGGGGACCCCATAACACACACACACACACACACACACACACACACACACACACACACACACACACACACACACAAACACACCTACAGTATGACCAATGGCCGCTCAGGACAATCCTTATCAGTAGCACTGCACATGGTTTATACACACACACACACACACACACACACACACACAGACACACACAGATGCGTGCAAGCACATCTGGCAACATTACAGTTGCACACAGGTGCACAGTAAAAAAGCTTGGGCAAAAACACACTGCTGCATAAATGTGTGTTTATAAGCACTTACCTTCCTATCCAACAGTGGACTTCGGAGATGAGCAGAAACAGAGGTCCTCACTTGGTTGGAGTAACGTTGTAGTCCACAGTTGTGATGTAATGTAGGAAGGTATGTGTGTACATGCACACGCATAGATATGACCACAGGAAAAGTGTACACGTGTACACAAACACACACAGACAGACGTGTATAGTTTATTTTTGGCTATATAAGTGTGTGTACTCTACATGCATATCTTTATTGTGCATATTCAGTCATCCTTGTAGGTGTGGGTGTGCATTTGGTACATGTGTGTACACCTGTTCATTTCCACACGTGCTCGTACAGTTCACATACATCTATGTTGTGTGCTTGAACGTGTGTGTTGTTCGTGCCTGGATTCTTACAAAGTAAAATACCATCATTTATATTCATACCCTCCGCCTGAGGAGAAAGAGAGCAGCACACTTTGTATTCGACACTAATGCACATAAGACACGGACCCATTTTATAAATAATGATTCAACCTTCAGGCTTTTGGTTTCCCTCCTGCTCTATAGTTTTCCCATGAGTTTCATATCACATTGTCATTTTTAAAAAAAAAACATTATTCAAATTTAAAGTTTACATTTCCTCCCAATTTGCACTTTTGCATTATATGCCAGGTTTACTAAAACAATTTTCCGATGAAGCGGCAAGGGACCACGTTTTCACACTTTAACTTGCTGCCACAACAGTTTTTACTTTACCTGAAATTTTGTAAGTATTTACTGCTGTACAGAATAAATACACTTCATTCATAATGTGTGCTAAGGCCCAGCAGATGTCCACCAAAACCAATGGAGTGGGACACATTGTAAACTGCAGTGTAGTGGCCCGAGGAGGCTGTGAAACACTTCAGTTATCGTCTCATTTGTTGACAGTACTACTTCTACTTTAGAATTAATGGCAAAGTGCAGCGGTGTAAAAAGCATTCAGATCCTTTACTTAAAAGTTACAATTAAACAAGTGGAAGTTTAGTGTTTTCATCCCGTGTCATGTTTCTTTATTGTGTTTAATGCTTTTGAGAGAAAATGTTTATACATTTTTATCATATAAAGCCGACCCTCTGGCTCCAGCTACTACTTTCTTTTACTGTACTCATCTCCAACCCCTGCCTATGAGCTTGGATACTGGTCCAATATTTATTTCACTGCCCTGTAACCACTTAGTAGGTTACAGTTACACTTTTTGTAGTGTTTTTAGGTGTTTTCACTTATGACCACTTTCACTTACACACTATTTCACCTGCTTAGAGGGCTGTGCATGTGTGGAAAGACTGTGCTTCACTGACATCTTCTTGACTCTGTTTTCTTGTACCTGTTGATCTGCATCTTTACCAACTTACCCAGACATGCTCTATTTTTATCTCCCCTCTTTGTTAGACTTATCGCTGTTTTTGTTTGTACGACTCATTATGCAGAATTACTTTTTCAGTGTGTTCTATAATTATATATATATATATATATATATATATATATATATATATATATATATATATATTATGGCAAGCCGTTTAGGAAATTATTATATATATAATGTGAAATTTGAGAATATTGAATGAAATCCTGAATATATTGAATGAAATCCTGAGAATATTGAATGAACTCTGAATATATGGAATGAAATCCTGAGAATATTGAATGAAATCCTGAGAATATTGAATGAACTCTGAATATATTGAATGAACCCTGAATATATTGAATGAAGTCTGAATATATTGAATGAAGTCTGAATATATTGAATGAACTCTGAATATATTGAATGAACTCTGAATATATTGAATGAAGTATGAATATATTGAATGAACTCTGAATATATTGAATGAACTCTGAATATATTGAATGAAGTCTGAATATATTGAATGAAGTCTGAATATATTGAATGAACTCTGAATATATTGAATGAATCCTGAATATATTGAATGAACTCTGAATATATTGAATGAAGTCTGAATATATTGAATGAAGTCTGAATATATTGAATGAACTCTGAATATATTGAATGAACTCTGAATATATTGAATGAACTCTGAATATATGGAACGAAATCTGACGTCATAAAGGCCCTGCTGCCATCTTGGTTTTAGGGTCATTATCCCTTCAGATCTTGGTGCTGCTAGACGTGTGTGTCACTATGAGCGAGTCAGCACGAAATCTAGTATCAGCCATCCTCAGTAATGAGGAGATAATTAACACCCTGGTGAATATATGTACCACAGACCAAAATAATACTGGTAAACATATTGAATACCGTTCTACAGATGAAGAGTTTATTCACTTTTTCGTCGTGGAAGAGTAATGCAGAACTGAACTAGTTCACTAAAGTTGGAAAGATATTGATAGATTTGAACTTCCTGGATCAATAACTCACAAACGAAATGTTGTTTAAACACCAACGAGGGCTCTCTCTAACCGTAGTAAGGTAGACAACGAGCTACAACCTTATTTAGATCAAAACGAGCTGGACACATAACATTGGTCTCTATCCTGGTCTCCATGCGCGGCTGGCTGTAAGACGAGTGGTCAGGGACCGTCCACAAAGTGCATTGAATATTTTTCCCATTATAAATTCACCAAAAGCACATTTTTCCAAAATAAGCGTTGTAGTATAACCAGGAAGAGACCATCGATGATGTGTGAAGTGATTTTGGTATCAACACTGTATAATAGTGAAGTTATTGAATATTTTTGTAGCAACTCTTTTCGGCGTTGCACTTTGTAGACGGTCCCTGAGCACTCTCTCACAGCCGGCCGCACATAGAGACCACGGGTGAAAAAGTGAATAAACTCTTCATCTGTAGAACGGTATTCAATATGTTTACCAGTATTATTTTGGTCTGTGGTACATATATTCACCAGAGTGTTAACTATCTCCTCATTACTGAGGATGGCTGATACTAGATTTCGTGCTGACTCGCTCATAGTGACACACACGTCTAGCAGCACCAAGATCTGAAGGGATAATGACCCTAAAACCAAGATGGCAGCAGGGCCTTTATGACGTCAGATTTCGTTCCATATATTCAGAGTTCATTCAATATATTCAGACTTCATTCAATATATTCAGACTTCATTCAATATATTCAGAGTTCATTCAATATATTCAGAGTTCATTCAATATATTCAGAGTTCATTCAATATATTCAGAGTTCATTCAATATATTCAGACTTCATTCAATATATTCAGACTTCATTCAATATATTCAGAGTTCATTCAATATATTCAGGATTCATTCAATATATTCAGAGTTCATTCAATATATTCAGAGTTCATTCAATATTCTCAGAGTTCATTCAATATTCTCAGGATTTCATTCAATATATTCAGAGTTCATTCAATATTCTCAGGATTTCATTCCATATATTCAGAGTTCATTCAATATATTCAGAGTTCATTCAATATTCTCAGGATTTCATTCAATATTCTCAGGATTTCATTCCATATATTCAGAGTTCATTCAATTTTCTCAGGATTTCATTCAATATATTCAGGATTTCATTCAATATTCTCAAATTTCACATTATATATATAATAATTTCCTAAACGGCTTGCCATAATATATATATATATATATATATATATATATATATATATATGAAACTATTGGATTGTTATTATTACATTATTATTGTCATTATTATTTCTCTCCCCCTGAACCGCCAGAACAGCACCCTCTCTGTGGTCCGGGACCTCCTGATCTACAAATTAAGCACTGCACAAAACTAAATAAATGTAGACTTTCCACTACTGGGAGAATCAAAATACTTAAACTTAACTTCCCAGTGAAACCAGTCCAGTGGCACATGCAGTCTAATGGCCTGTGGAGGCTGTCACACACCTTGGTTGTTTATTCATGCAGGCATCGTATTCGTGACACCTTTGAAAAGATGAAGTCTGTCAGAAGAGAGCTGCTCCACCTCCTCATGCACAGCGAGATACAGGAGGAGGTCAGGTCTCAGCAGAGCGGGGACATATTTACTGATGAGATCTGTGTGGCAGCTCTATGATGAAGAGATCAGCCAGAGAGGGCTGTGATCCTCCTGAGGAGGTGACCTTTCCACCTGACAGACAGAGAGAAAAGGGGAGACACGGAAAGACATGAGGACGGTGGAGCTCTAAGTGACACTGACATTTGTATAATGCAGTATGTTGACCCGCTGCAATGTCATCATGCCCCTAAATATTAGTGGAATAGTTCCTGAGTAGCAGTGTCACTCTTCACTGTCACATCCCTGTTTTTCCTGCAGAGTTGTTGTTTTATCCAGAGTGTCTACTGTATGTCCACTCTATTCTCAACCTTCTTTTTGAGCTTTATTTTCAAAGGAAAGTAAATGTTCTTTGTTCTCCAGCAACCAGTAACAACTGCTACAAGTACACAAGACTAAGAGTCACACAGTGCTTTGAACTAAATGCTAAAACTGGAATGGCAGCATGCTCACAATGGTTATTAATGTTTACAATGATCATCATCATCTTAGTTTAGTGTTTCAGCATGCTAACATAATTAGCACTAATCACATGAAAGTACAGCTGATGGGAATGCCATTAGTTTTGCAGGTAGTTGGTCATAAACCAAAATATTGGACAAGTTGAAATTTTGATGCCAAATGGAAAGTTATAGGATTAACAAAGTTATCACAATTTATCCTTTGGGCACCAAGAATATCTGTACCAAATTGTATGGCAATCCATCTGAGATTTGACAAGATATGTCGCTCAGATTTAGCCATGCGATCCGCTAGCATAGCATAGTTTCACACCATGAGTTTCAGTTATGCTAAAAAAACGTTTAAGGACATTTGAATAAGTTTAGCAGTCCTCCTAAATTGAACTGCAAATGAACTTACCCTGTCTTTAAAGCGTCATCACCACAGTAGGACAAAAGGAATACTGAAAAAACAAATATACATTTATTTCTGTGAAGTTAATAGGAAACTAGTTGTCTGACTATTCTGTTATATATATATCCTACTGTACATCAGAGAAAACAGACGTTAAGTAAGTATCTTGTTATCTAACTCTAAGCATCATTTTGAAAAGCTTTGTGTAAAATGTTGAACCTCTGAAGTGACTTTTGCTTTGTAGCATAACATGTAATGAAACAGCAGATATATGTTTTATTTACTCTAATGATCATGGATATTGTCTGTTTTCTCATGTTTTAGAGAAAAGAAAGATTTTTAATGGGCTGCATGTTGGCATGACATCAAAGATGGGCATACTTACTTATTTTAACTGGGGAAACAGCAACGCTTCATTAATATTAAACTGAACTGTGTCTGAGAAAAGGAACAACTTCACTGGTGAAATCTAAATGTGTTTCCACTCTAATGATCCAAAGATAACATTGTACAGCTGTCTCAAAACTTTGTAGAACTTGTCAGATAACAGTTGCAAAGGTCCACCTGAACCAAACTGTCCTTAAAGTGAGCATTAAGAAATGTTCTACAAATGTCCTAATTTAAAATGAAAACAATGACAAATGTGGCACAAATTAGAAAGTATCATATGTTTTGTTGGAAGTTGAGAAATTATACAATGAAGCATTATCTCTGTAATTTCGGTGAAACCACAACTTCACATCTGACAAATGGACTAATGATTCAGTTAACTCATGAGCACACACATCTTTTGAAATTTCAGCCAATCAAGAAAGGTTCTCCACTCTCACAAATAAGTATATTGACTTTCAGGTAGCACTGGAACGGTAAAGAAAGTTATCCACTGCATGTTCAAATATGCAAAAGTTGATATTTGCAAAAATTGTCAAACTCTGTCAGTTGTGGATAAGTACCTAATCAACATGCAACTCATCGTTTCACTGTTTTCCTATTCAAAACATACCCTTTCCTCAGTCTTTCTACCTCAGTGCATTTGGACTAAAAGCCTGCAGCTTGACATTAAAGATTATGGCAGAGGTGCTGCTAATTGTTTTATTTTATGCCCACTATTTTTGAAAGACCCATTGTCTAAAGATGAACACGGCCGAGCGTATTGACAGGCTGACCTTCGGTTCTGCAGTTAATGAGAGTGAAAACCAAGTAAACAGCTTTATGTTTTTCTCTTCTCCCAGAGGGGGCAGGAGGAGGAGGAGGAGGAGGAGGAGGAGGAGGAGGAGGAGGAGGAGGAGGAGGAAGGATAGTAACGCTGCTAACATCTCTGCTCCACTCCTGTCGCTGCTGAGGAGGCAGGGAGGAAAGGTTTAGAAAAAGAGAGACATACACACAGAGACAGGCCAAGATATGGAGGGAAAAAAGAAGTGAAAGACTGGCATGTTCCTCCACCACCACCACCACCACTGCTACCTCGTCCTCCTCTCTTTCCTCCATTCCTCCTCCCACTTAGCAGAGATTTAAAAAGATGAGATGTTTCAAAGTGGAGGAATTATATTAAGCTTTCCTCTGGGGTTATGTTGAGCTGCTGCGGCTTTTCTCAGAGCAAATGCAGCGAGGTGAGCCGGCAGGACAGAGCTCGCCTGGGGAGATTAAAATCTGCGGCTAAGGGCCCATCTTGCCGAGAGCTGTCATATCTGTTTACCGGTTAGGACCGTGGCGAGCGGCCTTGGACGCCTGTTTAGGCCCGACGCCACTGAAGAGCTTTCTCGCTTGTTTTTTCTTCCCCAGATACTTATCTACATGTCGGGAGACTGTCAGAGGAGACTTTAGATAATAGATTGAGGCGTCTCACTCAACTCTTGTCCTCATAATATGAAACAAACCTTCTAAATGCCACCTCCCTCCTCCAACCACCCGACTTGGCTGAGGTGTCTATCTCATTCTTGTATGCTATTATCTTTACAGAAATTACACTGTGGGTTATAACTTATTAAAGGCAATGCAAATTATTGTAACATCTAGAAAGCAGAGAAACATGAACCCTCTGATGAACGCCCTCTCATGAACGGCCATGACAAAGCCTCGGTATTTGGCGCTCTGGGAATGAGAACAGGCTCGTATAATAGTGGGTGGCAAGAATATGTGGAAACACACCCCAAAACATCATAACTTTTGTGAAGAGATTCTCTATATATATATATATATATATATATATATATATATTGCAACTTTACACCTCAAGCTGAGTGAAAACATTCATTCTTGAGGGGGCTCTCAGGCCCAGTGCATGCTGGGATATGCTCCAGCACCCTAAGCAGCAATATGCGCACAGAGAAAACTAACAGATGGATGGATGTGGTTGTTTCTGAATTTTAATACTGCTGTTTTTTCCCCCTCAACCAGCTTAGAGGTGATTGACAGCAGCAATCACACTTACACAGCCTAAATGCTGTTTGCTGAAATTAAACCGAGATGGTGTATAATACTGCATGTCCCGTTTCCCTGCCAGAGTCCTGGGGAGAGAAAAAAAAAAGATTTTTCACTGGTGCTCCTTAAATGATAAATGTGCAATATCTGCAGGAAGTAGCGATGTTCTCCCCTCATATCAGATTAAATTGTCCATCTAATTGGAGCAACATGGCTCCTCTTTAAAGGAAGAGGAATCAGCACTTCGGGATACAAGCATGTGATGACAGTCTGAGGGAGAATGTGGCTTAAAGGCCGACCCAGAAAGAGAGGGAAACACATCAAGGGAAGAGATGGAGATGTGAAGATACAGGAGGAAGAGGGAGAGAGCTGCTGAGAAATTGGAAAGCATGCTGACCGTAAAATCACTCTCTTCTTGGAGGATAATCAACTGCTACACCTCTACACAGTCAGCCTTTCCTCCATCATTACATATTGGCATGTGCCGAAACCCAGTCATATTAATTAACCTCTTTAATTCAGCTCCAGTTGTTACTGTAAGCCTGTCAATGCAGCTAATCAATGTGCGCATAATTACATACAAAATAGATGCAGCACTGAAACAGAGTTCACTCTGCCTCCAGCTGATGGCAGATCACAGCTCCGCTCATGCTCAACATTTATATTCATTCGCAGTGTTTTTTTCCCAAAGGATTGTGTTTTGTTAGAGGGTCGATAAACATTGAATGAGAGGTGATGGGGTTAATTGCTCAAACAGAAGGTCAAATCAATTATTGACAAACACAGTCGGTGGAGGGGTAGGAGCAGAGGTTGTGATGCTGAAGAGGAAGATTTGTGACCCAGTGGATCGGGATGGAGGCATGAGCAAGGTCCGTTCACCCTGGACAAACGAGTAATGAGGGTTGGTTATTTTTTAGCCTGTGAAATTCATACTAAAAGAAAACCATTTGCAGTGCAAACATTTTGTGGTGGGCTAGAGTTTTTACTCTTTTTTTCCAATGTGTTGAAGTCATTAATGGAGTTTTTACTCTTTTTTTTTCCAATGTGTAGAGGTTATTTATGGAGTTTTTCAATTTTCAATTGATGTTTAAGTAACTTGTTTGTGACTGTTTCATTTGTTGGCCACAGGATGTTATTTATACATATATGAATCCTCTGATGTATGGCAGTTTGATGAAATTACCTGAATAATTCTCTCCGAAAAATAAAATAAAATGAAATGAAAAATATGGTTCCCCAAAATGAGTCCAAGGAGAAAACCAGCCCCGTCGCACCTAAATGGTGTATGAATGACATGGTAATTGCAAGTCATTTTGCGTGCAAAAAGACCGCCTTTCTTGCTTTTGGTGCATCATTTTTAGTCTGTAGTGACAGAAATGTAAACGCATCTGCGTAAATATGCTACACTCAGAGCTAGTGACGTAGAAAACTGAGAAAGTTTGCTTATGGTGGGCAGAGTGGAAGTGGATGGGTCCAACGAACTCAGGACTTTCAACCAGGAAACCGGAATTTGTGTCCTAAATTGTTGTTGAGTTATTTTGAAGTTATATTTGTAAGTGTATTTGTTGCCTAAATCTAACTGCGGTCATTACCGTATTGCGTTGCGTAAAAATGACACATGAAAAGGCAAAAATGCATACCTCCGCCTCGGAGCATTTTCTCTCATAAAATGACTAATGTAATATTTGTAGCTTGTCCAAGTATGTTTTCAACTGCAGCTAATTTAATCCTCTTTATTAGTGACATACTTACACACAGACCCTCCTGCCAGACTCCTGGAAGTGGTTAGAATGTAATATAAAAATATTGTCTTACAGTATATCCGGGCCAATATGGTATATTAGTGAGGTGTAGCAAACGGATAAGCACATTTTGAGATGATGTCTTTTCCCTCACTCATACAACATATATATCCAACAAAGGGTGTAGAACATGTCTTGGCTGATGCGTTGTCCAGAGCACTGACTTATTGAAACTGTTTTAATTTTTCTGTCCGGTTTACTCTGTTGGTCTATTTTCCTCTTTCCCCTCTCTTAATCTGCTTCAAAGTTGCTGTGTTGGGAGGCTGTCAGTTCAATTTAATTTAGGTTAACACCCGCATGCATACTTTCATTCATCCATACAGGCCTACTATATCTGATATGCCTGAGCCAAGTGTGTAGTGTGCACATCTGGTTAAGTTTGAAATCACTCATTTATCATAACATTCATTACAGCCTCAGATTGTGATTGGTGTACAGCACTGTATCCCACCAATGGGCACATCATATCTCAGATATCTGTTTTTATCTTGAAGATGTTTCTCCCACTCATCCCAGACGCTTCATCAGTACTACTATTCATAAATGATTAACCCTCCTTGGTGAGTGGTAATGAGAGTCTCTTCACTCAAAAAATCATGGTCTCATTTGAAACCTTCCATTTCAGGGTTTCCCTCAGGAAATTGTTTAATTGAACCCCCCCACTTCAGATATGTGCTCAACCGGCTGTCGTGCCTCCGTATATCGACCTGATTGTTACTGATTGTGCCATTCGCCTCTGATTCAACATTGTGATATGCTGCCTGGATAAATTACTGCAAAGTGAACATACAATGTGACTGATTGTTGAGTTGAGTCTGATCCTGATGTTTTTCATCTCATGATCGCTTTTAGGTACTAGACGATAATACAGCAGTTGCTGTCTTCCCTGGAGGTTAATATTTTATTTCATAGTAACTTTTGTAATGTTAGCGGAGAGCCGGAGACCTTTCAGATGAGGCAGCCCGCGTTCACTGTAAAACTTTGCAGAAATCCTTGCACTTTTTTGATCAAATCTAAAGTTAATGTACCAGTGACTCCCCCCCCATAATCCACTAACACCTGAATGTGCCGATAAGGATTTCCTTATGCACTTTGGAAGCAAGTATCCCAAACTTTTTCCCTCTACACTGATTTGATTCATATGAGGACATGACGGTGGTGTACGTTCCTCGGTGAATAAGGAAGCCTTTGATGTGCCTCAACCGAGTCAGTTAAGAACAGGTGTCCTGGTCTCACCCTGCTGGAAAATGAAAACTAATGCAGGCACTACATCAAAGAAGAATACAGCACGTAAAATGCTAAAGGTGTGTGGAGTTAGTCCTCACTTAATTTTAACATTACATTTCATCTGGCATGGTGTGCAACAGCGAAATCTGATTAACGTTCTTGATAAACATCCTGTTAAAGGGGACAAAGTTCAGAGCCTTGACATTATTTCTGTAGACTGTAATGCAGTTTTTTTCTGAGAAGCAAGAGCTGCTGGAAAAAGTTGCTGAATGTTTGCAGATGACACCATACACTATTTTACAAAGTTTTTTTTTTTCTTTTTTTTTTTTTTTTATACAGTCCCCAAGGGTGCACTTTGTCTTTTCCAGATATATATAGTCACCACACTACCAATTCACAAGGGATTAGTGCATCTGCATTGGATTTCAAACATTGGTGATCACTGTATGAAACTTTAGCGATTTGTCACCACATGTGATTGACTTGCAAGTTACGTGTGGACTGCAAAGTTATTAAACAGAAAGAATTAGGGCCTGATGGTGCAACATGCATTCTGGCTGTTGAGATTTAATGGCCAGAGTTGCGCGATGAAATAAAACATCAAATTTTGCCCCAACAAAACCAGCCATGATTCCTCTCTATGGTCTACTGAGTAGGGCACTGAGGAGCATGAAATATTGGCAGAAGTTTTTTTTCTTTGACAGTATCCTGCTGAGGTAACGCATGGGTTAGGGTTCATGGCCCTTTTCATCTGTCATCAGCAAAGCAGCATTCTCAGTTTCCTTTTTAATAACAGTCCAACAGGTCCTCTACGGGTTTTGATAATGAGTTCTGATTTACAAGCTCCCACCGAAAGACATTTCTGTATCCTGGGACTGATGTCTTAATTATTTACACCTACGCAAATCACAGAGATTAAATGACAGAGAAGGAGACAATGTGAAATATAAAGAGGGAGTGAGAGAAGACTGAAGAAAAGAAAATGAAGGGAGAGGTCGTCAAAAGGCTATGTGACTGCAGAGGCATAACTCAAAATGTTCCACAATTCAATCTCAAAGGCAGCGCTGTTTAATTTGTCTGCAGTGTCATTTCTCTTACATGCTGGTCATTCTCTGCTAATTGACAGTTCAAGAAGATAGCTGTCAAGCTACAAGTCAGTGGTGAAGACGCAGAACGGCAACATATGACCACAAAGTTTCAGCTGAAATTATCTTCCTCATGCTTGTAATTGAAATAGCAGCACATAAACCACGCCCATAAATGCCTGGAGCTTCTCATAGGATGCTGATTGGTCCAGTCAATGGCTGGCCAGACACGCAAACGCATTACTTCAAGCCTGACTAGATGGATTTTTGCGTGATCTCTGATTGCAAGGTTAGTTGAAAGGTGCTATACCACAGCCCAGTCGCCAGGAAAAAATGTTGGCATTGCACATTGCTGCAAACGAGGGATTCGTTGAATGTTGACGTTTTTGCATTCGGTCAGAACAAGTGAGGTAGTATAAAGAGTGAAAGGAGACACACAGGGCGGGCGGGAGGGGAGTTGGATGGGTCCAACAAACACAAGGCTTTCATCCAGGAGACCACTGTTCGTGTCCCGTGTGTCTCTTTACAATCAGCCGTTCGTTTGTGTCGCGTTTTCACAACGTTCAGTGTCATTTTCACTGTACAAACGTAGTAGTTTTAAGCCCAACCATATACAGTAGTTCTTTCCTAAACCTAACTATAGTGGTTTTGTTGCCTAATCCTAAAGTGACACCATTATGCATTTCTGCAAACGTGATACGAGGCTGATGTGAAACGTAATCATGAAACGTATCCCTGGTTTGCAGAAACATACAAAGCCAACATTTTCTCTGGTGACTGGGCTGTACACATAACCTCAACCTCTAGAGACGAGTATACACACTAACCTGCACAAACAACTGAATCACCTCGACCTCTGGAGCACGTGTGTCATCTGCAAACACCACACACACACACATTTATACCAAGGTCAGCAGTGGGTGAAGGTGCCGGGATGGAAGGATGCATGAGGAATGGCTGGATTTGTGTGTGTGTGTGTGTGTGTGTGTGTGTGTGTGTGTGTGTGTGTGTGTGTGTGTGTGTGTGTGTGTGTGGGTGGACGGACAGATAAATGGACAGTTAGGTGTCCACTGACGGATGAATGGACGGACTGATCCTTTCCCTCCGTGGCTGCCAGGTGTCATTGATCAGCCTGCTCCTCCACGCTGCATTTTTAATTACTTGGTGAGAAAACAAATTAGACAAGGCTGCGGGGCACTGCGAGCGCAGAGGTGAAGCCAGGCTGCGATCACTCAGGGTCCTCATCAAAGACCATCGATAGCAACCGAGGGCACTTGGATCAGGAACTGAAGAAAAGAGAAAAAAAGAGCTGTCCTGTCATGATGTGTCTACAGTGATTTACACTTCTTTGATTTACAGAGGAAGACCGAGGCAGCTGAGCTCCTTATAACAGAGACCTGCAATGACCGGACAGTAAAGATATAATCAAGTATGACTTGTGATTAATAGTTACATGAGTTTAAAACAGTTGTATTTTATTTTAAAAACAGTCTTGTGAAAAATAAGGTTGTGATAATCTCTTTTGTCATTACTGATTTTACCATAAAGTAGCCTAAATGTGGCTAACCTGGGTGTATCATTGACTAAATTTACATGCACACTAATATTCCACTATTATTCCAAATATGACAATATTCCTAATTTAATACGGGTCATATAAACAGCTTATTCCGTTTGGATATTCTGAATTAGGCCTTATTCCGAATGGAGCATATTCCGATTTAGACATTTGGATTATGCCGATATAATTCAGGTTTTAGGAGCTTTCTTTGGACATGTACAGTATACAGCACATTCAGAATATGTGTCTCAATTGTGTTTTTTACAGCAGTTTGCGACACACGGCCTCTTGCCTGTTTACGGCCAGCTCTGTGCGTTGTACACAAACCAACTAGCCGACAGTTTGCAGAGATTCATGCTCAAAAGAAAAGTCCACATTTCTGGTCGGAAGGAGAAACACACCTACTTTCAAACATTATGAAAGACTTGGATATCAACAGGATTTTGGATATTTTTGAAATATCGCAACGCAGACCTTTTCAAGAAGGTGGGTAAAGGAATGAAAGAGGGAGGCTGTGTTCGCACGGTCGACCACGTCCGCCACCGGTTACGTTAATCGGAGTATGCACGGTTGCATGTAATTGGGAATATTAGTGGAATATTCATTTTCATCAGTCATGTAAACAGCTTAGTAGGATTGTATTTATATCTATATCTATATAATATTTTTTGCATGTAAATGTAGTCGCTGTGTTCCCAGGTCCCAGCCATTGACTTGATGTGATGACCCCTCCGCTCCACTTGGGGTCTCTGTGTTCTTTGCTTGTTGGCTCTTGGTTTGTCTTGCAGGATCCACTCGTTAGCTTCATGAGCCACACCTGGCACATAGGCATAAAAAAATACCCATAAAAAGGTTTGAAAGTTTGTTCTTTTCTTTGTGTCCTCAAGAAAGCAAAACATTTCCTTTGAGTGCAGTTACTGTTATAATGAACTTGCTGTGTGAGTGTTGACTGATGGGTAATGTTAAAATAGCGCTGTGTGTGAGCCAGTGAGCAGTAAAGGCTGCGTCACTCTGTATTTTCATATTAATTCAACGGCTGGATGCGCCTGTGACAAATTTCCTCAGGGAGTATAAAATCTATCTTATCTGTCATCTTACCTCACCTAGTTATTGAAAATAAGAATTACGCATTCCTAGGTGTGCGTGTTTTGTTACAGGTGACAAAATGTAGAGTGAAGGTGTAATGCATTTTGTTTTGCTTTGCTTTTTTATTTATTTCATTTATTCCTGCCTAACACCTCCTGTCTGTCCTCAGGTGTTCTTATGTTTGTTTGATTGTGGCTCTGGTGTTGTGTTTGATAGGGTTCACTGCACAAAGGAGCCACGATCTGATGGGAAATCTGAGGTGTTTCATTGGGATGCAGCAACAACGAGGCATATTGGAAGTATAATAAACAAGGAAAAACAGCAGATAATTTGCTTTATATGTCCAGCTGGGCGTCGACTGTGATCCTAAACATCATCCTGAGATGTCACTCCAATCAGTGGCATAAATATCGACTGTGTAACCGTCGCAGCTGCACAGCGGCCCAGAAGCCTTCCTACACCATGTCCTAACAGCAAGCGAGTGTCCGACTATAGCATCGGGCGCTCTGTCCACACTGAATCCGTTACTTTGCACTTCTGTTACGTAAACAAACCACGTAGGCGACCAGTCAGCTACGTGGATCAGACTGGAGACGGAAACACTTATCTTTCTACGTCTGTTCTTTAGCACCATTAGCTGTGAGCCGCCCGGCTCACCACTGCCATGTTGAGAGCTGATGAGAGGCAACAGAAATGCTCCCAACACAGTATTTAGCACCTTTAAACAGAAACACATTTTCTATTGGGATATTTACTCGAAATGACACACACTATAGCAAGTAGGAAACGTTCAGTGCCTTGGCGATCTCCCTCCAACCAGCAACCTTATTTAGGTTTTTGTAGTGAAATACGGAGGTATAATATAGATAACTCCTCATTTCATCTTCACAAATCAGCCAGGAAATGTGCAGCTACTGCAATCTGTGTCTGTGATAACATTTAGTCGCTGAGTCCAGGGCAGGCGGTTAAATTAACGCTTTGGCTGCTGTCCGTGGTCCTGATCTAAGGATGGTTTGCTGGATGGGAGCTGCATGGTGAGCGTCTCCATGGTGGTATAGCAATGGTCTGCTTTGCAATTGTCTGGAGTGGTTGTGTGTGTCCGAGCTTGTGTGTGCGCACAAGCGTGTGCTTGTGTTTGGGGGGAGGGCCCAAGAAGAAAATTTGCACTGGGGCCAATCACAATTATGTTACACTGCTGATTCCAATCCACGATCTCTCCAGAAGGCGTTACTCTATGCCCACTGTGCAGGTAACACCAACTGAAGATGGATCTCTCCTCTGGGTTCAACACAACATTATCTCAGAGTATCTGATCTGTAGCTACTGTACATGTCAGGTGGATACAGGATGCTGGGTAAGTCGCCAAGATAATTTAACTCTAACCCCATCTGATGTGTCTGTGTGCTCAAACCACACAGACACCGCTACTGGCCATTCGGGAGCCCTAAGCCTAATTGCACAGGACCTCACTGTGGACATTTTTTCACATTTTTTTTTTACCTTGACTAGAAAATGAAAACTGATGACAATGAAGCAAAAACATCTAAACAAAGCCTACTTCATATAATGTTGTATCCAATGCAAACTTGTTAGGCCTACTATCATGATGAACTGTCAAATGAATTCATGACAATCTTTGTTTTGTAATAACGAGGAGTTGACATTTTATTAGAAGTTTGGAGTTTTAGGGATTTAAAAAGGAGGCGATTTTCTTTCCAAACAGGAAAGTGAGTTTTTAAAGTTTCATGGCTAACTATCTGGTGAGTTAATGGTTAAGTCAGAGGTATTGATCAACGGACCAGCTGACCTACGCAGATAAGCATGTGGTTTGTAAAACTCTGTTATTCCAGGTGACAAAGGATTTGGGGGTTGGTTGTCTCAGTCTTAATTATTCACCTGTGAGGTATAGAGGCTCAGCTAATTAGGTCTCTGATACACACAATAAGTCACACCTGTACTGGATTCAGTCATCAGTGAGTCCCACAACTCATTCACGTCACAGTAGTTTTCATTGTTAGTGTTGGAGTCCACCATTCCCACGCTGGATTAAAATTGGGAGGGAAAGGGGATTCACAGGAAACAAGACATACATGAACTCCAGCATTACTGTTTGAACAGTAAACTGTGGGAAAGATATCAATGAGATAAAATAACACTCTCCCCCATGCACTTGTAGTATTAAACCACACTTGCCAGTAAAAAAAAAAATACTTTCAACTGACTGGGCCATTGGCCTTTCTCACAGCAGACATTTTGACTTGTCATAGTAGGAAAAGCACAGGTGTTATTAACACTAACAATAGCTACGCTCTATTCAAGTGTCGTAGTGAGAGCGACAATGACTGTCTACATAAAAAAAATATTCCTTTTTTTGCCCTTATTCCAAAAAAGACAATATTCCTAATAAGCTGTTTACATGGCTAACGAAAATGAATATTCCACTAATTTTCCCTTCCCACCAGAAATGGGGACTTTTCTTTTGGGCATGCATCTCGGCTAGTTGGTTTGTGTACAACGCACAGAGCTGGCCGTAAACAGGCAAGAGGTCATGTGACGCAAACTGACGTAAAATCCCCAATTGAGACTCATATTCTGAATGCGTTGTATACATGGCCAGAGAATGCTCCTAAAACTTGAATAATATTGGCATATCCCACATGTCTTAATCAGAAAATGCTCCATTCGGATTAAGGCCTAATTCATAATCTCCGTACGGAATATGATGTTTACATGACCCGTATCAAATTTGAAATATTGTCATATTTGGAATAATAGTGGAATATTAGTGTGCATGTAAACATAGTCAGTGAGCAAGCATGTATGATTCAAGAACCTGAAATCAAAGCAGCTAATTCGATTCAGCCATCATTAATTTCATTATTTACACCTGTGCTTTTCCTACTGTGACAAGTCAAAATGTCTTCAGTTAAAAAAAGGTCTATTGTAATGTAATGCAACATCCCTACTTCCTGTAAGCTCCCTCGGCAGGTCATAGTGGTGCTGGCTGGGCCCGAAACCAAAGCATCTGCCTCATACATAACCTGTTATCTCGGGGAGGAAAGGCACGCGCCATCGCTCCTGAGCCACTGAATATTTATTTAGGAATGCAGGTTTGCTATCAAGGTCAAACAGCCTCGACTCTACCTTCACACAGCAGAGTCATTTACCTCCCTGAGGTGGTGGGGGGAGGAGTGATAGCGAGGAGAAAGAGACAGGAAGAGAAAGAGAGAGGGATGCAAAGACACTGCAACTTTTTTGTATTTTTATCTGCTTGCATTTTTCCCCAAACTCGCCCAGGGCGTCCAGCGCAGGCGGAGGAGACGGTCGGTCGGAACTTTTCTTCGTTTTTTTCCTGCGTCAAGCCTCAGTGCTCAGGGAAAACTCATGTCTCCGCTCAAAATTCACATGACGTTCAGCTTTTTCCTTTTTAAATTCCAATCGTCTCCCCATAAGTCCAAAAATCCCTACATGCAGATAGCGCTCAATCTAAATGACTGCGGCTTATAAGTGACGCCGACAAAGCGTGGAACTCTGTTTGAAGATTTATCTCGACACCTGTGTAATGACTCGCTGTACTGTTATGTTTATCTACAAAAGAACATAGAGGGAAATGATGAATGCCTGTGATATGTGTCGACACCTCTCAGACTGTGATTAAAAAGCCTTTTGATGCTGTTGCAGGGGACGTTGGCTCATCTTCCTCACCTTCGCTGGTCCTCGTCTTCTCTATGTAATTTGTTGGAGGTGGAAAAGGAGTCAACTGTCTCTTTGTCTTTTGTTGTTGCCTTGTCTCCTCTTCCTCCTCTATTCTCAAGTCTCCCTTTGACTCTGGTTCCTCTTCCTCCTGTCCTCCTGTCTCCTGTTCCTCTTGACTGTCTGGTTCATTAACTCCAAAACTACTCTTTCCCAGTTGCCATTTATTTTTCCTCTCTGCATAGTACTTTCTTGTCCCCTCTTTCATTGACTGGTTTAGCCTCCTCTTTGCTTTTGTTTTCTCCTGTCTTTAGAATGAATGAAGAGGAAACTTGAGAGATAAGAGCGAGCTTTACTGTCTTGCTTCTTTTGTGAAGTACTCCCAACTTCTTCCTCTTTACTCTTCTCTCCTTAACCTCCTCCTCTTCATGGCAGATACGTAGCTCAAGGGGAATTGAATATTCACAAAAAAAATAGAAGGAGGAGGAGAAAGACAAGAGAATAAAATAGAGAGGAAACCTCAAGCCTCTCTGATTCTCAACATGTGTCAGATAAATGGAGCATGACTGCCAAGGCCTTGGACAGCCTGGTTGACAAAAGCGTACATGATATGGCCACCCGGTCGTGTCTCTTCATCTGTCAGTCCCCATCACTTCTATCTTTCTCTCTACACTCTTGACTTTTTTCCTCTTTTTCTTTCTATCTGCATCCAGCTGGCTCTCAGCTGACATGCTGGAATCACAGCAGAATTAACTGTTAGAGACGCTCTCTTTCCAAGTCTGGTTGGCTGCTGTGATCCGGGAGAGAGAGAGAGAGTCCAATATTGATACTCAGCAATGCTCAGTTTTGTTTATAGGAAGTGCAAGGTCAGGGGAGCCAATGAGTGAGCCAGTATGAAGATGTTCTGAGTTTAAAGTGTGTCGTACTAAAATTTCATGCAAGTAATGGCAAAATTTGTGATGGTTTTGTTAAACAAAGCAGGTGACTTCGGCTAACTGTTTCCCCCCGTTTCCAGTCTTTATGCTAAGCTAAGCTAACTGCCTGCTGGCTGAGAGAAGAGAGTAGAATCAATTTTGAACTCGGTAAAAAAGCAAATAAGCATATTTCCCAAAATGTCTAATGATTCCTTCAACTAAGTAGTTTTTCTTTAAACCATAACAGCAGTCTTTCTTTAACCTTAACCAGGTATTTTTTGTGCCTAAACCTAACCAAATCTTAACCATAGTGCTGGCAGAGCAGAAAACAGTGATATGAATCATTTCTGTTATGGTCATATTCATTTTTAAAGCACTGACAAAACTCGTCATTGGGAGCTCCAGATCAGATGGTTCGGAAGACAATAACCTACTTTCTAATTTAGTTTTAAGACATGGTGAAACAACTTCATGATCAGATGAGGAAAATCTGTGTGAAAATGGAAATTTTACACTATAAAATATCTTCCCTAGAGTTGAAAATTGAACATAAAGTCATATGTCTCTCTATGTTTAATCCCTGCACACACACTGGCTTTACTCTGCAATAGTTCAAAGCCAAAGTCAATGTCTCTGTGTAATCCTCTCCTGGTGGGAAATGAATTCCTCTCATTTCTTATGCACAGGGCATGTTATGTTATGACATCGTGCTCATGTCATGAAATGTCTGGAGACGTGTGAGCTGCTGTGAAACTGAACGTTGTCACCATGTCAGCACCAGTGTCACCACAGTTAATCCTGTACATTTCTTGTACATGGCAATTAAAAGGAAAGAAAAACACAATTCATGCACAAGTCTGCAAATGCACAGACCCGCCTGCACCCAGTTCATGCATTTACATTACATTACATGTACACACACAGCACAATCACACAATCCTGAGCATAGTGTTGACTCATGAACTAACACGATAAAAAACTCTCTTTCCTGTTTTCTGTCCTCTCTTCCTCCATCTCTCTCTCTCTCTCTCTCATACATTCACACACACAACATGACATTGTTTCATTATTCTGGCCTGCACATCATGCCTGCATGGAGTCAAGCTAACAGTCCCATGGCTAACAGACACCACAGTCCCTGCATGCTAATGTCAAAACTGGTCGTCATGAAGGAAGCAGAGGAAGAGTAGAAAAATGAAAGAAAGATTTCAGCAGCAAGCAACAACTCGAGAAACCTCCGTTGTCAAGTCTCCCAACTTAGTTGTGTGAGGAAAAAGGCGATTTAACAGTCATAAACATCAAAGGTGTAAATACACATATTTGATATAGCGTCACAGTTGTTCTTACAATAAAGTGTGCATCACTTTGGATGAGAGCGGACAACTGTGCAAGCATCTGAATTGGAGAAATGAATCTGGAAACAAAAACAATGAAACAAAGAGTGTAGACGATATTTAGTGTGTCCATCAGATAAATGTAAGTCAAATAGTCAGTCTCCTTTTAGGGCCCTTTCGTACCTGCCGTCTTTGGTCTGAACTTTCAGACGTTTCAGTTGATCTGAACCAAATTTACAGGTGTGAAACCTCCCTCGGACTATGTTCCAGAGAAAGAAGGTGGTCTTGGCCCGGATCAAATTGAACTAAGGTTCGGTTTTAGTGTGAAAAGGTTTTTTGGATGGTTCGGACTTTTGGACCAATTAAAGGAAATCCTGTCAAGCTGTGATCAGAACCAAAAAGCCGGAAGAGTCCAACAAACACAAGGCTTCACGTAAGAATCATCTGTTCTTTTCATGTTCACAACATTCGGTATCATTTTCACTGTTAGTAGTTCACTGTAGTAGTTTTAAGCCCAACCTTGTAGTACTTTCCAAAATCTAACTAAGTGGTTTTGTTGCCTAAACCTAAAGTGACGCCAAGGGGCATGACAAAGGGGGTATGTGACGAGTTGGAAAGAGAACATGTTGATATGTCATGTATAGTTCTTTAGTTTGCTCGCATAATTGCAATGTGAAACTAAAACTAACCAGATCAAATGTTTACAATGTAATAACAACATGAACCTTGGTTCAGACTTTGGTTCAGACTTTCAGGTGTGAAAAGGCCCGAAGTTTTCCGTTTTGGTTTCCACCAAATTCTGAGACAAACATTTTGCTCTTAAGCGGCGTCACTATGTTCACCAGCTAGTCGCTAGATTTATCTGTCTGCCATTTGATGCTGGGAGAAGCTTTTTTTCTTTTCAAGCAGCTGCCTGCTGTGACTGAAAATAAGTTGGAAACTATCAATTTTTAGCATATAAAACTGATTTTCAATTAATATTTGGTTATCAAATCATACTTTTTGAACTGTGATAGTTGGTACAAAGCCATGTAGTGCCCTTGACCTAAACATAAGGAGGGATGAGAGGTAAGGAAAGAAGTGGAGGAGAGGAGGAGAGGTCAGGAGAGAGACAATGGAGGGAGAGGCATACAGACAGACCCAAGAGATGGAAGGATGGATCGAAAATATCTTCTGAGGAGCAAAGTTTGCTGCAATCCTGCTGCAATACTTTGACAATTTCCTCATCCCTTTGTTGTTGATGTGTTTTGGTATGAATTTTTGAGATGAGCAGGGGAGCCGCTCTGATACGAGGGTTACGGCTGACAAGATGACAATTTTTTTGATAGACTGCAGATCAAAGAAGGTTTAACGCTGCAGTCAATCAAATATTGAGGGCTGACAGGATGGATGGAGGCACAGACCTTATTACACATGCTGCTGCTTAGCTTGTTTCTGGAGAGTTTGAGTGTACAATGTAGTGTGTCGTTACAACAGATAGACTTAAAACAGCTTAAAGATGGTTTGATCAGTAACCTCACATATTAAAACTTGTCCTTTTTGTGACATGGACTACATTCATGTAATTAATTAAATAAACTCATGTAATTAAAGTAATTTAACGCGCAACGCGCATTGACACGCCGT
This sequence comes from Sebastolobus alascanus, assembly GCA_916701645.2. Taxonomy (NCBI): domain Eukaryota; kingdom Metazoa; phylum Chordata; class Actinopteri; order Perciformes; family Sebastidae; genus Sebastolobus; species Sebastolobus alascanus. Next base: position 621,053 of record CAKAOJ020000289.1, read on the forward strand.
CCCCGGTCCATCCAAAGTAACCCAAGATGGGTACCCCGTGCATCGGTCTCCGATGCCGAGGGGCACTCACCAATCAGCGGTATTTGAGTTGGGAGTGAGAATGTGTTGCATTTTTACTCCAGTGTCATTTATATTCAGCATATGTTCATTGAAGCTAGGAATACCCTCATCAAACTTTTCTTTTTTTATGGGTGAACCATTTCCTCAAAAATTAGCCTCCAGTAATACTGTTGGAGTCTTGTGCATTATGGAGTCAGACATACTCAGAGTTCAGTCTGACAGATTTGGTATCTTCATTAGAACTCCAATTGTATTCTAAATGTGTGTTAAGACAGAATGTGAAGCAGATTTTTTGCCTTGAGTTATTTGCACACATTTGGCTACTGGGCTGTTTGTGTAGTTTGTATTTATTCAGCCCAAACAGCCTGTGTGCTGACTGCACAGTTGTTAGCTGTAGCTGGTTAGCAATGTATAATCAGGCCGTGTTTGTGAGGAGTGTGTCTGTGTGAGCTCAGACTCTGAATGACCTCAGAACTCACCAGGCCATTCTTTGTGTTTGTTTCCCTCCAGTCTCTCTCTTTTTCCCTCTTGTCTTTGGATGTTGATGGAAGTAGATTAATAGAGCCCTGGGATAAGCACGATCTTTTTGCTCAAGTTGACACATTTTCAACTAGTGCAGACGCATCTTCGCCTCAGTTCACGCCGCCTACTGCACATTGGTGACTATTCTCGGCCACTTGCATCCTTTCATTTACTTTATATACGTATATGTATATGTATATGTATATAAGAAGTGGACGTAGTCACCGTGACGTCACCCATCGGTTTGTGGACTGCTGTTTTGAAGCCTCAAGTTCGTTTTTTTGGCCATCGCCATCTTGGTTTTGATCCACCGCCATCTTGTTTTTTTGCAACCATAAGTGACACGAGAGGATGGAGTTAAGTACAACCGAACGCTGAATAAGACATTTTTAAGCGGCTAAAATGTTATAATTAACTTTCATGAACTGAAAACATACAGTGAAAGGGTTGTTAAAGTTCAAAGATGAAAACACGGACAACTCCCAGACCAGACAACGCCGTGGTAACGACCTGTCCATCACAAGGTAGCCACACCCTAAAGCATCCCCTGCTTTATTGTATATTTTACTCTTTAAATCACAGACCAGGAGGTTGCCAACTGGTTACAAAGGCCCTTATGAAATGCAAAATTTCAGAAATTTAAATTGAGTTAAAAAAAATTGTAAATTGTAAATTCAAATCCAGTGTATTAAAATATTACAGAATTCAAATAAAAAGTAAAAAAAAAAAAAAAAAAAGAGAATAGTGATTTGGCTAATCTAAGCAAAGTGAAATTTCTATCAGATGTTATCTCATTGGAAAGTGCCAACAAAAGAAAGAAAAATAGGCACAATAAATAAGCTAGATCGGGGTTGTTGTAGCACAGACGGGCTTCAGTTGAGCAGCCTGCTCAGATCGATGTCAGCTCTCAAACAGCAGTCAGTCTGTCAGTCCTGTTTCCAGTTGGTGGCCTTTTGCTAACCTCCACCTTGAAATAGCCTGCTGCCATCATGCCCCTGTGTAGCAGAGCAGATGAAGTCCCAGTCGGCCAGTCTGTCTGCACACTCAAGCATGGTGATAACTCCCGACAGCTGGCTGCCTTTGCTTCCTTCTCACGCCGCGCTGCCTCTTGCCCTCGCCACCACCGCCGCTGCTGTAATGACTGCAGACCTTTACACCTCACGATGAGGGAGGCCTTCAAACTGAGTGCAAAAGATCTACAGCTAAGAATAGAACGCTGGGATTGGAACTGCAACGTCCAATCTAGCTTTACCTGAGCAAAAGTTTTTGAACGTGTGTGTGTAGTGTTGGTGATGATGGGAGGGAGGGGAGAAAGAAATCCAAAACATAAAGTGACAGTAGGAATTGGCCATTTTCACTGGGTCCTTGGGGTTACTGATAGAGCTCTGTTGTTGTGTTGGCAGAGTCTGAAGGTTACAAGTGTTTTCTGTGATTGTCTGAGTAAGTGTTTGGCCTGCTGACAGATCACATCACTCTCACCCTGAAGGCATGTTTAATTCAACATTGAACCACATGTCTTTCAACACGTTCTCACCCCAACTCGCGCTCTGTCGCACCCCTTGGTGTCACTTTAGGTTTAGGCAACAAAACCACTATAGTTAGGTTTAGGAAAGAAGATGCAATGTATAAGCCTGAGGCTTCTTGACCTCTCCTGTCACATTCCTTATTATTTTTATCTGGATTTTATGAAGTTTTATGTGTGTGCAAATCAAATTAAAAATAAATAAATAAATAAAATAAAAACATTTTCACAGGACAATTTCTATCAGTGCAAAAACATACAGTAGCTATATTTAACCATCTGTATTTACGTGTGCTGGTGATCTGCAGCTATTATATCAGAGTAGGCCATTATCTGAACACCGACCATGCAATAATACATGAGCACTTAGCAAAGGAAAACAAGGTAAAATCTTTTTTTTCAAAGTTTGCTTTTAGAACCTTTAACTCATGGTTCGGTCAATTACACCATTGAGAGTTAACTGAAATACTGTAGAGTCACTGTTGCTATGGTTACCTGCACTTTAGCATACCTAACACATGGATACAGCTATGTTTGAGGTGGACTGTTCTTGTAAGACAGCCAAACAACAAATAACTTCTGTGGTTATGTCATAATTACACTTATTGAACAGATGATGTTGTGGGCATGTTTGTGAAATTTAGCGTCTATCTACCTGCCAGCGTCTGTCACTGCTGTGGGCGGGTTCCTGTTGCTTCCTCGTCTTTAATGATGTTGTGGTTGTTCAGGTGTCAAATGCTTCTTATCTCTGTAAAGCTGCTTCCTGTTACCGGCTGTCATTTTTTTTTCCTTCACTGGCGGAGTCTGCACTCATTTCTCTGCCTCATAAAAATCTGCGTTTTGACAGCCCAACATGCTGGTGACCTGTCATTTCTGAGTGATGTTCTGTGATCAGTGAAGGCTGGTGATGCTAGCAGAGGAATTTTTTTTTTTTTTAAAGCAGTTGGGGCATAATTTTTATGCGACTAAATCTATTTTCCATTGTATATTTATTGGTCTCATTGTCACAGGTGAGAAATCTCATTATGTGTTTGTATGTCCAAAAATTAAAAATATTTCTTATATGAACCACTTTATTAATTGTGTGGACACTGCACAGCTATAGTTACTATTTACTTTGCAGATTAAGATTTTACACTCAACACCTCACAAAATATGATGCATTTTTATGGATTTAACTACCCAACATCACTTTTCTCCATCTCTTATTGTTTCTAAATGTATCATTTAAAGTAGATCTGCATATTTGATGATGTACTTTCATTATTCTTGCACTTTTTTTTTGCAGTTATTGTAAGTCACTTTGGAGAAAAGCCTCAGCTTAATAAATGTAATATAATTAGAACAAGTGCAGGGTTGGATAACACACCTGGCAAAGTAAGGCCTTGGCCCAGCGGCAGAAAAGCTTCAGGTTCCCTGTCCATCAACTGCTCTGTGGTAATTAAGAGCAAATTTGCTTTGTGCACAGTACTTGGGTGCACTGTACTGTAGCCTACATGGGCACTTGAAAGGGACAGAATACATACACAATGTAAAGAGAGTGGGAGGAACGGTGGCCAATTAAGCCCCCGTGGCTCATTTGTGTACCAGGGCCACCTGGTGGGTAAATCCAGCCATGCTGAAATATCTTTAACTCCTGTTTGCAGCTGCTGCAGGGACAATTTGTCCTGACGATGTACAGGCTCAGGGACTTTAGAAAGCCAGAGATATCTGGCTGTATCAGGGAAAGTAATATCGGAGCCACCGCTATCGATCTAATGCATCAACCCACCCACAGACATTCCTTTAATATTTGAAAGCCAACATTTTGGAGGTTCTGAATCAACCAATGTGACATGTGGAACTACAAACATTGTAAACAACAAAACTATAAACTCCATTTTGCTTCCTCCCGACTTCATCTGTCTTCTGTTTTCATCAACTCTCTCTTGTCTTACTTCATCCTCCTCCTCTTTTTCATTTTTTTCTCTCAGTTCTTTAACCTTCCTCCCGTTCTCACTTTCATTCCTCTCTCCCTTCAGTTTATCTGCTCACATTTGTCTCCACTCCCCCCTGTCTCTCCCCTTTTGTTTCTCGCTGCCTCCCTCTCTCTTCCTCTATCGTTCCACCTCTATCACTATCATTTGTCTTCCTTGACTTGTCATTCCTTTCTGTTTTCAAAGTGTGATGATTTCTTTTTTTTTGTCATTTCAGTGTCTGACATTACTTTCTTTCTGTTTTATCTGGTGATATGGAGGTTCCTAGAGCTGAAATGATCCTCTGTTGCTCCTGCTAGACCGGTCTTTGCATCATCAGCTGGAGGATTTTGGGAAAACAATGAAAGCCTCCTGAGAGATACACAGTGTAATGAATGACGTGCAGTCGTGCACAACAGCATGTTACTGTATAAGGAGAAAAAATCAACCTGATCTCACGGGGAGTATAAGTATAAATAGAACAACATTACAAGGACCTTCTGCATGTCATGAGAACGCATTTTTGCCTTTTCACATGTCATTTTTATGCCACGCAACAAAACTACATCCCTCAGTTAGGTTTAGACAACAAAACAACTTAGTTAGGTTTAGGAAAACATCATGGTTGGGCTTAAAATAAGGGTGTAAACTAAGTAAAATACATACAGAAACAACGTAACAGAAGTATGGAAAACACGTTATAAACATCACTAACGTAACTTCAAAATAACTCAACAACACTTTGGGACACGAACAACGGTCTCCTGGTTGAAAGTCCTGTGTTTGTTGGACCCTCTCTCACTTTTTATTTTATGTCACTAGCTCTGAGCATAGCATATTCACGCAGATGTGTTTACAATGCAGTCAATACAGACTACATGGCGTACACATGACACGCAAAAAGCAAGAGGGGCGTTCTTAAAAAAAATGGTTCAAAAAAATGTGTCAACACCATACTGAGTGTACAGACTGACAGAGAAGTGGATAATACCGCAGAGGTGATATTTGTTGAGGAAGGTGGGTTATTGGAATCTATTGTAACTGCAGACAGAGTTGGGAGTGACAGAAGTAAAGAGCTAATCGCACTAGTGTCAAACAATATCAGTGTATTTAGAAATTTTTAGAAAAAAGCAAATGTTTCAGAGCCACCTCTCAAGGCTACACAGGGTGCATGTTTGGCAGCAGCATGTAGCCTTTTGGTGGAGTATATCTTTAATTTCCTGTAGTGGAAAAAGAGGTATTTGTGCCCATCTTCGGTCTTTTCCAGTCTCTTGCTCTCAGGCGGTCCAGTTGTCCTGGTTTTAGTCATATACCCTCTGTAGCACTCAGTGAACCAGAAATAAAACTTTTGGCGAATGCACCTGGATGATGATTCAAGCCAAAACACTGCTCTCAGACTTGAGAGCTGAAGTGCTATACACGACACATGTGTTTGTAATAATGGAGGGTTAAGAGGATGGGAGTCTACAGCGGGGCTCAAAGGAAGAAAATGTGTCATTTTGATATCTTTCTAGAGTAGATTTGAGCAGAGGTCACTCAGGGGAGAGGGAACATGTCATTTCCATTTTAGGAGCAGCTGGGGAAGAGGAAAAAGTGGTTGGGATGCAGTGAGGGATAAAAGTGCTGTCTGTTGAAGGAAAATAAAACTAAGAAATCCTTACAGATAACCGATACAGGTGGAAAAAGGTCATCTGTTTCTTAAAAACACCTTCAAAGTCTAGCAAAGAGGAGAAAATTATAGTCAAAACCCGCAAGGTCAAACCTTCCAGTGTGTGATTGTGAAGCTAAATGCGATGGTCAATTGGTAGAGGGAGACTTTATGAAAGCTGGCTTTAGTGCTTCTTTACTATGTGAAACTTTGAAATGACTCCACCCCAGACCAGAAAATGTTAAAAAGTCAATGGTGAATACAAGCAGCTGCATGAACTTTTGACCTTTTCCTGCTTTATATCTGGATGGTTTATATTTCTAAGAGGAATGTTTGGGCATGGTTCATAGGTTAAATGAACAATTTGGATGAGATAGAGTAAAGGTTTAAGTTGAATCAGATTGCATAAACTGCAATATTCCAGGGCAAGAGATGATCAGATGATAGCATGAAGACAGACAATTGTATTTGCAGTGTTTAAAAAAGGAGGAAAGTAAAAGGAGTCTGGTTGCAGATGCTCATTTGTCCCTCTCTTCCTATCGCTCTGCATGGTCCTCCTCTCTCCTGACACCGCAGTGGTGGAATAATCGTCTTTTCTCAGTCAGAATCTCATTTTCCAGTTCATGCTGAAAACTCATCATCTCCACCTTCACCTCGCCCCGTGCTCTGACTCAACCTCCAACATCTTCACACCAGGGTTCGTCTGCTGTTTTCCCCCCCGACAGGCATAAATTACGGTAGCATTAAATAATGCTATGTTAGGATTTGTGGTTATTGCCACTATGTTGTTAGACTGCTGAGTAGAGGTCTTAGAGCAGATCCAACCCCCTGAAAAGAGCCAGGTCTGGGGTCTGTGCTTTCTTGTCCACCTCGGCTCCAGGTCAGATCCAGTTTAAATAACTTAGAGTGAAAGCTCTGTATAAAAGTTAGTATAGTATAATCCTAAAGTACACATGTATGGCGACTACAGCACGGTTGAGGTGTGGTTAAATGTATGCAACTTAACCACTTGGGAAAGGTCATGGTTTGAAAAAAATCAAAAAGCCAACATTAATGGTGGGTCCATAAGAGACACTTCTGTTTCCAAAAAAACAAGATGGTGACGACCAAAATGTCGAACTTGACTACGTCCACTTCTTATATACAGTCTATGATATGAGCTGAACTGGAGAGACTGAGGTGCACCACATGTTGATACTTCAGTCAGGTGATCATGTTAATTAAAGGTCATGCTTGTCTTTTGAGAGACATTTTTCTTGACTCCTGTAATGCTGACATGAACAAGACCAAGGACGTTTTGTCTTATAGGATATTAGAACTAAAACCCTACACATAGGGGCTTTCATAAGGAGGCATCACGATGGGCGTGCAGAGGTTTCTGTTTGCCCCAACTCCGTCTACAGCTGCAAACATTTTAACTGTACAGCATTGACACAGTAAATAACCCTCTATTGTGTCATACCTCTTAATAGTATCACCGGCATTTTGTCCTTTTGTGGTGCTTAATTATGCTCTCTATCATCTTACTTCCCCGTACTGTCCATGTTTTCATTGGTATTTTATGGATATGTTTATGTGTGCTCTCCTGTAAATCTGTAAACACACATACTACCTCTAACGTACAGTACACCTTATTACTTACTGTACGATTATGTGCTGAGTGCTGGAACAAAAACAAAACTACTCTGGGAGCAGCGGTATAACTACCACGCAGTAAAACCTTGAACTTTAGGGGTGAGTGTATCTGCACTGTCTGTATTGCTGATGCTATTTTTAACTCGCTTCGCCATATTTTCTTTATTCACCAGTTTCTCGGTGACTTACCCGGTCCAGCGAGGCCTCGGTGAGTCTGATTGGCACCGGAGCCGGAGGTTAGAGTTCCTGCTGCTGGTGTAACCGTCCTCTGCTCTCAATCCTCAGCTGGTTAGGTTGTTAGAAATGCCCGCCAGCTGATCCCAGAGGGGTGGAGCAAAGTGTCAGCTTCCGACACAGAGGTGAGAGGAGGAGAGAGAGGGCGAGGGAGTGTGGAGGGACTGGAATCTTTTTTTTCTCCTGTTTTATCTTTCAGTTGCTCACTCTTTCCACATTTCTCATTGTTTCCATATCTCTCTCACTCACTCTCCTTCAATTCAGCTTTATTTATATAGCACCAAGTCATAACAGAAGTTATCTCAGGGCTTGCACTTTTCATATAGAGCCGGCCTAGACCATATATTATTTACAGAGACCCAACAATTCCCACCATGAGCAAGCACTTGGCGACTGTGGAAAAACTCCCTTTTAACAGGCAGAAACCTCGAGCAGAACCAGGCTCTGGGGGGGGCGGCCATCTGCCTTGAATGGTTGGGTAAAGAGAGACAGATAGAGGAAGAGAGAGGGTGAGAGAGTGGAGAGAGAGAGAGAGGGGAAGGAAAGAGAACATACAATGCAAGTTCCACATAGAGATGCAAAGTAATCCATCTCTTATATGTGTGTAGGACAGATTTGGGATATCCATGATTTTTCATTACAAGCCGCGACAGCGACGCTGGTATTGTTTTCACCTTGTGAGTCTGTGTGCGAGTCATTGTGGCAAAATGTGGTCCTGGAGAGACTTTCTGTAGTGGGAACTATCACAGAGGAGGTTTTGAGTACTTTGAGTACTTTGCAAAGCTTTCTGTGGACATGCTTTGTCACTGTGATAGCGTGACAAGATGCAGTCAAAAAACGAGCGTTGCGGCTGGCTGGTGTGATCCCATTGCAAGCTGCATCTGCCTTTGCATAGTGCACACACACAAACACACACACACACACACACACACACACACACACACACACACACAGGGTGAGGGGTAAGATTGACAACTGGCTAATGTAAATCCCCTTCTATATCCAATAATTATGCAATGTGTCCCCAGCACACATCTCACACACTTGCATCATCTGCGAATGTAGTGCACAATCTCCTACATTTCAACTTCAGGTTAGGTTTTCATTCTCAGGATGTAATTAGTTCAAGTTCTTTATTTTTCATATGTACAACAATTACAGTTGAGCACTTGTTGTTTGAATTTAAATTTTTATTCTCAGGATCCTCCAAAAATGCTACTACAAAATGTATAAAAAGAAAATCACGTAAAATAAAAAAATAAATCAACCTTTACAAATAAACAAGTTCTCCAACCAAAATGACAAATATCATTATCATGGTTAGCAGACACTAACGTTGGGGCGGTGCCCTTGTGTCCTAGCCAACAACTGCAATGTCCCCAATTCACTTCTGCCCGAGGACCTTTGTTGCATGTTGCATGTCACTCCACATTTCTTTCTCCCCTCTTTTTCTATCATATCTCAACTGTCAAATATAGGGATAAAACTGCCCAAATAATAATAAAAAAACACTGACTGTTGATAGGAAGACAGTGACACATTCTTTATTCACCCATCTACCATGACCTCCTCCTCTGTAAGAGGGTTTTGAGGCTCTATAATGCGGTCATGGTACTTCAGCCTTTACTGTTGCTTTTACAACAGTACTTGCAGAGCAAGTTAATTAGTTAGTTAGTTAGTTAGTTCATTGTGATTTACTGTTTACATGGTTCGGGTTTTCTTTATAATTTGGGTAATAACCAGTAATCTTAACCAGTCCCATATATGCAAAGGAGCAGTAACTAAAACCTTGGGATGCTCACACAGGTCCTGCAAACAAACTAAATGGAGGAAACACTGACTGAAGTCATCACGTATGATGTCATCATCCAGTGCTACCCTCACTCTGCACAGACCAACTAGAGCAGAAATTACATCACAAAAAAAGAAACTTTGAACAGCTGTCATTTGACTACAGTTGCAAAAAACGAGAGGAGGCCTGAGAGAAACCCTCTGGTGGCTTTGCTCACTCAGCCAGGCTGAACCGTGATGGAGGATGTCATAGCCGGGATGTGTGTGTTGTTTTCTGCAGGTATGCATGCTTAATACTTTTGAGTGTCCTTGGGATGAACCACTGTGTTTATATTCCTGGAATTCCATACATATTTATTTTACATATTTATCTCTAAACATCTTCCATTTAATGTTGAAGATGATGATAAAACAATGCATAATAATAGTGAATTATCGCTCAGCCCTAATTGCTAACACACACAAAGTGAGTTTACTGTGATGATGTTACATCCTAAACAGACAATTAAACCCACCTACAGCACAACAATGAAAAAAGTATGCAAACCATAAATCAAGCGATGTATGGCAGACAGTATACATTTGAAATCAATATCATCTCCTCACAGTGGAGCTCAGGAGCTCCAACGTGGTTGCTGCAGGGTGTGTTACTGTATTACCTGAAAGCCCTCTGCTCTCAGGTACAAGGTGGTTGGATGTGTCCTGGTGCTGCTTTGAGGTGTTACTCTGGGATGTAGTGCACAGCTGTAGCTTGAGGAGATGTGTATGTGTGTTCAGGTGTGTGTGTTTGCCAAGCTCAGTGATCCCTGAGCTTGGCACTGTCTGGGCTGGAGGCTTGAGCTGGACAGACAGACGGGGTTGTTGTTGTTGTTGTTGTTGTTGTTGTTGTTGTCGAGGGAGATCCCTGGGGTTTGAAAAGCCAGTTGCATCCGACCTCTAACCTCCCACCACCGCCTCTGGCTGTGACACACACAGACACATATGCACAGACACATCCACAGGTATGCACTGGGACACACAATGAAATTGAAGTACTATGCCCACGCCTGCATGGGCAGATATCACAAATGCACATATAAAACAGGACACACACATACACATCAGTTATTCAAGCCACACTTGCAGGAGAAAGAAAAGAGAAAAGACAGAATGAAAAGAGTGGGCGGGCACATGCCTGCAAGTATGAAGCGGCTGAAGTCAGTTCATGTTCAAAAGTAATTATGGAGACATTATTTACAGCGATGATTGTTGTGATAGCCCATAGCTGCACCTTTATGTAGTTATGTGTATACCGTTTGATGTGAAAGACATTGCAGTATTACCTCTCCGTCTAACGTTCTGCCTCATTCACGATGCTCTAATAGCACGCAAGTTGATAGCAGTTAGTCTTTATTTCGCTGGCAGATTTTGTACATGAGTGAAAAAAGAGGTGGGTAGAATAGACCATAAATGTACAGAGTTATACATCACTGAGACACAAAACAAACCATAAAGCAGTAAAACTCATTCACTGCTAAATGGTTTAGAGAAACAATAAAATAGTAATCAAGGGGAATATGATGACAGGAGGTAAAAATGTATATTTACAGCCATGCCAGAGAAAATTCTGTATTAAAAATGACAAAATTCTGCAGATTACAGATGCTGCCAAAGGAGTCTCTCCCCTGGTTTTAGTCAGCACCAGCCCTTAGTATGTCCAGTCATTCATCCTGTCAACTGCTGGGTGCCACTTACCAAGTTGGTAAACAGTCCGACAGTCAGTCAGTCAGTCAGTCAGTCAGTCAGTCACCAAGTCATTCAGGCAGTGGGTCATCCAGTTACCTGGTCAGTCACCAAGTAAGTCGGCCTGTTTTAAAGTTGAACTGTAACTGATATAATTAGACAGCAAGAGAGAGTCAGAGATAGGCAGAGAGAGTTGGTTTAACCGTTTCAGCACCATGGAGAGAGACCCAAAGGGAGACTGGGGCTGCGGTTGACTCTTTGATGGTACTCTATGGATAAATTGAAAACAGCCCTCTTAGGATGTGTGATTCTGTTTTGGACATGAATCCTTATCTGAATTGTATCGCATTGACTTTGTCACTGTACTCATTTTCTATGTGTTATAAATAAAGTTGATTTAAAAACAACAGCAACAAAAAACACGCACTGTAGTATTAGTGCAGTCTGATTTTTTAGCGCCACGGTTGTCTTTTCCTAAGTCCTTATGAATTCTCCTGCACATCTCTAGTTGACCTCATGAGGTTTTCCATCGAGGTCAAGGAACAGTGGTTGGGAAAAGACAGGAAGTACTTTTATTTTGACAATTTGACCACAGCCTGGGTTTAAATGTTTCAGCACCATTGAGAGCGACCCAAAGAGAGACTGGGTTTAATGTTTCAGCATCATAGAGAGAGAACCAAAAACTAGGTTTAAATGTTTCAGCACCACGGAGAGAGAGGAGCCCTTTCTCAAATCAACAAACAAACAAATGTCAAGACACAGTCAACAGATACACTTGTTATCCTCACTGTGATATATATTTACAATATACAAGATTTAGTATACACTACACAAAGCAACACTGAGCTCAGTGCATGGTGAGTGCACCGGGGGTCGGGGTATCTCTTCTTGTTAGTGGCAACCCAGCCACTCAGTATATGTTAGAACCTGTTGGTAGCTGGTGCAGCCATAAGGCTTAGTGGTAATAAATCCCCTACGCCTTAAAACAAATCACTTTACCGGTACTACCTGTGCCATGACATATCTATTCCAGTCCATGGACAGACCCAAAAATACACCAAGACAGTGCTATTGTACAGTGCTAACTGCCTGATAAAAAATATGAACCTTACCTTTGCCTTCAGACAAACAATTTGCCATTATTAGAATTCAACCCAAAACCTGAAATTTATGTTAATCTTACATACATTATTATATGTGTTGTTTAAAGAGAAATCAGTCCAAATGGTAATTCCAAGCCTACAAAAATTAAATTAAATTAAATTAAATTAAATTAAATTAAATTAAATTAAATTAAATTAAATCAAATCAAATCAAATTAAATTAAATTAAATAATATTTATTTGATGACAGAATAACAGCTGTAGAATGAAAATTATATCGCATGGGATCCTTGATAAAACAGGCTGAACAAGAACATCTGGATATTTGGACTGTACTTGGCTAAATGCTGACTTTGAATTGTGACTGATGACATTCCTTATGTCCATGAGAAAACAAGTACAGACTAGAACGTAGATTAAAGAAGGTCTTGGGTGGGGATGTTTCAGAACAGTGGAAAGATTAAGATAAAGAGATAGTAGCAGAGTTTTACAGTTTTTCAGGATCCTCCTGAGGCTGTATAAACAAAAATCTGCACACAGGGTCCCCCAGTCTTCAACATGGCACATTTTTTAAAACAATTAATTTACTGATAAATAAAATGTGTTCATTAAATCTGTAAATTTAAAACTTCTCAGGCATCCCTGTTTTTTCTAACATGGTAGCTTTAATGCATGTAGGCCGTATGTGACACTTTTGACTTCCCACTTCCAACCATAAATAAATATAGCATGAGTCACCCAGTGAAGCAGGAAGCCATTTAGTAAATCAGCCACTCAGGCTGTCATTCTCTTGATTACCATTGGCCAAGAAACCACAAACCAACATCCTAGTTACTATACTGTATTTACAACTCTATTTCTGTCTTTCCCTGCCTCACTTTGTTTGAGTGCACTCATGTGTGTGGATGGAAGAAGCAGAATCTTTTACAACCAACGCTGGAATAAAGACTAAATTCAAGGGAAACCTTCGAAATAAACTGAATTCAGTCTCCCTGCACATGAATCACAAAACAGACTTTTGGATCAATAAGGTGTTGAACAGACAATACTCATTAATTTTGTAATGCACTTGCTGAGAGCTTGAAATCACTGTCTGTATTGTGATATCCTACCCCTATGTCTGTTTTTCCAAATTATCAGCAAGTATACTTTATTAGAGACCCTTCCTGATATAATTACAATACTCTCTTGCATGTCCCACTTATTCTCTTTTCCATCATCCTCTCTCTCTCTCTCTCTCTCTCTCTCTCTCTCTCTCTCTCTCTCTCCCTCTTTCGCTTTCTGGATCACAAATCTTGAAAATTGAGATCTGAAGTATGGCGGTGCTGGAAGCCTTGATACAAGGCTACCACTCTCAGTCAAATGAAGACACTCCTTTGGCACAGAGACGTGAGAACAGCCTACCAACAGAGATTTCTGTTTAGAGAGCAAGTGGGTCCTCCATTTGCTTTACTCGTCTTCACATATCTCCATTTTATTCAGGCAGAAACACCGATGAGACCTGTAGTGTTTTAGTATCCTGAAGGGCGGCGTATTTGTATCTGGCTTTTAACTCTATGCTTTGTTGCAGAGTTTAAATCGGAGCAGCTTTAAGAAAATGCTTTCTGTCAGGAAACTCCCTACAATAAAAAAAAAATCTAAAAATAGACTGGACTTGCATTTACATTTTGATTCCTTTTAATTTTCCACAGTTGAGTCAGTTCTCCACATGGCTCAGGATAATTTCATGCATGTCTATCCCGCTGAGCACCACCACACCGCACCACATCACAGCACGCTGCTCACATGCACTGCTGGTGCCTTGCTGTATACCTTCAGCTGCAGCCGACTGCACAATGTAAATGGAGGGATGATCATATCAACTATGTTGTTGGGGGGGTTGTTAGGAGTAGATAGAACACAATGAGAACAAGAAATAACCCCTAAACAAATGTTGACAATTGACATCCAACAAAAAAATGACAATAAATTTGCCTTTTGTAATCAAATTTTGACTGCAGACAGGTTGTGGTTGTCTTGCAGATAATGTGTTCAGTATGAACACATTGTTTTCCATCCAACAGTTGTTAATATATTTCACTCTGAACCACAAATGTAAACCTGTTGGTGACACTAGAGAAAATGTCAGGAGGTCACCATCATCGTCATTACGATAATATCTATTATCATCTTGATGCTTTGATAAACACCATGTGACATCTGGCCTGTGTGCAATGTAAAGTTGAATATTTACATAGAGGTTTATGATGTCTTATATATTTATCTTGTTTGTTTCTTGTTTTTTTTTGTATTGTTTATTTGTTTAGTGTTGTTCTGACCTGACATTGTGTGACATTTTTGATGTGTGGTTCCCTCTGCTGGACATGTTCGGTCATGTGACTTTGCTTGCTTACAGTAATCATGTGACTTACTAGTCTAAACTGGTCATGTGACTACTTTCCAACATGTATAAAAACAGCCCAGAGGCAACCATTTTGTACTTGCCCTGATGAAGACTGCCTGAAATGTGTAGGCATGATTTTACTGCTGTGACTTAACAGCCATGAGTTACTAAAGGCTGTTTAAATCACTTCCCTCTTGAGTGCTTCAGACTTCTTCAACAACTCTAAACTGGTACGATCCTCACACTGAACTCTTTCACACCCAAGCAGCACTCCATGCTGACTTCTTTGTGACTTGTTTCATGGCAATCCATCTGATAGTTGTGGAGGCATTTCAGTAAAAAACTAAAAATGTTTTTTTTGTTCAAAACCTACTGATTGAAAATAGTTGCAAGTTAATTTCTAGCAGACAGGGTTGGCTCAACAACTCTCCTCGGCATTCTGCCATCACTCATCATTTATCAGATGCACATTTGGACTTCCTGTCTGACTAAAAGTATTTGTGTATAATGTGTGCTGTTTTGTCCCATGTACATGAAAATACAATGCAAACTGAGCCAAAAAATACACTGAGTTTTTATGTTTCATGAATGAAAGTGAAAGGTTAGTTTTGGCAAGACTTTTCATCACCTTGCTAAGCATAGTTTTATCCCCCCAGTGTCTGAAAAATGCTGTATTTCAATGAATATTAGTCGAGGAGTCCAGGAATAAATTACAATGGATACGCTTTGTGGGATAATTTTCTCTCTCATTGTCTTTATATTTAACATCCAGATATTTCCTCCTCTTATAAGAATACATCACAACTTTGGAGAAAATCCTGATGGCAGATTTAGCAAACAGAATAGCAATGATTGTGTGTGTGCATGCATGTTGAGGGGCACACACACAACATAAAGCATGTGCGTGTGGTCTCATGGCCTCCACAGAGCTCTTTGCCTTGTCATTTTAGCGCAGGCAGGAAGCGTTTTGCCCTCCTCAGCCGAAGCAGCGGCTGCATAATTCAGCCGGAGCGATGGGGACTCCCACAATGATTGAACATAATGGCGTGTGAACCCATTAGCAGCTAATCAGAAACAGCAATGAAGCTGATGATGATGAAGGTGACGCCGGTGAGAACTTCATCGCAATCATCAACCCCCTCTCAAAAAAGAAACTCATTTTGCTTTCTAAGGAGAGTAATTGAATTTGAAAAGAAAGGAGGTGAGGGGATCCTGCTGCAGAGTGTTACTGCATGTGGTCGCTGCTGACACAACTACAAACAAGAAGCAGGAAGGTGTTTATGAATAATGCATCTGTACCTGAGGAATGAATCTGCTGCCTTTACACTTGTTGAACTGTTTCGGTGTCATGTTCACTTTTGTTTTTGTTATTCGCTCTTGAAAGAGTTGCTGATGCAACTTAATCAGACATACATGAAAATAAGGTGATCCTGCGATTTTTCGTGCTCTGTAAAACACATCCTATCCTCTAAACATTCTGCATCCTGCAAAATATTATGTTTTAGAGAAATTTGCTAATATCCCCCAAAACAAATATGTTAAGCAAGAATGACTTAAGATTTCTTGAAGATTTCTTGGCTAGCTTAAAAATCAGGCCAATGAGAAACATTATTTGATGTTGCGTCTGGTAAAGCTCCCCAGTCACCAGGTAAAAATGTTGGCATTGTACGTTTCTACAAACCACGAATATGTTGAATGTGGACGTTCCCTAACCAATCGTTCCCTAACCAATCGTTTCACAACGTTAACCACGTGGCATTGTGCATTTCTGCAAGCGTGATACGAGGCTAATATGAACGTTTCTACAGTTCAGAAACATCCACATTCAACATATCCTGTGGTTTGCAGAAATGTACAATGCCAACATTTTTTTCTGGCAACTGAGTTGGCTAAAGAGATATAAGGTATAAAAATTAATTTTACATTACATTTATTTAGCTGATGTTTTGATTAAAAAACTGGTATAGCTTAAGTTCAGTTATAAGACATGGACACAAACTCTTCTGCTTCTTTAGCCTCAGCAGGAAGTTGTAACAACATACAAAGAGGTGTGACCCAAGCACCTTCATCACACATCTGTAAGAGTCGCCATGCTTACGTTAACATTACATTTTTTTGGCCACATGAGGCCAGCAGAAACAAGTTGTGACATCACTTTACAAGTTTATTTGTTGAACTTGATAGCACACAGTTGCTTATTTATTCACGCATCCAGCAGTTACGGAGTAACATTAATATTCATTTGGAGTCGTGTTTCTGCCCACCTTCGCTGTGTTTTTGGTCTCTCCCTACTCCTGAGGGAAATATCTGGCTCTTTAGCAGCTAAATGCTCCAGCTGGTCGCTAACTGTCTGGCTGCTGTTTGCTGCTGAGCAGGTAGAGTACAGTGGGTTTTTAAAGATTTTTCACTGAAAGCAGCCGCCTGCTGCGACCAACCAATAAGAGATTATCCCGCTTACTTAAGTATACAGTTTTTACAGCGAAGATTTTCCCTTTAAATCAAATATATTAAGCCATCTGGTTGATCAAGTCAAAACAATTACCTTGAAACAATTTTAGTAATCTAAAGCTAATGGTGCTTAAGAAGAATATCTTTTGATCAGAAGAAATAAGACTCAGTCATCCTAAAATGAGATATTAAGACAGATATTGATCAGCCATTACTTTCCTTGGAGAATTCACAACACATCGACTAGCTAACCAACTTTACAGATGTTACAGGCACACACACACACATATACACACACACACATGTTAATATTACATAGTTACACACACACACTGTCCAGTGACGGGGTAGGCATGGGAAGCGACAGCAGATGAGATGTTTTGTGGGAACATGGCTGCCAGCAGCTGATCGGTCTCATTCTTCATCATCATCTCCATCGCTGGCGCGTCGCACACTTCGCCCACAACAAATTCACTTCTTCATCTGGCTCTCTTTGTGTTTTCGTGATTTCTCCGTCCTCTCTCTCTCTCTCTCTCACTGTCTTCTCTCCATCTGCCGACTTTTCAGTCTGTCCCTCTCAGTTTGATTCAGCCTGTGGTCCTGTGAAGTTTGCTAATGTTCACTGCAAAAATATATTTCCTGTCAAGTCCTCCTTGTGGAAGTTTTATTTTCTTAAAACTAAAGAAAAAAACTTTTCAGTGGAAAAATCGGCCTTAATTATTTCAATCTGTTTCCAACACAAACAATATAACATTTGAAGGAATTTCAAGAATCAAGGGCAATTTTTTTTGTCATTCCAGTGTGGCGATTGGTCTTATTCTGACTTTTTTGAAGATACCTACACAAAACTGTAATACCTATAAGAAAACAAGACCCTGTGATCAAGAATAGTCTCAAAGTACTCTTTTGTGATTTATTTTTATTATTACGTTTTAGCATGAGTATAACTGCATATAGATGAATCATTGGAATCACTTCTCATTTGTATATTTGTACAGATAAACACAATGTACAATTCACACTTTTTACTCTGTTTGCTGCATTTTGGCTCAAACTCCAAAGAGGAATTGTTTAGAAAATCAAGATTATGTTTAATTTCAGAGGTCAGTGGACAATTAATTGTTTTCTTATACTGTTTGAAAGGATAATCCGCAGCTATTTATTCAGGAAAAAAAATAATTTCCTGTATTTCCCCTTGTGCACTTTTACAAGCTTTTAATTATTTTTTTTTTGTCCAAAAAATCCCTTTCAGCCATCTCAGGCATGTTAAAACATCCTCTCAGTATGAAATAGTTTATCCAAAAGGCACATGATCTGTGTCTTACAGTGGGTTTATCATTGTATTGTGAAAATTGCTGCCTGCTGTTGCTGGCAACACAGCTAATGGGATTATGAGAGTAAAACCAAAAGTATTAAGCTAAAAGAGGGTAAAAAGCTCAGTTGAGCTGCAGAGTTGGTTTTAATTCTCTGGGGGTTTGTCACTAGGACTAAACCCTTTCACATAGTCATTTGATTCTTAAAAAAATTTGATTAATGGTGCTTTAAAACTATAGCTTTTAGTTTGAAAGAAAACACAAAGTATTCCCCTGAAAACCCCTATGGGTGTAATATAAAATGTCCCTTTAATTGCACTCTTTTTTGCTTTCAAAGAAATATCGTAAATCCTTGCAGCTTGAGCTGGGAAACTACAAAGATATTACTTTTTTTTTTGTGACAAACACGTATTTTTCATCATTTCTAAAGGCATGTCGACCTGATGCAGGAATATGCTCATAAAGAGCCTCTTTACAAAGCGACCAACTGTCTGAGATTAGCCACATCTGTTTATATGCAAATTACTTCCATGTGTAATTTGCTTTATTGCAGTTTGTGCTTTCTATGACGCACAAACACAACATATACATTCCCCCTATAGCGTCTGCGTGTGTGCCACTTCCAAGAGAGCATTAAAGCAACGAGTTTCTGTGCCAGCAACAACATTACATGCATGCATAATTTAGATGAGTGTTATCTTTGTTTCTATACTGAAGC
Source organism: Sebastolobus alascanus (assembly GCA_916701645.2). Taxonomy (NCBI): domain Eukaryota; kingdom Metazoa; phylum Chordata; class Actinopteri; order Perciformes; family Sebastidae; genus Sebastolobus; species Sebastolobus alascanus. Next base: position 640,107 of record CAKAOJ020000289.1, read on the forward strand.
TGAACAGTTTCCATTTGGTACGAAGCGCTGTTTATCAAGCTGTTTCACCATCAGCAGTCACAGCCCATTTTCACTTGCCAAGTACATCCTGACAGGGAAGAGGAATTAGCAAGTGGTGTTTCACAGTTATTGTAAGAGGTAACAAGCACAAGCAAGAGTGAGATAGACACCATCTGAACACGTACAAAACATCTACAACTCATTTTTTATTGAGGGTAAACTGAATCTATTGTTTTACAAACAAGCCTTTGAATAAACTACATGCATTAATTTCTTTGAAGTATTAACAAGTTACATTTGATTGATATCATTCAGATTCATGATGCAATAGGATTTTACATCAACATGAGATACCCTAAGGATCCCACGCACGCTACAGCATTAATGTGTAAATTTGACAGAGCTATCTGCCTTAAAAGAAAACAATTTTGATGATAATGATTCTCTCATCATATCACAATTGAGTCAGAAAAGGTTTTCGCCTAAAAAATAATAATAAAAAAAGGCATTCAGACCAATTTTCCTTTGAGTGATAACGGGGAGTATGATAAACAGTGCAGCACTTTTGCATAGAAGCCCCCAAACTCATGGATCTATTACTCAAACTGGACTTCACAGCCCATAGTTCATCGTCTTACTGGTACCTGAGGCAACACAGCCAGGCCAATGCAGCCCCTTGTGTTGTTTGGACGTAGGTTTTGTTTACAAGAGTCTACAGCCATGCTCTGTGAGGCTGTACTTATGCTGCGTTCCAGACAACTGGGAGGTCGGAATATTCCAAGTTGAAATTTCCAACCTCCAAGCGACGCAGGTGCACGACGCCAAACGTAAACAAAAACCATGGCCGGCCTTGACAAACTGATGTTTCTTTGGCAAGTGTACACAATTGAACTCTCAGCAGTGCAGCCTTGACATTTTTCTGGCATATTTAACGTTAACTTTTGTGCAGTGAAGATAACTTTCAGAGATTCTTTACCGTAACAGCTACCTAATAATAACACAGCCACTAGAGCCACACCACTAGTGTGGCTAAAAAGTGACAGCCCTGTTGAATTAAAGTTAAAGACATACTTTTAATGTCTCAGCAAATGTTAAAATGTTCAAACCAGGCGGCAACCTCCAGTTCTGAAAAGTGAAGCAGATGCAAAAGTGCCTTAAACCTGCATTCTTTCTAATATCCAGCAGGGGTCGACTCCTCTAGTTGCAAACAGAAGTCTGATTGTATAGAAGTCTATGAGAAAATGAGTCTGTATCATGGTGTTGTCCAGTGTGGGTGTTGTCCATTTTTCCGTCTAATAACTTTAACCCTTTCAGTGTGTTTTCAGTTCATGAAAGTTAATTGTAACATTTTGGTCACCGAAATATGATGTCACGGTAACTACGTCCACTTCTTTTATGGTTAAAACATATTAATAAATGACCCCTTCTTGAAAAGAAATAAGACGTATGAAGAACACAAATAGCCCATTTTGTGATCTGGATGTCTCTGATTTATAGCGTCAATTGTTCAAGTCTCCTCACATTGTAAACTCCTTAGAGTGACAAATTTCAGCCTCTAACTAATGTAACATAAGAATCAGTCCGGTAAGACAAGAGTCATTCTAAACCCATTTGGCTTTGTACACATGAATTATGATCCGCTGCCTGATTTTGAGCCATTAGGTTATTTCATTAAGTCAGTGAAACATAAAAGTCCAATTAGGATGAAGTTTGTGAGTCGCTGCCAAATGTAGAAATGTAAAACTGGGAGGATTAGCTCACTAATTTACACTTTCACTGGCTTTAGCTTTGCACTGATGTGGTCAGAGCTGCTGCAGCTTCTTCTCTCTACTGAGTCAAGACTAAATAACTCAACAATAGGGGAGCACGGGGTCAGTTGTAACAAAGATGTTTCCCAAATGTATAGGGGAAAAAATCAATAGTTGATGCTTTAAGGAAAAAAATACAGCTAAATATTTTCTTAATGAAATCTGTGTTTTATGAAACTATACTGTACTATACTATTATCTATATTTATATAAGTTTATCCAGATAGGGTGTCATAACTAGCCCTGTTTTCCCCACTCTCAGGCTGTTTTAGCTACAAGGTAAAGAAGAAAAAAGTGTCTCACATGTTGAAGCAAACCAGTTTATTGTTTAATGATCCCCTTTCCACCACCACAGACTGTGTCCTGGTGAGCACTAACTGTTCAGTGGCAGATCCATAATGGATAATCAGCAGCCGGCAGAGACTCGGCGGTTAATATTGACATAAGGAATCATGTCTTCTTTGTGCTGCCCAGACATGCTGTTTGCTGCACTAAATAAAAAAGTTTTGAGATATGTGTCTCAACAATGAAAAGTTTCGAGCACAGAGCACCTTTCTTCTTTCGCTCACTTTAAAACAGCAGACTGATATTATTTTCATAACAAGTATTGATTAATGCTGTGCTATAGCTCTCTCAGCAAATTAAGCAGTGTGTGAGTCATGGAAATGTTTGCTCTTTAAGCATCTGTGTGTGTAAAGTTGTGCACACACTCTGTGTTTATCTTTAGGTCCATTTTAGGATGACAAAAATCAACACAGATATATTAATATTGTCATATTTGTTTGACAAAGACAAATAAGAAATTTCAGTACAGAAATATCAAAAATGTGTTTGAAGTAATTATTTTAGTTTAAAACGTTTTGTGGAAAAATAAATATCAGCCAATATATCATCTGATTTTTTTAAAAATCTGAAATATCTATATCTGCCTCAACAATCCAGTATCAATCGGGCTCTTACAGGAATAGTAAAACTACGGTAATATTACACTTTATTTTTTTATTGTATGTTTAAGTTCAGAAGGCAAGCCAAAACAGTTTTAATGATACAGCACATTTCAATACAAGTAAACTCAATGTCTTTGACATTTAAAGGTCGGGTCGGTAATGCTGAGACACTAGCAAGAGTACACTATATTTTAAAAATGATCCAACCAAAAAAATCAGCCCAGTGTTGCCAAATCTTTCCCAATGAAAGTAGCTAGCAGCATGAGCTCCAAAAGTCCCTAAATCTAGAATTATCTTGTGGAAGACTCTGGTGATGCACGATGGCAGGTAGATAGGAAGACAGGCAGTCCTGTAACAGCCACAGATACCAAATTAACTTTTTTTTGTCAGAGCATTTGATTTATCAATATCGGGATGTAATGAGAATTTCAACAAATATAACAAAAAATGTATTTGAACAGAACTACCAACCCTACCAAACCCGTTAAACACATATACAGCAACAAATAACTTGCATGGAATAATATAATAAAGGAAATACAAAGTGCTTTACAGACACAGTGGAAGCAAGTTCAATCATCTCCATGTACACCTTCACAAATCTGTATAAAGCAGTGCACACAATATGATCAAAACATAAGATAAAAAATAAATGAAAGTCTATAAAGTAAAATTAGAAAGTGCTTTGCAGACACAGAGGGCAAAAGGAATAAAATAAAACAATGATAAAAATGAAAAGGGAAATATTCAATGAACAAATGTGATAACAAAAAAGAGGAAATATACCAAGGACATACTGTATGAATGCTAGTCTGTAAAGTAAGTTTATGTACAGTACTGTAAGTGTGTGTGCACATATTGTCCGTGCCTGTATGTCTGAGTGTGTGCCAGGGCCTGTAAGTGTCCGTGTGTTTTCTTTTGGTGCATGAGCGCGTGCGTCTTTAAATATTCTAATCGATGTTTACGACCCCTGGCAAGAGGAGGGCTGTCAGTGTGCCAGCATCACTGCAGCTGGGGACTCTGCACACACACACACACACACACACACACACACACACCCCCACCACCGCCTTTCCTCTCTCTCTCTCTCTCCACTAATTCTCTTTTCTCTCTCTCTCCCTCAGCTGCTGTCACTCCTCTCACAGGTTTCTTTAACCTCTAAACATCCTGATTCTTTCCTCAATCCTCTTGTCCTCTCTCATCCTTTTCTTTGCCTCTGCATCCCCGTCTGTCTCTCTCTTTCTCATAAGTGTGTCTCTCTCTCTCTTTCGGGTTTCAAATCATGATCCCCCTCTGCTGCTGCAAGGAAAACTCCACCTACTCAGTGCTGTTAATGTAGTCACTGACGGTGCGAGTTGCTCTCTCTCTCTCTCTCTCTATCTCTCTCCTTTTCTCTGTGCCTCTCACTCTCTCTCTCCTGGGCATCTCCCCCCAACCTTCCTCCTCCTCCTCCTCTCCAAGCATCCTCCTCTCCTCTCACATCGCTCTCCGTCTCCACTTGCGCTCGCAGCCTCCTGCCCGTTCACTTCTCTCCGCTCTCCTTTCTCCACCTATCATCCTCTACTGCACACACACACACATTTACACACACACTCACACACACACACACACACATGCATGCATACACTCTCCCCTCTCTCTCTCTCTCTCTCTCTCTCTTTCTCTCTGTCACACTTGGTCCTGTGCAGACTTGAGGAGCCCCGGAGATGAGATGATGCTGGTGGTGATTCTGTTGGAGCTTTAGTGGTGATTTTTTTTCTTTTTCCTCTTTGAAAACTAGACTCCGAACAATGTTGATGCAACAGCACCTCTTCCCTCTGCGCTGTGTCGATCTGCCTGCCTCCTGCCTCGAATCAGCCCATTTTGGGGGGATTTAAGCGACAGAGAGTGTGCTGCGCCGGCTGTGCGCTCTGCGGTTCTGGTGCGCTGCATCTTCTTCTTCTCCTCTTTATCTCTCCGCTGAAGGATGCTCAGTTCTTTCCACAATCAGGAATATCACTACTACAACTACCAACACTCTTGCTGCTGCTGTCCACTTCTCTGCCCCAACCAGATCGTAGTCTGAGGCGCCCCCCGGTCCCCTAAAGGGAAGAAGAAGCATGTCAGAGGCGCCCGTGTTGCACATGGAAATGAGCCGTCTGCTGCTGGTTCTGCTGGACTCCAGCCTCTAAACCGGACTCGAGATTATTCATAAATCACAGAAAGGCTCTGAAGAAATTGGGGATCCTAAGAGTTCCTTTCTGACGAGCTAAAGATTCCTGTGTCACTGTATGTCGAGGAGCACCAGCTGCTTAACCAGCTCTATGGTTTTCTGACTTGTCCAAGACTGCGATTTTGGCATCTGACTAAGAGGTGAGGCTGCTTTTACTTTGACTTTTGCTGTGTTGCTTCTTTGTGGCATTTCCACTCTGCTCTGCTCATCCTGAGCAACATTGATTCTGTACTTTGGAGAGGAACGGCTCCGTCTCAGTGATGTGGCAGATTTTGCTTTGCTGGATTACTCTCTCGGTCTGCTAGAAACTCATTTATTTTCACTATTGAGCAGCTACCGCATCCCCAAGCTTTGTCTGATTAGTCATGACTGGCACTGCCCTGTCCTGTTTACTATGCATCATCCAGTGTCTGGAGCAATGTCCCTCACTGTGTGTCTCTGCTCAGCAGCCGGTTACAAATGAATGGCACTGCAGCTGAGAAGCCGGAGGTGTTAAGTGTTAAGTGGATTGCTAGGATCACGGAGCATCCAGCGTCCATTTGCGCCGAGTTCATCCTGATCAGTCAGCAAGCATAGGTGCACAGGAATCTGCACTGCCCTCACAGATGAACTGCAGCTATTTTAAGTTCATTCTATCCATTTTTGGAGAGGATGGTTCATTATATTCAGTTCATGAATCATTTTCTGTCTCTAAAATCCAGTCGACTCATTCTGTTTAAGTTTGTAGGTACGAAGGTTTTCATTTTCTCGCATGATGGATAGTAAAAAGTCTGTTATTCTGTTATTGGTTGATGTATTCCTGATGCTTGTTACTAGATCCCCCTCATCGTGCTCATCAACCACATGAACTGGTATGAATAACTGGCATTGGACATGGATCGTCCTCCTGTATGTGGAGGTCTGCTTTGCCTCCAGATTGTGCATCGTATTTGGAAGTCTGTATTTAAATTGACGCGTGGCTCATTCCCTGATCTGGATGTGGGGTAATTGTATTCAGGGTTTCGGTGTACAGTCCGTTCAGTCTCAGAGTCTGTGCCTCTGAATCCAGCAGTACACATGACTGAGAAAGGATATCACATCCTGTGTCTGAACTAATATCTGTCAGTGAGATGCTCACTCCCAGATGGTGTTACTGGATCATGCCCATGAAAGGAAATTCAAACTTAAGGGGGATTGCATTTCGAGGTCTACTGTAGTTTCTGGATCGCCGCTCTTTGGCATTTGTTAAATAAATTGTTCAAAGGACAGCCAGTGGATATGGAGATGAGATGGAGTAACTTTTGATAAAAAAAAAATAGAAAGACACCCTGCTTGGATCAACTGCTGTGGAATTATTCACAGATGCCTTATGGTCCATCTATCCTGCTTGAGCCAGAGGACTGTAGGGAAGATCTATATCAATAAAGCTCATGAAATATTGTGGTGTAAATGCATTTCTCTGTGAGGAGTAACAAGATGATGTTACTGATCAGAGATAGACTCCACACTGTAAAAAACATACAACTAAACAAGTAATCTGGTCAAATATTCTTTATATAATAACGACATTATTAGCTTGAAGTGACACAGAGTAAGGAAATGGAAACTTGATCAAAATGGACTCAAGCTCCTTTTGTCTCCAGTCAGCAGTTTCTTGAACATAGTGTATATAGTCGTTGCACACTAAAAAAAACTAATTAGGGCATTTGACACTTAATTGCCTCAGTTGATTAGTTACAGTACAAGGGTTGTCCTTGCTCCACCACTTAGCTCACAAGAGGAACAACTTGAATGTTTCCCATCAGTTTCCTTTGGGGTGGAAACAAAGTGCAGTGTTTCTGCAAGTACCCTTGTAACGTAACGTGAGCTATGGAAGTAACGTCATGTGACTCAAGTGGCATAACATCGTCAGTAAAAATCACTAAGCTTTTGGTTTCACATGGGACATGAACGCCTGTCCCCTGAGTAAAAGTCCTGTGTTTGTTTGACACATCCACCGCCCCTCCCTCCTGCCCTTCAAGGACTTCTCGCTATTAATACTATGTCCATTGCTCTTAGCGTTTAATAATGACGTGTATTGGTTTACATTGGAGTTAGTTGAAAGTATTGTTGAGTCAGCAGTCAAGTGAGTCGTAAGGCACTCGCTAGTCACGTGAGTCATTAGTCAAAGAAGTTAACGTCAATCACAATCTTTTCCTAACCCTACCTAAGTAGTTTACCTAACTTCCTGTGAGGATGGAAGTTTATTTTTAAAAGACACGTAACAAGCATATATTGACACGCCATCCCTGACTCGTCCAAAAGTGATGCTAGAGGCATATCTAGAGTGTCATAGTTTGAAGCTTAGAGCCACTGACCAAGCCTCAGTATTTGACGAGTTGGGAGTGAGAATATGTTGGTATTTGACGCCCTCGGAGTGAGACCAGGCTGAGAAAAAGATATGTAAAATATTGCACATGACCTGAGAGATTAAAAAATAAGCGCTCTCCACCACCACCATCAAAGCACCTAATGAGGGAATATATTTTGGAAGAATGATGTTTTTCCCTCCAGTAGCGTTCCAGAGACATGGAGAGTCTGTGCCAAAGAACTTAAAACAACTTACAAAACCACTTTATGTTGTTTTCATCCTTTCTTTTGTCAACCAGCTGTAGCTGTAAAGCAGGATACTGCATAACGGTGTAGTGAGTTGAGTGGAGTGTTGTGAGTTTGTGGATGAAATAATGCAAAATAAAATAAAAAAGAGCTTCAATCTTGAAGGGCATTTAGGGTGCTGTATGGAGCTATACTAAAGACAGGGAATGTTGAAATTCTGACAGTAATTACAGCAACCTGTTACTAAGCTACTCAAGCTCTAGGCTGGCTGTCAGCTGTATGACCAACCAGTGAAGCTCCAAGAGACTTATAACAGTGATGGACGGAGTTTGAACCCACTTACAGTACATCCTGGCTGGCATGTAATGTCATAAAAAGCCCTTACACCAGAGTAAATGGTACACTCCGATATGGTCACTCAATACTACCACAGTAGTTTCTGCCTGTACATTGTGTTCTTGAGTTCTTTCTGCCGGATTAAATTCCATCTCTAAAATAATCAGGAATAAATACATTTTTAATATTAAAGACTATAATATTATTAGAATTGTTAATAAATGAAAACATTGAGGAATAAATCAATCTCAGTCACGTTATTAGTGCCGCTGGACAAACAAACTAAATTGTCGATTGACAGAAAATCACAGACGATTCTGATTATCAGTTTATCTTTTAAGTGACTCATCAAGCAACAAGGCCAAGAGTCTACGGCCAGGATAGCAGCTCTGTGAGGCTGCAGCATTGCTTTCAAATAAATGCTAACGTCAGCATGCATGCTGATGTTTAGCAGGTATAATGCTCATGTAAATCATGTTGGCCACCTTAGCTTGGTGTGCTAACATTTGCTAATTAGCTCATAACACAAAGTAGAACTGAGGCTGATTGGAATGTCAGTTTGTACGTATTTGGTCATAAATTAAAGTATTGGACACATTCATTTATAATTAAATTTACCTCATGTTGGCGCTTGCTTTCACCACCCATGGACCTCAGAAAGACAAGGAGAGAAATAACCAAACTTGAGCCCGGCTTAAGCCTGAAGCTTTACGTAACAAAACTAGCTGTGGTTTCTGTGAGGAGAGAGAGAGAGAGTGAAGGGTAAAAGGAGGATGGGAGGTATAGTGAGAGAGACGTATAAAGCAGAGAGACCGAGGAGGACAGGGAGGTGAGAGATGACGAGGCAGGAAAACATGGAAGGAGCCAGGGAGGATGAAGGGAGGCAGAGATGAGAACAGCGTGATGTTGATCTAGTGTCGCTGAGAACAAAGTCCCCGTCGGAAACCAGTGGCGCGATGACGGACACTTGGACAAGACAGCTGGTAAAGAAAAAGAGTAATGCACTTTAGGAAAGGTGTAGTGATGAATACTGCAGCAGGGAGCAGAGGAAGGTGTTTCTCTCCATGACTCCCCCTCTACCTCAGCAAGCACTCATGAATTACTTAGGCTAAAAACTAGCCCATACACACTTCAATTACACACACACACACACACACACACACACACATGATGCATAACTACATTAGAGCGCAGAGGGCGTCACCTAAAAGTCAGTAAAGTTGATTTGGAGCCAGAGGACGAGCTGCTGCGTCCTCAGTATCTCAGTACCTTAAACAAATCAACTCATTTTAGTGGTCTGACGACAGCCTTCACTGTCCTTCTTTAGTCTTGGGATACACACTTTAATGTGTGCTTTTTTTAATAAAAATATAACACGCTCACAACCTCACAAACACTTGACCTCCATGGCAAACTTCAGCCTCATAGATAGACAGTAATGCCTGAGTGCAATGATGCCTCCCACTAGAATCGGTTCATGAGTTTGGCCGTGGTACATGAAGCCGTTTAGAAGTTATGCGCCTTTATTTATAGGCCATGCACTCTCACTGCCACGCCCCCTTTTTGCCCATTGGCGTGAACACAAACACACACATTCACACCAACACACTTGACCTTCATGCCAAATTTCAGCCTCTTTGGGTGAAAACTGTGGCCGCCAAAGGGTGGGGATTTTTTTGTGGACCAACCGACGGACAGATTGAGCTATAGAGCTGCTGGTCACAGCTAATGAACCTGGTGGCGTTCAGCCAGTCTCACTGACTTCAACCCTTTTGGGTTTTGTTAAGTTTGATTATTTGGTTATAGTTTGCTGCACCATATATAGATCTTTTTTCACAGCAGACATTTGGACTTCTCACAGCTGTAACTAATCGAATTGCAGATCTTTATTGACGTTATCAGTTACACGTTCATCAGTCAGTCTGTTGTTTTTGCTTCTTTTCTTTCCAAGATGAATAAAAATAAATACTCTTATCCTGGATTTACATTCCTTACTTGTTGCTTTCTTTGCTATCTTACTTCCATTCTTTATTTCCTTATTTCGTACCTTCTTCCCGTTGTTTTCCTTGTTTCTGCCCTACTTTCTTTGCTTGTGGTGTTCTTCCTTCCCTTTACTGCCTTTTCATTCCCTTATTTTCTTTCCTTCCTCTATCACTCCTTTTTTCCATCTTTCTTCAGATAATTCTTCCTTGTTTCTATTTTTTCTTCCCTGTATCCCTGCCTTTTCTTCCTTCTGTCATTTTGCTTTTATTTATTTCCTTCTGCCCGTCCGTCATGCCAATCCTTCCCGTCCACCACAGTATCTATGTACTTTATATGCAAGTTTGTGTGTTTATCTGTCTTGCTGTGTCTTGTCTCCATGTCCATTCTCCTGTCCAATTAGCCACTCGAGCAACATTGCATCTCCTCATAAACAATAGTACAAAGACAAAAACAGCTTCTCTGAATTCACTGTGAATATTTCTTTGTATTCTTGTCAGCAGCAGTGTACTGCTCAGTAAATCTTTGTGTATGCGTCTGTGTTTTTGCTCTAAGTGGGATTGTGTACGTGTGTGCATGCATGCGTGTTTGTATGCATGTGTGTGAGCGTGGATGCTCTCTGGGGGGGCAGGGCAATTGGAGGCTTACTTTCTTTCCACTAATTACCCAGCAACAGTCCCCACTAATTGTCAGGGCCTCGCATGCATTTGATATCTTTAAATATCCAGCAGCATGAAGCCACGTAGACGAAGCAGGGAAACGGTGAGAGGGAGGAAAGGGCAGAACAAAGCAGGTCCGTGGATCTGCTTTGAAGTTGTGTACAACCCGTAAACCTGCAGAATAACAGCTGCTGGATGTGGATCCGTCTCCTCAGAGGATCTGCCTGGTTATTCGAGGGGAGGAGGCGCTCTGCGTGACATCATTAAACATCAACATAAAATGTACTGTCTTAAACATTTTGACGTTTATGCTGAGTAAATATACTGTAGCATCAAAATGAAAACTGAGATGACTGTTGTCCATGGCTCCCTGCAATATTCATTAAAAACTGGCACCTACTGTAAAGAGAATGGACATAATAATGTGAACACCTGTAAAGTCTAATGCAACCCAATGCAGTGGTCCTGCAAGCAACACTGCATTTATGGAGCAGTAATAATCAGACATGTATTGATTCAGGTTGTAGTTATATCAAGCGGGAACTGTCAGCGCCCTCTAAGCCCTCTGAGAGAGAGAGAGAGAGAGAGGGGGCCTACGATGAATCAAAATGTGAAAAGTACTACTTCTAATTATTTATTTATATCCTCAAAATCATTCACCATAAAATTTTAATGGTTCTTAATCAAACTTAACCGTCACCACTGCAATTTGTCTGTATTGGAAAAATCCAGCACAGAAATGAAAACAAATCCCCCCCATCCTGTCCTGCCCTATCAGGATCCACCCATTTTGAATGTTATCAGGCGATTAAATAGGCATCATCAGTGGTTACTATGTACAGTATCTATGTCACCGATGCGTGACAGGTCCTCTTTTCACCCTCCTTGTTTATTACCACACCTACAGTGTTTTCCCTATTACAGATATTAGCCCAGTGCTATTTGAAATATATGAATCAAGAGCTGTATTTATGCAGGTCTATGTATCGGATTGCATTAAGTTGCACAAGTGGTAATTATATTGTGACCACTTGTACATTATTACTACAAAGACACTGAAAAGGTTCCCTCTATACCTTTTCATATGCCCAGATTCCCTACATTTCCTACAGCAATCACTGTTCTGAGGGTGAGTCAGGCCACCTGAGCCTAGTTAGGCACTATCACTACTCTGGGCTAGTTAAGGGTGGGGGAGCATATGCAATTCATTCTAGTGGGAAAGTGTATTAATAGTTGCTCACCTTAATATCGTTGTCATTCAAATGTTTGCTATGATCCTATTAGGATCAGGATTCAATGGAAACCTCCCTCGCTGGTTTACCCATGCAATGGTTTAGTCCAATTAGGGTCGGGCCATTCTACTCACCTCAGTGCCAGACAGCCACACTAAAATTCCTCATTTATGTAGAATTACTACCAGTAGTACTACAAACATCATGATAAGAATTTTGTCCTCAGTGGTTGTAGAATCATATAAACTTGTATAGTAAAAAAAATAAGAAAAAAACAGCATAAAGCTCCCAGTATGCAGATGCATATTGATTGTGATGCGGTTCCAAAAGTGTTTCCCAGCTTTGACTCGACCAGTCAGTCAGCAGAAGAGACAGAAATGACAATAAAATTCAACACACCACATTGCAAAAGAAAACCTGCTGTTCACAAAATTCACAGCATAGATCCAATTGTTGTGGACTGCGAGTAAATCTGATTTACAGTGATGGCACTGTGTGCGCAACCAAAGGTGATAATAACATATCTTTTTATTTCCAGATCACTGATCAGTAACACAAACAAGAGGGGAAAAATAGCTTTCAGTACACCAGGGGAGAAAATGTGTTGCTACTTTAAACCTGCACGACAATAACAATTAATATCTTCTGCATTATTTCCATGAACAAAATGTCTACAGTGGGAATGGAAGCAGGATAAAACTGTGAATACTACTAACGCAGGTCAGACAAATGAATGAAACCGGACTTTTATTTTGCCTACAGCAGCACTAAAACCTGGATGCTTGAAGCTAAACTTTAAGCAGTGAAATCCATTTTGATATTGATATAATGTGAGAAAAAAAGAAAATTAAATGAATTGCAAGTAAAAATGGGATTGATTTTATGTTGGCTGCTGACAGATGGAGCTTGATTGTATCTACCTTAGAGGTCTTTATGTGTACTTGTCCTCAAATCTGCTTCTAAATAAAATGGCGGTCTAAGAGAGGGACAGGCGGAGAAAGAAAAGCGAGTCTGTCCCATCTCCTGTCTTCTCCATAAATAGCTTTATCTCCCGCTGCCACTGAGCGATACTGACAGCCTGCATTAGCAACCTGGAACTGATTTCACTTAAGAGTTTGAGTCCTTGTTGGAATTGATTTGTCTTGTAGGGAAGAACAAAAGCCAACACAAAGGTCCAACTGAAGGTTGGAAAACTCGGCGTGGAGGAGACAGACAGACGGTTGTGCAGAGATACAGACAGGCAAGTGCTCAAGGGAGCTGATGGGCTTTTGATCACATAAGTAGAGCAAATAGATTCAATAATGAGCCCCATCACATAAATACACACCGAGAGGTGGGGGCCGAGGGGAATCTGTAATGCATGATCGCTCTACATATGTAGATTCCTCAGGGCCCACATGCTAAACACATGTGATTTAATGTCCTGTGAAGGGAGACTTCCAGCTGTCACCTGTTCTTGGAACAGTGGCTTGAGTTTGCCATGTTATGATTTGAGCATATTTGTTATGCTAAATGCAGTGTATTTGTCATTGTTTTGTGTTGTTAATTGATTTCAAATAATAAATATATACATACATTTGCATAAAGTAGTATATTTGCCCACTCCCATGTTGATAATAATATGAAATACTTCACAAATCTCCATTTAAGGTACATTTTAAACAGATAAAAAATGTGTGATTAATTTGCGATTAATCGCAATTAACTATGGACAATCATGCGATTAATCGCAATTAAATATTTTAATCAATTGACAGCCCTACTATGTTTTCATTAGTGTATTGTATAGTGTTTAATCACCTGAAACTAAGAATCATGTTTTTGTTAGCTTACAATGAGCCCTTCATATCTACATAGGGAGCGGGTCCTCTTATGCCAAGGATGTTTCATGAGTCAGTGGTGGTCAGAGCTGTCCTGTTTGCTGTTGTGTGCCGGGGCAGCAGGTTGAGGGTAGCGGACACTAACAGACTCAACAAACTGACTCACAAGGCCAGTGGCTTTGTTTGGGTAATGCTGGACTCCCTGACAGCGGTGTCAGAGAAGAGGATGTTGTCCAAGCTACGTGTCGCCTTGGACAACGTCTCCCACCCACTCCATGACGTGTTGGTCAAACATTCAGTGCAAGACTCATTTCACCAAGACGCACCACAGGAAGTCATTCCTGCCTGTGGCCATCAAACTTTTCAACTCCTCTCTCAGAGTGTCAAACTCTCTGAGTGAACCAATCATGTTGTGCAGAATGAACACAGTCAATACGTACACTGTAGTGTTCAACAACATGGAGGCTCTGTAGACCAAACCAAGATGGCAAACTTTATTAATCCTTTCAACCTTGACAATGGCAGCGCAGACCAGATCCACTCCTTCCGTACTTACCTTTCACAATAAAAGCCCTAGACATGATACACTGCATGACTGTTTCCCAGAAGTAAATTCACCCAGAGCATTTGGTAAAATAGCTTACAGTAGTTTGTGCTATACAGCAGTTCACCGCAGACAGACTGAATATTCGTCAAGCCTCCGATGTGTAAAGGCCTTTAGTCTCTACAGATTAGAGTATCTCTTCATTATTACTGGACAAGATGGCAACACAGTTTACAGGAAATAAATACGAGGCAATAGAAAAATACATCACAGCAAATAAGAAAAGATGAATAGGATAGGATGGGATTTTTGTGAAATCATGTAACCTGAGGCAGAAATCCATTGGAATTCTGCTGTTGATAAGAAGTCACCCCTGGGATACTCCATTGCACAAACTGTTATGGCGTTTCTAGCCGTTACTCCGTCACGTAAAGCAGTGAACTGAATGTGAGTCCAGGGAGCTGTCCTTCGTAACATGGGCCCCTTTTTGCCACTGAATTACAGTATAGCTGAGATGTTGGTGTGTGGCTAAAGAACATGTATTGATTAGTTTGTCAAAGGAGGTGAATAATTCTGATGAGGTATTGATTGTTGTAAATCAAGACATAACTCACCTTTGTTAAGGGCAGCGGGGCCGTGCTGATAGATTGTATGATGTATATATGATTATTGAAGCTTGAAACAAGGCATTGAAATATGACCACTTTGCTGACTGGCTGTTTAAACTCATCATTCACTGAGGGATTTTATTGACAAGCTCATTGGGAACACAATTGCTGAACACTAACAAAAGGGCCCGAAAGTTTTGTTTTTTCCAAAAGGTTTCAAACTGTGACATTCAGCATCGGTGGCTTTACGGCGCTGCAGAGAAGCAGACCGTGTTTTCAGATAGGGGGAAAGAGAGTATTGCGTAATCAGCATACCATGACTGTGTGAACGCCAGCGGCTTGTGAAGGATGGTTATTGTTTCAGAAAGAGACGGAGCGAACGAAGGGGAGAGGGTGAGAGAACAAGGGGAGAGAGTGAAAGAGGAGTTCGAAAAGGCAGAAAATAAAAGAGGCAGAAACTTGAAAGCGACAATGAAATAGAGCATCTGAGAGAAAACAAAGGAGAGGACAAGACAAAGCTGCAGAAAATGAACGAAGAGAGGAGAGAAGATTACAGAGGATGACAGAGTCAAAGTGAAATGGAGAAAGCGAGAGAATGAAAGACAGATAATGAAGGAGACTGATGGCGAAAGTGAAGAAAAAGAGGGAGAATCCAATTATATTTGGCTTCTGGAAGCCCAGTGGCCTCATCGTATGTGTCATGTTCTGGAGACTCACCCCATCTGCACTTTCAGCTTCTCCCTAGAGTGTCTCCTCGGACGGTTTGTGACATTTAAAGACGACCTATTATGCTCATTTTCAGGTGCATACCTCTATCATGTGTTTCTACTAAACATGTTTACGTGCTTTAATGTTTGAAAAACTGGGCTGTGCTGCAGCACATCTTTTCACCCTCTGTCTGAAGCGCTCTGATTGGTCAGCCGGCCCACTCTGTTGTGGTTGGTCAACCGAACCAAACTCTTCGGACTCCGCTCCAGCTCCGCTCTAACTAGCTTTGTTTGAGGTCGTCCCAAACTGCCCACTAGGCAGGTATTATGCAAATGTGTTACTTGGTGACGTCACCACGTTACGGAAGAAAAAGCAGGACTTCAAGCAAGGCAATTCGGGCAGTTCAAGAGTTCTGTGGGGGAGAGTTACTCCCTTTGGTCTGGACTTTAGGCTTTGTAACTTTGAAGACATTTTACATGCACAAAAAACGATAGAACACACAAACGAAAGGGAAAAGGCACAAATCATATTAGGTCCTCTTTAAACATCCTCTTATTTTTCCTTCACCTGTCAGAGATCACCTGTCAATCATATAGTTGTGACAGCCTCTCTGCCCTGCTTGTCATCCCTGTGGATTTCTGCTCCTTGTTTCCTGTTGCTGCATTGTGAGACACACCTTGACCAGGTGTTGTCTAATGTGCATGAGGTCAGGGTCAGCATTCAGTCGGGTTGAGATCTCCTCTCCCCACTACACTCTCCTGAGTTGTGGCTTCTGTTAGATTTTGTTTCTGCCTAGAAACACACATCCTCACTCATGTATTATTTGTGTATTGACTGACCTTGATGTTGCCTCGTTGGGTGCCCTGGTGGGTTCGGGGTTATGGCCCCAGCCGTGAAGCAGAGCAGTGGTTCCTGGTTCCTGGTTCGTGTCCGGCTGGGAATTTTTATCGCATGTCATTCCCAATCTCTCTCTATCCTCATTTCCTGTCATCTTTATACTACCGGCATAAAATGGCACAAAAAAATATGAACTAAAAACAATAATACTTTTAAAAAAAACTCATTATGACATGCTGTTTTTTGTCCCTGTCAAAGAAAGGACTGTAACATCTTCTGAGCGTCTAGATGTGTTTTTGTTTTGTGTTCCTCATGCTACTATTGCTGCTGCTGGAAGATGCTGCATTAATTATATTCGAAAGAGTAGCAAAGTGGACATATTGTATGGAAATGAAGCTTGTTGATGTTTGCAGTAGTAACACTGTGCATGTTTCACGTGTTGTGTTGTGTTTGATCTCAAAATCTTTATTTATGTGTGTTTATGTGTTTATTTGCTCTTAGATCCCGGCATTAATAATACCATATTCAGAGGAGGAACTGAGCAGATATGCTACTTTGCAGGCCATTATTTGTGTGGGAATATGAATTGTGCATTAGTGCTTGTGTGTCTGAGTGTGTGTATTTATGCATGTTTTTGCGCTCTAGCACTTCCACGATCGGCAGCGTTTACATGAAAGAGGAAATCACTGCCGGCTCCAAGACAAGACTTCTTCTCCCTGAGCCGGCGAGAAAATTAAATGAGTCAGGATGTAAAATGTATTCATTATTTGATTTCCATCTCCTGACACCGGCCACTGAATCCCTCACTACAACCGGCTCAGCACAAGTGCCCCTGGTGCATGTGCACAATAACACTGGCGTATCATTTGAATGCAGATGTTCCCGGCAGGAGCCCGCTTCGGCCCCGGACAGAAGCTGAATATGATGTCAGTCAGAACTGCTCTTGTTTATTGTTTACTTTTTCCAAAAAGCATCACAGCCACATAATAAGCTGTGCTTACTGACTGGAAGCTAGTGGAGTATGAATGGGCTTTTGCAATGGCTCTGTGGTAATGTATCTGAGTATGTGTATGTATATATGGACATCTATGTGCACGGTTTGCTCCTCTATGTCTGTGTGTTTATTTTTTACCTGAGGACACAGTTAGCCACAGGGATCCATAGGCCTAAATTGCTGAGGCCAGCAGTATGTGAGCTGATATTGACTGTATGAGTGATGGTTATGTTTACCTGTTGAATGGATGGCTGCTTTGACTAATGACTGCCTGATATTTTTTACTTTCTTAACTCACGATTTTGCAAGGATGGTTGGCGTAGATTAAAAGATACGGAGGAGGAGGCGAGCAGAGTTGACAAATGGGTAATTATTGAAAGCATCCACAAATCCTCGGCGGGCATATTTCAAGTGTGCAGGGGAATGTTTGTCACAGCAAATAGTTGTGTTGATGTTGTAGCGAAAGTGAAACCCCCCCTCTCTCACTCCCCCTGCCCCGCCCCGTTTGGCTGTACCAATCTCTCCAGCTTCAGTCAGTCATCCCTCACTCACACAGTGCTGCCTGTCTCCCAGACACTACAAATGAGCGAGGTGTCGCTTGAATGCCATTTCAAAGTGCATTTGAAGGCGTCTGTTTTGTCGACCGTGAGCAAAGTCAGGAATATTTCTTGTGTACTGTCAGTTCTTGGGATCCAGCTTCCTCAACTGAGAAAAAAGTCAAGAGAGTAGGGTGTAATATTGGGGTTGGTTTTGTCAGCAGACAGATGCTGCACGAGAAAAGATTGAATTGATTTGACTCAGTTGAACACCATCCGCCTGATGGGACTGGTGAAAAGTATGTGTGACTTAATTGTGACAGAGGATTGGCTTGGATCAAGGTTTGGAAAGCTTGTCCGAGGGAATTGAAAGACAATGAGCTCAAGAGCGATTATATCCGATTCAGAGTTGATGTTTTCTGCTACTGTTCCATTTTAGCCTTGTAGGCATTCAGGAAACTACCCAAGAGAGCAAATAAGCCTTACTGTTGTGTGCCAAGATGAAAAATGATATTTAGTGTCATTTCCCAGAATGCTGAACTAAATAATACATTTCAGATGAATGAATCTTTTGATCCGCATATCAGCCTCTATTGTTACCCACTAAAATCTAGCTTTAGCCCAATTTTAAATTAGCCAGTAAACTGACTTGTTAGAGGCTTATTTTGTTTTGTTTCCACTGCATCGTACGGCTCTGCTCGACTCTAATCAACTCCCACTGCAGATAGTACCCCCTCAGTGTTGGCGGGATTCTCAGCTGATTGCCGTAGCGACGGCACGTGAAATTGCCTTATATAATCTTCAACGGGACACTCCCTGAATCATTTCAAGGGCAGCCAAACAGAGGAACTTCTGCACTTCCTCAATTGTACGGTGTAGTTTTGCATGCTGCTATTTTTTTAATTCTGGGTCAAGTGAATTAAAAATTGCGGTCGCTATTGACGGCAGCTTGGCTATTTGAAAACTCTGGATTTGTGCAGGATGTACCGTGTCACGCTAGTGGTGATTCTCTCTGACCAATCAGTGGTGTGCAGTGTTTTAACTCCACCTTCTAGGATCGCTTGGAACCTCGGCCGAGGTGGTACCAAGAGTGGAGTGGTTCTATTGGTACCATCCACAACTTTTGCCAATGGAAACACGAAAATAACGTTTCTAATGTGTAACGAACTGAACTGAACTGAACTGGACTGCTCGGTGGAAACGCGTCTTCTATATTCAAGCAGCCATTACAGTTATAGAATCTAGAAGTCTTCCGTAAAGTATCACAAGTTTTGGTCGTCTGCCCTGAGTTCAACCTCACTTTAAGATGTTGGAAAA
The DNA here is from genome assembly GCA_916701645.2 of Sebastolobus alascanus. Taxonomy (NCBI): domain Eukaryota; kingdom Metazoa; phylum Chordata; class Actinopteri; order Perciformes; family Sebastidae; genus Sebastolobus; species Sebastolobus alascanus. The sequence continues at coordinate 659,219 of CAKAOJ020000289.1, forward strand.
TATTCATCTTGTTATAGACATATTTTTTTTCTTCTGAACAAACCAAGTCACAGATTTTTTTTTACTTTGTATTCCACAACAGTTCTGTGCTCCACAGCCACCATCATCGTACTCCTGCTCCATACATGTTCATAGCTTTTATGTGTAAGCAAAAATAAGACATATGATCGAAGTTTGCTTGCTGACCAAACCAAGCAGACAAAAGCCTGCTGCCACACGTTTTGAAAAAGGAAGTGTCTGCCAAAAATTAGCAGTATTAATGCTAATCTTGCCTCTATCAGGTTCCGAGAGTATTTAGCTAACACGTCAGACAACATGTTGGCATCATAAAAGAATCAATTTAAGGATATCTGCTACAAATTTCACTCAAATATTCAAATCTGTAGTTATTTGTATTTTTTTTTTTTTTACAATAAACCAGGCATAAACTCCAGCAGAGACCCTCTTTTTAAAAGTACAGTTACTGACTGCAACTGATTTTGGAGTGTAATTATCTTGAACTGGCTTCTCATCCATGTTACTCGTCTCTCTTGACATGCTGGGAGATTTACAGTTGACATAAAGTCAGATATGACGGGCGTGCAGCAGGACTCTCCCCGGTGTCTTCTGGCCACAGCTGCTCCTGTGAAATGAGTCTCTCTCATCCACGACTTTTCTGATTTGTTTCTCAAAACATTCCTTCACCTCTTTCTCTCCCTGCCTCTACATTTTTTTATTTGCTTTTTTCTCTCTTTTTTCTCAATCTATTCTTTCTCCACATCACTCATTGTGTCACTCATCTGCCTACCTGCCCCCATTCTGATGCGTAGTGATATCCAGATTCGGCTAAAGGTGTGTTTGTTCGTCACTATACCTTTAGGGGGAAGGGTGGATTGAATTGACAAAGGTATACAGTATTCACCTATTATACTGTACAAGTGCTCAGTCAAAAATGACACCAGCCCCAAGGTCTGACACATGATAATATCTTGAAAATGGATGCACTTGTGTGTGATGTGCTGCAGTGAAGCATTTAGCAGGCAGCACAGAAAGACATCGGGAAGGTATAGCAAGGCTTTTCATGTGTTTAATCCCTGCTGTGCAGCATGTACACACATTTGGGTTATTTGGTAAGAATACTTACATTTTAGCATTCTTCCCCACTGTTTTCTGTTACCTTTAAACAGTACTGTACAACAGGGAAGGCGCTTATACATGATCAAACACCCCCACTGGTGTTTTTTTTATTTATTTATTCCAGTATAATTTATACCAGGAGGGCTTTGTGTACCCAGCGCTCTTTATTCTTGCTTTCATGCTGCACAACTGATGTTGCATTGGTGCTGAAATCATATATACAAACATTACATTCTCACCATTGCCACTAGATGAATACACATATAACGGTTATTAAGTAGGAGACGTAGGTGTAATGAAGGCATGGTGGTAAACCAGCGGTATAGAGTGCCAGGAGCAGCCAACAAAGTGCCCTGTATGCATGTAAATGTAAAAGCTTCTCCTGTCACTGATATCACACAGCAGTACCAGGCAGTGGAGATACATTATGTCAGGCTCTTGTCCTATATGAACTGTACGTACTGTGGCAGCTCCCTGTCACATACCATCAGACACATCAGGGGTCTGGGTGAACATCCACTTTGTCCTCTGAAACATTGAAACAAGCAGGGTTTCTCCATCCCTGTGAGTCAGCGAGCCTTTCAGCTCTGCAGCAGAAGATTGCCCACAATCCTGCATTTTTTTTCTTCTTCTTCCAAACTGTACAAATCCGTTGTGGTTGGAGAACTAAATGGAAGAGGTGCAGGACTAAAAGTAATGTCTTGCCAAAATGGGTTCTATTTAATATGTATGTGTTTTCTGACAGTAAAGCTTGTAGAAATCCCTCTCAGTTCCTTTTATCACATATTAGTACTACAGGCAATTTACCCTTGTGTTACACGTTTTATACATGAAAGCAAACCTAGCATTTAGCTGGAGTACTCAACACATTATTTCCTTGTAACTTTTGATGGATAAAAAGAGGAAACCGAACAGCTGAGTGCAGAGGTGTTTCAACAAGCAAACATGCTTCTATTGTGCGTGGTTTTTTTTTTGTTAATGCGATGTCTGGTTAAAATAAATTGTTAGTGATCCTTTCAGGGACATTGAACAGCGTTACACAATTACATCAATGACATTTATATAAATATGAGAAAGATAAATGTAAAGATAGAAAAGCTTTACATTTCTGCAGAACTACCTGGATAAAAGCACACATAATAACAGCTTTAAGAGCAAAATAGCAGCAGTTATATTGGAGCGACATGTAAAAACACTTCCTTTGAATGCACTGAACATTAGAAATCATCCTTGAAAGTGTCACAGTGTACAAGGATCCTTTGCGAGCCTCGTGTCACCTCCTCCAGAGGGCAAACGCTCCTCCAGATGGGTTGATCCATCCCACCTCTCCACTACAGGGATCTGAATAAAGCAGAAGTGCTCCAAAAAGAGCCCTTATTAAAACACTCCAGCACTCATTTCCTCCTATCATGGCCTCTCGCCTGCGGCCATAACACCAGAGCCTGTAAACTGCCTCTTCTGACCTGCACAGGTGCTCCGGTCGTCCTCTCTTGCCAAGAAAAAATGAGCTAATTTTGACTCGAGGCTCTTGCTCTGAATTTTACGATGTGGAATTAAAAGACTGAGGGAGGGAAATAAAGTCTAGGATTCTAATTAAGGGAGTTTTGTGCGTCCCAGGGAGAGATGATTATAGAGAATAAAGCTTTTAACAAGCATGGCATAAGGTAATCCACTGCCATCACCCACCACGTCCACCATCTGGAAGACAATGCAGGCAGTAAATGATGCCCCGGGCATGTCAGATTGATTGGCTGGAATTCCGTCACAGCACAATCGAACTGAGAGCCAGGACTGTCGGCCACCTCACGGGATGTAATAGACAAATAATACACTTGGAATAATGGTGTATGTGTGAGTCTACTCTCAATCCTGGCTCTCACACTGTCCCTTTGTATCCCCAATGTCCCAATATATCTGCAGTATGTCAAATGTAATGCTTCGGTCACCTTAATTCTGTTAGCAGATTCATGTTTTGCCGTGTAGCTCCAAACTTAGATATCCAGTCCATAAAGATGATGATGAACTCACGTTTTGTTTTGTTTTTTTGCAACAATTAACAAAAAAAGCAAAAAACTCCAAAGCTAACCTTCAAACCTAAATATGCAACACTTTCTCATCCAAACTCGTCACACACCTCCGCTTTGTCACACCCCTTGGCGTCACATTAGGTTTAGGCAACAAAACCACTATAGTTAGGTTTAGGAAATAACTACATGGTTGGGCTTAAAACTACTACGTTTGTACAGTGAAAATGAAACTGAACGTTGTGAACACGGGACACGCGGATGGGTTTAGATAGTAGTTAATGGAACGCCATCTCTTACCGGCGCTCAAGGGTGCCTTGTTCGGCAGAATCAAATACTGACGGCTGTGACAAAGCCTCGGTATTTTACGCCAACGGGCTGAAGTATGTGGTCAAAAAAACTTGCTACTAAACAAAACTACACCACCACTTCCATTTCCCAGCTGAAAGCATCTTAATTACACTTTTTCTTCTTCGTTTCTTCAGACGTCAGCACAGTTAAGATGGTTTACATTTGGACAAAAGCACAAAATTCTCTATAGCTGAAATACAGTATATGACATAGCTCCGTGCGGATTTACTTCACTTCTGTGAGTAAATCAACTGATTATGGCGATTCCTTTGGTTCTAAATTTGACTTTACTATTATTTTTAGAAATTCTGCCGTGACACTTTATTATTCTGTAATACTAATTATAGGGCTTGAGTGAAAACTAATTTGAGGAAAAAAACCTCACAAACGCAGGTAACGTTAACATTCAACAACCCACCTCTGTAAAACAATAGTTCAGTTCTGTGTCACCTTCTAGTCAAAATCAGCATGTCTTCTCTTAATCATTACTGCTGATCACATTTCACTTTATGAACTGGGAGATAATGTGGATTGGGCCCGGGCTTGAAAATGAGTCATGCAGCTGAATTGTAAATGTCTGTACTACAATTGTTTTTATTAAACCTTTATTCAACAAAGTAAATGTCTCACTGTGATTAAAATCACTTTGTAATAGGATCCTCCATAAAACCAGTATCACGGCCATAAAGGCAACATAAATAGGGCAATAATACAGTCACACTAAGTATAAAAGAGCATAGACATTATTTTGTTTAAATATACATGAGTACTATTTGTTTCTCAAGTGTGCATTCAAATACATTAGGAACAAAAGGAAAGTATTGCACTAGAGAGCTCATTTACAGCTTGAGCATCCACTTGGCTGATAGAACCTTCACCTGCACCTTCTGTAGATTTCCATGCTACCAGCAGATACTGTACATGGATTATTGTGCAAAAAATAAAAAAAATAAGTTCAACCACAGGACAAGGTTATGAATCATCCATTAAACCACATTAAATGCTTATATAATGCATTAAATTTCTTCTGGCCAACATATCCGTGTAGGATTTTATTTAAATGCAGTGTTGTCAAACAGAATGGGATTATGACGTAGCTAACACCACACTCTGTTAGCCACTTTGAGCTGCTTTCAGTCAGTTTATTCCATCAGTGCTGCATGTGAACAAGACTGAGAGTATCGCTGGACCCAAATAAAGATTATATTGGGTTTTCCTGCTCATGAAGTACAATGTGTATACAGTATAAAGACAAAATGTGAGTGCTTGATTGGATAAAAACACATCCTGTGTTATCTGTTGTCCGCATCCAGAGCTTCTTACGGTGTTGTGAATGCATGTGTGCGGATTTTAGTATACATGGGAGTGGTGCACTCATGTATGACTTTCTTGCAGTTTGATGTGTTTAGATATTTGTATAGTGGAAAAAAGGGGATCAGCTGGCAAGTAAGTAAAAATCAGAGTCAGAATCCGGTTTATTGCCAAGTAGGTTTTCATGTACAAGGAATTTGCTTTGGTGTATTGGTGCAAAACATAAACATAAGAGAAAATTGAATTAAAAATAAAAGTAAGTACAAAAATCAAGAAGCATAAGTCTAGAATAGAAGAAAATTACAATAAGAATACAAAAGAACTATAAAAAAATATGAAAGCTATATATAATGAAAGCTGTATAGAAGAAAATTACAATGAAAATATGGAGAAAAAATACTATAAATTATGTACAATGTATCTGAATTAACATGAAAGCTGTAGCCTATAGAAGAAAATTACAATGAAAATATGGGAAAAATAGCCATAAAATATGCACAATATCTGAATTAAAATGAAAGAGCTGTGCAGCTTTTAAAAGTGGTAGTTTTGTGCAGAAATGTGCAAAGTTTCACAGTCTGAAGTATAAAAAGAATATGCAATGTACAGAGATATAGTACCAAAGATGTGTGTTAATGCAACGCATATAGACTGTTGTGAAGACGTTAATATAACATGTAATGTCTATGGGAGGGGATAAGAGTCCATGTCAGTGGGGGTACCGGGCTTTGTAGATGAGGCCAGTTGCGGATGGGAAGACACTGTTTTTGTGGCGTGAGGTTTTAGTCCCGATGGACCGCAGCCTCCTGCCAGAGAGGAGTGATTCAAAGAGTTTGTGTCCAAGGTGGAAGGGGTTGGCCCGCCTCAGGGTTCTGGAGGCGTACAGGTCCTGCAGGGATGGCAGATTGCAGCTAATCAGCCTCTCAGCGGAGCGAATGATGCGCTGCAGTCCCTTGAGAGAAAGAGAGAATTCTAGCAGTATACACATTTACAAATATATATGTGAAGTTGTGTTGGGGCTTTAGTAGAAACACTTCTCCCTGAACGCAGGTCTCTAACCTGGTGGGCACAGCTGATGTGTTTTAAAATGCAGACAATATCTGCGATCACTGGATGTCAAATTGCATGTTATTGGACTACGAACTTCAATGCCAACATGCATATTTCCCCTCCCAGTTTCTTAACCATCTTTCCCTAACCTCAACTAGCTACTTGCCTAAAGGTAACAATAACTTAATCATGGGAATGTCACTTCAGAAAACCCTCATATGCTTTATCTTTGGAACACAACCAATTTGGCTGTCTAAGAACTGTTGGAATAAGCATATTAATTGGGATTCCCGCAGTTGCTGATGATGTGCACACACAGACACAGACACACATACACACAGGTTTTGATACGGTTAAGGACAGCAGAGTCACTCAATCCTACAGAAGAGAACAGAGACTTTTATCCGTACGGCAGTGCCACTGTGGATAACAGCATCAGAGGGCTCACTTCATAAAAAGAAAGGGATTCACCAGGCAGAATTGTAATGCGGAGGATCCGTCTGGCCCCGGCATCGCTATGTTTGAGTGTTTTTTGTTCCTTCAAAAACCTCTGTAATAGAAGAAAGGACGAGAGCATCAATGATGGCGGCAGTCTGTTCGGCGGATGCTGGAAACTTGTTAGGAGTCGTATGGCTCCTGACTTTCATTTGTCCTCCGGGTAGAGCTGATTCACAAATTAATCCGTCAACAGTTCATGCCTGATGCATGAGGCTGTAGGTGTGTTAAAACCACAGCTTGTTTCTGTGCTTCACCAAAGTGGATCATGTATCTTGTGTTTCTGGACCTGTTTGGTTGTTTGCTACCTGGCTAACTGTACAATATAACATCAAACCAAGACAACAGAAAGCACACAAATGTAAAGCATTAATAGAAATGCATATTCAGTTATGAAAATCAATCATTATAGGGACAAATGCTTCATAAAAGACACCAATTTCTTCACAGACCATGTTGCATTTCAGCCAAAACACATGTTGTGTTTGGAGTAAAGTGTAATATTCTCTTTTTTTCTCTAATTGACAAACTCTTAAAACTCCATTGTCACTGCCGGTGATTTCGGTGGTCCTTTAACCACAAGGTTGGTGGTTCAATCTCCGGCTCCTACAGTCTGCATGTCAAAGTAGACACTGAACCCCAAGTTTCTCCCTGGGCGATTTATAGCAGCTCACTGCTCCTAAATGCTTAGGACAGGTTAAATACAGAGGTCAAATTCCAGATATGTACCATATATGATGATTCAAATAAAGTTTAAAATTTTAATTTACATGCCCCAGCCCAACCTGGTTCTAGTCCTCTGCACTTTTTTTCAGTGATTTAAATAGATCTAGTGTTGTGCTCATTGACGACGTTTCCTAAAAAAACAGCCAATCAGAGCTTTGTAGGCGAGCTTAAAATGGGGTCATCGTCTTCCTGTGCCAGAACAGAACAGAAAAATGGCCAGAAAAGTGTGTACAATATGAGACTGACAGCTGTACAGGTTACAGTAAACACATCAAAATAACAACTCTTAAATCAACATATTTTTATGATTGAGTTTTGTGCGTTCGTGTGAATCTCTCTCTTTCTCCCAGAGGCTGGACAGAGCCTTACCTCCCCCAATTATGTTGTCAAATATGAGAGAAGATAGTCCTCCCTTGTCCAACTTTCACTTTTCCAGATCTATCTCTCTGTCTTTACTTTCCTCTCTCCTCTGTCTGACCACCATATTTCCTCCTCTTGCTCCCCGGCCAACGGTCCATTGAATTTCTCTTCATCTCTCTTTCCCGTCTCTCTGTCTTCCTGTCCACATTATCGGCTGTTACCTATAAAGCCTGGATGTGTTAAATCATCTACAGTACATTTACAGTTACAGTACGCCTCGAGACTAACACAAGTCCCGCCTTTTTCAGCTTCATTTTGTACATTTCTCCACCTGTCACTTATTGTGCTGCTCACCTTGATGAGCTGTCAGCCTTCAAAGCGTGTCGCCTGCAGCTGAGGTAACCAGCATCAGTGAAGACGCAGCCAGTCTGCAAGACACAACAGAGCTGACATTCACTGCTGTTGAGTATGTCTTGTCTGCAGCATGCTTAGCTCATCTTGCATCTGCTTTAAGTAGTTTTTGTTGGCAGCTATGATGGGGCTTGATGTCTATATTTGTGATGTGCTAGATCTTACATCCAAATACGGACCAAAATGGGCAAGACATAAGTGAAAAGGTTTGGAGGCTTCTAGGTGTCAAAAGAAAAAATGTCAGTGAATCTCTTCAAAGGTAAATCGTTGCATAGAATTGTAAATTTCTGAACATTTTGGGAGGCTGTGGTGCAGCTTGGATTTGTTGCTGACAAGTTGACAGAGCAGGAAAACGGTCTTAAATGGCCTTACATTCTTCTGTCAAATACTGTAACCTCGTCCAACTCCGTCCAATTTTCTCTGTCTTCTCTAACTCTGACTTCATCTGTAACTCCAAAACTTCTTCAAGCACATTGTGTTCGCCTGCTAACCCTCCACTGCTCCTGGATAAAGGCTAAATGACAGGAAACCCATTGTGTGCGGTTAATTTTTTTCCTTACTTAGGTTGTGTATTATTACAACACTTGTTACTCCTGCTTTAGTTGACTTTGAATCCCTCAAATGGTAAAACGCACTTCATTAAAGCCTGTGTGTCTGTGTGTGTGATCATGTGTAAGTTTGCAGCTTTTAGGGCACAGTTACCTTCCACTTTAATGTGTTCTCACTCACTCTTTACAGAGCTGCCGTGACCTTCAGAAAACTATTCATCCGTTTGTAAAAATGCTTTCTGGATTGTGTCTGACTGAGCTCACTGACATCTGAAATCGACTGGCAAAGGTGGTGAGGCTGTCATGTGTTCCCTCCTCTCCACTCGCGTATGTTAAATTGCAGGTCTGTGGTAGGATGCAAACTCTGGTCTCCCACATGACGGTCTGATGTGCTACACACCCCTCCGTCACCCTGGTCTCTATAAGAAACACCTAGGACACACTACTTCCTGAACTGGGAGTAAATCATGCAGTCATCCAATATGGATGTGATTTGAGCTCAGTGATGACAGTAATAGATTCTTTTCAAGGAAATTTCTTTTGTGAAGAGTTTTCAGATAAATCAGACAGATTTTATACAATGCCAGTTCAATATATCATCTATAACCCACTTATTTCAAAGAGACAACAAAAGTATACAACCCCGCAGGCCCTGCGCAGCTATGGTATAAAAAACAGTAACCTAGGTCAAGGTTGAACCAGGAAGTAGCTCTGCAAGATCTAATGTCTATTTATTTAACATTTAACTTGTATGTGCTCCTATGGGACTTACTTATGCTTTGCAGACAGGAACAGCCACAATTGGGCACAAGGAGATGCTCAAGCTTCCCCACGAAAAGGCCCGAGCACCCCCAAAGTACCCCCTGAAAATGTCCTAATTTTTAAAAATTAAATAAAATAATTTTCTCTTATCAAACATTTGTATTAAAGTCAATCCAACAAGATTAATTCATATAAAAGTATAAATAGTTGTAGTAATTCCATGCCAAATCGACCCCAGGTTAACCCCGTCTTTTGATTGGTTGCTCATAGGTTGGAGACGTTTGGTGACGTTTTCTTTCAACGTCACTTGCCGTACCTGAGCTGTGCTAGAAAAGTTTGGACTAACAAACTGGCTACACTACACGTTAACCAAGAGTAGACCCTGTTCGCTCCGTGGCTGTGTTTTATGTTATGGACCGACGTGTTGTTCCGTTAAAACGAGCGGAGGGTGGACGTTGACTGTGACGCAGAAAAAAGACCAAAATATTATGGAGTAAGTGACGATAATCTGTCCGCCGAGCTTCATCTGACGGAGCGCCATATTGAAAGATGTGTTAATAAAGTCACGTCAGGATGCTGCTTTCACGGACTTATTTTACTTATTCTGTCGTGTGTCTCTTTGACATTACCTGTCACATCAACTGCATGCGGACTTTTCGTGATTATGTCGGCTAAAGACACACCTGAGGAGCAGGAGTGACGACGGGAGATACAGAAACCTGCTCTGCTTGCAGTCAGCTCCATGACAAGTTAAAGAACTGCACTTTGAGGCTGATTGACCGGTGTGGAGCTAACTCAAAACTGTGCTCTTCTGTGACCGGTGAGTACATATTCATCTTAATTGACTGTTATCTGTCAATTAAGGACCTTATTGTTGGGAGAATTTATGTGTTGTGCCATCGTCAATGTGCGTGCCTGCTCATGTCCTGGATGTTTTCTTCTTACGTTAATGATAATAAGCCATGTTGCTGGTTAGAGCTGTTTTGATTGCTTGTTGTTGTTGCAGTTAAAGACCTTTTCAAACTTCACAACATAAACATTGTAAATAGGCCCCTTTGTATTTCCTGTTTCAATGTTTGATAATATAGTAGCTGACAGGATGTAAACTTGGATCAAAGCTGTTGCCTCAGCAACAGAAAGGTGATGAAAAGGTCTATGGTTCAGTGTATATTCTTGTAAGTGGTGCCATTCCGTTAATAGTGATGGTTGTCCATTCAAAGTGGTGGTTATGTGCTGGTTATAATATCTTCATAGCACATAGAACTGATGATGGTATTAATGTTGTGGGCCTAACTTATTATTTTGTGTTCAAAATGCTTTGTGTGGCTTCTGACTGTCCGTCTGTTATTGTGCATGGCTGTATAGTGTTGTGTTGTTGTGGTGCTGTAGTCACTGAGAGGCAATACAGTCTTCAGCTCACTGAAGTAGGTGCATACATACTGTATAACGCTGGTTTGATCAAATGGACCTCAGAGGAAAATCACCAGACCCTCATTTTATGGCAGTAGAAAGCCCATTATAGTAAAAACACACATATTATTCATTATTATCATATTTAGTCATTTGTTTTTCAGGACAAAATGTTTAGCACCTGCTATTCCTAATTAAGCTATCCCACCTACAATTATTGGTTACTAGTTGCAAATAGGGTCTTTACTTAAACTATACAAACTAGCAGGCTGAAAACTGCAAAACTAAAACTTGTGACCCACCAAAGAATGTGAAGCTAATCCTTATATAATGTGAAAGTTTTTGTTTATTGTTTCCATTTATGATTGTTTTGTTGTGCATAGTGCCTTTTGTTGCTTTAGCATACAGTCGTTGGTTTGAAATGTATAATACTCTTCACACGATGAACATATGTCATCACCCAGGGCAGCACAAGTGCGTGCTCTGTTTAAATGTGGAGCAGGACTGAACAACAGCATAATACGTTTTCAGCAAAAGCTTTTCCTGGATAAATTAATAACTAAACAGTACAGGACATACTGTAATATCCGACTTAACTATAGATGGAGCCCATAGGCAGCAAAATGTGAAAAAAATCAGTATCAGTTTAGACAAGACTGGACCAAGAATATATGATAATGGCAGCAATGTAAATAAATTACTACTTTCCTGTTCGTCATTGGCCACAGGCCTCCCAGTGAGGACAGAAACCATTACAATGACGGATATGAACCAGAGCTGCGCGCTCATTGCACCCCACTGCATGCTGGGAGCCAAGCAGGCGAGGCGGCGGGTAAAACCCGGGCCGGGGGACCTCCTGGGGAAAACAAATTATCACTGATGGGGAAAAAGCTGAGAATTTCCACCTCTCCCAAGACCACATTTTTACGATCACATTATATCATCTCCAGCGTGGCTTACTGCCATGATGGAGAAGAAGCTTTTTTTTCTGCCGATTTAGTGGTCGGGACGGTGAGGAGATGTATATTCACTTTATGGTCATTAGCCAGCGAGAAAAGTGCACCTTCGCTGCTGGTGCTTTGGCACCTGTCCCAATTGTTTTGAAAACGATAGCATGGCCCTCGTGGTATCATTTGAAACCCTGTAAATGCTCTCCGCTATTAGCTTAGCCTCTGAGGAGACATATGAGCTTTAGTGATTATACAACACATCCTATCAATATTAATAATCACTGCACAGCTGCGGTCTGTTTATATAGCTGTAAAAATAATTCACTATGTATTACTGCTAATATTTTTACGATATATGATAATATATTTATATTAACACATCAGAATCTGTTTTAATTTGTTTAATTCAAATATTTACTTATTTACTATATTTACTTCAATTTCATTTATTTACTTACTTACCATTTCTATTTTGAACTTAAATTTTGTTATTTGAATTTACTTTTTAATAATTGTTTAATTTATTTTCCAGTTTAGTTTTAAAATTCTATTTTTTAGTATAATTTTGCATATTTTTAAAAAGTGGTTTCACTTTTTTTGTTGCACAAATCTGTGTAAAGTTGCTATTTAAATGCTAAATATTTTTAGCACTACTTTACACCAACGCATGCTGATTCCTTCTTGTTTTTTGTTGTTGCTGCAAATAACAGTCAAAGACGGCTCCAGCTTAATTACTGTGTTCAGTTCACCAGGGCATTGTTCCCCTGCACAACGCTGAGGAATGGCAGATGGCTAGACCTGAGATATGTGAACACACACACACACACACGCACATTAAGCATGTACACTTCAAGCCCACCCCATTGACATCCACGTACATGCACACAGACATACACACTAGTGATGCTGCAGCCGAGGTAATTTTAACCCAGTTGTCTTTCTGACACAGTCACACTCTTCTTTTGTAGCCTTGCGAGTTGTGTGCCTCTTTGTCTGAGAGACACACCGAGAGAAAAGAGAAGTCAGGCAACTAAGGGTTGAGTTATGTGACACATAAGGAAGGAGCAGGAAAATGGTACATGAGGAAGAAAGGTAAGGAAGGGAGGGAAGGAGGAAAACAAGGAACACATTCACCTTGTGAAACATTTCACTGTCAAAAGTTCCTCAGATTTATCAACCCAGTTTTCTGTCTGCCTCTCTCTTCAGATAATTGGAAGGTAGCGTCTGTGTGCAAAGAGCCACCGGGAGACAGAAAATATATTTTGGCAGGACTTGACAGGTTAGACAATGGTAGAAAAAAAAGAACAAATGCTGTCAGAAGACAATAGCAAGAGGACTAGAGGAGGGCTGCAGTGCGTACGTGTGTCTGTGCACGGGTGCACAACCCCGTGTTCTTGGGTAGATGTATGCATGTTTTTGCATGAACATGCACGCTTGTGTGGGTTGTGTCGTGTGTCCTTTCATGCACCTTTTCATGTAGCGTCCTTGCAACAGTGAGACCAACAGACTGTCTGCTGTTAAAGGTCACAGTTTAATTATCCGCGGTAACTCCCACACTGCTGTCTCCTCAGATCAAGATGCACTGAGCACGTGTCCACTTCAAAGAACAAGTGTCTGGCAAAAAGGGATATTCTCAGGTGCTCTATGACATTCAATACTGTAGTGGTAATATTAAAATTACATATGTGGGCTGGCAGTGTTGGCATAAAGGTTAGAGAAGCTTGTGACCGGAAGGTCTGTTCGATCCAAGGACCAGCAGGATAAATCTGGGTGGGGAAAGTGAAATAGCCGCTGTGATGCCCTTGAGCAAGGCCTGGGGCTCTCTGTGAAACTTCCCAGAATAAATAAAGGTTAGAATAAAATATTTTGTGTTATTTGTCAACTTTAGAATGGACGGTAATGTTCAAGTAGTACTAAGTAAAGTGCAATTAGGGATGCACAATATTGGATTTTCGCCGATATCCAATATGCCGATATTTTCCAACTAATTTTGGCCGATTGCTGATGTCGATACCGATATACACACACATTTCTTTTCACCTAATTGCAGAGAACATCAAGTCTCTCCCATCATTGCTATGCCTTTACTGTGCTTGTGATTGGCCACTGGCAGATGCAGACATAAAATACAATGCATTCACTGGGCAAAATAAGAAAACTTCAACTTACGTTACATGTAAAACAGGCCTCCAGACATGCTTTCTTACATTGGTTGCACTGGTGCGCCTAACTGTTTTTATATATATTATGTAGTTTAGTGTATATATCATATATTTATTATAATTATAATGGGCGTTTTCAGGTTTAGGCATCTTACCGGGAACTGGCGGGGAGACAGGTGGTGGAGCGGTTACCTCTACCAATGATGTCGCATCTGGTCTGGGCCTTACAGAGTTGAGGATAGGTGTAACGGACACTGCAGCATTTTTCTTAAACAATAAACAGTTTACTTGAATGTTGTGATGTTGCTCGAGGTCTTTTACGGGTGCAGTCGGGGGAAAAAAATGATGCTACACACAGAGACAGACCTGTTAAATGTCAGATGCATCGGTGCAACCAATGAAATTGCTTTGTCACACTTGAACGATTTTTGGTCGCATCATATCGGAGGAGTTGTTAATTTATGTTGTTTCATTTTAAAGCCTTTATCTGCCGATACCGATGACGTGCCGATATCATTGTGCATCTGTGCATCCCTAAGTGGAATGAATGACAAGTGCTGTCACACATGTAAGGATGTGCTTTGTTTCATTAGTGCTAGACAGGTGGCATGTGCAGGGTGTTTCCTTGACTCTATACTTTCATGCTGGACCGGCTCCAGTCCCCTGTGACCCCTTTCACAATTGAAAATACCAAATATTTACTTCTTTCAACCTCTCAAATTTGAGGATGTGCTGTTTTCTCAGTTGTTTACACTGTATATGGATTGTCTCTGGGTTTTGGCTATCTGTCTGCATTTTGAAAACATCCAGCTCTGGTAACTTGTAAATATTCAATGATTTATCCGGTCATTGAAAAAACAATGGATAGATTGATAATGAAAATACTCTTTAGTTGTAGCCATAGATGGACGGACATTTTGATACACAGATATAAAGAGGAACCTACCATTAGCAGTGAATGGTAAGCAGGGTTGTACATTGGCACAGTGGGCGCTGTTGACTCTGTATTACTGACATTATTTGACATTGAATTTGGCTCTGGCCTGTTCAGCTCCAACTTGGCCCCACAGTAGAAACCAGAGGATGTTTTATTCATTTTGTCTGAAATAACCCGACCCGACATAAACCACATCGTGCTGTTGGGGGGTCTTCACCTCCGATAGGGTGGAACAGGCTGTCTTTGCTCCCTAATAACGCCGCCCTCCGGCTATCTGCATTCATTTTCAGCTCCCCCGCTGGCTCTCTTTGCCGAGTCCGAGTGTCCGGCCTCACGAACACTCCGGGTGGTCATCATTTTGCCGTTCATGTGGGCCCAGATAAAATGAGAATTACGACCTTGTTTAATGGTGTCGTTTAGAATCATGCTGAGGCCTGAGATGGCGTGGTGCCTCCCGTCCGCTCTGTGTTCTCCTGGTTTTTCTCTGGTCGTCAGTAAGATGATGATGAGCTGTGTGAAACCAGGAGGCACAACACATGCAGATAACTGCTGGAGGGTCATAGATGCTGGTTTTTAACATTATTTCAATGAAATTTTGTGACTTTGTAAATAGTGTAATATGACATAAAATAGAGGAGAGATAGGAAGAGGTCATCCTGACTGGCTAAAGGTATGTGGGCACCTGTACATTACAGTCATATGTGATTGTTTTGGCTGACTTTATGGAGCTGGCTTTGTGCACTGGGGTATTGTCACGTTAAAACAGGAATGTGCCTTCCCCAAATTGCCATAAATTTGGCAGCACACTGTTTTCATTGTATCCTGAAGCATTAAATTCCCCTTCATTGGAACTAAGGAGCCAAACACAAACCATGAAGAGCAGGCCCAGAACAAAAGTACACAAAAATATGTCCATGTGCATAGTGTATAAATGTGGTTCAAATTGGGCAGATCAATGCAATAGTATACTATAGTATACTATCACTTAATATGACACGTGATTCTAAGAAATTCTAGAAAGTTGAGAGACCTTTATTGAAGCACACCTGATCATCTGGTGTTAAGAAAGCTGAATTTTTGTCCCATAAATTCATGTTTATTAACTCCTTAATTGAACTGAGTTAAAATACAAATAATCTACAGTGGTTTCAAGAAACTTTATTTCGAATTTTTGAAGTTTCATTACTTACATAAAGTATTATTTTACTTGTTAGGGTTAAATAGTACAGGGGAAATCCGTCACAAAATGATGTATTTTGTTAAATGTTTATTTACCTCTTTCTGTGTAGGCGCACGCTGTGATCAATTTGTATTTCCGATGAGCAGCAGTAAATTCGGCCATCCTCTCCGCTTAACCCACATCTGCTGCCATGATTAACATCACCTCCTACTTCTCAATTCAGCTCGGCACTCGTTCCCTGATTAAAAAAATAAAGAAAACACTGTTTGATTTATACACTGCCACAGGCCGGCTGAGCAATCGTCCACCCCAGCGCCGGCCATCAAGGGCATCTCTGATCTGACTATAAATAATCAATTATTTCAGCTAATGACCCCACAAGATCCCCTTTAGACGAGGTCGAGCCTCCACTTGGCAGGAACCCGCCGCCCCCGCAGAGTCAACAAGCAATCCGACATTAGCGGGCGCCGACACATCCTCCCAGCCTCCCTGATGGACTGAAGGACCAGCTCTCCTCTGCTGTGACAGAAAACACTCCAAATACCCAGCTGTCTTGTCAGCCCCAAAACGGCCAATCTGCAGAGTTTTCATATCAGAGGTGTTGTGCTTAATTAGACGGTGGCAGGAAAGATTATGAGAGCGATGTTGACACATCACAGGTCAGGAGATGATTGTCAAACTGTCACACAGTAAGATAAGAACATGATCAGCATGTTAGCCTGCTGGGTCCTCAATGTGGCCCAGAGTCCTGTCTGCATGGCCGTGTGTCTGTCTGGCATGGAACTTCTTAATTGTTCTTTTACCCCAATTTTCAGTTAGGATCATTCAACATTAAATTCATAAGCAATAAAACTCTTTTCAGCACTAGTGCCCTGTGATTTCCGTGATGTGGAAAACACGGATGGTATCACGTAATTTTACAGGTTAATTTGCTCTTATGTGTTTTATTACTGAATAATTAATAAGCTAACTTCCCAGTTGTCAGTGCCAGTTGCCATCAGTAGACGGACAGATCCTGTTGGATCGAAATGTCATTCAATCTTTGAATGAATGTTGCAATGAAGTTTCTCCTGATGCCTGCTCAGAGGTCAGAGGTCAAAGGTCAAACTCAACTACAGAGCAGTCACCCTTCAGCAGAAATGTTACTTACTGATTCAGGAGACTGAACACATGTTATTCAGTTGAAGGCTGTAATTCCTAACAGGTTTATTTTTGGTGTTGACTTTTAGCGAATACCATAATCCTCCGCAATTAAATGGACCACAGACGGCCTCGGTGCCATTTTGTGTCTGGCAAACAGAGCTGCTGCACCAGTTAGTGTCTCTGCGTTTACTAATTATGTTGGATTTGTTTTTGTAAATCTTCAGTGTGGCCTGCTGGGAGATGAAGCAAGCAGCAAAAACATGGTTTAGCCGCCGTCTGGCGTGGTGGTATGATTTTGTGTTTATGTTTTTTCATCATTGTTACTGAACAAAAAAACAAAAAACACAGCACCCCAGAAGGGAAAATAATTTAAGATTCAACACTGCAAAGCATAGCTGCACCCGGCTCAGTCTCCAAGGTTCAAGGGAGGGTTGTTTTCCAATAGCTTTATTTTGCTCTCACCCGTTGGGAATGATAAATATGCTTGTTTTACAAAATTATATAGCCCAGTAGTTTGAATACATAATGTGCTTAGCTCCAGAATCAGGTTCAATTTCTGCTTTTGTTAGCGTGGGAGGGGTTGGATTGTAACTAATCATTTAGAAACAAAACAACAACAAATAAAACAGATAATTAAGCCCTAAAACACAACTGGATTTTATAAGAGAAGAGCATTAAGATCTTACATATGAGCAATTGTTGTTTTTTCAGTTGCAAGGCTATCTCTTGTTATAATCTTTATATCAGCTGTAAAGGAGAATCTGCAGCATTACAATGAGAACAAACAACGTGCAGCAGTGATATGATTGAATTTATGTCTTCACAACTTCCTCAATGCTGCTTCAAGCTGAAATATTAATTAGCTCTGCTATTATCTGCTTCTCTGGAAGAAGCATGACATCAATTTTACATGAATGTCACACAAGCATGTGTCTTAATTTGTTTTGTCGTAAGGTAAGAGCTGCAGGTACTGGTTGACAGTGCCAGCGCTCATATCACTTGTGTCTGTTTTCTGTCGCTCATGGTAACAATTTGATTTGAGCTAGAACAAAACCGTATAGCTTTTGCCTTTTTTTTGTTGGAGAAATGAGACGTAAATCATAAAAATGTCACGCATCCTCACAGCCTGCCGTCTCTATCAGAAGACCTGTCATATCCCCTGGCTGACATGGAATTCACACAGGGGGGCGGACATTTTCGTCTATTTGAACGCAGATGGGGAAACAATGCCAGGCAGCTTCCTTTCCTCTCTTGTTTTGCCCTCCATTTATTTTCACACACTGAGTCATCTGCTAAATTCTTCTGCCTCGCTGATAAACTGTATCCTCCCAGTGAACCCGCTCTCTGTTTACAGGCGCTCGTCTGTGTCATGCGCCGTGTGACACGTGTCGGTAGCAGTTTAATATCTGCTGAAGTGCAATTAGAATGAGCATTTGTCTTTAGCAGGTAGAATGCCACCTCTGTTGCCGTCATCCTCGACCTCTTCCTCGACTCTCTTGTGGTTCAGCTTCCGCCCACGTTGACTCGCTGTGTGCAGATGTGGGCCGATTTGCAGACATGTCTACAATAAAAATAGCCATATCAGTGTCCAGTAAACAGATCGGCTTGACAACAACTTGAATTAGCACCTGTGGCTGCTGGATGAGTCATTCACGAGTGAGAAATTGCTGTTATGAAGGTTATTCTGGCAAATCTGAAGAAATCATACAGCACAAAAGTGATTTTAGCATGTGAAAAAGCCTGCTGATTTTTTCATGGCTATTTGAAAATTGTATGAGTTTCTTTTTTTCAGATCTGTCTTTGACTTCGCACAAAATGTATAAACCAACCCACACACACAATTCATCAAAATTCCTGAGAAATATTACATGAAACAGGTGCAAAGTCATTTCATTTGGGCCTCAATATGATACATTGAAATCTTTGCTGCCATTCTTGTTCTCCTTCCTTTTTAATCTTTACAAAGTAGCAGCCGCTTCATCCTGTCGTTTTTCTGTCTCAGCTGCAAAAGATGTGACACTGGGTTTACAACCTCGACACCACACTGTTAATTTTAGTCCAGCACTGACACAAAACCGGCCCGACGGACAGACAGACGGGCTGATATGATGACCCGCGGCTGGTCAGAGCCTCGGTTGTCGCCATAGCAATGAAAGCTCCCTGTATATCAAGTAACAAGACTGTTGCAAGGAAACGAGAGGGATGACAGCGGAGGTGGAGGTTAGAGTCAGAGAGGGAAGAGCTGGTATTTGCATGCGTGTTGGTCTGTCTTCAAGTGTGCCTTCCTTCAGTCATTGGCACTATAGAAATTAACATTAAAAGAATAGTTGTTGCATGCCAACATTGACGTTGGTTGATTTTGCTAAATTAGCCACCTTGTAAAGTCCAAAGTACGCTTCAGGGCTACTAAAAGTGTGTAACAGTAACAGTTTAAATCCACTTTTACAGTGTGTCCAAACTGAGATGAACAGGAACACACTTCCTGTTTCCTTTTGTGATCACTATGTCTTCATTCAATCCATTTTACTGTATTGATCTACACCCAGACCCTAACATTCAATGGACACGTTCAGGTCTTTTTGTAGCCTGGTTGTTATAGAATATACTGTACGTACAGCTGTTATACTGTTTGCAAAGAGTTCATTCTGGACCTCCATGTTGACCTACAACATCTGAGTGTGGCAGCTGGCTGCCTGGGATATTCTAGTGTCTTGATGGATTGACTGGCTTACATGATCTGCAGAAACATAGTCACTCCACAATTATGTAGCCTGACTCTGCCACAACTAATAATTAAAGTCCCCGCAGGACAAATGAATGGTAAATTAACTGCCAGACACCAAGTTCAGCTCTGTAGTTCCAGTTTTTCAGCGGCGTCGGGAGGTGACCTGGAAGAACTCCGGCGACCTCTCAGCTCTTTGTCGCAGAGCGCTAGACGCCTCTCGGCTGCAGAAGCTGCGAGCGGCGTCAGCTTCGGCATCCATTGCAGCCTCTGCCACCTGTCCCACTCTGTCAGTGTCAGAGCGCATTTCATGAGCAGGGCCAAAAGCCATCGGCTAGATATAGCCACTGGCTCACAGAAGGGTCCCTTCATGGGTCATTACTTACCAGAATAGCGTGCTGTTTACGAAGCCATTACCGCAAGCGCTCAGGGTTTTTTTGTGTGGTTTTCGGGGGTCTGTTTGATACCAGCGGCTGAGTGTTGGCTGTATCTAATTATATATTATCGTCTGGGATCATGTAAGAGCAGAATGTCCAGTTGGATGGGGTGAGGGCAGACTTGGCGGGGAGTCAGAGGCTTCCGATCTGACCCATAATCATTAAAACCTTTGTGGACTTTTTAAAATGTCCTTCATTCACAACAGAGCTGCAACTGAGGTCATAGCAAAATGTCATGTCCAACAAAATCTATTTTGACATTAGAATGAAAAAGAATACAACAGCATACATTTCTGTTGCATGTTTATCTAAAAAAAAGGAGGCACATACATGAAATGATTTGTTGAGAAAAAAAGAGCCTTTTTGACATAATTTGTTCGCTGTCTTACTTACAGTCCTGCAGAATACCTTTGTTCTTGGATTTATGGTGTAGAAGCGTTGGCATAGACTAGAGGTTTTCAAAGTGTGAGGCGGGCCACCCCAGGGGGGCTCCAAACATTTTCAGGGGAGGCTCAGTGAATGGAAGTGAAAAAATAATACATTAGTTACTGTATCAAAAGAAGATCATATAGAATAGCCTAAATGTGTGTGAATCTAATAAATGCCTTAGGGCAGACCATTTAATGTACTTGGTGTAGTCTGAAGTTATGTCAAACAGCAATATTGGCCTATCTTGGCTCAGTGTCTATGGGATCAAATAACATAATCATGATCCCATAGGCATCCAGGAATTGAGCAAAACTAACACACACGCTTTGTCTGAGGGGAGGCCTACAGTCTCTGACTCAGACTTTGAAAACCCCTGACATAGACTATATCTTTGAAGATCACTACCTGCATAATCACCACAATTTACTGTCGGCTCCCAACCCGGGGCTCATCAAGAGGTCACAGGATAGTGAAGCAAAATTTCTACCTTTTTTAGACGACTAATCTTTGTTTTTTTCTTGAAATATTTTCCTCCTAATCAGGTCTCTAAATGTAATAAAGGACCAGTGTATAACATTTAGGAGGATCTATTGGCAGACATGGAATATATTATTAATAAGTATGTTTTCTTTAGTGTATAATCACCTGATAATAAGAACCATTGTGTTTGTAGAATGAGCCGTTTATATCTACATAGGGAGCAGGTCCTCTCTTCGCGGAGCCGGCTGCCATGTTTCTACAGTAGCCCAGAACGGACAAACCTTGTTGTTAACTTTTCGTGCTTGGGCCGGAGTCGATAACCAGAGTTAACCCCCGCCGTCCCTCCACTCAGTTGCCGGGAAACAAGACACAGGAAACCTCTGTTGGTCTTGAGGAGCTGCAGCATTTATTTCTTCACAAACTGCATCTTCCACTGTACATTCACTTGACATTCTCAGAGCTAAACTAACTCTGTCTTCTGCTCCACTAGCTCACTTGTTCGCTCACACACATTCGCTGCTGCTCTCTCTCTCTCTTTCTTCACCACTCACTTCCCACATACACACACTTACTGTACACTCTGGCTCTGCGATTGTCCAAATGACCTACACTACTCTTACAACAACTGGCTCTAGAGAAGGCCATTCACGTCGGCCACCGTAATTCTCCTACACGCTTGGCACACGGGAGAAGTTGCAATCTATAACCTCACCGCTAGATGCCGCCATATGTTACACACTTTACCTTTATAGTACAATACACTGAGATGGAAAAATCACAAGTAGTCATTGCTTAAATTGAATGGGTCACAAGACAAAAAGTGTGTGAACCACTGGTCCTGAACACGTTCACCTGCAACACATTGTTTATTCTTATGAGAGAGCCACATGTGATAAAAAATGTGTTTTGTCAGGGGGGATAAAAGGGATAAAAAGCTGTCATTGGCATCATACATTCACTTCAGTCTTACAATCTCTTCTGAGATAGAAGATAAGCAGTGAATCAATGTATAAAAACACATAAAAGCGTCTTGGATTGATTACGTTTTTGGAAGAGAACCATTGATGTGACTGATCAAGACGGTATCTTAGTATCAAAAGCAACCCCCCTTGTCCTAGCATCTGTTTTGTAACTTGAAATACAGACAGGGTCACTCCAACATCCCTCAACTCCCTCTGAATGAAGACATTCATCTTTTTGCTAATGCATCAATAAAATTGCTCGTATAATTGGACACTCCAGTAAATTTTGATTAAAGACCTCTAACACTTCGCCACCTGATGGCCGTCTGAAAGGAAAGTCCTATGTCATAAACTTGTTATATAACCCTCAGGATGAAATATGAAGCACCTTCCATTATCTTTACTTATTTCTCTCCCCAAACTGAGAGGCAGTCTGTAAAATAATAAGTTCTAAAAGTTGAGATAAAGGCTGGGGTTCAGTAATTTATCTAAAATGCTAATATTTTCTTTGGGCAAAAAAAAAGGCAGAATAATTTAATAAAGTTCAACTCTATTACATCCCGGTCCAGTGATAAGGGGGAGTTATCAGCTGGTGTTGGCCTTTTGAATGCTAAGTAGTGTCATTTTTTTGGTCGAGTGAATTATCGCAGGCCGTTCCATTCGAAGCGCTGCATAAACACAAAGGTGATAAGGACTTTTTGGACTCATGTCATTTCAAATTCCAGTTTTTAACAAGCTCTAATCCTCCAGTGAAAAACTGTTTCATATTCAAAATACGTTTTTGTAAGTGAAATATGTGAAGTTTATAGTATATTTCTACAGTACCCACATCGTGTATATTTTGATACTTCTAGTGAGCTCTCATGTCACTACATGAAGTACATGTACAAGGTCATTCAGTTAAACACACTTACTGTACATACTTGAAAGTAGACTTACACATATGTTAATATAATATTCGCCTGCAAATATTATATTATATGTCCTTTCAACCTTGACAAAGGCAGCTCAAACCAGATCCACTCCTTCTGTTCTTAGGTTTCATAATAAAAGCCCTAAAGTTTGCCGTCTTGGTTTGGACTATGGAGCCTCCGTGTTGTTTAATAAATGCAGCTTCAACTCAAACTCGTTCCGCACAACGTGATTGGTTGATGCCTTTATATGCGGTGCGAAAGCTCAGAAAATCAACTTAATTCCGAAAAAAGGGTGACGCTTTTTCGTCGTGTAATATTCACGCTCTGTGTGAAAGTACTCATGAAAAAAACAACAGTTCCAAAATATATATTGACGTCGGATTAAACGCACGAAAAACGCTCCAGGTGTGTAGAGGCCATAATAGACTTACTAAAATAGAGATGTATGTGAATACACTTCACATGCTTAAGTACATTTTGAAAAAAAGCATATTAATGTTTGTACCATTTTAAAGTCTAACTTAAATAACACTCACACTAATTATTTTTTATCCCATGTAATTTTTTTTTTTTTACTACAAATCTTTCTGAAAAAATACATCAAATTGTGCTCAACTGAAGCTGTACTTACATTACAGTACTTTTATTTCATATAAATATATTTCTGCATGCGCTTTGATGTATTGCAGAAAGTGTGTTAATGCTGTAACTGTTTGAAGTGTAACTTCTTTGAGTCACTCCTGTCTGAACCTCACTGCCCCCATGAAAACATATAAAAATAGAAAATCATCTGTTAGCAAGCTTGAGAGTTTTAATTCATTCTTTAGGACCACTACAGATGATAGAAATCCATCATCGGCTGTCATATAGAATTCACAGAACCCTAGTTACATAAGTAACTTGTGCTCTGGATTTCTACTCTAACAGTGGCAACGTTGTAAATAATAGTAGCCTGAACAGTTGATTGCTGACAAGAGCTGATATCTTGTTGTTGACCAAAGCATGAGACAGACCAAACATCAGACCGACCGACTGACTGACGCATGCTCTGCCTCGAGTGAAACAAAATCTATAAACTCATTTAAAAAGCGCAAAAGTGCAACTGTAACTAAAAGGGTTCAGTAACATCTGGGACTTGTGTTTCGTGTTTGCAAAAGTAAAAGACAGATGCCATACCAGCATAAATCAAGTGAAGGTGGTCTTTAGCTATTAAACATCCTTCCTAAAATACATTTTCCTCCTCACAGATTCACCCTTGTTCGTGTTCTTTGTCGGTTCCTTTATTGTCAGCAGGGAGTGAAAGCCTCGTTCTCATCAGAAACCTGCCTTTTGAATTAGTCACTTTTTGCCGTGAGTTCTCTCGGAAATGGCTTGGGCTGACATTTCTATGCAGGCGATCAGTCTTTGTTGGCACTGTTTAATCTTGCCTCTTCCCTCGGCGCATCTGCACTCTTCAATCATTATAAAGTGAGAGGGAGAAACCTGAAAAAAAAGCTCAATTCAGGATAGATGGAGCGTCGCTGTCTTTGTTTTCGTTATTGTTGTCTGCCACTCGCTGCTGTCGCTTGTTTCTGCTGTCCTTTCATCACATCATCGTGACTGTCAGTGTACTTTGTCTTCCCCCTGAGCGGAAGCCTCTGAACTTTCTCTGAATGTAGCAATGAACACAGTTGTAGTCTGTGAAAAGGAAGGTACTGACACACAACACAGTTTGTGGGGTGAGTTTCTTATAATCTAATGCAGCCAGTCGGTGGACGAACAGCCCCAAATTATTATACTGCATTCATGCAGTGTTAAGGGAATGGAAAGAATGGTAAAACCTTAAGTTATTGGGAGACTTTGGAGACTTTCATGCATTACTCCATCATACTGTAATTATTATAATGGCCTTTTAGACATTATAATTGCTTGGTTTAAAAGGGAGACCAGATAGCTCCTTTTTAATTTGATAAATTGACTGAGTTAATATTAGATATTAATATGGGGAACTGCTGTGATGGTGACTTTGTAGCCAGTTTATAGACATGCTGAATGAGAGATACGGTAGCTGTGAGAAATTCCTAATAACTGTCTCAAAATCACAACTATGAGGCTGACGTGAGCGGTTTCACACACTTGACTGCTCATAATTACAGTCTGAATTATATGACGTGAAAGTGGCATTAGACCCTCCATGCCTTGTAAATAACCACATTTATCAAACCCCATTTCCCCACTTTGTAACACAGACTTTCTGTTAATTAATTTGTAATCTCCAACCCCTGATGGCATCACTATGACATCATCAGGGTTATGTTTTTTCAGATGGCAAAGCTCCAGAGCCACAGAAGACAAACAACCGTTTTCACAGGCCATGTAGTACTCCTCACGACTAGTCGACTGACCTTTATGTGTTAAATGGGTGGAATGCCTCTTAAACCACAACAAGCTAAAATTAACAGGAAACACAAAATGTCTCTTACAGGTTCACAGTTGGTTTTAAGTAGCCTGTGGAATTCTTCAGTTACTGCTAATGTCAGGGGAAATAAAACACCTCTGACATTTTGGAATTTGAAATGTAAATGTCATCACACTTGAATGAATACCCAAACGAGATCAGGACCTAATTTACGATACTTAAAATTTCAATCTCAAAGCTGCCGTGAAAAGCCTGTTTTGTTTCCTTTCGCCTCGGGCTGGAGCGAGAAGCGGAGGAGGGGGGGTGGAGGAGGAGAATTTAGCTTCATGTCATTTTCAAAGCACTCAGAGTATTTGCTGTGGAAGAGGAGACATGGCTTCTTAAAACCTAATCTCGTAAGAAAATGAATATCTCCTCTTAAAATGTGAATTTAAGCCCAAAAACACAGATGTGATGTACATGATTAGCCCAGTTTAAGAAGCTGGTTTGTAGATAAGATGGTGTTATACCCTGATGAGCTGATAGCACCGCTCACACATAATGTAGGAAAGAAAACCAGCTCCTATTGCTGTAACAGAAAGGCTCACATTTTCACCGTTGCTGCACTGTTGCTCGACTCCCAGGAGCTGATCAAATCTTTTTGTGCTCTTTCAATTGCCGGAAGGCACTGAGGCAATGAACCGGCAACTAGTGGTTTGAAAGGCTTGAGTTTTGTATAACAATATGTCTGCTGAGGTCTATTTTGCAGCATTTTGAGAGGTAATAGGTTTCAGTGGCTGCTGCTGCTGTGCTAATGGGGGGCAAAGAACATGCAGGAGAGACTCTGTGACATCTGAGTGCTTCTCACTGGTCTCTACAGTTCTGGGCGGCAAAATACGACAGACATTCAAACTCAAGTCAAATTTTTTATTTTAGATGTCCATCACCTGTCTGTTCTACATAAAATATACTCCAATATTTCTACAAGTCAGCTCTGACAAATGATTTAAAATGTGAATCCCCTTCATATTTTTCTATGAAAGCAGCCATTCAAATAACCCAAATGTCCAACTTTACAAATGTTCTTTCCTACAAAATATGTTTATACTACGAATTTGTTTTGCCTTTTATACTATCAAAGCATTGTTACTGACTGGATTGCTTTGCTGGATTGGCTATTAGAAAGAATGCAAGTTTAAGGCACCTCCGCATTGGCTTCACTTCTCAGAGCCGGAGGTTGCCGCCTGCATGAGACAAAGATAAAAACAGCTCTGACTGCTGCTGTGAAAGTGTTTACTGTGTCACCTGCCAGTTACCAGGGGCCACAGAAATAGTGTTTAGCTACTGTATATCTAGAGTAAGAAATGTGCATTTTCATTGTTAGATAAACATGAGCTTTTAGGTTTCATGGTGGGCACATTGAAAACAATGTCTGTCCATTTAAAAGACTGGTAGTTGTGTTGGTATTTCTAATATCATTCAGTCTGTTGAAGACAGTTTTGTCGTCTGTGGCGCTGATAAGACAGCTGGTTGTGAAATAGATGACGACCAAACAAAGTTCAGAGTACATATGGATTGCACAGTTACAGGTCACTCACATTTAGCCCCTTTCCACGGCCCAGGAGGAACCTTCTGTACCCAGAAACATTGGGTGTACAAAATAACAAATACACTTTATCGAACAATGACCCGCTGGCTCTCTGAGATGAAAACCAGTTTAGTGAAACTCACATTGTTTGTTTTTGATGAGACTGTCAAAGGTCTTGGCTCCGTTGAACATCTTTTAGTCACTTTGGTGAGAATCCACTGGACTTCTCCCCACTTCGTCCTCTTTGCTCATTGATTTTCCTCAGGATCTTTCAGATTTTTCTTCCTGCTTCATTACATACGTTTGCAACTAATTAACTAGAGACTGGCACTGACGTCTGCATGTTGACTTTTGATGCCTTGGAAACTAAAATAGTAATTGT
This sequence comes from Sebastolobus alascanus, assembly GCA_916701645.2. NCBI lineage: Eukaryota > Metazoa > Chordata > Actinopteri > Perciformes > Sebastidae > Sebastolobus > Sebastolobus alascanus. The sequence goes on from CAKAOJ020000289.1 coordinate 686,446, forward strand.
AAGAGCTCTATTAAAACTGGCACACACTGCTAATTGGTATTTAACTTGATTCCACTCACTTGTGTAGCTGCCTTTGTAATTGTGATTTAAAGTAGTCGCTGCCTGAATTGCTAATAGCGCAGTTGTAAACACTGCAAAATGACAGGCAATATAAGAACAATGTTCAGAGATCAATGGTCTTTTATTAGCACGTGTTGCTCAACAGCTGTATGTGAAGATGGGATACGCTTCATATTGAGTTACAGTTCAATTACAGCCCAGTTTTCATCTAGACATTGAGTCAGCTTATGACCTGCAAATCATCAAATCAAAGCTTACTGGGTTCTTGAACAGTCAGCTGTGGTGTTAAACCACAGTTAAATGAACAGTCCAGAAGATGTCTGTGTTCTGGTTAGAGGTTTGTATCAGAGGGGTACAGCTCAACGTCCTGCATCAGTTACCTGCTCCATGTCCTGATGCTGCACTACGAAAGCTGAAGTTTCCCATAATGCACATTGCATACTAACCATGAAAGCAAACATATTTACTGCTGAGATCTACATAAGCTTATATTACATCTTTCTTTCATAAAATGCTCTTTTTAACTGCGTAATTAAAAAATAATTCCCTGTAGCATCTGATGACTTAAATGAGCAAAATATAGTTTGGCTAAGCCGGTTCTCCTGTGGGCTGAGCCAAAATCAAGCACTTTATGCCTTAATGTTATTTTGAAGTTACTGTAATTACCAGTTTCCAAAATAAATAGCGCTCATGTCAACGTCAGAGTTGTAATTACGACTGGGGAAACTCTGATTTTTCTGAAAGCTCCGATATATCCCACTTGGCACTAAATTATATAGTGCCATGTTTCTGAAAAGCAAGCAAACATAGATGCCTCATGTCAGCTAATGTTCATTGTTCCCAATGTACCCAAATGTAATGGATTTGACATATCAGTACTTTTAACCCTCACACAACCAACTCAGCACTCATACATTGCCACTTGAGTTATTTGATGATGTGATGTTGTAAAAATGGGAGTCTCATATGAAATAAATGCATATTAGTGTACATACATGGGCTGAGGCTTCCACTATATATATATACATACAATAATACATCCTTTAAAGTGACAGGCCATGATTTGTATTCTTTTTTTTCATTTTTGAAAAGAATTTGAGTTAATATGTACACAATAATAATAACTACTTCCTGCAAGAATGAACTCCTAGTCTATGTGGGCAGTAATTTCTTTATTTATTCAGCTTGCTTGATGTTGGTCCGGCTCACATGACTGCCTGTTGTAGGTGGTTTCCTTTAATCCTCGGTGTAGGCTTGTATTTTTGGTTTTATCTTTTGGGATATGCTTTGGCCCTGGTGAGATATGCTTGTAAAAGCTGCAGGTTTTATTCTGTTCTCTATTCTGGGGGACTACATTGTGTGAAATAATGCTGTGGGTCACCTCTCAGGAAGTGTGCGGATTAAAAAAAAAACAAGGTTAAGCCTCTGTGGCTCTGCGGATTCCTCTTCATCCCCCTGTTAGATCATGGCATCACTCCTTTTATGATGTTTTTCTTTTCTCGATTTCTGAATTTCCTGAAGGAATCCAGACGTCACACAAACACAAACACACGCACACAAACACAGAATCACGTCAGACCCCATCCCACACCACCACCCTCCCGTTATTTGTTGCTGTTCTGATCCGACTCCTAATATAATGATGCCACAGGATACACATTGCCCGGCTTCAGCCAGCAGACAGGCAGGTCATGATGCAGAATTAATGACTCTGTGGTGTGGCGAGCGGCTTCTCCGGGGACGTTTTATTTTCTAACACCGAGAGCTCTGAGCAACACTGTGGATTCACATCTCCCTGTGGTCGTTTGTCTCCAAACCTCAGCTACACTTGAGCTCCGCTGCTTTACCCCTCTGGCTCCATACAGGTTGAGTTAGGATAAATCACAACATTTTACTGATTACAGACAGATATTCATTCCACATTGCAGATTGAATATTCTGTTATTTTAGCTTCTAAAATAGTCTGGAGCAGTCGGGGTTATTCCAGCAAATACATGTCTTCATCCCGGAGTGTTTCCCCTCTTCCACTACGCCTGCTGCTGGCTGTTCGGACCGAACAACTTAATACCACTCGAGTTAACAACAGGCCCCTTCCAAAGTGCAACAGTTTTTAAATATTCTGTAAAAATATTCAAACTCCTGTTAGGAAATGGATCATTTTCAGACAACAAAAAATAGTTCCTTAAGATCTATTGGTTTGATATTGATGGAGAAGAAGCTTGTGAATTGAAATGGAATATGCAGAAGTACCTCATACCTTCATGACATTTCATACCGTATATGACAATATAAGAATTAGAAGGTGGAAGAGCTATAGTTTGTCACTTAAATGAGAATATCTGTTCCATCATAACAGTCAGCCCACCTGAAGTGAGCCTGAGCTGAAGGTGTCCAGAACTTCGGGACTAACCCCCTTCACTTTAATCAGCAGGTGGCAAACAAGCCACGTGAACTTGGCTTGGTTCTTGGGGAGTTGTAGCATTAATTCACTGTCAGACTCTACACACACTGCACTGCTTCGTTCACAGCGGGTACCTACGGTACCGACACATCAGTGGGCTGAACGGAGATGACGTGTGGGTGTTGGTGGCAGTTGAATAAAATCATGTCGCTATAAGCATGGCTTTTTAATGGCTTTTTAACTAGTCCTGTAACGTTATCTACCATTCGTAGTCGCCATCTTTCTCAGCTCAGCTGCCTGTTCCACTAGTAGACTGACCCCTGGTGGTTCATGCTGAAATGTATATGTTAGACCTCAACCACACTCTTTTGGAAGTGTAAACTAACATTGTTCCACTAGCTACTACCACCCACATGCTTAAAAAGTCAAATGCAGTTTAACATGATAAAAATATATTTAAGAAATTAACAGTTACAGAAAAGAAAGATTATAATATACACTACAATACTTTGACATAGACTAATTTAGGGCTACCACTTTATTACATCCACCAAGCTAAAACTACAGTAGCTCTTCAATAAATCCTACATCCATGCCTTAAATGCAGACAATAATGTTAAACACAAATATTCTAAAGTAGTTTGAACATAGATTAAAAGGTCAAGCAATAATGCTCAAAAATTAATTGATCTGGAGATAAAAAATTATGTCAAAGAAAAATATGTAGAATTTATTCAATTGGTGAAGAATCCCTGATCTATAATTTATAATTAGTTTTCAGTAATGTAATCATCTTCCATAAATCAACCTGTGTTTTGTTGTTCTGTTATCTCACAATTTCAATTATATTATAATGTAGCTGCATTTTTGTCATTTAAATTAATCATCATTATTAATTCATATTTTCCAGATTAAGAACCCAATCCTGGGGCACACTGATTATTGAAAAATTTCAAGCACAGCCTTGTCTGAAAACACAATGAGCTGCTTGACTTGGCTCAAATCACATTAACTTAGTGGGGAAGCTTTGATTATGAAGCCATAAAATTAAATTTTTATGAAGTAAATAGAATTATTTAGCTAGACGTGGAGTTCTGAGCATATTAGGGCTATTCTTAGCATAGCCTGCCTCTTGGCTGACGACTGTGCTCAGAGAATTGATATGGAAATGTAAAAAAGCAGGAGGTGCAGCATCACCTTGGACAATATCTGCATCTTTATTTTAGAAAAAAAAACACAAAATAATGATTTGCCTTCCCAGCATCCCTCTGCATCAGCGCACAAATCGACTAGTAATCCTCCTGTTCAGTGATGTCGCCCTGACCCTGACTGAGAATACGCTAACAGTTGTATACATCTGACCAGTTCTCACCTCTGATGTCAACTGATCAATGTTAGTGCGACGCGGGCTGAGGCGTTCTGAGCTCGTTTCATACTGAACTTTGCGATTGATGTTCACAATCATGACACCGACTCTCCCTCTGCCTGAGCAGCTGCAGGCCTTATAGATTTATCTACACTTCACAGCGGGAGAGAGAAGAAGGTTGTGAATAAACCACAGCAGCTGGAGGGGTTTATACTGTATTTTTGTTGTTGTTTTGAAGTTGTAGCACAGGGTCTGTGTGAGCAGAAATCCTCATCCTGCTTTCATCCTGCAGCTATCCTCACTTTTGGCATGTTGTGGACTGTTTTATATATTTATTTGTAGACTTCCTAAAAATCAGAGGAATACAAAACCGTTACCAAAAAAAAAAGAAGAAAAAAGTGTTTAAAAAAAGTGCAGACAGCTCTCTTGTGACTGATTTGTTACTTCCCTTAATATTCTGTTGTATAGATGATGATTAAAGTGATTGCTTTGATTGTCTTTGAGTGAGGAAGAGAGCTTAATGCTCCTCCATGTTGTTCATTGTTCCGATCCCTTTGTTGCAGACACAAATGCCTGTTAAGGTGCAGAGAAAACGTTGCCTCATAATCAGCTGACCCTTTAGTGAGACACGGATCAATGTTTGCAGGATTTGAAGTTGTGTTTGCTGTGTCATTGTTCGTGTTTTTTGTTGTTGACCAGGGGATTGGAAGGCAGTTGGAAATAGTGGAGTTGTGCCGTCACCTCTTATTTGTTCAATCTTTACCCCTCTGAATGATGACAAATGGTACCTTGCTTTCACACGGCAGCTTAGAGTGAATGGATATTACCTTTACTTGATGCAGATCTGGTGATTTTCAAAGCAGGGTTGTAGCACAAAAATATACAGGATGTATTTTATTATTATGTCTTTTTCAAACTTTCTTGCTCTCAGGTAGGGTCACATTCCAGAGGAAGATAAGACATCCATAAAAGAAGAATTTGCAATTTTAACACAAAATCCTGAGATCTGAAGTTGAAGGGGAGATCATGACTTAGCAAAAAAGGATCAGCGAAGAGTACATATCATGAGTCACTCATTTGAACAAGACCCTCGAGTCAAATGATCTCGGTTAAAACTTGAGACGTATCAAGCTTTGCTGTCCGAGACTCTGCAACAAACTATCAATGGTAGTTGGGCCAAATCCCATTTTAAAAGCCATCTGTTATGATAAATCTGAAGTCCAGCTGCTTATGTGTCTTTTATGTTTTATGGTTCTGACAGCACTTTGGCCTTTAAATCTGATTTATAAAAGAATTCCACTTAACTTGGAAATTATAGCTAAAGAGACATTGCCCTTACAGAGAAACAGCAGTCAGCATTTATCATTTTCTCAGGCACTTAAAACAACCTTCGTTTAGCCTTTCCTGGGAAGTGACTCTCTTACGGGCATCGGAGTAATGACCATCGTCAATAATAGATAGTCGATCAACTATTGTATATGTAAAGATATAGAGGAGTAATGTCTACCTGAGTGAAGTCCCTCTCCCACTTCTCTGTGCTTTATTGACATAGCCGGGCCAGCCGTGCAAACTTTCAGTGGGTGTTCGTGCATGTGAGCATGCCCCACTGGCTAGCTCATGGCCGCTACTCTGCACTTCCCTCATACGGCGTTACAGCTGATAACGCTGTACCGACATACAGCGCCGTTGTGGAAGGATAGCACCCATCCTCCCCCCTCACCAGGTTAACACTGTTAGCTCTGTCTGCAGTGTTGCCGTAGTTTTCACTGTTAGCGCTGTTAGCTACGGCTCAGCCGTCGCCTTGTTGAGAGCAGTGCGGAGGCAATAGAAATGCTCCCAATCTCGCATTTTGCACCTTTAAACTGTGCTTTACGTTAACCAGTAGGCGTCTGTTTTTATGAGGCTTATTTATATGCTCGAGCTAAACACATTCCATGGACTTTGCCATCATTCAGACTTTTTCAGTTGTTCTTCTTTTTGTTGGCAGCATTCAATAATTCACAGTTTGCTCCTTAACTCTTTTGCAGCCTTTAGGCATGAAGTTGATACGTTTAGACTTTTCCTGACTTCTTGTTGCATCATTAAATGCAGTGCTTATGCTGGCTGACATACATATAACTAATGCTGTCTGAAAATTTTAGGGCATTTTGTAGGTCGAGAGGTTGGGGGGATAAAATGAAGAAGAAATAGATGTCTCAATGTGGTTAGAGTTTCATAAGCCCCTCTCAAAACTAAGAGTGAACTGTATATTTGTCATGCAGGAAATAAATAAGCAATGACTAAGCATTTTTTTTTTCCCTTTTTCACCCTATTTTAGGTTTCTATTCTAGTATTCTTTTCCTCCGTAGCCAAGCATTTCTCTTCCGATCTGCAAATAGGCATCATGAATAATTTAATCCCCATAGGTCTGTATGGAATCTGATGGATATTAATGTTAATAGTGCTAAGAGTATTTGAATCCAATACAGTTGGTGACAATGCAATCTGCTTCAAATTTATTGCACACACATGCACCACACAAATATGTGCTGTTGTTTTGCTGCCTGAAATCAGCGGCGTGCTCATTCAGTAATCTTCAGCATATTGGTTTGTGACAAATGGCTCAATCGGAGTCAAGAGAGGAATGGAAAGCATTTGTAAACAGCCAGTAGCATTCTTCAGCATTTATTACTGAGACATTAATCTTGATCCAAGTTGGCAGAGACATTCGAATTGTTATGTGGTCCTTATGAAGTTGTTTAAGTTATAAGAGAACGCCCATGAATCTGAATGATGTTGGACTCGGGTTGTTTAGCTAATCGTAGCATCTGGTCAGCTATCTCCTGAAAACCACATCAAGTTTGTAATGTTCAGTTGTCACTGTTCGAGAGGTACTGATTCAACTCTGTGGTATTCTTCTATCTGATTGCATTATACTATTAAAGGTACAGATATAACATCACCACACGCGGCAGGCTGAATTTTTTTATGTTTTATGTAAAATATTCTTCTTCGCCACGATGCAGCTTTCCCCCCGGTACCTGAGAGAGACATCAAATCCACAGTTTTTCTGTAAAGACTTGCCCTGTCTTACTTTCAGACTTTTCAGCACCATGGACAGCGACAGCCATCCATTTGTACAGACTCTCAGGAGCTGGTCTTATTTTTAAGAGATGATCAAAAACATTCAGATTAAAAAAACTTTAACTCTTAGATGAATCATTCTTAAGGAACTGGGGTCCAGGTTTACAGTTACAGTGACTGTGTACAGTAATTCTCTATATAATATCTGATCTTTTCTTACGTTACAGTTGAGTGAAATGGATATTTGAATTAACTTTGTGAAATTGTAATCCTGATCTAATCCCTCCATGCTGTGTTGGCTGTAGCTGATATTCATAACTCAACAACAGAAGCAGTTACTGTATATTTGAGCATGTCCAGTCTTCCAACACAGACCGTTCTTATAACTGCATTGCTGCACAGCAAATAATTGTCTGGTATCCAGTTGCTGTTTTGTTGCAATATGCTGATTTAATGCTGGGTAATTTTGCAGACATCCACAGAGATTGTGCCATTTTCTGTTTGGGAATGAAATTGGAAGCGAGAGAGGCTTTGCCTTGGTGACACGTTGTAAAGGGGCTTTTATATGCTTTATCACAATGGGCTCACATTGAAAGAAGATTATTGCACCTGGCTGCTTGTAATGGCGGGCTGTCCTGCAGGACCACCGCTACACTGGAATCCTATAAGACCAGCAGCAGCTAAGACCCTGTTGGGACCCTGACAAATCCACCGGCTTACACTGCTGCCTTTTTGAAGGGATAGAAATCACGACATCTCTGCTGGAAAGAGGTTAGGCAGTGGGAGCCATTGTACAGGTCCTTGCTAATGCATTCATCTTGCTGCTCTCGTGGATCGCTGCTGCACACTGTTCTTTCTGAAAGTTGCACGGTAGTTTTCATACTGTGAAACATGACTCTCATATCAACCAAAGTGTTCACAGCCATCTGGAGCAATTGAAGCATAGCATTTGGACTGAAAAGGGCAGAGACATGGTGAGTTTTTGTTCCAATTCAGACCAATTAGGTAAAACTATGGAGAAAATGTTTGTCCCCCTACAGAAACCAATCAGTGGAGGTGTTCCTGGAGTTGAGCACTTCTTAAACTCACATGGACTTAAATGTCTGTCTGAGGACTTCCAGATTTTTCCAAATTTTCTCCAAATCTGATGAGATGGAAGACTGGCTGATTATTCGAGCATATGCCTTTAGATTTGTTCTGCATTTCGATAGACAATTCTTGAATTTCTCTCAGTATACACTTAGTTTCTTAATCGAGCCGAGATGAATTTAGTTGAATGATGAACCATAAGCATTAAGTTAGCATAACGTTCCTTATTTGGTCATTTCATGCACACAAAATTCAAAAAAGATAACTTTGTGTACTAATAAATGTAAAAAATACTTTTCCATTGGCTTTAATTTTGAATCAATTGTGTGATTACTATAAGAGAAAAACAGTTTTTTTTTTAAAGAATAATGGCATCTGTGAGTCACAGGGATAATTTTAAGACATTTCTTTGAAAAGAAAACAAAAAAACAGGAAGTGGTGGCTGCTCTATAGAGTAAACACAGCTGAAGTTTTAGAGTTTCCCATAATTGCAGATGAGGAGTTCACAAGCCACCAGGAGCAGTGAAGGGCTGTGAGGCAGATTTGACATAGTGACCACGGACAGAATTCCAGGTCACACATGTACAGAATACTCTTGTATCATCACAATTTGAAACATTTATGTGTGCAGGGAATTGGACGGCTCAACCCAAGACTCAAGCATGCTCATGAGAACCCAAAAACATGAAAGCCTGAAGAACATTTTTTGGCTTATCAAACCGCCAACGTGAACAACTTTCAAAGAAATGAATGAGGGATCTTGGATCACTGTATCCAGTTCTCCTAATGTGAGTTCAAGGTTGATAACTGCCAGCTGAACATCAGATTACTCAAGCCAATGTAGAAATAGCTGAAACTGACCATATTTAATTTATGAACTGGTGTAATCCATGGATTATGCATTTAAATTTAAGGTAGTGAGTATTATATCTGCTCCAATTACTGGGAGGGAACAGTTCCGTCTTTGTGAGCTTCTCCTCTACAGCATAGAGGCAGAAAAAATAATGGGTATTTGCTCTCTAAAGGGAGAAATTGCGGACAGCTCATTTTCTGCATGGTGTTCATCACTTAAGGGAAAAAATATTATCTGTTACATGAATTCTTCTTTCTACTCATCTGTGACCTTTCTTCTTCCTCATCTAGCTCTCCTCCCTTTTCCCCTTCACTCCTTCTCATTCCTTCTCTCCTAATTCTCTGTCTCATCTCTTTTTTATTCACCTTCTCACTTACCACCTTCTCTTGCATCCATCGATCATTTTCTCCCCATACTCCATCTTCGGTGTCTCTCAATTCTCTCCTCTTCACTCTGTACATCTCTGCTTTTTTTTAATTCTCAGCATTGTTCACTCTCCTCCTCTACCATTATCTTTCTCATTCTCTCTCTTCCTCTACCATCCTCCTCTTCAGATATCCCATCTTTCTCCATCTTTCAATTTCCATTTGCTCCTCCTCTCGTCTTCACTGCATTCTCTCTCTCCTTCCCTTCTGTTTCTGCCGGTGTCTCTCTCTCTGCTCGGCCGTGTCACTTCAGTATGCGTGAACAGACTCTTGGAAAGTGACGGCTGAGAGAGGTAACTTCACGGCGAGCCAGACCACTGTGTTCGTTTATTAGAAACTTTCAAAAGAGTTTCACTTTCCCCGAGCAGACTGCAGTATGAATTATTCCCTTACTATATTCAGCATGCTGGTGCTACACTGCTGGTATTCACTTGTATTTAGATTTAGATTTTACACCTCTATCAGCTCTATTGTGCATTAGGATTCATTTGGAGTGTGATTGGCAGAGGGAACTTTCACTGCAATTGGCAGGAAAATGAGTTAGAGAAGGATTTCTTTTTTGCATTGCAGTGTATCCAGTCATTTGCAGGTAGGACCACACATCCCTCCTCTTTTTCCTTCATTTGCTCTCTGCCTGGACAGACTCTTTACTCCCCCCCCACCACCACTTAATCTACTTCTCTCTCCATCTGCAGAGCCCTCGTTCTGTTTAATTTCTATGAGGAATTCCACTTAGTGCTGCTTATCAAGTCAGCGCGGGCCCCCCTCGTACCCCTGTACAAATGAACAAGCCAGCGTGCAAACAAACAGACAAATAAATAAAAGTGAAATTATTTAACAAGATGTAATTCATCAAAACACAATCAAGAGCGCGGGGAAAAGCAAGCAAAGTCAAACACAAAGTCAATCTGCAAAAACTATAAGACCGCAAAAGCCGGAGCGAATGCAAAGAATTCGACAAAGGGCCGTTCCCCCGGCACATTTGCATGAATTATGGGTCTAAAATTGAGCAAGCAATGATTGTTAGTCTCTATTAGATGGTCTGTCTCTTTCTCTCATCGCTGTGGAGCAACACGCTGAATAATCATCCGTTTCAAGGACAACACAGCGTCTTTAGCGGGCTCGCAGCAGCAGGCCTGGCAACACCGTGAGGGCATCACCCACCATGGGCTCGCTCACCCGTGGGTGCTGACATTAATCTCGGTCACTTCTCACAGCTCACAGACCTTCCCAGCGCACCCTGGGCCCTCTGGCTTACTGCTTTAACAGCCAGCCCACCTTCCCAGGGGCTCAGTGCCCTTCCTCCCCAGCCCAGGGTCTCTGCACCCGGCCGCAGTGGTGTTCACGCCTGGGTGAGGCCTGTTGGTGGTGGTGGTGGTGAGGCGTTTAATGCTGTTATCACGGCCTTTTAACTTCCCTCTCTCCCCAAACTCTCTCTCTCTGGGCGTGACTTTCAGACAACTTTCAACCACTGTGCGGGAACGGCTGTCCTTGATGACAGTGGTGGGGATGCGGTCGGAGCAGAATAAGACCGGTGCCTTGTGTTTTATTAGGCGGCGGTCAAACAAGGCCTGTGGTCAGATGGGGCGTGAGGACAGACAGGTGGTGATATTATATTAGAGCTTCCGGAGACTGTTATTCTGCAACCTTCTCTCGCGTCTTTAGGACTGTCTGTCTGTCCGTCTGCTGTCTTTCAGGATGCTCAAGGCTCATTTTCTGTCTGGAGTCCCTGGACATTTTAGCTTGTCTCTATGTTTTTTATTGACTTATGCATTGTTTCAAAATATTTGTCCAAATAATTAGAAAGTAATGAGAAATAAGAAAATATCATGTCATCCCATGTCTCAGGTTGGAGGTTAGTGAATATGATCAAGACTTGATGACCATATTGACAAAAATAAGAGGTTTTAAAAACTAGGAGGAACATTTTCCTATAAAGCATTACTTTTCTTATCAAAAGGCTGGTTTACTTTGACACTAATGCATCTAATTCATTTTGATTGGATAATTAGATTATGTTAGCTTGTTAACTTGCTAATTATACTACTATCACTGTTTTATTGTAAACACATCTGATTTGCTCATAAGCAATGACGTTTCAGAAATGTCTGTGTCCTCTTGTCATAATAACTGTTCACAAACGATGCATAAACATACTGAATTATCATCAGTTAGGTCGCCATGAGTCTTAAGATTTATTCCATAAAGTGGCTTTACTACACATGATGTGCTTCAGTGATAAATGCTCTGGCAGATTCTAGTGGAGGATATATGAATATAAAAGATAATCAATGCACATCTATTGCACTTATGCAGGCATGAGTCAGTTTGAATGAAGACAGCAAGATGGAGAATACAGAGCTTGTACAAGGAAAACTACATGAAAGGAAAGAAGAGTTACAAGACAAAAGAGGAAAGATCAGACAAAAAGTGCCTCATCACCAGCGGGGACGAGAGCCTCAGCATCATCCCCGGTCACCTTCTGTGTATGTAATTATTAAAACACAGTCAGGCGGCTATCAGATCGGCTGATCTCAATGTGAAACCTCTGTTAAAATGAGCAAACGTGGCGGGGAGGAGGCAGGCAATTCAGGTTTGGTAGCCTGGGACTACTGATGTCCGCTCAGAAGTCAAAGGTTACAGCTCGCTAGCTGTATGGGCTTGGTGGAGGAATGTGTGTCTCAGTGTGTGCGTAATGCGGCCAAGAGGGTGTCATGGAAATTTGTTTCTAGTGCAATTGTTTTCCTAAAATGCAAACAATGTTCTCTGGGCCTAAAGAGACATAATTTATGCAGACTAGAAACAGGCAGCAGCATAAAACAAACACAAATGAACAATGAATATTTTCCCTTTTTTACAAGATTGCATTAGTGAACATTCATAATGCAATGCAACCCAACGGTTCTGTAATAAATACCACACTTGTGAAGATTATTATGTTTCATTTTGTTCTGACTGAGTCAGAGAGGAGATGATTCAAATCGGTGTTCATTTTTGAGGCTGCAATTGTTTTGTTTATTTGCACTATATTGCGAGTTGTTCCTGTTGTGTTGTACTATTTGGACTGACAGAATAACAGGAACACCCTGCGCCTAGTATTGAAGCTGCTAGCAGTCGCTCTTCTAACGTCACTCAATAACAGGTGATAGCCTGCTGTGTTGATAGCAATGAAAGAATTAAATAAATCCTATAACTTTTAAAGCAGAAACAGTTCTGCAAGCTCAATCTTCTCTAAACCAAGAGTCCTCATTTTCCTCAAGAGCCTATTTAACCATGGAAATTTCATCTTTAGAATGGTTCAATTGTCTTGGTTTGAGAACAGCATTTTTATGGCCTAAACAGATGTCCATTTTACAGCTGTTGTTTGTCATTTTAATGGGACAATTTGAAAGAGTAACCAGGGAAATAATCAGAATTTAGCAGCCATACTGTATGTAGAAAACTAGTTTCGGCCTTTTTCATGATTTTGAAGGAATATTTTTGCTGCTTACTTGCTGTCCTGACAGAGGAGGAGGAAGATGAGGCAGGAAGATAAAGAGAGACAAGCAGGGAAATATATCAGATGTGATGTTATTGACTATGCTGGAACAATTATGGAGCCACGGCCAACATCATTATCGCACAAATATGTGCATCCATCAAGCCTGAGCTCAGCCTAATCACGTTAATAGACCTCTCTGACGGCGGACATTTTGACTTGTCAACCAAAGGTGTAACTAATGGCATTAATGATGGCTGCATTCCATTTTGTTGTTCCAGCTAACCTGCCCATAATGTATGCTGGTCGACTGGAGCAGCTTACTGGGACACTGAAATGGAACTGAGCCATCATTAACGTTTTTAGATACACCAGAGTACCTTGTAGAGCTGCAATGATTAATCGGTTAATCGATTAGTTGTCAACTATTAGATTAATCGCCAACTATTTTGATAATCGATTAATCGGGTTGAGTATTTTTTTAAGAAAAAAAAAGTGAAAATTCTCTGATTCCAGCTTCTTAAATAAAAAATATTTTCTGGTTTCTTCACTATAATATCTTAGAGTTGTGGACAAAATAAGACATTTGAGTACGTCATCTTGAGCTTTGGGAGACACTGATCGACATTCTTGATTGACAACTAATTGATTAATCGAGAAAATAATCATATTTCTAGAAACCTACATTGTTTATTATTGCATTACAAAATGTGCAACAACCATATAATGAAAAACCCGACAGACTCTGGTCACATGTTGTGGATCAGTTTAATACACTCTGTGACACAGCGTCACGCTAATTGAACATTAATGGAAACAACACAACTGAAGTGGTGGAGCTCCTTTCATCACACTATTTATATCCACAACATGTGAGTTTTGTGTGTTTCGTTTCAAGGAGAACGCTCTAAAAACATTAACTTCTTCCTCAGAGATCAGTGGCATATCATGGGAAAACCTCTTTTTTGCCGGCAACATTCTCGGATGAGACGGGAGAGTCGTGTTGGCTGTGAGCGTTTAGAGTCAGCGGGGAGACAGAGGCTCCAGTGTAACGAGAGAGAGGCCTTTCTGTGCTGTGACTCAGATGAACACAGCGGTTGTTGGGGAAAAGGTCAGTGGATTTTGTTGGTATTCTGCAGCCGTGCGCTTTTTGGCAGGACACTTGACGGCGCAGCGGGCACTCGAGCTTGAAATGATGTTGCTTCCTCCGGCCAGGAGGCGATGGCTCCCATGCCACACAGCATACGCAGGACGCTATAAATCCTACAGTGTAAATAAAGACCCACCTCGCTCCACCACGTCTCACTCCTTCTGTGTCCTTATTTTTTTGTTAACACTGTCCTGTCTCTTTCCATTTTCACCCTCATTCCCTCTCATTTTTCTCTCTTGTGTTTACACCTCACTATCTCTTTCTGGTTTTTCTTTTTCTTCAGTGATGTGGTGGTAAACAAAAAGGTTGCTGACTTTCACTGTGTGATCGTTTTAAAGCTCTACATCCAACAGCTTCCATTCTAATCAACTCTGTGTCTGTTTGATCATCTCTTCTTCTTTCTTTTTGTCTGTCTCCTTTACTCTCTTCTGCTTCTCTGTGAAGTCTTTTCTTTCTCAGCTATTCTGTAAAACATTATCTTCATTTTCATCTGACTTTGTAGCACCAAAATGCAGTTTGAAGCAGGTTGTTATGGAAAAGAAAGGGAAGGTAAATCTCATTTAGTCACAGTTTGACTTTATTAACTGCACAGCAGGCAGTGACAGAGGTTTATCCTTTGACAGATGTTTTGAATGCTGCTTGCGGTGCTGGACCACTACCCCCCATGCTCAACACACCCACACACACACACACACACACACACACTCACACACACTCACACACACACGAATATGCAGTCCCTAATTACAGCTTTGCAACTCCCCGCCAAGCCTATACAGCATTCAGACCCAGCAGGTATTTCACTGCCATTTTAGAATTACTTTACTGCAATACAATACATTGCTGTATGTCACACAACAAAACAAAATGGCTTTACATTCAGATCACATTCTTCTCAGACAGAAGGTGGCACACTTTGATGTAACCAAGCTAAAAAAACAACACTTTTGTTTTATGGTTTGTGTTGGATGAAGTCATACTGCATCACTAATTTGTGGTTGGTGGCAACAATCGGTGCCAATGGAGGAGTGTAACATTATTTATTGAAAGTGTGTTTCCCTCGATACCAGCAACCACATGCCATCTCATCAGTGAAGCACAACATTATTTTTTACGTGTGCATGTAGAAGTTTAGACTGGCACATTTACTGTATGGCTAAACTCTCTCTCTGTTCCGCATGACTACCTTTCTGAGTGATAATGGCAATAGAAAAGACAAACCCGGATTCTCTTCAAGAAAATCTTGATAATTCTGTTTGAAAAAAAAAGAAAAATGTTTTCCCACATGCCCAAGACCTTCTGTTAGAGATGGAAATAGAGGGATTATCAGACAATTCAAGATGGTTGTATGACTGAAGAGTTGGTTGCATGATGGTTAAAAATACACTGCATTCACAACATAACACTATTTAGGGCTCAACAATAAGGGTTGCCCGCTTGCCTGGGGTATGTGAAATGCCACGTTGGGCTAGTAAATCTAGCAACTCACTTGCCCGATCTGGCGAATGGTAAAAAAGAATGAAACTTATTGTTTTTTTTCCGGAGCTGATGATGGAAGTAGCGAAGGAGTGAGCCATCTCGCTTCCTTCTCATCTCTGTTGAGAGTTGCACCTGCACAGTACTGATCGGACACTTGCGAGAAAATGACAGCAGGTAAAGACAAAGTTTATGAGCTGAAGCTCAAGCGAGCATTTCAGTTATCCTAGAGACAGGAGTTGTTGGGTGACGCTAGAGAATATGGGCAGAACTCCAGATTAATTTACTTAAAATAAACAATTAACTCTGGTCTTTGTTGTTATTTGAGTAATAGTAATAATAAAAAAAATCAGGCAAGTAGATTTCTGATTTGGGCCAGTGAAAAAAAACCATTAATGTTGAACCCTGACTATGTGGGTTTAATTCACTTGAATGACGAACATTGGCTGACATGAAGCATCCATTTTTGTTTGGTTTTCAGGCACTTCCATATTACAAAGCGCCAAGTCAGATATATCCGAGACAGATGATGTTATTGTTTGGGAATCCTTTCCTGTGGTGGAAACAACTAGCCAAAGAAAGCAAAGGAAGGTCAACCATGATGCCACTTATTTTGGACAGCTGCTGTTCTAACTAATTATAAAGTCTACCACTAGCTGTTTAGAAAATTAAGGTGGTGTTAATTGACCTTTTAGCCTTATCTGACCTCAAGTAGCATTACAAAAGTTGCAGTTATGTTATAAAGCCATAGTCTGTGTGTATATATTTTATACTTTGTGTGAAAAGTTGTGTTAGCCATATGGCTACATCAATATTGTGACTTCACTAAACTGTAGCCAACAAGCCAACAAACTTGACTTTAGATGTCAACAAATGAAAGTGAAAATTCCAATATGGCTACACTGCTCAGTTACAGAGTTAAGCATGTAATTGGTTTTCTGAATTATGTTGTGTTGTGAAAGTAACCCCAACCAGCTCAGACCATATGTGTGAGGATTAGTTATGCAGATTCCTGAGACAGTGTTTCGCTGCCCTTGGCCTGTTTGCAGTTTGGCGGGGGAGTGGCCATGGCAGAGCAGTTGGTCTTCTTCCAGAGGGGAGGAATTGCATTTTAGGCAAAGATTATTTATCAAGGCTTTTGTTCCAAGTTCCTGTCTCTTAATATCATTTCCATATCTTAACATTTAGGTAACCTTGAGACTGGCTTTGACAGCAAAGTGGAGCCTTGTGCTGTTCAGATCATAGAGAAGGATCATTACCTGAAGTTAATCTTTAAACAGCTCTAAAATATACATCATTCAGCGTATTATTCTTTCAACTAAGAAATAAAATGAATAGCTGTGTTTTAAAAAAGGATGTTCATTTTGTGCTGTAAAATACTTTTGTCAGAGGAACTGTCACTTTCACTTTTTTTTTTCAAACAGTAGATATCTACTTTTAGAATCGACTCTGAATGTCATTCAGGAGTTTGTTCACTCTGCTGAAATGCAGGATCCTCTTGGGAATGACATGTTCAGTCAAAATAATCCACTGGGTGAATGCTTTTCTTCAAAACACCTCACACATACTATACGAGTACATTTCAGTAGCCTATATATGGCTGTTGAGGAGGTTAAAAATGTAACCTTGATTTGTTGCCAGATTAAACCGTTGACCTGCAGTGGACGTCCTCCACCTTGTTCAAAGTGCATTGAAGGTGAAGCTCATTTATAATAATATCCAGAGAGAAGCTGGCATGCACAGAATAATATTTCTTACTCAAGCTTCAAGTAGTTCAGCTTGATTTATTGTTTTCAGGCCGGAAAATGCAGAAAAGCGCCAACAAGAACAGTGATAAATTACAAAAAATGAATTTCATTAAACAGACAGGGAAGGAAAAAGCATTTAATAGAATCAGTCCACTGTTATCAGCCCCGCTCATTTTGAAATCCCCCGCTATGGACGTATAGCAGTGAAATCAAATTCTCATACGATTTATTAATGCTGTTGAGTAATAACCTATGGTATTTAAAGTAATTATATTAAATATGTAAAAATATGTCCAACATTTGTAGCTCTAAATACTTTGTCCTCTAGTTTGAAGAGCATTTAAAGTGTATCCTGTTTTGTATATACTGTCACTTAGGGCTGTCGTGGTGAAGGAATTTACCCTGCGGTGATAATGATTGGCTCAACAGTGTGATATGCGGTATTAGTGCCTTTTCTTTTTTTTTTGCAAATGACTTAATTTATACTTAATTTATTGTTCGGTTATTGTTAGGTGCAGAATATTGTTGTTTTTTAAAATGACAACAATGACAGTTAATTAATTAAGTAATTAATTGACTAATTAAATACATGTTTATTCTTAAATGCAGAGCAGAGAAGAGCAATGAGGCTCAGCGTTTTTTTTTTTCATCTATGAAGCTTTGCTTGCGTGTGGTTGCCATGATACAGAATATCCACGCAAGTAAAAGTGGTGGCACAAGGTAGAGTACTTGCTCTGGATGAAGGGGAAACTGAAGCATGCAGGGATGGAGGACAGACCAGCTGGTCTATGTATATTATTTTCTCCTTCATTGTTGTAGTTGTTCAGCACTCGTAGCCTACATGTAGAATGTGACAGTCGGTCTTTGTGGTATTTGTCCCGCCCCTCCTCCATTGCGATTGGACGGCTGGGTAAAAAAGTGACAGCGACAAGGGCAGTGTTTTATCCAAAGTTGAACATTTTCCAACTGTTGGCGACCAGAAAAACATCCCAAACATTCAGCGCTCAGCGCAGAATAGACACCCAGAGACTCGTCACTCTGCTGTCGTTTGCGGCGCTCCCATTGCAAAGAATTCAAAAAAGAGTCCTGTGAACTTTTTATTTGACACAATGCGGCCAGATTGGTAAAGCCGTTAATAGACTAAAGGTAAATAATGAACTGCACACTACATGCAGCCATATAAGTCTCTCATCATGAACCTCAATTCCAGCTAAATATGATATTATTTCAGATCAGTATAGTTTACGTTCACCACTGACGTCTATTAGCATTCGACCTGAACATTCAGCTGCTGGACAGTAATCTGAGGGGAAACACTGAGGCCATTATCATCCTTAAAGTATGGAAAGAAACACACGTATGTCTTTATATCTGCTCATTCACAGTATCCATCTTGTTTTTAAAGTGGCTTAACAAATTCCACCTTGTGCATGAGAAACAATAATTAGGTCTGTTGTAGATCATTATGTTTCTGCGTTATGAAGGCGGCAGGAGATTAAATCTATTATAAAACAGGACTGCATTAAAAATGTGATTTTACTCATCACTGACTCGCAACCTCAATAGCCGACTTTCCATTATGTGGATCACATTCGTCCATTAACACTACTTGTGAAAGTGCTGTTGAGAGCTGTTAATGCCGAGCTGAAATCAGACCTAAAGTCTCTGGACCAGTCGTGACTGTTATTCACTCCTGCAGCCGCGCTCTCTGGTTTCTGTTGTTGTTATAAGTGCAGAAAATATCTGAGGCCTGCTTTAAAGGTTCAATTTACCCAAATCAGAGACATAAATTGCCATGAATAAATCAGGTTCTTCCTTTGAATGTGTAACATATACAACTGTCCTTCAGTGAAGTTTTTTTTTTACATCTCAGCTCCTTCATCAGACAAACACATTTTGATTGTTTGGACAGAAAACCCTCGATAAACCTACAAAAAAAATCTTCTTTATAACTCACAAGCTTCCATATAGTATACGTTTTTTTCTTTTCTCACAAGCAAAAAGTTGGCATTTGTTTTGTGTGTGTTTTCCATCTTGTTGCACCTTGATGCTTCAATTTAATCCTGGCACTCAGAGAGAGTTTCAGATGTCCTTCAAAGTCAACCTGTAACTTTATTTTGTCTTGTGTTCTGAGAAACCTTGTTTTCTTTGAGTGTTTCCGACAATTTGTCATCAGTGCAGGGGGAGGATGATAGGCTGAATATGTGCTGTCAAGGGAGAGTCGTATTCCCTTTGGAGTGAACAGACATTTAACTTGGATATACATTGATTGAGATACATTATCTTCATTTGAAAGATTCTTCTTTGAGAACCTGAAGTGAAGGAGCCAGGTGTCTCTGGCCTCTTCAACTCACAAATTTGCACTCTCATTGTGGAGGCAATTACCAACACTAAGGGTATGACAAGAACAGCAAAATGTGAAAAGTGGTGAATTGAATATGACATGTCTGAATAAATTGCACCACTTAGCAGCAATTTTTACTTTCCGATGTGCGTAAGTTACTGACGATTAGATGGCACGGCAATACATTACAGCAGCCAAGCTATTATGCTCAAGTTTGACATCCCATTTTGCATTCCCGTCTTCCATTCCAGCAACATTGGACACCATTTGGACAGAGAGGGGGAGAGTCTTTTTCAGCAGTGGCTGGTTGGATGAAAGTTTTTGTTCATTTCTGTTATTTAGAAGACAGAGAGGAAGGTGTTTACTTTATAATTACAGAGTGGCCCTAGGTTGCGTTCCAAGGTGAAGTTCTGCTGGTTAATTAATCATTTCAGTAGCAGCTCTGCTCTCCATTCTAACGAGCTAAAGTCACATGGCTCCACACTTGTGTTCCACTGTCAGCAGTAATATCATGGTATTATCCTGGTGTTTTTACCCATAATTACCCTATTGAAATAAGTTGCACTGTTTGTATCCCATAACCAGAAGTCAACGTTGACTTATTTGTCACGTAACTTCCATACTTAAAGGACCAGTGTGTGACAATTAGGGGGATCTATTGGCAGAAATGGAATGTAAATATTAATAAGTATGTTTTCTTTAGTATATAATCACCTGAAAATAAGAATCGCTGTGTTTCCGTTACCTTAGAATTAATCATTTATATCTATATAAGGAGTGGGTCTTCTCTTCAAGGAGTCCGCCATGTTGCACCGCCATGTTTCAACAGTAGCCCAGAATGGACAAACCACACATTGTTAACTTTTTTCTGCTTGGGCCGGAGTCGATAACATTCCTCGCTCCTGTCGCTGCTGCTCTCTCTCTTCACCACTCATTTCCCACGTGCACACACACCCTAAGCACTCTGCTCTTACAACAACTGGCTCTAGAGAGGGCCATTTGCATTTTGCATCGGCACTCTCCAACACACTTGGCACACAGGGGAGGTTGTAATCTGCAACCTCACCGCCAAATACCACCAGATCCTACACACTATTCCTTTAAGTAACGCCACTTCTGTAATTATTTTAACCCAAACCAAGATCTTTTCCTAAACCTAACCAAGTCGTTTCTTATGATGGAAATTTATTTTGAAAAGACTGTAATGAGCAGAAATTGACACGTGTTGCTAGACATTCGTAGGAGAACGCACAAAAAACGAGGAATACCTTGTTGTAAGATATCATACGAACTAGTTAAAATGTTTATGTTGTTTTTTTGCATTTTTTTTTTGACTTGGAGTGATTTAATTGACTGAATTGATTGATCGATCACATAGTTGATATCGGTATTAGTGAAGTGAAAGTTGTAGCTGGATCACCTGGACTCCTGCATCTTTGCCATCTTTACAATAAGGACTACAATGACAATAAGTCTTCTCGTGAGACTGATACGAATATTACTACTACTACTTACATAAGACTTCTTTTGGTTATCCTTTGTTGTGGTTGTGTGTGATTTGATGTCCTACGTCTTGTAATGTCAAATAAAGTAAGCTAAATATTACCACTATCATTGTTATTGATATTACCATACTTTTATCCCTGTAATTACCATGTCACTACCCCAGTGTAAGTACAGTATTCGGACAGTGATGCATTGTTTGGTTCTGCTGTGTCTGTACCCTAAATCAGATGAACAACGTTTAATGGACACAGTGATTGGACAAATTGCAAGAAAGTCAACATATTGAATAATTGGTGAGAGATCAGATAGAAATTGTTTCCTCAGCCAGGCCTGGACTGTAGCCATCTTCTTTTTGCCTTTGGTCTGGTCTTCAGTCGTGAAACACATGGTCAGTTGGTTTGCGATCATGCGACTGACTTTACCAATTCAAGAACACTCCTCTGTTTGGCCCTAAAAAAGGTCCTGGTTTGCTTCGGCTCTGTTTGGGTTCATTGTTTTGCTGCATTTCCTAAAATTAGGGCACTTTGTATAAAAAGAGCTATGAGTGCTACATTGTAATATGGATGCGAACACTCACAATTTAAAGCTCAGTCAGCACTTTTACAGTTGTAGTAATTGTTTTTGTTTCAAATCCATGCTGTACAGAGTCAATTTGATGACAAACTGCCCAAATAGTTTGTGAGTGCATCTAGAAATATGTCAAAGTCAAGTGGATGTGTTTTTCAGTTAAACATTTGTACCCCTACATCGTCCACCAGTAACTGTTCATGGTATTAAAGACAAATTGTTCTCTCTGATGTACGTGGAGCTGTTCAGCAGTTTTTCATCTTCACCACATGAGTAATAAAACATAATTGTCTGATTCGTTCAAAAGCCTCAATTAAAGGAAGAGAGAGTTTTGAGATATGTGAAGATCTAATGACTCACATTACGGTTAATTTGATGATTTAATCGGTATGCTTTGTTTGAGGCTCAAAGAAAATTCCAACCAAAGGGCACTCGGACCCTACACTCATTTATAAACACATAAAACCAGAAGGAGAAAGTGCCACATAAGCAGAGCTCCTCTCACAAGCCTCCTTTCATTTCTACTGTAGCACAGAATGAGGTTTTGTCTTTGTCTCTTTAAACACCCTCAGCTGTACTCACCTCCCAAAGATACAGTAAATCACAATACTGTTGCCTCCACAAAACGTGACAAGGTTGAAGTGGAGAGAGGTGGCTGCGTGCGTTAGTGGGCTGATGAATAGAAATCTTGTTACTGCACATCTTTTTTGCCATATGTGTGAAGAGGCTGATAATGTCCCTATAATGAAAGTCGGTTACGGCCGCTAACGGGATTAGAGCTGAGAAATGAGTACGCAGCATTTTCCTGCGAGGTACCTAGAGTTGCGTTTTAACAGCCCCCTGTCTCGTATTTCTTTGTCTCATCACTTTTTCACAGATTGTGTCTCTGTTTTACTTTTGCTTTTAGCTGGAGCCATTACAGAGAACCTGTTTCATGCATTTACAGTCATCTGAGTGCAGCTCTAGCCATGGTAGAAATCTCCCTTCATTCATTTCTCCTGCCTCAGTGGTTGCACTGAAAAACAAAATGATTACATTACAACACAATGTCTAATTTCTGATGTCAATACTGTTGTTTTGTCCGAATAATTTCTCTTGGAGACAATATTCCCACACCAATTGGCTATTTCCACCACCAATTATTAAAGTGGCAATCTCAAAGATTTTCATTTAAATAAATGCCTGTTGAGGAAGTAACAAAATGATGATTGAGCCCATGGCCCACTGATGAAAGTATTGCACAGTATTTATTTAAGATCTGTAATTCAGAACAATGTAGTTATCAGGAAGTAATGCACACCCTGTAACCAATTAGAAATGAGTAAATCCAAATCAAACAGCCACATATGAATTTAATATGGACTGAAAAACTACTTTGTACTGGAGTCTGTTTTTGCTAATTTGGGTCAACAACACAAGAAATGTTGTACACTTGTAGTCGAGGCGTGAAATAAGGTCACACTTCCTCTATGAGTCGTTCTGATTATTTCTTTCTCCAACACAGCCTCCCTCTTTCTTTCCCTCCAACTCACTAATTACCTTTGGTTTTAAGTAGCTTCATTAATTCTGTAGTAACGACGCTGCGTTGACCACAGTACCTGACAGTAATTCATAATTAACACATAACACTTCCACAGCAACAGGCAACTGCTTCCAAATTAATTATGCAGGATCGTGGTTGTGTATACGAGCTCACGGTGATATTGTTTGCATAAAATGCTGCTCTTTGCTTTTTGGAACAATCTTCTGTAAAAGGAAGCAAAACCACTTTCTGCTTAAGTGGTGACATCAGCAGATATGATGTGCTTTAACACAGTTGACTCAGTGACTGGAGTCAGCTCACCTGAGTGCACATCTAGGGTTCAAATAAAGTCACATACTCTCTCTCCTTCTTTATTCTTCTTTTTCTTTAATCGTTTTAAGAAGCTTCATCCGTGACTAAAGAAAATTTGAGTCAACTAACTCTCCGATTTTATTGACAATCAATTAGTTGATTTAATCGACAGATCTGTAAAACTGTTTCTCCACAAAGAATCACACAAAAGCACCACTTTAAATCTTGTGTTTACCAAAGAGTTGTTCGTAAGTTTCCTAGAAATAAGTCAGTCAGTATGAAAAAAGCATAAAAGACGACTAATTGACAAAAGAATCTTAGTTGACTAAGACCAAAACGACTAATTGTCTCAGAGGGGGCAGCCCTACTTTCAACGTGCTCTATTCTGTCAGTGTTATCTTACCTCACATCACTGCAGCAGTCCCAAGATAGCCTGAAGCTGTCAGGTGTCCATCCAAACACACATCCTGATCCAGCAGACATGTACAACACTACAGGAGGCCAAACTCCCTCATCTGTGGTGCACATAAGCACGGGCAGGCTTGGTTACACAACGTTGGCCTAAGTTTTGCTAAACTTGTGTCACCAGAGTTCTGGAGTAGCTGCTTTTCTTTTATTGATGTTAATTCATGGCCTCTGAACTTCTCAACTCTCTAAACTAAATATTCCTTTTTTATATATATATATATATATATATATATATATAGTTGAACGCTCCCAAAAGATGAAAATGCACGCACCCAACTGTTATTCAAATGATCACTGGTTTGAGTTATGGGCCCTTTTCTTTTCGAGCAGTGAACTCTTTGAACAGAGTCCTGACAGAGATGGAGTGCAGAGATAATTGTATCATTGCTCTGTTTGAAGCAGGCCCATCCATCAGGCTGCCGCGTGTCCTACAGTGAATGTGTACGAAGTGTGGATGAGGATGGGTGATCGGTGATGATGGGGATCGGAGAGACAGAAGTCGCTGTGTTCATGGACTGCTTGAAGCTCCGCATTGACTTACATGAACGTTTTCTTCCATCGTATTCGGAGACGATGAAGCAAAAGGAACTTTTTCTGACAGAGCCTGAGATGAACCCAACGCAGACCTTAATTATGAATTAGTCAAGTGGCACTGCCTCCGATATGAGACTAATGATCTTAAAAATATAATCCTCTAGACCAAAAGCAGAAGCAGTGACATTACGGCCCCGTAGGAATTATGCTAAGTCAGGCCTAGATCAAAACAGACACCCAGAACTGGAAGTAGTCACCAGTCAACAGGCCCAACGAAACAGACCTCACCAGATTGGCTGACCCACTTCTCATTAAATATATCAAACAAACCCCTCAACAGAGACAAAGAGAGCGTCCCGTCTCCACTAATTACGATGCCTTA
The DNA here is from genome assembly GCA_916701645.2 of Sebastolobus alascanus. Classification (NCBI taxonomy): domain Eukaryota; kingdom Metazoa; phylum Chordata; class Actinopteri; order Perciformes; family Sebastidae; genus Sebastolobus; species Sebastolobus alascanus. Next base: position 711,190 of record CAKAOJ020000289.1, read on the forward strand.
GATTCCCCGTTTACTGAAATGAAGTGTGCATCAAATGTTAAGAGCAAAACACAATTGAAAGAGCCAAACTCACTAACATCAGATCTTTTCCCCTCTCTTGTCTCTGTGTTGAAAGCATCACAGACAGGTTGGTTTTAATGAGCGTCATGGCGTGTGCCGCTGATGGCAGAATTTGAGAGTTTGAGAGTAAAGTTAGTACAGTTTGTGGTTTGAACTTCTGAATGTCAGAGTTCAGGTTATTCGCAACAGGAATTGGGACACAAATGCAGACACTGAGGCCCACCTGGTAAGGTAAATGACAGTTTCAGAGGTCAAATAAACAGGCACAGTTAGCAGTGTGCAGGCAGTCAGACGGGTCGTTGGCAACAGGTGAGCAGAATGGATAACGGGTTACAGAATCAGGAGAGCCATGAAGAACAGCTGAGTGAACGGCTCAGACAGAGAGACAAGATCAGGCTCCAGATTACACAGAGATGTGTTCAGACTCAGGCTAGGACTTAGACAGAGGGACAGGCTCAGACTCGGCCTATATGAACCGGTTTGTCTGAGATGGAGAGACAGACTCAAACTCATATGTGAGGGTGACTCAAGGGCAGATGAGGCAGGACTGGATTTGGCATAGTTTTGACAGGTGTGAGTGTAACAGACTCAGGGTAACGTGAACCCAGAAAGAGTGAAGTTGGGTGTACACTGTTAAAGAAAATGATCTAAACACAAGAGAAATAGCTCGCTGGACTTGAGAACGCTACCAACCAAGAAAGTAGGGTTACGTCATATGTATCCAGTCTCCCCTCACGTTACAGCAGCTGCAGAAAATGTATATTTTCTGTTAGATGTGCCTCGTTGTATCGAATAATTTTCTTTACTTTGTTGCAAGAATAATTGCCTAGTAATGTCTTCAAGAAGGATTCTGCTTATTTCCCCTGCAAGTAGCGGTACACAAGCATGTCGATCATGGTTAGTCTGTCAATCAGTTTGTCACTTTGGTTCAGAGCAAGATACTATCCCAACAACTACTGGCCAGAAGTTGGGTATAATTGTCCCCAACATGTAGACAGATTTGGTGATCCCTGACCTTTCTGTAATCTGGAGAACCAGGTCAAAATTTCTTTATCAACACTTCGGTCCACGACGAGGTAAATGTCTAAAATTGACAACCCGACAGTCACGGCAACTTAACGCACGGATTGGCCACTGCGAAGGTCAGAAAGTAGGCAGATGTTTAAATCTTTCAAGCCTTTTAAAAAGAATCTTTGTATCACTACTGTCATCACACAACTGAATGCACCACAATAACTCAGAGGAAAGTTTGGCCATCATTTGAGTGCCACGATGGAAGGCTTTTCTTCTGACTTGGAGTGTGGCCCTTTAGAACAGGTAACAGTTTTGCCTTCAGATGCGGTCATACCACACAACATACCAACTAAAACAGTTTGAATCTCTTGAGTCTCTGTTGTTGTTGATAACAGGATCATTGGCTCACTCTCTGTATACCACCATCATCATTCTAACCAGGTAGTGAATTAAATCAGTCCACATTTTGTTATTCACCTGCTCGGTTCATTCTAATTCAGTCTTGTCCTCTTTCTGGTAGTGCTGAGAGTTTGTTGACAAGCTGAGCAGGACACAAAAGGTCGGCTCTGGTCTTTCTGCTTCTTAGTATGAGCAGCTCTCCCTCCCTGAACTAGATTACACCATAAATCAGCAGCTCGCATTATAAACCAGCCAGTAATCCAGCCGGGAGGGAGGTTGCTGTTTGTGTGGTTGTCGTGACTGAGTGCATGTGAGTGTTAACTGTATTTGTGTTTCCATGATTGTGATTGCATGCTATAATTTCCTTCATCAGCAAACAGTGGATGCCTGGGTGTGTGGCTGAGTGTTTGTGTGTGACCACTGATGTGTGTGTGTAAATTCTACTACCCCCCCCCCTCTGTTTATACTCTCACATTTTCCTTGAATTGTTGTTATCCTGCACTTTGAGTCTGATCTGTATGCAAATAACTGTTTTTTTTCTAATTTAAATGTAAGTTAAAATGAGGCAAATTAGTTGAGTGGAAGGGATAGTCGGGAAAGTCAAAGGACAAGATCCAACATTGACCCTCACTGTGAGACATAGACAAACATGTTTCTCATCCTGCTGTTATGCACCTCTCAAACTGCTATATGGTCCAGGTAATGCTTAACCAATTTGTAAGAGAAAAATGGAAGCTGCTGTGCCCATTTTCTAAAATCTGCTCCAGTTTTTAATATAAAGTGAGGTCATTGGAAAAAAATGTTTGGAGTGTAGTCATTCAGGGAGTGCTACAAGCTAAGGTGGTTGTGTTCAGCGGGAAACCTCTGGCTCTGAGAAGTGAAGCCAATGCTGAAGTGCTTTAAATCTGCATTCTTTCTTATAGCCAGCAGGGGGCGACTCCTCTGGTTGCAAAGAGAAGTCTGATTGTATAGAAGTCTATTAGAAAATGAGCCTCACTAGATTTATAACCTCAGTAAACATTGTAAACAAGAGTTTATGGTCTCAATTGCTAGTTTCAAGTCTTCTTCAATACAGCATGATGTTCATGTAGTAAATTATGGTCCCATTTAGAGTCAAATAGACCATAAAGCAGGGGATGCTTTAGGGCGTGGCTACCTTGTGATTGACAGGTCGCTACCACGGTGTTGTCCGGTCTGGGAGTTGTCCATGTTTTTGTCTTACAACTTTAACCCTTTCACAGTGTGTTTTCAGTTCATCGAAGTTACTGGTAACATTTTGGTCGCCGTAAAATGTCTTATTCAGCGATTGGTTGTACTTAGCTCCACCCTCTCGTGCCACTTCTGGTTGCAAAAAGCCAAGATGGCGACGGCTAAAAACCAAGATGGCGACGGCCAAGATGCCGAACTCAAGGCTTCAAAACTGCAGTCCACAAACCAGTGTGTGACGTCACGGTGACCACGTCCACTTCTTATATACAGGCTATGGTTTTGTTCCAGTCTACTATAGCCTGTTTGGTTATTTAAAAAATAACTTTAGTGTATTTGGCATCATTTAAACCAAACATCCTCACAAAGAGCAACAGACTTTGTATTCAACATGTTAATTCATAGACCAGAACCCATGTTGCAATTGACTTAAAATGTATTTTTAATGATGGTTTTAGACTTTGTCTTTACTCATACACAGTAAAACTAATTTTCTGTGTTTGTAGTAAAAGAGAAAAAAGCAAGGGAGGGAGGGAGACTGCCCATGTCCCAATTCACAATGTTTCTGTTGTCAGAAAACCTTATAAGTATTAAATTCTATCCCGCTTCATAAATACTGTGTTAACCAGCAGTCGTTACCAAGCAGTGGAGCTGCAGGTAAAAATGTGTTTACGCTTTGCGTTGGCCTTTATGATTTTAAAAGAATACAAATTTGCTAAATTAAGCGCAACGAACACTGTCAGCATGTGGCGTGTGTCAAAACATCCTTACCCACTGTTGTCAATGTAAGTACACACATCAGTGGAGTCTGGATGCAACGTCAACTTTCCAGAATAGCAGCAGTTTTATCACATTCACTCCACGGATCAGTGCATCAGGCAACAGTATTTTGACTGTAAGTTGTGTGTACGGGGGATGTTTGTTGTACTTAACTCTGCTGATCCTGACAGCAATTCCCTCCCATCATGTCAGTGTGCAGCGTGTGCTCTGTCCTGTTTCTGGTAACCAAGTATTATTCACAATAGTCACAAATCTAGTTCTGATTAATGGTTAAATCCAACTGTCTTCATGAGTGTTGTAAGCTCAATCTTACCACCAGAGAAAATAATGGTTAAAGCGCCGTTAGTGAAGAATAACTTGACTGTAACTCCCCAAAATAAACTTTTATTTCATTTTGCACCACAGGTCCATGTAGCTGTGAACGAACCGTAACTTTCAACTGTTGTTTACAAAACTTAATTTCAAGTTTGAAGTCAATTTGAACCATAAACACAATATAAGTGTTCAGTGCCAAACCACACGTGGTGTATTATCATAAATAGGCCTGAAAACAAAGCAAAAAGTCCAATTGAGATGTTTAAAGCATCGAACGGCATCAGATATTCCCGTCGTGTTCAAGGCAGTCATAAAAGTAATACCTTTGATCCACTGTCACATTACACTGTGGAATGATGACTGTCTGTCTGTACAGTCGGACTGTCAATCGTAATTATGCAACCTGCAGAAAGACATCACAGTAAATTAAAATCTGCTGTGCCACACTTTTTTGGTGGTTATAATGTAATTACAATAAAATACTGCTTGATGTATTCCGACGACAGAATTTTAATAGAGCGATTACAATTCGATTTCGGCGGATGAAACGGCCACGGTCCCCTTACAAGTTAGATTAATAACAGTCTTACTTATTAACTGTCTCAGTGAATAGATTTAATATTGCTGAAGAACAATAACGATGGCTCTCGGTCATTATGATACACCAGGAGAAATATGAGAATAGAAGAAAAATAATAATAAAGGAGTATGATTAATATATGATACAAAAGAGGTAATATGTCAGAGTTAAGGGAAACCGATACCACTGTTGCTTAACGAGAAGATGGAAGCGGGAAGCCAGCGTCGCCTCATTCAGCACATGTCCTCATAGGAAATGAATATTCATGAGGATGTAATCACAGAATATGAAGAGATGGAACAGACCCTTGTTAAACTCATTATATCTGAATGGTCATTTCAGTGGAACAAAGAAGCCGCTGTACCATGTGACGTTCATCAAATCCAGCAGCACCAGTGAACAGCATCAATCTCCCAGAGATGATGTGTCTCCATGAGATGCTGAGGATGATGTCATGCCTAATCAGTTTAGAAATCAAGCTGCATCACACATAGAGGCAACGGTTCCACATCATAGAAGAGAAAATCTTCTAAATCTTGAGAAGACTTCTTCAAAGACAGTGGTTACAAACATCCCAGTGGAAAAGAAAAGAAGGAAAACAAAGAAAAGTAGCCAAGCTACATCACATACAGGACAGGTCCCACGTTCTCTTTCCAAATCATGTGAAGAGGTCTCTAGACGACTGGCCTTTTCCATTGTAAGCTGAATCAAGTATGGATGGAATGGTCTCATGCCCTGATTCCAAATCACATGAAGAGGAGGGCTGGCCTTTTCCTTTGTGAGAAAATCAAAGTGGAAAAGAAAAGAAGAAGAAAAAAAGGTGATCAAGCTGCATCAAATACGGATGGAATGGTTTCATGCCCTGATTCCAAATCTTGTGAGGAGTGAGTTTTCCACAACTATAACCCAAAAAAGGAAATGAAAATGTATAAAATTAAAAGAAAAGTTTGTGACTCTTTCACAAACTTTGAGAATATTAGCTTCATGTTCAATATAACTGCACCTCAAAAAAGATCAGAGTGGGGAAAAAAGAGACAATAAGTCGTGCTTCCATTCAATTGTCAGGCGAATTTTAGGCAAACTTTTGAAATGACGCATTAAAAGAAATGGCATGTTAGGAGTGTTTTCCATCAACTACATCAGCTACATCGTAGTCTGCTCAGAAGTTGCCGCTCTAGCTACACAAGACTGTAATCCGCCAGTGTACAGAGTTGAAGAAGAAGTAGAGGTCGCAAATCGGAAATAAATCTAACCATCTACGAGAGAAAGATGGAGAGAGGTCTTCAGGAATTTGTTTTAATTGTTCTTTCATGTCAGGTAGTATCGGCCATGTTTCATGTCGTCCGGAGACGAAGACAAGCATTCACATGTTCACATGGAAATATCCAGGAAGACGGCTGATCAGTCATTTGAGTTAAATGTTACGTCAGTCACTACGTCAGAATTTATTCGGCAGAGGCGTTTTCATAATCCATGTAGCGCATCAACTCTTTTTCGACAAATGTAAAAACCACCTCTAGCGAGCGTAAAAAATGTTTTCTTGCAATTGAGTAAGTTTTATCAAATTGTGCAGTTTCCATACAGCTTTTCTAATGCGATACTTCAAAATGTGCATAAAAATACGTAAATGGAAACACGGCTAATAACTTTTAAACTAATAATCTAAACAGAGTGAGCTTTGCCATGCCCGTAAGGACGGTCTGTAAATGTGAGATATGCTCACTTTTCTATGCCTTCTCACTCAGCACAGATTTAGTAGCTTACTTAGTTTATATTTCCCTGAGCATTTTTTTTTAAGATAATCAAACTTGCTTTAATTGAAACCTCTTCATGAAGCTCTCATTATGGCACCAGCCCTTCAGAGAGACTCGCTACAACTTGGCGTCTCTCAACAGCTGCAGGCTCGTCCCAGTTTGTCCCAGTCTGCCTGAAGGGAATACTGACAACTGCTCTGCTTCGTTAGGGGAAGTTGGCGTTGTCATGGTAACATTATACATCAGGTCCAATGAATGGCTGACTAAATCTCTCAAGAGTCAGTTTTTTTTCTCCATCTTCTCCTCTGTCATCTCTATTTTTCCTCCCTCTTTCTCTCTCCATCTTTCTACCTCGTTCTCTCCGTCTGCCTTTCACAGATTAAAAAAAAAAAGAACAATTAATTGAAGTTCCTCTTCGCCTCGTCATTCCCGCTCATCACAACAGTGATCACATCACTAATATCTAATCATGACCTCCAAATGTTTCATCCCGGTGCCTCTTTAATTGTTTGCCTGCACCAACAAAAACTTTCTTTGAAAGTTATCAAAGACTTCTGAAGTAGCGCTGAGAGGCGCTGAGGAGCAGAGACTGTCTTTTCCCAGATCGTTTTTTAACATTACGTCAGTGACCTTTCTGTTTTATCAGGTAGCTTACAGGATAAATTGTCAGGAGATACATTGGAGACAGGATGACATTCAACAACAGTCCAGGTGTTGGATTTCCTGTGGTTCTGCGACAAAGTCACAGCCAGAGACACAACATTTGGATACAAAACATACACTAAGCACAGAATAAATATCAAACGCCTTAGTAGTCTTGCAGTAAATGCCTCTTTGTTGGGGAGACTGAAGTTGGGTTTTCATTGAGATTGTCAGAGGCATCGATTCAAATCACTGGTCATTTTTGAGGCGGCAGTTTTGTTCAGAAAAAATCCAATCATGCATCTTTCAGTCAGTGTTGAAGAGGTTCTATTTGTGAATGCTGTCACATTAAAAGCAGAGATATCTCGTGTATTACCGCCAAACAATAACTTTGACATCTGGCGCTCCTCACAGTTTGAAAACCTCTGATAGCTACGAGAGGCTGAGTGGGAAAAACTGTTCACATCAGAGCTGTTGTAATTTTGAGGTGGCGATATTGCAAATTGGCAAAAAAGAGCTTTCACGAATGTCAACAAATCTATGGCAAAATGATGGCAAAGGCAAGGCATGGAGTCATTTATCAGCTGTCAGCAATATGCTGACAGTTGTAGCCAGCAAAATCAACTGTTACCCACTAACAGTTGAGTTGTTGTTCATGTTGCTTTCCAAATGCGATTTCGATGCAAAAACAAATGTTTATCTGCAACTCCAAATGAGCTATTATCCATCCGTTATCTATACTTGCTGATCTTGTGGGTCGCGGGGGCTGTTAAAGTTGAGATGAAATGAAAAATCCCCTTTTTAACCCCTTTTTAGATCACATCTCCGGTCATATTGTGCAAAAAAAAATGCAAAAAATCAATTTCTTTGCATTTTTATATCAAAATCCAATAATCTTTTCTTCCTGTAAAACAAAATATGACGTAAGCTAGTATCAACCATTTCAACCAATAATATCATGACTTCCATCCATCAATCAATCTGCAACTTTTATCGACAAGGGAGGTGTGTGTGGTGACACAGTACTCTGTAGCTCTGTATCGTACTACATTCTAAGCCCGCTCTCTTTTAAGCGATCCAATCAAATGCGAAGGATTTGAATTAAATACTACTTGTAACTGTTCAAATTTTCCATTTCACTGGGGAATACGTCACGGTAGAGAAGCTAAAGATGCGCTAACTTCCATTCTACTGGGACTTTAAGTGCTATTATTTGTTAGTTTATAGGGACAACAATCCACATTGATCAACATCATTGTAAATGTGATGTTATAATGACGGCTAACAGTTTATGTTTATCAGAGAACAAGTTGATGATTTTAATTGCACTTTCTCTTGTGCGCTCTTGAATTGTTGTGTATTCACAGTACTGTATATGTACCATTGGTCTGTACTATTGGGACGTTCTTTAGGTTACTCTTCTTTGTAGGTATGAGTTGCATTGTGCACCATTATCGTAACCATATTTAAAGTGCTTCAATTTAGGAATACAGCAGTAGCAGGAAGAAAGTAGCGAGGCACATTCACTGTGGGTGGGTGATCCTGTTTGATAACAGTGGTAGAATAAAAATAGAATGTCTTCAGGGTGAAAGATGTGTCTGTATTAAGCACATATGTGCCGGTTCTGTTTGAAAATCTAGTGTGGAAAGGAAATAAGTGCCATTTTCTCTTCTTCACTTGAACAAGGTACTCCAGCTGCTGCAGTGTAGCCGCTGAACAAACCCATGTGTAACTGTGCGAATGGGAGGCGCCATAGTGCTGAGAAAAAAAGCTCTAAAACGAGCATTCCCATCATTGGATGAATAAAGGTAGCGGAAAAACATGGAAACTGAAGTGTTTTTCAGCTAGATAATGCTGTATTCATGCTCTGGATATGCATCAGTGGTTTTCATCTTCAAAGGACTGGAGGTGTTTTTCTCCATGCTTCTGGGCCTCTTTTTGTCCCTCCTCCCCATCTGCTGGAGAAAATTACCTCGTATTAAACATCTTGTGAAAATGACTACAGCTAGCAAGTGATTAAAAATTGAAGCCATTTAAAGGGATTTCATTAATTCCCTAATAATGCATAAAGTGTCTTTAAAGTGAATGTGATTCATGAAAAATACTTTCAAAATGTGTTTGCTTGAAATTTAATAGTTGTTTTACATTTTGTATTTTATATTCAGATTCAGATGTATTAACTCATGACCATATTGGCTTGAGTTGGCTTCATTTCTCAGACCTGGATGTTGTCTGTCTGTTTGTTCATACATTTTGGGCAGCATCCTTTCGTTTGCGCAGACTTCTAGATGTATTTTACATGACACGGACCCTCGCAGCGAATAGGTGGATGCTGGCAGTTTACATTTGCCATAAATTCCTTCAAGGAAAGTTATTATTTCCAACCCCCAATCTCAGCTGTGCAAAGCTTGGTGTATGCTTGCAGGGAGAGACTAGAGGCCAAATATCGACTATGTATATACTCAGCATCCTCATAATAATCCATTGCACATGAGTTGGCTGACTGGAATACGATGTCACAATTTGTTACAGTACTAATATTTGTTTTTTTCTAATCTCTAACTTTAGCTTGCTTTGTTGTAAGATATTTTATTAGTATTACTACAGAGCAAACCTCCATGATGAGAACATTTCTTACCCTTTTTAATTGTCTTATTGTTAAGTTTAACTTTGGCTCGTAAGGTGGTTTGAAGGACTTTCATTTAAACTCCAGAAGTTTCATATTGATTGAGATAATCTAACAACACTGGCGTTTCCAGAGGACAGCAGTGATGGTATTTTAGTGCAGCTTGTCACCGTCTGACTTACGGCCGCGCTGTTTTAGGGTTGTTGTACTTCATTTTGTCCTTTCCTACTTTGATTTGAAGGCGCCGCTGCACACAGTAAAATGGAAGGGCACTGTCTCAGGTCACACATATTCACACACGTATACTCACACAGGCATATAAATCAAGCAGACGCAACCTCATGGGAGCCCACATATGCCTTTATACACACTCAGACACACACTGATGGCTTTCTTGGAGATTCACTGCGGCTGTAAACTGATCTTGTAAAAGAGTGGTGGGGGCGTCCCACTTCAGCTCTAGAGGGTTCATTAACTGACACACACACACAGACACAGATGCACGAACAGACATAAAGTGACCCCTGCAAGGAATTCATTCATTTTTATGCCCCTCTCACCTCACGGCTGTTTATTTGTTTTCCGAACCATTAGCTTAGCAGCTTTTCAGGACTCTATCCTTTTTTAGGGTCTCTCTCAGCTTTACTCACTGTACAGACTCGGTCCCATGAAGAAGAGATGGCCCAATAGAAATGGCTATAAAAATAAGAAGATAGTGTAGCCAGAATTGATGTACAGTAACACAATAGTGTCACAGCAATTTTACTCTTTAATCTCTTCCTCTCTAACCATAGTTTTAAACTCAAATTTAAAATGAGACCCAAAAGAGAAGTCCTGTAGCTCCTGAACCATCTGACTGTAACGGCCAAACAAGCTCTTGAAATGATTAGCTTCTCCATAGGGCTGTCCTCAACCAAGGAAATTCTTAGTCGACTAACACTCATACGATTTTGTCGGCTAATCGATTAGTTAATGACGGATCTGTAAAACTGAGTTTCTCCACAAAGAATCACACAAAAGCACCATTTTAAATCTTGTGTTTACCAGAGATGTGCTCATAAGTTTTTAAATATGAGCAAAAACAATGAATTTAGTATGACATCATTATATAGACTAACTTTCTTTCAGCACCCCCAACTCTAACTGACTTCCAGCTTCCCTGCCGATCACTCAGTCACGTCAATACAGTGTATTTTAAAGACTTATGTCAAAATGAAGATGTGTCCTAAAAGCAGAACCAGTATTATACAGTGTATTTTATTAAAAACTTTGGACAATATTGCAAAGAATATAAAGTTCATGAGTTTAGCAGCATAACATGTGACTGCGTTTGCTGTGAAGAACTGCTGCTGCTGTTCAGCACCATCAGAGTTCATGAGGTTAAAGAGATGTGTAATTTCTGCCTCATACTCTCGTTCAGCCGCATGTATAATAACCACCAAACAGAATAATCACACTAACTGTTGCTCTTTACCTCCCTCGCTTCTATTCCTATCTCCTACATCCCACCAGTCCGTGCTCCTATGTCCATTTCTGTTCTCTCTTTCTTCCCTTTAATTTTGTAACATCAAACAGGGCGAGATGCAAAACAGTGATTTGTATCATTTTAATGTGCTTTATTGCACTCCGTTGTGCATTTAGAGGCAGAAGAAAGAGAGTAACAGAGGCTTAAGAAGGGAACGAGGAAATTATCTTTAAAGCTCCTATGTGTATGTTTATGTGATTAGACTGTCGCAACTTTCAAATTATCCTGATGGCAGAGAGACTTGAAAAGACTCAGTAGAGACGGATAACAGAGTACGAAGGTGTCTAACATTGGATTTTTTTAGAATAAGCATTAGTGAGAGTAGTTTGTCACGTGTTGTGTAGTGACGGAAGTCTAACTTCAGAGGTAGTTACATGGAATATAAAGTGAGAAAGACCACTTGTCTCCAACAAACACAGGACTTTCAAGCGGGAGACCGGTGTTGTGTTTTGCGAGTTACGTTAGTGACGTTTGTCACGTGTTTTGTAGTGACGGTTCTCACGTGACGTTTTCGGTACTGGCATAACGTTGTTTCCATGTCTTTTACTTAGTTTATTTACTTATTTTAAGCCCAACCGAGACCTTTTCCCTTAACCTAACTAAGTGGTTTTCTTGCCTGAGTCTAAGTCAGTGGGTTTGTTGCCCTCTGCTGGTACTGCATGTTAATAGAGTTGTATGTGTATTATTCATGTCTCTGCTAGGCAAAACATGACACTGACACGCCGTCCTCTGGTGAACAGGCGGTCTACACGCATTGGCGTGTTATTCATTTGAATTATTACAGACAGTACACATAAAATGACATCATTATGATGATAATGTGCCACATTTAGCCAACTGGCTAATTATCATCTGCAGTCCCTGGACAGGTAAATAATACAATATAACGTGATGATAATAATACATTTTTATAAAAAGCACATTAGGCATAATCAAGCATTAATGAAAAACATGTTTTTAAAACAAGCTAATAAAACATTAAAAAAAAAAAATTTCCGACAATATGCGCTTGTAGCAACGAAATCATGATTAACTTTTTTCTTGATTATGTATAGCTACTCAGAGCACTTGGTTAAGGTCAGGGAAGGATCATCATCTTGGTTAAGTATTGAAAAAGTCCAAACTGACTTGAAGCAAGAGACACAAAATGCAAAACCACATTTGGCGAACCTTCCCCAAAGTGCTTTTGTTTTCTAAACCGAACCACAAGCAGCAATCGGGATGTGAACCATGATATCTGCCTGAAGTCTTGAACATTGCATATTTGTATGTGATTGTTACATTTTGTGGTTGTCTGAGCAGGTGCTGTATGCTCTGTCGACCTTGGTCCTCTGGGTTTACAGTCTCCTCCTGTATATTCATGTCAGCATATTCATAACTCGCAGTGAACCATCTGTGAACTCGGCCCGTGCCAGGACTACTTTCTGCACCGGTGATACGAGCCAAGTTTGACCCACACTGCGTCATTTTGCAAAGATATGTGCATGTATGGAAGGGTGGGAGCTGTGTGTGACAGGTTTATTGAGAAGATGAGACGAATCTTGATACTTTATAAAAACTGATGTTTTTTTCACCAGAAGAAGAAAAAGCTCATATAAAGTAAAAAAGAGCATATATGATTAGTCATCCGTCACTGGGTGAATAAAGGTTAAAAGAAAAATCTCTGTAGAGATGAAAACGCTATGGCCAGTGAAGAATGCAGGGATTCAATAAATCAGCAATGTGTTCCCATCACCGAGAAATAAAAGCAAAGCAGAACTGACAGTCAAGCCGTGACAGCTTTGAGAAAATATGATGGAGAGTGAGGACGCATGGGTGCAGTGGTAGTTAAACCCACTTACACTCAATTTAACCAGCGTTTCCAGCTGACCTTAATCATTCAAATGAATGAAAGCACTCGTTTTCCTCATCAGAGCAAATTTAAGGTCAGTTCTTTTCCAGCGGAGCTACATGGTTCTGTTTGAATGAGCATTGGGCTGATCGGTGACAGAATCATTTTGAAGCATCTTGTTTTCCTACAAAGTGAATGATGACAGCAAAAACTGCTGCGGCGCTACCTTGACGGTTAGGCACCGACTGGATTAATATGAATTCAGCTATTCTGGAATTGCTTTTGTTGCAAAACCTTCACATTTGTGGTGCAATATTTACACTGATTTTCATCAAGCTGGCGTCAATTCAGCATTATAATCTTGTCTCTGTGTCTCAGACTCAAACTCATCTAAACTTTCTCTGTAAGACTTCCTCGTGTGGTTGACTTAAGCCCCGAATTTTCACATTTAATAAACGTCAAATTTTTTGGTGTTTGCCAGGTTTCTGCCATTTGCAATCAGCTAAGTAATTGCAGTGCATCCGTGTATTTTTATCTTATTGATGGAGGAAGTTGGATGGAACGGTTTGGTTTGTTGGGGTCTTGTCGAGGTCGAGTCTTTCAGTGACTGAAAGCACTCTATTACATCAGAAACAGTATTGATTACAGCTCTGAAAGCCAACGCAATTGATTTTGACATATTTGAATCACTAAAAATTGATGAGAACCGGAGGTGTGTCGCTGAGGGTTTTTTCATTGACATGCTGCGTACAGACTTCTTTACACAGCTGAGAAATACTGTAAAATCCCTGTATTAATGTAAAGAAAAGTATTTGAAAGCTCTACATGCTGCAGAGCTACAGAATGATACAGAGTGAAGAATACAAGAATATATATTTTTAATGTAGACACACTGAGCCGCTGCGGTTTGAAGCTAAGAACAAAGGCCTTGAAAATAAGTCATTCTTTCAACGGGTGCCCTTACGACCAATCCCCACTGAAAGCGTTTTAGAAGTGTTTTTGACGTCCTTCACTCACGCTTCTCACAGAACAGATACGCTTCCATTTTATTAAAGGTAGAGATGGAAGAGAGATGTTACAGTGAGGATTCCCGGTTAGTGTTAGGTTTTCATAATTCTAATTATTGATGATCAATCAGTTGGGTTGTTTTTCTCAGTTGCATTTGTTGTAGTATTATATTTGAAGTATTGAGAAGCTGAAAATCCAGTGTAAGTGAATCAAATCAAACTTAATGACGGGCTGAATATGAGATTTGATGATGCATACAACTGAATTATTGTTGGATTTTTCTTCTTGCACAGCTAGAAGACAGGAGGAGAGAACGAGTGTTTGGTTTATGATGTTCTTGGCAGAGAGGAGAATCCAGGCTTCTTTTCAGTGTCCACTTCATTGCAGGGAGGCAAGGAGACGTTGACAGAAAATATTATAATATTTATTGCCTTCTGCCCAGTTCAAGGCAGGAAGTGAAGAGGTAAAGAGAGAGAAGAGACAAAGCAGGAGGTGATGAGACTTTGGAGGCCAAATGCTGTTGCGTTCGATTCTCTTCAGGATGAGGAGACCAGAGGAGGAGGTGAGGTGAGAAAGCAGTGTTTCTTTTTAAGAATAAAAAGGAAACTAGGGGCAAAGCACAAGGGTGAAGGGGAGAGTGAGGGAGAGCAAAAAGACAAGGTGCCAGGGGTGATGCAGAGTTGAGGGGCGGGGGGGATTCCCAGACTACCGGCATGGCCTCTTGTCCCACAATCCATCAGGTTGTCCGAGGCTGCATGGCCACACGCCATGTTGACAAATCTGCCTGTCAGCTGAACACAGCCCGGCATGACAGCTTGGCATTTTAACTTTCAAAGTTAGACACTCAGAAGAAGACATGAAATTCACAGCTGCGTACAAATTCACACAGTCAGGAAGAACAGATGATTCACTTATATTTACAGGTGGCAGGCAAAAAAAAAAAACAGTTTTGTTTTATACTAGGGATGCTAATTTTGAAAAAAAAAGGTAACCGATAACCGACCCTCATTAACCAATTATTAACCGTTAACCGACAAGATTAGTGCGTCGCATGCAGCGGTGGCCAGCTGCAGTGTATGAAGACAACTGATTCCCCAGTTCAACCGTCCGGGAGCATTACTGTAGCAGCCACGGCGCTGCGTGTGTTGTCGAGGACACATGCCGTCACCTCCCAGTAACTTCACCGCATCATTAAGTTTACTTTAGCAGGTTGTCAAATGTGTGTCTGCCCGACAAAACCGCGTGTGTGTTTGTGCTACTTTCACAGCTGAAGCGTTGCTGGAGGCTTCGTGCTCTACGTTGTAACACACTGTAGTGATCAAAACTTGTTTGTGAGAACGCACACAATTTGACGTCTTTATACTATCATCTCTTTTCCAGTCGATTTCTTCCTCATCGTTACAGTATCATGGAGTCATAATCAGTTGCTTTACTGAAAGGAGCAGCAGGATTCATTATAACCTTTACACTCAGAGAACCCACTGATGAGCAAGTCTTTTATTAGTGTGTGGAGTTAACATCATAAAAATGAAAAAAAGTTAAAATGAAGACAAAGGGCATCCAGAGAGACAGATGTTTATTGTAGAGACAGACAGATGTTTTTTGGCTGATATGTAGGACTTTTATTGATATCAGATATGAGGGTGAAGATCACATCTCTCCCTCTTTCTGCTCTTTCTCTACTTCACGATATAATAAGTGAGTCATTTGTTGCTTGGCGACAAGTTGAATTATTATGCCTTAGAGGTAGAGTCTGCTCTAAAGGCAGTTAAGTAATTAGTGAGATTCTGATCAAAACTCGCTAGAAGTGTTTTGACATCTGTATCGCAGTGCGAATGATAAAATGGAGAATCAGTTGACAATATGAGGGGAAAAAAATCCATTTCATTGTGACTTACTGAGTGTTACATTGTGTTTTCAAAGGAATATAATTCTACTTCTTATTTCAGTGTAATGATTCTGTGTAGAAAGAGAACAAAGCCTGTCTCTCTGATTCTTTTTCACATTTTTTGTCTCATTTTTCTCTGTCCCTCTGTCTATTGTTCTGAGTTCTCTGCTTCACTCCTGTTCCTTTCTCCTCCTTGTCTCTCTACTTTGACATTTTATTAGCTGACACAGTATCTAAAAATGCAGACTTTTAGCAGAATACAATCAGTTCAAATAGAAGAATCCATTCTAATCTGTGATGATTGGACGTTTCCTCCCCTGTGCAACAGCAGCACAGAACATCACGTCAGACTGTTTGTTTCAGATGACAAACTCATAAAGTGTTTGAATAAATTGGATTTTTAGTTGAGAACAAACACTACTTCCTGAAAATGAGTCATCATCATGACATTGTGATGTTTGCTAATCTTTATTTTCACATTTTCTGAATTCGTAACACAACTAACAAAGATGACACAGACCAAACTATGGCTTAATTATCACTTCAGGCACATAAGTACCTGTATGAATGATGCTGATAATTGGTCTAATTAACCTCTTAAACCACGCAGAGCCATCAGTGGATCCATCATTATAAATGCATGCCGAGAGTGATTTAAACCCACAGAACATAAATTCTAGTCAAGATTTCAAACATATAAAAGGGATATAAAATGATGCACAAATGCTTCTAATATTTCACTTTATTATTGCAGAGCACATTTGAAAACTCATTATTTTACCTGGATGTAAAATACACAATCTCTTCTCTTTGTGCCTACCATCTCAATTTCGATATTCAGTTTCTGAGTAACATGTAATGATTGTATTCATCACTCAAACTGAAGAAGATGCTCTTCTTATCTTTGTTTGCTCTTGATCAGATTTCTTATAACAGAGCAAATTCATTCTGTTATTAGATGTCTCTCTTCAAGAGTGTTTCATTTCAAATAAAAAGGGTTTGCTCACTACTTAACCTTCATTTACTCAGATGCACTCATCTTGTTTCTCAGCATTTCATTTGGGATTTGATTTACAAAATCAACAATTGCAAATCTAGGCGTGTTCACATCATCATCAGATTCAGAGTCAATGAAGGGAAAAGACAAACATTCACATTCCTCTCCTGGTGATTACAATAAAGGGAGTTCAAAACTGTAAAAACTGATAAAGGTTGCACAATCCTCTGAATGTTGTATTTTGATAATAAAAAGCATTTAGAAGTAGTTCTTTTTGAAGACTAGCCAAATCGCGATGTTACTGGATTTGTTTTTTGTTCAAAAGTTCTGACAGTTCGTCCCATCTGCTACACTTTAAAAAAAGGCAACTTTAGGAATGTAGTATGAAATATAAAAAAATAAAGTTTTTATTGAAATGTTATGTATCAAAAAATGGTGAAGGTTGGATCAAATGTGTGTTTTGCAAGACATTCAAGGCAGACATAGGCATGGCAAGTATTTATTTAAACAGATATGATTTGAATGTTGTGTTGGACCAAAGAATTTAGGTAAACAGTAATTTTTTTGCCATCCCCACATTTACATCTTTCTTCTTCAGACGGCTGGTGAGCCGGCCATTGTACGCTGCCAGCGCTAACTTTCCAAAAGAGACAATTTAAGCATGTTTCTAGCAGGGAGCCTTTGGCGTCCTTTATTTCACCACAGTAGTCGCAGATTTTTAACTTGCTTTATAATCTGTCTCAGTCAACAGCATGTATTCTTAATTTTTTGTCAAGTTACGTTGTCGCTGTGTGGTAATGAAGTTGAGTTCAGGGACGTGAGAATCCTTGTTGGTGTTGCATTCAGGTGCTTGTAGTAAAGCATTCATTAGTCATGTATAGGACCCGTCATCACAGGTGCAAAACATGGCAGAGAATCCATCAACATCAGCAGCCCAAAGGGAGAGATATCAGATTATGATATGAACAATATCTGCTCAACTGAATTTATATCCTTCCTTAAAAACGATTTGAAATACTTAGCTAATCAGAAACACAAACACATATTGTTTCTCTGTGACACTGTTGCACTATTACCCTCTAACACCAGCACCACGCTGCTAACGTTCTCACAGCAGACGCCGCGCCGAGGGCTCAGCAGCCTGGTTTGTTATTCTTGTTCTTCATTAGTCATGCAGGTTGTGGTGCGAAGCAGGGCAGTTTAGGTCATGTTGCCCCCAGGAGAGTCCCATCATGCTCCTGTGACCTCACACACCACATTGACTTCGCAATGACGACTGTGAACAAAGCTGCTGCATCTGCTGCAGCCTGTTTAACCCTCTGCTCAGGCATCGTCCTTAGTACATCCAAGAAAATTGTATAACATGCAGTGTATGTGTGTGTGTGAAAGCAAATGGTACACTGGTACTTGGTATTGGCCGATACCCAAAGCCCAGGTATCACTATCGGTATTGTGACTGGAAAAGGTGGATTGGTGCATCCCTGGTGAAAAGTGTGAATGCACGCAGCACCAGTTTAGGGGTGAGGTGCAGGCTCGATGGAGCCTTCAGGCAGTCTGAAGGACCTACTGTCATGGGTCGTGTCCTTTGGTGGATCAGGCCCTTGAACTTAGACCCAGCTAGAGTGAAACACCTCATGGTTTATGCCATTGTTGACATACTCAGGCTACTCTCCCAAAAGCCTCATTGAACCCCACGGTTCTTTCCTGACTGTTCTCTACTTCTTGTCATTCTCCTAATCCGTCTGATCGCCCAGCTGCTACATATAGCAGTCGATTTACTCTTTTATTTTTCCTCTGAAGACACTTACTGATTTCTGTCTCCTTCCTCTGGCTCATCTTTGGCACTGAGAAAGAAGTAATGAGAGAAGGAAACTGACCTGCTTTCACTGATCTGTGCGTGAAGGTCAGATAGTGTCAGAGCTGGATAATAACAAGAGAAGAAGAAAATGGAGCTTAAGTGGCTGCTGCTGCTGCTACAATGTGTGTTTGTGTGTGACCTATATGAGAATGTGTGGTTTATATATTTGTTTGCAGTTATGAATGACTGAAGGGGCATTTGTCTGTTTGAATCCATGTTGTTTATGTGAATAAATGTGGTTACATCACCCATAACTCTCTGGGGGAGATGGGGAGCAGCCAAGTTATATGGGGTACTTTGAGGAAACAAGCATTTTGACATGGTAGTTTGCTCTTGAAATATTTAGTTAGTTACATTTAGATGATGGTCTTGACATTCACAAAATTAATTGGATGCACTGTCCTTGCTTTCTTGGCCCAAAACTCGGCAATAAGATGTGTGCAACCCAGCTTGGATGGAATATGCAATCACAATACTGCAGATTCCGTCACGAGTCACAACAGGACTGGGAGTCCCTGAGAGGCTAATAAATGCATTTTTCAAACCCCTATCTATTTGTATCACAACCAAGAAACACTGAAGGGTACCTTTTGAGAAAAACACCTGTAATACATAACTTGCTTGGAGTTGCATACCGATTTATAGAATAGATCAAACTAAACTGCTCATAGTGTGAATGCAGAAGTGGCCGTTGTTAGTTATTTGCTCTACATGTTGATCTTCTTTTATGTTCAAGCTTGTGTGTGTGTGCGTTTGCACATAGTTCGGCGTGTCCCTTGTCAGGAGGGGAGAGTGTTTAACAAATGACTGCCAGCTCGGGGACACAGGGGCCAGGGACCTCTGCTAGGGAGTCGGCCAACAATAAATCTCAAAAATCAATATGACAGGGCCCGGGGTAATCAGTATCAATGATTTTAAACTGGAATAAGTCCCTCGGGGAGAAGAATGATAAAATCCTCTGAGCTCGGAGTCTGAAAAACATCCCGAGGATGAGGGATGGAGACGAGGAAGAAAAAGAGATGGAGGGAAAAAAAGAAAGGGAGAGATTATTGATGCTTTTTACCCAGAAACCCCTGCAGCAGGGTTAGGATCTCTGTTGTGCTTTCTCTGTCTGTCACTTGTGCTCTTTCCTTCTTTCTTCCTCTTACCTTCCATCGCTCATTCCTCAGCTGTCTCTTCTAGTCTTTCTCACTCTCTCCCATGTTTACACTCTTACTCCACTCTTTTCCTAGTTTCAAACTTGCTGCTTTTTCCCTTTCACATGGTCTAAGTCATGTTCTCAGTCATGTTCTCAGTCATGCTCTTGCCACTCTTTTTCCCTTTTGCCTTTTCTTTTTCTTTTTCACACTTTCTCTGCCTTTAGCGTGTCTCTCTCTGTCATTTGTGATACCCTGACTCTCTCTCTACCCTCTATTTTTAGTTTGTTCCACCTTACGACTCAGGATTTATTTTTGATACCAACCTCCCGCCTTCCTTTTCTACCCTCTATTTCTGTTATTATCTGCTCATCAAACTAGGGCTGCAACTCACGATTATTTTCATTGTCACTTAATCTGTCAATTATTTTCTCAATTAGTCGATTAGTTGTTTGGTCTATAAAATGTCAGAAAATGGTGAAAAAAGGCAATCAGTGTTTCCCAAAGCCCAAGATGTCTTGTTTTGTCCACAACTCAAAGATATTCAGTTTACAGTCATAGAGGAGTAAAGAAACCAGAAAATATTCACATTAAAGAAGCAGGAATCAGAAAATCACTCAAACCGATTAATCAATAATTAACATAGTTGGTGATTAATTTAATAGTTGACAACTAATCGATTAATCGCTGCAGATCTACATCAATCAACTCAGAATCTACAGATTAAATTTTACTAAAATGTCTCACTCTCAAATTACAAATCCACTGATCCATACAAAAATATCTGCAGACATGTGCTTATCGACAGCTGTTTCCCCGGTTGGAAAACAATCGTGCCAATCAGAGCTTTGTAGGCAAGATTAAGATTTACTGGTGAAGTCATCTCCTTGTACCAGAGCCAGAAAAATGGCAACAAGCGTGGGTAAGATGCAGCTGTAGAGATTGTTCTAAATCGACTTACAGTAGGAGTAGTGTGACACCAGCCTTTGCTTGGACCACTTCTGGAGATGTTTACTATTCATTTGTTCTGTATATTCTATTCTTCATATGAGACTCATTGTTGGCAGGAAGCGTCGGCTGATTTGGGTTTCATGTGAAGTACCGGCAGGTCTCTGGAACAGCGGCCTGTGCCCTTTGCTGAAGACAGTATTTAATCACTTTTTCCCCGCTCCTTGGCACTAGTCAGAATATGGTGAATGCTACCCTGTCATGCTTGAAACATCTGGGACTCTCTGTGGGTAAATGTCAACAAATAACATTCTGTCAGCGTTTTAAAAATGTATCTGCCCCGGAGTTTCTCTTTGCAGAGCCTCCTCCTCCCCTTCCAGCTCGGCTGCCGCTGCCCTGGGTTCCCCCCTGGATGTATTTTAAACCCAGATAACACCCTAATACCCTGACGCTCGCTGCAGCAGGAGCTCCACAGGCATTCATTTCAAATATATTTTGCCGCTTTTTTTTCTCCAGCAGATAAATGTTGGCATCCGTAATAACTCACATTCAAAGGAATGCAAACCCCTGAACGCAGAGCAGACAGGCCTCATTTTGGCTTCAGTGATACAAGAAGGCGAAGCGAGTCTGGCAAGCCCGAGAGTACCAGCTGCACAGCATATTCACCATCAATGAATACGCTTGGTCGGTAAAACGTTAGGAGCACTCTATTTTTATAAGGCTTATAATGCTTCTGTAGTATGTAGTGACATCTTAACCTTAACTTTCGTTGATTTACTCACAAGGGCTCATATTCCTCTTGGTTCATTAGGTCAACTGGTTAATGAATAAATTCTCGTTTTTTTGTCTCACAGACAAAAATAGATCTTGCACCCTCAACATGAAAGAGCTTCTTTTTGGTTGAGGATTCCAATTCAGCTCATGACCTTTACTGAATGTCATCCCTTTTCCCTGACATTGTTTGCTATTATAGAATATTAAATCTGGTACATAAAAAGATAGAGTAAGATACATCCCTCAAAACTGAATTTTATAATGTGAGACACAGAAGTAATTCCAAAAATGTAATACATCCGCAAGGCGATAATTCTGGTTATCTCTTCAGTTGCCAGCATATTTCCTGTACACACTTTAGGATTGGGTCTCCTCACCTGCAGATAACCAGTACCTTGCTTGAGTACTTGCTGACCTCCTGTTAATGTCCTGCGTTGAACCTCCGAGCTTCAGAATATTCCTTCTCTTTCATAGGGAACAGATGCTGTCTGATATGAAAATGTCACGCTAGATCAGAAGAGAACAACAGTACATCTTAAAGGTCACTGGGGGAGGAAGAGGGTTGTCTCATCCACCCACACGCTGCACACTGTAACTTTCCCACAATGCTATGCAGGGATTGGGACTGTTGAATGGTGAGGAAAACGAGACGGAGGAGAGCTGCTGCTTTTTTTGAGATAATCTCTTCAGCGGGAGAAACGGAGAAGCTTCTCCATTTCTTTTCTTTTTTTTGCTCTGCTCGCTCCACTCATGTCTCTTTCTAGCTTCAGCTCCTCTGCTCATCATTTCATTCCCCAGCCTTCCCTCATTATATTTCTAGCCCTCAACTCATCAGTTCGTCATGTCCTCCGTCATATCTCAGTTTTTACATTCCTTCCCCTTCTCTCGGTCTGTCTTCCTCTGTCTGTCGCTGTCTATTCAGAGCAGATTAGCAGCCATCAAACTGCCAGCCGACGCCGACTCGTGAGTCTGTGTTTGTGTGCGAGAAGCTCGGAGAGCATCAAGGTTAATCTTTTGTCAAATCTTTGTGTTTAACCTTTGCTGTTAGCAGACATGACTCACTGTTTTGCCCTTCTCTCTATGCTACTGTTGTAAACACACACACTCACCTTACAGTATATGTGCACAAACACACGTATACACAGGATCAATGCCAGCACTGATAGAGGTTAAACTGACAGGCAACAATGATGAATTACCCACCTCTCTGCTACGTTTAACCTCCTCTACGCCACACTGTAACATACATGTCTGTGCTTTCTGCTTCAACAACATACTGCAAGTCTTGATACAATACCGTTCCAGTCTATTTCATACAGTACAGTACAGTATATCCACATGTATTACCGGAAATTAAGTGTAATCATTACTGCTTGTCTGCTGACCTGTGGTTGCCCTTGTGCTCCATTTCCAGGGAGAGGGTAATAAGATTGATTTAGAAAGCGGCGGGGACAAGAATTAGCAGAGTGTCCCCAAAAAACATGTTACTCAAATCAGATTTGCACAATGTTTTTGCATTACTAATGTTTGGACGCAAGTACAATATTATCAGCGTACATATTGTAGGCTATATATTGAGTCAGAAATGAAATCAGTCATGAGGATTTTGAAATTCAACATGCTACAAAGGTTGAGGATGTAGTAGCCAAGTGGTAACCAAAGAGAGCATTGTGATAGACACCTAGATGGGTATCAGGGTCATCTGTCTGGGTCAAAACTGGACTGAATTTGGTTGAAAAGTGCTTGAAAAGTCCTTTTAGCTGTCTAGCTTCCATACTAGCATTTCAATGACTATATTTCCATTATGTAGTTAGTGCATGTGTCACATTGATACTATTTAAATGCTGTTGAAGCATTGACCTTGACCTCTAAAAATAATGTCACTTTTTACCCAACTTTAGGCCTGTTTTTTTAACCTTCACCAAATCCGTGCATACTGGGTGAATAAGAGGGATATTCTGCAGAAATTGCTGTTTCTTTTTAACACTGTAACAATAATACAAGAGCTGTTTAAGATCTAATTGTCGATGATGCAAAGTGAACTATGGTTGTGTTTTAGTTGGATTACCCTGGCTGTTAAGTTGTTGTATGCTGCACAGTGTGTCTTTTGTTTGTAGAAAGCTGGTGAGAGGAAGATGCTCCATTTGGATGACACAGTGGTCTCTGTATTATATATAATATTTCCAATAGTGACCATACTCCACCATCAGATGTCAAAGAGGGCAAATCTACAGCATGTCAATTAGGTTGTATTGGTATTAAGTAGTCAGAGGATGTTTCTCTGTTGCGGCCTGACCTTTTGGTTTGTGATGAAGTGTATGCCTTATGCAGGCCAGAGGATAGCAATGCTGGTTGGTCCTAGGGATGTCACAAGAACCGATACGTTGGTACCAAGTCAGTGCCAAAATTCTGAAAATGTGACGGAACTCGTTTTTCTACAAGGGTTCTAAGTACCAGGGATCAGGGCTCGAGACTAACATTGTCCCGTCGTCCTGGGGACAAAAGAAAATTTCCCTGATAATGCTGCATTGTGTACAACAAATCTGTGTTGAACTTGGCAGGAGGAGAGCTAGTAACAGTAATTGCCGTGACATTTACTGAACACATTCATGCTGCCCAGATTACTTTATTCCACCCTCAGGACAACCTGTCAACTTTGTACACAAGACATTTTATAATCTAATAGACAGATTGCCACAACATTGTTCACTCTTTTCAGGACTGTGTAATGAATAAATATCAGAGCCTCTAGGGCAGTGGTTCTGGAGTGGAGGCATGACAGGTGGGGCGCGTGTGATCGGGGGAAAATATGGTGCGCAATTAATGTTGTGACGTCGGAATCTTTTTCACGGCAGAACAGTAAACAATTCGGCTCTTTATACACCCGTAGTAGCAATGGTGTTCATTCAGATAGGTAGTCTGCAGGTTTACAGAATGGACAGATATTTGACTGGGACAAAGAGAAAAACAGACGATGCTTCAGAGACGAACAAGGCAACGTGCTCATCTGACGGTAATCAAAAGACAACATGACGAAGTAGTTTGAAGCTTCATTCATAACGTTGACATTCTAATTATTATTAAACTAACAGAAACATTAGCCTACCTTCCACCTTCTCTTCTCTCCTCTCTCTCAAATACACACAGAACTCTCTCCCGCACGCACCTGTAACGGGGCGGTCCAGCTGGGCGTGAAAATAATTCTTCCTCCAAAGGGGGTAAATGACAGAGAAAGTTTGAGAACCACTGCTCTAGGGGCAGCTGAAGGGACTGTGGAGTTTTAGTCTTGTTTACGTAAAGAAAACCAACTTGTGCAGCTTAAAGTGTAGAGACTTATAACAAAACAAACCAGGGAATATTCTACATTTTGGTATTATAGTTTGGTATAGACAGCCCCAAGACGGTTTCACCTCAAGCAGAGAATAGACACGAGACCTTTTGCGGGGTGAATAAGTCAGATGGACTGTAGATCCCCCACCCATGCACATACACACAAACACACAATCTAGATATGTTGATATGATTTCTATTTATTTACATTTCCAGCTAAAGGTCAGGGAGAAACTGAATTGTCTCGCATGTCCTCTACACAGCACGCCCTCTGTCCATGCTACATGGTGTGTGTGTGTGTGTGTGTGTGTGTGTGTGTGTGAGAGAGAGAGAGAAACAGACTGATGAGGTGGAGTAAGACTTTGAACCCTGAAGGAGACGTAGAGGATGGAGAGAGATGGGTAAAATCGTTATTACTGTATGTGAATTCTGTATTTCCATAGACACATGCAGAGGAAGGCTCACCAGCACACTCACTCTAAGAACTCTCTCTCACTCACACACACACACACACATGCGGTGGTGTGGTCATAAACCCAGTCGAGCCTCCTCTCTGCGGAGCTGTAGCGCGGCGTTCAGCTTTGATACAGCTGGTAATAAGTCATCAGAGCTGTGAGAGCTGAAGGACCCAGGAAGGTTTATTATTCCTGTCTTCACACACAGGAGCCTCACTGACGGCTCAGGATTTACAAGATCACACACATGTACTATGTCCCCGTGGTGACTGTCCAGGGGACGTCATCAGAGTGTGGGGTTTACTTCTGTTCGGGACTTTAGTGTCCCACTGCGGGGATTTTATTTGCGGACATAATTTCACATAATGTATTTTTATGCAGTCATTAAAAAAGATAATAAAGGAAAAGGAAATAAGATCCAATGGAGTATCATACAGATAATGAAATCCCTTAAAGGGGAAATATCATGCTCACTTTCAGGTTCATACTTGTATTTTGGGTTTCTTACATGCTTTAATGTTCAAAGAACACATTACTGTCTGTCTGAATATACCTGTATTCACTAGTTCTCAAGCCGTGGGCGATATATTCTAATGAGCCTGCAAGTGACATATCTGAATGGCTTGTTGAATCACATGTTTTCTGATCTAGGCAGTAGGCTTGCCGCGGTAGTCGGTGCTACTGGTGTTACACGGCGAACGGGCATACATGACCGTCGTTTGGCTTTTTTTTTTTAGAAGTAAAACCCATTTAGTTAATTTTTGCATATCAGCACCGTGTTATCAATATATAGTCGGATGCAGACGCTGCAAACTGAAGGTGAAAGTGTCTGCTCCGTAAAGAACAGAGTAGCAGGAGTCAGATTTCATGCACACGGGATGAGAGATAGCTGAGAGACAAGACGAATGTGGAGGATTTGGTGTCAAAGCGAAAGCTAAGACTGTGACGGATTACAACAGCAAGCGTTATCATCAACAGCAGAGGTCTTCCAGGAGATCCAACCAACTGAAAACTCTCTTGGATCTTCAAAGAGAAGTCCAAAGATTTATCACTGCACTCCTAGAAGACTCATGATGGACAGTTTAAAAAAACACAAAGTATCAAAATCAAACCAGAGATATTGTCTTTTTTTTGTTCCATCCCATTCTTCTTCCTTGTCAACATCAGATTCAGATGTGTTATGTTATTAGCAACACATGTAGCCTCGAGCTGCTAGCCTCAAGCAGAGATGATGAGCGGAATACAAAGGTCTGGTAAACTCGCTACCTTCTAACTCCACAAAACTAGATTTTCTTTTTCTTTTTCATTTCAAACTTTATACAACTTTTTTTTCACATACTTATGGTTCCCGTTTGATTATACAATGGTAAATGGAAGAGTGAGATGTGAAACAACTTGGCAGCCGAAAAGAAAGCACGTTGTCTGTACCAGAAATGCCACATGTGCATTTAATCCATGTAGACCCAACTCTTTACTTAAAAATGAAGAGTTTGGCTTATGTCGTCCTTGAACCAATGATGATGAACCAAACAAGCAAAGTAACCTGACATCCCCTCTTATCAATACACACTTCTGTTTCTTTAAGTGAAACATTACACCTCCTCAGCTCCAGGGTCACAGTGAAATTTAAAAGATATAATAGTTAAAAAAGTTATAATGAAAAAGCAAGTCTAAACCTTGCCATTCATTCTGTTGGCACGGGCAATTTTTTTATCTGATTTGCTCAGGTTTGAGTATAACTCATTTTCAAAAGATACATTTGAACATTTATAAAAAAAAAATTCATTTTTTAGCAGGTTGTTAGCCTTTACACCCCTTACAGGAAATGAAGATAATTGTCTTTCCAGCTTTATAACACACTGTGACATGATACAATAAATACAGAACTCCAAAATAAACCCAAAAGCTAAAACAATTATATACAGGATGATAAACATCAAAAAATTAAAAAAATACTGGCATTTCTATGAAATCTTCTACTCATTAATAGGCTGCAAGTGTATTAGGGAGCCGGCTATTAATAACTCACCCACTGTTCCTACGTTCAAGCTCTGTGGACTAATTAGAAGATACTGGTTGGTGCCTGCTGGATGTGGAGGCATGAAGCTGTGTGTGTGTGTGTTTGTCTGGATTCGTAGTTTGGTGAGGACCTAAGATGTAAACCATCAGAGTGAGGACATTTTTGCAAAGTGAGGGCATTGCAGCCGATCCTGACTGTACTTCAAGGGTAAATTGATTAAGATTAAGGTTAAGATGTTCATGATTCCCAATGACTTTGGTTATCCCCTGTTTTTTTGGCTGGACCGCAGAGGGCCAGCCCTACAGACGCAAAAGTCTGTCGCTGAGTGAGTGAGTGAGTGAGTGAGTGACTGAGTGATAGAGTTACAGGATTGGTCGGCTGGAGTTGCTGGAGCTTCCTCATTGGTCGTTGCTCTTTCAAAATGAAAAGGCGGAGAACAGTTCTGTGTTTACATTTTCTGGGGAGCGTGTCAGCGGTTTAATGTATCATTACATAGCGCTGTTGTTGTGCATGTGCTATTGTTTATGTTCGTTTAAGTTACAGTTATGTTGTGCTTCGTATTGTGTTACCGTACAAATTTTCGCTTCGCTTTCCTCCATTTCCGCCATGAACTGACTATCTATCAGCCACACGTCACTACTGCGGTATGAACCCAAAATAAACAGACTGTGCTGTGATTTAAATGCAATAAACGGATCAAAATAATGCCGAAATAACAACATAAATATATCGATTTGTAAAAAGACCGAATTCCTGCTTTGTCAAGTCTGTCCGCAACACAACAAGCAAACAACTTTTAAAAGGCTTGTTTTCTGAACGGAGTTCGGATCGATCGATGCCAGGCTGTGATAACACAAGCTGCTCCATCACCACTCAACATAACGTCATCTAGGCATAAATACGGCAGCGACGCTGTTGTAAACGGATCAAAGTGCGCCGAAATAACTACAAAATGATGCTGATTAGTAAAAAGTCTGAATTCATGCTTTGTCAGGTCTGTTACCATGACAACAAGCAAACAACTTTTAAAATGCTTGTTTTCTGAATGGAGTTCGGATCGATCAGCGGCAGGCTACGTTAACAAGCTGCTCCATTAACACTCCATCTAGGAATAAATACAGCAGCAACAACGTCAGTGATGACAGCTGGAATATCTCAACGCTGATAATCTTTAGTGAAGTATGTATATTGTAACACACCACTTATATGATGAATGCTTTTGATACACATGCTTTAATAAAAAAACTGAAATACTTTTAACCTTGCATTCTGTATGTCATACTAATACCTTTTCACCTTGTATAAAATGTATAATATACTGAGTAGTAAATGTTACCATTTACTATTACTGAATGTAATTTGCTTCATTATAAGTTGTCTTTCAATCAAACATTAAGATATAAGTGAAAAAAACTGTTCACAAAACATTATAGACATTACCAATGACTATTTGTGTAACAATTTAGCCACAAATTCACATACTGACCAAATACGGTCCAGCCATATACTCGGTTTTGACCGAGTCTTGTTTAGTTCCATCAGCAGGTCAAAATTTCTACTTGTCCAACACTTCAGTAAAGGACAGGATTTATCTTAAACTAAAACTAATGATTGGATTACTTTCTTACTCAAAGTACTTTGAGATTAATGCCAAAGTAGCATGATGATGGTGCTCATTAACATGCTAAATCTTTAAAATGGCGGATGTGCAGATGATAAATCAAGCCCTCGGGAAGTGTGCCGGGCTTTGAAGCCAATTTTCGTAGTGGCCAAACGTTGGTATTACAACGTAAATGTCCGTCACCTGATGCCATTGGGCCCAGAAAGACTTTTTTTTCCCATAGACTTACACTGGGAAAGAGACCTCTGTAAATCAGCGGATAATTTATTTTAGTTAAATCATCTTCTTGCCCTTATTTAAAAAATAATGTCCTAAAAGTTGTAAAATGCACTAACAGCTGAATTCAGAGTTATTTTCATGCTGCTACTCATGTGAATGAGCCCCAGACCGAGGGCTGGGAGGCGGGGTTAAAGGTCAAACGCTAGTGCGCTTGCCCTTCGGGCCCATAGAGGAGGAAGATCATCGGAAGATCCGGGTACTTTATCCCTCGGTAGTCTAGACATTTTGGCTTCGTGCGCCACTGAGCAACTTTCATAGGAATGATCAAGAGCCTGCCTCCAACGCTGTATCCAGGTCTCTTCATACATCCATGGAATAAATCCTTTTGAGTAAAAACTTGTCCCCTCCTCAAGACAAACAGTGTTTTCAACAGCAGATATAAAAGCTGCAGCATAAGAGGTTGATCAATTAGATAAAAAGCTTTTTCTCTGAAAATATAAAATATTACAGGGTATAGGGTAAGGTAGGATTACACAATGGATATAGTTAATACAAGGTCCTCATACGGACATACTGTATATACAAGGATGTGTGTGTGAGTGTGTGTGCAGTTAGTGCCAGGTTCATTGCCAGAGGTTCTCCTCTCGTCTAATTAAGCAGGTAGGCGGCGCAGACAGGGAACTGCCTGCACAGGATGAGCTGATGGCCATTAACGCGAATTCTGCCTCCACTTTAATCTTTCTTAGCTGGAGAGAGATGGATAGATAGAGAGAGAGAGAGAGAGAGAGAGAGAGAGAGAGAGAGAGAGAGAGAGAGAGAGAGAGAGAGAGAGAGAGAGAGAGAGAGAGAGAGAGAGAGAGAGAGAGAGAGAGAGAGAGAGAGAGAGAAAACGAGTAAGGTCTGCGGAGCTGAGACGGTGAGGGAGAGATAGTGAGTGACCTAGAAATTGAGAGACTGGAGAGAAAGGAATAAAGGTTGAGATGGAGAAAACAGATGGAAGACTGTGAGATGGAGGATGGAAATCTGAGCAAAGGGAAGATTAGGGGGGATGAAAGGGGCAAAATAAGGTGGACGTAGAGTGTCGGAATAAGAAAGAGGTGGGAAAGAGCGGGAAAACATGTTGTGAGGTTAACTTGAAAGGACAGACATGAAAACAAAGGAAGTGTCAGTAAAATGATACGGCTACTGTTTTGCATGCATCAGTTCAGACAACCAAAGACAATAGGTTTTCATTTCCTTTCTATTATTTTCCTTTCCAGTCCTCTATTTCCATCTCTCCTTTCCTTTAATCCCTTGCCTTTCCTTATCTATTTTTTGTAGGGCTGTCAAAGTTAACGCGATAATAACGTGTTAACGCAAAGTTGTTTTAACACTGCTAGTTTTTTTGATGCATTAACGCTCAGTTTTAAAGCTAGCGTGAAGATACTGGCATCATATGAAACTGGGAATCCATTGGTACCAACCATTGTCGCTTGTCGCAAAGGAGGCTAAATAATGCTCCAAATTTACGCTAAACTTATGCTAAACTTTGGCGAGAAAAGACCTGACCACAAGATATGTGAATGAAAATGGCTTCTATGGGTACCCACGAGTCTGATATCTGTTGTTGCCTGTTGGGTTGCAGTTTGCCATGTTATGATTTGAGCATAATTCTTTATGTTAAATGCAGTATCTGTGAGGGTTACTTGACAATATTTGTCATTGTTTTGTGTTGTTAATTGATTTCCAATAATAAATATATACATTTGCATAAAGCAGCATATGTATCCACTCCCATGTTGAAAAGAGTATTAAATACTTGACAAATCTCCCTTTAAGGTACATTTTGAGCAGATTAAAAATGTGTGATTAATTTGCGATTAATCATGATTAACTATGGCCAATCATGCGATTAATCATGATTAAATATATTTTAATCGATTAACAGCCCTAAATTTTCTTTTCACGTCTTCTCTTTCTTTACTGTACCTTACTTCCTTTAACAGACACCCCTTCCTTCCTATTTAAGCTACATCTTTTGGCTTCCACAAACATCTGGAACAGTATGGAGTGTAATCAAGCAGATCTTATTTCACCCACAAGTTTTCATTAGTTTAATGCACCTTTTATGCCTCTTTTAGTAATTAATAAAGTCAGTCAACATGAAAATGAAAAATAAATATCATCTTTTGGTGCTGAGGGGAGGTTTGTGAACCGTACTGCAGTATCATTCCCCCTGAGTGCTGTGATCCTCATTTCAGAGTTTGGATTTGGAATCTTCTCTAGCAGAGAGAAAAGTCTAAATGTATACAGGAAAAAATGCCGACTGGGCCTTTCGTCATTGCCTTTTCCCATCTCTGATCTCAGGTGTCCTTTCATGTGTGCGCCGGCGACATGATCGCCTCCCCTCTCCTCTTGCAAAGCTCAGAACGTGTTGGTTCAGTGCAGCTTGATTGGTTTGCAGTAGCTCATTTCTCAGCCGCGCTCGCAGGATGTTTGCAGTGTTCAGATTTCCTGAGTCCTTTTGAGCCCCGTGCGCCGTCAGCCGCTGCTTCTGCAGGCTGCCTAGAAAATTGAAGCCTTCATTTTCCCCAAAGAGTCGGGTTTCAGCTCTTTTTTTTGTTAAACAGTCCTCCGTCAGTTAGAATCACATCCTTCCCTGCAGATGCTCAGCCTCCCGCTGGAAACATTTTCTCTTTTAACTCGTTAGGTTTGCAGGTTTGTTTCTGTTATGCGGTTGTTTGTCTGTCAAGCGAGTCTGAGGATTTGTGTATGTTTTTCAGTTATCTACTTGGGTTTCCTGACTCCTATTTGACATCCAGCTAACAGCACACTCTTACTAATAGTTAAACATGCAGACACACACACCTCAGGACTACTTTGATCAGTAGAAATTGCAATAAGAGAATATCTTGATTAAGATAACTAAAAGATCAAAAGACAAACTGCTTATTTGCAGACTCACTCAGGTATTACATGTTTGCCAAACTTCTCAGCTGAACCTTGGCCTTTCAGCAGTACAGAGGATCGGATGTAATTTTAGCATCCTATTTTATTATACAAATACACAGAAACTTGCTGAGGACACCAGAGGAGAGTGGGTGTTTTTAAAGAAAAGGTACAGCAGGTCACTGAGGTTAGAAAGTAGGCGTCTCTCACCGTTAATATCTAGTTGAATTTAGTCAATTTTTTTTGGGGGGGGCAAAACAGAACCACACCACAAAATATAGTTTCAAATATTCTTTCAGGTGCACGTCACGACTACTTTGGAGGCTTTGGTGGTGCTTCATTTTAACTCAGTGGAAGGAGAGCGAGGTTGAGTTCAGTGCTTTTGTGGTTGAATGAAGTGTGCGTTTCTGCCAGTATACTAAACTCACAATGACAGCCACGTTCCAATACGTGTTGTGAAATGGCATAAAGATATGTGCACAGAGCCTGCAGTGGGAGGCTTTCACTCCTAAATGAAACACCTGCTCTTGCAAAATAGTCGGCAGTAAGAATATCTGAAGAAATGAGCATCACTCTTAATGTATAATAGGTAATTTCATTTTTTGTATTGATGTGGTTGAACAGGGAAATTCCATTGGCATTTTTTCCCACTTGTTTGATATTAACATGTTGAAAATGATTTTTTAGAGTGTATTTTCAGGATATTAAATGATCTCAAGGGGATGATAGTTTTCCCCCTAAACTGATATACAAGTATTAGATTACTCGTAAAATCCATAAAGATCTCTAATAAACACATTCATTAATAATTATATTGAACATAACTTGGTCCTTTCTGTCGCTTCTCTTCCTGCTCCAACTGGTTTATTTCATTTACTTCCCATGAAACAATGAGAATAAAGTCAGGAGGCGACGGCCCTGCAGGCTGACAGCGGCCTATAAAATATGACACGTCAGCGGCCGCCCTCGCAGCAGCCGCTCAGCGCTGCATGATAGTTTAAAGAGTGATAGCACAAACACAAGACGCCACTAACATGATAATAGAGGGGAGCGGCTGCCTCGGTGAAACTTTATTTGGACAGAGGATACAGTTTTTAATTTCAGCCCTCAGCAGATCAGCGCCACCCGTCATTAACCTGCCCTGACCTGCTCATTAATTCACATTCCTGCTCTAATTGGGCGGCGGTGTGTGTAATGGGTGCTGTATTCTTGTGCTCTCCATGCAGAATAGAAAATAAATGATTAACAAAAGTGGCGTCGGTGAGAGTGTCATGCAGTCACAGCTCAGTCTGTCAGCAGGACGTCCATGAGAAACTGTAATAAAATGGAGGAGGAGGGGGTCAGTTCGCTCACTTCATCACGAGTATGAACAGCAAGGGATGTGCTCATGAAGTGGCTGAAGTGGCTCGAGCCATTTTGTCTTCTTTC
Organism: Sebastolobus alascanus; assembly: GCA_916701645.2. NCBI lineage: Eukaryota > Metazoa > Chordata > Actinopteri > Perciformes > Sebastidae > Sebastolobus > Sebastolobus alascanus. The sequence goes on from CAKAOJ020000289.1 coordinate 744,532, forward strand.
AGTGAAGTGCCAAATGTGTTTTATTATTGTTGTCGAGGCAGCTGCTGCAGTCGCTCTAATAACTGTGAGAAAGTTCCCGTTTAACAAGCCATAATGTCATCGTCTGTAGTATCTGCATTTATTTACTTCAGAGATGAAGTGAAGAAACTTTTCTCCTCTACACCATCTTTCTCTCTTTCTGAGTGAACAAACAGGATGTAAGTGTTTTGTTGTCGGTGAGTCACTCAGCAGTTCTCGTATGTTTGCCTGACACAGAGGTTCAATTAACGTTTTTTTTTTCCTCCTAATTGGTTCTCATTCTGAATTAATTAGTGCAGAGCACCCACACAGAGGCTATTTGTGTTTGTTTTGCATTGGCAGCATGTTCTGGTAGCCTTGAACAGCTGTGAATTACATATTGTGAGTATTCAAACCAATATTATGGGAACTGTTCTTTTGTCAGGTTGCATTGGATATCTTGGAGCGCATAGCTGCTGCACTGTAGAAGACTAATGGCTGTGGTTAGCAAAGGATACCATCTGTTTTTAGGTGGTGCAATAAAGTGCATTGATATGAGCATCCTCTATGATCTGATTCTCGGACTCACAAACTATGTGGTCAAAAGTATGTGGATAATCCTGTCCACATGTGTGGGAGCTGATGGTAGCAGGAGTGGTGGGATGGGATGATAATTGAGCTGCTTGTATGCTTCAAGACACCCAGTGACTTATACATTACATACTGTATACTCATATGCAAATACACACATACACAGACACTGCTGCAAAAATTCTCCGCTTTTCACACCTGATAAGATTCAAAGCGTTTTCCTGAGTTGCCTTTAAGTAAAAGCTGCTGATTCGTCCACATTTTTAAATCTCCATATGCTGCGTGGCGCCGCTCCACTGAGCCGCTAATTCCTCTAACAGTATTTTTATTCCCTAACCTAAAAGGGAATCATTAAAGACTCAGTCAAGGTGTGTCACTGGTGTCACTAACAGCTCCAACACTGGCACTGGATTTGCTGATGGAAAATGTTTTTGCTGCCCTAAGCTCCATTACATCTTCGTCTTACTTCAGCATCACAGTAGTATAGTACTGCTGCAGTTGATACTCTTCTAATACACATCTTGTCTGAGTCTCCCACCTGCTACAAACTGCACTCTGTGCTGCATGTATTAACAGTGTTAGATACATAGCTGAATTTATAGCTAAATATATGTATCAAGAATGATAAATATGTCCTGAATTTCTTCAAAGCATTGACAGTCTAGTGATAACGTGAGCTATCATTGTGCATTGTTTTTTTCCCTCTGCCGTTGTTTTACTCTATATATGTCACTGCGTCAGTTTCAAGATATAGATTTTTCTCAGCGTCATCTACCAGCTCTCACTTTGTCGTACTATACACTGGTCTATGGCGGTAGTATAACAGAGGAATGTAAATCTGTTTTTAATTTGGACTGACAAAGTTCTTTGTGAAGTTTCAGAAGTTCTGAAAATGTTGACGTAAGTGATTTATAATTATTGTGGCTCATTTGTTGTCTAATGAGACGATAAGCTGTCGACTCAGAACATTACACTGTTTTCAGACCCTCAGTGTAACAAACCTTCTTATAGTCTTTTTCTTTTATGTTAAAGAACTTTGTTGAATAGATGTGTGATGTTAATGTTTGGTTGATGCCACAATGTCAAAATGAATCTCAACACAGCGATCCATCATGAACACAGAATGTGGTATCTAACTTTGGAGGAAACCCTGTCAGTTGTGACCTTTATTCACTAGTTTACGGATGACTAGTGCAGTGCACGTTCGGAATGGGCTGATTGCTCGGCCCCCGGAAGAGCTGCTTGTAGCATTATCGAGAACCGCTCATCGTTCGTTGACTCCAGGGAAGTGAAGAGTTTGGTTATAACATTAGTACATCCAGCATCTAGCAGCAAAAGAGAACTGCAGTCAATGAGGTGCAGCCTTTAAAGGCACGTAGAGGACGACATGCTTGACTCAGCCCGCAGAGCCCTCCGCTACTGCACACAGCGCTGTTTGTTCTGGTCTGAGAAAAATAAACTTGAAGTTAATTTTTGCAGCCACTAGGTGATGCTGATTCTTTTTAATACAGGCTTTATTGCTTGTCCTTTGAACCCTGTAGGTGGCTATCTTTGTTTTCCTTGCACTCCAAGGTAGAATGCACATTGTTTAGTCAAAGCATCTAAATCCGTCTTCTTTTGGAATCACTTTTGCAAGCATCGTCTGTAAGCACAGGTTTTACAAGATGCCCATATTTGTGTCAATGTTTATATTTTGTTTGGGTGGCTATGTTAGGCCATGTTTTTATGTGTTTTTAGGTGCTTTATTCATTGTTCACCATAAAACCTGTCCTCTTAGTGGCTTTCAGCTAGCTATATTGGTAGGTGGATATTTCAGATAGGCTTTATGAGGCATATAATAGGCATATAATAGGCATGATGGAAAGGTATATTAATGAGGCTTATTTTACTATTTTTTTTCCCTTTATTTTCTTTCCTCATTTCAGTTTTACTCCATTCTCATACTGTTAATACTAAACGGTGGTGCGCAATAAATCAATAAATCCAGCATTCTTTGACTACAGTGTGTTGAAAGAGGTCTAGTTAAGGAAGGGGAATCTTTGATGAGGGCAGAACACTGTTTGCCTGTTTATTCAAAGTTTAATAAATGTTTTATGTGTTGCGGTTCCAAATTGCACCGGATACGACACTGCACGTCCTTGGGTCCCCAGCAATACACCTGCCAAGTGTGAAGTAGATCGAATTAACGGTTCTCGAAGTATGCGAAGGACACACACACACACAAACTGGCAACAAAACATGCTGACTATTAGAACCAATGAAACAACGACAATGACAACTTGCCAGGTAAAGTCTTTACTTTACTGTCGTCACTGTTATATTAAAGTAAATACTGTATAGCAGCATCAACACAACAGCGAAGGCACTACAAGTGATGAATTGTTTTTTCACTTTTTTAATATGCACACGCTGGCTGCAACGTTGCGAAACGACTAAACCGCAGTGATTCAACATAAAAACACAACAAAAGTCCACACAGCACAACTTTACCTGAAACGAGGGCTCAGAGAGTTGAAACGACCTCCAGAGCTCCGCAAAGCTTCGTTTGAGAAGGATTTTTGAGGAATTCTGCTGATCCGGTCCCCTCGGTTTTTCCCGGTTCTGCCCTTTCTCTCTCTCTAATGAAAGCGATGACTGTGGGAGATCTGTGCACTGATCCCACATCAGCACTCCCTAATTGGAGAAACTTGGGAAATAATAATATGGGCCTGGGAGGAGATGATCAGCTTAGAGGAGGCCCATCCTTCACATGCTGCTGACCATATCTTTCTACCTCCTCATCTCAGGTGATTAGAGAAATCCCCCGGACCCTGTCAGAAACTCCGAATCAGCACACTCATACACTGAGGTGAGTGTGTTTCAGTCTGTAATCTGTGCATGCATGGAGTTCGATGTGTTGTGTTTTTGTTCCTACACTGCATGTGTGCTTGAGTGTGACTGCACAATGTCCTACCAGAGGTGGAAGGAGTATTGTTCATTACAAATGGATGTTCTGCATCTTTAACTTGAAGGATAAAATTATTATTTGTCAACATAGGTGTTATTTTTGTCAACTGTCAGCACCTCAATTGTAGAGAATTGGATAACAAAAGTTTTTAGTAAACGTTGCTCAAACAGGAGGAAATAGTGCTTTTGTTGGGGACTATTTTCAGCTGCGGATTAACACGTTTGGTGCTCTAGTGAGTATGTCTGATAACAGGACGGTGTATGTGGGATTGAGTGAAAACAAACTTCAGTGTGTGTGTTAATGGTAATGAAGGAACATTTCACCCAGTGCAACGGTGAGACTCACTTGTGTGTTTTTGATAGTTTTTGGACAACAATGGAGCTCTATGGCACAGAGGAAGAAGATATAGCAGGCTTTGGATACACAGACAGTACTTGTTAGTATGGGATTTGTTGGCAATAAGAAATATATCCCCAACCTTTTCCTTTAACAGAAATAATCTCAAACACTTTGAGTCCAAATAACAGTAAACACTGAAAGTTGTCCCAGGAAAATCCCTGTAGCTCTTGCTATGAACTGCAACTTTATTTGATATGTTTGATCCAACTTGGTCTAGGTTTATATTTGCTACCTACACAATAGTCTGCTAGATAAAATTCCTTGATACTCTTATTAGTAAAACAAATAGGCCACAGCTGGAGTCTTTATTGTGGCAGTTGATGAAAAGTGCTCAGTGTATATCTACAGTATAACAATTTCTTTTTAACTCAGAAACTTGCAGACAGGAACCATCTTCTCACATGTGCTGTCACTACTTGATAATTGAAACAAAGCAAGCCACAGCTTCAGCAAACAAATACCAGAATCTCCCTACAGAAGTACAGAAGACATATTACAGGAAAGTAAATATAGCTGTGAAAGAAGTATAGTGGAGGAAAGAGTACATTTTTCTCTGAACCAAAGTGAAATAGAAGTATAGTGTAACCATAGACTGTATAAGAAGTGGACGTAGTCACCGTGATGTCACCTGTTGGTTTGTGGACTACCGTTTTGAAGCCTCAAGTTCGGCTTTTTTTGGTCGTCACCATCTCTCGGAGCAGAAAAACACAGGTGCCTCTCCTGAATTCAGGCCTACACAGCATATGCTTCGGGGTGTGATGGGAGCCGGTCGCCTCTTTCTTTCTGGCTCTGTTTTACTGGTGCGGATAAATACAAAGGCACAGAGCAGTCAGCTGCATTCTGCCACCCATTGTCATGATGCCAGAGGAGCAGTTAGACTGATTTCACAGGTGTTTCCTGAGGCAAGAAAACAGAAAATGGCTTCATAAAATCAAATAAAAGCACAGAGAGAGGCTGTGCCAGAAACAATAACAAATGCTGTCGTGTAACTTGACTTGTCGACTCGTACGTGTTTGGCTTCCTTTGTTGCCAATGGACTGTAAAATAAAAAAGAATGGCTTTAACAGGAGAGGGGTTTGGTAGAAAGCATGTCCGCTGCAGTGAGCATGTACTCAGCATTTGTAGCAGCATCTCAGCGTGTAGCGGCTAATTGGTTTGGTTGCTTATCTCCACTCCTGCTGTAAGAACCGAGGGAGCAAGAGGCTGGTTAGATTATTTCCAGTCTGAGGACAAAGACACAGGTCAGGTCTGGGTCAGCTGAGCCCCCAGTTCCTCTGAGGATTAGAGTCTGTCCTGAAAAGCCTGTGAATGTAGAGTGCAGAGGTCTGTTCTGTTTTTCAATATCAGTCATGAAGACAAAGGCCAAAAAAGATCCCAGGATTTAACTGCATCATGCATCAGGTGGTATCTTGGCCAGTAACCGTGAATGTGAAGCTGAGACTTCTTGCCTGAATGTCAAATCACATCCACACAACAATATATTCAATAGATAGAGGATAACCTTGGTATTTTTTCAACCTGGACCCTATTCTCCCATGTTTTTGTGTCTAAGTGACTAATGAGGACAACACTTTTTGAAATTGGTCCAGTATTGAGGGAGAACGCTGCAGCCACCAGCAGCTAAACAAGCTGTAATGTAATCATTTGGGGCAACCTGGTACTGTCAGTTTGTCTGACAAAATTGTGGAAAGGACCCTACACAGAAATGAAACGTTTTTCTTACCTTTCACTCAGACTCATCTTTTGCATTACATTTATTTTGTTTTGTTTTGTCTTCTTTTTTAAAAAGCTGATTGTTTTCACCCAGATTTTATGTCCCGACGCATCTAAAAGTAGCTGTTTTTCCTGCTGCAGGAAGATGTTGATCACCATACTTTAGTAAACAAGGTCGCCTTGTGGTGAGAACAGCTCAGAAAGTGTCATTCTTTAAAAATTGTCAATACAATATCCAGAGCATTAATATAGCAGCAAACAGCTATTGTCTATGTAAAGATATAGAGGAGTAATGTCTACCTGAGCAGAAAATGAAGTCTCTCCCTCTGTAATCCGAGCTTCTCCTCACTTTGTTGATGTAGCCGGGCCGGCCTTTTAGTGCATGTTTGTGCATGTGAGCGTGCCCCACTGGTTAACTCACGGCCGCCGCTCTGTACTGCTCTCATACGGCGGTTACAGCTGATAACGCCGTCCAGTAAGCGTAGCGCCCACCCTCTGGTTCCTCCCCAGGTTACACCGTAGCATGGGGCACCTTATTTCAAACAGCTCTCTGTTTACATTTTATGCCAAAGCAATAAGTAACATGAGGTTTTAAAACTGCTGCAAAAATGTTTTATAGAGGACTTTAGGGTAATTGATGGGCTTACACATGGGTGTTCAGCCTTTCAATGCTGGTTTCTTTTAACTGTGAAGTTAACCTTTATCAAAGTAGTTGAGTTAACTGAAGTTTACTGGTGCATCTTCATCATACCAGTGGGGGTGCAGGATCTGCAATCTGTATTGTCTCATGACAATCAGTCCATTTTATGTGATTTGCGTTCTGGGCGAATGTTTTAGCTTAATGCATTTGAGATGAGCTGCAGATACTGTAAAGAAACAACAGTGTGTTGACATTTCTTTAGAAGTTTAGTTTTCCCAAAACTTGGAAACATGATTCTCCCCAGGGACGGACATATTGACAAGTCACTCTTAAATGTAATATTCACCTTGCATGTCTGTGTTTTTATGTTTGTGTTTATACTGTGTGCCCATGCACTGGAGCATCCATGGTTCTGTCTTTGTTTTTTCTGTGTTTTATTCTTCCAGAAAGTTGACTGAGCACTCTTTGGGTTTTCCAGCAAGAACCTGCTTCATATTTCATCAGTTTTCACACTTTCTAAAAGCATTCTGACAGTGAATATGTATTTTTTAACACTTTGGGATGAAAAACTTTGCTCACAGACACCTCGAAATAATTTGTAGAGGGATGGATAACTATTACTACTATAACTGTTATTGCTAATGATTCTGAAGAAAGGTACAGTTAATAGGATGATTATTATGGGAGACTGTGTTGGAGAAAGAGAAATTCACAAAATAAGAGGAGATGGGGGGGAAAGGCGAAAGAGACAGGAAGAGGAAAGAAACAGTGGAGAAGGAATCTGGCAAAAAAAAAAAAGACAGAGAGGGGAAAGATAAGAGGCTGACTGACAGACTGCGTGTCTGCCTGAGGTCACTGATTACCACACGTTGCCAAACACATTGAGGCGCCGATTGCACCACGGAATAGATTTCTTTCCTAGAGTCAAACAACAAAAAACATTTAACCAGCTGTTAACTTTTTCTGAACTGATATCAGAAACACATTTAAATTATAATTAGGCTACAATTATCAGAACATTCAGACTCCCTCATGTGGCTCATAGGTGTACTGCAGATATAAATAAATAAAAGACTATGGAAGAAATTCTAATTTATTTGGCAACTCTAATGAAATCTCGACCCATGCGGTCTTTGGGAATGACTGTGTGTACATATTCAGCTTAAAAAACACTGGATCCTACACTTCCCAAAATGCAATATATATGTTTCAAAGTCCATTCCCCCACTTAATTATATAGACTTTAAGCTAAATTTGTATTCTCCAAGCCCAAGATAAGATATCTTGGTAATGGGATAGAAGCTCCTCTGAAGCCACAGAAGCAATACGACTGTTTTCACAGATTGTAGTACTCTCCATGACTAGTAAGTTGATTGAAACAAGTGTAATGCCCCTTTTAATCAAACAGGTATCATGTAGTAATTTTATGAAGAAAATCATATTTGATTAATTATCACGAATAATCACCATATAACTTTTGAAGTATCAAAGCATCAGTAACACTTGCACTATTGAGAACAAATTCATATACTTCATATTGAAATTACATTACATTTGTTTCATATGTATGGGATTTGAATATTCTTTGATGGCCCCGATGAAGGTTACAAATTGGTTGTTAAGTAAAGTTGTTCTCAATACAGCAGAAGTTGTGCCAAAACCCTACTTGGGGTTTGACTTTCATAGGGCGTGATAAGACGATTTATGCCTTTGTACCATGACATCATTTGGGTAGCTGCGAGGATATTGTGACATGAAATATTGTATGTATGGCAGGTTGTGAATTAAAGGAGTTGGAGGTCTTCACGGGTCCAAAAGTTTGGGCCTGATCCAAAACCTGCCCGAAACAGATGTGCATGAATATATATAGATTTTTAAATGGACCCAAAAGGCACCCAAGGACAGTCAGACCTGGTAGGAAATAGACCTGATACAAAATTGCGGATGACCCAAATAGACCTGCTGCTGTTGTGGATGATGTTCTTGTATAAATGATACAAAGTCCCACTTCTTTACTGCTGGACAACCGTGGCATTTGGTTGCCCTCCCCTGGGAATTGTGTTTAGAAAAAAACAGGTCGTCAAAAGTTCTAAGTAATAGTTTGGAGAGCAGCTAGTGGAGAGCTATTATAGCTTAGCTTCATGAAATCCCAATTTAGTTTTTGACAGGATAATGTTCAAGAAAGATAGGAGAGTGATTTTACTGCACGATAGGTTCTGGAGGAAAAGAGCAACGATATGAAAAGATGTGAGTCGGACGGAAGATGCTGACAAGTGAAGAGATGTAGAAGAGTGAGGAGGAGAGATAAGAAGAAGGAGAGAGGGAGAGGGGGAGGATGGATGAATGGTGGCGAAGAGAAAAAAAGAGATTAAAATGTGTAGTGGAGGAGAAGCAGAGGTGGGCAGGCGGAGGAGGATAAAGTGGAGAGGGGCATATGACGTCCTGGCAGGTCTCCCAAAGGCTCCCAGCGGCGAAGGCCACTTCGAAAAGCCAGTTAGCAGTGCCAACAATACCGGGAGGAACGCAGAGAGCCCGAGAACAAGAAGGGAGAACAGGAGAGAGTGAAAAATGGAAAAGAAGGAGAGAAAGTGAAAAATGAAATATGGAAAGAGAGAGAGTGCAGTCCAAAATGAGATGCTCAGCCAGGACACAGGGGCATGCAGGGAAAAGTTGTTTCTGAGAAAACGGCAACAAAGGGGAACAAAAACAAAAACAAAAACATGAACCTCTAATTTTCACTGCTGCCACTCCTGTGACAAACACAGAAAATACTAAATCATTTAAATCAAGCAACAAAATGGTTCATTCTGGTGGTGCAGTGGGGAAAAGCTCAATTTGCAGGGATGAGCATTTTGTGTAGTTCTCATCAAATTAAAAGTACCCCTGATGCCTCCGTGTTTCATGTAAAACATTTACAAATACAGTAGTGATAAAAACTTCCTGAATCCTCAGTGTCTTGATACAGTTGTATAAAGCCCAGATTTTACAGTTTATAGTCACATCTTGATTCAGCAAAGTATGACTTGAACTGTTGGAACTGATTTTGCACGGAATAAGCATTATCAGGGGACTCCAAACCAAAATATAGCAAGACATCTGTGAGGGAGTTTTGACTTCACAGCTGGCATATTCTCAGGGGATTGTAATGAACAATTATCTCCTCAGGTAGTAATTATTCCTATGGGACTTGCAGCACAGGTTGGAGACGTTTCAGTCTGGGCCTCCATTATTGATAAAGATCTAAAGACTGTTTTCTCTTCTTGGATTCTAGGAAAGTTTTTTACATCTCTCAAAACAGGCAGGACCAAGAGCTCAAACACACATCTGTTCAGTGAATGTCGGTGTCGCTGTCCGTGGTGCTGAAACGGTTGTTGAATTGATTTTGAAGTAACTTGGCTAATTTAACTTTCTGCATGCCTTGCGTATCTAAAATATGTTGAATACTTAATAATAAATATGAAACCTAATAGTCAACAGTGAGAGCTTGCTTTGTTTTAAATGATACATGTTAGTAAGTATAATGATGACTTCAAATGACACTTGTGAGCTCATGTTTACAACATGGGAAGTCGTGTACACAATATGCTTTGCGTTTAAGTGGTTAAGTCGTGAGAACACCGCTGCTAAGAAACGGCAATATTGACGTTACTGTCGGCATCTAGAAGCCACAGAGGCTAACAATTTAGCAAGCTAGCAAGTGGGTCACATAATGCAGTAAATGCAAAGGCATAATGGCAGACGAAAAAGATAAGGTTGTCGGAATATCAACATTTTCGTCAGACATATTATAGAATTACAAAGAAAAACAATATACGACTAAAATTACAATATAACTTAACTTATTATGTACCGAAAAATGAACTTCCATGGCCTCCGCCATTTCTGACAACGTCAACAAACACGTCACAACTCCAACTGGAGTGGAACTTTCCACTTACAAGGTTGTGAATACCACAAGAGGGGAGCGTTCATACGGACTTTTCTCGTGAACACGGTAAACACGACCCCATTTGAAGGTAGCATAAGCCCCTTGTGTACAAAAATGTGCACTTAAACCTAAAATAGGAATAAGCCTCTAATTGAGCACTGATAGTCTTAATATCTTCCTCCTGAATAGAAGCAGCATTAACAGGTTATACAAGTGTCTCTTCCATTGTTGTTGGAGATGCAAACACTGGAGGCGGAGGTGCAAATATAGCAGACGGCGGCCTGGGTAAAGTGTGATGTTAATGTGTGTAAAAGAATAAAAACTCCCTAATCTTTACTCTGCTTCCATGCCATAATTTGCCACACAGCCTTTATGAGCGCACAGCGGACTGGAGGAGATCCTGAAATTAGCAGCCCTGTGTACTGAATATTGAATCGATTTTCAATCAAATCGTGACCCCAAGAATCAAAATTGAGAGATTCACCAGAAAAGATTCACCAGTCATCAACAGGTTATACAAGTGTCATATCAAATTACCATCCTGGTATCAGACCTCTGTCCTAAATGGAAATTACCTATCAAAGAAGAGCAATGCCTATAATATAACCTATATACACGAGAACAATATTCAAGAGGTAATTCAGACAGAAATAGATCTGATTAATATAATATTGGAAAAAGGAGAGAATATTAACATACATCACGGCAGCAAGGTGTGAATTTCAACCACTGGGGATCAGCAAAAACAAGATTTTCAAGGGACTCAACTTTGCACTCTCCATCTGAATTGTAGAGATGGAAATGAGGACTTGCGCAACAGAACCAAAAGTAAACAGAGAAACCAGTTCCCTGAAATGGCGATTCTACTTCTACACTAACTCTTCAGAGTTAGATCTTTAATGTTACTCTGTAAAGATATTACTCATGTTGCATCAAACATTAGAGGTCATTTGTACATCTCCAGAAGCACCAAGAGCTCACGGACAGCGACACTGACATTCTCTGAACAGACGTCTTTGTTCAGAGAATGTCAGTGTCGCTGTCCGTGGTGCTGAAAGGTTAAAGTAATTTGGCACATTTAAATGTCTATAGGCCTTTTGCATATCAAAAATGCATCAAGAAGTTCTCATATCTGCCTCCTGAATCGAAGCAGCATCAGTACGTTATATAAATGTCGTCATCGGATCACCATCCCTCTCGGGTGACCCTCTGGTCCCCCCCAGGTTAATAATTTTAGCTCTGTCAGCAGTGTTATCCTTGTTTTTCACTGTTAGCATAGTTAGCTGCGAGCCGCCGTGTCAGCTGTCACCATGTTGAGAGCCGTGTGGAGGCAATAGAAATTCTCCCAATCTCGAAATTAGTACCTTTTAAACATTTCTAATCATGTATGGGAAAAGTGGACTACACCAGTAACAGTGAAAGCTATTATATAAAGAGGTATTTATAGGATACTTTTAATTGAATTGAATTGTTTCTGCTAAAAGAAAATGCTGACGTGAATACTATTAAAAAGTGGATTCAATATAATGAAATTCTCAAGGATTATAACGTGAAACTTGATTTATTTATCAGTTATCCACTCCTGCAGGTGATGCAGGTGAACATCAAAAGCTTGTTAATCTGTGACCTTTTTCAAGGTGTCTTTTTTTTACCAGGCTTTTCAAAAGCATGCTGTAAATGTAAAACGAAAGAATAAGATGACTTCAAGATCATCTTAGATTTTCACAGGATGCTAATGAGAAAAGGGTGCTTGTCCTCCCGTCATCTTTTACATCCTTCATTTTCTGTCTCCACTGAATCTGTGAAGCAGAAATCTTAACGTTAAAAATAACCAACAAACCCAATGTGCTCGTCTCTGGTCTGACTACTGGAGCGACAAAGGAGTGAAAGAAAAGCCTGTTGGCATTTAAAGCGTTCCCTGTCACTTCCCACGGAATAATGGTTGCAGGAAATATCCTCCCATGAGGCCTTATGATAATAGGCCCATATGTGCCGGCAATGGTGACGGTAATTAATTGCTACAGAAAACTCGTGAGGTCGCTCTGCGGCGTACAGTGACCTCCAGACATGAGTGCAATGACATAGCGGGCTTTTTACAGAGCGGGGAGCAGCGTCGGGGGACGACTGGGAGACGGGGGCACATTAGTTAGCAATTTGACCTTTCCCATAAGGCACCAGCTCAGTGCCTCGTTCCTTTTGTCACTAGATTACAGAATTTAAATGCAGCGGGAGGTCAGCGGGGGATTTACTGCACAGCGCTGACGACCAGGCTCTTTCACCTTCTCTAACTCTTCTCTGTGGTCATGTCGCCATCTGGAAAACGCAAAGGCCTGGCAAGAGCTGGATGGTGGAGAAGGTGAAGGAGATGAGTGAGGAGACAGAGGAGATTAGAAGTGGAGGGAGGCGAAAGACAGAGACACTGAGAGAGAGAGACAAACAGGGAGGCAACGAAAGATACAACCAAGCAAAGAGATGAGATAGGAGGGAGGGAGAGAAGAGAGAAAGCAAATCAGTGACCAAACGGGAGTGAAGACAAGAGAGGAGATCAGGGGAAAGTGGGATGGGACAGTCGAAGAAAAAAAGGAGGGGAGGGAGGGGGTGAAAGGAGAGAGAGAGAGAAGAGAGTAAATGGCGAGCTAGGACGAGGCAGACGTGAAGTAAAGAGCAGAGAAGTCATCTGATGAAAAGAGAGAGTTTAAGAGTCGAGATAGAAGGATTGATAGGTGACAAAGAAGCAGAAATGGAGGAAAAAAGCAACTGAGGCAGGGCTTAACAACACACATTCAGACGAACGGAAGTTGAAGATGAGTAAAAGGAAAGTTTTGATGGTGATGAATGAAAGCAGGGAGCACAGGATGGGGTGAAGAGAGCGCAGACCGAAGCCAGCAGGGTCGTTGTGAGTCGACAAAGAAGAAACTAATGAACCGGCTTTAGTCTTAAAAGGTAAATGATCGATCATATTGCATGAGGGATTTTGGAGTCCTGCATCTCCAGTTCCAGAGCACTTGATGATCCTCGAGCATCATCAAGTATACCGAATAACCAAAAACAGCATCTGCATCATTACTTCAATTCCCTTTGGGTGCCTTCATGTGATGACAGAGACGTGGCCAGAAAGTTTTGAGATGAAAATCTGAGTTAGAAACAAACTGCTACCACTGGTATGTCTTTGAGCAAGAATCCTACCTGTTATCACCAGACAGGAACGTTGAAATATGACAAAAATTCTACAAAGCAACAGATTATGTTCAATGACGATGTTTTTGTCCAAAGCCAACTGACCCAGACTGGAATGAACTGTCCAACTTGGGTCAATTACAGTTGATGGAATGACTTATTGGCTCGACAATCGTTACCGAATCTGATCCTTAAATTGCTCAGTTGTTAAAGGAATAGTTTGATTTGGGGAAATACATTACTCTTATTGCATTCATGATGAGATGAATGGCTAGCTGTTTACTATTTATTCTATAATTTGTGCTAAGCTAAGCCAACTATCTGCTTGCTGTAGCTTCGTATTTACCATCCAGACATGAGAGGAGTATCAATCTTCTTGTCTAATTCTCATAAAATGAAAGCAAATAAGCGTTGAACCATTGCTTTCACACTCAATTGGACAGACCTTCGCTGTGAAGTTGAGGCTGCACTTACTTTATCAACAAGACTAAAATCTGGAAAAAAGAATCACATAATCAAAGTCCAACCAACTATATAGCTAACCAATCAGCGAACTTTGGGGAGTGTTCTTGTGATGACATGACTCTCATTGCCTCTCTAAATCTGAAAGGAAAGCTGTGGTTTATTACAACGTGAGTTTTATTTCTTAGCACCAGCCATCATTTTGTCAGTTATAATAACATCGCACTCCCCCAAAGCAATTGCTGAGAGCATAAGGCCAGATGTGGCACGAAACAGGAGCAGTCAACTATGACAATAAAACCCTCACAAACAACTATTTAAACAAAATGTATTAGACATGAATATGATACGTGTTCAGTTACTGAATCACGCTTCATTTTGTACATGATTTTGTTCGAGCTGACGCATTTTTCAAATCTGAAAAGCAAAGACCAGGTGGTTCAGGATATTTTCAGTTTGTAACGTGAGTTTTGGAAAGCCTACTTTTTCATTTGTCTCATATATACATAGATAATATTGTGATCTGGCGTTACAAGGCTCGGAATGGTGGATTACAATCTACCTTGAACACCAGCAGGTTGAACTGGGAAGCTCAGATGTGCAAATGTTGGAATCTCGGAGTGTAAGTGTGAACAGCGAGGCACTCAGTCCGGAAAGACAGGGCTGTGGTGCTGCTGGGTACCAAACTGTTGGCATGGCAACCCGATTATCTTTGACCGTGTCTTGATCCCAAGAGACTGAAGAAAGAGTGGAGATCTCAAAGGATTTTGGATGTAGAGTGAGTCAGTAGTTGCCCAAAAACTCTGAATATGCTTGGCTTTGTCAAGTCAGAGAAAATAGCTCTGATGACATCATAGTGATGTCATCAGGGTTATCACAAATTGGGCTTGAGACTGGGTGTGTGGGGTTTGAAAAATGTGGTCGTTTACCAGGCAGGGAGGGTCTGGGGAAAGATGCTATTGAGTTGCATTATGGGAAGTGTAGTATTAAGTATTGTTGGTGTCTGACTCATACAAGGGACTAAAAGTCATATCTCATGTCTCAGCCTCTGCTGCATCAATTTTGACCATTCTTTTTTTTTTTAAATCTCAGTGGAAGAGAAAACTCAGCTCTTAAAACACCGGACAACGAGAACGAACTCGTACCACTATTACCATATTATCGAAAAATACAACTTTGATTTAGTTGTTTATGTTCTGTTAGTTTACTTTATAAAATACTGCAGATTTAAACTATTTATTCTAACAGCTCAAAGTGAAGTCAGACAAACAGGATTATCAACGAGGGGAGACGGCGGATAGAAAACATTGCCGAACAAAATTTACGTTACTCAAACTGCTTTTTCAGTTACAGCAACAAACGAGTGGACTGATCTCTCTCCAGATATTAGAGTAATGTTAAAAAGGGTCGTGTTGTCTCAGCAGGTATCTCTCTCTTTCCCTCCCCCCCCCTCCCCTCTCCGTCAACCAGGAAATAAAAGCCCCTCGTCTACGAGACCGGTCTCTTGAGAGAGCTCCAGCTCATAGCGGGGTCTGTGTGAGTGAATGCCCGGGTGGAGAGGTGGCGATCCCGGCAGGAGCTAGCTAGCTGTTTTAAGTCTTTTTATGTTGCTGGAATAACCCTTTAAGAACATTGGCATTTAAATGTAGCATGAATGACGCAACAGACCTGTGGAAAAGCAACCCGAAACAGTGGATGTTTCGAAAAACAGATACCCAATCTGAAAGGGACCCAACCCAAAAAGGCTTAAAAATATCTTGACCCAATTCAAAATTTGGTCGACCCAAATAGTCAGAGAATGCCAGACACCAGACACTTCTTGTCTCATTAGTCCGAAAAGCAAATTAGCAGGGGACAGTTAGACACTTGAGGAGATCTGAAGGTATTCTCACTCTGCATTATAAAACCCTAGTCCTTCTTTTAACCTAATTAATTGATTGATTATAATTAAAACCTAGCAACGTAAGTATTCCTCTAAACTCCATACTTTTAATAATCATATCATCATACATACAAATCAGTGAAAAGTACTGCAAAATAAAACGTGCAAAGATAAACTGTTTAAGTGCTTTAATAAGCAGTAGTTCTATATAAAACCAGCAGGTGTTATCACATATTAACTCTTGACCACGTCAAAGACTGCTCATTATTGAGTTTGCCACTAGAGGCTTAATGAATAGTTGCGAGGAGAGTTCAGTTCTTTCGGTTTCAGCTTTGAATGATTTTACTTTGAGTTTATTATACAAAAATATACATGTAGATAGAAACTTTGATCCACTTTTTGATGATCAACTTGAGGATTCATGCAAATATTGTGGTTTGGATCGTTGACAGTTTGAAACTCAACATGTCAGTAGAGGTTTTTATCTCAGCAGGTTGTGTTTCGTCCCAGGAAAACAAGACAGATGCCACATGGCAGGCCACGGCATTCTGTATTGCTAAAAAAAAAAAAAGATCACAGATTGCCACAGAATGCTTTGCAAACTGCCCTAGTGGGACAACAAAACTGCAGGGAGCTGTGTGTCTGTGGAGCTGTTAAACTCAGGAGGCCTCAACAGCCATCCTGCTGCTGCTGATGAGAGGAAGCCTGCTTAACACGAGCTGCAGTACGCTCAGGCTCTACGAGAGGCCATCAATTACTTCACACAAGATGCTGAACAAGAGTCTCTGAGCTTTTCCTCCCCCTATTCTGTTATATTGAAACAAGAGGAAGGGCTGCTGCTGCTCTGTGGGCAATCATCTGCTCTGAAATCTGTCAAGGACATGTTAGTGGTTAATTACTGCTAATTGCTGTTAGTCATGAAGAAATGTGCTGAAAAACAGACTACGGCAACAGCTCCAGCTACATACTTGATGAAAAATATTTACAGTAGCACAGTGTGTGGGTCTCGGCTAAAGAGCTGTGATGTATTGCTTTCTGTTCTCTTGTCTTGGACGCTTTACAATGATGATCACGGCTCTTGCATGTTCAACCTGTTTACTGCTCGTTTTTGTGGTGCGTCAACGTGGCAGTTTGCCAGGCAGCTTTCTCTGCTGACATATAAGATTTGATGTTCTGTCAGTTTTAGGACCTGGACACACCAGCATTTGAAATCAAGGCGTTTTAATGGATTTGTCACAACAAGTGGATTCACCGGCAGAGGAGAAAAAGAAATCAGACACGACACTGTCGACCAATTGCGAACAGTCTTAAAAGTGCCAATCTTTGAGGGAACTTAAAGCCAGAGAGTCCAAAATTGAGGAAGCTATCAAATTAGCCGTGTTGCAGCCATCCAATCTAATATCAGCCTGCTCCGTTGGAGTAGAAACTGCTTCACAAAGAGGCAAACAGTTGTGAAATAGCAGTCAATGGTACAAATAGTATGTCTCTTCTATTAACTGTGTTAATTTATTGTCTGTTTAAGCTTTGCAGGCTGTAGTGGCTGGCTGGCAGTGGATGTTTGCATCTAGCTAGTATGTTTGCATCTAGCAAGTATGTTAACAGTTAGTTTATGCACATAATTTACTTAATGGCCACAAAATTAAATGAGAGAATTCAAGAGTACATTCTTCAGTCTAACAGTCATGTTTCCTGTTCCGTTGAGTCAATAAAAAAATAGTTTTAGATTTAGTTCACTTGGTTTTACTCAGCACAAATACATCCAAAAAGGTTTTTTTTTTCACGTGTTTGCTAACAGGTTTGCCATAACAACTTCATCTGGTGATATGTCTGGTTTATGGTGTTCTTCTACCCCCTAGTGACCACAAAAAGTAACGTAGCTTTAAGTTCTGAGAGTAAATTCCGTCTCATTGTAAAATGTTTAATCAGACTCTGTGATGCTTCCAATAATAACCAATTATCACGTCTTTGGTCTCCTGGAAAAGTCACTATTATTGTTATTATTATACATTTTTTACTTTTTGATTGATAGTCTCATAGGTAGGGATAGGGATTTCTGTGTAACGCCACAAGACTGTTGCACTACTCTCACTTTATATTTTTCCAAATATCTAGGTCATTAGAGTCAAAAAAACATTGCAAAGGATTTTCCACCGGCAGTGGATTTAGTCCACCGGTGATTGCTGATGTATTCATCCAATTGCCCAATGCTATTACTCACACACACAGGAGTTGTGTTCTCCACTCAGTATTAACAACATCCTCCAGACTTGCCTTCGGCAGCTGCAGTCTGAGGGAAGAGAGAATCAGCAGTTGAATTATTGAACAAATCAAGGTCCCAGGCTATGTATTTATATGATATCGGTAATGAGGCCGCTGGAGATCGTGCCTTAAGTTGCAGAGAGAAATGAGATCTTCATAATCTCGGCAGTGTGTCTATAATATACTGAACCTGTGCACAGATGATGACTTTACTACCTCCCCCTGGACCTGCTGCCTGATCACTACATTTTTTTTTTTGGTCTGTGATATCTCTTGATGATCAAGTGGAGTGCCTCCTAAAAGTTTGTCTAACTGTGTGTTGGTCTGTAAGGATCTTTTCTGTTGTTGTGATGCATGTAGAGTAGCCAATGGTCTTTAGGGAGTTCAGGTAGTGCAGAGCTCCAGAGCCTTGCATGGAGGAAATCCAGTGTGTTTGTACCATAGACTGTATATAAAGATGGACAACGTGTCTCCACTTCCTCCCACTGTACAGAAGTGATGCCAAAATATCCCGGGGAACAGGAGCTGCCGTCTTGAGATTTCAACATAATTTGGAGTCTGCGCAGTAGCGATCATGACGTCTCACCCCCGTTAAAACCAACCAAACTAATTAAAGAAAAATTGACATAAAAATTATTTGACGTGTAATTTCACTTTTTAATTTGGCTCATGTCCCATCCACTAACATGGAGGAGGCGGGCTTTATGACCTTTACTGCAGCCAGCCACCAGGGGACGATCAAGATATTTTTATTATCCACGTACCAGGCTGTTGCCGGGTTATTCTCTAACTGTCTACTGTAAGTCGACATGTTGATTAAACATTTGTTTGGTTAACAAAGCAATCTCACCTCAAGGTCCACTTAGTAGCTGCTCTGGAACTTTCGACCATAGCACACAGACCTCATCAGCAGATTGAGTTTCCTCAACTGTCATCGAACTCTAGATTTTCAAACTTTCTATGATTCCAAGCACCGCTAGGACTTCTCATCCATGTTGACACTCTGTTTTCAACGTCAAGAATGAACTTTGAATCTCATGTTTATTTTGGTGGTCAGAATAGCCGAGCTATACTTTGAAATAAGTGTGATTTTAAAGATTTATACTAATCCATCAGAAAAAAAAAGAAAAACAACAAAATCTTGTATTTTGTATGGACACGTAAGACAGTCCCACGCGTCTCTGCAAACGTCCCAAACAAAACAAACACACAAAAAAGAACACTGTGGATTCAATAATATATAAAACAACTAGCAGTCATTAAGGTGGGAGTCCAGTCTATCCGTTTGCTACATGATAACAGGAGTCTCGGGGACCAATTTGGGGCATCGGGCAGGTACTGTGTCCATTATACATAAAAGACAGACGTCTTAAGAGATTAAAACCTCCAACTGGCGGAAAGAAAGTAAAGAAAAACAAGAAACTTTTAATTCAGGAAGATAGAAATCAATTCAACAATAACAAAACCTGTAAAATCAATATCTGGTTTCAGTACGGTCTTTACATGTGCTGTTGGACGTGCTCGTTTCTGTGTGTCACTGAAGTCGCTAGTAGCCTTTCCCCCTGATTAATCAATCATATCACCTCTCATTTCCACAACATGTCCCCTATTGTTTTGTTTATATGTCCAATCCCATATATTATAATTTGAGAAGCATATACATATTATTACTAACAGTGGAAAATGTCCCTGTGAATGTTTCCTAGGATCTGGAGTCCTACAGTTCAAACGGTTATTACCTGTCTTGTCTGTCTCAAAAGCTCATATTACCGTCCTCCGCTACTCTCTCTGTGATCTATTAAAGCACTTCCTCTCGCTGTGGATCACAAACTCAGACACAGCTGCAGAGTGCAACGAGCCACTGCAGTCCTTCAAATTCGTCCTTTACCTCGCTCTCCTCTGCAGGAAACAACCACCGAGTTAGAGAGAAAATGCGTGATTATACCTACACACACGTTCTCTCTCTGACACACCCTCCTCTCGCCACAGTTGAGTGGTTGGACGTGACGGGACTTCCCTCCGCGCTAGATCGTCTCGCCTGGTTGTCCATAAAAGACCCGTTTCATTTTCGCTGAGAGTTTCATCCCTGATCATTTTCTGCTGACGGGCAGCGGCTCACTTATCAGATCCCACCTCTCCCTAACCCCGGACCTCATTCATCAATCCCTGTTACATTATTAAGACGGTGGTTTAAATGTTAAATAACAGCCAGTGTCTTGACTCTGCTGAGGGAGAAGTGCGAAGTGTAATCTCTGTCGAGTATTTAAAAAAATATCCGCGCTAAATTGCTGCTGAGGAATGCTATCACAGTGATATCATGCAGGATTAGTCAGCCCATGGCAGAGGAGAGAGGCTCAGTGATGAGGTGGATCTTTGGAGGTGGAGTTTCATATGTTCATAAGGCATGAGGAGAGCAAACAACAAGGATGCATGAATTGCAACCACAACCACTAGATGCCTGTTTATGTATGTTTAATCTGTTTCACACACACAATCATCACCAATCATTAACCATGCTCTCAAAGACTGAGGCTGAAATATATTTTCTATGTAGTGTCCTTCTCTACAATTCTCTACAATTTCTCTGTTTTTGGGCTGAAAGATGATCATTTTACCTTATGCATGAATTTGTATTTTATTCTTCAGAGAGGAACATCAGAAGTGCAATATCCTCTAAATCAAAGTGATGATACAGTTATATCACCAAAATTAGAATGTTTTTTTACGACTGACTCAATTATACTGCGCAAAGTAGTTTGGGAAAACATGACTTGTTTAAATATGTTTTGGTTTTATTGCCTGTTGGCTAAATCTGCTAAAAGGATTTCAACCATTCTCCCACTCATGCTTTTAACAGTAGTGGCAGTAGAGACTGTACTGTAGAGTGGTAGAACAGCAGTCATACACCCACTCTTGCAAAAAAAGCAATCTGCTCTCCACTAGTCTTAGCAACTTTAGATCAATTTCCAACCTGCTGTTTCTTTGCAAAAGTCAGGAAACGAGTCTGCAGTCAACTGACAAAAACAACTAACAAAAGCAGATTGTTTGAGACGCTCCAGTCTGGTTTCCAATTAGATACAAACGTCTTAATCTGACCCATTGAACGCTCATCATCGAGTGCCACATGGTTCAATTTTGTGTCCACATGTTTTTTTGTTATGTTTTATATGTTAACACAACAGGTCATCATTCATGAGCTATTGCTATGGAAATGACTTTCAACTCTATATAGCCGTTGATACTGAGGATCTTACTGCTTTTAAAAACTGCATCTTTGACATTTTGTGCACGAATGACCTCAATTTATATCCAGCTTAACAAGAAGGAAAAAAGAGAAATCATGCTTACAATTAACTATATCTTAGCACATTACTCCACTTTCTGGGGAGTTATCATTAAACTTTCCAGTTGCATATGAGGAAAATAATTAAAATAGCAGCCCGTTATCTAAAGAACAGATCAGGCCTGTTACAAGTATACCTAACTGAATTTTTTTGCTTTAAAGTCTCTTCAAAAAGGAGATAAATCGATAACAGCTCACACAGAACACTGCACAGTTGAAACTGGAAAAAGAAAATAATACTAAAAGCACTCACATCAGTCCTGTTTTAAAGTTCTTGTTCTGACTTACTGTCAGTCTTAGGATGTATTTCACAATCCCAGTCCTTGTTCATAAATCTTTTCATGGACTTGTCCCTGACTCTTGTTGATATACTGTATATATGCTGTATATCACTGGTAGATTCCTCAGGTCCATAGACTTTATGTTTATTGTAGCAAAAGCTCAAAGACCTAAGGTGAACTGCCTTCTGCAATTATGGACACAAATTCTGAAATATTGTCAATTTGGACGCAAGGATAGAAACATCAGTTGAGGCTTTTAACTGCCAGCTAAATGCTTTTTGCCTTGTTTTACCTTCAATTTGTTGTTACAGCTCCACTGACTTTTTAACCGTATAGGTGGTCGTATGAACTGTATGTTAAATTCTAAGCTAATTTAGCTCTATGCTTTGTCTTTAAAATTACTGTTAAGTTGTTTTATCATAATTTTGAGCACTTTATCCAGAATCCCTTGCTTACTATATATGCCATATAAATGAGGGTTTTTTTTTACCTTAAAGAAATACTTCTGGCATTTTTTTTTCTTCTCACTAAAAGTCCATGATCTACAGTATATTTTAGCAATTAACTTGCCAGCTCTTCTTCACCACCTGCAAGTGAACAGGTCGTGTCTTTGCTTCACATCAGCAGCTTCTTTGCTAATAAGATGCTTCTCTGACTGGCAGCTGTACCGGAGGAGAGTGGAGTCTGGCTGTCATAGTGTACATTTCTTAATTACTGCAGATTCTTAACTGATGGTTGCTAGGAGATTTGGGACACGACTCCCGAGCTTTTATATTGCTGAAAGGAAGGCGTTACTGTATGTCATAAACACAACACACACTATCTCTCCTCTTCACTCTCTGATATAATGTTTAAGAATATTAAGAATAATCCAAGACAAGCTCACACCCAAGTGATATATTTCCACTATATGGCCAAAAGTACGTATCCAGTCCTGTTCATATACATTTGTGTACATTTGGTCTTAGTTCCAGTGAAAGGAAATCTTAACACTAGAGCCCACAATAGCTTTGGTAATCGTGCCTTTAATTTTGTGGTACAATCCTCTTTTAACATGACAATGATCCCATGTAAAAATCCAGGTCCATAAATTAATTATTTTTCAAGTGTCATAAAGCGAGGGTTTGCTGACTTTCTCAATTTAACATCATTTTCAGTTGAGTTTGGGTTTTGGTTATGAAATGTTGGTTGGACAAAACAAGGAGATATCACATAAGCCTTTAATATACTGTATAATTGTTGAAATGTTGATATAGTCTTTTCTGTTCAACTACTGTTATTTAGTTCTCTATGGACTTCATATTTTGGTGCAGTATCCACCATGGTGGGTCGAATATTCAGGCCAACATTTTCTTTAGTTTACTCTGATCTAAAAACATTTACTCTGCCGTTTGATAACATTTACATTGCACACTGAGGTATGGAAGCATTGTATTCACTACTTGTTCTCTCTTCCTCGGTTAGCTGCTCTCTCACGTACAAATACAACTCACAGCTCAGCTGCCTGGCTGCCAGCGCTGACACGTTGATCAGTCTGCATCTGCCAAACGGTGCGTTGCATGGAAGTGTCTGACATTCAGTAGCAACAATCCCAACAACACTAATCACACAGCAGATACAAGGCTTACACACACACACACCACAGCGCTCCGCTTATCAGCAGCCGGCAGCACAGGTCTGTACTCTCTCTGTGTTAAGTTCATTTCAATAGATGGCAAATTCAATGGCTCTTCAGTTCACTCCAGCCCAAGTAAGTTCAGCTTGATTCCATTCGACTCAGTTCACTTCAGCTCAATGTAATTTAACGCATTCAATGCAATTCCCAGCTCATAAGTAATGAGTCGCTAAATGTATTTTTGTGATTGTGGCCAGCTCAGCAGTCTGTGTTTGATAAAAGCAATCTGATCTCAGATCTCCTCTCAGAGAGGAGGTGTTTAATCTGCGCTGTAGTCCCTTTAAATCATATCTGGACATAGAGCTGATATGACATGCATGTTAATGACGTGTAAAAGAGGTCTGACATGTAAAGGAACTAGTCCTCGAAATAACTTCCACATTTGCATATAAATTAATGTCATTTTGTCACTTTGTGTAGATAAAACGCAAAAGTGATTCAGCCCAACAGCACTTAATAAAAGCTTTAAATCATTTATGTTCATTTTGCCTTTAGTCACTGGTACTAGACAGGAGAGATAACGACCCTTCTTCCAGCCCAGTATTCTTAGGAATTAATTGGACGATTCCACGCCACACTATTTGCATCCAATGCCAAACATTCGGTACTATACAGGAAGCAGTGTGCCATTTGCGAGTTAGCGAGGTAGAAAGTGGGTGGTGGATGGGCGTGTAGCACATCTGACTTTCATGCAGGAGACTGGATTTTGCGCCACATCACAGAGCTGCAATTGAAGATCAACTTTATTAATCCCTTGTAGGAAAATTAGAACATTTGCCTTTTTATTAACCAAAACCACAACTCTTCCCAAACCTAAAGCCAGGATTGTAACTAGAGGTCAACCAATAGTGGATTTTTAGACGTGAAAAAAATTTGACACTGTCGGAAATTAACAATCTTTAACTTTATTAAAAACTATAACTAACCAACATCTAAGCAAGGGATAATGTACAGCTAGCCGGTCATTGTTGTGAAATAAACCCCGACAGGGGTCTTGCATCGCCCTGAAGGGGTTTATTTCACAACAATGACCTCCTAGCTGTACATTATCATTAGTACATTATTACACGGCTAAGAAATCAATAATTTGACGCAAAAATGGTGCGCCAGAGTCCGAGATCAGAACTACGTCCATGGCAACGGTCTGTTATACATAGCAACGGTCTGCTAAGAAATAACAGACCGTAGAACGCCGTGATTGACCAATCAGAATCAAGTATTCAACAAACCTGTGTAATAAGTAAAAGTAATACATACCTAAATAAATAAATCTCAAAGTTTTAGCCCATTTTCAAACCCTATTGCCAGAATAATGCGTTGAACGTTTTTCATGGAGTGGAAAATTGCTTTCTGATAAAAGTATCTCAAACTATCTAAATAATTATCTAAAACGTAATTTAAAGTCTGTCCTGCATATGGCTGGAACCCCTCTCCAAGTCTCGAAGTACGAGTGGCATTTTACTTTAACAGTTGTAGATTATGATCAGAAGTTAATCACATGCACAGATATTTTTCAACAAAAGTGGCCCTCATTATGTAAATGTATCCTCCATGCAAAACGGTGACATCCCCCTTTATGATAGGTGCCGACCTCTCAGCCATTTACCACTATCAGTGCCCAGTTCCACCAATAATGATAGTTCATAAAATGTCCTGTCAGCGCCGATTAATCTATCAAACCGATTAATTGGTCGACCTCTAATTGTAACTGCCTAACCCTAACTGTTGCCTCAACCACTCAACTATCAGGATGCCCCCACAAGATTAGACTAGCTGTAGCGAAAACTGAGCCCTTAAATATGTTCAAACTTTGTAACTCTATTGGACCAAACCTTGAACTGACTGTATCGCCTTTATTCTGAACTAGGAGGGGGAGGATGCTCATTGTGAATGTGGCAGATAAGATGTGGTGTAGCTTTAAACTCCCTCTCTTGATGATTCCTCTCCGTGCATCAGAATCACTTTACCCGTAAGGTGAGAAATTAAAGCATCGCAGGATCGTTGATCGGGGCTTCTGCAATACATGAACTTCTCGTTTAGCTTTCTTTCTGCAGGAAACCAATGAGAAGCATCCTCTCTGAGCCGTTCGATAAGCCGTTTGTAGAACAAGGATTTCCATTTGCATTTGGAAGCAAAAGAGAGAAGATCCCGAGATTGTGGATTACTCCCCTGGCTTTGCTTTTGAAGGGAAGAATTAAGAAGAGAAGTTCTGGGAGCTTTACGGGGCAATTCAAAGTATTGTGTGTGTGTGTGTGTGTGTGTGTGTGTGTGTGTGAGCAGGCTTGCAGGCATTGTGTGTCTATTTGTCCCACTCTGTGAGTGTTAATATACCTTGTGATTGTGTGTTTGTGTGAGCGTGAAAACTGTAAATGAAATATAAAAGTAAAAGATTAGAAGCTTTCAGAAATACAATCATACTCACATCAGTTTGTTGATTATATTTTCCAACCTGCACAGAAGCTGTATATGAAGTTTGAAGGTCGCTTCAGAATCATTTTTTAAAGAGCTCTGTCGCGCCATTTATCTGTATCGTAACACATCCTTCATGTTTTTATATTTGAAGTATTTCAGTGAACCTCTTTATACAAGGGAACTGCAGCAGGTGATTCTTTTTTAGGAGTGTGGGAGATGGAAAACATGGTTCATTCAGGTCCTCATGTGGATTAAAAAGTTCAGCATAGTGCAGAGTTTAACATCTGATGAATACGATGGTATCCTGCGTCTCCACACTGCAAACAACACGATCAACAAGTCAGTGGAAGTAATTTCCTGTAGAGCTGAGAGAAAACAATCATTTGTATGTGCTGACGCCTGCTTTCCTTGTCAACTGAGAGGGTTATGAATCATCACTTGTCACTAGCCAATTCGGCCTGTTCCATGTTGTCATTGTGAACACCAACTGGGACGGCACAGTGGCGCAGTGGTTAGCATTGTCGCCTCACAGCTACAGGGTTGGTAGCAGTGCACTGCATAGTAAACAAGGAGTGATTTTGGACACAGCCAATAACCATCTATCTTTAGGCTTGTATGCCTCACAGTAAATAGCAGCATTAAATGACTATTATGGCACAAAGGCAGCTTTGGTGCTGTTACCAGACCGGCGACAGAACAAGTCTGGTTTATGTCCCAGCACAGTTAGACAGAGATGAGCAAACATCTATTTTTGGATATTGTTGGACTCCTGCAGGTATGCACAATTTAACGTCTGATATTTAGAACAGTGACTACACTGGTTTTCAAGCCAGATGCAAAGATGTGTGTTTCAGCTACACTTGCATATGCAATATAGATGCATATAGAGTCAGCCTGGGTATCGGTACTTCATACCTTTAAGGTATCCACCGAAATAACTCCGTGCCAAGTAGTTTCAAAACTTTTCCAATAAAACAACCTGCATTTGATCCTTTTTATACCCAGATCTACAAAAAAATTGCATTTGTATAATTTTGCAGCCAGTCTTCACAAATATTCTTCGATTTAATACGACTTGTGATTGGCCGACTACAGCAGCAGCTACAACCCATACAGTCTGTAGTGTGAAGTCGAGCAGGGTGTATTTCACGGAGTTGGCAGTTGAGCATGGCAAGAGGCCACCAAAACGTTTGAAAGTACGGCTATACTACACGCCTGTGGTGTCTGATGAAAGTAAATGCATAACATTTGGAAGGATTATTTCACGAAAAACTGGGAGTATCAGTATTTTTGTAAAAATCATTTGCATGGGGAGGAGTTATGCAACTGAATCACATGATGGGTATCGAATGAAGTAGAAAAAGAAAGGTATCAAATTAAGTACTCTGTATTGGCATCGGTATCATTGTAAGGGTACTAGTATTGGTACTGATATCGTAATATTTTAAATGATACCCAGCCCTATTATAGAGACTCTTAAACCTTTATAGTTTTTTGCACCTGTCAGCAGAGGTTGCTCAACATTTTCATCATTCATTTCCCTTTAAAACTACATCTTTGACCTTCACTTTGCAGGATTGATAGACAACATCCCGGCTCGACTTTGAACATTCATTGTGTAACTGTAACACCTCCGGTTCAAGCCCAGCTCGTTAAACACATGTCAGTCTTCATCTCCCTCTCAACCTTTCCATTTCCCCCACCTGCAAGGTGCGCTGTGGCAGAGAATAAATGTATCTTAGAGAAATTAGAACAATAAACGTTCCCCGTGCTGTTTAACAGTCGTTTACTGTTGGCACTATTCTGGCCCTGTACGGCTGTGTTGTGGAACAGTGTGTTTTGTAACGAGGAAAGAAGTGGAAAATCTAGCCGAGGGCAAACTGCTCAGAAAGAGAGGCTGCGCATTCAAGGAAGCTAACGGCAGATTTTCCATGCTTCTCTTTGTATGTCCTTGTCCTTGTTGGTTTTTAGTGTCTCGTTCTGTGTGCTCCACAAAAACACTGAAACGTTACTTCCAGAGCTTTTCTTCTGCATCCTCCCATATACAGTATTCTTTGAGTTGTGTCTAGACAGCAGTAGATTACAGTGAATAAGCTATGAATTGAAGGGGGAGTTGATAAGGAAGTACAAAAGTTTGCTTTATGTTTTTTCTTAATCTTTTTTCTCCGTCCTCCCATGTCCTTTAATGTCACTTTGCTTCATCTGAAGGTTCTTCAAAGTCACGGTAACATACAAAGCGAGTCCTTGTGATATTGTGGTTGATGCAGACAACTGTTTGTTTAGTCTGACAGGAGCTTTTAGATTGAGAAGTTCCTCCATTCTCTTTGTAAGTGCTCTCATTCTTGGTTGCCCTTGGCGGAACGCACTTGATATGCGATGCGCTGCTGATCCATAAAAGCTACCTCCTCTGCTTTCGCTCCTAAGATAAGCTTTTCTAAAGGATTGCAACCCTTATATACCCAGTCGAGATGAATAAGAAAGGCATAGGAAGGGTTTATCACACTCGCATGCTTACAGATGCCTTTGTAAAAGTTAATATTTGCAGTTAGCATGCTAAGGCACTAAATTGCCTTATGTATGACATTGCCTCAATCTCAAGATTTTGATCAACTTATATTAAGCAGCGATTGGCTCTGAGCTGCTGGCAGTTTTCACGTGATGCTACGATGATCATGTGAGAGCTGGGAGGAAAATTACTGGAGGGGAATTTGTGATAGTGAGGAGATTAATCACTTCACCAGCTTGTCTCACTGCAGGACAAACTTAACATGTTTTACTTAAAAATACAGCCAGTCATACTGCTTAATTACTTTGCCTTTAGCCTAAAGAAGAATTATTCAGAAAAAAATATAATTTATTCTCTTTTGAAAGCCCCATTAATCAATATTTTTATATTAGCAATGGGTCATATGAATACATGTAGTATGAAGGTGGTTTCTCACAATGACAAACCCAGAGATAATTATCACAAACTCCACAGCTCTAACTGCTTTATAGCCTCTTCTAACTAGAGCTTTTGGTTATATTTTATTCAACTTCCTGCTTCCTGTTCCTAGCATTTAGATAAGGAATATGTGCGCAACTACTGCAGAACAGACTGAGGTATATTTTGGGCTCTTTTACAATAGCTGCTTCTGTGACTCACAAGATTCAATTGCGTTGATTTGAAAGTACCGTTCAGCTCAACTGACAAATCCCCTCTGATGACCAGACAATGGGATGAGGGAATTAACAGCAATCACGTAATGTCCCAATCTGAGGGAGTGAGCGCTGTCTGGCCCCTTGTGGAAACTCGTCTATTGACTTCTTAAGGCCAGGTTGTCAGCTTGTTCCCTGAAGTGACAAGCGGCGATGTTTCATGCCAAAAATGCCATTTGCTTACCGATCAATACGGCTTTTCTAACACAATAAGTGCAGTGATGTGAGGGTGAAATTGTGCAAATGTACAGCTTAGAGATGACATTTTTTGCGAGCAGTTTTTGTCTTGCAGCTGAATATTTCACCTTAAACTGGCAGTTTATGTCGCCCTGTTTTGTCTGTTTTCACAGTTTGGGGGACTTTTATTTCATAACCATTATCTCATCCTCTTTGCTCCTCTCAGAGGACCCAGAATGCAATCTGTCATCCGGCAGTGACAGTCACACCCCACAAAGACGGCCTCTTCGTTTCTGACTCAATGAACCCACGGCAGCGGTGCCAAGCGACGCTAAACGCTGCACCATTTTTCATGCCTTTTCCCGTCCCATTCTCCTCCAGCGGAGTGTTCGCTCATCAGAGCGGGCCTGTCTGCCGCCTGCCAAAGCCATCATCTACATCACCGCGCTCCAATGGAAACACAATCACTGCTTTCTGTGGAAAAACCAAACGCCAGGGTATAATAGGAGCAATATGTTTCTCTTCTGTCTCCGTTCAAACAATGTAGCCAGAGAAGGCTGGTGAGTGAGGGAGAGAAAATTAGTGTCTGAAAAGGATCGAGATCGACTGATGGTGGAAATGACACGGCTGAAAATTTAGCAGCTGCTCTTCCTGAGGAGTTCAAGATCTCCTTGAGAATACCAACATAGAGATGAATTTTCATTTAAAATTTAAAATAATTAGTTTGATGAATTTCCCAGTGACTCAAGGTAGATGCCAAATAAAGTATAGTAGTGTTATCCTTTAGTGCCGGAAAGTAAGTAACGTTTTTTGGTGCAAAAAGTCTGACCTGAAGAGACAACCAAGAAGTTTGACAAAATAACCTAATCTCAAGGTCAAAGCACCAGCTTTTTGCAGAGCTTTCAATCACATTTTACAGTCCTCTTCAGATACAGACAAAGCTAGTAAGGAGACTTTGACTTCAGTCAACGCAGCATTAATTGATTTATTTGGCCACTTCGGGGCAACAAACAAGCTATGCACACAACACTGACATATAATAACGCTGAATAAGACATTTTCAGGTGACCAAAATGTTACGATGACTGTCATGAACTGAAAACACACTGTGAAAGTGTTAAAGTTTTAATCCAAAAACACTACAACTCCCAGACCGGACAACGCCGTGGTAGCGACCGGTCAATCGCAAGGTAGCCAGGCCCTAAAGCATCCCCTGCTTTATGGTCTATTTGACTCTAAATGGGACCATAATTTACTAAATGAACATCCTGCTGTATTGAAGAAGACTTGAAACTAGCGATTGAGACCATAAACTCATGTTTACAATGTTTACTGAGGTAATAAATCAAGTGAGAAGTAGGCTCATTTTCTCATAGACTTCTATACAATCAGACTTGTGTTTGCAACCAGAGGAGTCACCCCCTGCTGGCTATTAGAAAGAATGGAAGTTTTACTTCCACAATGGCTTCACTTTACAAAACAGGAGGTTGCCGCCTGGTCTGATTACACACTAGTATGAAGTCTTGCCTAAGAGGTTTGAAAAGACCTTCCAGTAACAAGTTTTAACACCTTTCCGTTCTTTTATACATTGTGACAGATGATGTATGGACAACAGGAGGTGAACTGGTCACATAATACCTGAATCCATGTACTTACAACAAATTGAGGTCACACATTTATAAAAAAAATGACTGCGTGAGTCACACCTTCCGTCTAAAAATCAGTTCTTGTTATCTTCTTTTGTGGCATCTCAAAGCTGAACTTTGTCTCTCAGACTCTGTAATTCTGTCACATTTAATGGAGTCCCAGTAACCATAAGGACATCCTGTGAAGACTTGCTGTCTGTCACGCTGGCAGGCTCTGCTCACTAAGAGGCAAAGATGCCACCGTCCTTGTTAGCATCACTGTCACCTGTAGCTCATATCTTAATTATCTGGAAACAAGCGCTGTACTGTACCTCGCACCCGCTCTCACATTTAATCAGCATTCTCTACCAGATTCCTACTACCCTGCAACCAAATTACCTCCTACCTCCTCTGCAGCTTCATTTGTGTTGAGCAGCAACAGCTTCTATTACAAGCTAACCAGATGGCTGGAGCCTGGCGGTGGCACAGTGATCATTAACCTGCTGGGCTCGTCTCTATATATGCACCTTGTCTCTTCTAATTTGACTCTCCCCTCTTGACTCCCAAATGTCAAAACTTCCCCAGACTCTCAAACTTTGAGGCCGTAGAGTCCAGGAGAGCTGAGAGCTGTCTTTACAGGTTAGTCAGTTCATGAGGCCTGTCTGGTCCAACTCCATTAAGGGAACTTTTATATGGACTGTACACTTTTTACCTTTACTAAATAATGGGGCTCAAATCTGACTTCACCAGTAATAGAACTGTTTCAAAGGCTGCTTTCAGACCGACTTCAGACCCGCGTGACAAAAAACAGTCTTACATCTGTTACAGACAATGTAGCCATGAGGACTTTACCTTGCACAACAGCTGGATTATCGCGATATCACAAAATCCTGCAGAATCGCAGCTACGGGTGTGGTTTAGGTGTGTGTGGCAACACGAAGAGGCGACTGTGTGTCTTAACAACAATGGCGGCTCCTGAAGAGCTTAGCCTAGCTGCTCCAATAGCATCAGATATATCAGAACTGGAGAGTATTTCTTGATTGAAAGAAGAGCAAATAACGGCACTGAAAGCTTGTCTACATGGAAAACATGTTTTCTCTCTTCTCCCGACTGGCTTCAGCAAGAGTTTGATTGACAGATGGTTCATCCAATCACCTGCCAAGTATTTTTTGAAAGTGCCTGCCCTTTTTCCAAACAGTTCCCAATGATGGCATCTCAGATGGTTCTGTGTAACAAACCATCGGCGGGTCAGCGTAATGAGGACTTCCCCCTCAGTCCAAACTTTTAGAAACGGTCACATGGATGGTTGCTCATTTTCTCAATCACAAAGCTCAAAGATATCACTTCTACAGCTCTGATTCTGCAGCACTTAATTGTCTCTGTGCTCATTGTAGCTTTGCTGCTAATGACAGTTTAATGGCAAACAGTCCCATATTTAAGTTAAATGCACATTTGGTGTAGCCCAAGCTCTGCTTTTAAAATTGGTCCCCATCGTACTGTATGTTTACAAATTCCCCAACTACACATGTCGTAAGAAAGGTTGTCGTGTATTTTATTGATATAGTTGACTCCATCTCAGCTTGACCCATTAAAAGGCCCTGTTGACTTCTTGTCAGCGTGGTTTAGTATGGGTACGACTGCTCCCTGGGACGTTATCGGCATCGACCTTATTATGATTACTTACTGAGCATTTCTGCTTAAATTGCACATCCATCAGAAAGGCCATTGTTACTTATTAAAAATGCATGTGGAGAAACTTTACTGATGCAATCCTGTAAAATGCAACACAGTGGGGCGGTTTGTTGCACACAGCAGCGTTTTGCGAGAATGGATAAGACTGGGTTCTGTCGAGCTGTGAAACAGAAAAAAATTCCCTCTAAGCCATATAAATGACTGCAACTTTTATAGAAAAAAAATGACAGTGTTGGTGAAAACTGAAGGCGAATCACATGATAGGAATACAAGTAGAGTATACGTGCTTTGCATCTTGCTGGTGGTGACTGACAGTTTCATTGATTGTTAGTGAATCCAGATCGCTCTCAGTGATTTCAGTGAGTTCACTTCCTCTGATGGAAAAAGACGTGCCTCCTGGCAAAGAGGAAGGCAAGAAAGAAACGGAGAACAGAGCACACCGCCATGAAAACTGAGAAGAAGGAAAATACATGTATCTACTGTTAATAACACAGTAACATTAATAAATTAATAGATATTGAGAATACAAAAGTATAATCAGACAGCTACAGGAAAAAGGCCTCATGTTGCCTCTGTTTCCTGTAGGTAGTGCATGTAACAGCCATACAAAGGGTTCAGTACAGCAGCATTAAGTAAGGATACTTTATAGAGATAGCACTTGTCAGTGCTTTAGAGAAAGAGAGAAGATATAATATGATAAAAATAATATCTATACTTTCCACTGCCCACACCTCCAGGTGAGCTATGACCACATTTTTGCCAATCAAGACTTTGTTTTCCGGCGAGGTGACTTTCAAAATGACTAATTATCAGGGAAATGGACTTGAGGCGCTGAGAAGAAAACGAAATAGCTGAATTGACCAGTTCCTTTGAGTGCTGAAGTTTTAGAGCTGTGTCAGCAGCACTGAGGAAGTTGGGAAAAGAGAGAAGTTTTCATTGACAGAAAAGGTGAGAGCCCACATTGATACCTTTACTCAGCATCCGTCCTTTATTAGTCGGTTAGAATATTTCTTGAATGTCATATAGTAGGACATGATAGTGTAGTGTATGGTGAAATAAAAATGTAGTTTCAAAAAATGTAGTTAAAAACACAAAATGGCAGCCGGTTGGATAGAACCTTATTATGTTTGCCACTTAAGGACAGAAGTTTAGGAAAATGTCTAAAGCTGCCTTAACATGATAAGACATTTGCTCGTCATTCAGAGGCAGCAGGTGAACTATGTCACGAAAAAGGGTGCAAGGAACACCATTCACTGTTTCTAGGCAACAACAACAGTTGCAGCTGTTCTCATTGGTTGCTCTTTTAAAGGTCAGCGGCAACCAAGGTCAAAGTTGAAATAATTTGAACTTTGAGCGAAGTGCTCGATGGCGAACCCGCCTAGTCGGGCAGCACTGCTCCCCAGCCAGCGCAGAGCGATTTTATCTCTGATCACGTGTGGGCGGCTTAAGAGTTGCAGAAACTCTCTGGACTTGGGTAGGAAAAAAATAGCAATCAGCCAGACCTGTGTGATACCTTTCCAGAGTTGCAAAATCCCATTCCATACCTACGTATATTTTAAACATATCCTCATACAACGGTTCGTATGATATCTTACAAAAAGTTATTCCTCATTTTTCGTGCATCCACACATTACATGCATACAGTCTTTTCAAAATAAACTTCCGTCGTCACAGGAAACAACTTAGTTAGGTTTAGGAAAAGATTGTGGTTTGGGTTAAAACAACTGAGGAAGTGGCGTTACTTAAGTACGGACGTGACAAATAAATCAACGTTGGCTCTCCTGGGCAAAAATCTGATATTTTTTCACCCACCCATCCACCCCAACCTCCTCCCTTCTCTGAGTTTGTCGCTCCTTATACTTCCTAGTTCTTATTTTATGATTATGTGGGTTAAATATGCATTGATTTCATGGGTTATATAGGAATTACAGTGCATTACTTTTCGTAGGTACAGTATGTAGCTATACATACTGTATATAAATATCAAGATGTTCTCACACAACATTAGCAGCTGAATGTTGTGTGAGAACATCCTGATATTTTTGGTGTCTGATAAGCCCATTCAACCCTTGCATTTATTTTAAGACACTGTCGCTTCATGTCAAAAGCACTGTTACCACTGCTGCTGCTGTGCATAGAGCATTTCATAGCCCCACCTCCACCCAGCATCCACCTGTAGGCTATGAGTCTTGTGTTCCTCTGGGGGAAGTTATTATTGTGTCTCCTCATTCTCTGCTGTGCTGAGCTTGGTGTATTCTTGTGCTGAGTGACAAGGTTCTATACAACTCTGCATTCACAAAATATTTACACGAGTTGACTCACTGAAAATCAGTTTATTGTCATGGATGAATGTTTTATTGCAGGCCTTGTTTCCTCCTTTATTTAGAAAAGATAATTTGTTCAGAATCATGAAATATATGGAGCGAGGGATATGAGGTAATGATTTTTATCCCAAATGGAAACATGGATTTACTTTTGGAATAAACAACCTCTTTGGCATCGTGCTCAAATAAGATTGAACAATAAAACTAAAGGCCCCACAAGAGATGTTCAGAGTGTTTAGTCAATTTCCACATAACATTCGCATCTGATTATGATAATCACCTCCTCTTCCTCAGCCTCGCTCGGTTGTTTTGTTGCTGTGTTGCCTTGTGATCTGGCAACATCTGATACTTCTGGTATTGCAGTGAGGAGTTGAGAGAGAAATGAGGCCTTTTTGATGAACTTGAGTTCATTGTTTTCTCACAACACGTCTGATCTGCGTAGGCTTTATTTCAAGAAGAAAGAAGAATCAGACTCGCACCTGGAGGAGGAAGACAGAAAGAGTAAACAAGAGAGAGTGCAGTGTGTTGGAGTTGGAAATAAATAGCCATATTTATTCATGATGACATCTGTGACACAATCCATATTCAACCAAAGTTGCCTGCATTTGGACCGGCTCTAAAACCCAGTGGCCGGGCCAGTCTGGGTCCGTAATTGGCTATTTTCATACACAGAGTGAAGCAAACTGGGAATGATCCAGACACTCGGGCTGAGAGGAGCAGGTTGGGGATTTTTCTGCCTTGGGTGTGATTCAGACAAGAACACAATAAAACCATCAGCATTCATTATGTATCACTACAGGAATGGCGTACAGAGCCATACCTGGAGGGACACGCTGACAGATGGAACAGCTAAAGCTGACAGACAGATAAATGATGGGCAAACACAATAGATTGGCGAGTAATGTCCTCTGTATGTTCTCTCATCCATACAGACGGACATGAATTTACACGATGAGAAAAAAATCTGCAGAAACAGACGGATTGGTTTATTTGATATTGAAACATTTCTCAGAGGCAGAATTGGTCTAATTGGATGAATTAAACATCAGAAAGGAAGCACGGGGCTTCTGGCTAAATGACCTCAGATTGAACTACACTGAAAGACGCCGGGGTTAGGGGGAAACTGTAACTGTCAATCTGACTTCATGGATATAGGCAAAGGCTTCTTGGCAAAGATAGCTCTGTTAGAAGAGACTCTCAGAGCGCCACTTTTCTAGTTTCATAAGGAAATTAAAACACACACATTTTTGTTTCCGTTGATAGCTGACCAGACTTAGCATCTACTGCCACAAAATAGTCAGGCGAGTAATTACAATTACAATACATTGTAATTACTCGCCAATCTATTGGCTTTACTCTTTGAGTAAGTGATGTGTTCACTAGTTTTGGCGAGCTCAACAGAAGGTTCTGCTTAATAACTCATCTTACAGTATATGTTATGAAAAAAAGAACAAAATCATGGTGGTATCTTTTTAAAACTAGGGAGCTGAATTCAATGTGTGGTACATTTTACACCATTTTTTTTTTGTGATGCCGTAGAGCATATAAACAGAACAACACCAATTGGACTAATTACTTGTAAAACGAACATTGTGCAGCCACTGTGAGGCTGGTAATGAGAAAGGAAACACTTTTTACAGACTGCAATGAGCCAGTGGAAAACTACAATAATGGGTGTAGACGTTAAAATCTTCCAGAAGTTACACATTTTCTCTTAGAGGGTACATGTCTGATTGTCTTAACATGACTGCCTGTCAGCCATATTTTTATTTTGAAAGGGATTATATTTTACTTCAAAGATAGTCAAGAATTACACAGCTTTGTGAAAGTGAAGGAAAAAATGCCAGTCTACCTGAAAAACATCTGTTTGTTAGATGTTTTCAGACTTTTTAGACGATTAATACTCCGCCCACTGACATTTAACTCAAACAATGAGTCCTTTTAGAGTCTGTTTTCTCTGCCTCCACATCAGCTCTGCTCGGCTGTCGTGTTCTCTAACTCTATCTCTTTGTTATCGCCTCCATCTTCTTTTAAACTCTTGTTTAAATATCCGTCTGTGTATGGGATCTTCTGCCTCGCCTCCCCTCCTGCGTATCTGCCTACACTACGTCTTCATTATTAGACGGAGCCTCGCTGTGTTCCTCCTCTCTTAACCAGAGGCCTATTAGGGATTTCCCCTTTTATTTATTGATTAATACATCATCAAGTGGAGCTCCAGCCGCAGCCCAGGGTACAACAGAGAGTTCCCCCTAGTGTCTGCAGCCTTCGTCCCGGCTGCCCACTTAAGATTCAGACCTCGCCTCGCCTGTTAGACAATGATTGCTATTATCCCTTTTTTTGTTCTAGCCGCCACCGCTAGTGAGAGGCAGCATTTTCATCGTGGGAGTAAAAGAGCAAAACAAAAAGTCACAATTGTTGAAATTACCAGGCTTCAAACATGTTCGTGAATTTGGGGCGCGGACATATCTGCAGCTTAACCTGTTTTATGGGCATATAAAAGGATTTTTAACCTCTTTTAGTAATAAAGCACCTTGCTTTTTCTTATCAAAGGCGCAGCACTGTGAAACTGCTGGATGTAACATCAAAGCATGAAGTATTCCCCTAACCTACAAAATCAGTCTCACCACAAACAAGCAGGCAGAGAGAATGGGATCAGTGTGGCTGCGAGGAGAGGGAGGAAAAGAGGAGGCAAGAGGGGAGAGGAGAGAAAAGAAAGTGGAGCTTTGTAGGAGAAGCTTTGTGAGGCTTTTTCCTCCCTCGCTGTCAGGCCACAGAACATTAAAGTGGAGGAGAGGAATTTGCATTCTCTAAATCGCTTCTTTCTCTCTTTCTCCTGAGCTCACATGCTGACTGTCATGCACGTGCACTCACACATGCATGCTCTTACATAGTTCATGAAGTTTCCATCCAAAACATGTTGCTAAAGCAAACGTCGAGGGTCAACTGTATATTAGATAAACCTCTCAGTAAAATGAAACGGCATTACAAACTACAGCCCATAAAGTTGAATGAACAGCTCTCTAAAGCACACGCACGCACACACACACACACACACACACACACACACACACACACACACACACACACACACACACACACACACAAACACACGTCAGATACAAACAAGGTTCTCAAAATGTCAAACATGATTGCAAAACGATGAAACAGATCGGAGCCATATCTTGAATTAATTATGCACAAAGTCGTCAATATATATAAATTACAATTTTTTGTTAAAAACATGATAATAAACACCGTAAATATCTAAAAGTATAATTAAAAATGTAGTTAGCATAAATAATCCGAATCAGAAATACTTTATTGATCCCCGGGGGGGGAAATTGGGGCATTGCAGTTGCTCTTCTATAAACATAAAGACATACTTATATAACCACAGAAAAAGTTGTTGCACAAAAAAAAATCTCAATTACTTTTTCTTTTGTCACTCAGTATTAATTTTGTTTGGCAAATAAGTAACAAAAGAAGAAAGAAGACACTTGGTTATTTAATATTTTTCCCATTATTCCATCAAGCCATGATACACACTTAATGTCCAGTAGACTGTATGACTCTCTGTGATATACTGTGCTTCACACAATACACACATGGGGGAAAAAAGCATCCAAACACACCCCATATACTTGCTCATAAAACAAGCAAGACTGCTGGAGAAGGAGGGGTCGTCATGACAACACAACACTCTGAGGCAAGTCCCGCCTCTTTAAACTTCAAACCAGAAGCCCACATGTGTCTCTGGTCCTAAATCTGGCAGGAAGGCGGGG
This sequence comes from Sebastolobus alascanus, assembly GCA_916701645.2. Taxonomy (NCBI): domain Eukaryota; kingdom Metazoa; phylum Chordata; class Actinopteri; order Perciformes; family Sebastidae; genus Sebastolobus; species Sebastolobus alascanus. The sequence continues at coordinate 783,036 of CAKAOJ020000289.1, forward strand.
CTGCAAGACAGAGGGCCGGAGCAACAGCAGAGCCTTCAAAAAAAAAAAAGCGAGAAAGAAAAAAGTGGGAGACAGCCAGGTCACAGGAGTCCACCACGCGTCCAGGAAACAGCTCACAGCTCAGGGACTCGGCCAAAAGAGGCGGGGAGCAGTTTGTTATTGGAAAAGCTGACAAGAGAGCGAAGCTGCGGGGAGGGGAGAGAAAGACAGAGGTGGCTGCCTGACTTTGACTTTGGTCAGTGAAGGCCTCATGCAGCTTCTTAGCAGCAACTCAATCCCATTTTTATCTGCCTGACACACCTCGACTCTGAGCAGAGCTCACCGGGAGCCCAGAACTGAGGAAAAGAGGGGAAGTAAAGAGAGGAATAAAGAGTGAACAGGAAGGAAAGGAGAGAAAAGAAAGCATGGTAAGTTTGGTTTCACTGCCTTGTTTGGGCTGCTCATTAAGTGTGTCTGTGGTGGGCGGGGAGGTGGGCCGAGCTCTGAGTGCTGCTACATTATTCCTTCAAAGAGTGGACCAAATTAAAGCTGTGGTTCCTCATTTAGTTTGCAGTTTGCTTGTTTCTCTTGGCAGAATTCTTTTTTTAAAGTTTTTTCTTCCCACTTTGTGCTCACCAGCCCGAGAAAAAATAACATTATAACCACTTTACAAATGCAGAGCCCCCGAGACTGAAGCAGTTAAATTAATTTATTTGTTGTGAACCGAGAAGTTGGGAAGAAATGAAGCTCGGGAGCTTTCTTTTCTTTTTCGTTCAGAAATGAAATAGCAAGAAAAGTGATTTCCAAGGCTGCTCGCTCTAAATCTCCCCCCGTTTCTACAATCACTGTGTATAGAGAGAGGGAGGAGAAGGGTGGGTGGGCTGACCGCCCAACTTCCCCATATCAGTCCCGGCAACACATTTGGTTTCAATTACTTTGTTCCTCTGGGGAACAAGCTGCTATAAATAAGTAACAAGAAGCTGAGTGTGGACAGACTGCTGCCTACTGCCGGCCGGGGTTTGACTGAAGAGAAGGAGGGGGCACATGCCTCAGCACTGACTCTGGGTCTGCTCTGGGTGGGAGGGGTGACTGGCTGGATCAGTTGTGGTGGGGGGGGGGGTGTTGGTCTTGGTCTTGTTTAGCTCCAGTCTCTGTGCAGCTCAGTGGGTAACATTCATTCTTGTTTTTAAATCTATTGGGACAATTTCAAGTAATGTCTCAGGTGTGTTGGAGCGTGTCTCTAGTGTAAGATGCATGAATTTTTTGCACAATACCAAACAACACTTTTTTTCAATACGATATCTGGATTCTTAACACGTTTATCCACAAAGGCCTTTTTTTCATTTATCAAAAGAAGACAAACTTCTCAAATGTTACATCTTGTCTTGAAACAAGCAAACACACAAGAGGAGCTAAATAAAATCATCTAAATATTGATTTTAATCAGGAACTATCTGATAATATAATCTGATAGTAAAAAATAAGTAAACTTTTGATGAGTTTTTGATAGTGAGTTACAGACACATTTCAGTCTGTACCAAAACAAATATTGAGGTTTGACACCCAGCCCTAGTCTTGGGCAAAGCATCAAGTCCTTGCAAGTCCAAGTCAATATTTGTAAGAAAGTTGCAAGTCTTTAATGTTTGAATGATGATGAAAGTAACTCTGCACTTTCTTCTTAAAGTCGATAGTGTTCCCAAATCTCAAGTCCTAAATTTCGTAATTTACGTCAGAGTCCAAGTCCCAAGTCTCAGGTTTAAAGCTCTGGTTAAATGTTTGATTTGAATTGCGGTCAGTCAAAATGATCAATATGTTGAGAATCAAACACTTACAGTATCTCCTGTGGGTTTGAAAAGTGGCTTTAAACTTTATTTTTGCATCGTCACAGAGAACTGTGGCTGTGGTCAGCTTTGTTTCACAGCTGACTCCTGCAGCATCATCCACTGTCCATGCATTTGATCAGTATGATCCAAACATTTCTGTTTTAGGGCTTCATGCGCTGCTCCTGTCTCATTCCACATGCAAAACTTGCCGAGGTCATTTGTATCAGCATGCTTTGCTTTGTGCACTTTAGAACACCCATCTCCTGCTCTAATAGCTTAAACTAACGTGATCTAGAGTTCAATTACTTTTTATATAATTGCACTGGTGAGAACTTGTTTACATCCAGACAGAAAGCCAATGAGTGGTGTCGTTTCCAGAAGACTTTTCAAACTCAAAATTGCTGCCTCAGGTTGTGCAAAGGTCTCATTATCCCTATTTTTTTGACAAGATTTTCTGCAGAGCTTGACGAGACAGAAGTCTGGCTACGCTTGATTACACTTATTGAGCTGCAAAAGATTATAGCATCTCAATAAGCAAGCTCAATAAACAGCCCTTTTTGCTGAGGATATTCTCGGACATGAAAGTTACAAATCAGAACTTCATGAGCACTGTTCAGACTGAGGTGGGCATTTCTGGTACCCTTTGGGTGAAACACAGAACTATTGCACATTTGTGCACTGTGTGAAGGTTTCTTATCTCTACAGGATTTCTGGTAACCTTATTGAAGTTTGATTTAAAAATAAAAACATTGAAGCTCAAAGAGCTCAAACTAAAGAGCAAAGCAATGTCCCGACTACTGCACTGGTTCCCAACCTAGGAGTTGGGATACCCAAAGTGGTCGCTAGAGCTGTCAAAATTGGCCAAAAATGACAGGGTTTTTTTGCGTATTATGTCCATAACATATGTCCTAACTGGCCACAATCGACGCTGCACAGCACGCCTTTTGTTGGACGGCCTGTTTTCTATTTATTCCTGTCACTCGCTTTGAAAGCGCTGCGATGGACAAGAAACGGCTGATTCATGAAGTCGAAATGAGGAGTTACCTATATGATACCTCCTCATTTCACTACAAAAAAATGATTAAAATGGCAGCAAGTACCACTCCCCCATCTTTTAAGTGCTTACTTCTCCAGATCTGTAATCGTAACGTAACGCTTGCTGTTAGGACACGGTGTCACTCTCTCTGCAGCCAGCTAACGCTACATTTCATTTCCAATTAATGAAAGTGACGCTGTGTGACTCCCGTCATGTGGTGCATTCAGTGCTTTCTTCTTTCTTAATCTAATAGAAATTTAATTTTCATATTCAAATTTTTTTTTATTTGCATCAGAATATATAATCAAATTTAGGTTCGGAAAGAAGAAGAAGAAGAAAAACATTTGCCAGACAGTCAAACAAATTAAATATTTGCTTCCCTTTCATTAGAAACAAGTTGGACAGGAAGCGATGAAGGGAATTAGCAGCAACTACTGAGTCTTACCGACAGCCAGCAGCCGTTTCGAGTCTCTGCACTTGTTTCTACATTGATTCCATTTGTCTGAAGTAGCCTCTGTCTCCAGCAAACTCCTGAGTCCTTTCCCTCCCACTGTGTAACACAGCCCACCTGCTTCAGGACACACAGCAGCTGTCGCGGCACACACAGTTATATTGGGAACAGAGTCAGAGCTCCAAATATCCGCTGACCTTCCAGCCCCCAGCCCCGGCTCTCTGTCTCTGTCTCTTTATGGGCTTTTTACTGTCTGTCTGCATGTAGCTTCCAACTGTCTACTGTTACCTCTTAGCAACGTCAAGCCTACACTCACTCAGATACACTATCTAATAATTTACAAGCAGTGTTTTTGCCAACTGTTGAAATAGACAGAGACATGAACCCTGCAGGAGTGAAACCCTAAACATGTTTACTGGGACGGTGGATCACACAGTCTGTAGTTAAGGCTCATTGTTCCAAATTTCAGAGTTTTAAAGAAGCAGATTGGTGAAAAATGATTTTCACCTGGATGCTCACACTGTCTATATTTTCAACTAGATTGTCGTACTTTATGAGCCACAATAGCAGCATAGTTCTAGGGAAGGCAATGTCAGTGTGTTGGTTGGTCGGTCCACCATTTTGGTCTATAATATCTCAACTAGTGAATGGATTGTAATCTATGGTCCCTATAGGATGAATCATACTGACTCTGGTGATCTTCTGACATTTCTTCTAGTGCCACTATGAGGTGTTTTTTTTTTTAGTTTTACTTTATACTGTATGAAACAAACTGTTCTCATACACCGTTCGTAGCTACCTACGAAAAAAACAAACACTATTAGTTCATATGAAATCCACGTAATCGTGAACCAGGAAGTATAAAGAGCGACAAATGCTGCGTACAGAGGAGGTCGGGGTGGATGGGTGTGTCAAAAAACACCGGACTTCCACCCAGGAGACAGAAGTTACGCTACATCCGGTGTTATTTTAACCCAAACAATGATCTTTTCCTAACCAAGTTGTTTCCTGTGAAGAGTTTATCTTGAAAAGACTGTGCATGTAACAAGCGTAAATTGACGTGGTGCTGGACATTGGTAGGAAAACGTAAAAAAAAATAGGAATAACTTTCCGTAAGATATCCTACGAACAGTTGTATGAGGACCCGTATGAAAAGCTTCTCCCTCAGTTCATTAAATCCCTCTAGATCTGCAGGCAGCAGGACAGATATGTTGATAAATCTGCAGCCTCTGATTTGAGAAGTGCCGCTCTAGAGCGCAGTGTCATTACCCACAGCCGTCCAGTGTCCTTGATTAAATCAGTGCTACAAAATAACCACACACGTCCATATTCAACGGGCACAGAGATGCCACAATTACATCTCTGATATATCTAATAATCAGCGGCTCATGTTTTATTCTTGTAATGCAAGCGTTACTTAATAATGTATTTACCACAAGAAATAAAGTACAATTATGACTGAAGTAGCATTGTTTTGATCCAATCATAAAGTATAAACGGCTTCACACACATTTTGTTTTTATTTCTATCATCTTTGTCACTGTTGAAAAAATCTAAATTCGCAATTATAGAGCCCTCAGTTTTGTGAATGTTAAAAATAGATGGATGAATTATCCTTTTATTCGTATTTTTTTTAAATAAACCCCAAAATAATTAGCTTTAAGCATATTATTAATGCTGTGTAAGAAAAAGAAAATGTATAAAAAAAAGTGAAAGCTCCTTGGTTTTTCAAAAATCTGCAGACAGCAGCTGTGACGACTGCAGAGGCATCATCTTTGGTTCATTTCAGAGCTTTGTCTGTGACTCTGTAACCCTGGCAGTGTTTCCACCCACTGAGCTACAGCGGGGACCATTCCAGTACTACAAACGTCTCTCCCAGCCACCACTGGGAGCCGTCTGCTGTTTGCTGAGTGTCTCCTTTCCAACAGATCTTTGCAGCAGCAGTTAGAGGCACATTAGAGCCACACTTCAAAAGATCTGCCCTTTTTCTCTTCTGATCAACATTTAGCTTCTAACCATCAGCTCTGCAATGAGGTTTCCCCTGCTCCACTGATCAGGAGGGACACAGAGACCAGTCGGGCTATCATTATTAGGGTTCCGAAAATGTTCTTGTAAATCATTATCGTTACTGTAAAACTGCTGACTTTTGCAACTTGTTAAGTGCTACGGAAAAAAAACATGGTACTTTTGAAAGAGCGAGAGAGTATGAGAAGTCACCAAGCAGGAAAAAGAGAAGAAGTGAGCAGGAAGTTAAAGGAATCAATCCGTGTTTTTAACATTCAAAGTAGAACTAACAACAAATGTTGCTGACACTATTACTATTTGGGAAACTTCACCTAGCTTTATTAATGATGTAAAACACACCAACTGTGTGGCGTAGTGTGGATGTACCACAGAGACAGAAGGCACAGTGGAAGCATGGATATGCCAGCCCTTTAAGCAAATGTTATACTGCTTTTCTAAGAGATAATCCAGTGGTTCATCTTTGACGCACAGTTCGTGTGGGCTCACAGAACTTGCTGTATGACGCTAGTGTTGCTGCTATTTCAGCCCTCACAGTGAATAGCCCAGGCTACATATAGCTGCCAGTAACCCATCATTTACTTTCACCACCAGTTGAAGCACATCTTGACATGCGATCAAGATGGCTGACAAAATATTTTGCCTTGAAGAACATTACTTGCAACTTTTATACATATGCGGGGCTTGAATTAGACCATTACTCACCAGATCAGAACACTAGATTTCTGTCCAAGAAGTATCGTTACTTATAACTCAGTATTTATGGAGAGGAGGTCGTGTTGCTCAGGCTCTCTCTGTTTGGCGATGCCTGGAAGCTGCTTGACATCATATGTATCAATTTTTGTCATATGAATTGTCTATGTTGTATTTTCATATGTTGTTACTCTGTACACACAACATCTATTGCATGTCTGTCCATCCTGGAAGAGAGATCCCTCCTCTGTTGCTCTTCCTGAAGTTTCTTCCATGTTTTCCCTGTTAGGGTTCTTTCTTGCTTAAGTTTTTCCTTATCCGCTGCAAGGGTCAAAGAACAGAGGGTGTCATATGCTGTACAGATTGTGAAGCCCCCTGAGGCAAATTTGTGATATTGGGCTATACAAATAGAATTGACTTGACTTATAATGAATGTAGGTTGACGTGACGTAGTTGTTGTGTCGACGAGTGGCAAAAATGTGCGGCTGCTGTCTGAGGTACAATATTTGCTTTAGTTCAGCCAGAATCCTGCTGGATAAGAGCTTAGATCTTTAATTCTTCTGGTGTTCTTATTCAGGCTGCTGGTTGAGCATACTGGCTCTTTTTTTATTCCAGTTCATATCAGTCTATATTCATTATACTGGTAATGAAACCGGTATTAAATGTACCACACATGTCCAGTTTTTACTCGAGTCTGTTGTGGTAACTTCTGCTAGCTACAGTAGCATCAGGGTTAGTCAGCAGGCCCCATGTGACTCTGATCAAGGACACCGTTCATCTTCAGAACAGCTTTTAAGCAGTATGCCTGCCCATAGACAGCAGCACTATATTTAACAGCTGGCAACATGCCTTGAGGACTCGTACCTCAGTTTTCTGCAACCATAAAACCACCCAAGTCTGGAAAATAGTGAAGAATGACTCATCAGACCTTTTCTTTTTTGTGCTACTAAGAATTGCAGAGCGTCTTTGCTAGTTGACATGTGACAAACACAGTGTCTGAATTGCAGTGTTGGCACAGAGACCAGCAGGGTTAAACTGTCCTGATGTATTGATTCAATGTACTTCTGATTACAGATTGATTGTTAATGCATTATTGCCAAAACAACTTCATAAGCTAATATGTTGTAGTGGAGGTTTTCCAGGTTTAAAAATCAGTTAATGCAGATTTACTGTAAAGGACCAGTGTGTAGCATTTAGGGGGATCTAATGGCAGAAATGGAATATAATATTAATAAGTATGTTTTCTTTAGTGTATAATCACCTGGAAATAAGAACTGTTGTGTTTTTGGTACCTCAGAATGAGCCCTTTCTATCTCCACACAGAGCGGTTCCTCTTCACAGAGCCAGCCGACATGTCTCTACAGTAGCCCAGAACGGACAAACAAAACACGCAAACAGTTCTCCTACACGCTTGGCACACGGAAAAAGTTTCGGTTGGTTGCAATCTGCAACCTCGCAGCTAGACGCTGCCAAATCCTACACACTGTAGCTTTAAAGGAAAAGTTTTGACATTCTGGGAAATACTCTTATTTACTTTCTTCCGTATCATCTAACTCTAGAAAGAGAATACATGTATTGTTGCACTATAAGTCTAACAAACATGATAAATGCATTTACCACCTCATAAAACATGTGCACAGCCTTTAATATTTTAAAAACTGACATCTGCGTGCCATTTTCTTCCTCTCCTTCTTTACTAACGCAATGCTACATTTTATATCACATTACCCCCGATTCTGACAGCTCACATTATCCCCCGTGCTCGGAGTGACGTGATGCAAACAACACTGAGATCTGCTCTAGAAACCACCGCTCTACAGAGACACTTGGGTTCAAAAGTCCACAGGATAACTTTACGGTTTGCGGTTCTTCACTAAAGCAATGAATCCTTTTTTGTTGTGCATCATCACCCAGACTTTTTCTTTCACCCCATTAGATAAGTTTGCATTTTTTGTCCGTTTTCAAAACTCCCATATTCATCTTTGGAGGTGACTGATTTACATTTGCGTCGTAATGGCATTCAGTGAAACAACTGTGGGGATTTATTTTACAGATAAAGTCCTCTTCCATGCGGTGTTTCTGTAATTTCCTCCGCCCTCCTGCAGACAGATAGATAGATAGAGCTATGGGGGGGCTGAAAAGGAAAATTGAGAGGCAGATGAGTGAGAAGAGGAGGTGAAAAGAGGGAGAAAAGTGAGGCAGGAGAGGAGAGAAGAGGATAGGGGGGTTTGCTGAGTGAGTGATAATTTGAGGATTAGACTTTGAAGCAGGAATCGAGTTGCGCCGAGCCAACCTCTTCCCACATCCGCTTGGCATGGTGCTGCAAAGTCATTTCCATGGAAATTATGACCCCGTCCCCCGTTATTTGTGGCTATTCTGTTGCGGGGGAAAAAGCGCCTAAACCCCCGAAAGCAGAGTGATTTAAAAAGGACAACAGGTACAGAGATGCCACAATTACATCCGAGATATATCTGCGTGTTTGCTTGATTCCCTTTTCACTGTTTAATGAGCGCCGTCTGTAAAACCGACCGGACACCTGGAGGCCCATCCATTACAGTCTTCTTAGTATTTATTTCTTTTAAAGTGTGATCCAGCCATCACGCAGGTCAATTAAGAGGGAAAGTTCTTATTGACTGTGACAGACTACCGAGCCTGCTGTCTTTTCACATCATTACAGCCTCCTCAGACCTCGGCCAACCTGAGAGACAAATATAATTAGACTCCACACGTCAATCGCTTTTTCTGGTTTTTAAACGTACAGCGTGCCTCTAAAAGTCAATGCGTAGGAGTAAATAGATACTGAAAGTTGGAAAGCTCAAACTTTAACACAGTCATTCAGGTGTTGAGCGTGTTTCATGATTCTAAGAGCCTTCATCTGCTTTATTTTCAGAGAAATAGCTTTTTTATTACCTTGCTGATTGTGCACAGTGTGAGTTCTGTGATTGGAACTACAAATTTGAAACATTAAAATAATGAATTTAAGAAAACAAAATCTCTCTAAAAGTCCCCCATCAGCCTCTCCCATCCTCAGAATTGAGGCTTGTTAAAACTGGGAAGATTGTTTGCAAATAACTTGTCGTATACTTTTTTTCACTCTCCCGAGCATATTGTTATTCATGAGACAAATATAACGAACTGAAAAGATTTGATTGGTGGTTGATGGAAATGGGCTTTTTGTTCTGCCGGTTTCAATCTGCTAATTGATGGTGTTGCTCACAGTGTGAACATGAAGTCGGTGTTTGGGTCCAAGGTTTTAATAAATTTAATAAATAAATTTGTTAGAAATTAGAAATGATTCTCTGTCATCTCAGAGAATATCCAAGGTTTTTTCTCGTAAATCTACAACTTTAATCTCGGAAATAATATTTATTTTGTATTTATCCCAAAGCATCACGTGCCTAAGTACAGGCCACAAAGCTGCTATCATTACTGTAGAGTCTTGTTGGAAGGTTATTAATGTCATTTTATGTTCCAGGTGGATAATTTCACTGTGGACTGAATGTTTCTCACTGTTAAGAGTTAAAGATGTCTGAGCCAGTTTGTGTCAACTTCCTGTGACATCTCCCTTTCCTGTCTTCCTTCCTGTAGACAGAATAAATAATGGCTCTTCCTGTCTCTCCTTCTCTTTCTCTTCTTCTCCCTGTTTTGCTCTCACTATATACTGCATCTTTTTAAATTAACTAACAATCTGTACTGTTTTGTTAAGAACTGGGAGTTAAACAAATCTGAGTCTAAACAGGAAGCAGTATCAACAACAGGAAAACAATCAAGGATCTACTTATACAAGTTTTAAATAAGCAACAAGGTAAATAACAATCACAGCTTATACAAACCAGACTATTTATTGGTCTCGGACTAGTAAAAGTAAAGATCGATACATCCTTGATATTCATATTGTAATCAGATTGCCCAAAACACATTTAATCAAATTAAGATGTAACTTCTCAGAACTGCCTTTAGAGGTGTTCAGAGAAACATTTTAGTTCAACTAGAGAGACTCAATCCTTTAGCTCTTTAAAAGCAGCTAAAACTTAAGTGGCTCATCTTGTTGTTTGTTGGTGCACTTCTTTATTTCTTTATATAACTGTTGAGATACGACATCCTGCACACTGATGACAAAGTCTGATGACAGAGAACTTTTTTGCAACTTCAAACTGAAGTTTTTGACTTTAATTTGCTATTTACATGACTTTGAGGCTGATCACAGAAACAGTTTAGTATGAAGAGGGATTTCAAGTGTTGTGTTAATTGGAAATGTGTTTGTCATATTTTAGTACCAATTAGGAGCAGACAAGTGTTGTTTGGTGGGTAGTTTGTCCTCTCAGACAGGTGATGTGAGGACGTGTCTTCGTAGCCCAGCAGTTACTTTTTCTTCTGTGTTTCTGTTGATTTTTATGTTTTCAGTGCTTTATGAAGCCTCTGATCCGTTAGTACATGCAGATTTTAAACAGATAGTTTTGGATTTTGTAATCTTAACATGATATTCATGCAGTATGTATGTTAAATTGTTGTCGCCGCAATCGTGCCTCCAGTATTTAGTGGCCATGAAGACATATCCCTTCCTATTGTGAGAAATGGGTGACAAAATCCAGTTATGTCCTCTCCTAAACTGAAGTCCAACTTGTCCCCACCCCATCACCAGACAAGGATGTCAATATTGGATGCAAACCCTGGATTATGTCCAATGACAATGCTTTTGGGCTTTCAATCAAATTCAATACCAGCGCTTACTTTATACCGCCGCACCAGCGATAGCTGTGGCTGGAGGCATTATGTTGTCAGGTTGTCCGTCTGTCCATCCGTCCGTTCCATTCTCGTGAATGAGATATCTCAGGAAAGCCTGGAGGGAATTTCTTCAAATTCCCACAAACGTCCACTTGGACTCAAGGATGAACTGATTAGATTTTGGTGTTCAAAGGTCACTGTGACCTCACAAAACACTTTTTTGGCCATAACTCAAAAATGTAAATGCTAATTATGACAATATCGCACAAATGTCTAACAGAATACAATAATGGTGATGACATTTTGGACAGACATGGATGTAAACTGCAACTTCACTGGTTGGCAAAGGCATACAACAGCAAGGCATTCATTCTAGTTTAAATTCTCACTTTTTACGATCTCTGCACATGACAACAACAGTGTGCTTAAGGTAAAGGAAACATCATGGTTGCGGTTAATAACAATGTTTATTGCATGATTGTGACGAATGATTGTCCCCTGCATGAACGTCAGTCAAACTACACACCGACCCACTGCCTCCGCACATAAATTGTGGATAATCGTGAGGTGCAGAATTACACAAAGTGAGCATAATTCAGAGCGATACTGGACTGTTTTTTTCCAGCTCAGAAAGTGAGACGCTCAGGTACCACACATACGTCAGAGAGACTTAACGTCCTGCATATGGTTAGGCTTAGGCAACGAAATTACTCCAGTTAAGGGAAAGATCCTGGTTTTAGTTGAATACGGAACAAGTGAACACACCCTTTCTTGCGTTTCAAGTCACTGCTGGCGTTTCCAGCATTTAACCCAGACTAAGTTGTTTCTGCTTCAAGGTTATGGTCTCTTTGTTTCTCCACTTTTCTCTGGAACACATAGATATCTCTTTCTCTCCTCTACCTCTATCTCTCTGTCTCTTTCATTTTGTCTCTTGGTTTCTCCACCCTCCCACCCGCTCTCTCCTCTCCTCTCCATACCTTTTTTTTTTATTTTCATTCTGCAAGTTCTTCCTCTCTCTGCGTATCTCTCTCTGTCTCTTCCACTTTTGTCTCTCATTTCTCTGCTTTTCTCTCTGTATACTTATCTGTCCTTTTCTTTTTTTTAACTCCATCACGTCCCTGAGAGAGTACAGCATGACCGATTGGCACTTACCATAAAAATTGTTGTTCTAAATAGCCCCAGACTCCCAAACAACGCAGTGCCGTGCATACCAATGAATGCTCACTACGAATCAGAGAAGATGGACAACTGCAGCCGAGCACCTATTATGATGATGCTGTGGGTGAGTGTGCGGTAAATACCACAGATATTTACCGGAAACCAGGGTTGAAGTGAAGGGAAGTCAAAACCGCCATCAGTCAGATTGTGACTTGACGGCCGAGGAAATGAATGCAAAGAGGTTTGGTACAAAATTACATTATACATTAGATGAAAAATCATGATACGCAGACAAAGAGAATTAGCTTCAACGGTGCAACGTTGGCCAACGCAAATATGTGAATGGCCCTCTTTAGAGTCAACAATTAACCTAACCTGCATGTCTTGGGACTGTGGGGGGGAAGCCGGAGAACCCGGAGAAAACCCACGCTAACATGGGGAGAACATGCAAACTCCACACAGAAGGGCCCAAAGCCGGGTTTTGAACCTACCACCTCTTGCTGTGAGGCGACAGTGCTAACCACTGCAACTGTGGTTGCTACGCCAACAGCCCAGCTCTGTTCCTAAGTGTTTGACTTTTGCACACCTACTTCCTGCTTCAACTTTGACCTACAGGCCATGCCATAGTTGTGCACACACACAGTGTAGTGTTTTCTGTGTACTGACTATTTTTAACCAACACATAGGGTGCACTCACTTTCTACTTGACCTCTAATTCAGTGGTTTAGCTAACCTGGCTGAATATATGTTATGGTCTTACTGCTCATATTCCTTCCTGGAAGTTGCTGTGTCCCCAAAGCTCAGGGTATACTGAAATACATAACTGAATAATGGCCAAAATTTTATTTAAAATCATAAAGTGCCTTCACTCACAAATATGAAAAAAAAAACACATAAAATTTCCCTTTTAAGAAAGCTACCTCATATTAAATGTCACAGAGACAAATGGGAGACTGAAACACCTCCCATCCCTGTGTGTGACATAACAAGACAGGAAGTAGAACAGGTAACACATTTCCAGTCTCTGGGTGTCGAGATTGACTAAATCCTCTCCCACTCAACTTTTTCAAAGCACATTTCCACTCCACAGCTTCAAAGTAAGCAGACAAATCCTCGCACTCTACCATTCCTAGGTCAGAAGTGTCATAATCTTTGACCTGGTTTCAGCTAACAGTTAAAAATAAACTGAAACTTCAGACGACGGTCACCTAGGGAGGTAGAATCTCCAGACAACTCCAGTATCTCAACATCATCTTAAGCTATCTTAAGATCCCAATGGACCCTTCTTACGCCTCCACTACTTTTTTCAGACCCTTGAAGTCAAAGACTCAAACTGTGCAATTCTTTTATTCTCGGTGATAATATCCATCCATTTATTTCCTGGATAGTTGGTTAACTTGTCCAAACCTAGTTCTTAATTCTTTCTTTCATTTTTCTTCATTTCATATTTAAACTTACATTTATTTTGCCGCACTCAACAACCAAACCAAAGGACTCGTGTCACTCTGAGGCACTTTGGATAAAAGTGCTATTCAAAAAGAGCACCCTTGAAAAATAAATGAAATGTGCTTTCATGCCACAGTGACAGGGAGAAGTTGATATTGGTCGATACTTTGCAAATGTCACCTCAGACTCTTTCTTCAGTTTGTGAATAGAGGACCAGCGGCCTGTAATTATATATAAAGTCCTACTTTGCTGCCACTGGTAGCAGACAGCTGGGCAAGAAACCATTCTAGATTAGATCAGTGGTGTCCAATGCTACATGATCCAACAGTGTCCTGTGAAAGAAAGAAAATATATCATGCATATACAAGTATGGAAGAAACAGCTATGCGAACGTCTCTAATTCAGTTTAAAGAATACTGATTTAAAGCCAGAGAGATTGTAATGGTTGGTAGAGACCCCTGCTGAGCTCAGAAGAAATGTAGAAGCCCACAGCAAACACCACAGACGTGCTTCCAAGGATCTGTTTCCAGGTGGCCGCTTTTGGCTGTGGGATTAATATTTATTTATTGTGGTTTTGGAAGTCGAAGTTGTGTGCCATCTGGTTGAGCCACAGAAAATCCACCAGCTTCCTCTGAAGAATCCCCCACGGACTCGTCCACTAGGCAGAGAGATCCTGCTAACGGAAGGCCGGCTAAGCCAGTAGAAGGTGTCTGATATTTTTGGATCACCATCAATCCCTGTGTAATACCAAGGGAATACTGAGAAAAGACTGTGACCGTGGCACTGAACCAACCACTTCTCAACTGGAAAGGATTCTTTTATTTTGTTTTGTGCCAACAGTAGTTTAATCTAACAGCACTGAGCAGAACTTTCCCTCGTCCTGCAACTGCAGAATGTGGTTTAAGTCATGTTTCAGTACCATCCTGGACCTTTTACATATCTAAACCTCCTAAATAAATGTGAAAATTAAACCCTAACTGACTTACTGGAAGAGACTGCACTTTATTCAGCCAACACATTGCAGCACAGGGCCTACTTCAGGGTGTTTGACAAAATGGTAAAACAAAGAGCCTGTATATCCAGTGCAGTGTGTATAAATCGTTATCAATTATCCAATGAGAAGTAGACAGAAATATGGTCTGTCTCTAATGGGTGCCCAGTGGGCAACCACCCGGTCTGAAAAGTGAAGCCAATGCTGAAACGCCTTAAACCTGCATTCTTTCTAACAGCCAGCAGGGGGCGACTCCTCTGGTTGCAAAAAGAAGTCTGATTGTATAGAAGTCAATGAGAAAATGACCCTACTTCTCACAATTTATTACCTCAGTAAACATTGTAAACATGAGTTTATGGCCTCAATCACTAGTTTCAAGTCTTCTTCAATACAGCATGATGTTCATTTAGTAAATCATGGTCCCATTTAGCGTCAAATAGAGAATAAAGCAGGGGATGCTTTAGGGCGGGGCTACTTTGTGATAGACAGGTCGCTACCACGGCGTTGTGCGGTCTGGGAGTTGTCCGTGTTTTCGTCCTACAACTTTAACCCTTTCACAGTGTGTTTTCAGATCACAGAAGTTAATTATAACCTTTTTAGTCACCTAAATGTCTTATTCAGCACTCGGTTGTACTTAGCTCCACCCAAAAAGCAAGATGGCGACGGCCAAAATGCCGAGCTCGAGGCTTCAAAACGGCAGTCTACAAACCAATGGGTGACGTCACGGTGACTACGTCCACTTCTTATATACGGTATATGAGGATGGCGCACATCAGACACAGACACACACACACTATCACTGTCCCAGAATTATCTTATAAATACCTGTAAAAGCAGGTGAGCAAACATTTCCTACATCATATGAAGCCATTAGTTTCACTGTATTTCATGTACATAGCCTTGCTGAGGCCTAAAACTATAACATACTGTGAAATCCACCCCAGATAACAACTTTGGCCTTTTTTTTATTGTTACTCCAAACACTTCTGCACTCCACCTGAAACTCAGTACATTAATATTGATCTACTATTACTGTTGTTTTGTTTCTCCATATTGCCAGCATACTTCTGTATATTCTGTAAATACAACATTTATTGCATGTCTCTCTGCAGGCTGGTCTCATACACTGTTCGTAGCTAGACCTACGAAAGTAATGCACTGTAATTTGTGTATATCCCACGGAATCAATTGGTATAGCAGTTCTTTTTAAATAACAGATTACAAAAGAAGAGGGAATCTTGTGCATTTGGTTGTAGGACTGTTTCATCCCTTATAGACTGGAAAGTGAATGAAACAACATTATGGCTTTTTTTGACTCAAGAGTTTCTCATGGGGATGGATCAGAAGTGCAGCATTAGTTCAGCAGGCACGTCTTGGACTTCATACGTCCACCGTTTCCCTCTGACTCACTTTCTGTTTCTCCTGAGGTCTTCTGGAGAAATGGCTATGAGCTACATCACCGTCTCTGTTTTTCTCGTCCCAAGTAGAGAATTCTTGACTGAAATATTTCTAACTCTCAGTAACAACATCTAAGTACTCCAGTTGTTCCATTAAGAGCAGCGCTCATGAATTTATCTTACAGTATTAAAGACTCTTCCCTGTGTGATGTTCTCTAAAGTGACATTTAGACAGTGACAGTAAATCAGCATTAAAACCAGTGTTCATGTTATGTGAGAATAAAACTCAAATAGTCCGATTACATGCTCTTTTATGAGAACGTTTTATCACTTATGGTTCCAAGACATTTGCAAAAAAAAATGTTGAAAAATCCGTACGAATTTTGTATTATCTCTGTAAATGTATTTTTAAATGGGATTCTTATTGTACTTGAAGTACCATAAACACAAATAAGCTGTGAAAAGTTCTCACAGAAGTGCTCTTCAAATAAAGTTATTGTTATTATTCAGCACCATTACTTCCCCCAAGGCTGCTTCCACAGCCAAGCGTATGAGTGTTTATGGTTCATGACACAATTATGATTAAGATGTTAGCCTCTCACAGCGAGGGGGGGAGAGGGAGGGAGATAAAGAGAGAGAGAGAAATAAAAAAGAGGGAATTAGGGAGAGAGAGAGCAAGGAAAGGAGACAGGCAATTTAGCATCACTGTCTCTCTCCTGGGATAAAGGCGAGCGGCACACCGCTGCACTGTCACTGTGTGCGTCTGATGGAAGGACTCTTAACATCTCTTTCCCACACAAACCCAAACATTTGACTTATTTTAAAGTCTCCATCGCTTTCTTACAACCTATTTCAATTAAACTTTCTTGAATCATAACAAACAATGTGTTTAATAATTTAACAACACAAAACAGCTGCTTGTAGCTGTGGCACCAATGATAGCGACTGCTGGATTGATTGATTTGTGTCCTTCATCACATGGTGCCAGTTTATGAAGTTACAAAACATTAAGCCAGAGCCAAATACCAGATCATGAGTCAGAGGTGTGTCGAGTCAGACTCGGGTCACAAGTTTGATGACGACTTGCAACTCAACTTGGACTTTAACACCAATGACTCGTGACTTCACTTGGACTTGAGCCATTTGACTTGAAAATACTTGATACCTTCCCCCAAGCCTTAAGATTAAAAAGTGTGTTATTTAAAAAATGTCGAGTCAATCATTCATTCCCAGCAACTTCTCCAGATCCACTTTGTTTGAACCAATCCAGCAACATCCAATCAAGTTGCAGGAGAGAACCACGAAGAACTAATGTTAATGTTACTGAGCGCAGTTGGAAAAGATAATATAAGATAATTCCATTCTCAAACAAAAACTATATGCAACAAAAAAAGTTAATTTAAATAAAGTTTCTTGTCTTTACCTCCTGAATTTCTGCTCCTATGTCAACATTCGACCATCATCTGAACACCTGTTTTCTCCCCTCATTCCTCATCTCCCTCTGCTAGCCGGCTTCTCCCTAAACTCTCTCTCTTTCCCATCTCTGCCTTTCTAAGTAACCTATGGAGGGTTGTCTGCTTTGCCTCGTTGAAGTCCAACACATCTTAATCGGGGTGCAGATCCAGACTCTGAGCTTGGAAGTGCCACTCCCACTTCTCTCAGACTCTCCTTTTCCTCTGCTGAAGCTTCTGCCTCTCCTGCTGAAAGTGATGTCTTCTGGTTTCCAATTTTATGCTTCCTCTCCGTAGGCATTATGTTTTCTGGTTGTACGTACATACGTCCGTCCCCTTCTCGTGAGCGCGATATCTCAGGAACGCCCGGAGGGAATTTCTTCAAACTGATTAGATGTTTGTGGTCAAAGGTCACTGTGACCTCACGTCTGTCCCATTCTTGTGAAGGCGATATCTCAGGAATGTCTGCAGGGAATTCATTACATCTGGCACAAACATCCACTTGGACTCTTGGACAAGGATGAACTGATTAGAATTTGGTGGTCAAAGGTCACTGTGACCTCACAAGACACGTTTTTGGCCATAACTCAAGAATTCCTAAGCTAATCATGACAATTTCACATAAATGTCTAACAGGATGAAATGTTGAAGTGATGACATTTTGGACAGACATGGATGTAAACTGCTACTTGACTTGTTGGCGGAGGTATACAACCACAAGGCGGTAATTGTAGTTCGATGACGTCCTCTCTGCTTCTATACACTTCAAATCCAGTCTATGATTCGACCTTTTAGTAGATAATGAAGTCATGCTAACAGAGAGCCTGTTAGCTTTGGTGGCATTAAAGATTAGAAGTTAATTATACTTGTGAAGTATCGCCTCGGGGTTCACAGGCTTAGCAGTAAAAAAAAAAAAAAAAAAAGGTTGATCTTTGATGATAATCTGTTGTGTGTGGCTTGAATGAAACATGTCTGAGGACACTTTTTTCAGCTAAAACCAGCAGCTGCTGTTGATGCTGCAGTTAATTGGGACTAAGATCCACTGCTGTATTTCCGAATGAAAACTGTTCACAGCAAGGTGTGCAGATTATTATTAACCTGGATGCTATGTTGCGAAAGACAAATTGACATTGTGTTTTACAGATGTCATTATTCAGTGCTGTAAAGCACCAGAAAAGAAAATCGTTTCACCTCTAATGCACATGAAGGGAAAAGGGTTTTAGGCGACTTGTTTTCTTTTCTCTCTAAACGGCCTTTTTTCCAACTGTGTTTCATTAACATTTTGATTGCTTCCTTAAATTACTTTGCTTAGGGAAATTAAGGGAAACAAAGCCAGTTCAGATCAATCCGAGATTCATGTTTGCCTGCTTTGCTTTCTGTCTGCATCCTGTACAACAGTGTGAAGGCACTTTCACACCTAACACGCACATCTGCGTAGGTGTTCGGGGAAGTCGGGGGGGGGGAATACCAAAATAGGCAGAGTTTTCAAAACTTCTAGCGGGACTACGTCATTTTGTTGTTGCCAGCAACGAAGATGTATCCCGTGCTAAGAAGCTACCTACAAGCTACCTGTTAAGACACACCTGATATGCCTGGAAACATGTTTCCAAGACAGGGCTTTCTTCCCGAGGTCTCGATACTAGCACAATTTTGTGTCGTGCAATTCAGGGAATTCAGACACACAAAATATCAGTTTTTCTTCCTTTTTTTTCCTTACATGTCTGACTGGCTGCCTCGTATCTATTGGCCACATGGGTATTAATCGCAGTGCGCAGCGCCAAAAGTTCACACGCCGCGGCGCAAGCCATTGGAAATAATGCCGTTGTCATGTTATGTCTGAAAAGGGCCTTGAGTCTTTTTAACTGTCCTTCTTGCTTCTTAAAAAAAACAAAGACCAAGTTGAATGTTTTTCCACATAAGATGGAAATTTTATGACCCCCGGGCAGAGTAATTGCACATATGATGGCATACTGAAAAAAACTCAAACCATCAGCTTCTGATGGAAGCAAAGTGCAAGTCAGCAGTTTTTTCTCTAACATTAACTCCTGGAGATGAAGCAGCAGATAAGGAAGCATGTAGTAAAAAAAATGATATTTGATAATCTGTGTATGTAAAAACGAAATGGTTGAAAATAACAACCAGGTTTAGTCATTATAGGTCAGCCTACTCATGTTCAAGGTTATAGTGAATTTGATGAGTTTAAGATCCTTCTAAACAGCCTATGGTACTCACCTGACTGATATCTTAATGATAATAACAATGATAATTTGGTTTTATTCCTGTGGATAATAATAACATAGTACTCACCAAATGAACTACTCAGATCTGGGAAATCAGACAACAAAGCCCCAGGATAGTTCAGCTTATTTGGAAGAGAGAACAAAGATGAACAGTAAAAATCATGGTTTACAAGTTTATAGTTGTAGAGGTCTTCAAATTCAAAGATTTATTCATCACATACTCATCTTTTCAGTGAAATGTGTGGCATACTCTAGAGGATGTGCTCAAAGGCTGATGTGGAATAGCAGTAATGAAAATAGGCGTAAATGGATATTTTCAGTATACAGTTAGGAGTTCATACATTGTCCTGATGGTCTGATGGATGAAGCTTTTTTTGTCTCCTTGTGTTGGACTTGTGGCTACAGAGGTGTTTGCTTGAGCGTAGAAGCTGGAATTGTCCAGCAGCAAGACGTACCATTTTTCCTCTACTTCACAGTTCAGTAGAGACATTTTATTCTCCTGTGATGATCAGAGTTTCTTTGTGTCTTTGGTCAGTTCTCAGTTACAATGACCCAAGTGGACCCGTGGTGACGTGATAAATGTTTTACATAACTGATAGTACACTTGAAGACCACATCCAAAACAATTCTTAAGTTGCAATAAACCAGAATTGTCATTTAAGTTTAAAAACAGACATATTTATTTAAGATACTACGAGAGAACATTATTCACCCCCATTCCCTCCTTCATAAAACTGGTATTCAAAGTGACAAGGCTGCTTCTTTAACCTCCAGGCTCTTTCCAATGCTGATGTGACCTGCAAAGAGTGCTTTAAAACATGAATTTAACAGCACGGGATGTGGTTCCTCTCTCCTCACTGTAAATCTACAGTATCATATCTGTCACACATGGCCTACCAACACAGGCTTTGCCAAATTATCCCAATCATGTGCTCAACAATGCTGTTGACAAGCATGCTAAAGCCACTTACAAAACAGAGAGGAGGAGAAAAAACCTTTTCTGCATTTATTTTGCACTTGATTAAAAAGAAAAAAAGAAATAGCTCAAAGTTACTCAGCTGTTGAAGTGTTCATTATGCCCTCCAGTCAGGCTTGGCCCCAGGCCCGCATGGCTTCACGTCTACACGCCAGAATTAACCAGTGAAATCGGATGTTTTCTTATTATTTTGTCAACTTTTCTTTAAGCACTGAAAAGGAGCTTTTGTCAAACCCTGAACAGGTTGGAGCTCTCATTAAATTGTTTACTGTTATTCTCTGACCTTTTCAGTGTCTGTAAGTATTAGCCACACTTGTCTCATCTGTAATGGACCAGTAAGCAGCTGCAGCACACGACAAAGAAGGGCTGTGCCGAGAGTCGGGTCTCAGTGTTAATGAGGGGCAACAAAGTGGGACAAAAGTGCAGAGCTGCTGGTGCACTCAGAATGAGGGTCAAAAAAGCCTTTATTCACTGAGTACGATAAATACCCAAGCATTTATCTCAGTGACTCTGGTGCGCAAACAACAAAAGGATAAGTTTATTCCAGGGTACTTAGTTTTTGCCATTATTCCTACTGGTAATGTTCTTAGAGATTAATTGCTAAGATCTGGGAGCAAGGCAAAATCCCTATAAATAATAGCATAGGTTGTGGATAAGAAGTGGACGTAGTCACCATGACGTCACTTATTGGTTTGTGGACTGCCATTTTGAAACTTCGAGTTCGGCATTTTGGCCATCACCATCTTGTTTTTTTGCAACCCGAAGTGAGACGAGAGGGTGGAGCTAAGTACACCCGAACGCTGAATAAGACATTTTTAGGCAACCAGAATATTACAATTAACTTTCATGAACTGAAAACATACCGTGAAAGTGTGAAAGCTCTAAGACGAAAACACGGACAACGCCCAGAAGAGACCTGTCAATCACAAGGTAGCCACGCCCTAAAGCATCCCCAGCTTTATGGTCTATTTGACTCTAAATAGGACCATCATTTACTAAAAGAACATCATGCTGTATTGAAGATTACTTGAAACTAGCGATTGAGACCATAAACTCATGTTTACAATGTTTACTGAGGTAATAAATCAAGTTAAAAGTAGGCTGATTTTCTCATATACAATCGGACTTCTTTTTGCAACCAGAGGAGTCGCCCCCTGCTGGCTAGTAGAAAGAATGCAAGTTTAAAGCACTTCTGCATTTGCTTCACTTTTCAGAGCCGGAGGTTGCCCACTGAATTGGAGTAGTAGTATTAATAGTAGTAGTAGCATAAAAAACATAATTTGAATATTTTTTGTACTACCAAAAATATTTACATGCATATTTTATGAGAATTGTGATCTGTTCTCCATCTTCTGAATGGGTTGATCTTTAGATAAACAACATAGTTTGTTTGGTGAGGAGGCTGATTTCATCACAGTTTCATCAGATTTCTCCTGCTTTTTGCCTCCACTGGCCTGCTCTGTTTTAGTACACTCTGTTGTTGTTGAGGGGTAATAAAAAGGGAAAAAAGATAAAACTTGTAGTGAGGTTCTGCTACCATACAATAAAAAAACCAATTGCTCTAGGGGCTCTTTAGACGAAGGAACAAGACAGTTAATAGCAATGGAAGAGTGGTGTGGAGCAATTCAGGACAGTAACTACTGGATCTCTCCAGTCCTGGTTAATGGCTGAAGAAAACCAACACATCTAAAAACAGTAAAGAGAGAAACATTCCAACAAACATGCTTAGTGAAAACAGTTGTGTATGAAGGAGAGAAACACGCCTATTAGTGCAGTACATCCAAACAAACCCTAAAACCACGAAGAGAAGAGCTAACACCCATTGGCTCCTCTGACTTTAGCTACTGGAGATTGTGTTCAATGACCCTAAACCAACAGTCAGTGAAATGTTTAGTAACTTTTCAGTCAGTCGATCACATTTCTTCACTCCTCTGTTTACACACACATTGCAACGGCCAATAAACTGCCCCTGGCTATCGGCCATTTTGTATATTCATACATTTGGAGGCGTGCGAGCCCCGGTAATGGCATATCCATTGGCAGCCACCGCCGGGTCCTGGTACCGATCCACATGTTGTCTATAAACGTCCTAATGGGGAGCTGCCTGGCTATTTGGCAGCAAGATTAACCAATAACATTTTGTAAAACCTCATTTCTCTCTCTAATCAGAGACAGACTTTGTTTTTGGACCGTTGGGCTTTCTTCAGGCTCTCTGAATGAATAGTTGGCTGAACAAGAGGCACCATTGGACCGCAGCAGTGGAGGGAAAAAAGACTCAAAAGGCCGATGATTTGATTTGCCTCCAATTCGCCACTTATTTTCTTCCTCCCTGGCTCTTCAACTCCGCTTTCTTAACACACACACCTCCACTCTTATGAGAGTGGCCATTATTTAGCTTGTAACCAAGCACCATTTTCTTTTCTCAGTCAGCCTGTAGCCTAAGAGCTTATTGGAAAGCTATCAGTACTCTTTGTGCATGAAGGGAGAGTCTGTAGAAAGCACAGAGGAGAGACGAGTTATATTTCATTACTGCAGTACATTTATTTGATTTATGATACACTTTGTGAGAGAAGGTATATCCACATCGTAATACAGTATATGTGTGGAAATAAGAAGCCAATCAAGCAATGAATACATTTCTAAAACTGTGAAAGCTATTATCGATTTGTTATTGTGTTTAGATTTGTTGTTAAGCTACTGTAGAAGATGCACTCATGATCTAAACCAAAACGTCCATAAATACATTCTTATTTTCATCTTTGAAGAAAGTTAGATAAACTTATCTCTATATATTATAAGCTATAAATATAGTTTTCCATATTATGGACATAG
The DNA here is from genome assembly GCA_916701645.2 of Sebastolobus alascanus. NCBI lineage: Eukaryota > Metazoa > Chordata > Actinopteri > Perciformes > Sebastidae > Sebastolobus > Sebastolobus alascanus. Next base: position 806,256 of record CAKAOJ020000289.1, read on the forward strand.
ATACTGCTACAGAAGTTATGCAAGCATAACATGCTTTCATATTATCAAACAAAAACATAGCTGCCATGTGCACTCTTCACTAATTAACCAATTAATGAAACCAGGAAAGAATCAAATGGGCACATAACCTTAGTTTTCAGCAAATGTCTAATTGTGACATATGTTTATGTTCAAGTGACAAAGACTTTGGACGAAGGAAATATGATGCCAATCCATTAAAGCAAAGGAGGAAATAGTATGACGTTTTAGGGGAGGATGTGGGAGACTGTGTTTTGCCTCATGTATCCTACGGACAGTCAACATTGGTGCCTTTTACCCAATGCCATGATTGGTGGCATTGGGTAAAAGGCACTAAGGTTCCTCTAACTTTAATGAAGTTGTTTTGTGCCTCAACCTAACTAAACTTTAACCACAGCTGTGTCAGATTAGAACCGTTTTCTTTGGTGATAAGGCTTTTTGAAGGCACTGACAAAATGGTCTTCCAGCCGATATAGACATCACATCAGAAAACTCTTGTTTATTCTACCAGATACTGTATATTGATCTCTTACATTATGGAAAACGTTAACCTCCGTAGGTAGAAGAGGTTTGCAGAGGAGCCGTCTTGCACACAAATTTCAATAAGGTGTCTCATGGCCCCATGTGTAAAACAAGCTGATTGGTTTATCCAGCTTTTTGTGGGGAGGCAGGTTGGAAGAGGGGAAGAAAAAGATACCACATAGCATATGATATATTGCTCAGTAGTCTTACGCAGGAGAGCACACATCCCCTCAGGATTTAGCATCTACAAAAGTTAATGACTAGACTTCTGATATACATTATTTTTAACCAATGTGTACACTTAGGCAAGCAAATGTGACGCAAGCAGCATTGCTTACAAACTTGCCTGTGTACTTTATATGTTTATGTGTACCTGGAGATTAGAGAGTATATCATCTGGAGGGTGTTCATGTTGACATTATGGCAGCACCGCCAGCATAGATAAGTTTCTCTTTAAAACTTTCCTGCATTGTTGTGGTTGTTCAGTGTCTGCTGCTGGACTCCACTGCCATCACTGTTCATGGATTTAACTTTATCTTGGCGAAGTAAGGCGTTTGAGGAAGTGCTCACAACCAACACTCCACACGAAGAGATGTTTAGAAAAGTATCACTAGTATTACTAAACTGCATGTGTGTGTAGATAAAGTATAAAGGCTTACCTGAGAAATAACACATTTACACATGAACGCGTGAACACACACACACTCCTCTCCATCTTACTTGTGAGCAGGTGACACTGATGTTGGTGTCACTGCGAGTGTTGCTGTCCTGCCAAGCTGCTGCTGCTGTTGTCTCCACAACACCTGGAGATGCTTGGCAGCCTCGGCACTATTCTGCTTTTTTTCTTTCGTCAAGGACATTTTTCAGTTCACTTTATTTACATTTTGCAAAACAGATTTGTTGAGGGTTACACAAAAGCACTTTAAATCTATTCAAATAAATGGATTTTTTTATTACACTGTAATCTTATATCTGAATAAGAAATGTTGTACCGACTGCATCTCATTGGACTGGCATGCTGACTTCTTTTTTTCTATTGAAATATCAGCATTGTTGCCATGAAATGTGCAACCAGAGCTGTTGTACAGTAAACAGACAAGCAGATCTTGGCTTTTTGAGCTGTTCTGTCCCAAGGCTGTGTCAGTGACGTAGAAAAATAAATATGACTAGAAATCCTAAATGCTACCCAGTTGAGGTTGTATATATGTATATCCTCACTTTTCTGTTCACATTTTAGGGATTTATTCAATGTTGTTCTCTAAAACGCTGTCTCAAAACATAAATTTTGCAAGACTTTTTTCATCTGCTCGCTGCTGCCGTCGGCTTACCAAATTTTACTGACATGATCTGGTTCGTTTTGAAGTTTCGTATCAGTTTCACGGTCAGTTATCTGAGTCTGTCACACCAGACCAGAAAACCAAACCTAGAGAGAGGAAATGGAAAACCTGTCCATCAGTCTTTGAATCTCGTGTGTGGTTTTTCATTATCAAACTCCTTGGTGTAAACAAATGTCAGAGTCGCCCTGTCAGCTGAACTGGATCCTGTTCAAACGGGTGATGTGACGGGACAGCGGTTAGTTCCAGGGTGAACTCGGCGTGTCTGCCACCACTCGCAGCCATGTTTGGAAGGTCTGTGCTGTGGCAGGTGCTCGCAGATGGAAATATAAAAGAAAGAGTGATGCAGGATCAGGTGCGCTATTAATCCCCACTCACAGGCTGTGGCTCTTTATGAGGATGTTGCCAAAGAGCTGAACAAACAGCCTGGGTTACTTTTGGCTCATACAGCTGTTTGTTTAGTATTCATGTTTGTATTTGAATAAGTCTGAACAAACAGCCTGAGGGATCAGATACTGCTGTTAAACTGTGGGATCAAGCCGAGATACTTCTGGGGGATGAGTGATAATGAAACAACATGTTGATCTTAATTCAGAATGAGTTTGATAGGGAAGATGCTTTTCCCTCACTTGGATCCAGTTTGTGATGATCTCCACAGCTATTGCTATGAAGTTGGGTGTTTATATTCATGGTCCACAGAGGATAGTTCACCATGATTTCAGCGACCCCCTGACATTTCCTCTAGCGCCAGCATCCGGTCCATTATAGAAGTTCTATCAGCTTTTCTTAAGCACAACCATCACGCCAAAATGTCAATTTGCACACAACAAGTTAACTGGCATTATAATTTATCCCATCTTTGTTTACTCTCATCTCACATCACTGATTTCCCTCTTTCCTGTCAGCCTAGACATCACAGAGATATGCCTCTTCATCTCTTTGCATCTCCCGTCAAACAAAAATGAAAATCCGACCGTACACAATGAGATTTCCCTGTTTTTTTTGCTGACTGGTGCTTTGGAGTCTCCTCTGTAGCTTTCAGCACTTTCTCACCGGGCCCCTGTCTTGTGCCATTTGTTTCAGTTAGCGGGTAATGTGTGTGGTTGTCAAAAGCGATTGGCTTTGGTGGTCTGAGATGCGCACTCCAAAAAACGCTGGACAGTAAATTGTATTTTTCCACAGAGTTATTAGGCCATTATTATGGCGCTTGAAGTGAACAATGCCTGCTTGTCTTCAGGCCGACAATTAGAATCATCATTAATCGGCACTATCAGCACATCAATGGGGCAGAGGGGGCATAATGGAGTTATAGACCACTTATGGGGCAATCAATCAATGCGATTGCTAACTTAACTGTCTTTCATCGCGCCCGAACTGAGTGGCTGGTCAGTATTGGAGTGGAGAATGTGAGAGGAATGTTTACGGCATGTTATTTGTGCTAATGTTCAGATGTTCCCCATCTCTTATCTTAAGGTCATTTTCTACACAGTCACAAATCTCCAAGCAATCATGGGTGGCTCCAGCATGGAGGCCCAATGGGTTGCTATAATGGCTGAATACATAACAGCCAGACTAAAGAAAGTACTAGCTGGTGAACACAGTGGGACATTTAGCAGCTAAAGAGACAGATATTACTCTCAGGAGATCGAAAAGGAGCTAAAGGATGAATAAATATTGGACTTACATTCACCACGACTCTTGCTCTGTGTCTACTGGATGTGCAAATAGGCAACTTTGCTGACATGTTCGCCATAGCAGCTTTCTAAGATGACAATATGTCAGTGTTGTGTTGACAGCTTGTTGCCAACAAGAAGCAAAACAAATAAATACAAATAAAGCTTTAATTTTATGTAAATTCTCAGTGACATTTCAGACTAAACAATAGCATCTGTGTTGATTCCCACACTGCCCAATCGCCCAATAATAAATAGATAGCGTAGTCGGTGCAAATGAGGCTGCAAAGGTGCCAGAAAGATACTGATAGTATAGAGTCTGACTGAGTCTTTGTATCAGTAAGTAACACAGAGGTCACGGTGTTGCCCTCAGCCATAATAATGTCTTCCTTTCTCTCTCTGTTTCCTCTCAGATGACCCAAGAACAGTGCACTCATAGGAACAATGTCCAGAGTTCAGAGAAACCACAAGTGTACAAAGTGGGAATATATGGCTGGAGGAAACGCTGCCTTTACTTCTTCGTCCTGCTGCTGATGATCCTGATCCTGATCAACTTGGCACTAACTATCTGGATCCTCAAGGTCATGAACTTCAGCATAGTAAGTCTCCTCTTGCCCTTTTGTTCTGTGCTGATGTATTGGAGTTGTCATTGAAAGCAACGATTGTAGCTGCATGAAGCAGTCGTCATTTTTAATGGAGGGATCAGTTCAATGACGTAGAGCGATGTGAACCCTTCTGTGATGAATATTTGAGTCGCCCTACTCATTTTCCTGGTAATTCATTAAATGTTGAACAGTGACCTTCCGACAACACTCTTATCTTTGATGCTACAACCAGATTACATTTACATCTCATACTGAATTACATTTGGTTCACACTGATGTCATGTTCTTCTTCACGCTCCATTTATGCTTGCCTTTTGCTGCTGTTGCCATTCATGTGTGAAAGTTGTGGCTATGTGTGGTTTACAGTACACATTGTGCACTTAAACTTTGTTGGTTATGTGGTCAAGTGCTGGCAGGTTGCTTTCTGTATTTCTGTAGTAGCTGACTGGAGATACATGTGCCTGACTAACTTTGATGACACCTTCAGTGTGAATGTGTTAACGATCAGGATGTAAATCATTAGAAGAAAGTCAATGTAACTGTCCAATAATCTACACATTTCATGGTCTTTTTAACCAGTATACTGTAGATATTTATGTCTGTAGTATCCTATAGGTCGTATGTATCTGCAGCTGTGATTGGAACCAATACTGAAGTCTAAAATCACTCCTCTGGACTCTGGACCATGAGCGATGATATTCAAATTGTGTTAATTCAAAGAGTCACATTTGAAAATATGTGATGCTCAGAATATTTTTAAGCAGTGTAATTATCTCTGCCAGCAGGCATAAGCCTGGGGGGAGATTATGTGTTCGGTCGTGTGTAAGTGTGTATGTGTCTGTCCACTGCTAATCTTGCATACTACTGGACTCATCAGCCTAATATTTTTGGTGCTCATTTATGACTGTATGCTGAAGGACCTCTCGTGGTTACGGTGATTCACAGTTTTTGAAAAACCTATTTTATTGACTGTTTTATACCATCATTGACTTCTCTTAACCGGTCGCAAGTGATCAACAACTGCTTCAGTTTGGAATCTTGTTTCCCTGCTAGGGACAAGGAATTGTTCCTGTCCAGATACATCAGTGGTGTAGTGGAGGGTATACACAGGTATACAGGGTATACCCACCTCTTTTTCTGTCAGTTTACAGTATACCCACATATCATTGCCATCGGTAACCTACTACCCAGCTACCTAGTAGTACACCCACCTCATCAACGACCACACACTCCTGATGCACACCTTGGTGAGCCTAGTGTTCCTGATCTGTTTTTCCATTAACACTGATGCATATGATCGTGGCTCAATGGGGCAATGCATAGTGTATGTGCGTAGCGAGTGTGTGGTTGAACGAGAGAAGAGAGACAGTCACTGCGCTCAAGGCAAGAGTGAAGGGAGAGTCTGCAGGATTACAAAGCAGCACACTTTGCTCCGCATAGGTTGAAAAATGTAGATAAAGTATTCAATGCCTTATTTTTGGGCATCAACCTCGCATTTATGCACATATTGTCGAAAAAATAACCTTGAAGTAAAACACTTAAGGTCACGGTTATGCCCGTGAGACGCAGCTGAGACGCGAGCCTACACAGAGCTGGATTATAATGAGAGCGTATCTGTTAGATTTGAGACGTGCAAGTGAAAAACAGGTCTGATGCGGTCTAGATGGGGGGGTTAGACAATTGTGGTTTGTATTCATTCAATCAAACATTAAGGCAGTGATTGTTGCAGACACACCTGGCGGAGATCTGTACTCTACTGAGTGCACTTTTACTTTTTTTTTTTGTATTGTTTTTTTTTAGTGTACTGTTAAAGTGCTGTAAAGTAAAGGAACTGGCTTTATACTCTGCGTATCACTTTATTGATCAACATTTAACTCAATTGCAATCTTCATTGTTTCCAGCTACATTCCATCTTCCTTTGCTCCTCCTTCGCTGTTCATCTGTCTTGTAAAAAAAAAAAAAAAAACACCTTTTGTTCTCTCCATCTGGGGTGCATTTAGTCTAAGTGAACCAGAACGGAAGGATAAAACCTTGACTCTGAAGCTGTCACCCTCCTCCTCCATGCTACTGCTACTGTACATCAAACCAAAACAAAACAAATGCTTGGAGCTCGTATATTTATGTCTCCATTATTGATGCTTAGTCATCACTGCTGGGTTGTTTTGACACCACACTTCCATCAGAAATGTCTTGTTCTTTTCATTTCCTGCTGATGACCTTTCAGTTTCTGTTTCTTTGCCTGGCCAACTCTTCCTCAGACAAAACTGAATGTATAAACAGCTTAATTTCCTGTTTGACACTGAGGCCAGATGCATGAAACTTTGCGTACAGTCGGTGCAAATATCAGCATTCACAAAGAAAGAAATATGCTAACGCATTTGCTTTGTCATCAGCAAACATCAAGGATGTCATTCATAGCATTGACATAATAAAACACACTTTGCAAAGTGCTTCGTAATAACATGAACAGGGAAATAAAATGCTGCTTTCAGTGTAAATCAGGCCCCAGGTGTTTGAGGTTTTATGAACTGGGGATACAGTCAGTTTAATCAGTCAATTAATGAGCAATAAAAGAGCACAATAGGCATTTACTCCAATAGAAGTACTTTGGATGATTAGGTTAGGAATATAAACAATAATAAAGATGTTTGTGATGATCAAATTATTCCAGTTACAGTTTGACTTTTTCATCCTGTCCCTGTCTGTCTTACTCTGCCTGCTCCACAGTCTGTCTCTCTCTCTCTCTGTTTAGTAATCCACTGTGCCTGTGATGAGTCAGATACAGATGCAACAGAGTACAACACACACACAAACACACACATTTATATAGCACATACAAACACACCCACATGGCCGTTGCTGTGAATAATGCATGAGGTCTGCTTCACAGTGGGGTTTTAATATGAAATCTACATAAATCAGAGAGCAGTTTCTCAGATGAAGAGCTGCGTGTTGTGACAGCGCGCTGCACTCGGAGTGTTATAATGATTTTAACGCGTCTGCCTGCAGATTAAGGAACAAGGAAAACATTTGAAATGAGGCGGTTGAGTTTGGAAGGGAAGCGTGTAGCTCCGCCCTCTCCCAGGTGACTGTTGGAGTGATTGACAGCACACAGGTTCACCTTCTGTATAAGTCCTCTTCGCATCACATGGGTTTCCATTCAGTTTAAATGAGAAAAGGGGTGCTGCTTTTTTCCAGTTTCTAACATATTGTCCTGCTTATTGTTAGACATTGAATGTGAACTGGCACATTTAAGAAGAGAAAAACTATATAACTGAATAAACTAAAGCGCCATCCACTCTGCAGATATTTTAGGTAGTTTAGCGTCCGTCACTCATCTGTGTCATGGAACAAATATGCTTCCATTTTATCATGTGTAACGATCTGTATCAGCTTCGTAAGACAGCGTATTAGTATGATGGCGTATTAGGGCCATTGTAGGTAAAAAAAATAATAATTACGGAGCCAGGGTCAGGGGTGTAATATTACATGAAAAAAACTAAACATTTCCGAGATTAAAGTCATAAATTTAAGAGAAAAAAAGAAGATATAAAGATATTCTTTGAGATTTAATGAACGAGAAGAAACTCACACATTTGAGAGATTATAAAGTCATAAATTTACAAGAAAATTACTCATATATTCTCTGAGATTAAAGTGGCAAATTTACAAGAAAAAAAAAATTATAAATTTGCCAGATTACAAATTTTATTCTGAGTTTTTTCTCAGAATACAACCCCCCTCCCCCGGCTCCTACAATGGCCCTAATATGCTGTCATAGCTTCGAGAGCCTGCAAAGTTTTTATTTTTTCTTCCCTGTGTGTAGTGAAGCGTAATTTCGATAAAATCACTCAGAATCTATGTTTGTGCTCGTGTCTCATCTCATGTCTGCTGTGAATTCCCAGTAAAGGGATTAAATTCTAGCATTTTGGACTCCAAAGTGTGAACACACTCTCAGAAGTCAACATAGTTTGCAATTGGTGCAAATAAACAGTTCAACGAACCTTCACACAGACATACCTTGTGTGTAGCCAAAAGTGCATTTTCGGTATTCCACACCCAGCACAGCGTTAAAGTTTGTGGTTATGGGATGTTTTGTTATCTCCTGAAGTCATTCTAAGGCTGTGGGACATGAAGGATGAGTCCAGAAAGCAGCCCATTGAAACAATATTCTAAATGAGCCGATAAAAATCCTTGAACGTTCATGAGATCAGCAGATGCTTGTAGATTTATTCCTGTATTCAAAGCAGCTTAACTGAAGGAGTTTGAGTGAGCAGGAGGTGGAGGAGGGAGGCTGGAGGTGGGGGATGTTAGAGGTATGAAGAGATTAAATATTTACTGTACACCGACTGCAATTACAGAGACGAGTGTGAATAATGAATATGGACAAGCAGTGGACATCAGGGAGAATGGTGTTGGTGTGTGGGAAGATGTGAGTCTACATGTACGAAAGTGTGTGTGGCATAAAAAAGCCGTTGAACTAAGTTTAACCTGTGTGGTTGTCAAATCGTACAGTAATGTCAGTATATATGTGTACGTGGAAAGTTTATAAATCTGCATTAAGTGTGCATGCTCTTAGATTTCAAGAGTTTTTGAAATATTAATGTGAATTTCACATTAGCACACAGTGTTTTCCCTAGGATGGAGTTGTAGCAGTGGAGGTGATTCGTTAGCACGCGTGCTAAGCATGCGCAAAATTATTTGGCACAACAATCCAGAACGGCTCTTGAGGCCTAAGTACAGAGCTATAGTATATTTATGCACAGTAATGAGCAGGTAAATGTTTATCTAGCTTACATATAAGGTGTCTCAAGATTAAGGAAAATACACTTTTGTTCAACATAATAAATTAACTTGCATCACCACACTATTGTTTTATCAAACAGTGTTCACTTACTTAAATGTTATGACATTGTCAATGATCCAATTCTTTTTTTTTAAGGGAATCCTACGCAAATAATATATATCGTTAATATCTCTGTGAGGGAATCTGTTAGTTGTCTTAGAGATTGACAGTTTTTGCGCGTCACGGTGGCCCTCACACATAGTAAGGCCCGCCTCCAGGAAGAAGAAAACAACCGGTGCATGTGGAATATGTGGAATACCTTCTATTTTTGTATCAACATGGATCTTCCAAATGTTGTTTATTTCACAGTTATGTGTTTCTTGCGTATTCCCATAAAAAGATTGCGCTTACTGTTACATTACTGTGCACTATACTCACATGAAGTTGCAGGACTGTTTTCCCTTCAGCGATTGATAATCCTGAATCCGTGATCAGCATCGCTTGCTTCATTTTTGACATCAACCCGGTGCTTGTTGTTATAATCGTTGTGATTATACATTATCAGGTAAGCGCAAAGTTTCTCGTTTATATGCTTTACTCACAGGTGTGTGAACTGATCTGGATGAAGCGTCTGTAGTGCACAATAATATAACGTTAGTCTCTAAAGAGATAAGACTGAGCCCTCCACTCTCATCTCTCCTCTCATAATATATATAAATAAATAATACATCAAAAGCGGTGGTCATATTTTTGCATATGGGGGAAACACTGTACACATCCATCCGGCTTAAATGTCTTCCATAAAAACATTAAATCCCCTCTGACCCCTGACATCACCGGTGCAGCCAAGCAAAAAGAGAATGTGGGCTTTATGCCATAGCTTTATCTCTTTTTTTTTAAGATGGTCTTGCAGTGTTTTTATCTCATCTGGACTGCCGAAGCCTTCTGTTCAGGCCTCAGTCAACAACCTCTCTCATCTACATCTAAACATCTAAATAACCTTGCAGTTTGGTTCTAGGACAGACAACTACATCCTTTTTTAGGGTTTTTATTGCCTTTATTAGAGCAGCTGGAGAATGACAAGAAAGCTAGAGGTTGCCCCGAGAACGTCTTTTCACCAGTGTACCATAAATGTGCGTTCAGTGGGGTCTGGTCCTCCGATGGACTGCAGCTTGTTGTTGTCTAGTTTCCTCTGAGTTCAGATTGAGATCACTTTTAGTTAGTCATTGTTATCCATAGATGGATTTTTTCCCTCATAGAGAAACTGGCCTCAGCTCTTCTTTGCGATGTTTCTCCACTATAAAATTGAGCTGCGAGTCTGGCAAAGGGAGCTCCAGTGGTTCACGAACAAACAGTTAGTCCGTAATAACAAAACAACAACAACATTTTGTTGCCCAAACCCGTCCCAAAGCCTAAACCAGCGTCACATGTCTCATTCTCAAACCCACAGTATGCACTCGAAAATGTTCCTGAACCCAGGCTGGATTTACCTGTTGGGTTCAGGTCTCGTTGTAGATCCTTCATAGTGTTAACAGCAGTGTGTCTTTTTTCCACAAAAAAATCACTCTTTGGGTATTTATCATTTATTTACTGTGCAATATGTAGCATAGAGTGGGACTGCTACAATAGCCAGGGTTGTGTATTATTATACTGTATAGGGTTCCAACTTACTAGCAGATGCTAAATAACCACAAACATTATCCATTTTATGGAAATAAGAGCAACTGTGTGTCAAATGTCCAGCTCCTCTTTATGCAGCTGCAGGTTATTAGACCAGATACAGAAATGCTCACACACATTAACTGCGTTGTGTTTTCTCCGTCAGGGGCCGTGATCTCCACTCGTATTTTGAGCTATTATGAAAATGTATGTCGAGTCCAACTTGAGAGCTCCCTGCCCTACAAATGGCTCTTCAGAAACCTGCATTAGCATGCGTCAACAGCTTTTCAGTTGATGTAACTGTGAGGACTGTGCAGCACACACAGGAAAAACACCAAGAAGCATCCTCACAAATACACTGATGTGTCGAAGCATGTGCTTGTAAATGTTTCTGTGTGATCAAATTGTGTACGTACAGACTCATGCACTGTAAGGAAGATATGTGCAATAATGTAAAAATGTATATATGATGTGTGATTAGTGCTGTGACACACACATGCACACATAGACACATGCACCTGACTCTTTTTGCTTTCTTCTCAAAAATACATACATGCTCATATGTATGCATGTGACTCTTGGTAGAGGAATTGTATATTTGAGTAAGAAATAGAAATTATCTTGCATGTAATTATCAAAGCTGCTAACTCTAACTTTTGGCTGTCTGAACAACCTGTTCAATTAGACCTGGAAGTGAGGGTGTTAGATCCTTCTCTCTACTTCCAAAATAAAAGCTGGGACATTGGCACTTTATAACCATGGATACAAAAATCAATATGGTCTTGTGTTGTTTTTTGTTTTTTTACCCGTGTGCAGATTTCTAACTTTGGAAAGATGTGACCCTAACTTCCAGAAGTGTTGTAGCTTTCTAGTCAAAAAGGGTTGGCAAGCATCCGATCTCATATGCTCAGAACCTGCCCGGGAAACAAGCGTGCACATGATCGAGATGGCAAATCTAATTCTGTTCTTACGTATTCTTAAATGTTGACTTGCAGACTGAACCGCACTAGAATTTGTTTTGTGCTCGCTGAAATGATTTGTGGTTTATATGCTTCCATAGTTTACATGTCTGAAAAGTTGTAGAGAAACTGTAGAGTGACTCATACTCTTCATGTTTAGAATGATCCATTCACAAATATTTATATTAAGCCATGTGAATTACTTTACTTAAGGTGATTATCAGTTTTTTTGTTGAGTTGTTTAGGTTTAAGTTGTGGCGTTGTGGATTGGAGGCAAATGCACACTGTATGTACTGTATATATGTGTGTATTTATCAAGTTTTTTCAAATACTGTTTGATCCACACTAAAATGCATTGATGATGCACGTTAAAGCTTTCTTTGCTTTAATGAAACATCATTTTTTCTGTGAAATAATTAATTACAGAACATTTATACTGCAGGAAACTGTTATTTAACTCTCCTTGACACTGATAGCCCACACACTTTTTTCCACATACAGTGCAGGAACTCCAGCAAATGACATACTGTCAAACAGACAGAGTGGTGTGCTAAACATTTCTATAGTAAATTAAGTGAAGCTCTTAAGGCTAAAGCAATAGCAGTAAGACGGGGAGCCCGCAGTTGCCCTTCATAGTTGGGGTCAGAAACTAAGAGAGCTCAGGGCATAAAAGTCATTAAAAGTTAATAGAATTCCCATAAATTTTAAATGAAGGGTTAAAATGCTCCCAATTGCTCTTAATTAGGAGCAGCCACTCTCATTTCACCCTCCCACATTTTTTTTATCATGTCGTCAAACGCAACAGTGTCAATGCAGCTGGTGTCCCCTGTTGGCCACTGCTGGTTTCCGTCACATAGCATTGCACCAGAAAAGGGGTGAAAATTAGTGTGTCCACCTGGGTGTCAGGTGACCATCACTGCCGATCGGAGCTGGAGCCGATAAATACCCGTTACTACTGCGGAGTCATTTGTCCCAGGAATGAATGACAATTGTAACCTTTCCCACTAAAGACAAAAGCCACATGTTAATGGGTGTTAGTGGGTTTCTTGTCCAGTGGGAAAGGGGCTTATGAGTGTGTATTCTGCACTAGAGTGTGAGTGTGTTACTCCTCGCCTCCGTCTCTAGAGATCTACAGCTCATACGGCTGCATTTCCAGCCTCCCATCATGTTAAATAGTCTCTCTGTAACAGTGGAGTCAGCCGGGGGCTTTCAGATTGAGACAGATTAAAGTGGCTGCACCTCATGTACATGGCGATCCAGAGTCTGAGTGGTAATGAGTAAAAAGAGGGGAAGGGGGGGTGATGTATTGGCTGCCCTCCCTTCCGGGTCCTTCCACTCCAGTGAACCAGGCCTGTTCACCAGCCAGAGAAGTGGCCTGCAGAGAGGAGGGAGCCGATATAATGGTGGGACTTCAGTGCTGTTAACATTTGAGTGTCAGCTTTCCTGTTGGTTAGCTGAACTTATCTGCCCTCTATCTAAAACTGGATTAGTACAATCACAGGGTTGGGGCTAGTTCTCCCTGTGATTGTAAGCTCTTTTTTGGGGAGGTGGAATCACAATCTGATTCATTTTCATGAACAAAAATCCTAAAGTTTTGGTAAAATTCATTCACTGCAGTTAGCATGACAAATCAGTGATCAGATGAGCAAATGATGTACAGAATATAACCCCTTAAACCAACCAGTGTCATGCCAAAATATGTAAGATTAGTTTTGTAGGGTATTTATATTAAAAAAGTAAATAGTCCAAAAGTTTGAAAATCAGATAATAAAAGTATCACTTAAAATGCACTCTGTAGCATCACTTTTTTTGTGGAAATTCAGCCTACAATCAGCAGCACTTCCATATTTTCTTCCCCATAAATTCCCATATATTCTGAGCTGTACTCACAGTGTGCTCTTGAAATAAGAAACAACATATGAGAACAGAAATTAAAGGCATCAAAACGGACATAATTGATGTATGATAAATGATGAATGAACAAAGTGATGAACAAAAGATGTCAGAACATTTATTTAAAGTCACAGGTGGCTTAATGAACTTACAAATATGAAAAACATGACATGAGTGCAATAATTGTATGGATGTACAGTACAAACAACAGATTGATTGTCCTAGAGGATCAGAAGTAGCACGTCCTCAGAGAAGAAGAGGCAGGACAAATGATCTATAATCAAATACTGCTGCTGACACCTCCCAAACTTTTCGCCTGAAGGATGGAGTTGCTTTCTTACTGCAGCAGCTTTTCTTCTAGTGAAGCATTTTTAGCATTTATCTTGTAGTGGCCTCTGGGGGAAGATAGAGAGGATGAAGGGGACTTAGAAGATGGACAAGTCAGTCAAGAAACGGGAACATGACTGGTGCGCAAACAATAAAATTCTAAGCTAACGAAACCACAATGATTCTAGTTTCAAGTGATAATACACTAATGAAAACATAGTTATTCCATTTCTGCCCCCTGAATCCTACACACTGGTCCTTTTAAATTCCCCTTAGAATTGAAAGTAAGACTCACGTCATCACATAAAGAAAAAGTAAGCAAATGTTGACCCATCAGATTGCATTTGTAGCAAAGTAACACAATAATATAATTTAAAACATTTTAGAAACTTTCCAGTACTTTCAGACATCCATCATACTGTACACACAGTACATATTCTAAGCTCTTTATAGCAGTTGGTCGACTTATAGTACAAAACGCCATTACACTGGCAGATACTGTAGGAGTTAACTTTGTTACTGCAGAGCACTTTAACAGGACAAACAGCCAGGACGGTCCGCCCGGTCTCTGCTGCCAGGGAGAGATTAATGAGGGGGAGGGAGGGATAAAAAGCTCAAAACACTTTCCATTTTCTCTACCTGGTTCCCCACCGAAGCCTGTACTTAAAGTGAAGTGAGGTGAACTGTTGTGACTGCGTGATACGGCTCACTGCTCCCGGGAGACAGAGCTGAGGCCAACAGTAGGAGGTTTGCAGCAGCTCCACAGCGGGCCGTTGAGCCTCCGCCTCCCAGAGTCCCAGAAGAGGCCAAAACGGCGCCCGGCAGTGCCAACAACTCTGACTCTCCGGGCCCAGAGGGGGAGCTTGACCTTCCCCTCTTCATCCAAACCATCGGCACTCACCAACTCCCCAAAAGCTCAATGTCAGATGTTGTTTATTCATGTTTGCTGGTTTACTGAATACAGATTTCAGCAAGAAATTTGGCAAGGTCATAGTGATGTCTCTGAATTTGTAGTGGGAGCTGCTGCCATTTTTAGACTCAGTTGGGATAATGGAATATGTGAGGCTGTTCTTTCGACCTGGGAATTCACAATATGCTTGGCAGTCAAGTAGCTCAATGGTCGGCTCGCCCAAAAATAACTGTTGTTACTTACTTCTAATGGTATCTAGCATGCAGATAGTTCTGAGATATCTGTCTCTGAGTATTCTCTGCCTCCATCCAAATAAAGAAAATCAGGATATATTTTGTATCCCATCTGACAAAACAAATTGTTCTTGTTCGGCTTACGTTTTCAGACCCTGTCTTTGTGTCTGTAAGCTCACTATATACCGGTACGCCATTAAAACACTCCACGGCAGCAAACTTCTGAACCCACATCATGTGGTACAGATGCTCGGACTAAGTCTTCAGTCAGCAGAGATGAACTCAATAGCAGCAGCTCTTGAAGCGTGAAGCCTATATAAAATAGGACTTTGCCATGACCTCTCCTTTATGTGATGACCCATACTCTGATATAACAGTAGAGGATTTGAAATGGTTTGTAATGTAAGCAGTCAGGACAGGAGACGACCTCAGAGCTGCTGAGATGTTTACCTCCTCCTGTAGTCTGAGAGAGGAGTGCCAACCTATATTAATGGCTCAGAGGCAAACACACACACACACACACACAAGCTAGGCAAGTATGTCCATCTCTGTTTCTTTGACACACACACACACACAGCTGTGTGTGCTTGTTGTGCTGGTTTATGGGGCACAGTGATCCAGGCTGTATGCAGCACAGCGGCAGCTGGAGAGACTTCAGTCAGCTTTAACTCACTCACTCACTGTTCCTACCAAACTAAGGCCCAGTAGTTTACTCTATAGTGAGAGTTTTGACACTCATGAATCATCATCATTTTGAGTCATCACTGACAGGTTGGGTGTTGTATGACTTTTACACATGTTTGCCTGCCTCAAATGCGACACCTTGTGGGATTGTTTGCAAAAGTCATTTTCATAGTGGGGATTTTTTAGGGCACTACATAGAGCCTACGCTCAGGTTTCAGACACCCAAAATAATCGGAGGTTGCCACTTGGTCGGGACTCAACACATTGTCTAAATCATCTAAATATTCAGTCATGACATTGAAAATATTTTAGATAACACTAAGCTACGCTGCAACACTTCAACACAACTCTTTAATGCTCCAAGGCAACAAACTCTGCCCGTCTGGCACTCACGTTTCCACCGTTGTCTTACGGCAACATGTCACCTCGTGAGATTTCAGAACGAGACTTTTCCTTGAGCGAGACTCTTTCCATAATGTCAGATTCTTCTAATAACAATCAGAACCTGTCGTGGCAAAAGCAAGTACTTTTAGTGGACGTAAAAGACGGTGCCAGCTTGCCCCAGTAGGATTACATTGCAGCCTGTGAACGGCTACCGTCTACAGCTACTGGACCAGTAACATACATGAAATCGACCTCTGCATTTAACCCGTGCTAAGCGTTAGGAGCTTTGACATGCGGACAGGAAGAGCAGGGGATCGAACCGCCAACCTTGTGATCGAAGTGATTCCTCAAACAAAATAACTGAGAGGTTTCAATCCAAAATGGGATATTTTTTTTGACAGTACACTACTGCCTTCTCATTTTATGGAAAGCAAAAGTCACCTGAAGTCATTTTGAGGATAAGTGTGTATTGCACCATGTGTATTTTTCAGGTATTGACTGCTGACTTTCAGGAGGCAGCACTTTTCCAAAATGTAGGCTGGGGCTTTGAATCCGTCAACTTTTTGAGTCCAACCCTTTTTGTCATGGAAACCTACGCAATTATATCTATTTTTGTGCGTGCGGGAGAAAAAAGGACAAGCTACAATATGAGACCATTTTCTCTTAGCAGATAGACATTCAATCATAATGCGTATGAAGACTCTCGGTAGATAAACATCCCTGGCTCTGCTGTGGATTGTTGGAGATGAGGACAGGAGAAAGAGCAGTAATTTTCCCTCTGATTGCATCCTGCCTTCCTCAGAGCAACACTGATAAGCTTTTTCACGGGTTTCACTCATGGAAAAAGGGGGTGGGTAAAGAGAAGTGAAGATGATGAAGAGGGAGGAGGAGGAGAGGCAGCTTTTGACTACAGTTAAACAAAATAACTATGTCCCCATTTTAGTTTTACTGGTTTTACTGGTTTACTGGTTGCCAGACTATAATATTACTATGATCTCACTGACCATGTTTATATAATCCATTAACTTCATCTTTAAGGTTTTTCTGTATGGGTGTTTTGTAATCCCACAAAAGGGCTGTTAATCATAATTTGTGGTTTTACAATTTATTATTTTTGCAGTTCTGACCTTCATTTCTGTTGGTTAATAGAACATTTTACAGACTCAAGTCACAAATCTGGTGATTTAAGACTCGACTCAACGAAAACCTCAAAACTTCACTCGGCCTTTGGGTTTCTGACTTGAACAGACATTATATCCCAAGCCTAAAGATCAACTATTATGTTATTAAAGAAAAAGTGTGCAGTGAATCAACAATTCATTCCTGACAGCAGATTTATTTTTAATCAATCTTGACAGCAACCAATCATGTTGCACAAGCAGGAGGGAAACATGTTCAGACAGCAACTACGAAACAAAGTTTACGACTCAGGTTCGACTTTGGAGTTTTTGGTCTTGACTTTGAACTTGACTCAGGACTTCATAGCCATGACCCGAGACTTGCAAAACAATTACTTTTCCAGCATCTGTGTAGAGAAAACATAATGCATTATAACACAAACCTTCAGGCATGTTTTGAATGAGTCACCAGTAAATTAAAAATGAATGCAGTGTTGTGTTTTTCTGTTGCAGAAATGTTTTTGCAATCTAGTTTTATTTTGCAATGGCAAGGTTTGTTCAACTTTGTTCAACTTACAAATTTGTGAGTTTTTATAAGTTTGATCAAGTTTAATCAATCAGCAATACTTCATCATCTAGAGTATTATATGAAAAAAAAAGTCAACCATTCCTAAATTTGAGACTTTGCTGCTTTGTTTGTAAATTGAATATCTTTGTTTATCGATATTGATATCTGAAATCTAAAATGCAATTAAATCAAAACAGTAGTCCACTGATTCAATAATAATGCTTTACTGAGGTCAACTCTAATGCATCCCCAGGTCACCACTATGATGTTAGTGAGAAAATCATCGTCATACCTCATGGCAATGATGGCCAAAACAACGATAAAGATAGCGGTGGTAAAAAAAAAGTCGAACTTTGGCTGTGAGAACAAATTTAAGTGAACCAGATAAAAGAACTAGATTACCAGCCAAGGTCAGGCCTCCAACAGTTTTGCTCATTCAGGTCCAGACTCTTCCCCCGTGAATTAGTCCAAAGCTGCATCCAAACAGCCCATTCTTGCCACTAGCCGGCCGACAGAATGCAGAATTAGCTGCTGGCGACATTAAATCCTATGCTGTTGATGAGATTGGAGTTACTGGCTCTCATTGGGGACAATTATACCTCAGTACCTCTAGCAGCCTTTACTGAAAGGTCAACAGAGAGAGAGATGGAAGAAAGAGCCATGAGGGAGACCGAGAGAGAAAAGAAGTCGACCCGAGACCGTCGGCAGGCTGTTTTCACAGTTCACGTGCAATTCATTTCAGCAAAATGAAAGGAATAATGAGAGAGGGACAATAGGCATGCTGTGCATTTCGGAAGTGTGAAATGGAGTTACAGGCAAAGACACTAATTACATTTGAGGCAGAGTCTGCTAACTTCATGAATTCAGCGCTCAGGGGATGACTAATAAAGCTCAACTTCAAGATTTTATAGTCCCTAGTGGGAAAATTAGCTTGCTGCAAGGCATCCAACAAAATGCATAATTACAAAACATGAAGAGATAAAAACACAGAAACATACGGAAGTGACAAAGAATGGTCTGGCAACTTGCTGGCTGAGAGGTATTTGAATGTTGCTGAGAAAATATTTAATTTTGGTCCTGCTGTTTAATGCCCACGAACGAAAACTCGTGGGGTTTTAATGTGACAGATGCGAAAAAAACTACATCATTGAAGGTGTTGAATGCGAAATCCTGAGCATATTTATTGCCTCCACACAGCTCTCAACATGGCAAACAATGGAAACCTGGTCTCTGTAACTTTCTGGGTGAAAGTCCTGTGTTTGTTTGACCCATCCACCACACCTCGCGCCCGCCCTCATTGGACTTTGTCGCTATACTACGTAACTTATACCCGTTATTATACCACATAACTTTCGATAACGGTCACTCAATATACTACATCACTTGCTTTGACCGAATGCGAAAACATTCAGATTCGTATCCGTGCTTTGCAGAAACGTACAATGCCAACTTTTTGATGACGACGACTGGGCTGGTTTGTTGTAAGAACTTTTGTCCTTTCCACAGTTTGATTTCTTCAGTGCAGCTCATCAAGGTGTTCTTTGGATCCACCTCATTAGTTTGAAAAGAAAAAAATACACCGTTGTTCTCATCAGCAGAAATCAATCTGGTCTTGTGCCCTGATAAGATGACCTGTATGGACAATCATGTGCTGTGTAGGATTGAGAGTTAGCAGGATTTCACTCCAACAAATGACTCCATCACTGATTAGCACACCTTCGAACAGACGAGAGGGACTCATCAGTGAAATCACCTGCCGATGTGATTGGTGGGGGTGAAAGCCTGCAGACAAGTAGCCCTCTGGCACATGCTAACTCATACCTGCCGAAAACAGAGCATATAATGATTAAAAAACGACAGTGGAAGGAAGCAAGCCTTCTGGCACACTACATATAAATGTGAACTTTCCTGGAAGTGTAATTACCTCAGCCTCCATAAAAACCAATCAGATAAGACCTGAACCATTGGGGAGAGAATCAGGGAGGCTCAAACAGTCGTCTAGTCTGTCCAACAACAGCGTGTCATAATCAGTTGATTCCAATTCAAGCTCTGGATTAATCAGTCTCGTTCTTGAATTATAAATAAAACCAGCACATGCAATACTCAAGGGCACAAATCATTCGCAAGAACAGTTCATTTGGGGGAACAAATGGCTAATTTTTAATACAAAATGTATTACTCCATGTGCACAAACTATTAACAATGTACCCCCGATTCCCATCAGCTGCACCTCTGTCTTCTCTCGCAGCTTGTTGGAGAAGAAATTCGGCGCAACACTTTTATTCACTGACATTCATTAGGAAACGGCAGCACTGAGTGATGAGTAACAGTAGCTGGACAGACATCTAACACGGTAGTGCCAGTACTGGCCCAATTCAAGCACTCGAATAGTCAATCTCCAGGAAATTACCATTTTAATATGCAATGTAATGTTTTAAGTAATAAGTAGCTAAGTAGCTTTTCTCTTGTTATATTATTATAAATGGAATCCCTTCCATAAATTGAATACTGTAGATTATTTGATGAAAATAATAATTATTTGAATAAGTAATCTAATAATGATTAATCATCAGCATAAAATGGTGTGCTCAAGTCTAGCAGAACCAGATCAGCAAGTGGACTAGACTCAGTATTGATTGATCACTGCACCCAATTCGACTGTTATCACGCCATTTAATGGGCGTTATCAGTCGCTATAAGCACCATAAATGTGGGTCATTAGGGGCCCGTTGTAAAAAGTGAAAGTTAAACTTAAAAACAGCACATTCTAACATGTTGTAAAACTGGATTAAATGTCACGTTTTGAACACAAACAAAAAGCTTTCTTTAGGTTTAAGGAACAAAAACAGGTTTAGGCAATACAACTATAACTTCTTTAGGTTTAGGCAAAACACTTGGTTAAGTTTAGGGAAAAACATTGTGTTTTGGGTTACAGTAACTAAGAACACAAAGACAACTACACATTGTTGGTTTCGCACGGGATGCGTACTTCCCCCTCCTTGGTGGTAACCCTGTGCTTTGTGTCCCATCCAACGTCCCTGACCTTTACCCCTTATACTTATATTACTACGGTCGCTAGAGGTCGCTGTCATGTTCTTTTATACCTTCTTTTTGTGATCTACTATGTGAATAGATGATAAAACCTACTAGTGGGTGTAGTAGGCTCCTATTGACCCACATCTACGGGGCTTATAGCGAGTGATAACGCACATTTAATAGCCTGACAACAGTCGATCGGCTGGATCACTAGAGATCCATTCTGATGGTCCTCAGAATTTCAATTATTTTCCAGAAGTGAGTTCACCTGAATGCCAGCAACTTTCTCTACTGTCCACTTTCTTGCTCTCCAAAAGTGAGATTCACAACTTGCTCTTTCATTGTTAATGACAGATAAGTCCACATTACCGTGTTTGAGTGGGAGTCTATCTAAGTGGGTTTGGTCTACCTCCTGGTCCGAGTCGAGTGGCTGACAGCAGACATTTTTAAAACAAAGTTGAAATGGGTTCAAGACAAGTTCAAGATCTAAGGAGGCATGAAACTATGTTGAGCATTTTAAACCCAGTAATGATCCATCCATCACACTGTCTGCTCTGGTCTGAACATCGAGTCTGATATTGACAGTGTTGTGATGAAAGTAACAAACTCATATCATCGTTAGAAAGAAAAAGTACCTAACAAGCAAGTTCTGCTTCACAAATTAACAGGCAGATAAATACTGTCCGTCATACACCTCTTTAAGAGGTGATGTTTGATCACTCACAAAACACACACATAGAAACACAAAGGCTCTGCTAATGAGGCATCAGGTGGCTAAAGTTAGAGAAGAAATGATTGGGACCTGAAAGTCATTAGTTTGAGCCTGACAGACTGAAACACCAGCACTCCCTTTCCATAATTGCTGCTGCTGACATACCCTGTAGCAAGGTCCTTCACACCCGCTCATGACATGTGTTGTCTGTTTTGGTGTGCATTGGTCTCTAGGTCCATTTTTAACATTCGGCATTTTGTCAATTGTCTGTACAGCACTTTGAATTGCATTTAGCTTGTTTGAAAGGTGCTATATAAATAAAGTTTGATTGATGATTTGATTGACATAATGATGTGTGACCAAATAACCGCAGATATGGAATCACTTCCTGCGCTCTCAGTCAATCTCTCTTCATCAGCTATCTACGACAGGTCGTGCAATGTTTTGCTTGCTGGATCTTAAATCCTGTAATTGGACCACGGATCTCCAGAAAGGAAGTGGGCAGAGCTGCTTTTGTGCCGACTGAAAATGGCATTGAACAATATGTCACTTGCTGCTGATCGGTTCGAGCAAAAGGCTAACGTGAACACAATGTGCTCACAGCTGAAAAATGCTGTGAAAAGCACTACTGGGCTCTTCAAAAAAACTCACAGCTACACCAAGTGGAAGAGCATCCATTTTCATCAAAGTCATCGACCCAAACTCCAGAGACACCACTCATCTCCGGCACTCTTTGACTTTGTCTCCTCTCTGTTATCACACTTCAAACGGTGTCTCAGTTTCACAGGGTTACACACTTCCTGTTTGGTGTTATGCTTCCCAGGTAATGGTCGGGGGTTGCATCAGCCTTGCTCTTTTGAAGGGTGTATTTCAAGAAATAAGCTTTACGCAGCAACTTTTTTGTTCGTTGATGAGGTAAGGCTCAATAGTGTTACTCAGCAGCACTTCAAGAGGATTTGGTTAAGGGTGACGAGACCTGCTGCGTGACAACCACCCTGACTTCTGAGAACCTGCCTGATGGTCTTGTTGGATGAAATCTAGCATCTAATTAAAGAAGATCTATTATGCTTTTTTCCCTTTAGTGTGTTATATAGTTTGTGTGCATGTAAAAAGGTCTGCAAAGTAACAAAGCCCAAAATCCAGGCCAAAAGGAGTTACTGCAACCTACAGAAACACTGCTCCTGAACTGCCCGAAACGACTCACTTGAAGTCCCGCCTTTTCTTTCCTCCTGTTTCGAAGGTAACCCATAAGTTGCGAAACTGTCATGAGATGATCGAGGTAAGTCATTGACCTCGAATAGTTAAGGTTAGGATAGGTCGTCGGGCAGCGAGTCTCACGAGAGTTTTCACGAGTTTTCCCAACTTGTGGTTTACCTTCTAGACATGACCCTTTTCTTCTGTAAAGTGGTGATGTCAACAAGTAAACCATTTGCATAAAACCTCTTAGCAGCTAGTTTGGCATGCCCTCAAACAAAGCGAGTTAGAGCGGAGCTGGAGCGGAGTCTGAAGAGTTCGGTTTGGTTGACCAATCACAACAGAGTGGGCCAGCTGACCAATCAGAGCAGACTGGGATTTTCGAGAATGTTTCAGACAGAGGATGAAAAATGGGTACTGCAGCACAGCTGGTATGAGGAAAATAAAGCTTTGTTTGAACATTACAGCATGCAAACATATTCTAGTAGAAACCCAAAATACAAGTATGCACCTGAAAATGAACATGATAGGTCCTCTTTAACAGTGAAGGAGATGGAAGTTGAATGTGGAGTAGAAGAAGAGGAAAAGGGGGTCAAAATAGAGAGGACAGAAAGTGAAATGGACTGAAGAGAAAGGACGAAAAGCAAAGGGGAGACAGTTTAAAAAGTAGGAGAAGAAACAAAGACGAAAGAGAGAGGTAGTAGGTAACAAAAAGCAAGAGATTATACAAAAGGAGTCGGTAAGCGAGTCTAAAGAGACTTAAAGAGGTAGAAAGAACAGCAGAAGAAGAGCAGAGGAGAGGGAAGGTCAGGGTTTCTTTGAAGCGGTGTTGGGCTCCCAGAGGACTACAAAGCTCTGTAGTTTTACTCTTAATGGGGGATTGTTCCGCTGCTGTGTTTCATTGAGGTTTGGTTGTTAGACCATTTTTAAAGCATCTGAAAACTGTGCAAACAACTCAGAATTAACAAGATTCAAACAAAACAAAACATTCTTGTATCATTAAGGAAAAGACCCAAAGTTGAACAAAATAACAATTTACAACAGAGTACATATCTAAAGCCTAAAACACTCTCGAGCCCTGTATATTCAGGCATTGTGTCAAATCTACTGACTTTTGTGCTGACATTGTTGAAGCTTCATTAATCAATAGTTCCTGAGATTAGACTAAATCTAAAGTGACTTGTGAAGGATTCCTTACAGTGATGAACCCATCTGGAATTATCACTGACTCTGCAGCTCCTTTAGCTCATAGTTTTGGTTTGAAAACACATTAACCGTTGGGTTCAGTCTCAGCACTCTCATCAAACTGGTTTCCAGCAGCTGACGGAAGCTCTTTTCAGTAAACAAGCTTTAATTGAAGTTAGACGAGTTTAAAAACTTGATGCTTTGTCCTTTTGCCGACTTTAAAGTTTTAGTGGTCATTAAGGCTGGGTGATAAGGCCCAAAAATAAAATCTCAGATTTTTTCACATCATCACAAGGGCGTATTAGGGCCATTGTATGTAAAAAACTCAGAATTTCTGAGATTGGGTCATACATTTTATGAGAAAAAACACTGGATATTCTCTCTTAAAGTGATTAAAGATTAAAGTGGAAAATATACAAGAAAAAAAAACACAAATTTGAAAGATTATGAAGTTCATAATTTACGAGAAAAAAGCTTGGGTATTCTCTTTATTAAAGTGGAAAATTCATGAGAAAAACTCAAAATTTGCGAGATTATGAAGTCCTAAATTTACAAGAAAAAAGCTTGGATATTATCTGAGATTAAAGTGGAAAATTTATGAGAAAAAACACAAATTTATGAGATTATAAAGTCCTAAATTTACAAGAAAAAAGATTGAATATTCTCTGAGATTAAAGTGCCAAAGTGCCGGACACCTTTACTATGAACTAGGAGCTGTGGGAAGCAGTAGCGGTTCCGTACTGTAATTACCTGTAATTACCTGTAATTACCCAAGTTAAAGTGAAACTCTTGAAAGAGATCTTCTCTCTGCCTGTTTGATGGGCTCCTGTCAGTGTTGTGATCTTGCGTCATGCAGATAAACACTGTCTGTCTTTTGACCTGCTGTGAAGATCAATATCAGCATCGACTCATCTAGCTGCTATTATTCCCAGCCTAGCAGGGAGGACTGCACAGTTTTTGTGCTTCAAACGCCAGGTGGTCCCGTCAGAAAGAACTCAAGTCTCTGCGTCAATGACAAAACGTCAGCATGCTCAGGTTGAAGCAAATATACTGTATATTCTAAATGAAATCGGTTCCACGTATTTCTGCCTCTGCAGAAAAAAAAGCCTGTCTTGCTGTGAAACTGTCTGAATCTCTTTATATGTCTTTCTTTCCTCTTCGCTTCGTCTTTACCGTCTCCTTCATTTAAAGTGCGGTTATGAATGAGAGACGAAATGTTTGACATGCAGCTGTCTGCGACCTCTTTCACTTCCTGTCTCTGAAATGATACAAGCTCCCTCAGCGACCTTCATATCGATCCCACCACAGAAAGCCTATAGCCACTACCCACCCGCTAACTCACCAAACCGTTACCTAATCTCAGCCATTTCTGATCTTAACCTAAACACAGGGCTCATTCATTTGATTCCATTTGAATCTTTTTGTGAAATTTTTAAAGGACCAGTGTGTAGCATTTAGGAGGCTCTATTTGCAGAAATTCAAAATAACATTAATAAATAGGTTTTCTTTAATGTATAATCAGCTGAAAATAAGAATCGTTGTGTTTTCGTTACCTTAGAATGAGCCGTTTATATCAACTCGGAGCGGGTGCTCTTCATGGAGCCGGCCGCCATGTTTCTACAGTAGCCCAGAACGGACAAACCAAACACTGACTCTAGAAAGGGCTATTCACGTTTTCACATTTTTTCGTCTGCCATCTTGGTTCACCGTAGTTAGTAACTCACCACTAGATGCCACCAGATCCTACACTGCACCTTTAAAGAAAACATATGTGAACTCTGTGATTTATTTGGTCTCACTGAAAGCATTTTTTGATAATCCATTACTTCTTAGGGGTCATTTATCAAGAAAAATTCCCCCAAATTTTCTGTTCCCGCTTCACAAGTGTGAGGATTTGCTTCTTTTCTCTGTTTTAAATTGAATAGCTTTTCTGTTCGGACTGTTGACAAAACAAGGAATCAGATCAATAAGGTTTAAAATATAGTTTACAAGACAATAGGTTCCCTCTCTCTCTTCTCCTTTCTCTCCTTTATTTATTTGCTTACACATTTGCAAAGCAATTACAAAAGGAAGGATTTAGTGTTGGTGCTGACATTTCCTACATCTTCAAGGCTGAACTAGTATAGTGATTAAACTATCACAGATCATATATTTCACAGCAAGAGGTTCATATCTTGAGGATATTTTCTCAGAAGATGGGTGGATGGATGGATGGATGCATGGATGGATGACGGATGGATGGATATGTGTTTCTGTGAGGTTCGTGTGTGTGTGTATTCCCGAGTATATGTTGATCATTGAGAGAGAGGGAGAGCATCTCTCTGTGTCTGCTGTGCGGCATTGTGTTTATGCATGACTTCCCTGTATTCAGTAAAGTCCCATAAGGTAGAGATCAAAAGGCGGGGGTGGGGGGGGGCAGATAAAGCTGACAACTTCCAGCCACATTCGCCCGACTTTTTTTTTCAGATGGGGGATTGGAGGGAGATAACATTGGGAGAGAGCACATACAATTCACCGCACAACCCAGCAGATCAAACTAGAGAGAAAGTAGCTGCCAAGAATATTTTTCATGCATAACCTACACATTTTAGACGTATGAAAAAAATATATAAAGAATAATCATGAAGGGAGGTAAAAAAGGGAGGAAAATGGACTTAACGTCTTGGCACTCCAAAAGCAAAATATGAAAAATATGGTCAATCTGTATATTTTCCATTTAAACATAATTGTATTACTGCACTGCCACATGGCAATGCAATCCATAGGGATAGCAGATATAAATATATGAATACCTAAACAGGTTGACAGATTGGATATTTCTCCTTCTTTCTTCTCTATTGGTTCCCTCAGATGTGAATAATAGCTGAAGAAAACATCCGTCTCCTTCTCCATTCCCCGCTGGAGGCTGAATAAACACGATGACCAATCTCACTCTTTCTCGCCCAATGCCCATCTTGATGGAAATTTGTCGGATACCAAGCTGTGACAAGTGCTCTCTGTTCATTTAAATTAAAAAAAAAAATGACACCTACCAACAACTATTTCAGTGTGGGTCCATTTAGCTAAAGACACTTGTCCTTTTTGAAAGGACACACCATGATGTCCAATTTATTCACATACTTCAGTTCATGTCCAACAATGACTTTACCACTGACAAATCATGCTCATATTTGTACTCTGTGTCATTTTCAGTGAGTAATTATTTATCAATCCAAGACTTTTCACACTATTCTGGACTCTACAGGGCTATACCGGGCTTTTCAATGTTATTCTGGACTCTACAGGGCTATACCGGGCTTGTCAACGTCATTCTGGACTCTACAGGGCTATACCAGGCTTTTCAATGTTATTCTGGATTCTTTGGGGCTATACCAGGCTTTTCAACATTGTTCTGGACTCTTAAGGGCTATAACACGCTTTCCAAGGTTATTCTGGACTCTTTGGGGCTATAACGGGCTTTTCAACGTTATTCTGGACTCTTTGGGGCTATACCAGGCTTTTTAACATTATTCTGGACTCTACAGGGCTATACCAGGCTTTTTAACCCTATTCTGGACTCTACAGGTCTATACCAGGCTTTTCAACGTTATTCTGGACTCTTTGGGGCTATACCAGGCTTTTCAACGTTATTCTGGACTCTACAGGGCTATACCAGGCTTTTTAACCCTATTCTGGACTCTTTGGGGCTGTACCAGATAAACCTATTTCAAGGTCTAATTGGACCTGACAGTGACCCTGGACATTCCTCAAAGATTATTTTCTCATTTAATATTTACCAAATGTCAATCGATTTTTCACCCTACTATAGGTGTTATGCCTAACCTTATTTATGAGTACAGACATTCAATCAATAACAAACAAACTTGTGTGACTACAGTTTTTTAGTAGTTAAAATGATTTCTGACTGTCCACCTTGACCTTCACCTCGTGGTTTTTCTACAACCCTTGTGATCATCCTAACATTTCTTTGCCCCAGTAGCTCTGCACCTTTACACCAACAGAACATTTTAGTTCCCTCTACAAACCTGCAAACTCACTGTACTTCTGATCCCTCTATATCCCTCCGTATCTTCCACCAGAGTCCTCTCTAAACCTCCGTATATATGAAGCCGACTTCAACCAGTCCAGATTAAAGGGAGATTAGAGGAACCAGATCAATTAAAGAGGTTATCGACCATGTGCTGGTCTTTGGGTCTTCAGTGATAAAGCACACCACGAATACATGCATCGCACATCTTAAACATTGATTATTGTAATGAATTGGTTTCTGTACCTCAACACATTTTATTTTAATAATTAAATTCATGTCTAATAAACATTAAATCTATACTTACAGTTTCAGGGCTTACTGTGATTATTACTGTGATTACAAACTGTCGGCTAGTTGGTTTGTGTACAACGCACAGAGCTGGCCGTAAACAGGCAAGAGGCCGTGTGTCGTAAACGGAGACACATATTCTGAATGCGCTGTATACATGTCCAAAGAATGCTCCTAAAACCTGAATAATATCGACATACCCAACATGTCTTAATCGTAAAATGCTCCATTCAGAATAAGGCCTAGTTTAGAATATCCAAACAGAGTATGTTGTTCACATGACCCGTATTAAATTTGAAATATTTTCATGTTTGGAAGAATAGTGAAGTATTAGTGCATCTAAAAAGTCATTGATTCATCCTGCACTTAATAACTTTGCACATGTGAGTGTGTAAATGTTCCTTCAATATAGTTTTCAATGAAAGTCTTTTTGTACATATATTTATCAAGGATATTTGGGATTTGACTATAAGCATTTTGATAACCAAAGGGACTACGTGGGAGATTTTCTTCTGACCAGTCCAAACAGTTCAGTCATGCAGCTGTTTGAGTTGGCGAGTGAAACTGCTTTTGCCCCCATGAAAAGTCAGCATAAATGTAGAAAGTGAAATGCCAGTGAGCTCGTCTCATCTCTGTCTTTGTCCGTCTGGCCCGGTCCCATCTGCCTTCCAGGCGTCGGCATCCCTTTGAAAGCGTCCGTGCTTTGAAGACAAGGCCATTCAATCTAAGCAACCCTGAGAATCAGTGAAAGTTTGTGCGTCGTAAATTTCTACATGGTGCAGGGGAGGGCAGGGTTTTTATTGAAGACCTCTTGGATGGTGTCTGAAGCTCCGGGCACAGCACAAAGACCTCATTTAAACTGTGTCTACCAAAGAAAGAAATGGGTAAAGGAGCGGGGAGGAGACTTAGATCAAAGGGAGAGCTGTGTCCAGAGCTGAGGGGACATCCAGGGAGGTTAGATGTTGTGTTTCTGTGATTATATCAACAGATTCTTCCAAAGTGGATACCTGCAGTTTCAGGTCACCACTTTGCATAATATTGAAATGATCCATGTGCTTGTTTTGCTGATGTTGAACTTGACCATCTCCTGTATGAAATGCAGGGAAACTGCTGAGATCTAAACGTTTATGCAAAATGTGATGTTTTTCAGCTTGTTCTGAAGGTATTTCATTATAAAAATGATATATGCAGCAGCACATGACTTCATCCTCACACATTAAGTTGAATGCTGCTGTGGACGGACGTGGCTGTGACAGTGACCGAACATTGTTTCTGTCTCTGATGAAACTTCATCACAAAGCTGCTCCAAGAACCATAAAAACAATAACCGCCTCCAATTAGCCCAGAGTAATTACTTAATAATCAGGAGATAATTGCACCACTTTGACTTCTGTCACAATTTATCCATAACAGTGTGTGTACGTGTGTGTGTGGGTGTGTGTGTTTACAGTGTCTCTATGGAGACTAAATGTCCCCACAATGTTTGAAGGTGAAAAGTGTAAAAAAAAGTGAGGACACAGTGCTGGTCCTCACTTGGTTATTTACTTTTAGGACTTAAGCTCAGCCTAGGCTAAGTTACAAAGTGTTAATGTCTGCTAAACAGCAACTGATCAACTGAACGGTCCATTCAGAGAAATCTGAACTCAAGCTGTTTTTTTTTAGTGCAAAAGTACTTGTAGTCATTAATGAGCTTTAACCGTCTCAATACAAGTCAACACATCAGTGCAGAGGCCTTCTGTCTCAAGCATTTTGGATTTACAATTCTATAGGCAGAATAAGAATAAAGAAAAACACACGTCATTATATAAAAAATTGAAACACTTTGATTTCTACGGAAAATAGCATCACTCATATTAAGGCTTTCAGGGCTTAAAGAAAAAGACCAAAGTCACTTGATAAGATGTTGATTTTGTTTTTTTGCAATGCAAAAACACACACACACACACACACACACACACACACACACACACACACACACACACACACACACACATTAAACAACACTAGCTTTAGTTGAACCTGGGGAGACAGATCTAAGATGGAGATGACCTGCTGTTGGTTGACTTGCAGAATCCCTCATCTTGCAGCCATTTTCAGACCACTGTAGTACTTTTTCAATAAGCAAATGAAGACACCGATTTCTTGTGTTCCTTGTCTGTTTATTGAGAGAATGAGGCTCCCAGTCTGCAGTGAGAAAATCGTAACCTTTGCATCCTACATGCTCTTTTTTACACTTTTGACATTGTCTTATCTATTCTTTCACTCCTTAACCTTGAACCAACAGAGACCCATTCAAATGGTTATATTCTTCACACAAAAAACAAGACAGACAGAGACCCATTGTTGTTCACACAGGACACAGAGAACATGTTTTTGCAAAAGCTTTGGCCTTTAACACAGCAGTAAATAAAATATATATTATAACAGTAAAAAGGCTGATTATACACTACACCACCAACATTTAAAAGCTGTATAGCACATCCAATACTAGGTGTCTGTGTGTTTGTGAATCCAGTGGCGCTCGTGGCATCTTGTGTACAATCCACAGTCCCCGCTGTGTCTCTTATCCAGCACACTGAGCCCGCGGGCTCGTGTATTCAAACGTCAATCACTGCCGGTGTGAAGGCCTTGATGCTGCGGCTGCCATCGGCCTCCGAAGGCCACGCCATCCGTCCCAGATGAAGATGAAGTTAATAGGAAATCTATCGGCCTGTGACACTGACATGTGGCAGCCGCGGGCACAGAGAGCAGAGATGGAGTCTCTGAAAAGACTCCAAAGACACTGCAACCCGCTCCTGTTACTGTTCATTTAATTGAGAGCAAATAAAACGTTTGAAGTCCTTACTGGCTTTTTGTCTAGTACAGTAGACAAAGAGCCCCCAGTTAACCCCCGGTGACTGTTGGACGGCAGCCCTGTCTCCGAAAAATTACATTCCCACACAACTAAACTGCATTGTGAATTACGTTTCGCTTCCATTTGTATGGAAGTAAAATGTCACATCTAATCAACAAGAGTACAGCCATGCTATAGCAGCTCTGTGAGGCTACACAACGGAGCTAAATGCTAACGTTGGCATGCTAACATACTCACCATGACAATGCTAACATGATGATGTAGTGTTTATCATGTTCACCGTCTTAGTTTAGCGTGTTAGCATGCCAACGTTTTTTAATTAGCACAGAGATTTTTAAAAAAAAATGATATTTCTCAGAGACAGCAGGTGACAGACCGTTGGCTTCGTAGAATTGCTGCTAAACAAAAGTGCTTTGTCTGCGTTTTTGAAAGCTTTATAGACAATCGCACCAAAATGGGTGTTAAAGCGCTCTGTTCTCTCCATCCACGCTGCAATGTGCGGCCAGTCTTTTCAAAATTGTACCTTGGAGGGCTTTTTCGAACAGCTTAGGCTCAGAAAGCGGTGGCTTAAAGTGGATGTAATAACCAAACAGAGAGAAAAAGATCGCTTCTCAGATTCATCCACATTAGTGTGGACATGAACTCTCTCTCACTACATGTCCCCTGTTTCTTTCTCAGCCTCTAATTCGGTCTCCCACACTTATTTTCCCTCCCTTCTAATGTTTTCATCAGAGTCTCTCTCCTCTCCTCTCCCTCTCTCATAACTCCACTTGCAGTCGGCATCTTTCGCCTCATTTACACCCCAACACATCGCTTGTCTCATTTTCTCTTTACCCTTATCTTGCTCTCTGTGTTTATCTATCTATTTTACCCAGCCTTATCTCTCCCTGACTTCATCAATACCCCCTCCTGCTCTCCTTTCTTTCATCTTTCATTCCTGGGTCCTCCCTCTTTCAAATCCCCTCTCCCTCCATCTGCTTTCCTATCCCATTGATGGATGATGTGTTGCTGCGTCGAGGGCCTCAATCAGAGGAGCGGGGGTTCGCTGTGGAGAGCAATCTCAAAGCCAATTCCACTGATAGCCATCGCAGGGTGTTGCAACATGACGTTGCAGCTATCACCTGTTGAACGAGAGAGAGAGAGAGAGAGAGAGAGAGCAGCCTCCAGGTGATGCTCCGCTCAGACTGTAGGACAGAAGGGAAAACTTTGTTCTGTTGTTGTTGTTATCAAACGGATCAATTGAAAAATGTATTAGTTTGGAGTTCAGCCATGTTGGCGCCTGCATGGCACACAGGGCCAACGGAGGCTGATTGAAAGAGCACTCAATGTTGCAGGATCGGAGAGGGAATGGATTGTAGGAGACGCATTGTTGTCGCTCGATGGTGCTTCATTTTACTCTCCGAGTGCTTTTTTGCGGAGGGCTCGCAGGTGGCCGGGGCGCTCTTTCATGTATTCATTTGCATTTGAAACGCTAACGCAGGTTTCGCTGGTAAATGAGAGAATAAACAAGGGAACAGCTTCCCCTCGGTCGCCGTATGTTTACCTGTGGCAAACACGCAGCTGGGTTCTACCTCTGAGCCCCTCGTCATTATTTGCTGACATGACTGGAGGAGAAGTGTTTAAGCAGCCTGGAGGGAAGATTTACACAGGCTGTAATTTAAATCTGGTAATCCTCAATGCTACATTATGTACAATTCCTATTTTCTGATTGTAATGTTGTCATGGTATCTGACTCCCTGCCATGGAAGTACAACTGTGAAACAAATTCATGAAAGCCTTTGTTGTTTTGTCTCTTGCTGTGTCCCAGTTAACGGGCTACATTATGTGAAGTTCCATTTTAAATGAAGCCAAGAAGTACAGCCTGAATTGGTAGGATTCGACCGGTGCATCTTTGCAGCCTTCAGTGTCCCAAAATCAATTTTGGGTCAGTGAATTCGTTGAAGCCACGATGTGTAGGATTTTATGTGAATATAGCATTGGTTTAGTTAAATTAGAATAATGAGACAATCCTGGTTGAGAATTGGTGCAGTTTCAAAAAGTCGATATTGAATGTTTCTGCAAATCCTTGAAATATGTTCAATGTCCATTTTAAAAATCTTGCATTTTTTTCTCATGGTCATGATGGTGTGGTTAAAGTAATATAAGGGAAGGTAAGGGAAGATTGTAATTGTGCCAAATATAATAATGATGATATGCCAAAACTTTGGTTAAGGTTGCAGTGAGGGCTGTGCAATTAATCCAAATTTAATTACGAGCGCTTTCGCCCCGCTCGGTGGGCCATAAAGTCATAAATCAGTTATCATCTGAATTAAATTATTGTTAGTTTGTTGGCCTTTTGGAGGAAACTGCTGGTTGGTAAACTTGAATGCACCAGTTGTTGGTTCAGACCAGGCGTCAGTCCCTCTGAAGGACTCACGGTGGCTCCTTCAGATCCAGCTTCCCATACTGTATGTATAGAAGTATATAAAGTCTCCCAGTATTCTTTACTTGTGTTTGTTTACGAGAGCCCTCCAAAGGCTATAAGAGAAAATAAGTATCAAAACAGAAGTTTTACAGAAAAAAATCCACCCACGTTAACACTGTTGAAACAGTCTTTGGCAATAAACCTGATACTGTGGGCGCATTTTGTAGTTTGTGTCTTGTTCTTCCAGGTAATGTCCAAACAACTAACACTTGATCCCTTGTGATAACGTTTACTGTGTAGGAGTATCCAAACATAGATCTTACCTTTAGGTATGCCGTATGCAAAACGTCTGACTCTTTGTGATATTTTCCCCAAAGCATCAAGACGTCTGTATTTGCTTTAGCCTCGGGTGGTGGCTTGATACATATCGATGCAGACGCTCAATAATAGGCCGAGAGCTCTGCATTATTGACAGCAGTGACTCCCAGCTCTCTGGAGATGCCGACTTCAGAAAAGGAGATGGAGGGAGACAACAGGCAGAGAGATGGTATAGATAAAGAAACAGGCGCGGATACAGACAGAGTGATACAAAGATCCAGTATTACATCAGTCCTTATATTTGCTGTTCCTCCTCTTCCTCCTCCTCCTCGGCGCCGACCCCCCTCCGTCTCTGCTGTAGCACACACAGCTGAGCCAAATAAATCTCAAGAATAACAGAGGGAACTGAAGGCACAAATGTTATTTACAAGACAGACGTTTTCTCCTGCGCTCATCCACCCACAAACAGCCAGGTAAACAGAGCACATATCTAGCAAACACACACACAATCAGTCCGAGAAGCACACGTTCACAAAGGAGTCCAAGTACACACACAAACACAATAAATTATCAATAACTATCAGGCTAACAGAGTGGTGACAGTGGAGGCGATGCTGGGTTGAGTGTAGATCAATTTGTTCCTTGTTGCAGCAAAGAGAGAGAGAGGATGGGAGAGGAAGAAAGGGATTAAGGTGGGGGGGGGGTAAATGGGCGAGGGGGGAACTTGTGCGATGATGAATTATGTCCAAGTCTCTCACAGCTTCAGACAAGCGAAGGGAGAAAAGGATCCAAAGAGTCGGGCCCAGCTAACTCCCATTATAGGCTGCACCCGACAGAGACAAGATCTTTTGTGTGCTGTTTTTTTTTACTTAATGAAATAGCCGTTATGAATTTCTCCTATATGGTGATAAACAACTGGAAAAGCTAATGATTGATCTACTGGGAATCATGAATATCCACAGCATATTTGTTGGACATTGGTTGGCGGAAGGGAGATGACCTGATGGTGGATGACCTGATGGTGGTGGTGGTAGGAAAAGTGTAAATAAAATATTTAGGAATCTTCCACTGAGTGCCATAAATACTGTGTTTGTGCGAAATTGAATGGCAATCTGACTGATGGATGTTGACATACATTAGCTTATTTGACAAGTCAGTGGACCCTGCCACTCGTGGGAATAAATATGCATGTTTTATTTTTCTTAGTGACTGAGTAGTATTATTAAAGTGTTATTAGTATTATTGTCAACATAATGACTGCCATCTGAATCATGACATAATCTCTTATTTTTCATTTTGCTCTGACAGCATGTTATTTTGAATTTTGTTCCATTTGAATTGAAACTCCTTCCAGCTGAACACGCAGAGAGAGGGGTGGAGGTGAAGTGACAGATTGAAAGCAAAACAGGTGGTGAGAGAGAGAGAGGGAGAGAGAGAGTGAGAAGTTGGGAAGACATCGAGGGAGGGAAAAAATGAGAGACGACAGACAGAGATGGAAAAAAAAACCAAAGAGACGGGACAAGAGGAATCTAAAACTGACAAACAGGATGATCAGCAAGGGCACCGAACAAGGGAGTGGATTATAAGAAGATGAAAGGCAGCGGGTGAAGAAGAGGAAAGGAGGAGAGGAGGTGGTAGAGGAGAGGTAAGGAGGCACACCTGAGTGTTCAGAGGCCTCGGTCCTGGTAAGAGCGGTCCTGAATTATTCATGGCTACTCACTTCGCTGTGCTGGCTGCAGCGCGCCGCTCACTGCAGAGAATGAAAAGAAAGAACTCCGACTAGAAAAGAAAGTGCAAACAGTGCAGCTGTGTTCAGTGTTTTGAGTCAAGTCTAATTGCAGTTTTTCATTGAGATGAAGACCATGATTTGACTGGTGCATGCTGCTGAATTAATTTAATTAAACTAAATGAATAGTGTGTTTGCACCCCTTTTTCCTACATTCTTAGTTGTAGTTAGTTATGTCTTTTGCTGTTGGATTTGTCTTTACCATTCAGTTCATTGAAAAGAATCACAAATCACGAAGACATATAACATAAACCAAAATAAATGTTATACTTAAAATACATAGAATTGAGTCTTTTTAACTCATTGTCATTACTGCACGTGGTGGCCAAAGGGTGACTGAGACAAACAATCTGCTGACTCATTCAGATGTCGGACACTTGTGAATCGTTATGTTGTGTCAGAACTGACAGGTGTACACTGCTGTTTTCATTCCATCATGGGAATTATTGAGATGATGACTGTCGGTGTCTCTGTGTTCAGCTCTCAGTACATTTGTACAGTAGCTTTGGGCTGAATCTCTGTGGTTTGGAGTTTAGTCTCACTCCTGTGCTCCTATTTGTACTTTCACCCGGGGCCGCCGACAGAGGGGGAACAGCGGGTCAGTTGTCCCGAGCCCTGGATCAAGGGACAAAAAGGGACCCTCTAACCTTTAAATAATCTGCATGGGGGGGGCCTTTGGAGATCATCTTGTCCTGGGCACAGTGGGCCTGCTTCCATGCATATGGGA
Source organism: Sebastolobus alascanus (assembly GCA_916701645.2). Lineage (NCBI taxonomy): Eukaryota > Metazoa > Chordata > Actinopteri > Perciformes > Sebastidae > Sebastolobus > Sebastolobus alascanus. The sequence continues at coordinate 842,463 of CAKAOJ020000289.1, forward strand.
GCTGTGTTAAGTTACTGCTGATACAAACCAAACCTTTCCTGCTGTTGCTGCTTCACATTAAAAGCATTGGCGAACCGGTGGGACGCTTTTATTGTGAAGAAGCTATAAGAAATACAATGCATTTGTCACCAAGTTAGCAGTTTTATTCTTCACTAATAACAGGTCTAACCAGCCAGATATAGACATGTTCTGCACTACTTGGTCAGCGGATCAGTTATAAAATATTGCAGTGAGAAATGGAACAATGAATGTGTCTCTCTCCATGGTGATAATACAGTGAGGCCCAGTCTGTCCTTGTATCTCTCTCCGTGGTGCTGAAACCTCAAGCCTATTCTCAAGTGTTAATTTTATGCATTGTGCTATTGTTAGAAGAAAGCACTACTTTTTTTATTCCATTATAATAATTTTTGAGGGTAGGATATAGTTCAAAAAGTTCCCACTCAAGAAAATAGCAGACATTGTAGTGCACTATTTAGTAAATAGGGAATTACTTTGGACTCTATGGCTGTGTTTTGATAACCTAGTAATTCCCTGCAAAGTGGACTGTGCAGGATATTAAGTTATGTTAAGAAAGATTCCAAATCATAGGGAGCAAAAATGCTGCTGCTGTAGTTAGAAACTAGCCTAACCAACAGTTGAGTAAAGCACTCATGCCATAAGCCAGCGTTGTGCTCTGACATTGCTGTTCACTGAGTATTGCGGCGTTTATTGATATCCAATCCAGCTTTTAATTCAGGGAGGGAGGAGACCACCAAATGTATTTATTTTCAATAATCAATGTTTTATTTCAGTGGTGTAAAATTTCCACAGTAGCATCAACCGGCAGGTATCTGAGGTGTTTACGTTGCCAGGGTAACGCACGGAGAAAGTGATGTCTGCGTTAGTGACGTTGCAGGGTGTTCCAAATGGAGGAATTTTGTCGAGGGAAGTTCCTTTAACCGACATTCCCTGAACAGGGAGTAGGGAGTAGCGTTATGTACACTGTGGAACTGAGCGCAGCTTGTTCCTCTCTGTGTGTCTCTCTCCATGGTGCTGAAACGTCAAACCCAGTCTCTCTTTGCTGAGACAGTTAAACTAAGTATCTCAGTCATCTTTCTGTCTGCAGTTACCTAATATGAGTGTGTTTCAATAATAAGGACAGATGGAGAAATGGAAAAACTTTTCCAGGTTTCCCAGAGCTTCCAATGCAGCTGAGGGTGGTTGCACCTTTTATTTCACAGACATTTATTAAAAGAGCATTTGTGTCCTGGATGACTGTTCATTTCTGTTCCTGACACTCAGTCGTCACAAGAACTTTTCTTAGGTTTCCTTCTTTTTCTCATCCAGCTATTGTGCATTCACAGTTATTTGCAGCTCTCAACTGGACAATGGTACCAATTGGCTGTTAGGAGACTGCTCTTACAAGTGAAGAACACCTAAATGTCTCCCTGTATCAATATTCTCTCATAATACTAATACTACTGCAGTTATTTCTTTAAGAAATAGAACCAATTTTGAGCCGTATTTCAAGTGTCCTTGAGTTGAATTCCTGAAATCCAGTTCTTTGTAAGTGTGTATTATAACTTATCTCCTCAGAGAGAAAAGCTGTGTGAAATGGAGAGGAAGAGATACACACTGAAGCACAACATCACTTTTCAGCTATTATGCATCCTCAGCAATTATCCAGACTAAGATATGATAAGATATGAAGTAGCCAGCGGGAGGAATCACTGAGTGTGTGCCGTACATTTCAGTGAAAAAGGATCACATGTGGGTAGATAGACATCTCCATGTCTGTGAGGACCTGTGTATCTAAGAATATTCTGTTGAGAACCTCCAAGTAGGGGAAATATATGTCTCCTTTCTTACAGTTGATTTTCGTCATCAAAGTGTCGGAAATTGAGTTTAAATAACGTCCGCCGGCCTTCTCTGACAGGCCTGCTGATTTCCACCTGGGGATAATTCACAATCACGACACGTCCAGGACTCGACCCCCCCCCCCCCTGCTGCCACGACAGTGCCAGAATTTTAATATGTTTTACGCAGCGGGGGGAAGGATTACATGAAGGAGGCTTGAAAACAGTCCACAGTTACTTTGGGATTTTAAGGGGTCTTGATCTCCATTTGCTCATCAGAACCTGAGGGATCAAAAAGGCGTGAGGAAAACAAAAAAAAGTCTTTGCGGGAGAAGAACACATCAGCAGATAGACGGCTTTTTTCTCTCTCTTTCTTACTCTTCTATCACGTCTCTTATCTTTGAAACGATCTGGCGGGTGATCTCATTTAATATATATGTATAATGACTGGACGGAAAGTGAAGGGTCAGCCTTGCTCGTCGTATTTGAATCAAAGCAGCCCCTGAGCCAATCTCCTCTTATCGTTGCTGGCTAATATCTTTTGGTCTGTTGCTGTTCTGGTGTACAGACTGAGACAATGGGAGCATCTGTAACACTGCTGCAATACCTTTGACAGCTCCTGCACTGAATACTCTTGTTTTTTTCAAGGATATTTTGGGAGGAAAGAGCAATGAAAAACAGTGTAGATAAAAAAACAATGCCTTACTTTTGGAAACCTTGATTGTATTCTGTGAGGTAAAGGGAAGCATGTGTGGTTTACTCATTGCTGCCGATTGGAGAATTTCATTCAGGGACCAGCTTGTCAAATGGACTTGTGTTGCCTCTGGGTTGCTCCTACGTTAATTTATTTTATGAAATAATGTGATGCCTGCTGCCACCTTAAAATACTTCACTTAATTTACCAAATGCGGTATGCATAAGCATTTGGTGTTTTGCCGTGTTTTAATGAGCTTGTCTCCCAGAGAGGGAAACAAAATGTATCCTTTGGGTGCCTGTCTGAAAAAGTAAAACAAGAACAAAATATGGAAGTGTTAACTTTTAAGTGAAACATTCCATTTTGATTCAGGCTTAACAAATCTCATGTTGAAGTTATAATTAGAAATTCAGGTCAGTCAGTGAATGAACTTCTGTAGAACTAAATGATATGCATAGTGAATCATTATGTACACATTACATCCTTGTAGATCTCTGAGCAGTATTTCCTCACTATCAACTCAGTAAAACTATTTACCACTGTTATTTGGTTTTAACTGAGACTATTAAACATAACATGTTTGATACAATATTGCACAAAATTCACAAAAACCTCCTCTTATACGGAAATATCACTCCAACGATCAGCACGATAGGATACATTCTGAGCTCTAAGTTTGTATTGACCGCATTGTTCAATGTTTAAAAGGGACATATCATGCATTTCCAGGTTCATAATTGTATTTTGGGTTTCTACTAGAACATTTTTACATGCTTTAATGTTCAAAAAATAGTTACAGTCATGAGTTTTCATGATATGTCTCCTTTAAATATTGACCTACATATTCTCTTGTGTTTGATATTGAAGAATAGTATGAGCCTGCGCTCTGTTTGTGTATGCAATGTGTACTCCATGTTTGCCAATGGATCAGTTTGTAATACTAATGCTGAGTCAAATATTAACCACTAACTCTGCAATAAAAACAGATTAAAGAGATTAGGGCAGCTGATCAACTAGGGAGACCGTTTAATGAGCCTAATGTGATCTGTGTACAATGTTCACAGTCTGTACCAGGTAATCTGTGAGTGTGTGGCACAATAACATGTTTCCTCACAACAGCAGGTGTGTGTGATATTAAATTAAAAAATTTCCCCACACAGCAACGTTGCCACATAGATAAATAACAGGTGTTTGTAAATGCAGGTGTCAGGAAAATAAGATGGCAGGCGTTAGACCCAGCCAGCGATTCATGTTCATGGCTCGGCACCATATTGGCAGGAAACACAAGAAGAGAACACTGTGAGGAGTCTTGGCTCGCCCACAAGTGCTGCGCTGACTCATCCATGATGTTGATAGCAAAAATAGAACAAAAATTGAGAAAACATAATTAAAACTTAACATAACGTCAATCTCTGTAACGTCAAGAGTGTTTTCTATAATCATCCTCCACCTGTCTGGGACTGCTTTAACTTCAGGAAACACTGATGGTTGAGTGTGATTATACAATATGTCAAACTGTCAAGTTATTGTCATGATGAGCATGTTTTAAAAGCATGAGAAGAGAATATGAACATGAACTAACTGTGACTGTGTCTTTGTTCCTCACAGGACGGCATGGGCAACCTGAGAATAACAGAGAAGGGCCTGAAACTGGAAGGGGACTCTGAGTTCCTCCAACCCCTCTATGCCAAAGAAATCCAATCCAAACCAGTAAGTCATCGCAGAAAGACACACTTATAACCTGCTGTTTTCATTTTAGACGGACACACATTATAATTTAGGTCGAGTTTACATAGCATAAATCATTGTGATGCCGGGATTTCGGTCTCGGGGTTCTGAGAAGTGAAGCCAATGCTGAAGTGCCTTAAATCTGCATTCTTTCTAATAGCCAGCAGGGGGCGACTCCTCTGGCTGCAAAAAGAAGTCTGATTGTATAGAAGTCTATGAGAAAATGAGCCTACTTCTCACTTGATTTATTACCTCAGTAAACATTGTAAACATGAGTTTATGGTCTCATCACTAATTTCAAGTCTTCTTGAATACAGCATGATGTTCATTTAGTAAATTATGGTCCCATTTAGAGTCAAATAGACCATAAAGCAGGGTATGCTTTAGGGCGTGGCTACTTTGCGACTGACTGGTCGCTACCACGGCATTGTCCGGTCTAGGAGTTGTACTGTTTTTGTCTTAGAACTTTAACTCTTTCACAGTGTGTTTTCAGTTATTGAAAGTTAACTGTAACATTTGGGTTGCCTTAAAATGTCTTATTCAGCGTTCCGTTGTACTTAGCTCCACCCTCTTGTGTCACTTCTGGTTTCAAAAAGCCAAGATGGCAACGGCCAAAATGCCGACCACAATGGGTGACGCCTCAGTGACTATGACACTTCTTATATACAATCTATACTCTCCACTCGGTATTCCTTGATTTAGTCAGTAGTGCTTGTTGGTCAGTTTATGTTTGGTGTCTCTGGAAAGCCTAAGCTAGCCATGCTTACAACGCTAAGCTCACAACATTTTTGAGAATAAAAAGCATGTCCTTTATGTAAGGACAGCCACATTTGAGTTGTCAGCCTGGTCTCACAAAATGGTATATGAATGACATGGCAATTGTAAGTAAGTTTTCGTGCAATGACTGTAGTCTGTACTGACTGCAATGCAATGGGTCAAACCAACACAGGACTTGCAACCAGGAGACTGGTGATTGTGTCCCAAAGTTTCGTGCTATTTATACGCCTTCCCTTAAGATCAGGTTGCAGTTGTACAGAGCCATGACACCTACTTCATAGTTTACACTACATCAGTCAGTCTTGGAATAATCAGCATAAGCAAGCATTACAGTAGTGGTGTATTGGTGTCTTAAAGCGTTTCCCAAATAAATGCAAAACTGCCTTTGTTACCTCAGTGTAAGGGTAAATTACTTGCTAGCAAAAAAAAAAAACCTCATGCACTGATTATCCACAGCTCCACTAAGTAGTGTAACACTGGGTGAATGACAGCACACAGTATGAGGTGAGAGGGTGCAACGGTGTGAAGAGATGAGTGTCTAATGACTGTGAGTGTGACAGTGTGAATGTGAGTCCTGGAGCCTACGTCTCACACAGTGGAAAAAGCATGTGAGACAATCCTGTTGGGACTAACACTGGAAGCATCACCCTACTTCCGCTCCACCTGCATTTACAACTTGTATTGATTCCATTAAGTGTCTGAATGTTGCTCTAACAAAGCTTAAATTACGTTTGCAGAGGCTTTAAAACCACCCTAACACGGAGTCTGTGGAGGGACAGGTAGCTACACTACATGTTCTCACAGATGTAGCTGAAAACCATTGATCCATTTCCTGCTGCATTTGGGTCAGGTTATGGTGTCAGCAGACTAAGCCAAGTAGCCCAAATGTGCTCCATCCACTCCTCCTGGGGGATCCTGAGACGTTCCCAGGTCAGATAGAATATGTTGTCTAGTCTAGTGTGCTGTTGGTCTGCCATTGTGTCTCCCCTCAGAAAACCTCCACTTGGCAGCGGTTCTTTAGAGCTGAAGGGGCAGTAGTTGTAGTCCAAGCTTGTCCCTGATATCCAAGTGCCCCAAAGGCTGAGCCGAGATACTCTGCCAAGAAAAGTAGCTTCTTGTGCCTGCAATCCTGTTACAGTCATCTCCCAAAGATTGTGACCATGAGGCTGGATTGTACAGTGACCATTTCAATTTCATTCCCTCTAATATCGCAAATCACATCGTGATTTGCTGTCATAACAAAATGTGTCATGTCATGTGATTTCATGTACAAGACAAAAAGCTAAGACACGACATCATGACCAGCACCATATGGCCCCATCAGTGCACCTGTTTCCGACCAGGTGGTCGTAGTGAGGAAAGAAACGCACACAGCAGCCTCCAGTGTGCTGCACAGAGCCACAACTTCAGCATCCGTTTTCTTGCAGGAAATCTTTAGCGTTTACCGATTCAAATGCAAAGTCTGTCTGAGGTCCCCTGGTATGTTCTGTTTACAAAATTAACATTCTGATGTGCTTCCTGCTGCTGCTCCTTATTACAACTACAGGAGGAGTATCCGGGCTGAGAGATGTCAGAGAAATGGAGAGATGGGCACGATAAAGTGATATGCACTCTCTCCCTCTGTCTCTTCTACTCTGGCAGTAATAATGGTTGTGTGCAGGTAGTGGACGGATGGCTTGATAATGCAAGAGAGCAGCGCGCTTTATCTCTGCTGTCTAGGACCTTACGCAAGCTGAGAGGGAGGATGAGCGATGGAGATAGGAGAGCAGAGAGGAGCACACGAGAGTGAGGTAGCAGAAGACAGCAGAGTAAAGATGGAGATGAAGATGGGGAAAGAGAGAGAAGAAGAAGAGGAGATAGTAACAGAGACAGATGGACGAGGACTGAATTAGAACGAGAGACATGGGAAGCCAGCGAGCATATTTTCACAGGCGGCGACGCGCAGGAAGCTGCCAAGTTCAACATCGACTCAAACAAGCACAACATGTTCGCAGTTTGATATCACGGCACGGTAAAATATTCATATTGAAATGAAGTCCCGGTTTCACCAAACAGCACGAGAAGCAGCTCGGAATGACTGCAGATTTCTAGTTGCATTAATTCGACACTACGTTTAGATAGATTTTGTTGGTACAAGCCAACGTATGAATATCTATCAACAACATATTCAAAAAATGTAAATACAGGCTGATAGCGCTAGGGTATTTAGCACCAGATGGCTGGAGGTTGTTGTAGTCATTGCTAAAAAAAAAAGATATATATATATATATATATATACATTTTCTGGTGCCAGACCAGTATTGAGAGTGCAAAGGATTTCTTCTACGTTGTAAAATCAAAATATTTTCCTTAAAATATTGGAAAAATGGGACAGAGACATGGAGAATAGAATGGAGATGAATAGAAAAAGAGAGGAAGTAAGAGGGAAGACAAGATACAATAAGGTCGTGTCTATATGGTCACCCTAGATTTGCGAAAACTTGAGAAAACTCTTGTGAGACTCGCTGCCTGATACCTATTCTAACCATAAGCAAGAGAGTTTTGCAGATCAAGGGTCGTCATCTAGACACGACAATACTATAAGAGCATAGGGTGGATTAAACATGAGGAGAGGACAGAGAAAGGGATGGATGGATGGTACTGTAGCTTTAGCAGAGGAGGTGAGAGGAATAGCAATACCAAGGAGGAGGTGATGGCAAGAAACATTAGCTCAGTCCAGGAGAGGATAGAAAGACAGATGAAGAGTTATCTCTGTTAATATGAATGCAGTCTGGTCTCTATGTATTACCCAAAACTCTCTGCATTGTGTCTTTCCTAATTAGTCCTCTCTCTTGATAATCAACTAACCAATACTCACAACCTGCAATAATACCTCCTCCTCAACAAAGTGGGCACAAAGCTGTAGATTTCTTTTGATAAAACCAAGCCGAATTTCTGAAGGAGTCAACGTATAGCTCCCTAAAAAGTGTTCCTCTAGCTCAACTTACTGAGGTTTAATCCAACCAGTGAGTTTTTTTGTGATCTTTGGAGCAGCTCATGCCTCCAAGAGATATTTCTGTAACCAAATCCGCATCTTTCTCCAAGTCTCTCATCTAACTCCTCTCTCGTTTTTTTCTCTGTCTCTGATTCCTCTCTGTGTGAGAGGCTTCCTGCTGAGAGTAATATGGTCTGTTGCATTAGTAACGAAGAGAAGAGACAGGCGGAGTGGATCAGAGGCTCCACACGACAACAAACTCAACACATGTACGCACACAAACAGTCCACAAGACTCCTGCAGTAGCCCCTCTGAGGCATTTTAAGAGACCGTAGCAGAGAGATGGAACGATAAGATGGCTGCTATGAAACATAACACACTTTATACATTACCTTAGTAGCATCAAATAGACTGTCCTGTGTTTCTCATCAGGCTAATATGGATTATGAAGATGGGTTCCCATGAAATCGGGGTAGTGATTGATACGAATGAGATAATGGATACAAGTAGTCAAAATGAGAAAATTAAGTGGCAAAACTTGTCTCATAGAAATTATGTTGATATATTACTAACTACTAATTATAATTACATTTTGATGGAAGCATATTTGCTGCCTGGATTATGTTCACTGGCAAAGTGTTTTCAACTGAAGGAAGTTTCATTCAGGGAGATGGTCCGGGTGCATGGTGGACGTACATATCGCAGGACTTTAAGATCCGGTGTTCGCGCCCTGACACCTCTTCCTACCTGAACGCGATGCGAACGAGCGAACCACGGATTGTTTCAGTTTTTCCCAATGAAGATGTCCTAACCTGCTCCGTACGTCAGGGAACAGGCAAAGCGACGTGTCGCTTGTTTGAAAAATCGCTCTTCCTGGCTCTATTTATGCAGTTTCATACACCTCCAACCTATTTTCACTGGTCAACATCGACGCTGACAGTAACTGACAATAATTGACAGTAACTGTTGATCATTATCACTCTTTCCATGTAATAGAGAGTGAAATCGATTGTATATCTGGACAATTTTCCGCGCTCCATTCGCCAGAGTTCGCTCGGTCTCTGCATGTTAGAAAGAGGTGTCGGTCCTGAGTCCCGGGGTTAGGGAAAGATCATGGTTTCCGTTGAATGTTGACGAAGTAAACATGTCCTGTCTCGTGCAGCAATTCAATTCTAGGGAAATAGAAATTAGAGAAATTGTTTTTGTAAGAGCTGAGGTGAATGAATGAATAGACTGACTGATGTTGGTTCTTGTCAAACTGCCCATTTCTTCTCCCTGTACACCGCGTTGTTGACCAATTAGACATATTTGTCATGTTCTCCATCTTTTGTCGTTTATTGATGTCAGCGCAGCTGCAGGTTTAATGAGAGCTAATGAGTGAGCAGTGACTCCTCAGCACACTGAGGCACAGCTTCGCCCCTGAACAATGTGTGATGTCTGGCTGCTGCAGGCAAAAGTTGACAATCATGAGAGAAATGTGGTGAAATCTCTAGTTGTAAATCCAGATCCTCACTGTGAGGCAAGCCCATTGGCCAAATACCACAATAGGGTGTATAAATCTATTGTAAGCAGCAACCCTATGGCCAAAGCTTGTCATTAATTATTTCTCTATTTACATTGTAGTGCAACAATGTAAACATTGTACAATTTGCCAAACATTTATCTCATAATCTGCTATGCCTCAAAATGGATATCATGCAGTCTGCCATAGAATGCCACTGAGATTTTATTAGACCCGTCTCATACAGTTAGACATACCGTGATTGTTGCAGTGATGTTTTCAGAGCTTTGCTTTGTTATTACCCTTTTAAAATATAAGTGAAGTTCATTTGAAAATAGTCTATTTCTCAGTCAGTGTGCTGAGGAGTCACTGCTCACTCGTTACCACTGACCTTTAACAGAGACTCATTTTGTCTGAGCACATAGTCAGTTTCTCTGTTTTATTCTGTCTTGTGTTGTGTGTTTTGGAAGCTTTTCAATCCCTGTACAGTTGCATTCCTTCTTTCATTTCTGGCCCTGAAGTACAGTTTGTCAGAAAACTGCCTCACTGTAGTTTTAATTGGATCCCAGTCAGGTGGCTTTTAGCAACTCTGTTACTCAAGAGCACTCATACAACCTCGTGTGAAACAAAGTGTGCTTGAAGTAAATGTAGGTAAAACCAAAAAAGCTTTTCTTACAGCAACATTTAACAACCAATAGATTAGACTCTGGAAATTGTCCATCATTTTGAATATTTAGGAACTGTGATAGAGAGCCACCTTAACTTTTCAGAAAACACACAACCTTAGTTTAATGATTTTGACAATGGCTAGCATGTTTTGGCCATAGTATATAAGTAACTGGTGATAAGTAAGTTTTTTAAGAAAAATGAATGTTGAAATAAACCAAAATCTGAATAACTTTGCTGCCACAGCACCTTGGTGTTAAAGGAACAATATATATACCGCAAGCTGGTCTCATACACTGTTCATAGCTATACCTATGAAAAGTAATGCACTGTAATTCGTATATATCCCACAAAATCAATTTGTGTATAATTCACATACTCATGAACTAGGAAATATAATGAGTGGCGAACGCCGTGTAGGGAGGACGTCACAGGTGGCTAAAAAAACACCAGATTTTCGCCCACATGTCCCATGTGAAACCAGAAGTCAATGTTGATTTATTTAACTAAACTAAGACGTTTTGCCTAAACCTTTGAAGACAAAAGTAAATGTTAAAGTTAAGATGTTATACTAACCGTTGTACGAGAATACGTTGAGTACTGACAGCTAATGTTTTAAAATTGGTACTGCAGTCCAAATTTAAAACATTGTAGCCGTGGCCTGAACGCTCCTCTGGTGTGACTGGTAGCAGTTAACGTGTGTTAGCATCACGGCGTTACCCTCCGGCCAGCAGCAGTAGTCGGAATAACTTCACCCGCTGTGTGTCTCAAATACTCGCTGCCTTGATGACTCAGCTGCACACGGACCACAGAGAGATGTGCCGAGGCTTTTCATGTCGGGTAAAATGAAACATTAACGTTATCTCTGTTGATCCAGTTGGTTTGCTTGCTTCCATGGCTGCAGAAGGCTGTGTTTGTATACCAATTTGTTTCATATGTGGCAACGGGGTGTTGAAATGGGCAGAGGACGGGATCTCACGGGCCAAAACAGACATTTCAGACCCGAATGGAAATTTCAAAGGAGAACATGCTGACCGTAGCATTGTTGTCGGAGAAGCCAGTATTTCAGTTCAGCATGTACCCTTTATCTTTGATGACATATCATGGTCATTTAATGATTTATTACAGTAAATATATTACATATTGGTCCTTTAACAGGAAGAAAGACAGAGCGGTCTTGTCAAACCTGACGCTCAAATGACTCCAAAGTTAATGTTAATGTAATTATCAGCTCTGCAACACCTTCTATTCATCTACTGTTTTCAAACTTCTTGTTACTTCTACATTCAGGTCACACCAAAGTGTTGTTGTAAGACTTTCTTGCTTGTATATCATACATTCGGTGTATTTACTGTGAGAACTTCAATAAGTTTGGCGAGAGCCATAATGTTATCAGTATTATACACACAAGGCATATCCCCTCCTCGGCTGCGAGCGCAGCACAATGGTCAGGCCGTTATCTCTAATTAAGAAGTTGACTGAGGCATGAAGATTAGTCGGGCACAGAAAGAGCAGAGTGTCCGACGTGATCAGCATTACTGATTGGTGCAGGGCACTCTGGGAAATGGAAGTTATCAAACGGAGCAGGAGGCTGAAGTCTCTGCGCTCGGACAGTTATGGAGTGTGTTTGTGTGTTTGAGTGTGAAGTTGTACATTTGTATGCATGCGTATGCATGTGTATGTGCTCTTGTACTTAGTATTGCAGCAGGCTCAGCCATAAGCCAAACCCCCAAGTCAGCACAGGTGTGTGCCGATCAGGTGATCTGCCTGAAGCTGTTGAAAGGACAATTTGAATTTGATTTTCAGTTGACAATTAGAACACAACCATAAAAGACAACCAAGACTAAATGTCTGCAGCCTCGGTAGCAGCTCTGTGAGGCTGTGCAGAGCTAAATGTTAACTTCAGCATGCTAACATGATCACAAAAACAATGTTAACATGCTGATGTTAAGCATTTATAATCTTTATCTTGATCACCATCTTAGTTTAGCATGTTAGCATACTTACATTTTCTACAGCTGAGGCTGATGGGAATGTCATTAGTTAAGCAGGTATTTGATCATAAAATAGTCTGTTTCCATTCACATATTTTATTCACATTTTGAAGTATCACATTTGAAAGACTTCCTCAAAAAAGGTTTTATGCTCACTTGAGATGTTTGTTTGCCTTTGTCGAAATTCTGATGTTGCGAACATTTAACTCATAAGACTGATGAGCTGTTTCTGCTGTCGGCGTCTTCACGGATATTCCAATAATGTGTGAATGCTTGTCTTCGTCTCCGCTGACAAGAACAATTAAAACTTGCCCAATTGAAACAAGTTCCTGAAGACATTTTTCTCTCTTAGATGGTTAGATGGCGACTTGTTTTGTTTCTGGTACACAACCTCTACTTCTTCTACTATGTTTACTAGCGGATAACAGCGATGTGTAGCCTCTAGCGCCAACTTATTATCAAACTACGCTGTAGCCAAATTTATTCGCTCCAAGCCAGTTGATGGACATGCGTCACTTAATCCTTTTTTTTTTTGTTGCAACATTAAAAAGTTTGCTTAAAATTTACTCGACAATTGAATGGAAACAGTGAGAGTCTTCACAAGTACCCTCTTGTACAAACCCATTCAGTTGGTTGTGTTTCATTAAAATAAGTTATTATCTGGTGTTTTGTCTTCAACATGTGATGTTTTTTTCCTTTTTTTCTCATCAGTACTCCTAAAAAAACTGTAATAATTTAATAGCCATTGCACCACAAACTAAATAAATGAACTTGTCCATCTTTTCGCAGGGCCGCCCGCTGTTCCTGCAGTCGTCCAGAAACGTGTCAATCAATATTGTCAACAGCAACAACCAGCTGCTCACACAACTTGTAACAGGTGAGACGCAGCGTGCTTTCATGTGCTTCATTGATGTTTTCTTTTGATGTGATTCATGTTTTTATTTTTCAAAAAACATCAAACCTGACAACACTGACGACATTGGCTGCAACAGATGCACAACATGTAGACATTTATTTTTATTTATTTTATGTTCCACTGGTCAGTGAAGAGATTTTCTTCTTCAGTTGTCCTTGGGCAAATTTCATATTTTTATGTTTGTCATATGCTTTATTGCCACTTGGAGCATTTTTTTTTAGTATGTTGAAGCTTTTGGGACCATTGATCATGATATTCCCTTTACAGATTGTTTCATTAGAGCCCTGGCGAGGTATACCGATGCAGTATTTTACACTAACACAAAGATTAAAGAAACCTCAGGGAAAAAGAGAACCACATTTTTGTAGCAGATATGAAATTTCTCATCATTTTAATCATTGTGCGATTTCAGATTTATCTTGGGACCCTTTGGGGAGTCCAGACTCTCAGGTCAGGATCCACAGCTCTGCAGCTCTGTCTCATTTTTTTCAGGATTAAACATTAGCATATCATAATACCGTCTTCTGTTCCCCTTAACTGTGCCATTAGAGGCCTAATTTGCACCGCCATAACTAGCACTTTCTTCTTTACATTCCCCCATTCTCTGCCTGTCACACTCTAATAGAGTCGGTAGTCTTCTGTGAATGGAAATCACTTTGTGTAAACATGCACAGGAAGTGTCTCTCACGTTTAAAAAGTGCGCTGACATTTGCCTTCTGGGTCTGAAGAGGAGGAAGTCTGCTCCGATGTTTCTGTTGGATGACTAAGCGGCGTTTGTGTACGGGGAGGAACTTCACATCCCAGATGGAGAGTGACAGAATCAATTGCGCGCATGTCAATCAGTCACCCCCAGCACCGGGTGTTTTCTGCTGCCGCATGAGACAAAGCAATTTGAGTTGGAGGGAGTTGTCTACAATTTCTATTTTCTTGTTTGTCGTTTACGCTAGTTACAGTTTTGGCAGCTTGGATCAAAGTATTTTCCTGCAGTGAAATATCGTGGTGGAAATCTTTTTCACCAACAGGTCACATCTGGAAGAAATAGCTTCTAAACATTTCATCACAAACCGCCCCAGATTGTTTGCTTCTTTATTCTATTTCTCTAAATATTTTTGTTACTCTTCTAGATTCAGAAGTGTTGACTTGCAACTTTTTGGGTGCCGTCAGACTTTAATTATTGAAGTCTAAAGTTTAAAGAGATGAAATCAAAGCAGGAGTACACACATTCACTGGGCCGATGTTCCCAAAGTAGCATGTAATTTCAACACGTTCTCGTCCCGACTCGTAAAAAACGACGTTTTGTCAGGACCCCTCGGCGTCACTTTCTAACACACTGGGTAGCCCAGTACATCAAACTATGACGCTCCACCACAGTAAACATATGTTGACGCGAATTCAAACCAAAAAACTTGCTTAGGTTTAGGCAACAAAACAACTTTGTTAGGTTTAAGAAAAGAAATTGTGGTTTGGGTGAAAACGCATGTGGGTTGGTTTTTCTTTTGCTTAAGTCAGCAGTCCTGCAGGACACCTTGAACGTCTTCCACCTGGATGCATTTTAAATGTTCAAATACTGAGTTAGTTCAGAAAGAAATCAGCTGCGGCTCCAGTCGCTCCTCTTTGATGTCTCCTCTCTTTCTGTCTGTTTGGTTCAGGATCCAGAGGATTTAAAGCACGAGGCAAGATGTTTGAAGTCAAATCCACCTCTGGGAAGCTCCTCTTCTCCGCCGACGAGCAGGAGGTGGTGGTGGGCGCCGAGCGGCTCCGAGTGATGGGTGAGTGGCCAGCTGATGGAAACTGACCGCTTGTCAGGATCCAAAGTGTGAAATTAAAGCGTATACTGATGTTGGTGGTGTTCTGGCAGAGGACATTTTGTTTTATCGACCATAGTTGTTTCTCCAAAGGTGCACAGATATGTGTTGCTGTGACTTTGGTTCTTGTTTGGTTGTGGTGGGTTTGATAAGGAATTTAAGCTGCTTCTTCTTATTGATGAACTCACTTTTGAAAGAGCGGGGAAAGCTCAACCTTTCTATTTTGAGGTGCATTTTCTTTCCTTGTGGAAGTATGATTTAATCATGAATCATATGTTCATTAAACCGAGTGGAAATTTTCACCTCACCTATTACAACTGGAAACGTAGCCTACACACAAAAATGCACATACACACACACACACACACACACACACACACACACACACACACACACTGCGCTTCTGTAGCTGATGTGCTGCTGTGTCAAACTGACGTACGTTAAATGCAAAGTAGAACAGTGTAATGCTTATATTAGCATCGTAAGCAGTTGGTAGTGAGGAGAGCAGAGTTCAGATCTGTGCAGGTAGTACTCGTGTATGTGAGGAGTAAGATGACATCCAGCATGAGAGGATGATTTTTTTTAAGCTTTTTTTTTATTTTGGGAGATAGAAAGTTAAAGCTTGGTGAAGAGAACGATGGTGGAGAGCTCAGATTTCCAAGAGGGCTCAAAGAGGAGAAGTTGACATGTAGTCCTCAGATAACTGAGCTCATATTTGCCAGCAGGACTCGGGGGGGGGGGGGGGGGGGGGGAGTAGGTGGCATGAAGCCCTTACATAGGAGCTAAGAAGTGACAATACGCTGGTCTGACTGCAGAGGACAGTCAGCTTATCAGTGAGGTGAAGCTGAGGATAGCGAAGGAAAAATAAGTTCCCTATGAAAACATGAATACAAGCATAAGCTAAGCATCTTCATACGCTGACAGCAGCAACAGAGAAGATCATCCTGTAGATACACAGCAAAATCTGATGGGAAATGTAGTCTGCCCACAGGAAGTGGCAGACGTAAGCTTAACAGTGACTTCCATTTTCTGTGGTCCGTGTCACAAGACATGAACCGAGATGCAAGTACCCGACATGCTTGGCATTCAAGTGGTTTACGACATGAGAACACTGTTGCTAGGTGATAACAAAAACGGGGGCCACTTTGTTTTTTGAAGAAATCGTTAGTAATAACAAGCTTTTGAGAAATTAGTGCTAAATTCATTTAGGAAACTTACTCAGATGCATTTTGTCCTTTTTCCAGTCTTTTCAAGCACATTTTGAGCATCGTATTTGTATTTTTGTGTCTCCAACTTATATCAGAAAGTTATCATGTCATAATTTCAGTAATGATTTAGGTAGCAGCCATCAGTGAATAGATTTTGTCATTCTTCAAATTTATTTTTGATAAAACATGTCCAGGTTTTGAGCTCTGGGAAATTTTATTGTAGCTACATCTGCTTATCATGTAAATATTTGCTGGAATTCGGCCGGTCGAATGAGTGTTAGTAAATGCAGTTGCAGAAGGAGACTCTTGGCTACCATAAAAAAGTTACACTAAAAAGAATAGGAAGGTGATAATGCATGGAAAATATGAACATTAAATATATACCTATACTTATGATGCAGACAGAGAAATACTATTAAAGACTTTTTTCCAGACTTAAAACTCTCTGTATTAATTAGGTTTAAAGAAATCAGCGGAGCATGCTGCGCGAGGACAGATTTAATCACGGCTTATTTCTTATATTTTGTACCCTCACTCATACAGCAGGATAATTAGGAGGGAACTAAAATAACTTGCAGTGAGCATAATTAAGATATAAAAAATTACCGAATCTGCTGGATGTTAAGCCTCAGCCAACTGGCACACACACACGCGTTATTCTGAAGTTGTGATGTCTTTGATTCACAGTTCATTTTAGTTTTAGTTTTTTTTTACATCATTCTCCTTCATTCCCGCTCTCATTCTTCATTTCTTTAATTTCTTCCTTTCCTCCCTCCTACTTAAAAAAGCCAACCGTTCCCGTTTCCTCTCCAACATCATTCACCATTATACTTCCATCTGCCATCATTCACCATCACTCATCCGTCCGCCCACCCGTTCATCAATCCATCCATTCAATCTCATTAATAGATAAACCGATATTTGAAGTGTCTCCCTCTTGACTGGGCTGCACATTTCCACTTAAGAGCTCCCATGGGTGCACCATCTCTCTCTCTCCCTCTGACTTTCTCTCTCTCTCTCTCACACACACACACACACACACACACACACACACACACACACACACCTTTCAGAGCCCTCTGTGTGAGCAATTACTCTTCATCCTCATCTACATTCATTTACATCCTTTCCAGCCTCACTGAGTCAGAGTTCATTACTGTCACCCACCTCAGCAAAGTGCTCCCTTTTACAGAGGGAGACGCAGATGGAGGGTGCTGATGGAGGGCGGGGAGGGACGGGTATAAGGACAGGTAGAGTTGTGAGTTGTATAACAGGAGGGAGTTGTTTTTGACACATTATTTATTTCAAAGTCAAAACTACTGGAATAGTCACCCGTCGCTGCCTATTTAGACTCAGTATCAAACTTTAACATCCTGACATCAATAGACACAACAAGCTTATGTTTACCAAACCAGCTGCTGTGATCGCTGCTGTGGGTCCCCTTTGATTTCCAACTTGAAACTGGAATAGCACAAATAAAAGTGTTTTAGAAGATTTCTTGGATGTCATCAGTCTGAGCAGATAAAGAGAAGCAGAAGACAAATTTATTATTTATTTTTTTAGGTCTTTATATCATTCTGTAGCTTCCCAGTGGTGTTCCTTATGTATTCAAATAGTTTATTGCAAATGCACCATATAACAATGGTGACATCAGGACCTTTGCATTGAGCCTTTGGATCTTTTTTATGCAGAATATTTACACACATAATGCTCAGTAACAGTAACTGTGCAGACCTTTAGTCTGAACTCCATTTCAGTCACTGTTAACACAAACAGCTCAGCAAAACATCTCACATTTATTTGAAGGGCTTTACGACATGTTAGTCGGCTTTTATTCTCTGTTGAACTGGGATTCAGATTAAAACACGCGTAGTTGCTTTTCTGATGATGAGTTTTAGCCATTCTGACTGCAGGTTTTTCTGTCTTCTTTTAATTAACAATCCAAGAGCCAATCATACAAATCATGCATACAGGTTGTGCCCTCTGGAGACAGAGGTGACAGAACCAAAAAGATAAAGGAAAAAATATTGAATTCAGTCTTTCACAGCACTTCAGTCAGCTGTGGTAACAGCAGGTGAGTCAGAGCAGAAACACAGAGGGAGGGAGGGCCAATGATTTGCCAATTACTCCATTTATCTCTACAGCCGTTTGATGAGGCCGCTCAGGGCTTCCAGGCTAATCAAACACACCGGCTACCGCTGCCTCAGCACACAGAGAGACGGCCCTTTGAGTTCCCAAAAAGTTTCTTATGTGTAGCACCGGAGAGTGTCTTCATGTCTCTGATTATTGTATTATGATGTGTCTGCACGTGTCTTTGAACTTGATGAGATTATCTCATCTCTAAATGGCTGCTGTGGGTCTTCATTTGAAGATTTCCAATATAGCTGCCAATAAGATACCTGAATCTCAGCAACAATACTTTTCTCTTTTTATATATTTAACAAAATAAGCCAAACTTCTCAAATTTGCCCGTGTTTGATTCTGTCTTAATACCACACAAGAATTTAGGCAGACAAGTACAGGCCAAAGCAAAATGCATCTATAAATGAGCAAATTTGTGATTGAAATCAGGAACTATTTGATCAAAGGATATGTCCAATAATTGACAGCTCTTAGCAAGCATTTAGTGCCAGGTGTAAGTACTTCACATTTCCATATTCAGATGCTACAGACATTATTTGGTCGGTAAAAAGTATTGTGGTTTGTTGTGTACGTGCATGGACACATTGCTATTACAGTCAGAGATTGTTCTCTTAAAATATGTGTTTAAATGCATGCTACGTGGAATGCATTCCCGACCGTACATGCAATCCTGTCTATCCAACAACCCCGAGAGAAACAGCAGCTGTTGGAGTGCAGATCAGACCTGAGGACGAGCAGCTATCTGTTGTCTCGTCCCTCTGACGTATGAAGGGACTGTAGAGGCTTATAAAGCTGCCACATGTCATTACCAAGGCCGTCCTTCCCCGCCAATAAAATGCATAATTATACCGTGCATATAACTTTAACTGGCTCGACTGAGGTCATTGAAAATCCATGATACTGCTATCATTAGCTTCATTATGGCTTCTACGGCTATTTACAGTCCAGTCAGACATGCTGACGGGCTCCCAGCAGACAGACTGTAAATGAGAACACAAACAGGGGGAATATGATAATCGGCTGGGTTAAATCATAGTTAAAATGCTTTTTTTATGGTTTGTTTCAGCCCATTTTGGCAGCATGTAGGTTTGTTACATTGGAGAATGTGCAAAGAGTTGTCAGTTTAGTGTCTTTTTTAAAATGCGGGTCCATCTGAGTTCTTTTCCGTTGTTTTCAAATGGAAACGTCCTCTCAGGGTTAGCAAAAAGCAGTGACGTAGGTTACCAAATTAAGCTAATCAATAAGGTTATGAATAATGTGTTTGTTAGCACTAGCTGAGTAAACGTTAGCTGTGCTAAGTTTGGAAATAACTGAAAGGGTTAGTTTTGATATTTTTAAGTGGGGTTGTATGTATACTCCAGTGTTCTGAGAGGTAAAATTAGTATTTTTGTCAATGTAGTCTGGTGGCTTTGGAGAGAGCGATATAACTGACGACGAGGTAAAGCAGCTGTGGACGGGACGAGCAGAAAAATATATTTTAGCCACCTAAAAAGATCAATATCAGTTTAAGTTTACGCTATATTTACAGCAGTGGGAAGCTACAGAATGATATAAAAACCTCAATAACGTACCCGCCCTTCAAAGAACATTGCTCATAGACGTGGTCTTAGTGAATTCTTGCAGTACACATTTACAAAAGACCCTTGAACCCATCCCTCCGGAACCCTGAGGCAATTCTGTCAAAAAAAATTAAATCTTTTATGAAGAATGGTATCCAAAAATTCTGACTTTATGCGTCTGTCGATATGAGTTAAGTAAAAAGCTGAAGGGCAGCCGCTTGGTACAGTAGCTGAGGTTTGTAAGTCACTGGGTCAGCTGATATTCCCTCTAGCCGCTCTCGCTCAGACCAGCCTCGAATCAAACTCCACTTCCAAAATAAGCACTGCTCACTCATGCGATGTGTTCATGCTGTTTTCCCCTCAGAGCTCAGGGGGGAAACTGCTGAGCGGCCGACTGGACTGATAAATACAGTATACAGCTTATAGAAAAGAGCGGACAGGGCCAGAGATATTTAAACTTTTACAGGCCGAGAGCCCAGAGGGAGAAATACAGGAGTCACCTTGGTGCTCAGGATCAGACTCGTGTTAACATCTCTGCTTTGGAGAGAACCAGCGGGAGGAAGGCAGGCGGTGACTTATACAACACGCAGAGTTATTTTAATGAACATAACTGGATTAATGTGGTTGCTTACTGGCCTGTGTGGGGACCAGGGTTATTATCGTAAACTAAAACTGAAACTAAAATGAAAATAAGCAGTGAAAAATATTGTTAGTAAACTAAACTATAAATAAAAACTATACCCTTTAAGATAAAAAAAAACACTAGTCAAGCTCTATAAGGTAAAAATTAGTATTAGGCGAAGGTAAATTCTGACGTTATCGTGATTCATGTTCAAATGTAATTTTGTAAAATGTAGTTTTTGGCAAGAAATAAATACATTGTTTGTCGGAGATGTTTTCATCGCATTATAAAATAGATAATTGAGAGGGAATTATGATCTGTTTAACTTCAATACTAGCTGTGTGTTAGGAAGTTTTGTTTTTTGCCGTGGTATCAGATTGGGTTTTGAAAATCATGGAATTTCACTATTATTAGTATCGACTACTGAATTTCTGGCATCGTGACATCCCTAATTATAACCTTGATGAGGACTAAAGTGTGTCATGGGGAGGAGGTCTAGGTGGTTGGCCAGGTGTACAGACTCATGACTCGTACACTTTAGACCAGAGCTTATGCTTCAAGGTAACATTGATGTTTTCATTATGCAACCAAGACCACAATCTTTTCCACCCAAGGGCTTTGAGTCGCCTAAACATAATCAAA
The DNA here is from genome assembly GCA_916701645.2 of Sebastolobus alascanus. Lineage (NCBI taxonomy): Eukaryota > Metazoa > Chordata > Actinopteri > Perciformes > Sebastidae > Sebastolobus > Sebastolobus alascanus. The sequence continues at coordinate 863,526 of CAKAOJ020000289.1, forward strand.
ATAAATGTTTATCACTCTTTCGTCGCCAGACGTGCATACATAAATGTTGCAGAAACGTTCAATGTGACCATTATGTTTCCTCAGAAACCTATTAGCCAGTGTAAATGACTTGTATATGAATGTAATTTGAAGACACGGTCGACTCACCCCAACAGGGATTTTTCCAGACTCGTGCCGTCTGACGAGCTGAAGCTTTGAGTGTAATTACAAACCTTTAGGTGAGAAACTAATTGGCCTGAGTTGAAAATTAAACCGGGGTTGTCAAAGTCGGAGGTAAATGTGTTCACGGATCAAAAGCATCCACTGAAATGCTTTTGTGGGGGTGAGCTCATGTAATCATTCCCTGTTTGGAAAGCTTTGTGTGTATCAAGAATGTTTTCATGCTCGCATTTCATTTTTCTTTCTTACACCTCCACATGCAAGCGCACACATCCAACACCTTGCATTGGCTTCATCATAATGAGGACTTGTATTTTCAGAAATGATCCAGAGTTTCCAAGAGCCCCACAACATAATGACATTACCTACTGATGTTTCTTCTTTTCTTTTTGTTGTAATTATAATGAAACCATTACCCTCAATTATGTCCCATTGAGTCACTGAAGTCCGGGCTCATTCAGAATGAACTCGGCCCCACATAATAGTACAGACTGTATAAGGGGGAGAAGAAAAGAAAGGTGAGGAGAGAGAAAGGTAATTGGAAGAGAGTCTTCAGCCCGTCCTTCCTCCGTACGAGACGTGTTATCAGCAGCCGGTCTGCTTTGATGCACTCACTAAGTAATTACCACCCGACATTATGGTTCTCGGCCTCTTTCATATTCTGCACGGGCAAATCAAGGATGGCTGGATGATTACAGAGAAGCTTTGTGAAAGAAAGAAAAAATCTTTTGTGTCTACTTTCAAATATGTAGCGTTGTGCTGCAGAGACTTCGTCTTGAGAGTCAGGCAGCTCTTTGGTGAAAATAATGATCAATGATAAATCCATGTTCATATTGGCCCGCATTTACAACCTCAAAACACATTTAGCTACAGGATGTTACTCATCAGGAGATCAAAATCATTCATGGAAACTGTTGTAGAGGAAATCAAAGCTTTATGCTGTTAACTAAAACATGTTTTGTAAAGGACGTGTTTTTTTTATCTGAAGCGTTCCTAGCTTTCCATCAGTCGTCAAGAGATGCACATCAATGAGCAACCACGCCTGTTATTTTATACTTCAAGTCATTTATTCTTCTTATCTTTCTCTCCTAGACATGTAATCCCCACAGGCAGCCAAAAAAAAAACAATCTATGTTTACTACAATACTTCACTATGAGCTTATGGAGCTGTAGTGGATGGGAAAGTAAATATATAAATAAAGTATAAATTCAGTCACCGAATAAATAAGAAAATGCACTTCCCTCTTTTATATTTCTCTTCTGCTTGAAATTAACTCATCGGGTCTCTATTTTTAAAGGTACAGTCCACTCTAAATCATGTCACGAGTCATCAAATAAATTAGGAAAAATAAAAGACACAGGGTTATAAATCTGTGACGTTATTTTGCCTGTATCAATAAACTGCACCGTGCACATACAGTACGCCTACACACAGTGTGAACCAACCGACCACCATCTCATAGTGTGGAGTCTTCAGAACAGAGGTCAGACTTAAAGCCGTTTCACATTTTTGTCTGAAATACTGGCCCGGAAATTTCTAAAAACAGATTTTCTGGGGGTTCTTATGAATGCTTGCACACACCTGCAGAACATCATGTGGGGAAAAAATATTTGGGCGGACCTCGATTTCAGCGGATTTCCAGCTGCGGAAATATATCTTTGACCAGTGAAACTCCTTGTTCCAACTGATCTCCGTCATACTGCATAATAATCAGCCATGTGCTTCTGCTTGCTGCACGGAGAGTGTGTATTTTCGGAGCAATGGTCTTTCGGAACAATGGCCGTTTGTTTTCGGGGTAGCGGACCGTCGGACAGATGGGCTTTTTTCGGTTCAGTGGGATTCAGTGGGTTTCGGAATAACAACTGTTCTTCTCAACACCCAATAATGTACGACAAGCGCTACCTCAACAACCAAATAAAGGTCAATATATGGCTTGAGATCACCCAGCAGATGGGATGAAGATGGTAATGTGGCTGATATGCACCTGCTAATGTCATATGTTGGTCACAGAGTTATTGTTTTATGTTTGTCTGTTTTTTAACTTTTAGATCCAAACTAAATTCAATCAAAACTCTCAAATCCTCTCCCTCTTGTTGCCAAATCACAGCAGCAGTTCAACTAACATGCAGTGAAATGTGGGACTGAGGCAACATCTGCATCTCCCACTCTGGTCCTTCAGAGACCGGTCTGAGGATGATCTGCTGAAAGTGGGATCCGAGTCAGACTTTCAGATGGCAGATGGATGAGGCTATGCCAAACTCGTAACTCTTTAACGGCCTCTTTGTATAATGTAACACTCCAAACTGAAAAAAGAGAATAAAAACATTGAATATTAACTCAAGCGCTCGAGAGAGAAAGAGAGAGGGAAATGTGTGTTACCGTTAAAGGGTAAAAATAAATGTTTAAGTGGTGTGATTTCATAAACTGCTTTCAGAGTGCAGAGAACCCCTGAGTGAACTCTGGTGGATTCAGCTGATAGCACAGCCTCCCTTTTAATATTTTTGGCTGAACTTTGTCCTCCATGTAAAATCAGCTCACTTTGTTTCTCTTTTAAACCAGCTGCAGAAGACCTGGGCCTTCAAAAAGAGTTTGAATGTTTGTGTAGATCACTTTATTAATGCTGCAGAAAATGTGAAAGCCTTTCTGGTAATTTATTCAAAGGTTACAAACTCAAAAGGTCTATTTAACACGGAATTACAGGGACGGATTAACGTCTTCCACTGTAAGATCCTCAGGACCTTGAAGGACAAATCAGTGTGTTTACAACCTTTCTCTTTCTTTTGTAGTTTTAGCCATCACTTCTAACAGTTGTAGAGATTATTATGTGAATGTGAGTGTAGACTCAGGGCCTCCTGGTGGATATTGGGGTGGTGGTGTGGGGCTTTGGAAATGCCAAATGGACAGCAGTCATAGCAGGAAGCTTTCACACAACTAATAGTGGGATAATTTAGTTTCATATCAGATATTGAAAGCTATAGGGAGTCACAACTAAAAGTTATAGCTTAAAATAAAACAATATATTGACTTACCTTGTCGTCAAGTCGTGCGGTGACTGACGCTGCATTTGGACCAGTGAGCTTTTTACTCAGTTTTAATGTCCTCTTTTTTCACAGTACTCCAACGACAAATTATAATGTGGATGTGGATTTCAAATGCATACTGTAGTCCTTTCTGTCTACTTCTCGCTGACATTTCAGAACTATTATTCCAGAAAATTGCTATTATTTTCTTTGTAATACAGTATCTGTCACTGACGTCATTGAAAATGCCATGTTGACATGCCAGGTGCGAAAGCTTGACAGACCTAGCAACAGTAACCAAGGAGGGAGGGAGCTTAGCAAAGGGTCAATTTTATGTCTACAGAGCAGAACCATGTATTGTACGTATTGTAATGGGGTTTTTCCATTGATTTTAACCTATAAATGAATGGAACTTATAACTAAAACTCCATATTGTGGGACATATGATTGAGTTAAAGAGAGAGGAGAAATCCAGGAAAATAAATTGTATGTTAAGTGGGACAAATTTATTTATGTTTAACAGTTGATTTCATATAGTGAACTGACCTTTGACCTGACCTGATTTTCTCTTTTGAGCAAGTGATGATAATCCAGTTTTTGCAGCTCTGGACACGAGATGCTCTAAGCCAAGATGTCCCAATAACAGCGGCTCAAACACATATTTAAATTCTGCCAAAGAAATTAAAGTTACAGAGCCAAATTATGTCAACCAGTTAAAACAGTCTCAGCCATTTATGTGTCATACAACCAGCCTCCTCTTCTCTATACTTTCTTACCATGAAATAGAAATTCCAGATTTTTCTTCCATCTTTTCCCACTTTTTCTCATTCTGTACTCAACAGACTAATCTTTATCCGGTAAGAAAACTGAGGCCAAATTAATAAGCTCTGGGGTCAACTTTGTGAACTGTGAGGGAAAATAACTTTTTAGCTCACCTCATTAAAGCGTAGGATTCACCAGCTCTGAACATCCATTGATGGAGCCCACAACCTAAATTGGTGCAATCATTGTGGTCATGACCCACAAAAGCCCAATCTAAGAACTCCCTGAGAGAAGAAAAAAAGACTTCTTAAAAACGTTCTTCCTTAAGAGAGACAGGCAGACAAACTTTAGGAAATTAATCGGAAAGTTTTAAAAATAAAAAGCATCACCTAACAAACAAAAGTCTGTCCTGCTCTGTTCCTCTACAGTTGAGTTGTGGGATTATTTTAACGGCACCTTTGACCTCAGCTTTCTTTCCTTCAGGCTCTGATGTATTCTCAGTCATTACTGAAACAGCTCCGACCTTCAGCCGCTGTGAGTAAAGCTCTCCCACAGTTTGATCACAGGGTCACGGCCGAAAAGGGCTCAGAGATCAGCCGCCCTCTGCACGCTCGCTCCGGGAGGTCTGACCCGCTCTTCCTCGGCTGTTTTGTAATGAGGGATGTCTGTTTATGTTTTTGGATGTTTTCCTCCCAGCTGCTCAGAAGGAGCTGGTGTTATTCCGTCCCCGTCTTTGCCCCTGTGGACCCTCAGTAGCCCGAAGCTAACCTTGCATCAGCCTTTTGGCTCCAGGGTCGCCTCGGATGTTATGAGGCTTCAGTTGATATATTTGCCCTTGGGAGAGTGCCTTTTCCTCAGAGCTGACTGTGAGGACTTTTAATGTTCTTTTTTTTTATGTGTTGGACCATTTTTCAGTGAAGACAGACAGGGACGATTGGACAAAAGCAGAGGGTGATAACATGCTGCAAAGATCGCAGGACAATTTTGAACCCCGGAAGTTAAATCGGGCCAATTGAGCCCTCCGAGAAAAGTGCCTTTTTTGCCCTGAATTGAGCATCACATGAGCAATCCTGCCAGGTTGTGAGCTGCTCCTAACTAGGGCTTGGTCATTTTTTGCTTACTAGTGCCAAAGTGCTACCTGGGTTAGTTACTGATAACAAAATGATAATTACTTTTTTTTCCTTCAAGACACTTTTTGTCATTTAACAAAAGAAGACAACTTCTGAATAGTTGTTCAAATACAAGCACCCACACAAGAATTTTGCCTAAGTAAAATAAAGTCTAAACTGTCCCATCAAAGAAAAAGTAGAGGATGAATCTGAGCTGGTATTTGATGATAGATCTTGCAGTTTTTGATACTCAGAACTACATCAGGCTGTTCTCATACGGTGAAATATTTTGGCAAGAACATAGAGTTGTGTCAGTGTGAGCAGAGTGTGACTCTGAAATTAGCTTGTAATTATTGGGATAGCTTGGGATTTGCATGCTCTTTCTTCTTTTTCAATCCTAAGAAAGGTTTCTTATGATTTGGGGATCCATAACAAGTTGTGAGTGGCAGCTTCAAAGTTTCAAACTTCAGTCGGGGGCATATTTTTAGATCTTCATGCAATAAAATCCTCTCTTGTGTCACGACTGATCTGATGATTTTCAATTGTATTGAAATCTTATTTTTAGCACTACTAACTGACAGTACCAATGATGAAAGCATTATATATATATATATATATATATATATATATATATATATGTATATATGTATATATATATACATATATATATATGTGGTATATACGTATATGTGGTGTCTATGGCTTGTTCTCAGCAGTGACTGAGAACAAGGTGTCTTAACTATTTGGAGGCCTGTTTGAGTTTTAGTGCAACACCAAATGAAACATATTGTTCTGTGGTAAACCTCAACGCACAGTTCAGCACTTGAGAAAATACCTACCTTCACATGAAAGTACCTGGGTGATCTTCATCTTTATGTTGCATCAAACCTCTGCCAGGCTCAGTCATATATCCACCCCGCAGGCTTCAGTCTCACACTTTTATTTCCAGCCCTCCTTCCCTCGGAGTGGACACCGTTAAGCCGTAATAAGACCATAAAAGACACCTCAGAGTTACTGCGTAGGGGAACGTCACGGCGGAGAATTTATTCAAGGCGAGACAGAGGCAGCCTACATTTCATGGTTTTATCTGGAGTGAATGGGAAATGTGCTCGTGTGCGAGCGGCCATTGGATTCCTGTCAGCTGACCACGTTAAGGAGATGATGAAGAATCCATTAAACCCCAGTGACTGCAGCTACTACTGATCTGTGTGTGTGTGTGTACGTGCGTGCGTGCGCACACACACTCATCTCATGGGAGGGTGTATAAATAGCACAGCATTACAAGGACATTCTGCGTGTCATGAGAACGCATTTTAGCCATTTCACCTGTCATGTGTACGCCTCTTTTGCATGTCATTTTTATGCCACGTACATTACATTGCACAGACTACACGGCGTACAAATGACATACCAAAAGGAAGAACGGCATTGTTGCATTGTTGCACGCAAAATGACTTGCGAACTACCGTGTTATTCATGCGCCATTTAGGGCAGCATAGTCCTGCGGAGCTAACAGCTAACGTTAACGGAGGTTGCATTAAGTTTCACTGCGATGCGTTCAAGCTCTATTCAGTAAAAAAACTGTATTGGCAAAGGTAAATTCTATCGTTATCATGATGTGTTCATATGTAATCTTGTAAAATGTAGTTTTTGGCAAGAAACATGAGTATTTATCGTTTGTTTTTTACTGTGGTATCAAGTTGGGTATCGAGAATCATGGAATTTCACTGGTATTGGTATCAACTACTAAATTTCTGGTATCGTGACATCCAAGTTCCTCACAACTGAGTGGACCGGTGAAGACCTATATGTTTGAGTGAGCCATCTTAGTGGATGTAGCCAGTTCACTGGGAGAGAGCACACCTAAAGAGAAAGGCGCTCCTTCATGTATGTTTAGTTGCAGGTTCTGTAGGTGTGTTTGTGTCCCTCACACCTGGCTGGCTTCAGGGCTGGAGGACATCTCCCGTAGCCTTGTTTCATGGCTGACATAAATCCAGGCGCCAGCGGTCATGAAGCCAGATTAGATTGGAAGCGTGACGGAGGAAAGGCGCTCTCTCTCCTCCCCTCTGCTCCGGGCGTCTGCAGCTGGCACCGTCCCTGACAAACGAGGCGCGTTGGAGAGAACCTGGCGAAGCCGTTTGCAGAGATCACGGCTGGCATTGTTTGTTTTCCAAAAGCAGTTATATGTCAGTGACAGGCAGTCGGCGTCCTATAGACAGTAGAGGAGTGTAATGTGCTCTCTGTCTTTATCCCCCCCCAACACGTAATGGGCCATCTGTGTGAGAGAGAAGGCGAGTGCAGTTAGTGCTAATGTAGTCATAACATCTAGCATGGAAGCATAACCGACAGCCATGATGCCATTCTTTCAACACTGATGGCTGAATTTACTCTAAGGTGACTTTCACAGTCATCTAAGATCTGTTCATGTGAGAAATAACGGGGGTGCACTCTGATACTGAACTGTGTCGTAAGTTTTTAAGACTGTAGTTTTGTGGTGTTGTTGAATGGCACCGTATTGCCTCATATCATGAGATGTTTCTGTTATTCTGTCTTGGATAATGATAGGAAACAAAGCTGAATGAGTATAGAAACATAAATCCAGATTGTTTCATACAGTCGATGTAAGGACACTAGTGGATGTGCATTCTTTCTCGCTGACACAAAATGAAACGAAAGAGTGTCCCTGCAAATTGAAAGACTTTCAACTTCAGTGGAAACTTGTGCTTATCTTGAGGTTATGTGACTGGTTATGAGGTTTTTGGTCTGGAGGAAAATAACAGATCTAGAGATCAGTCAGAGCCACACACAACACAGGCACACTCCCATAGGGCTGTGTTTTGGCAAGAATCTGGCGATATGATACGTATCACGATACAGGGATATATTGCGATATTGTAAGCAAGTTGATATGTCAAAACTGTCAAGAACACACCAGAAATACACCATTTTAGAATGGGCAAAAATGTGTACTGCATGCAAAAAAATGCATGGTTTTTGCCCCAAACTGCATGTGATTATTATAAAGTGGGCATGTCTGTGAAGGGGAGACTCGTGGGTACCCATAAAACCCAATTTCATTCGCATATCTTGAGGTCAGAGGTCAAGGGACCCGTTTGAAAATCGCCATGCCAGTTTTTCCTTGCCTAAATTTAGCGTAACTTTGGAGCGTTATTTAACCTCCTTCGCAAACAAGCTAGTATGACATGGTTGGTACCAGTGGATTCCTTAAGTTTTCTAGTTTCATATGATGTCAGTTCCTTCACTAGCTTTAAAACTGAGCTCGCTACAACTTCAGAAAGACAGAATAGCGTCCAGGTCAGTCGTCGGGCCGTCAGATTTTAAGGAGGTTAATTAAAAAGCTAGCTACAGCTAACGTCTGTACAGTTGGTAAATCGTGGTGAATAAACCGCCTGCAAAAAATCAAGGGATCAAATTTGTACAAATAAAGTGAGGCGGAAATTTGCTTTTCATCCAAGCCCGCCTGGCATTTCAATAAATTTTTTTTAATGTGCAGATGGTTCGAAACATATCTAAGAAGATGTTCGTCAGTTTCTAGTCTGGAAGATCAAATCATATTAAGGGACTACAAACTGGATCCCGACCCTGAGGTTGAGAAGCTCTGATTGAGGCCCCCACATTCCCCTCCTTCACCTCCGCTTGTCTCTCTTTGACTTGAACAGCTGCAGAGACGCTGATTAATGCACACGCAGGAAAGCAAACATGAACGAGACAAACATGAGTCATCCCACCTACACATCGTGTTCTAATTGTCAGGGTGGATCTTTTTATTTGTTGTTGTTGTGTAAATACTCTGCTGCTTGTCATTTGCCCGAGCGCTGCCCTCATTTGTGTCTGCCATGTGGCTCTCTCATTATCATTTTAACAGGCGTTGATTGAATGGGAGGGATACACAGTGAGGATTTTACCATAAGTAAATGATGGAAAATTGCTGAGAGACGTGCAAAGTTTTATGTCAATTTGTGTTGTTTTTATTTGTCTCTGCATTCAATACGCTGGATCAAGGTACTGTATACTGTACTATATTCATTAATGAATCAATTTCTTCCCATTGAAAAGGGGAAATAAACACCTGACTGACAAAAGTGAAACAATGACTAGGAAAATTAAGGATTTCGTGGACGTTGAGAGTTGGAGTCCATCGTGTCCTGGATTCGTCCTTTACACTTCGTGCAGAGATTCAAGGATGAAACTAAACCTCAGGAACACCACTGGGCTCACTTGCACAAAATTACTTCTTCCCATACACAATCATTACAAAAGAAACGGCTGTAAAATTATGTATATATGTATCTTAGCATCAAAAACACCCCAAAATGACTCTTCTCAGACTAAAAATGGGAATGTAATTCCCAAAAAAGTGAAGGCAAGGGGCTTCAGTAAGGTGCAATGTTTAAAAGTCTTAATTATCATGTCTCAGGCTGTTCTCATACCGTTCTTAGCTATACCTAGAAATGCACTCTAATTCTTATATTGCCCATACAATATATTTAAATGTAATGACAAATGCCGCGGAGGGAAGAAGTCGGGGTGGATGGATGGGATCAAAAAACACTGGACTTTCGAAGGAAGTTTATTTTGAAAAGACCGTATGCATGCAATGAGCAGAAATTGACACGTGTTGCTGGACATTCGTAGGAAAACGCACTTAAACTTAACTTTTCGTAAGATATCATAAGAATTGTTGTATGAGGATATGTTGCAGACAAGTCAATGCTGTACTAGTTTCAATACTCATGGATGTCACAGATAATGGTAGTGAAATATATATGAATACAACCAATAGCAGTAAATGAACCCCCATGAAAAGAATAAAGAATAATAACTTTTTAAAAAGTGATCAGTATCGGCTATCAGTCGGGTTTTTAACTACAGTGCAGGTTGTAACATCATAAATCAGAAATATAACACATCTCACCTTTCCAAACACACACTCTCCCCGTTTAGAACGAAGCCATTTCTGACTGAAGTTGAGTTTTCTTTTTTTTTCATCTGAGAGAGGAGGATGTGAATCGTCCGTTAGCGCTGCAGGCTCCTCGTTCCCCGACTTGTTAAATGTGTCCAGTGGCTCATTTTGCTCTGTTCTGCCCAGATCCTCCTGCAGCTCTCTTTGACCTGCTCTAATGAGATGGAGGAGAGCTAAATATATTTCATGATAATGTGCAATCTCACTGTCCTGTTGTGAGACTAAAGCCTGGGGCCCCGTCCAACCCCTGACCCTCATCAGCTCAGGTCCAACATGCACCTTCATCCTCCTCCTCTTTCTCTTCCTCCCTGGGTTTCGTAAGCAGAGTTATTAAGAAGAAATAACTACAAAGACGGAAAGAAAGAAAAGAAGAGGAGGGAATGAAGTAACAGACGGAGAGAGGAAGGTGGAGGGAGGAAGAGAGCAAATTTGAGATTCAAGAGAGCTTTGTGAGAAGGAAGAAGGAGGAAGGAAATAGTGGAAGAGTTGAGGAAAGGAGTGAAAGATGGAGGATGAAGTGACAGACATTAAAGGGTTATTTGGGGAGCTTTCCCTTATCCGAATCCAAGGTCTAAGGACAGAGGGTGTCGTATGCTTGAGGCAAATTGTGATCTGTGATATTGGGCTGTAGAAATAGAATAAAGTTGACCAGAGTAGAAAGTCGAGGGTAGAACTGCTGAATGAGCGAAAGGACCCGAAGCTCCTTACTTTCAGTGGCTCTTGTGGCTTCCTCAGATACAAATTTATGTAATTTTGTTGGTAAATGGATGGCGATGCACCTCAGCCAGACGGATGGCACCAATATCCCAGCATTGGGCCACCTGGAGCATTTTCAGCAGTGACTTGCAGCAGGTTCCTTAATACTGAGGATGAGGTGACATTTTACTCTTATATATGGCTCGCAGTTAATAGCAGTCACGGCATTTAATGAAGGGCTGCAAACAACGGGGGGAAAAGTGTTTCACAAACCTAAATTGCTACAATTGCTCTTATTCTCCCACTGTGTCACAAAGTGTCTGTTGAGAAAAGGTATCATTAATGGGAGGAAAATAACTATCTGAGTACAATAAGAATAAGAAACTCACTGAAGTTGCTCTGTTGACTTTTTGTACACTGCCGACCTGAAACAGCAGGAAGAGGTTCACCGATGACACTTGTAATTGAATACGGTATATACTCTGCTTCCTTTCCTATACTCAATTACAGTTATCACATATTAAAAAGGGACTGCCAAATCCCAAATATATTCAATTTACAATTATATAAAACAGAGAAAAGCCACAAATTTTCACTTTTATTTTTTCTTACAGTAGTTTGGACCTCAGACAGACTACCAGACGCTGCTCTGGGTTCCCAGTTTTGGTCTAAGTGAATCTATTCAAACATTTTATTGAAAAAGTGTTGCAACTGTAACAAATGCAACAAATTTGCTTCGCTACCGGTCTGAATAGTTTGATGCGAATATTTGTAGACGAGTAATTTGCATTTTGGTGCCATTTATTCATCATGCCCTCGGTGTGTAAAGGCCTTAATGCTCAAAATTCAAAAGCTATTAAAGAATTAGTCCACTAACCAACAAATCATTCAAGCAGAAGTTACTGTAAAAATATAACAAAAATTACATTTTTGTGTATATATTGACAAAAAAGGGGCGGCTGTAGCTCAGTTGGTAAAGTGAGTCGTCCTACTGTCTGCATGACGAAGTGTCCTTGAGTTGCTCCCCAGGTACTTTACAGTAGCCCACTGCTCCTAAATGCTTAGGATGGGTTAAATGCAGAGCTCAAATTTCATGTATGTATATGACAGATTTATTAAAGTTAAAAATTGTATTCGTACAATGTGAGATCAGGATGGCTTTACGCTGTGATGTGATGCTGTTCTCTGTTGCAGTTTGCGGTTCAGATTTTTGAACATATTTATCAAAACTTGCTCAACATAATTTACCATTTAGCTGAGATTCCTGTTAATTATAGACTAGCATGCAGCCTGACATTTTGCAGTTCACTTGCAGTCCTTCATCTTGTTAGACAATTAACTGTGGATGGTTGCTCTGACACAATGTAAATGTGCAGACGCAGTCTTAATTTAAATGGTGTGTTTTGTTCCTCTGTGTGTGTGTTTGTGTAGTGAGTGTGTGTTGGGAGGGAGCGCTGACAGCTCTAGTGAAGAGCCTTTTAAGGTGGCGGGTAGTTGTGGTCTTAATGGCCCGGTATGGTCTCCCAGGGGAAAGTTTTTGGAACAGATGGTTGGTTGGGTTATAGACCTAATAGAAAAATACATCAGAGCTTCCACGTTGGTTTAAATTGCTGCCGTCACCTCCTCCAGCAGCTCGGCAGCCACATCACCTGGCTGACAGTCTGGAGAGACACTGCAGGTCTCTATACGGAGCCTCTCTGGGATGAAACAGCAGTCGACTACAGTGGGTTGATATAACTTTATAGTATGAATATACTACATTAATCTGTAGTGGGCCTGCACAATAAGTCAACAGTATTTTTAATAAACTGAAATCATTTAACTAAATTCAGTTGTCGAAATTAATTGCTCGAAGAAAACTGTAATTAAATTTGTTTTCGACAATGTATTTGTTTTACTCATGTGAACACTGTTGCCTGATGTATTCAGAGGAACACAGTTCATCATTTATGAAATAATCACTGTTCCATGTATATTGGTAAATTAATATTTTCCAATTTAATATAATGTGAAAAAATAGAAAAAGTCCAGGAACATCCAGATCAGTTTAATTAATTTGTTTAGTTAAACGTCAGGTTTTTTGAGAGAAAGAGACGTGTCACATTTTGGTATCCTCAAGTTCAAACATCACAGTTTAAATCGATATTTAATAGTTAATACAAAGAGTTACATTAGTTGTTTTATTTGCTGAGTGCACGGTTGCCATTTTTTTCCAGAGTATATTGTGTTGTGCCAAGATTTTCTTCTGCTTCAGGCTGCTGATCAAATGGTACTCCCCTTTTCACTCTCATTTTTGACAGACACCCATGAATTAACTACGCTGGCCTATGAGGTACAGGAGCTACATCAATCAATGGAGAATCCAAACCTGGCGATATGATCATCAACACCCTTCCCAGCCCTCAATTTTAATTTTACACACTTTATGAACTTCCACAATCAATTTATGCCCTGAGACCTTGTGAGCAATAAATTACTCGATCTAACAGTCTAAATTGTACAGCATGAGAACACTGCAGTATATTTCACTCTCTGGATCAGTACTTCTCTGGGGTATTTCACCTTGGCAGTAGCTCACTGTAATACGGAGGCTTTAGTGGCCCTAAGCTTCAAACTATGAAGCTCTAGTTACCCCATGTTACATGCATAGTATCTTTTGCTTCACAGGAAGTTAGGTTTAGGCAACAAAACCACTTAGTAAGGGTTAGGAAACAATCATGTTGGATGATGAACTGGTGCCTAACGAGTCACGTGACTAGCAAGTGCCTAAAGTAGTGAGTGCCCAACAACTCATGTGACTAACGAGTCACGTGATGAGCGAGTGCCTAATGACTCACATGACTATTGAGTGACTAATGACTCACGTAACGAGCGAGTGCCTAACGACTCACGTGACTACCGACTGACTAACGACTCGCATGAGTCGTGACTACCGAGTACGACTCAAGTGACTGACAATATTAATGAGTCATGTGAGTATCGAGTCATGTGAGTACTGAGTCACTTGACTAATGACTGACATGACAAAATAAGTCAACGTTGACTTGAACAGCGGTCTGGGTGAAAGTCCTGTGTTTGTTTGACCCTTCCACCCACCCTAAGCAGACTATCATGCACTTTATACTATGTCAGTTGCTCTGACCGCCTTTTAATGTTAGTTAGTTAGTTGTGAGTTGTTAGTGAGTTAGTTGAAAGTCCGGTGTGTTACATACAGACGCTAAAGGGTGCCTTGGTGCGTCGGTATCAGACACCAAGGGGTCCTGACCAAGCTGCAGTATTTGGCGAGTTGAGAGTGAGTCCAGGTTGGCGTACAATAACCACTGGGAAGTGTTAGACTTGTGCAAAAGCTCGGCAGCACTGTGGCTTACCCCCCTGGCTCTGTAATATCTCTGCAATTCTTTATAATACCCTATTTTCTCCATAATACCCATAATTCCCCGCCACCAATGGCTCTGGTCTGAGTAAACAAAATAACTTCTCAGTAGCAGATGGCCTGAAATTCTAGTGTGAATGCTATCTTATTGGGTTTATAAAGACTGTTAATCTTTCTTCTCCAATTTTACTTTGTTTTATTTACTCTCCTCACTCGGGGCGTTTCTCTTTATCCACCACATTTCTCTCTCTGCCCCCGGTTTACTCTCCTCCTCCTCCTCACACCAGTTTTCTCTCTTTCACTCTCTCGCTCTCCTACGCTGCTGTTCCTTATCAGTACCACTCGCCTGCTGACATGAAATACCATTAAGTGAATCTTCATGAGGCCTCCAAACACCACTGATTTATCCTGCTGCATGCTTCATAAGTTCCTGATTGATCTCAGCCGCGGACGACAAAAAACGGAGGGTGGGACAAGAGCAAACGCAGAGAGAGGGAAGGAATCTGAGAGGAAGAAATGAGGCAGAGGAAAGGAACAGAGAAATGAGGACGGGAGGGGAGAGGGGTAGGGAAGGAGGACCAAAGGAAAGATGAACAGAAGAAGAAAGGGAACATGGAGGGCAGAGGGAGAGAGATGCAGAAGAAAAAGAATACATGAGGGAGAGAGGAACAGACGTGTAGTGAGGAGTTAGAAAAGAGACGGAGCTCTTGAGAAAAAATAAGTGATGAAAGAAAGGATGAAAATGGTATGGGAGAGTGAAAGAGAAGGAACCATGAAAGGAAGGACAAAAGGAAAGATAAGAAGGCGCAGAAAGGGAACATGCAGGTAGATAAGAAAAACAGATGCGGAACAAAGACAAAGACGAAAGGAACGAGGGGTATAATAAATGAAGGGAGGTATTGAATAATGGGAGGAATAAAAAAGTGGAGAAGGTGAGGTCATGAGAAGATGACAATGAGGGAGGCAAGGAGAGAAGGAGGCAAGTAGGAAAGGAAACGGAGGGAGGCTCCTTGAGGAGGGAGGGGAAAGGATGGAGTGGAAGGAAATGACTTAAGGCAGAAAAGTATAGAGGGAAATGATGGAAAGGTTAGGAGATGAGGGAGGAGGTAAGTTGAGAAGGAAACAAGAAGGGAAGAATGATAAATTAGCGAAGGGAGGAGTGCATTAAGAGTTGGGGAGAAGAAAGAGTTATGTGTGATGAAAGAGGGAGAATGGAGTGAAGGGAAAAAATAAAGGAAAAAGAAAGTGGGGAGGAGATATAAAGGAGGGGAAAAAAGAGGTAAGAAAAGGTGAACCAAAGAAGGAGGAAGGAGGGAAGGAAGAAGACACATAAAGGACGGAAGGAAGATTACCACCGAGGTCACATTTTGGAAACCTACTGATGAAATAATTTCAGTGGAGGAGGCGTAATATTTTGGCTGGAGGAAGTTGAAATAAAACCCCCAGGATGGGTTTTATCGATCCCTCATGCAGTCTGTTTGCACATGTTTACGAGGCAAATAGAGAGAGAGGAAGCTGATGAGAGGAAGGAGGGAGAACAGAGTGGTAAAGAGCGAGCGTGGAGGCGGCGAGCAGTGTGTAAATGCAGGTGGGCCGTATCGATCCGAGTCTGCGGGCCCCTCATCGACTCAGCAGCAGATGAGGACTGATTACACCGCAGTTAAGAGGCACATGAAAGGAAACGCTAGTAATGGTCAGACAGGTTCCCTCCTCCCCTTCCGTAACCATTAATGGATTTGAAAATAACGTCACCGATGAAGTCGTCTGTCCGATACCTGACCTGTGAGGGGTGGAAAGTCACAGATAAGAAAGTTCATAGTGACTCATGTGTTGATAAAATGCAGAATCAATTTTATAGACTAACGTTTACATTTAACTACATGTGTGCACCTTCAGCCAGATAACGGAGCTCACGGAGCTCGGGAGCAGCCGCCACAGCGTTTCATAGACATTGCATGGCAGTTCGCCACAGGCCGCCCTTCGCCGCTGCTCTGGTGTAAATTGGGCATAAAGAGCGAAAAAGGGAGGAGGTCGGGATGGGTGGATGGGTCAAACAAACACAGACTTTAACCCAGGAGACCGCTGCCCGTGTCCCATGTGAAACCAAGTCAACTTTGACTTATTTTACCTTACTTTCGTTACGTAACTTACATACTTAACTAAGAAATGTGGAGGTAGTCCAAAGAGAAGAAAGGTAGAGGTAGTCCAGAAAAAAAGAAGTGTGGTAGTCCAGAAAGAAAAAAAGTAAAGACAGAAGTCATGTACGTAAATTACGTTAGAGACATACTTATTTTACATAACAAATATATTTAATTTAACACAAACCACGATCTTTTCCTAAACCTAACCAAGTTTTGTTGCCTAAACCTAACCAAGTAAACCTACATTGGAAGTTTATTTTGAGGGGACGAGTTGAGAGTGAGATTGGGGTGACTAGGGTGCTGCATCTGACCATTTTTAACTTTCCAAACCAGGCAATCTGACAACGAAACCCACTTTATACAGCGATTGACCAGGTGTACAGAGGTGTGAACGTAGGCAGGATTTGAACTTCTCCGTGGCAATTCAGAACAGCTATAAACATTTAGAAAAACATTAGACATTGAATCATGCATCTGGCTTTTATTTTATTTCAATGTGAACGTAAAATAAAAATACCAAAATAACGGTGACTAAATGTTCACTGTGGATGGATTAATTATTCAAATCTCTTTGAGTTGATTTTTATACTGTAGTGAAATGAATAGGATATCAATCTAAAGCTCAGTTTGCTTTGGATAATGGTCATCAGTGATGTGAAGTATATACCAGTCATATTTAATGGGCTATAACATTAAATTGTTATACTTCATTATAACATGAGGTGGAAAATGATACCCCTGAGACCTACACACACCTTCTATTGCTCTATTTCAATGTCAAACTACCTTCCTTCATTTTATGTGCATGGAGCACAGGTTTGCTAAGGTAGTGTACCAAGTTTAAGCAATTTGATGAAATCATTGATGAATAAACATAGATTTTAAAGTTAAACTCTGCGTTAACATGCCTACACATTTTTTTTTTTCATTTATCAATCAATCCCTGCTTATGTGGTGCGCTTGCTTGGGTCTATTTTTGAAGTGTTCGTCATTATGAAATTGTTTGCACATGCATGAGCCTGACATTCACATTCAGCCATGAATAGATGTTTACACACGCTGCTGCTAAACTTGGTTCAGACGTCAGTGCCAGAAAATTTAACAGAAACTAATCAGACCCTATTCCCACATTACTGTGTGGCCCATACCAAGAGCTTTATGATCAGTTCCATGCGCTATTTTACTTGCTTCACTAGCTTTTTTTCCATACAAGAACGTTACAACATCCAGTTGAAAGGTCAGCCAACTTGACACAGAGAAATCGAGGAGCAAAGTCACTATGAGGGATTTACAGTGCTGGAAATCCATTTATCTTTTTTTTTTACTTTGTTTAGTTTAGTCAGTGTGGCTTTTACTGCTAAATTACTGCAACCTCATCATCATCATCATCATCACAGCGCGCAGGTTTTGGTTGCTTAGTAACGGCATGCGCGACAGTAGCGCAACCTCCGAAGCACCTTGGATAAAAGGATGGAAGCGGCACAGCTGGCGTTTTTCATGTGTTTTTAGGTGTGGCATGTGAATGGCCCCTTAGTCAGCCTCAGAGCTAAAGTTGGCGTCCACTTACTTTTGGCCATATAGGGAGGACTGTTTAGAGAAACGCTAAGAAATTTCACTTTTCATTATCACCATTTAATATGTTATAACACAGCCTGATTGTTCTTCTGTAAAGTGTCTTTTGTAGTAGAGCGGGACAGATGAAAAGGGACATTTCAATCAGTAGCAGCCGCGTTGAAACGGACTCATCAGACTCATCAAATATGTTTGCTGCGAGCATTCAGAAACTATTTCATGTTATTTTCAAGATGCACAAAGTGCAAATGAATGAACTGAAATGATCTTAAAATACACACACACACACACACACACACACACACTCTGCCTTGCTAATCAGCTTGGCCCAACACTCTTCAAGTCGACGTGCCCGGCAGGCCTATTTGCAGAGGAATATCAAACGTCCTGCTCACTATCATTCTTTCCCATTAGAGGCTCAGGACTTCATTACCGCCGCCCCGCCGGCTGCAGGCTTCAAACACTTACAGACAGGCAGGCAGGCAGGCCGACATCAAGGTTCAGGCTCTTAACTTATCTTTTACAATCTCTGTTGAAGATTGAAGGACGTTACCCACTGTGTGCTCAGTGATGTCCGTCTGTCTGTCTGCCTGTCTCACTTTAGCTTTGTCTGTCTGTCACCGCCGCTGTGTCTGCACTGCATGCCGTCATGCTACTCTCTAGATTGCTGCGCATCAGTTTGTCTTTCATGTTTGCTTTTTCCTGTGAGAGGATGAGTTTTATAACTATAACAATAAAAACTGACATTACTGCCACCAAGACCTGAGAGTGATGGTAAAACGACACGACAGCACATCCATTTTTACACTGCAGTGTGTTCTCATGTGACTTTAGCAGGGTAATAATGTAAGGTCCGTTGTTTACATTTTTACATTTTTTTTTATACTTGCATGTCAAATATAAAACTTCAATGAAATATGGATTTTTCAAAATAAAATCAGTTATACATAAAATTTTATGTCCCCTTGCATCCAAAAGTGTTCTTTGCTGCACCAAGAAGACATTTTAAAGTAATCTTGTAGCGAGGACAGCCCAGAATACATCTCTGGTAATCGAAAGTGAACAGAAAACATAAATGAAGTCCTTTGTTTGTTCATTCCAACATATTTGTGATACGTCAAAAAAAATTTCATCCGTGACAAAATACCAAAAATAATTTCCCTCGAAACATAATTCCCAATGCAGTTTCGTTGTATGGGGCTGAACATCAGCAGGCTAACATGCTCACAGGAACAATGTTGAAGTCCTGATTTTTTGCAGGTATAATGTTTATTATGTCCCCCATCGTGGTTTAGCATGTTAGCATACTGACATTAATTAGTACTAAATACAAATTACAGCTCAGGCTGATGGGAATGCCGTTAGCTGTTCAGATATTGGTAGTGAGCCGATTGACTGACATTGCCGTCCTCAGAGCCACTAGTGTGTTCATATGAATGACATAAAGTTACTTAATGACCTATCATAGATTTGTACCGGGGTGCACGATAGAGGTCGGCATGTTTGTCTCAGTGTCTGACCTCCACACATTGGAAATAAGAAAAGTAACTTTTTGATTTGAAGCTAATTTGAAAACGTGTTTCGCTCTGTGACACGTGAGGGAGAAGAAATCTAAATCAGGACACACTTCCCTGCAGTGTGAAGAACATTATTGAGCTTGTACACCGATCTGTTCCTTTTTTTTCTCTTTTTTTCTTTCTTGTGTTCATGACGATGGGGGGTAACGGAGTGGAGGTATTGAGGTGGCAGTCACTTTAATCACCTTCGTCCCTGGGTGCTGACTGATTACCGCTGCTCAGCTCATTTCTCTACTATGGTGGTGATGATGACGTGTGTGTGTCTGAGGGTGTGCGTGCGTGCGAGCGTGCGTGCGTGCGTGCGTGCGAGCGTGCGAGCAAGAGAGACTTAATGTGAGGCGTAGGGAGAGGGGAGTCCTGCACAGATCTGGGGTCAGGCTGATGACCTGGAGCCGGATAATTTGGCCTTTTCAGCACAGCGTCACACGCCAGCCGGTGGTGAACACGGCTAACGTTGACCAGACGAGACCTGCATCCGACTGCAAGCTGTCTCCTCCCTCATGTTTACGGCTCATATCTCAACCTCTCATCTCCAACAAGTCTTGACAAATGTATGATTTGAACTGTTAATCCAAATCAAGAACTGCTCTGTAATCTTCCAAACCCACTGGCAGCGCCTCCAAAAGTGCACATACACTGTAGTTTCTGTATAATTCTATACTGGCTGACAGCTCGTCACTCGGTGCAGGCTGGGATGGATGTTGCCGCTGACACTGCGGATAGCTGTTGTGTATCCTCCGTCGCCGATGCCACACCGGCATTGTTAGGATGTGTCTCGCTTTATCACCGATCACTGTCGGGCCCGCCTGTCACTCCGGTGGCAGCGTCTCCGCGCTCCGTCAGCATATTTAAGATGAAAAAAAAAAGAGAGAAGGCAGAAGTTTTGGAGTGATATGACCAAGAGTGAAAGATTGATATTCACCTGCAGCTTTGGAGAACTCGTCGGTGGCTTGTCACGCCTTTCCTAGCGGGCTGTAATCCGCCGGCTGCATACTGTATGTGACGAGTGGAACTGGAGTCGAACAGGAGAGATCCATCTGTCACCGAGCTCATGACGTAGTTAGCTTCACTCTCCTCTTTTTTTCTGCTCTCTCACATGTTCTTTCTACTTTTTTCCTCCACTTCTTCGTTTCCACTTTCTCAGTTTTGCTCCTCTTTCCTACTAAATCCAGTACTTACTTTGATCTCTATTCTCTCTCTTTACTTTCTCTAATCCGCTGGCTGTGTATACTATTTGACAGCCTAAACTTACTATTGAGGTGGAGAATTTACCCCCCCTTAATAAAAGCTGATTTCCTTGTAGCATTCAAAGGAGAAAGGGCAAAGCGTCTCAGCAGGGGGTGCTGGCTATTCATTAGAAAGGGCTGCTGGCTACACCTCCAGTCTGACTGAAATTCTAAAAGGGAAGAATATTATAAACTCTGCAGCGGAGAAAATGAGAGCAAGCAAATGATGGCATGAGAGAGAAAGATAATACGGGCCAAAGAGAGAAAAAATATTAAATGGGTGAATATTAAACTTCCTGGTTCTGAGAGGAAGGTCTTCAGGATGTTATATATTTAGCTCCAGGAGTTTGTAGTTTTGTCGTGATAGCTGTGACCCCAAGTGCACAGTTTTGCTGTTGCTGTGTTGAAAAAATGTGTGGCAGAGTTTCCGCTAGAGAACTCCATGCTCCAACCATTATGAGTTTGATTTTAGCCGCGGTAGTGGCTCCTGAGATGGTCATGTCAGTTTTCCCGTGATATTATGTATAGCGCAGCCAACAGGTCAAAACATAGCCTACATTAAAAATGCTAAATGTAACTTTATGCTTACTCAGTTAACATGCTAATCTTCATATCCTATATCTTAGCATGTTAACATGTGTAGGCATATAAACAAGCTAAATGTTAATATATTAAATTCTCCATAAGCATTAATCTATGTCTAATTTATAGAGATAAGACTTTATCCTCAGAAGGGAAATTCACTAACACTGTCAGACTTTGATGATGTGACCTCATGTAAAGCATCACTACTGCACAGTTACTTGTACATACCAGATTAAATCCATTTTCAACAATTAGGGATTAAATTTGGTATCAAACTGGGTATCTCACTGGACTCACTAGTGTTCATACTGAACTGAACATTCATATTATTTTAGTAACTGGGTACAGTCAACCTGCCGGAGAATCACTCACTACTTTATTTTTGTGTCTATGAATACAGCCGACAACTTTGTTCTCTCGGAGGTCTCAAAGTCATTCTGGGAATTGTAGGCAATCATCAGTTGCAGTAGAGGTGGTTGAGGCCGGTTGAGGGTAAAGTGGGTACACCATGATAGTAAATTACAACACTTCATCACAAAATCACTACTGAACACACCGAACATCACAAATCGGCTTTATCTAACAGCTTGATAGAGGGATTTTCTCTGACAGGATGAGAGTGGGTTCCGTGCAGTTAGACGTCCAGTCGGTGCTCATAATTTCACAGCCAGACATCCGAACACCGTCACAGATTGGTCGAGCTTCCTCCTGCAGTAGTTTTACCCAGCTGTCGATTTTGACTGGAATGCTACAGGTCCAATGTGGTTGTGATCATGTCATCATTTACATCTGTGGATTAAATTGGATTTAATTTGGAGATGCACATGTCACTGGTGGTTAACTATATCCAGCAGGTTTCTGTCTATTAGTGCATCCTGTTTTCATCATGCCCATGCATTCATAAAATGTACATACTGTATACAGTAAACGGGTTACAATGAGCTATGTGACTGCACATGCTAATCCAGCTCACATATGTCAGGGAGGAATGTGACATTAATATTCATCTATGATCTAAGTGTGTACCTTAGATCTGTGTACCTGCGTGTGTTTGACTGCATGCATTAAATGCAGCACAACACTGTGCAGTTAAATATAGTATTCTGTCTGCCTATTACCATAAAGTCAAGCCAAACTGTGCTTGTAGATTTAATTTCCTACTTTTATCATCTTCAGATCAACAGCGGCTGCATATTTTCACTATAGCAGGAGATGATACCGTCATTTGAAAGGAATACAGGACGGATTTGCAGAGACTTCTTTGAATTTCTTTTACTGTGTTTAAGCTGAGCAGTGATGGAATACATGGTCTATCAAGAAACCTACTCCACCGAAAGAAATATATATTTTGTGCTCAAATTATAATGTGTAGCTTTGAATTTACCATTTATGACAAATGGATGTAAAGTTAGATTTGCCGGGAAAGGCTCTGCTGTTTGAGGGAGAGCCTTTTCTAACACAACAATCAAGAATGATCAACAGTACCAACGCTTTGGTCACATATAGAGGGTTGTAATAGTGAGTAGTGTCAGGTTATAATGACAGGGACAGTTTATAAAAGTTGTCCCGCACAATTGGACGTTATTAGTGAGCTGGTAGCCAAACATCTGAGTAATGAGCCGGTGATAGTAAACATGAATGAAGCAGCTGATGCCGATCAGCAGATGCAAAGTCGACGTCAGTGCTCTGCCTGAAATAACACTATGCTCCATGTGAGTTCAGTGGTGACGTGGTTTAAACCAGTGGGCAACCCCGAGTTCTGAAAAGTGAAGCCAATGCTGAAGTGCCTGAACTTGTATTCTTTCTGATAGCCAGCAGGGCGCGACTCCTCTGGTTGCAAAAAGAAGTCTGATTGTATAGAAGTCTATGAGAAAATGATCCTACTTCTCACTTGATTTATTACCTCAGTAAACATTGTAAACATGAGTTTATGGTCTCAATCGCTAGTTTCAAGTCTTCTTCAATACAGCATGATGTTCATTTAGTAAATTATGGTCCCATTTAGAGTCAAATAGACCATAAAGCAGGGGATGCTTTAGGGCGGGGCTACCTTGTGATTGACAGTTCACTACCACAGCGTTGTCCGGTCTGGGTGTCTCTGTGTTTTCATCTTACAACTTTAACTCTTTCACAGTGTGTTTTCAGTTCATGAAAGTTAATTATTACCTTTTTGGTCACCTAAAAATATCTTATTCAGCGTTCGTTTGTACTTAGCTCCACCCTCTCGTGCCACCTCTGGTTCCAAAAAAACAAGATGGCGACGGCCAAAACTCCGAACTCGAGGTTTCAAAACGGCAGTCCACAAACAAACAGGTGACATCACGGTGACTACGTCCGCTTCATACAGTCTATGATTTAAAAAGATAAGACTGTTGGTCTTTATGAAACCCAGAATAAATAAAATAGCTGTGTGGATTTTTATTATCACCACAGCTCTCAGCTTTTAGTTAGTAACGCAGGATTCATATGACATGTTGTATGATGGGCTGCTACATCTGTGCAGTAGTATCTCCCCTCTTTGACTTCTTCCAGCCACGCTACCATCATAGACAAAGAAAAGATGTGAGCAAAACAATGCAGCATTATGCAACGAAATCAAGATAAATGCAGGATTTGGGTTTTGGCTTATTGTTGCTTATGTATAGTCGAGTCACCAATCATTGAAATTATTCCTGGAGGGAGTTTCTTCTGTGCTTTGTGTATCTCTGTATTTCATCACCTCTGAGATACTTCAGGACACAACTGATGATATCTACCGCTGGTCTGACTACTGCCTCATAAACACACATTCATATATACACAGATACACATGGACACACAGCTGCTCACACAGACACATTCATCTTTAATCGCGTCATTTATTTTCTCACCCGACCCCCCCGTCGGTCCATGAACGTGTCACTGCGGTGACGTATCGCTGCTGTCTGCTCAGTATTCATGTGGAGCCTGTGATCAGAAAATCAGATACATCAAGTTTTATTCACAGAGGTGCACATGAATTGAGTCGTCACCCTCTGCTGAATACAAATAAAGACAGCAGGGCAGCAATATAAACATCTGCAGTGTCACAATATCAATAAGCTGTGACATTTAATGTGAGCAAATGTCTCGTCTTGAAACTCTTCATCAATGTCTAACACACAGCTGACCGATACTGGATTTTTTTAACAGATAAAAAATGTGTTATTAATTTACAGTTAATCGCTATTATCTATGGACAATCATGCGATTAATCGCGATCAAATATTTGAATCGATTGACAGCCCTAGTAATTACTGATTGTCAATACAGTCCTGATTGCATCACAGAGCATTTTTAACATGCCAGAGTTTTGGATTTTGCAGTTCTTTGTGGTATCTTTTCCACACAGATTCATGCTGAGATTCATGAGTACTATTTTGCGTACCACTTTTAATGAGATAAAAACTAATTAAAAAATATATTTATCACTGAATAACTGAAATAACCCTGTGTACTTCTAAATTATCCAGGAGGCTCTTGTGTTTCTGTGTAGAGGAATATTAAAGTTATTAAAAATTAAAAAACAAAACTACTAAAAGGATGTCTACCGACTGTGGTGAATACATCAGTGTGTCTGAACTCACTATATTGGCGATAGAAATGGCGGTATGAATAAAATGAAATGACATTGGTTTTATCCTCTAAACTAGGGATTTAAGGCAGAGTGACAGCCAGAAGCAAAGTAAAGAGCTTTTTGTTCTTTTTATTCCGACTGAGAGCTGAGATTTCTAATGTGAGGCTTCTGTTTTATCTTCACTCACTTTACTGCAGGAAAGAGGCAGTGACACGCACCGAGGCTTCCACTTCACTTTACATCCTCCTCTTTGTACTCGGGCTCTAACTGACTCAACAGGTATTTAAATGTCACCGGAGCTTTCATGAGCTACTAGAAATAGAGACTTTTTTTCTGTTGTAAGCCCTGTTTTGTTTTGCCTCCAAAAAAAAAAAAACCCTGAGAATTTCGATTCAGAAATTATGCTTGTTGCCACTTATTTGATAACTGCAAAAATGGATTGCGATACTTGAAATATTTGACTGGTGAAATTACTCAGTCATTACCAAATATTCAATGCCAAAGCATGTATGTTTTACTTGGTAATTGTGGATGTATATTTACAGAAAGTATAAAGAACAAAAGTTCAATTCACTCGGGTAAAAGAGACAAAATAAAAGGTAACAGAAGTGTCTCCACCTGTAGCAGTCATTAAGAGCAGAGTTATCTATATCCCTAAGCCGAATTTCCACTTTGCATAAAGATATTTTATTTCCCTGACTTTTCGACAGGTTGAGTTGTGTTATGAAGCGCTCCCTGGAGGAACGAGGGTGTTGTAAATATCTCAGGGAACATCAGGGAAACTCAGCCATTAAACGCCTGTTTTACTGAAAAATGCTCAAACTTGTCAAACTTGTCCCGCCATGACTAAATCTGTCCAGGTGGCTTCACCGTAAATGACTTCAATAAGAGACAGTTGTTTACTTTAGTTGGGGTTGCACAATTAAAATGACTGAAATAACTATTTCTGCACTTTGTGACAGCTTTCCCAATGTTCCCCAATGGCTGGGAAATATTTATTTCCCTTGGCCTTATCTACAAAGGATCTTATCTTAACTTACGCCTACAAAGCTCAGATCGGCTCAGTAGTTTACAAGCGTGGAAACAGCCGTCAATGAGCACATGAAATAATCTGAGATGTGGACAGAGGTCTGGAACCAGGCTAATATATTTGGACACAGGGAAATGAAGCTGTGACCTGCATTTCCCACTTGATGTCATTGTATGCTCTGGGATTCCCTTTCATCTTACTTTTGCCCTAATGAAGTATCATTAAAGGATTTGTGCATTGTACATTATGCAGAGCGTTTGATTTATATTTTCATGAATTTTGCAGCCAAAAACGTTTTTCACAAGCCATATCTCCATTTCCCTGGTAACACCTGAGGGTATGACCATGGTATACATATAAATATTAACCAGCTAAGAAAAGCATGTTTTCTACTCTCATATCTTAACTAAACATTATGTTTTTCTCAGGGTGGCAGGCAATTCGAACTCTATGAAACACGTTTACAAGCTGGAACGCGTGGATATATTAATGTTGAACGTCCATATAAAACTATATACTGTACTGTTCAATCATCAAATATGGATTTTATTTCTTCGAATTTTTGCGAACAACATGGAAAACTCAACAATCAAACTCCACTACCTGTCACTGGAGAATGTATTTGTCCCCCTGTTGTACGCAGGCTGGTTGGACAGTCCCATATCAGAGATGTGAGGCAGTGAGTCCTCACCTGTACACACACACTTCATCACTCAGGATTGAGGCTAAATGCCGACAAATGTTGTATTGACAAGGTTTCTTCTCCATCTATCTTAGATGTGTGTCACATAGTGAGGAGTGTTTGGATTCCCAGCGGTGCCTCGAACGCTTTGAAACACATTTAGTCATGGCCATTGATCTGCACCCGATGCTTTGTTGATTTGATGTACCTGAATGCTTCGGTTTACTCAAGCTGAGCTGCTGTATTTGCACTACAGTCAGTCAGAGCCTTGGGCCGAGGGCCAACCCAGTATTACAGTACTTTGTTTGTTTTAATGCTGTTAGCTTGTACTTCATCACAAACAAGCGATGGAATGTAAGTAATACTTCAGGTGATTTAGGAACTGAGGATTTCAAGGTATTTTAGAACATTTCTTTCCACTTTTGTCAATTATAACTTTGGTTTGGAAGTTAGAATTTTAGATGTAAGTCTTAAGAGACCTAATGTCCATAATCACACTGGTGGCCCTGCATTGCTTATTACACAGCGTGAAGAGTGCTTCAATTTTTATCCTTCACAACTTTATTATTCTATGATATTTACAACTGGTGGATATTAACAACGCATTCAGCAGCAGTATTGAGACCATAGACTATAAGAAGTGGGCGTAGTCACCGTGACATCACCCTTTGGTTTGTGGGATTGCCTTTTTTGAAGCCTTGAGTTAAGCGTGTTGGCCGTCGCCATCTTGTTTTTTGGCAATCAGAAGTGACTGGAGAGGGTGGAGCTAAGTACAACTGAACGCTGAATAAGACATTTTTAGGCGACCAAAATGTTATGATTAACTTTCATGAAGTGAAAACACACAGTGAAAGGGTTAAAGTTGTAAGATGAAAACACGGACAACTCCCAGACCAGACAATACTGTGGTAGCGACCTGTCAATCACAAGGTAGACCTGCCCTAAAGCATACCCTGCTTTATGGTCTATTTGACTCTAAATGGGACCATAATTTACTAAATGAACATCATGCTGTATTGAAGAAGACTTGAAACTAGCGATTGAGACCATAAACTCATGTTTACAATGTTTACTGAGGTAATAAATCAAGTGAGAAGTAGGCTCATTTTCTCATAGACTTCTATAAAATCAGACTTCTTTTTGCAACCAGAGGAGTCGCCCCCTGCTGGCTGTTAGAAAGAATACAAGTTTAAGGCACTTCCACAGATGATTAGCATCTAACATTTAGCATACCAGAGTCTTAACATCTACAATTCGCTGAAACTCTTCAACTATTTCTTGTAAATTTGTTTATGTTTAAAGTGCAGCACACACAAATGAATGATTAAAATATTGCTGCTTTTCTGCAGTCATATCTGGATGCATTGAGATGCATCGAGGTGTTGCCCTGAAGTTCTCTGTGGTGCACTCTCAGGCAGAGCACATTTTGCAGATTGAAAACGCAAGGCGGACCGCACTGCTTTTTTTGGTTGAAGACGCCCGATCAGACAGAGCGTTTTTTTTGCATGTTGCTCTGTCTTTTCATGTTGTTGTTGTTGCTAGGCAACCACTGAATGAGTGCTAACGTTAGCTTAACACAAACCATGAACCGTACGCTACCTAATAGTTTAAATGACTGAAAACCACTTACCCAAAATCTCAAGCACCGCACTAATTAGCCTCCCTGCTGTTTTTTGTTCAGATCATGGTAACTACGGTTGGCATGGTCACATAGCTCCAGGTATCCAGCAAAAGACACCACAATGAGAAAAAACGCTAATGACCTTGGTCGCTTTTCAGGGCGCTCCTGTAAAAATATGAGACGTACAGAGTGGAAAAATGCTGCTCAGCACACAAACTCTCATTTTCACTGTCATTGAAAACAACTACAAAAAGGTGCTCAGTCTAATCAGGCCTCATTCTGCCAGTAGCTTTGTAGTTCTATAGAATTTTCTATATATTGGGATCTACTAGTGCTGCTCTACTCTGTACATGCAACTAATAATGCATGTCTGTCCATCCATGTTGTATGCTGTATATATTGTAAAGCCTTCAAAGAGTTTCTGAGCTACTATATATATATACTCTTGACTTTGACTGGACATTAGTATAAGGACTCCATTGTTGTATATCAGACAGTTGTTCTCCTCACTGTGGGTTATACACATTCAGCACTGCATCCCATCACAGAGCATTGTCCTGTTGCTTCTTATTGTGAACCCTTATTGAGAGTCACCTCACTGCCCGCAGGAGATCATGAATAAAAATGCATGATTGAAATCCAGTCTTCTGAACAGCAGAACTGGCCTATGACAGTAAACAGAGCATATTCTTCACTTCATGTTTTTCTGAATTGTTGATCTGAGCCGCAGCTTTAAATCTATTCTTCTATTTCCTTCATGATGAAATGATTTTTTTTATTTTAAAAATACCCTCATGACGTCCCACCAGAGTATTCTCCCCTCTCAAATGTGTGTTGGTCCATGTTATCAGTGGGGCAAGGTGAGCTGAGGCCGCTGAAGAGCCGTATAGATCGGCGGAGTCTCAGAGATTATGTCCATCGATCGGACAGGAGGGGTTTGTGTTTTCAATTGACGGCGTTCTCCTGTCTGATGGTGTGTTCTGTGATTTCAGGGGCCGAAGGAGCCGTGTTCAGCAAATCGGTGGAGACGCCGCACGTCAGAGCCGAGCCGTTCAAAGAGCTGAGGTGAGTCAGCGTCTGTTTTTACCATCGCACACAACACGTGCAATAAATAAATACATGTGTGAGAGCGCACACTGAGGCAGAACCACAGACATGAGTGTAAATAATGTGTGAACAGCTATAGTAACGTCATCCTGCATCTACACTGCTTATATACTGCAGTATTTTTTTATGTAATGCAATAAAACATTCACTCAAAAACACAAACATACCTCCACAGAGACTAGTCCCTCACTTTAGCTCACACATACAGGTGTGCACCAGCATTCAAATGCAAATAATATCTACTTTATTCTCCATTGTACAATATTTATGTGTGGTCAGAGTAGCGCTGAAACCATTAGTCCATCGACAAAAAATGACCATCAACAATTTGAATAAGTAATCATATCATCAAGTCACTTTTAAAGAAAGATCTAGTTTGAACTTCTCAAATCTGAATATTTGCTGTTTTCTAAGTCTTCTATAGACTTCTATAATCTTCAAAGGGGTCCCTTGACCTCTGACCTCAAGATATGTGTATGAAAATGGGTTCTATGTGTACCCACGAGTCTCCCCTTTACAGACATGCACACTTTATCAATTTTTGGTAATTGATTTACAATAATAAATATATACATACATTTACATAAAGCAGCATATTTGCCCACTCCCATGTTGTTAAGAGTATTAAATACTTGACAAATATCCCTTTAAGGTACATTTTTAACAGAAAAAAAACGTGCGATTAATCGTGGACAATCATGCGGTTAAATATGTTAATCGATCGACAGCCCTAGTATATATATATGTACATAACTTATACCTTACCCTAACCCTGTCTTTGTCTCAAGTTCAGATATAGATTGTGTTTGTTCTTTATTAAAGAGCCTCACTGAGGTTTTACGCTGTTAGATGGAAGAAATGAGACACTTTAAAATTGTGTGTTTGGGCTCATGCAGTATGTATTTTCAGATGTTCCTGTTCAGGAGCGCAAAATATGGGAGAGGAGAATGGAAATGATCACTGAATCTGATTTAACGTTGCTGATTGACCATCACAGCAGAGGAAATTAAATGCAAAATCAAACATCTGTAAAAAAAAAAAAAAGAGGAGGTGTAGGGTCTGCTGATTTAAATCAGTCGTCAGTAATAGTTCAGACAATGAAAAAACTGCAAGCAGCCAATTAAACTCCTATTCAGCCTGATTTTTTATGTTTACAGCAATAATTTAGTAAAAAAATATTCACACACACTTACACTTGCCAACAGTGCAGACTAATATTCCAGTACTAATCACAGAAACACCAACTTAGATTCTTCTGCCAGTATTTGAATTCATGATGCATGGCTAATTGATGAATCATCGATGCTTTACTAATGACTTTAAAATCCACTTTGATTCATCACATGCATTTATTAGCCTTTTTTGTCCAAATAAAAGTCGATACTGTGTCCGAAAAATGTAGCTTTAAAGGATTTTAGGATTTGTTCATGCATTTTATTAAATTTGGTAAAAAAAATTTGCATATGTTTTCAGCCCTGAGGTCACAATACTTCCTCAACTTACTCAAGTGCATAAAAGATCTCGCCACCTTTCAATTGACTGGTGGAGAAAAAAAATGTGAAAACTCATTAAAGAGGCTTTAAAGAGTCAGGATTTAAACATAGAAATCTATGGCGAGGTGGGAAGAGCACTTCTCCATGGGCAATTAGCCTTCCTGTCCAGTAATGTCTGTCTGTAGGAGTCAGAACCAGTGCTGTGTTACATGTAAGTAATCTTCAGATCAATAGGTCCATATTTGGCAACAGATGCCTCATCCTTCCCCGTCTTCCTTTTCCTCTGTGAGTCCTTGAAATCAACAGAAATCAGAGCAACATATCCTTCATCAAGGGGAATGAACTAGAGAGTTATAAGATGAGAGACTAAAGAGAAGCAGAACCAGAGCAAGATCTGGATAAAAAGAGATGTGGAAAAAGAGAAATGGAAGGGAGTAAAAAAGATGATGTGAGGAAGATGAAGCTGTCTATTCTGACATATTTGGGTGAAACAGTCATTATTTTGAACATACTCATCATACATATAGGCTGCATCTGAAATCACATACTATGCACTACATACTCAATATGTGTACTATCGGTCAAAATACTTTCGTGTGAATAAACAGTAGTATTTATCTTTTCGGACGCACTGAACTGTAATTACCACGTCACTTCCTGAGAGCCTCTTTGCCGGTTGGAGATGTGTAACCACGGTAACCCGTGCCAACTTCATGTGACCAAAACAATGATGTGTGAGAATCATAAAGTCTGAACTAATTTAAAAAAAATAAACTACACCTAGCAAAGTGAAATCTTATACTTATACTTAAATAAAAGCGTTACTAACGTTACAGAGCCGCCCGCCGTTGTTTGTTATGAACGTTGTCATTTTATGCTGCCGTAATGTCCAGCGTTGCATACTGTAATATTTCACTGGAAATAGTATGCGATTTGTATACTACTGGTTTCATACTAAGGTTTCGGACACACTAAAAAATCTCACATACTGTTTTAGCGTACTAAATAGCATGTTAGTGTGGAATTTCAGACGGATCCATGGACAGCCGGATCTTCTCCCCGGCCGGAGTTTTAGAAAAGCTCCGTTTTCAGTGACCTAAGACGCCGTTTGGATGGACTAAAGGCCAAAACGTATAGAAAAAGCTAAGTTTTCAAAAATACCTGTGTACATGTGGAAGAGGCCTCATACTGTAGTGATGTTATCCACAGATGATTATCACCAAAACTGCAGCTCTACGGAGCTTTTTAGCCTGCTATAGCTCATTGTTTTTTTTGGGGGGGGTTTTACGGTACTTTTACTGGTCCACTCTCAGGACTCTATCAACCTTGTTTTCCAGCAGTAAGAGGCAGCTGGTTTCAGCAGTCAAGCTCTGATAAACCCATGTACACAAGCTGTCCATTACCAAACGGCAGACAGACAGTTAGAGACGAGCTGGAGAAGAAAGTGGAAAATGTGGCAGCTAAATAGACAGATATTCTTTCTCAGGAGTTGGTGGAGACCAAACTTCTAAAAGGAGAGACTTCATCAGGTTGACACATGGTAAAGTTGCTCCGTGTCTGCTAGATGTGTAAAAAAGGCGTGAACTTTTAAAGTGATACTGCAGGGCCGTGTGTCTGTCAGCTAAACGTCCAGTTCTTCTGCCCCTAAGTGGCCAAAGAAATCCATGCTGACCACAGTCTCTGTTTGCCTCGAGGGAACAAATTGCAGCTGCCGTTCAAGCCTGAGAGTTTGATAATCACAAGATTGTGGGTGGACTGTCACTTTAAGGCAGACAGGTGTCACAGGTTCCCAGCTCCCTGACAGGCATCAGTCACATTTAACTCTGACTGACTGTGTGTGTGGCTGCTTCCTCCCTCGTTCTCCTCCGCTGTGTTTGTGTGTGTGTGTGTGTTGTTGTGTGTGGACAGCCGAGGTTGTCTCCTTGATGTAAACATCTTGTTTATCATCTTTCTCCTGCCTGTGCTGTCAGATGTGATGACAGTCAATCAGAGCAGAGAGGGAGAGAGTTTATAACAGGACAGAGTGCTGTGTGACAGTGAAGGAGTGAGAAAGAAAACGGTTGAGAGAAGACAAACTGTGAAACAGAAACAAAATAAACCCATATTTGTCAGCATACTTGTTATGATATAAATGTTGGTTTCTGCCCCAAACTGCATGTGGTTATCATAAAGAGGGCATGTCTGTAAAGGGGAGACTCGTGGGTACCCATAGAACACATTTCCATTCACGTATCTTGAGGTCAGAGGTCAAGGGACCCCTTTGAAAATCGCTACGCCAGTTTTTCCTTGCCAAAACTTAGCGTAATTTCGTAAAATGATTTAGCGATCTTCCCAACAAGCATGACGTGGTTGTTAACAATGGATTCCTTAGGTTTTCTAGTTTCACATGACACCAGTACCTTCAATAGCTTGAAAACTGAACCCGGTACAACCTCTGAAAGACAGAATAGCAGCCGGGCCCACCTACGGGCCATCGGATTGTTAAAGGGTTAAAGGAATCTGTGCATTATATTTCCCTCAAAACATATTTAGCGATATAAAGCTAAATAATGTAGATTCGGTGCCACCAACACATACAGTCCATCTGTGTTTGTTGTGCTTCACACTTGGATCACTGTAGAAACAACCGAGTCACACCCTGGCTACCCAACCACTGAATCACCAGCAGTCATAAAGTGTTGTCCTCAAAACCAGCAACACCCGGCAAAAACCTACTCCAGTCAAATATCAAGTAGAAAGCAGACCTAAATGTTCTTTGGAAAATTGTTACGTTATTTTGATCTGAACTGAAAGAGAGGCGGAGAGGGAAAGTGGCAGACTGTGAGGTGAAAATAGGAAAATCTAGAAAGAGGGAAAAAGAGATGACAAAAGTACAAAGTGTGAAGATTAAAGAACAAGAGGGAGTGAGAAAAAAAGGGACATGAGCAAGAATGAAAGAGCTTGAAAGGACAGAGAAGAGAAAAAAATGGAATAGAGGACTCATTTTTGTCAGAGAGAGAACGAGACAGAGAAGTACGAGACCAAAAGAAAAAAGACACAAGAGGGATGGAGAGATAATGCAAAGAAAGAAGACGAGCTTTATGTGACAGAGAAGAAATGCTGCAGAGACGAGCGTGACGGGAATTAGGGGTTGGATCGAGGAGGACTTTGATGACAAATATCTAATAACAGTATTTCAGTGGTGTGTGCACCGAGATGAACCGTGATTCATCAATCACTGCTGCTCTCCTTTCAAAATCATAATTTCAAATAATAAAAAAAGTGAAAAAAAGTCCCGTCAGTGATGCGCAGATAATTTCTGAGCGCCGCTCCGAAGCCCCTCATCATGTGATTGTCCGTATAATTTGACAGTCAGAGTCGACGGCAATGTGTTTTTTTTCTCCCTTTTCTCTTCCCCCGTGTTTATGCATCTTTGGTGACAAGCAGCCAATTGAGAATGAAATATGGCACAAACTATCTAATTATGTCAGAAAAGAGACGCGAGCTCGTTGGAGCATTGCTAAAATCTAATCTTACTCTAATCTCTTCCAACCCCTTGGCAGGTAGCAATCGGGGATTCAAACCCCATTTCGGGATATCACATTAACCCCCAATGCACACACACACACACACACACACACACACACACACACACCCCGCCCAGAGCTGTCAGTTTTTTATTGAAACCGTAACCGTCATATCCATCGGCGAGGTAATGCCTTGTCAACAGGATGTGTCCTTGCATCAGACAAACGCCTTTGTGGAAGTAAAATGGCAGCGTGGGTGAATTTGATGGTTCACCTTGATTTATGTCCTGACCCATTCATGGCACAGATAAAAGGAATAAAAATGAAGCAATAAGCAGGACAGTGAACTTGGGGACGGGAAAAGAAAAAATAGAAATGGAAACAGGAGCAAGAACTGTGAGGTTTCTTTCTTTCTTAAGGTGAAATGAGATGTGGAGTGGCTCACTTCCTGCAGGAGCTGAGAAGCTGAAAGTTTTCATGAAAACTTTGATCGACTCACATTAGACGCTCAGAAAGTCAATCCGGCGGCGTTTGTCCCACGGCACAGCAGGAGGCTAAAATCAATATCATCCGGCACAAGTGGAAAATGTTCACAGCATTTTATTACACTACAGCAAACAATCATACGGAGACAGTTATAGTAGAGTTATATTATTGAGTGAATCAGTAATTAAACCGAAAAATAGTCCAAAACAATAAAAGTAAACTCAAAGGTTGTGGACTAACTAAGTCAAGAAAGTACCAGTTTGTTGTAGGTGTGTCGTAGTATCATTTAGTTTTCTGTGAAACCGCTCAGTGAACTACATCTCTCGTCTCGCACAATATACTGCAACACCAAAAAATAAGAATTTGGACCAAGAAAGCCCAACACATTCCTAATAAAAATAATGGCCAGCATATTACACCACTATAAAAGAGATCACAACTCAAGGTGGCCTGCACCATTAAGCAACTCTGACCATTATCAGAACAAGAAAGAAAAAGCAGAAAGAATAGGTGGCAAATTAAGACATCCATGCCCCTTCTTTTCATCTTCTTACTGTCCCCTTCCCTGTCTGTCCTCTCTAATGTCACAGTCTCACCTTTCTTTGTCCTCCTCTCTACCCTCGTCATCCTCCACACCTTCATCTTACACTGATCTCAGTAATTGAGAGGATGTCGTGTTCCCCAGCTGAGTGTCCGGCTGTTCACAAAGCCCCACGGAGCAATCAGCTGCTCTCGTATCGGCCCCAGATTGCCATTTAACCTATGATTTGCCGCGCGGCACGACGGCGGCCCGTTTCAACTCACCTTAGCCTATATATTTATAACGCCAAACTGCTATGACCGCTGTGTTCACACCGAACAAGATGCAGATAATTTGAAGAAGGCGTCGTCGCCAAGGACAAAGGAGTTGCGAGTACAGAGCAGAAGGAGAGTGCGAAAGCTGCCCACAGGTTTCAGACTGCTCAAGTTCACAATTTCTGTCATGTCAAAAACCTCCAATCATTTCCATTGTTATCTGAAGGCGGGCGATATGAGGAGGAAGCGTGAAAAGTTATTAACCTTTGATCCCAGTTGCAGATATGAAATGCTGCCAAGAAAAGAGAGAACGGATAAGAGGAGGATGTAAAAAAGTGAAATAGAAAACAAGAAAGAGAACAAGATGAAACTTTATTGATCGCTGTAAGGAAATGAGGTCGTATCAACTATAAAAGTAACAGGTGGCAACAGGGAAATAAAGATTAAAAAACTATAAAGACAGACACATATAGGCAGCAGAATAAGTAGTAGACAGAAAGTGGAAGTGAATAAATATATGACGGCTTGTGAGTAATGGGTAAACTTACTTTGCATTTTTGAATTTGTTTTATTCACATAGCTTCCAGTTTCTTCGTAAATCTAGATTTTTATGAAAATATGAAAAACTGTTTTTATTAGAACAAGAAAGAAATAAGAGTGAAGGAAATGGAAAAAAAAAAAAATTCACAGGGGCTGTGAAGAGGAAATGAAAAGGAATATAACTCTGGGACAGAAATATTTCCTCCCCTGACTCCCTGAGGAGCAACGTGGGAGAAAGAGGGAGGATGAGAGAGGAGGAGGCCTTCACATCCACAGACACTCAACACCTCTGAGCTCTTTTCAATGTTGTAGAAAATTCTTTCACTTCCTCCTCACACAGTATTTCTTTGTAGGGGTGAAGAGCCAGGTACCTAGCCACGTTATAGTATGGATCGCTCCTTCTCAAGTATATCCAAAGATGACCTGTGAGGCTTTCATGGCCTCAGACTGCCACCAAAGCAGGGTTATTAGGGTGTTTTCATAAGCTGTTCGTCCAGTCTGAATCAGAGTGAAATTGATACTTTTGGTTCGTTTTCTATTCAGTCTGGTTCGGTTTCACAGTGCACAAATTAAAGCGGACCAAATGAAAACCAATAAGTTGCTGAGGGGCTTGTACGAAGGAGCAAATTTATCTTTTTCATCTCGAGAGCTGCCACTTCTATGCAGGTAATCACAGACTTTGAAATATTGCTGTCGAAGTTATTTCACTTTGACTCTGCACTGATCTACTGTACGCACGAATCCCTTCTCATCCAGTTTATCTCAAATTACTTTATAAACGTCACTGTTCTTGTGGACTTTATTTATCATATTCTGTATGTTCTCTTCGGCCCAGATGTCAAGCAAACATCCAGATCAGTCCTCTCTCACATGTTAACCTGTCGTTTACCTGTGTCCATCTCAACAAAGGCCCGCACAGGCAGCCTGCGTTTTGGTTCTCTTGGAAACGGTCCGAAACCATCTCCCATAAATGCTCTCGGCCCGGTTGTTTTGGTCCACACACAGAGTACGATTACTGTCTTCAGAACCGTGTTTTTTGTCCCAAGTAGCTTCGTAAGTATAGATACAAATGGTGTATGAGAACAGCCTGATGTAGCTACATACTTCTGAGACAATATACCTGGCACTAACAAAAAAAAACTAAAACTGCTGTAAAACTAAAACTAAATATATATAAAAACTAAAACTAAATCTTTCTGAAACACTGAAACTAAACTACAACTAGCAAAAACTAATAGAAAATACAACTTACTTGTTGGATGTTTGAAGATACCCGACACCAAACTCCACCATCCACATCCACTCGAAGCTTAACTGTGATCTGAAGCCTTTCAGTATTCTCAGCACCACCTCCACGGGATCAATCTTTAGTCTGTTGTTTTGTAAAGCGTAAGATTAAAGTCTCATCCATGTTCACTTAATGTCCAGATGCAACAGTTTTAAATTGTGCTGGCTCTAATTTGTTTTTCTTTGCCCTCTGTTGGCATCGGTTAACGAGAATACTAATGGATAGTGTCAGCGCTGGTGACGCAAACAGAGAAACAAAAACAAGCTGATCGAGTGAGTGATTGGTCTGATGTGTTTAGTTTAGAGATGCTTGAAAAACTGCAAATGAATCCAGTTGAATTGAACGCTTGTTTTAAGTTGTCTTATCAAAAAAACTGAACACAACTGAAAATCAAACAACTATGACGAGGTATTAGATGATACGCATTTAATTAATCACCATATTACACACACTGTAATTAATGTGTGTTAAGGCTTAACCTTCTGTTGGCAGAGAGCAGGGGGTAATGTAGAGGAGATGAAAGTTTTAATTTGGAAACTTGTTCACTCTCCTGATCAGTGGATGTTTTGTCACGCAGGAAATCCTCTGAAGGAGGATGGTTGATATCCCCTCTGTTTGTTTCTCTCTTGTGTTCTACCACACCATGGAGTGGCATGCAACCGTTGGTGCTCCATCCAAAGTGCTTCATTATACCTTTGGCATAGAAGATGTTCATCCTCCATCCTGGCATTTTACCTCCCAACAACCTGAGTTTGAACTCGAACATATAATTTTGCTGCTGAAACAGAAGTTAACTTTGCTGCTGTTTTCTTCCCTCTTTTCAACATTACTGCAGGGGATTACATTAAACATAAGATAGTTGGGTTCCTCCACTGTTCTTCTTCTTGCTCTTATTTTTTGTTTCTTACTTACTTTCGCTGATGCAACTTGTAATACTATGTCTGTTTCACTTCCTGGTTCTATTTTTCCTCTTCCATGAAATTCGGAACATTTCAGAGATCTGCCAACAACTTTATTCATTAATGTTGCCATGTGCAAGTTTAGAGATTAGTATTGTAAAGTTCTTGCATTTATCATCTTGTGTGCAACCCAGTATCACGCCAAAGCGTGTAATAGACCCGCCTGTCCACCAGGATAGGGTGTCAGTGTTACGTTTTGCCTCGCCAAGGTGTGAATATTACACGTGTGTATTAAGGTGCAGCACCATCAGGGGGCAACAAAACCATTAACTTAGTTTTGGATAACAAAACTACTTAGTTAAGTTTAGGGAAAACATCACGTTTAGGCTTAAAATAAGTGTGTAAACTAAGTACAATACGTACAGAAACAACGTACACTACGGAAAGCACGTCACAAACGCCATTACAAAACACGTCTATATATTTATATTATATTATATTATATTATATTTTATTATTACGATTGATATTTTACATTTTT
Source organism: Sebastolobus alascanus (assembly GCA_916701645.2). NCBI lineage: Eukaryota > Metazoa > Chordata > Actinopteri > Perciformes > Sebastidae > Sebastolobus > Sebastolobus alascanus. The sequence continues at coordinate 902,314 of CAKAOJ020000289.1, forward strand.
AAATGGTTTGTTTTACGTTCTGTTGATACTCTTATGTACTTAGGTCTCCCTTGAAAATGAGATTTTGATCTCAATGGGACTTACATGATTAAATAAAAGTTTGAATGAACCTTGCAACTCTGAGCTTGTGACTGAGAATCCCTGTTGCAATAAATAAACCAATCAACAGAATACAAATGACCACATGACACATATACCTATGAATACTTCGACCCAGAACACTGGAGCCGATGATGGTCGTCATATACAGAAGCTCTCTGCTCCTCGTTCAGAACAAAAGCTCACAATCCTCCAGCTGAATACAGTGTGTGTGTGTGTGTGTGTGTGTGTGTGTGTGTGTGTGATATCAATGGAAACCTTCCCTATGGAGGAAATATCACGTATTTTATCCACAACTGCCGCGGTGACAGGAAGTCTACAGAGACCTCCTCTGCAGGTCTGAATCTACTGGAGCGTTTTGACACCTTTGCTGCCTCCTGTAAAGATCAGCTCGTAGCTCTGAGTGGTTTTGTCAAGATGTGAAGAGGAGTGGGCGGATTTTAATCCTCGTACATTAATGTCTAAGCTGCCACAGCATGCGGGTGGGCTGTAGTGTCAGATCCACTCAGTTTATACTCCTCAAAGTGGTCCTCAAAGTGGTCGTCTTACATGTGGACCAATTTGAGTTTTAGACATTAAGACTGGGGCCAATTTTGGATGTTAGGCAACCATCTAGGGGGGAAGCTCCTCCCTAGACGGTGGCCTAACATCCAAAATTGGCCAACATAAAAGTTAAAAGGACGTTCCCTCCACGGTCCCAAAACAGAGTCTGAACACTGAATTGCAGTTAAAGTGAAATAACTTATTACTACAGCAGTAACCATATGTGTGTCTACTCATATTCCAAAACATAACCATTCAAGCGTTGGTGAACAACAACAGTGGAGGTGGTTCTCATTACCTGAAGAGTGTTTTTTGTAATGATGAAAGTGATAAAAAAAAAAAAAAAATCTCTGCTACTTTCTGCAGTGTCAGGAAGACAGATTGCTAAAAAAACAGCATAAAAAGCAGGCTGCTTTAGTTCACAAGGCCTTGTTAGATTGTAATAAGGCCGTTTGACACAAATCAGATTTAACAAAATGGAACATAGTCCAATTTTCCATGAAGATCATAACAAAGAAAACAAAGTGTGGGTGTATTCACAGCTTGAACTTCTCTCTTATCTTGCTCTCTGTCTTTTGTATTTAAGAATTAGCTCTCCTACTCATTCAAACATTAAGTAGAAATGATTATCAGTAACAGAGCTGTTCTCCGTCTGTCTCTTCCCAGGCTGGAGTCTCCCACTCGCTCCCTTACGATGGAGGCTCCTAAAGGCATCCAGATCCTGGCTGAAGCCGGAGACATCCAGGCCATCTGCAGGAACGAGCTGCGACTGGAGTCCAAAGACGGAGAGGTGTGTCAACCAATATAATGCCAATAGTGCAAATTAACCTTTTGTCTGTTTGAAGGACAATGACTGCACCAAATCAAAGAAAATATAGGCTAATTCTGGTTTATCACAACTTGGGTCTTGGGTCAGAACAGTTGAGAAACAAACCCCCAAATTACTTTTTGGGAGGAAAAAAGAAGGCAAACTGTAAAAGTATTACCCAAACTATCCGTTGTAAACATCCATCACAGTTTACAGTCCGACTTCCTGTGGAATGAGGGAATATTAATATCAATAGTGTGACATTTTGGGTGCACTTGCATCCAAATAAAGCAGTTTAGATAAACTGTTGGTTGTAATAAACCAGAATTAGCCATGAAAGTGCTGGTTCAAAAACTGGCAAAGAATATAATTGCTGCCCTTTTATCAGTCAGAATCTCTTCATGATAACAAGTGAAACAAGAGCTCAAGTTATCTTTTATCATTTCCCTCTTACCATCTTAGCAATCGTTCTTTTCATTTTTTTATTGAGCTTATCTTATTTTGGAGCAAAACATTTAAAGAGGTTGCCTCCAACACAAGACATTCATCCTTTAAAAAGTGTAATACTTAGTCTGTCACTAAAGCTAATCACTAAAGCTGTTTTTCTAGGGAAGACATTTTGACATGTCAGAGTTGTAAAATAATAAAATGAATGATGGCTGAATTCTATTTAGCTACTTCAGTTTAAGGGTCCTGGTATTGTGCACGATGGCTCACTGTCTCACTGTTATGACTGTTTAATAGAACAGAGCCATTCTTAATGTTATTAGTAACACGTGCTTTTCCTACTATGACAAGTCAAAATGTCTTTCTTGCCATTTATATCAGCCGGTTATACTGTTATCAGGTCATTAAAAGGGTGCTATCAGTGGTTATACGCCTCATAGATGTGGGTCAGAAGGGGCCTGTTGGTAGGTTTTATCATTGATTCACATGGGCGATCACAGAAAGAAGGAATAAAAGAAGACGACAGCGACCTCTAGCGACTGTAGTAAGTCGCTGTAGTATAGACAATGTGTATAGACAATGTGAAACTCCATATGATCACAGAAAGAAGGAGTAAAAGAAGACGACAGCGACCTCTAGCGACTGTAGTAAGTCGCTGTAGTATAGACAATGTGAAACTCAATATGGGGTGGAGGTCAGGGGCGATGGATGAGACACAAAACTCAGAACTTTTGTGTTAGAACGTGTCGCTTTTAAGTTTCGCATTCAATTTTACAATGTAGTAGGTGTAGCAGGCCCCTACTGACCCACATCTATGAGGCTGATAATGCACATTTAATGAGCTGATAACAGTCAGATCGAGTGCACCCAAACAATAACATTTTCAAGGTAGTACTCGTATTTTTAATTATGGGTAATTAACACAACTGGTTTTAAAATTGAAATATAATGTTTATTTGATGACAAAGCGATGAAGCACAGTGAGCTTAAAACACCTTGATTTGTCCCGGAAGTTAACTTTAAAACATATTTTTCTTTGTTATATTCAGTCCTCTTACTTTAAACGTGCTTTCAACACAGACAAATCCTCCCACTCTGTGTACTGGCAAGTTAAGGAATTGTTGTTCTTCTCTTGTCCTCCAGCCATACTGGCTGACGGGGCTCTGTCTCAATTCAATATTTCTCCTGTCCAAACTTATTTTTAGCAAACAATCCAAACAATAGTTAGCTCCCTCAGCCAACATGGACCAGCATTTAGCTTATTGGCTGGTGGCAATTTCCCACATACTGGCCGTCCACCAGAATCTGTTAGAGCCTCGCAGGAAAGTAGGAAATAGAGAACAGAAGTCGATTGTTTATTTCTTTTTTTTCTCCTCCCTTCAGTCACCAATTTGGGTCTTTCACATGCTTACTCTGGATGGATCTTTTCCATCCATATTTTCCTCTTTCCCAGTTTCCTTTCCTGTCCTGCTCCTCCCTCCTCTGTCCTCTTTCTGTCTTTAACTTTGCTTATTTACCATCTTTTTCACCCTTTTCTCTGATCCACTCCTCATCCTCATGCTGCTTCTTTCATCCTTTCCTCCCTGCTCCTAAATTCCTCCAACCATCCCCTGATTCGTTACACACATCAGTCCTCGCATTCATCACGGTCGGCTGCACTGATAAAAGGATTTCCCACCTTAGGTTGCTCCAGTCGTGTCATGTCAGATCTGTTCAAATCAGCGAAGAAGGATTAGGGAGAAGAAAGTGTTTAAAAGTTTCCCACAAAAACATTTCCATACATTAAGAATGGCTCTGATATGAGAAGGACGAGGGGGGAGAGAGAGACTGTTTCTGGAAGGTGCCCTTGGATTCAGTTCGGTTCAATTAAAAGTAACCACAGTAGCCACGCCCACACCGAATCTCACTGCAGTTTCACGGGCGTGTGGTCGAAAGTGAGGCCGTTGAACTCACGACGGTCAATTCATATAATTAGAATCACATTCTCATGCTCCATTAGTGTTGCAAATGTCCATTTGTCAAACCTCTGTCTTACACACACTCTCTCTGCAGGACCTCGTTGGCACCGCCACGGCAATTACAGAGTGGCTTTGGTATTAGACACCCACAAACCACACAGGCAGATACAGAAATAGACTCTCACACACACACTTGTATAGGCAGTGATTCCTGAAGCCACTCATAGTTACATAACTGACACTCGATAACACATGCACATTCTCTTAAAGGGTAACTTTACAGTCAAACCACGGGTGACAACATGCTTTTCCCCACCGTGAACAGCAGTGATGTACTGTGTTACTATAGTATCAGGCTACATCACAGCTTGGTGTGGTGACAAGTACAACAGACCACACCTAACTACACCCAGCTGGGTGTAGTTCAACCCATAGAGGCCATGATTTTTTTTTTTCCTCCCTTCACAATCTAGCGTGGACTCCATAGACTGTATATAAGAAGTGGACGTAGTCACCGTGACGTCACCCATCGGTTTGTGGACTGCCGGTTTGAAGCCTCGAGTTCGGCATTTTGGCCGTTGCCATCTTGGTTTTTTGCCACCCAAGGTGACACAAGAGGGTGGAGCTGAGTACAACCAAATGCTGAATAAGACATTTTTAGGGGACCACAATGTTCAGGCTTTTCTCATACAACGTTCGTAGCTAACCTACGAAAAGTAATGCACTGTAATTCGTATATATCCCACAAAATCAATTTGAATGTAATCCACGTAATTGTGAACAACGAACTGGTTGTGCAGCTTAAGCTTACATCACTCATGCACCAGGTAGAAAAGTCCGGGAAATTAGTAACAGAAAACTACGAGGAAAGTAAAATAAAAAGACTGAAAATAAAAAAAAATCAGTTCAAACTATCTCTGTATTTGTCAGTGAAAATCTGTAAAAACTAAAAACAATGAGTCCTTACCTGTACTTGCTTATATACTTTTGTCCTTCACTTGCGCACAATCACACTCACATGAAGATCATCCAGCCACACACACTTACACACAGTGTCTCACACTGTCTGCCCCTCGTGGTAAAAGATTTGTTCAGCAGCAGCTGTCTGAGGAAGTCAGCTGGGACTCTGCTTTAAAAGTGTTCCAGGTCATTTGATGGCGATGCCTCCCAGAGGCGCCTGGTAATGGCTCCTTTACCTTTTTTATGGCTGGAGAGCTCCGCCTCTCATCGGCCAGAGAGACACCAGCGCTGTACGAGCCCCAGGAGGCCGGCGGGGAGGAAGGGAGGAGAGGGCACAGAGATGGGATTCATGCAGCAGTGCTTCTTGTCTGTGCAGAGGGAGAAAGGCAGTTTGTTCCAATCAATGTGGGGTTGAAGGGAGTAAAATGAGCGGATGAGTAGCTGTGTGTGAGTATGTGTGTTTGTGGCGGTGTGGCAGAATGAATTTTCTGGCGTTTTGCTCTATTTTTATTCCTCAGGAGACAAGAGGAATGACCTAAGATCAGCAAACTTTTTATACTTTTTTTGTTACGCTCAGTTTAGCAGGACAGGGTGTTCAGGCGAACCCTATTCTTTCTCTGGCAACAAAATGTTTGAAAATATAACAATTTAGACGTAATTTGCTGATTGATCTGGTGCATATCTGACCGCGTACAGCTTGTTTATAGTGTGTGAGTGTCCAACACGTTTTCATCCCAACCTCACACATATCGCCGCTTTGTCTCGACACAAACAGCGTCTCCTGGATGAAAGCCTTGTGTTTGTTGGACCCATCCACCCAGCCCCTTCTCATTCCCAAGGCGTCAAATACCAACGCCTTTTGCGGCGGTTTTCGCCGACAACCTCGGTATTTGACGCCCTGGGAATGAGAACGGGCTGGGGGGTTTGCACAATATATTCTGGCTTTTCCAGGCTTTGAGAGACTTACTTTTACCCTTCACCTACATCTTGTCTCCTGCTTCAGGGATTCAAACTGACAACCTTTATAGATGACAATCCTGTAGGCTACCACCGCCTCAGTCTATGAGAGATTTGTCTACAGGGGTGATGCCAAGCAGATGCATTCTGGGGGACTTTTCTGATGGATATCCCTCTGCCACTGCTTCAAATCCAACACATAACCTTTATCATTAACTCCACTCACACAGCTATCCCGTCACTGTGCTCTGAATGTCTAATAGAGCTGGAATACACTGCGAGTACGGAAGGAAAAAATCTGGATAAATGCCAGTATTTAGTTCAATATCTAGAACACTTAACATTCTATGCAAGCAACATGGTGGAGTGCTAAGGTGTTAAAAGCCAGAGACAGTAGTGCACTCCTGTAAGGTAGAAGTTCTGGCAAGAAAAACAAAAGCTAAGCTACGGAGAGCCGGTGAAGAGATTTACTTTGAGAGCAATTAGAGTGAAGAGACGAGAAGATACGGCGGGGGTGAGCTGAGGTAAAGATGAAAGGGAAAAAGATGAGTTTTTAGCCTATAAAGAAAGAAAATGTGTGAATCTTCTGGTCTGAATGCAGTGTGAGGATCCTGATTGTGAAGATTATGTGTGGTTGTGACGTGAACAGGTAGAGGCAGGACATGCAGACATTCACTGAGGAGAGGTGATTTTAGGGAGATTGAAGATGAGTTAAGCTGTAGCTGGTTTTCGGCCAGAAGTTACACATCCGGACCATCGACAGAACGGTCCTGTCCAGCTGGCCTCAGTCCAAACACCTTTATTTACTATCAGCCAACAAGAAACTACTTAACTCGGACTTGTCCTTTAAACAGCAAGTGGATAGCATGTCCAAAGTCACAATAATTCAACCTAGAAGTCAAATTTCAGCCTAATATATCAGCATTTCTAAACCCATTATGACTGGACTTCAAGATGTGTTTCTGGGGAAAAAAGAACAATGAATCTTGGTAGCTGCAAGGTGACTTGGGGAAAAGCTAAGTATTATATGACTGCAGGACTGCGTTCATACGGAGCTCACTGGTAACTGGGGGTGTAAGAAAAAATAAGTATTGCGATATTTTGTTGTATCAATTCTCAAAAACACTGTATCAATTTTTAATGAATAGTTTACATGCAAAGATTAACAGATTAACTCTACTATGGCAGTTTTCCTAAAATTAGATTAAAAAAAATCTCAATATATCGCCTTAATTACAGTATTGCAATATATTGAATTGTAACCCCTGTATCATGATACGTGTCACATCACCAGATTCTTGCCAATACACAGCCCTGCTGGTAACATGGGGCTACGTTGGACATTAAAATGTCGTTTGACATCCAATCTCACCAGTTTTCACTCCCACCAGATCTCTCTGGACGCTCGGAGGATTCGCCTGATGGGGCTGCCTGAGGGGAAGGCCTCCACCACCTCCTCGTCCTCTGGGAACAGGCAGACTGTCTACGAGGTTTGCGTTTGCCCCAACGGGAGGCTTTTCCTGTCCCTGGCCGGCACCGGATCCACCTGCCAGATCAGCAACAATGTCTGCCTCTAGGACTGATACATACAATTATAAATAAACACACAGATATCCTGAAAGAAAGACGTGCAAAAACAGACCGATGTACACATATCGCCTGCCTCCAGGACTGATCAACAGCAAACACCACATACAAAGACTGCCAGAGCTGATGGAAATATAAACAATCTGTACCTATACAGACACACTGATGTATACACTTTACAATCACAAACACACAGACTGATGTTTAGGCTCAACCGATATGTTTTAACAAGCCAATACAGAAAATTTTGGATTGAAGCTGCTGACAGCTGATTTTTGTGCCAATATTTCAATGCTAAAAGATATTTTCTCCCTTAATTTTCTACGTGGAAAAGCCTTTGAAATCAGCATTTAGAGCATCACGGGACACTAAAACTCTCCACTGAGTGTCATCAACATCTCTCTAAGCTCTGTATACATACAGTACAGCAGGAGTTAATGGGCTTTTAAACTGAAAAAAGTGTGTTTCATTGCAGGTTTTAAAAACTTTTTAATACAACTGAGGTCAGAAAGGAATCTACATGATATTGGGAATATAGGACACTGACTGGCTGACAGTATTGGTAATATATCGGTCTGACCCTAACAGTCACACTGCACACACACAGATGCACACACTAGCTTACAGACATGCATTCAGACAGTATACATATTTTAACGTTGCTCGTAGGAGCCTCCAGGAGGAAAATCTCTGGAGATTTACTGATCTGTTCCCTTTCTCCCTCAAGAGCATTTCAGTACCAGAATCACTAGGGTGATCACCCATGGCAACAGGCCCCACCCCCTCCCCTCTGTTCTTCTTCTCCTTTTTCCTCATCTTCTCTTTTTCTTGATTGGATCCATTGAGATGATTGGAGTTTTACTTTTCCTGTTGCCCATAAGGCATTTTAAATCCCCATAGGCATGTTATAAGCACTTCATTACGGCTATTGCTAATACAAATTGGGTCAGATTATAAGATGTTGTAAAGAACATTTGGACATGGATGTACTATAGGAACTGGATACCGGATACTCCAAAATGGCATTCACTTGCTCGGCCAGTAAAAAAACAAAAAAGGTTTCCAGTTTACGGGCTCGCTCAGCCCATAGACTCTGCATGGTAATGATGTCACTCATGTTTAAATCAATTTTCTCTGGGCTATGGGAAAGTTTTACCAACATAACTTTGATTGAAATTGTACCGCGATGGTCTCTGGGGTGAATTGGCAGCAAGGCTGATGGGTGGTGCTGTATCCAGCTCTCTTAATACATCTACGGGACTCTGATTTGTTCAAAGGTAGACATTTTATAAACTGCCATTTCAGTCAAAACCAGATCCAGATCCAGAAGTGAATGTGCTTTATATGTGTATATGCATTATGTGCTGTTAGTGTGCCTCATAGACTGTATACTGTATATAAAGATGGACGATGCGTCTCCACTTCCTCCCACTGTACAGAAGTGAAGCTAACTACATAACACATACATAACTACATTTATGATCAAATTGACGGTTATGGAAAGTTAAAGTTACATCTCCTCTCTCGTACAATTCCCGAGCCTCCGGCTGCGATATGACCTATACTGCAGCCAGCCAACAGGGGGCGATCAAGATGTTTTGGCTTCACTTTTGGGGAGCTGCCATGTCGTCCATCATTGTATACAGTCTATGGTGTGCCTATGTGACAATACATAAACCACATTTGGGGTTTTGTGGGGGAAAACAAAATTAACTTTTAAATTATTGGGCCCTAAATCAACATTGCAGTGAAGTTGTATTTCACAAAATATTCAGCCCATTTGGTCTTTATTACAATCTGTTCAAAGTGTATCACAACAAACTATGGCTCATGTTCACATCATATCACACTCACCCAACTAGGAAAAACTATTCAAATTAGCTTCCCAGTGCCAGTGGTTAATTAATGGGGATTATTTGTTTAGAAAGTGTTAACAACAACTCTCTCGCTAACTTGGATTTTGACGTTTGAACACATTAAGTACCTGATTGTTCCCATGTTGTAGCGGAGAGATGTCGCCCAGGTCCTAAACTTGTTGTAATATGATGTGAACATGGCACAAGTTTAGCCACACAAACCACAACCACTCAACCACTGGTCTACCAGGTGTATTTTTTATGTAATCTTTTGATTTTAAACTGAATAGAAAGCTGTTTTAATTTCACATAATGACAGTCATGTCTGTTTTGACTGCATAAATTCCGTCCATGTCTCTTCCTGCCAAAACAGCATCACCCTCCTACCACTCCGACAACGAAGACAAGTATAAAAACAGCTCAACATCCGGTTATAACTTTTCAATCACAAAATACAGACCATATCTCATAAATGTTCAATGTAACCTGCTTGAACCTCGGCGGTGGTCACCCTACTTGTTTCTTGCACTGGGACATTTTTACAAAAGGACAAACAAACTAATGCGAGCCACTCTGTTGAAAGAGGGGAACTGTGCCTGTGCCTTATGTCGATGCACTTGTGGCAAGAAGAAGCACATCACACAGACTTTCTATGGCATCAACGAGTAACATGATCTCTGATTTCAGTTCAGTTTCATCCCACTCACAAATCTCTCTCCCTATGTGTGAATGCAAAGACCTTCAGCCACATCTGACTGTAGCGACCCCTGCTGTCAGCACCTGACTCTGCAAAAGGATGAGTTGTTTTTATTTATATCTTTACCACTTCAGTTTGGGGTGACGCTCTTGTTACTTTGCTTTTTATGATCAAATATTCTGTGTGAAAACGTGTGTGTTTCTGTTAATGTTTTAAGTGACGAACATGTGATCCTGTGGAGTTTAACAGAGAGATTTCAGCACTGATGGGTCTGATTTCCACTGCTTATCGCAGACTACTTGGCTGAAAGCATCTACTTTCTCCAACACTTTAAGATCTTTATGACTTTACACACTTGTTTTGCATCTTAACACGTTAAAATCTGGTGTCTTAAGATGGTAAAAGCATGTTCATGTGTAACGTATGAACTCTTTTCCTGTGTTGTAGGTGGAGACCACTTTGGCAAGACCACTTCGTCTTGTATTTTTATGCAATATCCATAATACTGTAGCTCCCTAGCTCTATTCAAACCCCTTTATAATCAACATAAACAGTACAACTATAGCAGCGGTGCAACGGTTCAACAAACCCACGGTTCGGTTTGTTTTGCGGTTTTTGGGTCAAGGTTTTGGTTTCGGTACATTAGGGAGAAGCAAAACAACCATTTCCAATGTGTTTGAACTCCAAAATATACAAATTGATTGATTGACAGTAATGAATAATATTATAATAATAATATTATATTATATGAAGCCATAACACTGATTTTTTAAACATGAAATAAGGTGGTCAAGTGGGCCTATGTTTAGATAATTGCCAAGCCTGTATTAGTGGTGCAACGGTTCAACAAGCCCACAGTTCGGTTTGTACGTTATTGAACGGTTTGTTTTTTTCCGGTTTGGTTTTGCATCCCGACACTATCGTGTAGTTGCCATGCGCAGATGACAATTTTAAAAAAATGTTGGAAATAGACGTAAAAAAGTGGTTGTCATTGAATCTTTTGCAGCGTCCTCAAACATCAACGTTCTTGTCTGGCGAAGGAGTTGAATTTGCAACAGCCAATATGGAAACATTTCTAATGAACATATCTACAAAGTTGTACTATCATACTGAACGTGTCGTCACAACACAGAACTTTCAACGCTGTTGGTGTCCCGTGTGAAACCGTAACGTTACGTAAGAAAGTTCGCTAAGGGCGGATGTTTTTAATTAGTTACGTTGTTACAGTTGTCACGTCACGTTGTACCGCCAAGCTAATTTTTACGTTACATTATTATGTTACGTTGATATGTTACGTTACGTTGTGCATTACGTTGTTACATTACGTTGTTACGCAACGTTGTTACGCTACGTTGTTGCGCTACGTTGTTGCGCTACGTTGTTGCGCTACGTTGTCGCGCTACGTTGTCGCGCTATGTTGTTGCGCTATGTTGTTGCGCTATGTTGTTGCGCTATGTTGTTGCGCTACCTTGTTACGCTACCTTGCTACCTACGAAACATACTTTTGGTTCAGAAACAACGTGGTTTGCAGAAACATGCAATGCCGACATTTTTTCTGGTGACTGGGTTGTTTTAAGATGCAATAACAGCGTGTAAAGACATAAAGATCTTGGGGTGAACACCCACAAGAAACTAGACCTTTTGACACAGTGGCTTGTGATAACTCCTCATAGCAGCACAGAGCATTTATTTATATCTTATGTTGTTTAAAGTGTCACATCCTTTTTTAGAGTCAGGTGTACCAACCTTATCGCTGTCTCTCAGCTTCTCTGTTGCTGTATATTAAAGGACTTTCAGAAATATTTCACTACAAAATTGAACCTATCTGATGTATTTGTTTTTTGAATACATGTACACAAGAGAAATACAAATTTTTATACGGTTGTATTTGTAAATAATGTATACATAACCGCGTCGGTGAGCATCAGACAATACAAGCCGACGAGAGAGAAACACTGCTCTGTCACGAAAAGGAAAGCCTTTTTATAATGTGCATCGGTATGTGTTTTTATACTAAAAGGGCAAAAAAATAATGTTAAAGGATTCATTGAGTTAGCATGTACAGCAATGTATACGATGTTCGCCTGTGGAGAACAAGCTGGTTTTGTTTTTATGCCTTCTCCTTCCTGTACTCGTCTCTCCTGCTGAGCTCAGATGTTTCACACAAACACAAACCTGCTTTTTTTTGTTTTGTTTTGTTGTTGTTGTGGTTCTGTTGGGCCCGAGGTCTTTGCATTCTCTCCAAGTGTGCTGTGTGTGTAAAGTTGTGCTACTACGAGTGAGCTTTTGTTTTGTTTTTCTGCTCCACAGAACGTGTTGAATGATTCTCAGAGAAGCAAACACAGAAACCAAAAGTCAAGAGAAGCAGAGAAGGAAATGATACACAGGGTTACACAACGATGAGATTAATACAGAAACAAGCAACAAAAATCCACGTACTGAAAAAACACAATCATCAGATTAATTGTCAGATCATAAACAATATTATCAATCAGACTAAAAAGTTTTGAGAAAACAAGCGATTATTTTGACATAGGAGTGCATAATGCACGTGTTTTGGAGTCAAAGTGACCTAAAGGTGATCTGATGATGTCACTGATCAGGCATGACCCAGTGGATTATGATGCAGCCCTGTGTGTTCACGCTGAGTGCTCTGTACTTGCTTCCTAACATCCATCCTGAATATTTACATTTTTCTTCATTCTTCAGTCTGAAACTGCCGTTCATGGAGTAGTTTTCAAAGATGCCAAAATAAAAAGGCGTTGTTCAAATGGATTGCAGTAGTCATTGGATCCTCCCTGACAAGAAAAAACACCTAGAAATTCAGCCGGTTAGATTGTTATCAGGTCATTAAATGGGTGTTATCAGTATCGCCTCATATATGTGAGTCAGAAGGGGCCTGCTACACCCACTAGTAGGTTTTATCATTGATGCACATGGGCGATTATTGAAAGAAGGAATATAAGAAGATGACAGCAACCTCTTGCGACTGCAGTAATTGTGACAGGAGCAAAAGGGCAAGCTGATGGTTCAAAAGGCTGATGGTCATGTTTATTACGTTTCCCTTCTCTAGTTTCTGTCTTTTCTTTAACTGTTGCTCTGAGATCCTATAGATGCAAGTGTATCACACTGTAATACAAATATCATACAGTAGTGAAGTCAATAAGTCTTAATACATTTTCTTTTTCAGAGGTTTTAGAAGCTGGTTTCAGGCCATCTGAGAAAACTGTGACTTTGATCTGAATTTGAAGACGTCTCATCCTTAAAGAAACAGGAAGTCATCTGCTTCCTCAGGCCGAGCATCACTGGACTAAATTCCTTTTCATCTGCAGTGCAAACATTTCTGCTACAGCTTATAAGCGTACATGGTGAACGGAGGACGGGGGAGATAACACAGAATTATGAAAGAAGACATTTCAACATAACCATATCTATTTTGTAACAGTGTTTTTTTCTTTTCGACATGCTACATTTTACTGATGACATCGGGGTCATGTCCTCAGTATTTGTTTCTGTGAATTTGCAGGTGTATTACAATAGAAAACTACCATTTATTGTGTATGTCATGGGGCTGATTCCAGTATTTTTCTGGCTCCATAGATTTAAATTTGACTACTTTTGACTACTAAAAATGATTCAGTATTTCTCCACCATTTATTATTATATTCCTGGCAATGTGGAGAAGGCTTTACAGAGATCAGACACAGAAATCAGATTTATAGACAGTATAACTTAACAATTAACTGAAAACATGGAATTTAAAAACCCAAAACAATTCAAATTGTAGACGTTTTACTTCTACCGTATATTTCTTGGTCAGTTTGAGGAGTTTTTTTTTATCATTATCATCAGTTTGTAAGTGCAACAGTTTTTAAATGTTTCATTTTGGAGATAAAAACATGTTAGACAAGACAGGACAAATATGTTGAAAATGCTTTTATGCTACTTCTATCCATCTCATGATATCTCCTGACCGTACCATTGATGATCCGTACAGAAACTGGGACATTGAAGAGTGATACTGGATTTAATCTACCCAAAATGTCAGAAAACAGCAACTCTCCACTGTGTTTTTATCTCAAACTGTTTCCTGATTCGCCCAGTTTCCACATTTTGCTGATGTCTTCATCATCTTCGTGGAGCTATATCGTTCTGATGGCACATGAGTAATCATATGTGTGAAATTGGTTTCCAGAGAGTCTGGATGCCTTTTTGTCTCTGACCGTAAAAACAGCTGACGTGCGAATAAGAACCACTGAAGGAAAAGAGACTCTTTGGTTTAAAATAAAAACACGCCCTGGAGCTTTTTGTCAGGTGTTAATGAAGCTTTTTATTCCAGAGAAAATAGTCTGAACTGTCTCTTTGTATTTTTTTAAGAATGGAAAATGCAGACGGTTATTTAAGTTCAGGCCGTTTTGCCAAAGTCAAAGCCACTATCCTCACCAAGATGCCAACGGTTGTTCCAGAAACCGTCCTGTTCAATCCCTTAAAACAGACTCTTTAAAGCTGCAGCACTGGCTTCATTCGCTCAACACAAACTTCCATTTCCTTCAGCGTATTTTAATTTGATCGTTTTCACCCGACCCTCACGCTGAGCCCTGGCAAAGTTCACTCTGGGTCACGCCTCCTTTCTTGTTTGCTAGTGTTATCAGCCAAGTGAACTGGTGCCACCCCAGATTAAGCCGTGCTCCTCGCTTTCTTCAGTTTATGATGGCGAGGCCAGACTGCAGAGAGCGAGTGTTGGATCTGTGTTTCAGAGCAGCTGGAGGCCTGCAGAATGGGCGGCAGCGGGTTGGCTCATTAGCCAATCTTCACTGAGCAGCGGCGGCTAACCTCCAGCTACAGATTCACTGCTAAAAGTATTCATCTTAGCGTGTCATTAAAGTTTTTGTCCTGTGTCCAATTTGCAGATATTTAAAAACAACTGATGTTATCTGCATAAGAGTGAAACTGGCAACAAGTCACATATAAATGCTCTTTTTTATCATAACTATCAATGGATGAAAGTTAGCACGATTAGCAGCTTCCCCATCAATCACACATTCGATATGCCAGCTTCATTCTGTTATCAGGGGTTTGACTAGTTTTTTCTCACTTAACAGCTCTTCTTTTGTCATTTCACCGACGCTGATGGCTAACTGAGGACGTCTCAAAGTCAAGCGTCTTTTTTCGAAGAAAGGCAAAGATTTCACATGATTTTGTACCATTTCACAGCAGGTCTTTTAACAAAAGAGCTTCTTCATACAAAGAGCCACTCTCTTTAGAGATGACTTTTCTCTTGGATTATTGGAATAAGAAGCCCATAAAGCTGAGAGTCAGTTATTGACCGGGCTTCTCTCTGTCTCATGCCTCAGCTAAAAGAAAGAAAAAGGCTTTTTCCTTTTTCAAAGAGTGTTACCTAGGGTTGCACGAAGAGGAATGAAGTCTGTGTCATGCATTGCTGCTTTACTTGTACTATGAATATGGAAAATGCTTCTACACACATTGTTGTTGGATCAGTGAGGCTAATTTCTGTGCTATTTGTCGAGCAAGTTCCAAGTGATTTCACCTGTGATTAAATATTAAAATTGTGTTGTTTGAAGCTGGTTTAAATATTTTATTACTACAAGTCGGCTGTTTAATGGTGGTGGTTCTGATTGAATCTGCTCAACTGTTGCACGTTTTTAGGGCTACAACTAAAGATTAGTTTCATTGTTGATTGATCTGTAGATTATTTTCTCGATTAATCGATTAGTTGTTTGGTCTATAAAATGTTGAAAATGATCTTTGTTCTACTCAAATTGTCTGATTTGGTAATTAAAACAATGCAGGTGATATTTCAGCTTTTCGTCTGGTGGATGGAAATGTATTCTTCACTGGTTGTCTGTTTAAGTTTTATTTTCCATTTGCAGAGATTTATCACAAGATGTTGAGTGTCATGTATTTGCAAGATTTTTATTTATGTTTCATCTGCAGTGAGTGTAAAACCTTTAAAGAAAATATATTTTGTATTTGAGCTGTTTCTTGAACTGTGTGTGGGCCTACAGTAGTAAGTAGATCAGTGGTGTTTATAGATACTTCTGAATGAAGTGTCTTTACCTGCCAGGTGTACCAGGTGGCCGGGGTTTACCTGCAGATAAATGTGCACGCAGAGCTGTAAAGACTTTTTTTACTTAAAAAGGTAAATCATGCACATCCGGTGGCTAAAACCAATGCTAACCAATGTATTTGCAGTGTTGTTTGATCCAGGTGTGGCAATTTTTCACAAGCACGTGCCATTTGACCTTTTGAAAGTGAATGGTATCATTTCAGTGGAGAACAAAGAGCAGAATAGGACTCTGAAACAAATGAATCTGTCACTTCTGATGTCATTCTGTCATATTTTCACCAACCGAGTGTAAATACAGTGAGTTGTTTCATAGCAGAGGATGTTTTGGTACTCTCCATCTTGATGCTTTATAAACATAAAAGGTACCAGTTGTGGATCCTTGACAACGTCACTGGTTACAAATTTTAAAAGTTTGGAAAAACTCAGTGTTTGTGTCAGTTCACATTGTGTGAATCTGAGATTTGTGTGATTGAACATTTTATTACAGGATGTTATAGTTTTGTTTTTTTTCTGTGACGTACGCAAAGGGGATCCTCACACATTCTATGCAAACAAATGGTTATAGAACGCATTGTAATAATGCAATGATGATTATGTAAGTAAACTCTCCTAAATTCATTATACTTTCTGTATACAGTTTGTATTTATGAACTGAGTTGCAATCTAAACTGTATCAATAAAGTTATTTTAAAATGATTACTTCCACCTGACACAGTGACAAAGTGTTTGCACTTCAGAGTTTTTTCTGTTTTCACTGAAACCCCTCAAACACACACTCAGCAAATTTTGATAATCTACTGTATCCAGAAAAAAATTAACTTACTAATATTCACATGTAGCCAAGGTGTAAAATTAAGGTAAGATAAGTTAGGCATAACAAGGTTGGATGTTGTTGACATGTTGACATTAGTTTGGCATAAACAAGTTTGGATGTTGTTGAAAGCAAACAACGGGGTAATCTAAATAAAAAACACAGATTGTGCCTTTAGTTTCAGCTCTTTTGTGTGATTGGTTACTGCAGGTATCAGTCAGTGACACCTGTGTGGTGATTGGTCGGAGGTCAGGAAGAGGGCGGGACAAAGAAAAAAAAAACACGGGAAGACGCGAAGAAGTGAAAAAAGAAACAGCCACTAAAGAAAAGAAAAGCCAGGTAATGGAGGAAAATAGTAGCAGTAAATTGAGACACCAACACGCTTTTTAATCTCGGTTAATTAGCCTGAAAGTTAGTGTTTGTTTGCATGTTTGCACAAGCGTCAATTAGGAGTAACTGCTAAAGTAGCCGGAGTAACGTTGCTAACTATATTGGTAGCATCTGCAAGACATCTCTTGGGCCGTTCAGATGCTACAAGGTCGGATAACGTCGATGCTGACCGGAAAGGACTGTTGGCGTTTGTTTCTGGGGAGGATTTCACCACTGTTTCTGCAAGACTGACGCCGAACTGTAAGTTGGACTCTGTGTTCTTTTCTTACAGGCCTTTCCGTTGCCAGTCTGTTGCTAGGGCAACAACTTTGGTCCAAGTTTACTTCCTGTCAGCTACTGCATTAACGAAGGGGCCCATTTAGAATGTTTATGTTGTCAAGTTTGTAAAGGTCTGTGTTTGTGTTTGTGTTTGTGTGTTTGTGTGAGTGTGGGCCCATTGTGATGTTTAGAGTCTAGTTAAAATGGCAACTTTGGTATTTTTCAACCTGGACCATATTTTCTCATTTTTGTGTCTCTTTAATTGACTAATGCGGACAACAATGTTTGAAATTGGTCCAGTATTGAGGGAGTATGCTGCAGACGACAGCTGCTAAACTGCAATGTAATCGCTCGGGGCAATTTCTCACCCTCAATTTACGTCCACTAAAAGTGCTTGTTTTTTGCCACTGACAGGCTCAGATTGTTATTGTGTCTGACAACATTATTATGGAAAGGACCCTACAGAGAAAAATCTTACTTCTCGCTGTCTGTTTGTTATTGTGTCATGTGACTTGTTGCCAGTGTTACACTGAAATCTGTGATTGCAGAGAGCCAACAACACATGAGGTCACCATTTGGCTCTCATCAGAAAATATGTCCACATCTTTTGCTTTTCTTTGAGACTTTTATGAATATATCTTCAAAGTAAAAATGTTAATATACATTAATGTTTTATAACAATTTAGTTTTGTGTGTTTTCTGTCATGTATTTGCCTCATTGATTACACAGGTACCGTGGGGTCACATTTTCTGATGACAGCCGTCAGAAATGGTGACCTCGTGTGTTGCTGGCTCTCTGTGGTCACAGATTTTGGTTTAACGCCAGGAGACAACGGTCGAAATGTGAGTCAGAGTTGGAGAGAGGACTGCAAGTCAGAGTTTGTTGTGTTGGAGTACAGAAAGTGTAGCTGAGTGCTATCTGAAAGATTGTAAATGTAATGGCTGAATATTTAGCTGATTTCGACAATGTGAATGCGACACAATATTTCAGAACGAGACTTCTCCGAGTGAGACACACAAGTAGCAATGAACAGCAGGAGTTAGTTGTATTGTCATTAAACTATATTATCGTTGCTTTTACTGCAGCTAAGCAGCATTTCTCCTTCTCTGCTGCTTGTATTATTTCACCTTGCAGTTACATAAACAAGGATATAAACGTGAGCCAAATTGGCAGAAAAAAAAGAAGAAATTATAAAACTGCACATCTCACACTCCTTCCATGCTGAAAATGGCAGCAGGCCTTACAGAAGAAACCACAACCAGCCAATCTTCTCCCCGTTTGTCTTTTTTTCTTTAAAACCATTGTGGTCAGTGATTTTAGTTTGTGCTGACACAGAGCTTTGTGTGATGTCGGTATTTTCTCCCTCTGTGCGCTCTGAGGTGCCAACATTTTCTTTCTTCTGCTTCAGGCTGCGTACACGCTGGTTCTGATCAAAACCTGTTCCATTTTTTTACTCACCCAGAATACACTGGGAGGAATCACATGAATCATCTACAGTGGCTGCACAGTAGTTGTATTCTCACAAGGGAACAATAGTCACATTCATGCATGACTAAATAACAACCAGACGATGTGAAGAGGGCGAACGTCTATTAAAAGGGCATTGTTGCAACTAATGTTTCATTCACAGCCACTTTATGAACTGTGAAGGGCGTCTTTGTCCTGAATCTCTGTGAATTTCTGATTATAGTGCTTGTATGCATGCATTCTTCCAGAAAGGTCAAAGTCTACTGATCCTGGAGCAGTCTAGTAAAGACACACAATTTGTTGTAGTTGGATTACTGAGAATTTTCACCATTTTTAGCCTCTTTTAACCCCTAGTTTTGGTTGTATTGGAAATATATCACATTTTATCACCTGTATCATACTGTTAATTTTGTTACACCTTTAGCTGCCTGAGCACATTCAGGTCTTGACTCTTAAACTTTGTTTGTTGACATGATGAAGAGCCTTTTATGCAAAGGGGCTCTAAACAGCAGGAGGTGTGCAGTTCAAGCTGTGGACTAATTAGCAGTTCGGTGATTGAAAGCTGGTGTACAGGAGCCGGTCTTCCTGTACGCCAGAGAGAAAGCTGCAGTTTTGGAATTGCATTGCAGTTGTTTGGCAACAAAACAGTGGATTAGGCTGCACATGCTGTTAAAACTATTTTAATGGTCCTATTATGCCCTTTAAACACCCGGACTGTGGTATTTTTGGAGAAAGGATCCATAGAAATATGCAGGGCTAATTAGCGATGTGTTTTGTGTTTGGTTGTGTACTCGTAATGAAAGCTGTGGTTCACATGGGACTAAGAAAATAATGACAAAAATTTGATTGTTGTGAGTCTAATGCAACAAACTAACTTTTCCTCAGTCCTTATGCACTACAAAATGATAAAACTTGAGTTAAAGGATAGTGGTGGTGTTAGTTGCTTGCTATCATTTTGTTGTAGTTCAGTATTCTCAGATCCGAAGTAATAGCTGAATGCAAAAAAAGTTTACTGGAAATTGTTATCTGATTCACTCAGCGTTCCTCTTTCCCTGAAATACACAGCAACCTCTGCTTTCTCTTTCCCTTAACAACTAAAATATTATAATGATTAAAAATATGATATCATGTCATCGTAAAACTAACCTTTTGAAATGTAACCATGACCATTCTTCAGAGGGAAGAACCCAGACTGAATGAGGACTGTAAACTTTTTAATTATGGGCTGATATTCAGGAAGCTTTGGTGCTCTGTTGGGCTGTAAAGAGAGACAAAAGATATAAAGGGAGAGAAAACGAGTGGGTGAGAGTGTGAGGGTGAGAATGTGAGACCGCCGGGAGCTGTAAGACTGATGATATCCGCCGAGGCCTCCTGCCTTGTTGGGATGTAAACAGAGAGGGACAAAGGAGCCTTTTAATATCAACTGACATTAGCATGCGGCTCATATCAGCACTGTGTACTGACATTAAAATATGTCTCTAGGAAAGAAAATGAAATCAGATTTCTCTTTCCCTCATAAAATGCAGCTTGTAACACGCGTCTCTTTGACTCATAACAAAGGTATCCATGAAAACTGACAGTAAATACATTGACCTTTTGCGACATGAACAAATATAACAATTCATTGTGTGTGCTTGCTGGTTGAATCCAAACTTAATTTACGATTATGGGTGGTTATACAGTATGAAGCCATTTTATCGAAACTTTGAGTCTTAATTAGATAAATAAACCAAATAAATGAGGCACTGTTCAATAGTGATAAGAACAGAAGCTTGGAGGATGACGTATTACCTGCAGCTTCTAGGATAGTCATACGTCATATTCCCATTTTACCAACAACCTTCAGGAAATGACTCAAATAAATATGAGATATTATAGAAATGGAAAAACATACTGTAGAGGGGCTTTAAAGGTTTGTTTTTGTTGGTAAAATGTATTGTGTCTGCTAAGGAGGGCTTCCAGTTGTGACTATGTTGCCATTTAGTATAGTTGTTATAGATCTGTTTGTTGAGCACACACCATGATATTGGTAGAGTACATTTTTGGTCAGCTCGATTGTTTCCGTGACTCATGTAGCTTCATAAGAAATATCTGGGGTGTAGCTTGCTAACCAGCATTAAGCTTAATTATTTTATTATTAGTATTTTCTGGAGCTTGTTGCAACCAAAGCTAGCTGTGGGAGACCTAATTTAATTCTGTCGTTACCAGAATAAACGACTGGTTGGGGCCACAAGTGCCTGTTTATGCCTCATTCACCACACAACACAATAGAGAGTGTACAACTACATCAGCGTTTGCCCTGACCTTTCAAAGCACTGTAAGAATACTTTCTTCTTGACCAGACAGGACAGTCTTGATCATTTGGTGCAGGAGTATAAAAAGTGTTGAGATTGATGATGACCTGGATGTTTCCAGCACCTGTGACAGACAAGGACAGAGTAAAGCTTGTAGATCATATTCATCACTTAAGCTTTGCCAACACGAGCTGTATCAGTTCTGAGAGTTGTGGGAGGAAAAAACATTTAATGTGCTTTTATAAACTCTCATTCACTGTGCTCTTTGACTGTCAGCCAATAAAACATCAGGAAAGAGACATTAATCATTAGTTTTCCTCAAGGTCAAAGCAAAGCTTTCAAACTATCTGTGAACAGTCAGCTCAGGAACAATATAAATAGATCGCTTCACTTTTAGTCACTTGTTGCAGACGTCATTACGCTGTCAGCTCTGATTGAAGAGAACATTTAGAAAAACTGTGTTTTCTGTCAAATGTTTCTGCCCTGTAATATTGTTTGATAGGTATTATATCTTGATATTTAGATGTGTTTTGTTGTTCCATGAACATGTCGTTAAAGCGAAACCACGCACAACTATCTGAAAATTATTAACAAAGAAAAACAACCATATTGTTGCTCAATATGTCAGTTTCTCTTTCAGTTATTGTGCACTGTGGATTTGTTATTTTCACACAGCCATTCACAGATGAATTCTTAATTACAATGAATACATGTAGTACCTGTGGTCAGGTCACCTGATTCTTTCAAAACAAAAGGCAAAAGTAGAAACACCGAAAAACTGCTAATGGAACTCAGTGAACAGGAGACGTAAAGCCGATTTAATGGAGCAATTTTCCTTGAAAAGAGACAATTTTGTCTGTCCTCTTTCTGTTAGACATCGCTGGAATTAAGCCTTTTGTCATCTGAATGGCACTTCTTTTCTTTCTTTCCACAAGAGCCGACTGAGCTATTAATGTGATGTCTCCATCTTGTACTATATGTTGGTGCCAGTTGTTCAATATTCAGTGCAGAGAATCTTATCAATGTTTCTTCTTCATGTTAAAGCTCTTAGCGTCTTGTCACACTGTGGAAGAAAAGGCATCTGATTCACTTTATTTATTTAATTGACTTCCATGTTATTACACTCAAATCAGGGCACACTGAAAAACTTGTCATGCTCCACTAAGAGAAATATGTTTCAGACTAAAATGTGTAGTTTACATTTTATTGCAGCAATTCAAGTGATGGAATATTTCATTGACTTGTGCGGGATGATTGTGTTTCCTGTCGGCTGCGTCACCAGTTTGATCTGGAGCTCTGAGGGAGTCTGTTTCATGCTCAAAGACACTTCAGCAGTGCAGACTGAGATTCCTGCTGACTTTTGCAAGGGCAGGAGAAAACTAATATTGAACCAAGTTACCATACTCGATTTAGTAATGAAGTATTCTACCGATTTATTCCACCGATTAATCGAGTAATCAGATAAGAAATACTTTTGCTTTGCTTAAGGAGCAATAGTAAATATACAGAAGCGAAAATAAGATGGGTCTCTTAAAATAAACATCCTATTGTTTTCCTTTTTAGAAACATCTACATTTTCATCACTTGAATTACATACAATAATATCTGTCATAACTAAACCCATAACAAAAAACTAACTCTTAAATGGAAATTCGATGGAATTTCCATTTAAATGAAAATTCTTAAATGGATAATTTGATTTTTAGTAATCAAATTACTTGGTCCGTATATCTGCTGGCTACATCTGAGCCCGCGAAATATTTGCCGTTGCCCCCAGAGGCTAAATCTTCGTCAGACCGATAGCCGATGGGTTCAGAGATTGTGAAGCATCTCCTGCCAGTTGCACAACTTGCATGAAAGTCTGATCATCTGGGGTGTAAAGTTGCAACATGACTACTTCAGCCACAACGTAAGAAAGTCAGCCAAATTTGTTGTGTAGGCTAGCCTGTGCGTATATAAACCCTCCCCATGTGTCACTTGTTAGGTAACTTGAAAAAGTCAAGAACGATACAGCTTTGTGCAACAGATGAATTTAGACGCATATCTGATTCTGACTAGTAGATATAGATATTAGCCAAAGTCAGGAAATAGCGCTGGCAGAGTTGTAAGTATGAGCTGTGGGAGCTGGCATATCATAGAACGGTCTAAATACAGAGGTTTAATTAACCAGAATAACTGAAGACACTTGTGAAGGTGTGCTGGGCCTTTAAGTGAAAGACTGCATAGTCTCAGACTAGTTTTCCAATACACATCAATGTGTATCTGACAGTGTGTTTGTGTGTGAACGCCCGAGTGTGTTGTCGGCGCCTCAAACTGACAGCTGAACTATCCACCCAGCATTAATTGAGTTCACGCACACACAAGTTCGCTCTGGGGAGGGAAAAAAATAACAGAGAAAAGAAAAAGAAAACACCCTTCACGCCATAATTTGTTTCCCCGTGTCGCCTCCTGACACCGCGAAGATTGAAGCAGAATATTAGCGAGAGATTACGTCGAATTTAGAGAAGTTGTTTTGCCCATGTCGAGCGCTCGGACTGACAGACGAGGACGATCTGTTCGAGTGTTTATCAGCTGCTGTCGTGGAGCTCCGGAGGGACTCTGATACAGACGGCCATGTTTGTTTGGGAGGGAAGAATCTTCTGGAACAGAGTGGACAGAGACTGAGGGGGGAGGAAAAGAGACAATCTGCTGCTGAAATTAGACAGAAGAATGAATGAATGAATGGATGGATGATAGACCCGAGGGGAGCAGGGACGAGATTATTAATTAGCGAGTGAGATGGGGGAAAGAGGAAGGGAAGGAATGAGTGAGTGAATAAGCGAGCGGAGGGTATGGGGTGAGTGAAGGAGTGAGGGAGGGAGAGAGGAAAGGAGGGAAGGACAGCGGAGGGATATGAAGGGAGTGAATGAGTCAAAAAGTGATTCCTGAGTGAGTGAGTGAGGGAGGGAAGGGGATGGGGAACGAGTGAATGAGGGAGGGATGGGGGAAATGGGGATGAAGGTAAGGGATAAGAGAGCGTGGTGGGTGAGTGAGGAATGGGGGATTGAGTGAGTGAAGGAAGGAGGTAGTGAGTGAGTGAGAGCGAGGGATGGATGGTGAGTGAGTGAAGACGGGAGGGTGCTTGAGTGAGTTATTGGGAGGGGGAGGTGACATGGAGTGAGTTAGGAAGCGAGTGAAGAAGGGAGTAAATGTGGGAGGGAATGAATGGTTAATTGAACACAGCCTATGTAAGCTTTGTGTGATCCGTTACGAACTACACTGAAACTACAGTACATGGAATCTGAGTGTGCCGTGTGTTTCAACTGTAAACACCGATGACCTCTGGAAAAGTGTCGCCCTTCAAGTTCTTGTTGGTTTCCTCTGGAGAAATATAGTTTCAAATTGTAATGTTGATCCCTTTGAGCCGTCGTGCAGACGACAGATCATCTGGATCACAGTAGATTCACAGACATGAGTCAGAGAGCGTTCTCTCTCTGTGCAGTGTTGGAGGAGGATGGATGTGCTCTGGGAGGTGAATTGTTTGTTTGTCCCAGAAGGATACGCAGTGAAAGAAATTCACAATTACACTGCGAGTTGCATGCTGACTGAAGTGTCTTTGAGTTTGTTTTGAAAAAATCATCTCACACAGACACAACCAAACATAATTTTATTCCATCTCTCTGGTTGATTCCATTCCAGCCTCCATGGACTTTCTACCAGCTGCATTTATTCTCCTCTCGCACCGTCCTTGCTCTTCACGATAATTACAAATAGACACATAACATAATTTTCTCCCAGAAGGCAATGTGCATTACAGCGGCAGATTCAATTTTAAAGCAGGACACATATTCTTATAGTATTATTTTTCCTCATTTAATATTTTCGTTTTTGGTCTGCAGCGGCTTTTTTATCAGCTGCATTTGGTGAAAGCAGAAAATGAATATGTCTTTCAATTTTCTGTGTAATTTTTACCATGTAGCAAAAGAACTTAGGACGAACTTCACATTTGCTTTTTTTTTCTGTTAAAGTGGCGTTATTGCCTTTTCCAGGGCTAGAGGAAAAGGCAATAATGAGCACCTGCTTTATTGTGCATAAGAATGGGCCTTTGGGGGGTGACTACGCACGACAGTAAGCATGATCAGTCCGCGAATGAATGAAATGATTGGAAGGGCTACCTACCCACCTGCCTGCGTGCACTCTGCCCGTGCACTCTGCCCGTGCACTCTGCCCGTGCACTCATTGCGTGGCAACGGAGTCTTCCACAAGCTGCTAGCTCGACAGATGTCAGTACAGTGGGAACCGCTTATAGTGATCACGTCTGTCTGGGTCAAATTGATCACTATAAACAGATGATTATTATTATGACCAAATTTCTGTTGATGTACATCATTTCTCATGCAGATTACCATCTAATTGACATTTGTATATTTATTACATGAATACAAAGTAATGAAACGGACTGCGTCGCTACTTACAGGCTCGTGGTTAATTCTTCCCTCACCGAGGGTGAGACATTGCCGTTTTTGGCCGGCTCTGCAGCGCGAGCGTCCATGCAGAACGGAGCCGCTTTGCCGGGGCTCCTCGTTCTCTCACACGGTAGCGGCATGGAGGGAGACGGGCGCCGGTCTGCATGTGTGCCACAGAGCCGTTTGAGGATCGGCAGAGTTTCACTTTGGGGGCATTACATGACCAGGCATTATCAATCGACTTGATGAGGGCAGCTTCTACCACAGGTGCTTTCCCCGTGTGCATTTGTTTTTTCATTCGGAGAAAAGTAATTTCTTTTTCCCCGTCATGATTTCAATGTGCACACAGCACAGGTATCCAGCCGGAAAGCAGATGGTCCGTGAGGCAAAGTAACAAGGGAGTAAAGTAAAAAACAAAATAAGGAAGGAGGAAGGCCTGAAAGGACGGGCTGTCTGTGTTGCAGAATTTGCGACTTTCTCGCTAGATTTAGCAACTTTTGGAGCTAGTGCTGCTACCTACTTTCATTGGAAAAGAGTTGGCAACACTGCGCTGGGTTTTGGGGTTGGATAATTTAGAAATCAAGTGTACTCTTACTAGTTTCTCCAATGTTACCGACCCCAGCTTCAATGTTGCTGAAAATTTTTTTTTAAAGAATGAGAATCATTTGTTTGATAAACCACTGACCACACCTCAAGGGTCAAGGGGTCAGATCGGAGTAATACACTGCTGAGCTGGTAGAGATTCATGGCTGACACTGTCATGAATAAAATTATTAAATAGCATAGAGGAATTTTTCCTAATCACATTCAGAACACCTGATTTTTTTTAAAACACCTACTGATACACACACACACACACACACACACACACACACACACACACACACACACACACACACACACACACACACACACACACACACACACATGCAGCTTGAGATCCACTGCAGCCGAAAGCAGAGCAGCAGTGCCCAGAGAGCAGTTAGAAGATGTGTAATCAAGACAGAGGTTGGCTTAACTGCTCAATTAGCAGCCGTAATTAAAACACTCGCTCAAAGACAGATAGCATGGATCTCCGTCTTTCTCTCTCACCCGCACTGAAGAAATTGAACCGTTGCACACAGGGGTTTGTGAAGAACAGTAGAAGTAATGTACAGACATTATTTCTGCACACACACACACACTGAGAAAATTATGCTCTTTCATGTATTCAGTAATGACAGAATCCAGAGAAAAGCTACTCGAGCATGTAATTATTAATCAGCACCACCAACAAACTTGACTACATCAGCTTATATACTGCACTGCTGTGAGAATACTTCCCGTCCTCAGTTCTGACGCTCACAGAGACCTGAAACACATTTTATATCCTGTCTCAGTATCAGTGTGAAGGAGAGGGAGGGTGTGTGTTTGATTCTCAGTGGCCCTGCTGCTTGTTTAGTGAGTGTAGGGTAACGGTGAGTTTAACCACTGAGGGGTCATTAAAGCGTAATAAAAGTTTTCCCTGTGCTCGTTGTTGTGGTTGGAGCGGTGCGTTCAAGTGCTGGTGGGAAGCTTTGGACATCTAAAACTCTGGTGTTAGTTCCAATCAAAAGAAAAAAAATTAAAACAATACCATTTTCTTCGACTTGACAACTATTTTTTTCCCTCAGTGACTTTCTGATATTACTTGAAAAGCAGCTACGGTATAGTGCTGTTAAGGTTGCATGTTATGTGTTCTGTATATCAGGGTTCAAACCTCTAGATATATCAAACTTTACATTTTTTCAAGATTTTGAGTATCAGGCCTTTTCATATATACTACATATGATACAGCTGATCATGGAGTGTTATTACTTTGCTGTGATAATTATGTTGATTCTACTTGCATATTATTTCTTATTGATAACAAAAATCTTCTAACTCATATGGATGTTGTATCATGACGGCAGCAGAAATGAGTGTCATACTTAATGTACGATAACGCGACGCTATGGCTATTTTCCTGGAAGCAGTAAACACAGTACTACTACAGGCCTCGGTCCACAAGCAGTGTCTTTTTTGGTTTTGTTTAGTAAGAGCTTAAAACATTCAGGATTGTTTTTACTAGAGATTTCCTGACCCGATCAGAGCTGATCCAGGCATATTTTAAAGGAACGTATCAGCTAATGTTTAAACAAAATGAGCTGCTTTTGCAGCATGAATCATATTTCAGACGATCCAAAGATCCTCCACATTGAACCTATGTGGTGTTCTGCAGTCAGAGGTGGGTGGATAAGTCACCAGAACCTGTGATGTGATTTCATTACAGCGTAATAATCCTTTACAGCTCGTCCCGTCCCACACATAACAACAATAAATCTAATAAACAAGAGTGTTCAGCACTGAGGGGAAACGAGCACAAACAGCCACTGAGAAAAACATTTTTATTTCTCTTGTCACTTTTTACTGTATCTTCGTGTTGCTTTATGGCTTTCCCCACAATATTTATGTTCCATTGTCTAACTCGGTAGAGTTTTTATCATCTTGATTTGTTGTTTTTGCTGTCTCTGTTTTATTTCTTTCTTTAGTTTTCTTTGTTTGTGAAGTCCTGTAAAAGGATCTTGTTTTTAGTTTGGTTGTTTATTTTCAACCATGCATGAATTAATAATTGTCATGTCTTATTACTTTACTATCTGTTTTATCATTACACTCATGAATATTTGCATAATATAGTCTTACATTTCTTAAAATTCTGCAGAAATAATGTTGATATTTGAACTCAACACTCAAACAAGTACACCCCTCCAGACTCACCGTCCCTCTCGCTCCCACTGCCTTTCTCTTTATACATCCACCCTTCGCCTGCCAGTGTACGACCACGAACGCACACACAGAGCGGACAGCTAGCGGACCGTGAGGAGATATTCACTTAAAACTTAAAATGGTTATGGTATGGATTGATTTCATCACTGGTTAACCAGCTACAGTAGCTGTGTTCCAGTACCAAAATATACCATGTACAGCCATTTTATTTGTATTAAAGATTGTTCCCCTCATTGCCAGATTTCTTTTTACTCAGGAAATTGAACAGTTGGTTTAACCAAATTGTAAAAATAAAGTAACACACACACTTAAACACTTATCTTTAATGATGTCCAGCCATGCAGACAGCTTTGGTTTTATTTAGGAAGGCCTGGATAAATTAGAGCAGGAGTGGACAGGATTAACAAGCAAGCAAGAGATAAAAAGCAGAGGGACGATGGGAGGAAGAAACAAAGTTGAGGTGAAGAGAGGAGAGAAGAGGTGAAACGTGGTTTAATAAGCTGCTGCTGACTCACATCGTGCTGCCGGATTAATAATCAGCTCTGGATGGCCTAATTGAGAAATCTCATTGTCTTAAATAAGCGAGGAATGGCCGGCGGCCAAGGACACAAGAGGAAGAGCAATTTCCTATTTCCTGCGGCAGTGTTTTCATCAGTTATTAAGCTGCATTGATCTTTTCTCTCAGTGTACCCTATCGGAGTTTGAAACAGTTTGAACAAATAAAGTGTGAGGAAGCAGCAGCTTAAAACTTAGAGCTGTGACTTTGTGAGTGGAAAGGTTGATGGTTTTACACACATAGATGTAACCTTATGTCCAGATAATATTTTTTAGCCTGATTGCAGTGAATTACAATCATCAACAGTAAATTTCAGATTTCGATTTCAGTCGCTAAAAATCAAAAACTAAGATCTTCCAGAGCCACCATGCAACAATATGTGATAATGTGTTTGACTCATTCATGTTTCTGAACAAATACTTTTGATGATTTCAAGCTCACTGTTAGAATACAAATGTGATCAAAGTTTATTTAATTCAGAACGGAAATGGAAATGTTTATTTTGCAGGATTTCTTTTGTTTAGATTCACACAGCAAAAACACACAGAGAACCAGGGCACGTAAACAAAAGCTCATTCACGAGCAGTTTGTTTATTAGAGTTTGTAGTAACCTGATCTTTAACGGACTTGTCTCTGCTTTCCAAGAGCTGGTGATCAAATGTAAACATCCATTTTATAAAGCCTCGTGTTTTGTGTTCATATCCTGTTGTTAGTTTGAATCTTACCCTGACTTGTGAGAAACGGCTCTGTGATTCATTTGAAAGAGGAGTGACGCCCAAACTTTGAAAGCCTCAGTGATCTGGGGCCAGCTGAGCTCACAACAAACTCAAGTAGTGAACACTTAGGAACTTGAATACACTCCAAACATGTGAATACACCCTCAGAAAAACACTGCTGATCTGTGTTGGATGCAATGAATCATTTGTTTGGACAAAATCTAGTTTTCTTTGCAAATCTCCTTGCAAACATTTGCAAGTCCTGAAAAAGTTATCTGTTCCCTGTTAGTACTTCAAACAAAGAGACAACAAATTCTCAATCCCAACTCATCAAATACTGACGTTTGGTCAGTGGTCCTACGCTTCAAATGATGACGCTCTAGGTACCCCTCTAGTGTCAGATTCGGACTTGTCAGGGACGGCGTGTCAATAAACGAACGTTACATGCATAGTGTCTTTTCAAAATAAACTTCCGTTTTCACAGGAAGTTAGGTTTAGGCAACACAACCACTTAGTTAAGGTTTGAAAACGATCGTGGTTGACGTCAACTTGACTAGTGACTCACGTGACTCACAGGACTAACGATACTAACGAGTCACGTGACCAACGACTGATGTGACAGAATAAGTCAACGGTTACTTTTAGTTTCACACGAGACTTGAACAGCGGTCTGCTGGTTGAAAGTCGTGTGTTTGTTTGACCAACCTGTACTAAGCGGACTGTCACGCTCATTATACTACCTTAGTTGCTCTGAGCGTATAATATTGCTGCCGATGGGTTTACGTTGGAGTTAGTTGAAAGCTCGGAGCGTCGCATATTTAAGATAAAGGGTGCCTTGGTGCGTCAGTATCCGACACCAAGGGGCAATGGCCAAGCTGCGGCCTCTAGTTCTATGTTCATTTATGATATTCCAGTAAGAAGCTTGCCTGTTTGCTGTGATTTGTTTCTTGTGAAACTCAACCAAATCTCCATCTGTTTTACATTAAAATAGAGTTGTTATTGTGAAATATCTGCAGGAAGGTGTTGAATTCTTCTTAGCATCTTGAACATGAAGAAAGCACAGTCATGTAATATCCAGCAAGTATTGATTTATAGATCAAAAGACGTCTAGACATCTGTGTTCAGACTGACTTCATTCATTTCAATGAGAACCAATTAGTGCACTGTGCTACCACAGCAGGGATCTTGAAGGAGACGACTCAGTTTATAAACAGCATTCAAAAACTCCCTTAGACAAGCAAACACAACGGTGAGCTTTATGCTCTATTAGGACTGTTTTCTAACACCATGAGAAGGCTTCAACAATCAGGACAAACTGGTTGGTTTGTCAAATGCACCTCTGCAGTGCGCATCTGCTTCTCTGAGCTTTTCTATGGGAAGCGGTGGCAAACAGGGCTGTTTTCTGATCTTTTCTATTCACCTACCATCTTAATTTTCTGTTACTGCTCTTTGCTGTTATTGCTGAGAACTTCCTTCATCTGTTTTACATTAAGAGGTTTTTATTGTTGATTTTTTTTATTGTTGACGGAGTTTTCAGTTCCATCAAGAACACATGCAGATGTTGTTATGTTCAGAATTAATTTATCAGTGAGTGAGAATAGTTATTTATAGAAAAACTAGCAACTCATATGTTATGATTGTGAGTGGTCATGGAATTAATATTGTAGTTTTTGCACTCTTTGTCAATACTCGTTGAATTTGCTCAGGTCTGGTTCTGGTTTTAAATTGTTGCTCTCTCATATGTTTCACACCGATCTTGCTGGAGTTAAATGAGCTCAGTGTTTATGCGCTGCAGTTCTGTGTGACTGAACTAAAGGCTCTGGTTCAAATTCAGCAGCTATTTATTCAACCTACTAATGTTTAAACTGCAGCCGTTGGGGCACACAGTGAACTGCAGGGTGTAGTTTTGGTTATTGTTCACTGATTCAGTTTTGCTCTGGCGATACGTGCGCTCCATCCATCCTTCACTGCTGTAAAAACACAACCTATCTGTTCAGGATGCTCCTTTCTCGACCACCCACCGTTTGTTACGCGCAGCTGATGAAATATGCGGCTCTCCGTGGACTGTTTGAACTTTTCGTGCAAGTCTGTCTCTGGTTTGTTTTTGTATTTGTCAGGTTGCAATTAGCGAGCGCTGTTTGTCAAACAAGCGACCGTCAGCGCTGCGGGTGTCCAAAGAGAATGCTAAACAAAGCACGCCAGCCATAAAATATCTCTGCTCAGATTGCGTCCATATGCGGCCGCCGACGCCTGGGTAGTTGTGCTAAGCCACTAAAAAACAACCCCTGTCATTAATGACTGAAAAATGCACATAAACACAGTGATGCACATGTACACTGATCATTACACAACTACACAAACCCATTGTTTGTGGGCCTTTGTCAGGTTGCCGATATATAGCACTTTTCTAAACATATTTATAAAGTGCTTTACTGTAACAAAGAGTAGATGCCTAAAACTAAGTATAAAATTAACAATGTGCAGTATTAAGGAAGTAAAATCTGATACTGTAGCTGATATCTGTCCTGCTGCCTTCAGATGGCTGCAGACATTTAATGAGCTGAAGGAGGTTTTTGACACACTATTTCACAGCTGTGGATAACATATAGTATGAGAATCACTCATTTGATTAAAATAATAGTAATCATGTTTATTCCATTATTCCATTTCTGTACATCTTGTTCAACTATTAAGTTTGCTCTTGTTGGTATAATCACCAAATAGGCTACAGAGTGAGTTTGTGTTACTGCAGCAACCCGTTCTCATTCCCAACTCGTCGTCACACACTGACACTTTGTCAGGACCCCTTTGCGTCACTTTCTAAGGCACTGGGTATTCCAGTTGTTTAGGCCACTTGGGCTGTATAAATGCAAGTCTATTTACTGTTTTCCTCTACTAACATTTCCGAAACCAGTCAATGCTCCCGAATCTTTTTTTATTATTAAGATTTATTTTGCTGTAAATTATGATAAATGTCTGCAACCTATGCTAGGCCACTGAAATGTGTCACGATAGTGGAATTTCTCACTCCGATACAATACTTTGAAAAATATAGATTTTCAATACCATTTTCGATACCACGAGGAAAAATTGACACGAGATTTTCATTTAAAGATAAATAGCAGTGTGTGTGGTGTGTCAACTCGCTGTTGGAGAGAAGAGAGAGCAGAAAGTGCAGCTGATAACCTGTGTATCGATACTGTGGAAAATGAGTATTGAAACCATTTCAAATATTCAGTATTGATATGCATCGATACTGCGATATTTTTGACAACACTAATATACATAGTGAAATAATTTTCCCTGTATAGAATAGCATTTGTTTGCTGCTAAAAGTCAATACTGTGCACAGATATTCAGTAACTTTAAATTTGGTCATTTAAATATGTTCCCCAAATCTATCCATATCCAAAACCATTATAAAATGTTACTAAATATTTGTAAATGTTCCTTGCATTCCAGCAGGAAGTCCCTGTTATAACCCAAATTGCACTGAGTGATTGTGGTAAGTGGCCCGTTCTAAAGCAGCAGAACGAAATTGGATCTAACACGCACAACAGTAGGGGTCCAGACATTTTAGAGCTGTGTGCTGAAAAGAGAAAATTCTCCTGGTTGTTTGCTGTCACTTCTGAAAGTGAACATTCTAACAAAGTAGGGATGACATTAAGTGATCTCTTACAGCGAGATATAATAAAATAAAAAGAGCATCACATCTTTTGGTGCTTGGTATCATCAGAAGCTTTTTACCACCGCCAGCGACTGTTCTTTTAATCACATTGACTGGATTGCGAGTGACTTTCCTTTTAATTAGTTTGATGGCCTGTCCCAGAGAAGTGTTGGCATTCAGTATCTTTCTTCCGATTTACAGCTAAAAGTAATTTTTGTGTCCTCAGTGATCAGTTTTCAGATCAATATTTAATTGAAAATTAACACAGATGCGGACATGCATGCAGTTTTGTTGGGTCTATGTTGGATGACTGCACAGCCAGATGTGACCCCACCTGCAGTCGCCCAGCCACACATTTTGGACTGCTTGTTATCTTCAGCAAAAACTTCTGTGCAGACTACACAATGTACGTTTCACTCATTTAAAGTACAATTTGAGCTTTAGTAGCGCCTTCAATTTGCTGTGCAAATTATACAAACAATGATGGGCCATTCTTCACAGATGCAAATGTATCCATTTAGTTTTTTTGTATTTCCTGTGACTTCACTTTTTCTTGGGGTGCAGTGTCCACAAAACAAGCAGGGTTGTGGAAGCCAAACAACCATAAGAGGTGTGGCCTCGAGTCTATATAGTATGTGACGACATGGTGGACACTTTCTGGCCACCGCACAGGGTAGTATGGATAGTGAGCGACATGCATTCTCGTAGTGCTAGCAGTCAAAGCTAACCAGCCATGAGCAGGTATTCGTAGAAACTCAAGCAGGGATGCACAGAGGACCACTCTCAGTCCCCGAGTTTAGTTCCTGATACTCGTTGGTTGAGAGGAACCATAAGTGACCTGCATAAACCATACGCTCCTTCTCCAAGTTGGGTTTGACAGTTTTTTTTTTATGTATTCTCTGTCAGCGTGGAGATATGTTGGCCTTATGCTGTTATTGGTGAGCATATGAACAGGGTACACATTAAGATTCTCTCTGTGTACTCTCTGCAAACGGCACTTATCTCCTTATGTATAATGTATATCAGCCATCGTATTCATGTTGTAACGCGGCTGACGGAAGGCAGCAGTGGATGTCAAACACAGGAAGGCCTATTAAGCATGCATTAAAACGGCTGATGGCCTGTGTGTACCAACGCAACTCATTTCAGCGAGACAGAATAATATCTTTGCCAGGAGAGACTGAGAAGGTCATCAGCAAACAGAGCAACAACAACAATGCTCATTACTATTCATTGAAACTGGCATGTAAATAGAAAAGAAGTGGTGCATGTGAGGCTCAGACTGCCAAGAGCTAATGAAGAACCTGCAAGTGAAGGTGCTGAGAAAACAGACAATGCTGGAGCGATGTTTATTAGTCGCTGTGTTCCTACTGCGCTGCAGGTGCCGGCGTCGACCTCTGGCATCAATCTGTTTCAATCAAATGCTCTGGTGAAGGCTGTGTGTAGCATGAAGGGTAACAATTACACCTCCACGTTATGCTGCTATGCTCAAATATACTACCCAAGTTTATGGGTTTATTATTCTGAGGACAACTTTACTTGTAGTGCTCTGTAGCTTTGCCATGTGCACTGCTAGGGCTCTGGCACAGCATTCAGTGGATTCACTGCAATTAGAGGGTTCACACACTCACAGAGTGACTGTAATGACATTCGTGGGAGCGTAGAGACAGACTGGTGAATTCACAAGAATGGATTGCGGCCGCTGATGGCACCATGAATTGTCGAAAATAGAGCATGTTTTAATAGCTAATATAATAGACGTGCAACACCATTCAGATTTATATAAACCAGCTCTGCCAAATAAGATGCGACACCAACAGAGCTTTCCCCTTTGTATCCATTTTGCCACAAGCTAAACTTGTAGCTGTCAAAGGAGCCAGTCAGGTGGTGCATCAGGGGCACCACAGCAGGTGTCTCCGGCAAAACGGTTTAACCTGTCTCACCTTTTGCTTCAACGCAATGTGACATCATCCAACGAGCCTCTGGCCAATACATGCAAGCACACATTCCTGGTGGATTACTTTGTTACGTGAATACTGTTTACCTCGCGATTGTAAGTTTAAATAAATACAATTTGTAATAAGTTGATTAGTTTATCCAGTTTTCTTTGGAGAGACATTTGGTAGGCAGGTTTAAAACCACTCTTACGTTAAATTAGAAAAATGTACCAGTATAAAAGACACAGACTTACAAATGTTTCCCTACAGTCCCCATGCACATTTCGTTCATGTGCAGCCTGGAAAAACAGCCTCTAAAAGGGAGGGGGGGTGCAATCTCACTTTAATTCGAACTCGATCACCAAAATCAATCTTCTGAGTTCTAGGCCATTGTCACCCTGGGATCTTTTTGGAGTATCACTTTAACTGAGACACATCCTGCTCTCTTACTTGTACAATGCTCACCACTGCTCTCTCCACACACAGCCACAAGTGATGAAATCAATGAAATCACTACCCACAATAAAAGTAGAGGACAGAAGCTGAGAAAAAGTGGCAGAACTATACAGCACTTCTTTACAAAAGTGCTCCCGGAGTGGGCATCGAGTACAGAGTATCCAAAGCTGGATTATATGAATAGATTTACCGTCCGTTCTTCAGCTCCAAAGTACCACAGGAAGAAGCTCCAGTTCTCTTCACTTCAGAGCAATTGGCTCCGAAAGCAAATTTGTCCCGACTACAAGCAGCGCAAGCTAATTGCTAAACCTTTGTAAAGTAATAAGCATACTGCAGTTTCAATTTAAAGAGACAACGTACAGCGCATCAGCATTTCAACGCACAAGTTCACTGAAATACTCGACTGAAATCGAGGCTCAGTGAGCCGTTCATAATGATGCATGTTTGTATGCAGCAGAGTGTCCCGCCAGAACTAGTTCATAATTCAGTGTCTGACCCAGAAGTGTATTCTTTTATGTCGAAAAAAAACTCTGACAGCATACGTAGCATCAAGGGACACTGAGTCTATTTTGGGCTTTTTAAGGCAAATGACTCAATGTAACCTGCTCTTCAGTGGTAGAGGAGATCCAAGATACTGTGTACCAATATTTCAAACCTCTTACAAAAACAACATGACTGATATGCATGACTAAATATATGAGTGGCAGTTTATTTTCCTCTGCAAATAAAGAAAAAATAAATATATTTTCTTTTGTATAAAAAATAATCTGTCATTCAAGCTTTTATAGATGTGGTCACGCATACAAATTAAGTTCAGATGCATCACTCACCATATAATGCTCCTGATTTTGCGACAGCAGGACCAAAATATTTTTTTTCAGATATCAGATTCTGTCTAAACTTTAACTGTGTGAATTCTGACTCAACTAGGTTAGATGCTAAACTCTAGCTGTTGTAATAAACCCCCTGCCTTCCCCACGGTGTGTCTGTCCTTGCCTGTTCGGCGGCCCTTTTGTGTCGCGTGTGTTTTCCCACAGGAAAGGATGGTCAGAATGTGAAGGCGTTGGCGTCAGTGGACCCAGGGGACTCTGCTGACAGAGAGACGTTCTCTCTCACACTTTGAAAAGTTACCAGGTCTGGGTTTTGTCTACTCCTGAATTATTTAAAACTCTCTCATCCCTGTTGTGTGTGTGAGCTGTCTTAAAGCCGCTACTGTCTGTCTGACCTTGTGGCTCAGAATACATTCAGATGCTCAGCATGCCTTAAGGCAACAGGAGCACAGGTGCACACAGCAATGATGAGCTCTCTGAAAATAGCGCTGTGGACTGTGAGTCAATGAGGCATTGTCTCTTCGTTTTTTTTGCGGTTTGGTGGTTTATATCCCTGTCGCTATTCAGGTTGATTTATGACAATTATGGTACGGGACATCCCACTTTCAGAGGCAGCAATCATCTACCATCAGTGATTGTTTGGCCTCCACGCCGCTGAAAGGCGTGGCCGGAGGCGTTGTCTGTCCATCCGTCTGTACGTACATCCGTCCCATTCTCATGAACACGATATCTTACGAATGCCTGGAGGGAATTTCTTCAAATTTGACACAAACGTCCACTTGGACGAGCGTATATTGACACGCCGTCCCTGACACTTCCAAAACTGATGCTAGAGGGGTACCTAGAGCGTCATAGTTTGAAGGTTAGGGCCACTGACCAAGCCTCAGAATTTGAATTTAATGAATTGAAAGTGGGAATGTGTTGGAAAAACTCCACCGGACATCTTTAATTTAGTTTAAAATTTTAAAATCTACATCTTATAATGCTATGACTCAGTGTAATTTAACCACTTTAGCAAATAAAACTTAACCTGGTCAGTTGAGGACATTTTTATATCTAGCCCCTTGAACACAACTACACGAGACAACATGTATTTGTTGTGCAACTTCAGATGCTCTGCCATCTGTGTTGCAGATCTTTAAATAATGGTTTTGTCCTGGTGTGTTTGAAACACACTGAGCACATGAATAGACATCAGATTACGCTGTAGGAGAGGTTTGACTCCTACGGTGACTTTGGATATGTTTAGACTTTTTTTTACTGTGAAATTGGGACACCATGGGATGCTATAATTGCTGTAAATGCAGTTGACCATGACTGCACTTCACAAAGATGCCAACTACAATCCTTTTAAAACAGTTTAAAGTAGACACAAGGTGACTTTCTGATACTCAAAAGAGAGATTTTTGGTGGAGTTCACCTTAAGTCACTTATTTTCCAACTACCCTGGTCCTCTCTTATTGTTTTTCACTCTTTCCCCTCCAGACTGCTCCTCTCTTCCAGGCCCCTCTTTGTGTAATGGCTTCCATACCGAGGAGCTATTTTTTTTTACGAGCAGAGCGTGGGATTAATGTTTGCCAGCGGAGGCAAATGGCTGTCCAGGGAGTTACCTGTCAGGACCTTGCAGTGCGCTGGCCCCTCCACAGGGCGATGGATGTTACACAACAGCAGGAGACGTAACCTCGGAGGAATTTGGGATATGAGGGCGGAGGATCAGAGGATGAGGGAGGAGAGGGGTTTGGAGCAGAGTGCTTCAGTGACTGCTGTGGTACCCAGACGTGAGTCACAGGGAGATAAAATGGGTCAGTGGATACCAACCTGAGGAAATCATGATCCAGTTACACAATGTGCAGTAGTGTGCAGACTGAAAAACAACTGTGATCTTACAAGTTAATCCTCTCCAAGGTGCCTTACAGTTATATATACATATGCACTTATCATACCTTTCTAAATAGCGTGTGTACAGCTGTTAGAATTTGGATGAATGCAGAGAGGGGGTAGCCTCTGAGTCACTACCTACATCTTTGATTTGTTCAAATGGGTCTTGTGTTGTACTTAGTGACAGCTGTTGTTGCTGGATGGAGGAAACAGTTGACCAATAAGACCTTATTTAACATGTGAGGGTGCAGGTCGTATCCTCACTG
This sequence comes from Sebastolobus alascanus, assembly GCA_916701645.2. Taxonomy (NCBI): domain Eukaryota; kingdom Metazoa; phylum Chordata; class Actinopteri; order Perciformes; family Sebastidae; genus Sebastolobus; species Sebastolobus alascanus. The sequence goes on from CAKAOJ020000289.1 coordinate 941,070, forward strand.
ACCCTCCGCCGTTTTCTACTTTTTCGTTTTGGCTGGCTGCAGCCGACTGCGGTTTGTTTTGGTTGACGGATACAGAACGGATATGACGTGACATTACTCTGACTACAACAATAAAAGCGGTAACTTCCTTCTACCTCCACATAGACTCAAATGAAGCAAATATATTGATTCTGGCGTTAAAAAATCGATTTCAAAATCGTAAAAACAAAAAAAAATCACGATACATAGGTGAATCTATTTTTTTCCCACCCCTAATGTCAGAACTAAGGACAGTAACTCTTTCTTTCACTCGTTGTTTTAGCAGATGAAATAATGGTGAAATTAAACCACTCCAGCATTAGCTAAGCACCGGTGGAACCCCGTACGGACCCCTGGACATCCCTGAACTCCTTTTTGTGAGCTGGTAATTAGCTCCTGAAACTTTTGCATTTTGAATCTAGTCGCACAGGGAGAGCAGGGATTTCAGCCCATGGTGGGTCCCTGAGATCGGAGCTCATTACATTTAGTTATATGAAAACCCACTGGTGTCTGTCCTGAGAGCCGTTCTGGGTCCTGACCCTTAGCTTAAGATTCACTGCAGTAGACTCTGGGGCCGGAGTCGGTCTCGCTCTCCTCACACTAATGCACTCACTCTGTCTCCTGTCCTGAGGTCATCCTCTAAACACTGAACCGATGCTGTAAGCAGATAATAAGAAGCTCTAGTAAACAAGGAGTTTGCTTAGTTGCTAAACTTGCTAAGTTTAAGACATTAACTCCATTATTCCAACCTACAATGGCATGGTTCTGGCGTCGGAGGAAGTGCCCAGAGGTGGGATTGTTGTTACAAATAGGAAATTGTTCCTTTTATTTCCTTTATCTCTTGATGTGTGCTGCCAGATTAGAAACTTGAAGTGTTCATTAACTGATAATCGTCATTTTACTGGGCTGTCTTTCAACCAAAAATACAACACTGGTCATGGAGCACAGACTTTCCTGCTGAGCAATAATGGTTTGAGAACTATTTTGATGTGTTAAACATGGAGAAAGCAGCTGGGTTTTTAGTTAAACAGAGAATTGGGCCACTAAGGGGGTAAAGCAGTTTTTCGATAGTGGTGGATATACAGTGGTCAATGGCTAGCAAACCATTATTTTTTTATTGACTGTGAATCACACCTTTAATCAACAAATGCACCCCAATGTATTGTGTTGTGTGCGATTTTTCACAAAGATACTTCATCAAAAAGTAACATGCAGAAAAAAAGAAAATGGTGAAGTTTTCAAAGCAGCTCCCTGATTAGTACAACATTTGTCACTGTAACAATTACCATTTTTGATTAGCGCTGTGCTGTGCTGTGCTTCATGGGAATCATCACCGCAGTAGGGGAGCTCTTTTATCGAAACACATTACTTGGCTGAATCAACATCAAAGCTGCACACAGTGACATCCAGCTTGTCAGCCTAAACTACAAACAAGGGCTGCACATCCCATAAAAGTCGAGATGCTGTAGATGTGCCACATTTGTCCCAATTGATGGATTGAAATTCCACTTTCTTGATTGAAAACTGGACTAACCATCAGAGCTTTTTCCTCTCTTCTCTCTCTCTTTTGGTTTCTATGAACATCAGATGTGACCAAAAAGATTTCTGAGTACTCAAGCCTAAAGCTTTGAAACGATTACCTTTCGGCTACATTCAGCTTCTCACTTCGGTGCCCACACATATGCCGAATCATACAAAGGGTCCATTTAGGGCATTCAGCTGCAGCCCCTGCTGTGTGCTTAGCTACATGGATTTGAGCTGTTTCCCTCCCTGTAGCTACTTTACCTTCAGGCCCAGCAGAGGGACAGCCTGCCGGTCCACCACAGGGGACTGGAAAGTGTCTACAAAGTGGTTTCGGCCCACACACTTGTCCTGAATAACCTCCTTGAGTGAAAAATCATTCCCTGATTCTTCTCAGCGGGCCAGAGACAGGTAGAAAAGAAGAATATACTGTATGTTCGGGCAATTCTTGTGAACGCAATATTTCAGGAACGCCGGGCACAAACGTCCTCTTGGACTCAAGGATGAACTGATTACATTTTGGTGGTCAAAGGTCACTGTGACCTCACGTCCGTCGCATTCTTGTGATATCTCAGGAAGGCCTTAAGCGATTTTCTTTGAATTTGGCACAAACGCTTGGACTCAAGGATGAACTCATTAGATTTTGGTGGTCAAAGGTTGAGATCACTGTGACCTCACGTCCGTCCCATTCTTGTGATATTTCGGGAATGCCTTCAGCAGATTTCTTCAGATTTGGTACAAACGTCCACTTGGACTCAAAGATGGTCTTCCGTCCCTTTCGCATGAACACGATATCTCAGAAACACCTGGAGGGAATTGTATTACATCTGACACAAACATCCATGTTTACTCAAGGATGAACTGATTCATTTGTTGGTCAAAGGTCAAGGTCACTGTGACCTCACAAAACACGTTTTTGGCCACAACTCAAGAATCCAAATGCTAGTTATGACAATTTCACTGTTAAATGTCTAATGGGATAAAATTATGTAGTGATGACATTTTGGACAGCAATGGATGTAAACTACTTGACTGATGGGCGGAGGCCTTCAAATGCGAGGCGGCAATTCTAGTTTTCAAATGTTCTTTCAACCTGAGACATCCTCGCCCAGGCAATAAGACCCAAACTGGGTCACCCCCTTTGATCCACCAGCGTCTTGCCTTTTGTGCTGCCTCTGTGATGTTCCTGATGACCCATTAAGTGTCTGCAGTCAACTTCAATAGCCACTCATTATGCTCGCCCTTCCCCGCTTGTGTCTGTTTTTATCTGGTCTCATCCACTGCATGGGAGACAGTCCCAAATGCTTTCCATAGAAAAGATTAGGGAAACGGCTGTGTTCTTTTCTCTACCTCTGAAACCAGGCCAGTATATATGAGGACTTGTTGGGTAAAAGAGGAGAAGAAGAAGAAGAAAAACATGAGTTGCTTCGTGTCTCACATGATTTTATCCCTGAACGTTGCATGTTGGATCCTCGAACACACGTCTGTAGGCTGTGATCAATCCATCATGATCCCATCCTGGATCCCAAATCTGCACGGCTCAGCTTTTCCTCAACTGGATAAAGAGGTGTGTGTGTGTGTGTGTGTGTGTGTGTGTGTGTGTGTTGAGTTGAAGCATAGGAACATGCCCTCCTCCTACCCCCCTCCATTGTCAGACATAATCTCAGCAGTTAGAGGGATGAGTTGGAGGGCTTATTTGTGTTGAAGTCTGTCTGACCTGGATCCCAGTTTCTAGAGGTATTAAGGTAGACATGATGACATTGCTCCCGGACCGAAGCACCAGCAAGCCCCCCACACAGCCTTCAACAGCGCAATGCCCATCCCCCTGCTGAGCCCACAGGAAGAGACATGATGGATTTCAAAGTAAAGTTGTGTTGAGTCTCCTGATAAAACCAGGCGCTGTCAGGATCGCTGCCGCTGCAAACACGTCTTTACCTGTAGATCGTCCTTGAAAGGTATGCGGGGGATGTAGAGAGAGTGCAAACAACATAATGGAAGAGAGGAACAGGAGTCGAACGTGTGAGAAATGGAGGAAAATCAAGAGAGATATTGTGCGAGAATGAAAGAGACAAGAGGAAAATGAGACAGAAGAAAACAGGGTGAACAAGACAGAAGAAGAGATTGGAGATGATACGAGAGAAATTTTGCCTGTTTAACTCAAGCAAATGTTTGGAATGCTCGAAAATGTGCAACCAAAAAAGGATATTGTTGCATATGAACGTGGCAAAACTACCCACAAGCAAAAGTTATAGGGTCTCTGAGATTTTAAGATTCAAGATATTCTTTAAAATGCACCTGAAATTCCATGATTTGACATGATTTTTGAAGCCGAGAATAATGTCAGGGATTTTTTCATTTATTGTAGTGTTGTCAATCGATTAAAATATCTAATCGCATGATTGTCCATAGTGATTAATTGCACATTTTTTATCTGTTCAAAATGTACCTTAAAGGGAGATTTGTCAAGTATTTAATAATCGTATCACTATGGGAGTGGGCAAATATGCTGCTTTATGCAAATGTATGTACATATTTATAATTGGAAGTCAATTAACAACACAAAACAATGACACATATTGTCCAGAAACCCTCACAGGTACTATATTTAGCATAAAAAAATATGCTCAAATCATAACATGGTAAACTCAAGTCCAACAGGCAACAAAAACTGTGTGCTGACTTGACTATGACTTGCCCCAGACTGCATGGGATATATGGGGTGCATAAAGTTGGCATGAACCCATTTTCATTCACATATCTTGAGGTCAGAGGTCAAGGGACCCCTTTGAAAAAGGCCATGCCAGTTTTTCCTCGGCAAAATTTAGCGTAAGTTTGAAGCGTTATTTAGTCTCCGTCACGACAAGCTAGTATGACGTGACTGGTACCAATGGATTCCTCAGTTTTTCTAGTTTCATATGATACTTTCTTCACTGGTAAGATCTGGAATGTTCGATTGCGTTAATGTGTTAAAGTAATTAGTGGTGTTAAAACTAATTTGCGTTATAGTGTCATTATCGCGTTAACTTTGACAGCCCTTATTAACTGCCCTTAACTGAACCAAGGGTCTAAGAATAGAGGATGTTGTGTGATGTACCGATTGTGAGACAAATTTGTGATCTTGTTCTATAGATATAAAATTGACATGACTTGACTATGTCTCTAGGGATGCATTAAACACTTTACGTCCTTTAGCCTCCAAGTCTCTGAGTGGGCTGGCCAGAGTACACACTTGAGATTTCTGCTCAGAAGTGTTTTCGAGAGGTTTTTTTTTTCAAGTTTTACAAGAGAAAAGGCCGCAAAGATGAGGACTAACTTGTCGGTTTGGCAACTGTACGTCTGGTTACTCCACCTCTGATAAAGAGCAACGCACAGCTGCTTCCCTGAGCTTTTTTTGTTGGGAACCGTCCAGGAACATCTCCCACAGTTGATAAGACGGCCCCAAACAGGTCTAGGCACCATAATGAAACCAAAAAATGACCAAAGCATTTCTACCTTTTGGGTACACACTTTTCTTTGGAGTTTAAATTTGGAGTCTTGTCAGTTTGGACTCAAGAGGATAGCAAGATAATCTCGATAATGTTGAGCTGACAGGAAAAAACGAAATCAGTACAACACGCACAAGTTTCCTGATTCATGAATGACTACTGGCGTATCAGCGTATCACCTTTTGCCCTCTCTATTCACCTTTTTAACATAATACCTTTTAAAAAGAGGATTTGATATAGTGTACACACTGTTGTACCTTCTTCACAGTCTGATGTTTTTATGTTTAGCCTTGAACTAGCAATGAACCAAGTTTGCATTTTCTTTCTCTCCAACCAGTCATTTAAATATGTCACATTACAAGGCAATTTACATAATCTAAAATGAAGTTAACTTGAAATGCTTACAGAAAAACACATAAAAAGTTCAGTAAAAGACATTGAATGGACCCCGATGAGGTCAGGTAAATATTGTCTGCTTTTCTTTTGTTTACATGCATGAATGAAAGTTAATTTGCATGATGCATGCTGTAACCGTGGTGATGGAGTATGAATATGTTTTCATCAGTCACTTTTCATAAGGTTTTTTATTACCTTTCATAGGCACTAATTCAGCACCTGGCCTTGTCTTACAGCAAGGGTCCTCTTGTACTAGAAACTTTTCCAGTTTGTCAAAGTTCATCCCTTTTCATACACAGGTTAGAACATTGATGAATAGCTGGTTGAGGGATTTGTGCAATTGTTAAAACTGTGGCCTTAACTTGTCAAAACCAAAACATCACCAGGGTTTTTTAGAGGCAGACCAGTGTTTCTGCTCAAACATAGTAAGTATACATGCAGTTCAGGTGTTTGTACGTTTTTATTCCGCAAATACAAACAAAACATATAAAGATAAGATGTCCTTGTTCAAATTTGACTGTGTGAAAGAACTGGTCTGTGGACAAAAGCCAAAAAAAAACCCAACAAAAAAAGTTGCATGTCCTTCCTGTTCAGCACTTCACATCTTCCTGATGTGATTTCAGAGGACAAAAACAGTTTAGTATTGATCCTAAGAGCATTACACCCCCCCACACTGCCTGAGCTTCGAGAGCATCAGAGCAGTCAGACCCAAAGGCAGACAGTCAGTTATTCCCTTACTCAATAATTTATGCTGTGTTTATGTCATATGGGAGTTATAGTAAATACAGGTTAGTACCTAATAATAATAATAATAAATATATACTGTACATACATTTGCATAAAGCAAGCATATATGCCTGCTCCCATGTTGATAAGAGTATTAAATACTTGATAAATCTCCCTTTAAGGTACATTTGGAACAGATGAAAGATGTGCAATTAATTTGCGATTAATTGCAATTAACTATGGACAATCGTGCGATTAATTGCGATTAAATATTTGTATTGATTGACAGCCCTAATTTCTGATAACGACTGATCATACTGTGAAAATAAATGTTTTTGTGTTCACTAATAATCCCATTGGGTTTCACGGTAAAGTGTACCTCTGTCTTGTCCCTGATCTGCAGTGTGATGGGAGGATGTATTTAGTATTGATCCAGACAACACTTCCCGTCTGTCCCCTGTGTGCAGATGTGTCAGGACTGTCAATCAGCCCGTCAACCAGTCTCCTCGTCTGAGAAGTGAGGCGAGGACGTGGCTTGTTGGGAGTTTTGTCTGACAGCTTACCTTGGCCCTGTACGAGATGTTGGTCTGTGCTGCTGCTGAGAGAATCTACTTACAGCTTTGTTCTCATCAGTGCACCGCTGCTGCTTCCACCGCTGTTCTCAAAGCTTTTGTCTTTTAACTAAGTTTGTACTTAGTACTTTCGTTTTGAAGTAACATTCATTTTACATGGCAGTCTTCTAGAGATTTTGTCTCTCACCTTGAGTGTGAAGTTATTGTACTCACTGGAGGAATGAAGTCAATATAGCAACCTGTATTCGCAGCAGTACAACAATGGATCCACTCATCTATTGACCTTTAAAATTAAGAAAAAAGCCTTTTTGGGTTCAAATGTATAGTATGGGTAATGCTTCTGCACACATCCAGCAACCCTATATCACGCCAAAGCCTGTAACAGACCCACCTGTGCACCAGAGGACAGCGTGTCAGTGTCAAGTTTTATCTCACTGAGGCGTGAATATTAAACGTGTGTATTAAGGTGCAGTACCAGCAGGGGGCAGCAAAACCACTGACTTAGGTTTAGGCAACAAAAACACTTAGATTTAGGAAAAACGTCATGGTTGGTCTTAAAATAAGTATGTAAACTAAGTAAAATACGTACGGAAACAGCGTTACATTGCTACGGAAAATGTGACAAAACTCACTATGAAACAAACGTAACTTACAAAACAAAACACCGATCTCGAACACCGGTCTCCTGGTTGAAAGTCCTGTGTTTGTTGGACCCATCCACTTCCCCTCCCACCCCCTTTCTCCACTTTTATTCTACGTCATAACATTGCAGTCAGTACAGACTATATGGCTTGAAAATGAAACACCTAAAGCAAGAACGGCGTTCCTATTACACGCTTTTGCCTTGCCATTATCGTGTCATTCACACGCCTTTTCGTATCATATTTCCCTGTATTATTCCCTCCACAACTTGTATTTCATTCCTGACTACTGAATAATACAGTATGTATCTGTAGGAGCCTAAAATAATACCTTGAAGTGTAACTGTAGTGACAGCAGCAGAAAATCCTGGTAGGATCGATTAGATCTTCAGGCTTTGATCACAGCAGACAGAGTATTCACAGCTGACTGTGTTGTGTATTTCTTACATGTTGAGTTGTATGAAACGTTGTGCAGAGCAGAGCAGCACACCAGGACGCCAGTGTGTCTTCGATCACCGCCGGCTGTTTGAGGTTGTCATAGTTTTGTCAACATTTTCCATGTTTAAACGCATATGAAAGATTCTACAGGTGCTAAATAGCTCACCTTCACCTGCACCACACGCTCAGATATCTGATCAACGGAGGCGATGATTGGTTGTTACACTCAGCTGCAGGTACCTTTTGATCTGTGGCTTTGAGGTCATGTGATGAAAGAGGTTTATATTGGTACAGAGCTCCGCCAAGGATCAAACACTGAGCCGAGCCAAACCGAGCTACGGCCTCCCATGGGTCATCTTTATCTCCAGCCGCTCTCCTAAGGGCCAGTGGGCTCAATTTACAGATGTAACAGATGTTCACTGTGTCAGACATTTTTCTTTACAGGATTGTAAGTCAGACCATGTGACCACCATTTCCATCCTCCCTAAAGAGCTACTGATCACAGTTTGAGCCAGTATGTTCTGATCCCTCTGGTGAATTTCACACATAAAAGATCATCCTTAAAGCTACGGTAGACAATTTATATCAGAAGCATTTTTTGTTATACTTGTTGAAATTCTCTTTACATCCCAACAGCAATCAATAAATCAAATGCTCTGACAAAAAAAGAAGAAAATACTGGTATATGTGGCTGTTGCAGGACTGTAATAAGCCATCCAATCATTTAATTTGGCCCAAATGGACCCGGCTCAGCAGAGCGCTTGCATGTGTTTTGGGTGAGTGGCTTTGGAGGGAGGCCTGAAGGGGGGAGGGATCAAAGAGAGTGACTCGATCTCTCTGTGTCATGAGTTTAAGATCAAATTCACAGCATGGTGTCATTATTATTTCTTAAATTCATTGCAGGGGGAGAGAGAGGGCGGCTGTGGCTCAGAGGGTAGAGCAGGACGTCCACCAATCGGAAGGTCGGTGGTTCGATCCCCGGCTGCTCCGGGTCACATGTCGATGTGTCCTTGAGCAAGACACTTAACCCCAAATTGCTCCCAAAGGCATAGCCATCGGTGTGTGAATGAGTATTTAGATTACATCCTGATGGGCAAAGTTGGCACCTTAGCAGCCTCTGCCATCAGTGTTTGAATGTGTGTGTGAATGGGTGAATGCTGACATGTAGTGTAAAGCGCTTTGAGTGGTCGGAAGACTAGAAAAGCGCTATATAAATGCAAGTCCATTTACCATTTACCAGAGAGAGAGTGGCGCACTGCGTTGTCAATTCATGAACTTGTCTCAACAGAAACGGTTTATGCGTTCAAGGCAATACAGAGACAATGAAGTCAGGCATTAATTTCCAGCTCTACCTTCTTACACAAGTGAAGGACCAATGTAGTAAAACCTTAACCTGTTGATGCTTAAAACAGATGAGTTCACAGAGTCAGTGATCGAAGAGAGATGGAAGGTGTTGTAAAAAGTAAAGTAAAATCCGTCCGATGTGATCCAGACATCAGGGGATTTGGGCCCTGATCTGCAGGGCCGAACCAGGCCAAACCAGGAAAAATGACTCTCCGCATGACTGGGCTCCACACGACACCACTCAGTGCTGGAGTGTTGATTCATAGCTGCAGTCACACTTAATCAGTGCAGCATTTATGTAGCCACAAAAGATTTATGTTGCCACAAAAGTAAATGTGGAGCTCGCCAAGTGTCCTCAGAGGATCCCGTGGATCAAATGAAGAGATGGAGTTGAAACTGATCAAGCAGGATAAGAGACTTTATTTGCAATTTGGTCAGAGATACATGCACATTTAGAGTGAAGTCTTGCATAGTTACCTTGGTGCGACACAAAAAGCTGGTAAAACAACAGTTGGCGCCAGTTCTTGTGAAACCTTCATGCGTCTCCTGGCCAGCAGGGGGCAGCACTGAGCCAGGGTATAGTTATCAAGGTCATAGGTCAACAACAATGGCAGGCAGCACAAAGGGGAGGAAAAACAGTAAAGCTAAACATGGAACTGACAAGAAAAGTTCAAAAGCAAGCTGAAGATCTGTGCAGAAGGATTTTGCTCACTCCTCCAGCGCCTGAGGAGAGTTTACTGATGCTGTTTGCTGCAGCCAGAGGCCTGAATGCTGCTGTAAGGTAGACAGCTCATCAAGTTGAGTGACAAGCTTCTGGGCAGGAACAACAGCAGCAGCAGCAGAGGAGGAGAGGACCAGACTAACAATACGGTCTGTGCCCAGAGGCGAAAACTGGAGGAGAGGTGAGGAGAGGAGAGGAGACGGGTTAAAGAAAGCTTTTAGTCCTCTTGACAATCAAAGATATTGTGGGTTTGTGAGCAGCGGGGAGCAGCTCAACCGGAGGACGGGGTTCATGATACTTTGGACACTTGAGTGTTGTTTTTTGGCAGTGTGTTTTACCTCAACCTCGACCTCATTACTCCGGTGGCATCTCCCCACAATACGCACATGTTTGAATGCAAGCTGTCATAAGAAGTGTACAATTTCTACTTTTACCTGTAATTTTTAATGTAACACTACTTTTGACAACGATGTCTAGGAGTTTGGGAAGAACATGTGCAGCTCTCAACTGCCTAACGGTAACCTGACATTGTGAAACAAGTAATTTCAGCTAAGTTCACACTGCTTAGCTAGCGTAGCTAATGTTAACGGGCTAAAGGAACTTCTGCGGTGGTCCCACAGAATAAATTACTCAATCAACTAACTGTTGCGTTATTGTGAAATATAACGTTAGTTGCTCTAACCAGGGCAACCTAATGACCACAAAGTAAACATCATTAATCGGTCGGCGTCACAAATGCAACACGAACAAAGTGTCTAACTGTGTTAACTGACTCTCAGCCGAATGCATCGTGGTTGCTCGTAGTGACGCAGCTGTTGAAAACACGAACAGAACATGTGGGTGTCCTCGTAAAAACCTTCAATTTGGCTTAAATCCATTTTAAATACATACTCATATCCAGAGCATTAATATAGCGGCAAATAACTTTTTGCCATGTAAAGATATAGAGGAGTAATGTCTACCTGAGCAGAGAATGAAGTCGATCTCCCTCTGTGTGTGTTGTATCTGAACTTCTCTGTGCTTTGTTGACATAGCCGGGCCGGCCGTGCATACTTTTAGTGCATGTTCGTGCATGTGAGCGTGCCCCTCTGACTAGCTCAGGGCTTTGCACTGCTTTCATATGGCGGTTACAGCTGATAACGCCGTCCCGACCAACGCCGTTATCACAGAAATGTAGCACCCCTCCTCCGGTTCCCCCTCAGGTAAACACTGATAGCTGCGATTAGCTCCGTTAGCTGCGAGCCGCCGGCTCAGTCCTCGCCATGTTGAGGCAATAGAAATGCTCTAGAACTAGACAAATTGCAGGACTTTGCTACGGCTGAGACATGTGCAGAAGAAAGGAAACCACCCAGCACAGTCACATATCTCACCAAATGACATTGTTTTTAGCCATGCTAGTGGTGCATCATTTTTCTCTCACTTTCTAGGCAGAGGAGGCTACTGGGCTGTGCTTATCACAAGATACTTCATGCACTGTAAACTGTGGTGATCAGCGTCTCCTTGCCGCAGGGGACAAAACAAATATTTGGTTTGTGGGAATATAAAATTAGTTTTCATCCAAGAAATTGGTTATCAGAGGTGTTACACTCTGCACGGCCTTTGTTGTGTTGCAGTATGTCTCCGCTCTGTTTCTCTCAATGCTAATATTACATTTTTCATGAAATGGGTAATCGTGTCCTCTGATTTTATCAGAGTCAAGGTGAAAATCTGCACTGGTGGAAATTGGTTTAAAGGAGATAGGCTCATGGTCAGAAAAATAAATAAATACAAAAGAAAGAGCATTACATTAAAAGCACTGATGCTAATAAGCTTATTTCACTTTGAAATAAGAGAGATCACTTCATTAGTGCCAATTTCTAGCCTGTGGGTTACTTACAAAAATGTTGGTTCTTAAGGAAAAAACAAACATCAGCTTTAACGCCTCAAACCTGTGTCACTTATGTCACTTTTATTGTGTCACTTTGCTTTGACAGATCATCTTGGAAACCAGCCGCAACACAGTCGAATCCTGCAGCCGCCAGCCCGTCAAAGTGACACCGAGCGAGGAGCTGAACTCCCACCTGCTTACTCAGAGCGGTGAGTCACTCTGGATATGTATGTGCGTTGGTTAGACGCATGCAAATGCAAGTGGACGTGCTCTTTCGCGAGTAAGACTGTGCCTCTTTTTGCTAGCTGCTTTGGCATTTCCCTCCGATACCCAGCGAGGACAGTTCAGATCGTAGTGGCGCAACGTGCAGCTGAGGGCTATTTAATTACCTGCTTTTGGAAAACCGCTGGGAATGCAAGTAATTTAGGTCTTGTTTGAAGGGTAAACAAATGTCCCACAAGATGTCTCCTATCACCCTCCCAGCAGAGGAAGAGGAGGGGGCGGGGGAGGCAGAGGCTGCTTTCTATCACACATATTATAATAATAGCTGTCTGAGAAGCTCTTGGAGGGGATTGAAGGCGTGCAGTAATAGTGACACTGAATGGTTTTAACTTTGCATAACACCGCAGTGAGTTGATCAAGCTTTGGGTTGTGCTGATATTCTAATAGCGAGCTTTGTTCTGAGACACTTGAGTGTAAAGGCTTTGGAAACAATAGCAGGAAAATAAAATGGAAAAGGAAGTTTGCTTTGATACTCGAGTGCAGTGTTTCAGACCTGCAGGTGTAGGAGCGAGCTGAAATGTTGACTTTCATGCTGTCAGATAGAAACCGAGTAGGTTTGGGACTTTCATGTCAATTTTGGAGCTCGAGGAAATCCTCATTGTTCAAATGTTTATATGGTTTTAAATTAGAAGCTTCAGAAAAAAGTAAAAAAATTCCTTGTTCCCGTCAAGTTCAAGCCAAGTTCAGTGTTTCAAAGATGACAAATGTGGTCTCTGCACCATCATTGTGACATCTACTTTTTCTGTTGTTGTTTTGTCTGAAGCAAGTTGAACGATGAACTTTACATACCAGGTTTTCAGCATTTGTCTATTCCATGCACTGTACACGTCTGTAGGGCTGCAACTAACGATTATTTTCATTGTTGATTAATCTTTTGTTTATTTTCTCGATTAATTGATTAGTTTTTTGGTCTATAAAATGTCAGAAAATGGTGAAAAATCAGTCGATCAGTGTTTCCCAAAGTCCAAGATGACGTCCTCGGATGTCTTGTTTTGACCACAACTCAAAGATATTCAGTTTACTGTCATAGAGGAGAAAAGAAACAAGAAAATATTCACTTTTAAGATGCTGGAATCAGAGAATTAGGCTTTTTTTTTTTTTTTAAATGACTCAAATCGATACCAAAATAGTTGGCGATAAATTTAATAGTTGACAACTAATCGATTAATTGTTGCACAAGATTTAAAGTAGTGCTTTTGTGTGATACTTTGCGAAGAAATTCAGTTTTACAGATCTGTCGATGAAATCAACTAATCGATTAGTTGACAAATCGTATGAGTGTTAGTCGACTAAGAATTTCTTTGGTCGAGGACAGCCCTAGATAGCAGTATTGGTCACTATAGACCATCTCTTCTATGACGTTTCCTCAACCTCTGAACTATCGTTAGTTAACCAATGATATATACCAAATATGTCCTGCTAAATCAACACTATACATAGAATCGTTTCCCTTCCTATTTACATGACATTGAATCTACTTGTTGAAGTGAACTGAATGTACTGATGAAAATGACCATTTACTAAATGACTTCACTGACCACACATGCACAGTTCCTTTTCCTTTGCTGTTGTTAGATGTAAGCCGATAACATGAAGTGAATTGCTATAATGTCAGTGGCACTCAAGTCAACAGGAAGTTTGTTGTTGATGGAAAAGAAATTGGCCAAAATTAGCTCTCAGGTGATCAGAGGAGCGCCGTGTTAAAACTGCTTCTGCTGCACAGTTACTGTATGTGCATGTTGATTAAACCCACTGATAACAGCTGCTTCATCATCATTAAACTGACAGCTGAGTGAAGGGGCAGAGTTAAATGATGCAGAGAGGCCGGTGGGTGGTGGAGGGGCAGGGGACTAAAGCAGCACAATTGTATGACTATGTGCACTTGGAATATTGGAAAGTCTAGTTAAAAAACAAATTTTAGTTTCAGGTAAAGTGCTTTTACTCCTGAAATTTGAAACAGTCTGAAATAAACTCAATATTTGGAATCTGCCAAAGGATGAAATCATTTCCAATGTTTCCAATTATCTCAAGAGTTTTCTTGCTTTATATTACCAGTTCGCTAAATAACATTGTTCACATTGCTACCAAAGATCCTGTTTTCCATCAACATAATGACACTTGTTGCTCAAAGACTCTTGAACCAAATTAAAAATAGATTTTCTCACTGCATCATTCCATAAATTGAATTTAATCAAAATAAAACGTGAAAATTGATTAGAAAAATAAATTAGTTATTAAAATGAGCCGTTTGTGCTGTTGATCTGACAGCTGTTGGTTGTGGAGTGTGTGTGGGGAGCAATGTGCTGTGTATGTTAATGCTTTTAATTCCACTGACTCGCTGTTGGGTTAGTCTTTACGAGCACATTTTGCATGAACAAGTGTTGTGTAAACAGTTGTGATAGAGAACGTGATCATTTTGAAAACTTAACACGGAACATTTCCAACTTGCACTCCCCATCTGCTTAAGGTATTTCTGTTATTTCACAACTCTTGGTTGTATTGTCCGTAGGAGTTTTGTTTCCTTTGGTTTTCCTCCATCTCCTCACCAACACCTTGGCTGGATGGACAGTAAAGTTAGGACAAGGGCTGGGTTTCAGCTCCCATACCAAAACAGCACATTTTTGGATACCTTAGTTTGAAGTTCATGAAAATCTATTTTTACAAAACACTTTTTGTCATTAAGCCAAATTTCTCAAATTCATGATACTAGGAGCTAAATATTTTGGTCGGTACTACCTGAGGTTCAATCCCTAGATAGGTCTACTCTTTTACGCATAACCCCTTTGACCGACTGTAGAGATATCACTTATTGAGTTCCTATCCCCCCTCTCTCCCTCTCCTCCTCTCATTCATCATTTCCCTCAGTTTCTATCCTCCTCCTCCCCAGCAGTCCTGACTTGTACTGTTTATTTATCCTCTTTCCCATGAGAGGAAATGTGTTTAAACAGAGTTTAGCCTTGATGATGAGGATGAGGATGATGATGATGATGATGATGATGATGATGATGATGATGATGATGATGATGATGATGATGTGCGGTTCCTTAAAGCTAACTGGGTATATCTGACTGATAGGAGGGGTTAAGACTTTATAAGACTCAGGTTCCAGCTCATGTGTACTCCATTTTTTTAAGTTGACTTTATTTTTGAATCCTAAACTACTCTCACAAGCATAGACTGTATATAAGAAGTGGACGTTGTCACCGTGTCGTCACCGTGTCGTCACCGTGTCGTCACCCATTGGTTTGTGGACTACGGTTAGTTAACGTTAACTAGCTCTAGTTAACATTAACTAGCTCTCGCCGATTTCAACACGGATTTGTTGTTCGCAATGTAGCATTTATCAGGGAAAAATAGGGTGTTTCCTTAATGTCTGATGCCATGTCATTGTCATTTTATGATTTGTTATAGTAAATATATTCATATTGGTCCTTCAAGTTCTTTCATATCAACAGCTGTGTTTGTGTGACAAGGAGAAAGAATTCGGGTTTCTGTTTATAATGTGCGTGCGTGCGTGCGTGCTTGCGTGCGTTCGTGCGTGCGTGCGTGCGTGCGTGCGTGCGTGCGTGCGTGCGTGCGTGCTGCTGATGTCATTAACCCAGGTTAGATGTCATTTCCTCTCTTCAGGCCGGCCAAGTCCTCTAACTTCCCACACAAGCACACACGCACAAAAGAAAAACACTTCTCACACTCGCCGTGCTTCATATTCATCCTCTTGAAAACACACAGATGTGCTCTCACACACCATAATAGTTTGTTCATCCTCATAAACAGTTCCTCACATAACTTTCTGAGGAGGGAGGTGTAGGGAGGGAGAGGACAGGGATGTTTCACAAATTACATGCAGACTTTTTGCATCAAGTGTCAGCCCCCCTGCCTCCTCTTCCTCCTCCTCCTCCTCCTCCTCCTCCTCCTCCTCCTCCTCCTCCTCCTCCTCTTTCCTCACTTTGCTGAACTCTTAAGTCAAACACACCCTCGGCATGAGTGCGCTGCCCACATGGGTTAGAAACTCTCCAGGAACGCAGGGTTTTTCAGAGGGAATATGTGACTGTTGAACGTGTGGAATATGGCTCAGACCACGGCGTTCAAAAAAACTCCACTGCGGAGATCCTTCAGCGAGCACGTGAAAGATTCCACCAACAAGGCTTGGGATGTCTTCTGGAAGAGCGTGAGGGAGAGGCGTCTGTCGGGTGAGTCGGGATATGATGTGGATGTAGATTATTCAGCTGGTTGTTGAGTTTATGCAAGGTTGCAGCAGCATCTTGGTCATTTTTTTGCAACCCAGCATGATTCAAGAAATTGATATTAGGGAATGGAGATGAGGTCAAAATCTTCTATTACTGTATGTGTAATTTGATTACAATATCGATATATACCGTGATACTTTCTGGGAATGTCAGTTTCTGGTTACTCCAGTGAAGTAAATGGGGCATTTGTGAAGTTTTACTTACTGCCTCTGATGTAATGTTGGTGTCTTGTGCACAAACTTGAAAGCTGAGATGTGGTTGAGTCATATACAACTTCTGCCTGCATCAATTGTTGTTGTGTATTTCTTTCACACGACCAATTCAAATGCAGCTCTCAAGCAGTGATGTCACTCCTGATGAGAAACAAAAGTGTCCAGAGCAAGGTTTTACAAACTGATACTGGAGCTGGATCTATTGTATTTACTGATTCACAAACAATACTGGAAGATAACATCAAGAAAGAACCAATTGTGGTCCGGTTGGTCCTGAACAGTAGCTTGCATAATGACAGACAAACACAAGTGTGCTTCACACTCACCTGCAGCTAAAGTTAATTAATTAATACAAAATTCAACTTTTTTTTGTCTTTTTGGTGGATGCGCAAAAGGTGAAGACAGCTTTTGGAAGAAGGTCATGTCTAGAAGGTAACCTGTAAATTGCAAAAACTTGCTAAAACGTCTAGAAGTTAGGGCTGGCAAAGTTAACACGAAAATAACGCGTTACCGCAAATTTGTTTTAACGCCACTAATTTCTTTAACGCATTAATGCAACTTGCTGTTTTAAAGCTAGAGAGAAGATACTGGCATCATATGATACTAGAAAAACCTAAGGAATCCGTTGATAACAACCATGTCATATTAGCTTGTTACGAAGGAGGCTAAATAACGCTCCAAACTCACGCTAAATTTTGAAGAGGAAAAACTGTCATGACCATTTTCAAGGGGGTCCCTTGACCTCTGACCTCAAGATATGTGACTGAAAATGGGTTCTATGGGTACCAACGAGTTTCCCCTTTACAGACATGCCCACTTTATGATAATCACATGCAATTTTGGGCAAGCCATAGTCAAGTCAGCACATTGAGCTATTATCAGAGATTGAAAGTACAGTTGTTGTTTCAACCTTGTTGATTGCAATGAAGGAATATGTCACCCAATGTAAGAGTGGCTCTTTAATATGCTTTTAATAGTTTCTGGAAACATTGAACATTTATAGCATGGAGACACAAGCTGCACCAGGCTTTGGCTACTTGTTAGGTGGATAAAATCATTGTTGGTTTTAGTCTCTTCAGGGGGATTTTTGATATTGATAAAAAGGTTAAATCACACCAGTCTTGTCCTTTAATATCTCTCAAACCACTTTAAAAAGCGGTCCTAATATCCTGATCAGCTCCTGCTTGTTTCTGTCTATCATAATGTTGCAAGACAGCTCCACAAAACCACGAGCATGTGAGCTGTATCTGTGACTGATTGTGGTTTCACGTCTCATTGAAGCTGAGTGTTTTTCCAGTGTTTGCTGCACACTGTGAGGTTGGCTCAATTGTTGATACTCGGGTGCTAAATTGAGTCCTCGGCTCCAAACATCCAGCAATCTCAGCGTGCTCTCCACCCTGAGGGCGATTAAGTCTCTTTCCATCTGACAGACCATGAGAGGTCAGAAGGTCTCAGGTCTGACACTCAACCTCCTCAGCAGGCGTCTGGCAGTGTTTCATCACTATTAACACAAAGCCGGTTTCAATAGATCAGTGAGCCTGGGACACAGAGATGTAGTGTGTGCTGAGAAAATGGTGTGTGGTTAAACTAAAGCTGCAGGGAATTGTTTTGTTTTATTTCCCCGGAGGTAGATTTCTGGCCTCTGAGTGTGTGGGGGTGTGTTTGGGCTTGTTAGTTGAGCTTGTGACTGGAAGGTTAATTCACTGAACTGGTTGTGAAAATGTCAAGGTGACCCAGAGGGCAACACTTCACCTCCACCTGCTGCAGCCTTGTGCTGATCAACTCTCAGGTGTAAACGTGAGGGACTGTACTACTTCACCACTTCCTTCCTGTTTTGATGCCGGTAGAACTGTGGGACAACGGCAAATGCAGACGAACGGTTGATAGTAGCGGTATTTAATTACGATGAACTATATAATGCAATAGCACGCGCTTGTAGCAACAAGTCTTGGTGTGATCGTGGCCTAAGACTTGCTTTTTCAGGATAGCATATAGCCACAATAGTTTATTATTCAGCAGCTTATAATACAGTTCTCTCCCTATTTTTTTTTTTTTTTATTATTTTCTCTTTTTTTTCTATTATATGAAACATATCTGAGCTGTGGAAATTCCAAAGCTATTTGAATGTCCGACCAACAGTTCTGACAGAGTATACCGGTGCCTTATTCTTAACCCTAAACCCATGTCATAATGTGTAGCCCATAAATGAAACCCTGTGTGTGTGCGCTGATTCTCATAGCTGAACTCTGATGACCCTGACAATGTGACGTCATGTTTGTCACTGTGAAAATCCCCCATAATCACAGTTAAACACACACCCACACAGAGTGTGGAATATAAAATGTTAGTGATCCGCAGGCTGCAGGACTCGTGAGGCAGGTTTCTAAGATGAGAAGCTTTTAGTCACGATGCTGCAAAAAATTCCAAACGGCTACCTTCAGGGGTTTAAATGAACTTCAGTGATAAACTGAGAAGCTGAGGGTTGAGTAATCCTTCTGCTGTATGTTTACCTTCAGACTCACTGAGCGCTTCTTAAACCTCAAGGAACACCTCTGATTCTTTGACTACCTGTGTGTATTTGTGTGTGCAGCTCTGTGAGTGTGTGTGTGTGTGTGTGTGTGTGTGTGTGTGTGTGTGTTTGTTTAATTCAGACAGCTGGTTCTGCTTTTCCTGTGAGAGCTGATACCTGGCTCCAGCTGTGTGTACACTTACATCTGTGTGAGTGTGTGTGTGTGTGTGTGTGTGTGTGTTTGGATTAAATTAACATATGACGTTAGAGCAGTCATGCTCACTGATTGGCTGAGATGGATTATGTAATCCTGTGCTTCATAATCCTGGAGCTCACTCACACATTTACACACGGCAGAGAGAAAAACACAGAGAGGGAGGGAGGTTTTTTTTGAAGAATCACAGCAATGGTTTTACATAAAGCTCTGTGTACTTTACATACATTTACCCAACTTAATACCTTCCAAGCAGCCACAGATTTCCAGTCATTTCCATATGCATCTTATTGAATTAAAACATGCATAAAAGGAAACACACCATCACATCCCAGTGTCCCCAAGTGTACGCTATACTTAGAATATTTTCGCCAGTTTACCTTGCCGTGAGACAGCTATACAGTCTGTGTTTCTAACTGAAGCCGTTATCTCTGCTCTCGCCAAAGCCACCAGACTCCATTAAAATAAACAGTAATTTTTACCTTGCAGAACACAGGGGTTGCTTGTCTACTGCTGCCTCGATCGGTTAGTTTGTTTGTGCTATTAGATTATGAATGTGAAAAACAATAGGGATTAATTGTGACGCAATTGCGACATAGCGCCATCTCCTGGAATGTCCTGTCCGTTCAATATCTGTGGTTCAATGTTACAAGAGTTGACGGATATATATGCGTTCTCCTTTTTTTCAGTAGTGATATATTATAGCTAAAAAAAACTAAAACTGACATGAATTTACATTTTATTTTATTTTTATTTGTTTGTTAACCAAGCAATATCGTTTCAGTTTAGTTTTTCTTTAAGGATATCGTTTTGATTTAGTTTCAGTTCACGACAACGTTTTTCACTGCTTGTTTACGATAATAACCCTGCTACATTGGGTGTCTGTGTACTTTCCAGCACATACAGTAGTCAGTCTGTATATACATTTTTTCCAGCTGCACAATCGCTTGTCAAACAGCTGACAAAATTGACCTCCCACAGACTATGGCAGATCATTTTGCCATACGTACGTGAGGATGTCACATTTCTCTGATCGGCGTATGTTAATATATAATAAACTACATCCCGTCTGGAAAAAAAAAATCCAACACACATATCAGAGTGAGAGTGAATGCACAGGAGAGGGTGGTGCTGGTGGATTCAACCAAGTCTGAACTCAGATTTGTTGAAGCTGCTACTCTGGTGGTAGAACACACTTACTTTGGTCTTTTCATAAGCTTTGTGTCTCTCCTGAGGAGTGACGACCGTATTTAGCTGCAGTGTGAACACGACCCGTGAGAATCGCTGCTCTAATCCTCATCTGTCTCTTGCTTTGTCATCCCCTTCTCTTTCATCACTCACTGTGTCTGAGTGTCTCCACAGGAGCACCTCCTGTCCGTCCTCCCTCATCAGCCCGTCCTAATATTTACTCCTCCGATAAAAAGTTGTCATAATTCACAGCCCAAATATGGTCTTCCATTCAAACGTCGCAGGCGGTGCTCTGACAAACAGCCTTTGCCAGACGCACTCTGTAAACTTTGACGTAACTTTTTCCTTGAGCCTGGACGGACTCATCACCAATATGACACAGTGACGGTCTCCAGAAACTCCAGATGCAAATTAGACTTTAATCCAGAGGTGAAGACGTGTGCAAATATCCACAGAGAGCTTAACGGTAAATAGAAATACATATAATGGTTTTGAAAAAGCAAAAACAGTCTTGTATTTTTGTTGAGTTGGTTTTGTCTGAGTGGGAGACAATATGAAAGGATTTAAAAGGATTAAATCCAGATTTAGAGGAGGTTTTATAGACTTAAAGGGATGTTTCTGAAGTCATTATGTTTCTGCTCTTCAGCAGGAAAAAGACTTCACCAGATACTTTAATGTGACAAGAGGTATTTGTTCAGGTTTTATAAGGCCATCGCGCTGCAAGTCCACACAGTGTCTGAGCTCTTGTAGAATGAACATTGTTTTATAATGCCGCCAACAGCTGTTCGTCCGGTCCATTCTTGTGAACGCAATATCTCTGGAACGCCTGGAGGGAATTCCTTTCAATTTGGCACAAACCTCCACTTGGACTCAAGGATGACCTGATTTGATTTTGGTTGTCAAAAGTCAAAGGTAGGGCTGTCCCGAATACCATTTTTTTGGCCTTCGAAGTATTCAAAGGTGATTATTCCTTATTTCATGGGCTATTTTGAGATTTATACTTTATTATTACGTACTTATATATAAAAAAAAACGGAAGCATTTGAATACTGATTTGGAGGTCGATTACCATGGCAATGGTCAAAGTTTCGAAGCATTCGGGTCAGCCCAAAGGTCAAGGTCACTGTGACCTCACAAAACATGTTTTTTGCCATAACTCCAATAAAATAATAAGGTGATGACATTTTGGACAGACATGGATGTAAACTGCATCTTGACAGGTTGGCGGAGGCATACAAACGTGAGGCGGTAATTCTAGTTCCTGTTGAATTTCAAATCAAATCTATAAAGTGCTGCAGTTGACCTTTGCACTTGGCGTGTGGAACTGCCATCATGGCGGCACATCAGCAGAGAGGCGAGCCAGGTTGTTTGATCTGAAGTTTACCGGTGATTACAATTTCTCTGGTGATCAAGTTGAATTGTTCACACGTAGTATCTGCAGGTCACCAACAGTTATTCAGAGATTTTCTGATTCTGTGTAATGAGGTTGTACTGAGAGCAACATAAACCCCTCGTAGATGTGAGGCCAGAAACAGGACAAATTTAAACTTTTGCTTTGATGTATTAACAACATTTTGTAATTTTGTTTTAATGTTGTTTGGCTGTTAATTTGTGAACATGTGGGTTTGTAATAATGGAGGAAAACATCTTATATCTTATAAGTGAATCCTACAACAACAGAAGGAAGCAGAAAATAGAACGCATCATTTCCTGTCAGAGCATCTCTCTTTCAGAAGGAGACCCAGAAGCTACCACTGTTTATTTACATAAACAGACAACTAATTATGCAATAATTTTACAGTTAAACAGCCTTACATAATGAAGTGGGGTTCCTGAGGATAAAGATGATTAAAACTGAAAATGAGATCGCAGAGAGACACTGAGGCTCTGAGCCAAATGTGACGGAAGGAATCAATGTGAAGGCTGGTGTTTACTCTGCAGTGATCAGAGATGGGCCAAACTAAACAGCCAAGTGGGGAAACTGTGGTGGGAACCTGGGAAACACACAAAACAAACACACAGTTCCTCCTTATGTCTCTGCAGCTTTGACAGAAAGAGAATAACACACACACACACACACACACACACACTAAGACACATACTCTTTATCGTCAGCTTTCAAACAAACACACACACAGTTTTGGTTGTGGTCTTGCAGCTTGTGTGGTAAACTGTTTTGGGGCAGAGGGAGCAGAATTAATAGAGAGGGGGAAGTGTGTGTGTGTTTTCTTTGTCTGAGCTGCAGAAGGACGTGAGGAAGAGCTCGTGGGACAGCCACAGGGTTTAAACACTGAAAACAAAAAAGAAAATAAACAGCCTCTTCTCTACCACGAAGTTTAGGTGCTGGGTCTTATCAGCAAAGGAGTGCTAACACTGAAAGTAAAGTGAATTCATGAGGCACATATATGAAACTATATGGATTAACAACGAGATGTCATCCCTACTCGTCATATTTTGCCGCTTGAGCAGAAGCCCCCAGCTTCACTATAAGGCCACCTTTTGCATAGTATCTTGACGCAGAAGGTTAATGGATGGTTAAGCTTGTGAAACGGTCGCGGTTAACGTTGTAACATGTGGTTAACGTTGTGAACCGGTGGCGGTTAGGTTTAAGCAGCAAAACTATTTGGTTAGGGTTAGACAAAACATCATGGTTTGGCTTAACCTAAGCTACGGAAGTAGCGTCACATGACATAATGTTGTCAGTAGAAATCGCTCAACTTTTGGTTTGCGTGGGGACACAAACACCAGTCCCCTGAATGAAAGTCCTGTGTTTCTTTGACACATCCCCCACCCCTCCCTCCTCGCTGTTATCAGACTTTCACACTCTCAATACTACGTCAGTTCTTTATACTTCCTGGTTCACGATTATGTGGATTGAATCGATTTCGTGGGATATATACAAATTGCAGTGCATTACTTTTTAATGTTTTTCAGTGTATGAGACCAGTCTGGGCCATGACAGGAGGGGGTTCGGAGTTACCACCAATACTACCACCTGTAGCAGTCACAGCAGCAGCTGAATTCGATCCAGTTCTTTCATTGAGTTTCTTCTGAGTCTTTTCATGTTTGTGTTTTTCTTTCGTCGTTGGATATATATTTTTAGTCAGAGACTTACTGCCGTTCACCAAGCAGGCATATGTGGAAGAAATCTATCCC
Organism: Sebastolobus alascanus; assembly: GCA_916701645.2. Classification (NCBI taxonomy): domain Eukaryota; kingdom Metazoa; phylum Chordata; class Actinopteri; order Perciformes; family Sebastidae; genus Sebastolobus; species Sebastolobus alascanus. The sequence continues at coordinate 964,607 of CAKAOJ020000289.1, forward strand.
TCATCATATACACACTGTGTCTGTCGTCATAGCTGCCTGGATTTCATCAGCAGTTTTACCTCATCCTGAGCCACCACATGCTTCCCCTCTCTTCCTTTCTTCGATTACATTCCCATCTCCTCCTTTCTTCTACACACTTTCCCTCTCTCCGCTTTGCTCTTTCTCTCTCTGTTCGCCCACTCTGTCCTTCTCTTCTTTCTTCTCTGTTTACTGTCACTCTGGCTGTATTCATATGACGGGCTCAAGGGAGTACTTAGTGTGTGTGTGTGTGTGTGTGTGTGTGTGTGTGTGTGTGTGTGTGTGTGTGTGGGCTTTTTACTATTCTGATCGAGGCTTTACGTTACCGTTAAAAAACCTTTCCAGATGTGAAGTGAAAAAAATTCCCCAGCTGAAAAAAAGAAAAAAAATTCCAGCTGGAATAAAAAAGGAAAAGATTCAGATTTCAGGTTTCTCTACTCCCAACATCAGCGAAGAGAATATTTAAAAACCATCCTTTTTACTCCCTTCTGCATGCATTCCTTCAGAATTCATGAATATTTTACCGTATGGGGCCCTCCAAATCATTTTTATCAAAACTTGTTTGATTTCTGAAGATGCAATCTGTGAGCAGGAGAAGATGAGAATAAGAAGGAAGCAGATCTTCCTGTCCAGAATGAGAATGACTTTGAGCTTGAAGCTGAAAAGAGAATGTGTCTCTAATGTTGCAGCAGATGAGACAGAAAGTGGCTTGGTTTGTTGAGCCATTCAAGAGCCTGTTAACACCGGCATCGACCACGTCTTCCTCCTTGACTGAGTCTTAATAGTTTCAGGGCAAATCGCAGAGAGCTTTGTGCTTTTCAACCTTGTGAGAATGTCTGATGAGCAGGTGGAGGCGAGTTAACATGCAGTTGGCAGTTTCCCTTCGATTTCTGGTCCACACAAAAACAGCAAAGGCGGTCATTCTTCCATCCATTTATCCACCCATTTTCCTCCACTTATCCATGTCTGCATCATGGTGGAGGGAGGCTAAGCAAGGAAGCCTAGACATCCTTGTCCCGGGCCAAAACCCCCAAGTCTTTCTGGAGGATCCAGACGTCCAAAAACTGCCTAGTTTTCTCAATGTAAGCCCATTTCCCAACATCAACAAGAGGAAAGTTTTATCACACGTGCTGCCTGGATTGACCAAAAAGTCTGCCAAATCAAGATCCTTAAGCTTGATTGAAGAGGTGTTGCACTGTGTTTTAAGAACTTGCCAGTGTCACATCCACTGAACATCGCGCATCCTTTTTATGCAGATCATGTGACCCCTGGGCTGAACCACAGTTGTTAAACTCAGCGAGCCCAGTGTTTGGTTTAATGGTTTGGTGGCTGTGACTGCCTTCATCAAAACACAGCGCTGACCCCCAGACTCTTAATGGACAAGGCTGAGTGTAAATCCCGTGGCCTAATGAGCTGTTTGCTTTGTTTACAGCTCTGACCGGGCAGCGCAGCGTGGAAGAAAAAAAAAATGATAGACTCCTCTGGCCTGATAGAACGTAACAGCAAGGCAGTCACTATGACGAGCCAAAACGTTTATTTTATTGAGCCAACATAGATCGCTTTCCTTTACTTTTACTGTCTTTTATCCGCCAACAAGATATTTTAAGATTGAACCTGTGTGGTTTTGTAAAGTGGTACCAATATTCAGGATTCAAGCTGCCAGTATAAATGATATTGTGACCATTTTCCTGCCAAAGCTGGTGACGGTGCAGAAATCTGAGATGGAGCTAAGTGTTCTGCTCCAACTGCGCTCAACCTTTAAGTGATTTTTTGGCATTTTCTGTCTCTTAAAAAGAAAAATAAGAAGTCCAGTGCTCTAATCACAATAACACACAACTTTTCAGTAGAGGAAGTCTGCTTAAAGGGGCAGGCCGCCTTTTGTTGTATACACAAGTACAAAAACACCATTTAACCTCTTGCGAATATTTGAACAATATCAAAATGTAAAAAGGCACAATCACCCAACAAAAGATGATTACAGACCTTTGAGTTTGTTATTTTTAAGTTACTTGTAATTGTTCAAAGCTGAACCTAAATTTGGTGATCACACAACAATATGGAATAATTTCTGCAAAGTAAATACTTCAGTACTGCTATAAATATAAATAAATCGATACTGACCATTGGCAAACCCATTTTCTTAACATAAAAGCTGTGAGGAAAGTTGAAGAGTCTGCATTTTCTTGTTACATCAAAGTGAAATATTCCAGATGTCTTCTGTGTCGTTTTATGCACTTTTCCCCCAAATTCATTCAGACGTATTTGGTATCTTGTTATCTAGAGATTGATATACAGTTTTGAACATTTGAGTGAAGTTTGTCCGCACAACATTAGTTTGTAAAAAACAGCTGGTCTGTGGGGTTGGGGTTAAAAAAACAACTGCCTGTGTCTTCACAATGAAATACAATGAAAAGCACCTGAGGTTGTATTAAAGCAGCGGAGGGACAGGGCTTTGAAAAGGAAGCAGAGTGAAAAGATGAAAAAGTCCCATATTCCACAATATTTATTGTGATGGCTTTAATATCTGGGAGGAAATGTGCTTTAGCGGCTTCCAAAGAGAGCCGAGAGGTGAGGAGGAGGCCACCTGAGAGTCACAGAAAGACCCAAAATGGCTTCTTTTCTCATCACATCACTGTCGGTTTTCAGAGAGGAAGGGTGTGGCAGTAAACCAGGGCGGCAGAGGGAAAGAGCTTATCTGAAATGAGTCTGCTCTTTTGGAGCAGCAGGTTGCCCTGTGGCTTAGACAGTCTGTTTGTTAAAGGTACAACAGACACCTTTTCATCCTGAGGCTGCAACAGTTTGCCAGTTTCATTGTAGTTTAACTCACTTTCACTCATGGAATCTCATCATAATTCTCATTCTAGGTGAAACGTGTTTGGTTTGTAATCAATTTAGCAACCCCCATTGCTAAATAGAAATATTCTGCCCTCACTATTAGTGCACAGCTATACAGCTAAACACACTTCCAATAAAAGCCGATGACTGTTTTGTGAAACTATAGTGGAGTGCAAAACCGTGGTAATGAAAAATGTTGTTTTTTTTGTTAAGGAACCACGTTGCTTCAACCTTATCACACCACATATGCCACCGTTAAGCACTGCGGTAACGTTAGCTGCCGGGTGCAAAATATATTATATTGTAATAAATATAATATATTGCAGCGGACTCTCCATCCATCCATTGTCATCCGCTTATCCGGGGCCGGGTCGGCTAAGCAGTGTGTTCCAGACGTCCCTCTCCCCAGCAAACTCTAAGGACATAATTCATCATAATCTGTTGGTCAACACAAGCAGTTATGTTATTTGCATTTCCTGTGTTGTTTGTCCTTCACACTGACACAGTGACAGTTAAAAGCGTCAGTGTGTAACTATGGTAACGCAGTGTGTACGGAGTAATCTTCTCAATGGTTGGTTTTTAGCGTTAGCTGTGCTGAAATAAAAGACAAACCTCCATGTGGTCAAAGATAGAAGTTGTTCGTCTCTACTTCGCTGTAATTTCTACAATATAACTTATGTTCATAAAATACCACAGAAAGAATATGAAAGAAAACGTGAATACCGGTATGTATCTTTCAGGACCATCGCCTCATCCTTACCATAATAAAACTACTATAGGGGCAACGAAGTGGCTGGCATTACCACGGTTTTGCACTCCACTATTTTTCCGTATTTTTTTCCCCTCATAAATATATGACTTTATAAACTCGCAAATTTGTGAGTTTTTTCTCATAAATTTGTCACTTTAGTCTCAGAGAATATCTGAGTTTTTTTCTTCTAAATTTACAACTTAAATCTCTGAATTAGTTCTCTAAATTTTACCAAAGAGTATTTAAGCAAAGAGACGAAACTCCAGAGTTCTTTTTTTTGACAACAGCAGCTGCTGCCATTTTTGACTGAAAACGCTTATTATATTTATAATATTTTATTGTTCAACACAGGCCATTTCAGTAGACTATCACAATAGAATAGATATAATTTTGTTTTACTTTTGTACGGCACTTTTTAGGCGGACGTATTACTGGCGTCTGGTAGTCACTTTCAGTCCAGAATGGCGGAAGTGTAGCTTTGCTGCTAGGCACTGATGTTGCAATGGAACAAACAATTGACTTTCACTTCTTGGTAATATACGTTCTTTGGTATTACCCCCCTCCCCTGGCTCCATAATTATTATTTCTCATCCTTACAATGGCCCTAATACGCCGTGGTAAGAATGTCAGTTTCAAAGGGTTAGAAGGGGAGAGGGGATTTCAGACGCTGTTTCTACCCATCCAGCACGTATTCTGAAGCATAACGAGGTCTTTATAACATTAGCTTTCTGTTGAGATTGTGTCAAAGAGGTTGAAGATTTAACTTTGACACCATGATTTGTGGTGTTGTTGTACTGAATTGCATTATAATGTCAAGTTTACAAGCACAGTACGTTATCTACAACAGAGTTGAACGAGCCTCTCTCTGACTCAACAAAAACTAAACATGACAAGTTTCAACAATAATTATTCCAAGGTTGTTGCATTTGGTATCTTTAGATTGTAGTTGTCCATGACAGTTTGTCCGTTCCCCTGCAGTTTTTCATTTGTTTCTCAAACCTCGGAGACTTTGTGAGTTGAGACTGAGACAGTATCCTCTTTGTCAGATCCAGACACTCTTCAACTCGTGTCTGTTTCAGCCACTGGGAAATGAAAATTCACTAACGTTCTGTTTTACCTGTCAAACCAAATCATCTTGTGCCTTTTGGTGCTCATAAGCTGATTAGCTTGTCTTGTTGTTTTAATTAATCCCTCACACACCTCCTGTGTCATTGTTCCACTTCCTGCTGCAGGCCCAGTTTAAACTGAAGCCCCAGCATGATTTGTGTTGTGGTTTTCACGCCCACAGAGTGTTTTGGTGGTGAGCTTTTGTTCAGATTTGGTGTAGAAGAGACACCAGCTATGCGCCATCCTCTTCAGTTTATGCAGTGTTTGACCCGCTGCTGTTGTTTCACAATGAGAGCTTCCTCCAGCACCTGTTCCCACCTGAATGGAGGTTATGTTCATTTTCATATCTATGAAGACTCCCTGGATTCAGCCATCATTTGTGTATCTGTGGCTGAATAACTTTCCGCACCGCTGGCTGCCCAGGAGCAAAAGAAATGGCTGTTTATTTCTTTCTCGCTACTTTTCCAATCTTGTAGGAGGACACATGATAACGGCGCAGGCGACAAATTGGTTGGGACAATGCAGGACGGCAGCATTGTGTCGGTGAGGCGGACGGCAGCAAGTCATCTCGCACAGCGATGCCCCCAGACAGACCTCATTTTCACTTCTGTTCGACTTAGCATGTACACAGTCTGCTGTTGGCTGAGGAGCTTCAATCTGTGGGAAATAACGGCCTTTTCCATTTTTTTTTCTTATTAAACATCTTTGTAGAATTAGTAGGTATAGACAGCTGGATGGATTAGCTCCCCATTGTAAATATTGTGGCTAAAGTATGGAAATTATATACCATTATTATAGGCTACTGTTATGGCAGACTGAGGGGAACATATTGGCTATTAACAAATAATGCATCCCCCACCGCTTACTGACTTTCCTCATAAAACATTCAATTCAAATTGTGCAAGTACAAACTTTCCAACACACATTGGTGGCATTTGACACACGTCAGAAACACCCGCACCTATTGCAGTCCTGATGTTCTTTTTTTTCTTCTTTTTTTTTCGCTTCAACTCTCTAGAAAAGCAAAACCGATCAACACATACTTGCTACAGGCCCTGCGGCACAAGAACAAGCCATGCAGCCAGTGTGTGTTGTACTTCAGATGCATGAAAACATATACCGTTACATTCAGGGTTGTAAATTAGCACCAGCCAAATGCTGGTAAAATATGCAAGTGGCTGCTAGATTTGCTTCACTCACCAGCCAAAAAACAACGACTTCAGGAAATCTCTCTGACTACATACATGCTGAAAATCAAACATTTTTACTGTATCAATTAAAGGTCTTTCCAAAGTAAAAGTCGTCAGAAGTGTATTATTCGACTTTTTCTCATGGTCTACTGTTAAAAAAGTGAACAAAAATCGCAATAAATCGTAATATCGAATCGTAGAATCGCAATACTTAAAAATCGCAAAACATACCGATTCGGCACCCAAGTATCGTGATAGCATCCAACAGTAATGTATTTTAGGGCAAAATCTAACGTCCTTAGCATTGTTCTGAGTGTCTTTGGATGAAGGCATGAGCGTCAAGCTTAAAACATAAACATGTAAATATTATTTTTCTCAGTATGTTTCTGTTCAGGTTTAAATGGGTCGTTTTGGGACTCATTATGCGCATCAGGAAATGGTTCTCTGCGTGAGACAGCCATTTGATATTTCAAATCTCTTCTCTATTCCTAAACCAGTGAGTATGCAACAGGAGGGCTGCAGTTCATACATGTATTCATGTGTTGTAAATGTGTAGTGAGGTGAGAGTGTTTAGCTGGATTGTTACTTAGATATGTGGACATAATACAGTCAAAAATATATAATGTTTAACATCAATCATTGTAGAATATTCAGTGAAATAAAGCTGATTAACAAGTCAGACTTGTGGTCCAGTCACTGTTCCTTCGCCTTCTTTGTTTGTTTGTGTGATTTCTAACTGGCACCACGGTTATTAATTGCACTGCCAGAGTGACCATTCAGACAAGTTGATTTTAATAAGAGCTGCCATCTGTGCTCATATTGTGCTCCAAGAATCCAGTATTTATGAATAAATGTCTGTCGGCCTGCGTCTGTATTCAGACATTGCACATGAGATATCATCAGTCTGATATTAGATGTTTTTCAGGAGTTGTTTTGAGATTACGTCTGTTGTCTGTTGTTTTTCTTTGTAGCAAGAGAAGCAGGCAAGGCAGGAAAGTTACAGGACACTTGGGAGTCTCATTAGTTTTGCAAGGATTTGGTCACAAACGTATTTGATAAAATGTATTTATAACTAAGTGCTTTTGTTGCCTAAACCTAACTGCGGCCATTACTGTAGTTTTGTTGCGTGGTGTAAAAATGACAAACAATGTAAAGTGGTGGCGCACATCCAAAACCATAGTAGGGCGGTGCTGGACCAGTAGACGACAGCAATGAAAAACGTAATAGCAAGTCCGCACACTGTAGCTCCATTAAAGTGCAATTTATTGGCACATCTTAGTAAGTGACGTTTCGAGTTCTTCTTCAGACTTTAGTCCTGCAAAGACAAAGACTTAAGCACCTAAATTGCACTTAAAGGGAGCTACAGTGTGCAAACCTTCTTCTACGTTTTTCAGTGGTGTAAAAATGACACACTAAAAGGCTATAATGCGTTCTCATGACACGCGGAATGTCCTTGTAATGCTCTGCTATTTAAACGCCTTCCTGAGAGATCGGGTTGATGCATTTTATATTTCTACCTTGTACAGTAGTCAATTTTAGACAAGTAACCTGATTGGCCAAAAAATGAGTGTTCCAAACATGCTAATGATTCCCATAATACATCGCTATTGTAAAAGAGGTTTTTAAGAAGCAAACACTTTTGGTAACTAGTCTAGTCAACAAATCCTCTTTGTTCTGTAGTTTTTTTTAATCTCATGCATGTGGACTCATTTGTGCAGACTGTTCATGTGCACATTTTAGATGTTTCATTAAAGCTGCAGTCCCCTTGAGGAGGGTTGATGGGTGCTTTGTCGGTTTTGTGTCTTCTACCTGCCAGTGTCGCTGTCATTCACATCACCACAGGACCGAATACTTTCTCTGCTTTTATGGCTTCATTCTGAAACCGCTAACTCATGAGCAGATGCTAAATGGTTCTCAGAAAGAGCAAGTGAAGCGTCTATATTCAGTATGCGTCTGCTGGTGTGTGTGTGTGTGTGTATGTGTGTGTGTATGTGTGTCTGTTTGAATGACTGCGACAGGATTGGCTGTCTGAAAAGCAGCTCTGTTGTTGAGGAACTTCTCTGGTCGAGTGCAGACTCTCACGTCAAAGAGCCAGAAGCCTTATGGCCCTAAAAGGAGCCGGCCTGTCGGGCGAAGACGAACGTCTGTGGTCCGGTTTGTGTCTGGACGAAAGCTCCTCCTGAGCTTGGCATCTTCAAAACAAAAGCTTTATCCACCGTCGTTTCTCAGCTGGAGGGTGACGTGCAGTCGTTTGTCAGATGTGTCCGATGTGTTTGGTGTTACTTACAGCTCTTGTGACATTTGAAATTAGTCACTTAGAAAAGGAGCTCATTATTTTCTGCTCCTGAGAATCTGATTGTGTAAATATTAGCAGTGCAAATGCTCTCTCTCTTGTCTTATTGTTTACAGCCGATTCCTTGTGGCACATTGCCCAGAGTTTGTGAACGAGATCCCGAAATTTATCAAACTGTCAATGTTTCAATCTGATATGTACTCTGTTGGCCTCTCAGCCCCCTGGTTCATATTGAAGACATAAAGCTTTGTATAAATTGTATAAATAATGAGTGGCGACCTTAAAGGTACGAAATCCATCTTAAAAGTGGCCTTAAAATGGTCTGCAATGATGTACAAAGTTTGTTTGCTAAAACATGTAAAACCAGCTGCATGGTCCTTTTTAAAAAAAAAAACGCAGTATGCAGATTTCCTTATAAATCAGCTCTGTAGCCGTCCCATGCTGTCCTGGTTAGACTTTGTTTCTTTGTACATGTTCATTTCTTGATGTTACTCCTCACAACCTGCTGTTTTATAACTCTGGGCCGCCCAGATCATCAGTCTTCAATAATGAGTTTACTTTGATGCCGACAGTAGATTTGTCAGAGTGGCTGTGTGGGGTTGTAAGGTCCTCATTTACCTGGAGGACACTGTCTACCTGTCTGAGCCCAGCTGTGCAAGACTGATTCCTCGAGACGGCAAACAACGGCTCACAGTTTCAGTCAAAGACCTCGGCCGTGGCCCTGAGCGTTTTGCATAAAGTGGGTTACACGGCATTGTTACTCATTCAGAAAACTCTCTGTACACTGGGAACAATCCTTCTCTGATTGTTGTGTTAAATGACTGTAATTCAGAGCTGTGTTGTCTCTTCAACAACCAGCTACCAGATCATCTCTTATAAGTTCTGACAAATGAGCAGAAGGCAAGGTGTTGGTTGTCTCGTCTCTCTTGAGAATGGAGCAGGATTGCAGCAGTCGTAGAAAAAACGAGTGGAGATTTCTTGTATCTGTAAACTGGGCAGCGTGGCTCCCACCATTAATCCTGATCCAGTTGCTCTGTTTGGAGTCCTGTGATACTAGAGGCTGAGGATTACTCGGCTCCTGCTGCGTCGTTGGCTCGCGCTGCTCATCGGGGTGGCTGCGAACCCCCGTCCACCGATTCATCTTCGTGCAGCGTGAATGTGGTCGCTGCTGATAAAGCCGGAGATGCAGCGCCGGCGTTGTTCCCCTCGGCGGGAGAGGAGGAGGTTCAGACAAAAAATAAAAGAGAGGGGAGGGGAGGGGGGCGTCGGATCGAGGTCCAGTGATGCTGCAGACTCCCCGACGCCATCTCGCTTTCATCCCCCCCACCTCGGTTTTGTCAACGTCCTCGTCTCTCCGCTGCTCCTCATACTAGTTTTCTCTCCCCTGCTGCTTCACCTGTTTGGCATCCTCTTTCCTCTTGTTTCCCTCCTGTTTATTCTCTCTTTCATCCCCCCCTCTGTCGTCTTCTCTTCATCATTGGTATCGCCTTCCTTTCTTTTCCTCACCCACTGTCTCCTCTGTAGCTGATAGAGGACAAACCGATAACTCTTCCCCAGACAAACACAGCAAACATTTTGTTGTCAAATGATTTGCTTGTTTAGCATTTTAACACTCTCTAAACTGCAGATAAACATAGCTATTGAATTATAGCAACATTTAGCCCCTTTTTGCATTAAAAAGACTCTCAGAATATTATACCTATCTTCATTTTCATACTTTTCATCATTCTGCCTTATTTGAATGTCATCCCTTTGCTCTCTGACAATATTTACTGTCTATCTTTACTATGTTCAGTCAAAGGTAACGATGAAAAATATCTTGTTCAGTCTCCTCACTAAAAAGTTGTGTAATACGTTGCAACTACTGATTAGTTTCATTGATTATCTAACATTTTTTTCCGATTAGTAATTCAATCTAGGGCTGCAACTAACGATTATTTTCATTATCGATTAATCTGTTGATTATTTTCTAGATTAATCGATAAGTTATTTGGTCTATAAAATGTCAGCAAACGGTGAAAAATGTTGATCAGTGTTTCCCAAAGCCCAAGATGACGTCCTCAAATATCTTGTTTTGTCCACAACTCAAAGATATTCAGTTTACTGTCATTGAGGAGGAAAGAAACCAGAAAATATTTGCATTTAAGAAGCTGGAATCAGAGACATTTAGACTTTTTTTTCTTTGAAAATTACTCAAACCAATTAAACGGTTATCAAAATAATTTAGCTCTGTAGTATATCTCTCTAATATAGCTCTGTAATAACTCTCTAAAAAACAGTGAATATTTTAATAGAAAGATCATTTTCAAATAAATTACTTTATGAGAGTGTTTATCTGCATTTTTTTTTAATTCAGAGGACACAAAGATGTGCTCTTAAAATGGAACAAAAGGTACCAGTGTACCAGTGTTTCAAGTCTTGAAACACACAGAGTGCAGCATCGGAGAAACTGACAATTTCCTCCTAAATTGTTCCTCATTTTGAAGCGGACACCCTGGGGGGCCCTCCAGGACCCCTTGATCTCTTATTTGCTACCAACACAGCTAACTTCATGACAGCTTTATTAAAAACAAAACAAGATGTCCAGCTGAGTCGTGTGTGTGTTTGTGATTGCGTGTCCGGTAATGATCTGATATAGTTTTTATGTGTGTGTGTGTGTGTGTGTGTCTGTGTGTGTGTGTGTGTGTGTGGTTGTTAGCAACAACAGGCCTGCAGGGATTGAGATGTGTGAAGAGAAAACCCAGCCAACAGGCTCCATATCTGCCAGCCGGGATGGAAACGCAAAGCACACAGCAGCCAAACACACATAGAGAGTGTCGCTGTGCTTTGTTGCAAACTCACCTCTGCTGAACCCTCTGAACAGATAAAAAAAATCGGGATCTGTGACTCTTGTCGTATTGAAAAACTGAAGGACACACACTCACCTCCTCCTCTGAAGATCATCCTCAAATTATGAACTCTAAAAAAGATGCTGTCCCAGAAACTTTTTTTCTTTTTTTTTGAAGAAAGTCAACCTGCTTCTCATACCGTCTCTCACACCAGACCCCTCTGTTAGGCGACATTCAATTTGCAGTTAGCCCGTTTTCCATTAGCAGTTAGTTGACTAAATGTGAGACTCCAGGGATCTGAGGAGCACAGTGAAGCTGAGCTATTGTTGTGGTGCTTCATTACTTAAATTTTCCCCGTGGAGACAAAATTCGGTGGAAGTGTGGAGTTTGGTGAGTTGAGAAATGTGTGGCAGTGGAAGTTTGTTAAGAGTGACGTTTGTTTTCTCTGCAGGTATGGGGGTATGCAGTGTTATTACATATGTCTTATTGAGCCTGTTAATATAAATGTTTAATGTTCACTGAGGGAGTCTCTCAGTTATCAATAAACCAGTTGGTAGAATATGTCTGTCTTAAGATAAAAGTTTCTTTCAGTAACACAAGTATGAAAAGCTGCTCTTTAACTTATAACAATATTAATTTACAGACATCAATACACAATGTGTTGTAAAATATACACCTAAATGTGTATTTTGGATGTTTTCTTTCCATGTTACGGAAGCAAAATGGCTCAAAATCTGCCGGGGGTGTCTCCCTTTAATATGGAGGTATGGAGGGATGAAGGGATTTCTTTTTTCTTTTTTCTTTTTTCTTTTTTCTATCATTGTTTTTTGAACCCAGATGGTACACACAACAACCCAAAATCCAGTCACCATTTAAGAATGTTTAATAGTCTCAAAGAAAACTGTTAATTAACAAATATACCGTATGGTATAACCCACAAAAACAGAATATTTTGAGCGTGAACACATAACACTAGAATATATGAAACTACAAAAAAAAAACGTAGAAAAGCATCATATTTAAACGTAACGTTTAAAAGAAACTTCTTGTGTGCAATTTGTTGGAGTAAAACAACATAAGGAGTAAAGGAGGTGTATAAGTGCTCTTGTGGTCTTTTTTGTTCAAACTGTAGTTCTCTGAATCTGGATGTGTGTTTTTGTTGTTGGCTTGTGTTTCCGCCTCTGATTCAGAGCTGGCATCTTTTAAAAGCATCGCACAAGCTCCAACCAGCTGCTCCATCTCCACCTGGCCGGGAGCCCTTCAACAAGCGCTCCCATACACCTTTGATTGTGTTGCATCAGTGCAGAGAATCTCTCTATTTCTCTGTCTATCAAACTCCAAGCAATCCTACTTGTGTGTGCATTCATGTTAATACATCAAACAATATGCAGATATGAGCATCATAACTTTCTTCCTCCATGTGAGGTCGGAGCTAAAAACTCATCTTGGATAGTTTCCATAGATTCATCATCTCGCTCGGGGAAAATTGCTTTATAATTTTATCCCAAATTGAGACATCCACAATCATAAAAATGTGACAGAACGTTTGACAAATTGATTGCTGGCATGAAATCCTCATAATTGAGCAACTATTAAAATGTCCAGCTTTAGACAATTGTGTGAATATGTGCGTTGCTTTTGAAAGCATGCGATCCTCTTCATAACTGATCCGTCTCATCATCATTGTCTCAAATGTGAGCAGCTTCTCCTGTAATGGATGGAGGAATTCAATAGAAAATCATCCTTAATGACATCTGTTAAAGCCAAAATCCTGATTGTCACCATCATCATCATCATCATCATCATCATCAGTGAATAATGGAAAACTGGAATAATGGAGTGGGCTTCTGCCCATTTTTTAAAATAAGTCCAAATCAACATGCATTTACTCTGCAGCCAGCCTGAGCTGATACAGCAGAGACTACTTTATTGAATCGTAAACACTTGGATTTAAAAAAAGAACTAAAAAAACAGAAAATTCCCCCCAAAAATTGTTGAGGATGAAAAATTGAATATAAAAGTAGAGTGTGATAGTGATAGAGAGCAGTTGTTGTGACTGTTCCTGACTCCAACCATGGCAAGCTGACTGGTAAAACTCTCCACTGACAGTAAACACACCATGTGTGTCATGTGTGTTTGTGCTTGGAGTCGGACAGCGAACATATGGCATGATGGGTAGTGTGTTTGTGTTTTTAAAGCAGAGCTACAGCCCGCGGGTAGAGTGAGTGAGGGGAAGTAAAGCGTCTCCAGAGCCCATTTGGGACAAAATGCTTTACTCTCTTTGCTTTGTATTTCCCTCCCTCCTGCTGCCGTCTCTTCCTCTTGCTATTTCTCTTCATCTTATATATGTTCAGCGGCCTCATGTGTGCGTATGGATCCTAGAAGTGTATGTGTGCACGAAAGCCGAAAATGGCGTGCAGCGAAAAAGAATCAGATTTATAAAACCGTGTGCACGCACACCTGCAGGCAATGTTCCCTTTATAAATCACAGTCACCTGGAAATGTGCGAACGTGGATCAGCTTCCTATCCCGCCGTCTAAGCCCACATTCAAGAATTACATCCCACCGTCAGAGCAGCCTGGTCGCTCTCCCAGGGCGTCAGATACCGACTGTTGGGCAGCAGCCCTCGGCGTCTTGATAACGACGCACAATGCACCCTGTAGCGTCTGTATGAGACGCACCGGGCTTTCAACTAACTCCAATGTAAACCCATCCGCGTCAATATTAGACGCTCAGAACAACAGACGTAGTATTAAGAACGAGAAAGTCTGCTAAGTATGAAAGGAGGGGTCAAACAAACACAGGACTTTTACTCAGGGGGCCGGCGTTCGTGCCCTGTGTGAAAAATGTAACGTTATGTCATGTAACGTATCGTTACGTCCGTAGCTTAAGTTTCGTAACAGACGTACTTTATTTTAACCCAAACCATGATCTTTTTTCTAACCCTAACCAAGTATTTTTGTTGCCTAAACCTAGCCGCTACAGTTTCACGTTAATCAAATGTTACGAAGGTAACCGCGACCACCTCCCTCCTCCATAGCCAGTCCAAAACACTGCCGACCAAAAAATACAAATAAAACAAAACAATAAATTGATTGTCCAGTGAGATGCATCTTTCCATCGCACTGATTGATTAGAACGAGATGTTCCTGATTGAAGCAGCAGTGCTGTTCTTGTTCTGGAAAGCTCTCTCTGAGCTGTCGAGGCTCCAGTCGAAGGCTCTGCCAGCCGAACCAGCGCTCTTCCCACCACCGTTGCCAGACGTATTGTTGGAGGACTTTATTATGTAAATGATTTGGTTTGGTTGCTTCGGTTCAGTCATTTGGCCTGATGAATAGCTTCAGGTTGTTAGATTAGTCCCAATGAATCACCAAAACTACTCTTTCATTGCTAAAAGCAGCTTAAACTGCTGTATGTTTTTAATATTAATCTTAAAGGCTGTGATGTTGCATGTTTTAACTGAAGTGTTTGGCCTACTTTATATTCCTGAGCATTATTTTTTAAATGTAACATTTGAAGACTTATTTCTACCTTGCAGGAAGCCACTGATTTGCATTAATTCCACTAATGATGAACTATTTGCAGAAACGTGTTTCCTTGGTAATCAATCCCTTATGAACATCCAGTTGCTTTTATTTCATTTATCAAGTCATTTATTTTTGTCAAAGTAAACTTGGTAGTGAAGTTGTGAGCAGAGGCTGTTTTGAACTACTTTCACTTCTTTGCCGTTGCATTTAAACAAACTCCAAAACCTGACATTGATTGTTGGCTGCTGAAAACTACGCGTTGTCTTCACCTTGTCATATATTTTTATACATCAGGACACCTTGCTATGTATTATCTCTTATATAACCAGCATTGTTATAGAGGCACTCCAAACGTTTTGTCTTCCATTATGAAGCCTTGAATGTGACTCATATTCTTCTGGTTTTGGTAATATCCTCAGGTGGCACTGACTCAGCCGGGGTCGACTCAGTCCTAACTCAAAACTGAATGCACTCACGGTACCAAAAAAAAAGCGCTTTAAAGCCATTCTGCAAATGGCTCATCACGCGATGCTAAAAGCAGGACAGAAAGAGTTTCTCCTCCCCTGCCGCTACTTAAACATTCAGCTCTGTGAAAGTTGCCTTCAGATGGTTATATCTTCTGCACTTGTGCTTTGTGTGGATAAAAGCATCACCAGTGTGATGCAATCCCGGACCCATCTCCACTGAGAGTTTGAGCCCGAGCTCCCTGGTGTCTGGCACACTGACTCGATTCCTGTGGCCCTCATAAATAACATACATGAATTCCTACACCGAGTGGTGTTTTCCTTTAAGTGAAGCAGATGGGTATCATGGAGGTGAGTGCAGGTTCATGAAAGCCAGTTGGCATCCTGGTTCTCATTACATTGTGATGCGGCCCCTTAAAACCTCATTCGTCGCTGCAGGGATGGACAAGATGAGCAGGGTGCAGCCGAGACCGGGCGGGAGGCGGAAAAACAATCTGTTCTTGTCTGAGTTGGTGCTCGCAGGGAGATCATTGTCTGAGGATCAGATTTACAGTCATGCTGGTTTGAGTAAAATATATGTATGAGGATTTTATTACTCTGGAGATTGTGTTTGTTGTTGGAAACTTGTTAGAAAGTGGTGGATGCTTTTCTAACTTTGACTCATCCAACCAGTATTAGTAGTAGTACCACTCCATTGAACCATTGGCCCCTGCAGACTAGTGCAAAAGGGTTCAACAGTAGTGAAACGGTCGACTATTTGATTCGATGATAGCAGCTAATGTTTGCCCACTGGCTATCGTCTTTAGCTTTTTATTGGTATAAAATTAGCTTGTAAACTGGCTACTTTTCGAAACAATCTCAAGCTGCTAATCGGACCGTAAACAATGAGCAGCGCACGGAAAAGGAAGTCTTGGCCCGGATAACCCCAGAAATATAGCCCCTTGCCCCCAGGGGCTTATCCATCTTCAGACCGATTGCCGATTGATTCCAAGATTGATTCTTCAGCAATGCAGCATAATAGAGGCACCCATCATTCAACTGCTAATGCAACTTAACGTCCATCATGTTAGGTGCTGTATGTCATCATAAAACCAAAACAATGAGCTCTGTAGAGCTGCAGAGTCGGTGGTTATTCTCTGTGGCTTCATCACTGCAAGCAACCCTTCATATTACACATTCATTTGATTCATTGACAGTATGAAAGTTATTGATTGGCGCTATAAAATGTAATTTATCCAACACCCATTGATATAAAGTAACCTAGTGTGCAGTGATAAAGTTGTATTGAATAAATGGCATGCAGGAAGAAAGTTATGAATGTCAGACTGACTGTTGCTACATCGAAGCAGCTTGAGTGACTGCTCCAGGGAACCCGGAGGGTGAAAGTTAAAATATGCTTTAATTCTGGAGTAACGCAACAACTTTATCACATTTCCGGTGGTCCCGGCTGAAAAACATGAAGGGTCTGGCTTCCAGGATAAGGCAATAATTTTCTTATTTTTCTGGGGGTCCCAAGCTGAAAGAGCGAGCAGAATCTGCTGTAACCTAAGTCAAAGTACGCCGCAGGAGTTTGTGTGTCAGTTAGACGAAATGAAGATCTCTGCAGCTCTGACAGTGCATGCCTCCCAGCCTTGAATGAATCAGGGATTTTTGGAGAGGAGGGTGTTGCTGTTAGGCCGAACTAAAAACTAAACATAGAGATTCATGATAAAGGCCTCAAAAAACAGCCCTTATCTTGAGCTATTGCTAAAATAACTACATTGAAAAACAAGGGCTGCTATCCAACAAAAACACAGAGGCACAACTCTGATTCATACAAATGAGCTGTTACATTTATTAAGTGTCCAGTGTGTCGGATTTAGCATATATATAGTGGTATCTAGCGGTGAAGTTGCAGATTGCAACCAACTGAATACTCCTCCACTCACTCCTTCCTTTCCAAGCGTGTCGGAGAACTATGGTGGCCTTAAGGTTATGTAAAAACATGAAAGGCCCTCGCTAGATCCAGTTTTTGGTTTGTGCATTCTGGGCTACTTTAGAAACATGGCGGAGCAACATGGCGGACTTTGTGAAGCTAACGAAAACACAACGGTTCTTAGTTTCAGGTGTTTATACACTATTGAAAACATAGTTATGAATATTAAATTCCATGTCTGCCAATAAATCCCCCTAAATCCTACACATTTGTTTTTCTTGCTACATAAATGGGCACCGTTTTTAGTTTTTTTCTTATCAAAACAGCAATTTCATATTTATTTTTACACTGATGATACTATCTTGTTTACCATGAGCTCCACTCCAAACAGGGCATTAGCAAAAGGCTAATTAGTCAGTGTTGATGCTCTCCAGATATCTCTTATCAATCCTAACCTTGTTGTTACCTCAGACCAAAGAAACATGCCTTTCACTTGTGATAGGGCGAGTTCATTTATTATCAATCAATCAAAGAAATATCTAGCTTAACATTAGTAAAAAGTAAAAGTCACATATTTGTATCTTGAAATAACTACATTTCTGAATGCTTATGGTGCTATAAAAAACACATTGCGCTATAACTCCTGCTAATGACAATAATAATGATAATGATATATTTGACTACATACATGCTGAATATCAAACATTTGACAACAAATGCAGTCAACATGTTTGTTAGCCCTCAAGGACGCACACGATGCGTTTTGTTGAGAAACAATAAATATACATAAAACATTGTGTACAGAAAAACTCCGCAGGATACCTTTAAGCGCCGATACATCATTCAAGAGCAGCTGTTCTGTGATGTGTCTGCATCGCAATCACTTCTTCATCTGTCACTTTATAAAAAAGAAAAAGTGATTAAAGTGCTTTTTACTTCTTGTTCTTCCTAACTTTTGTTGGGTTGTAGGATCTTTACATTTTACATTTCTATTTTATTATTCTTTTTCTATCCAAATTCTGGTGCGATGTAGTTCTAGTTCAGTTTAGAGTCTTAAATAGTTCACACAAAGAGTAAATACTGTATGTTACATACATTTTTTCTTTATTGGTTAATTCTGCTGTCAGACTGAAGGTTACACTAGAAGGTGAATCATTTGTTCTCTCTGTCCTAATAACTTCAAGAGTCCACTTTATGCCACCTGTTCAGCATCAGTGCACTTTGGCAGTGGTTCAAAGTGTCTAGAGTTCATTTGGAGTCTTAAACACAAACCCAACAACTAACAGTGAACCACATAATTTGAGATGTGAGCGGACAGATCACTGCCTGCAGTGTTTTTGTCTGTGTGATAGTGATGAAAACAGAAACAGAGAAAGTATCAGTGGGTGGACTTTTTGATCCACAGCCAGCAGGGCGATGTGTGGGAGGGGGGGGGGGGGGGGGGGGGGGGGGGGGTCTTCAATAAGATGCCAGCTGGCTAAAACAAATATATCCCCAAGGTTAGGGTTAAGGGTTATGCATTTAGTTAACACTCTCATAGCGATAGTGACCTTGTTATCTTGTTATTTTGGTTTTCAATTTTAAAAGAAGTCTGTGAATATATCTGTGTCTATTTCGAATACGAAAAAGAGTGACAATATGATTAAAAAACAGCCAAAGATCATCATTTTATGAAACCCACTAGCAACACAAGAACCATGTCTTGCTCTGGTGAAAGATCAACAGCACGCTTATTTTTTATTTATTACCTCAGTAAACATTGTAAACATGAGTTTATGGTCTCAGTCGCTAGTTTCAAGTCTTCTTCAATACAGCATGATGTTCATTTAGTAAATTATGGTCCCATTTAGAGTCAAATGGACCATAAAGCAGGGGATGCTTTAGGGTGTAGCTACTTAAAAAAATCGTATAAAAAGGCACAATCATCCATTTTCTACGTTTTTTGTCAATATCAAAATGTATCCAGTTGTGCTGTCTGCACATCCGTGGTTACAGTGCAAACGGGAACTGCTAGTAGCTGAAGCAGGATCAGTTTTCGTGGTGCAACTGATTCTGAAGATAACATGTAGTGACTTTACTATAAGCCTGTAAATAATGAGAGTGAAAGCCAAGCAACAACAGCCCGCTGAGAAGAAGGTCTTTCCACTTAAACCTCTAATTTCCTGCGTCCTCTGTGTCTCTCCTGCAGTTTACCTGACATTTTATCGATTTCATGCCCCTCTCCACGCTCCCTAACCCTGCTGTAAACCCGTAAGTCCGTCTGTTTCTCTTTATGCATCTGATTTTTTCCTCCTTCATAAGCATGTGCGGGGAAACTCTGCAAGGTGCCAACCTCTCTGCACCAGTGCCTCCGAGGCATATTCCTGCACATTTATCATACTTGTCGGATAAAGTGACTCTGATTTAGATCTCCCCCACTTTCCTCTTTCTTCCTCTGAGCTTTTCTCACAGAAATGGCTTATTCTCGTCCGCCCCACCCGTCTGTAAAAAGGGATGCATTTATCTCTGGGTGGCCACGCTTTTGCTCTTCTTATTGCTTCTTGTCAGCTGTTTTCTCTTCGCACACGCCAACTTCATCTGACCTGCTTATCCAGCACAATCCAGAGCCGCTGCAGCCCGAGAGCAAACTGTTCCTGGCCCGGCTGAAATCCATCATGCCACCTGGGCTCCTTATCACGTGGAGAGGAGGATAGAAATGAAACACGGGTGGTCCTCCTAACACATGGATGGGTGGGGGGAGAGAAAGATCATAGAGGATTTTGAAGGTGGAGAGGAAGAGATAAGAGGGAAGGGGGGGGAAAGAGATGTGAAAGAGGCAACAGTAAAAAGTAGGGAGGGGTTTAGCAGGAGGGAGAGATGTAGTCTGAGAAGCAGCTTTCTTAGAAGCTGTGACGGGTCGGATAAGGCAGAGATGAGACAGTCTGGGAAGACGTGACGCAGATATGATGGACGATAAGCTACGACCACCACAGGGTGAATAAACAGCAGAAGACCAGGTTGACAGAGAGTTTGGTGATGACACAAACAGGTGTGAGGTCAGAGGGAGAATAAACGAGGGAAAGGCATCCAGCAAACCACTAAAACTGCCCCAATTAGCAGTAAACAAGAAGGGACTGTTTTTTTGGATTTCTACCAACTCTCTGCTCATATTCTCTTGAGGTTTCCTCTCATTTTGTTTTCTTGTGCTTTTAGTTTGTCCATGTCTTTTTATAGCCACAGCACTCAGGAGAAATGCTGTTGAACAAACAAAAGGGACAAAAGTTGAAACTATTTAAACTTTTCAGGACACACACTGCAGATCAGCCAATGAGTGACAACAGATCTAGGATTTGTATTCCCACCTAAATTTTCCTGAGGGGTCAGTCACAAGTCAAGCCAGTTTTATTTGTATATCCCAATATCTCTAATGACAGATTTGCCCCAAGAGACTACACAATCTGTACAGCATATCCCTTCATCTGTCGTTAGACCCTCGATTCAGATAAGAAAAGCTCCCCCAAAAAATCCCTTTAATGGGGAAAAAATGGAAGAAACCTCAGGAAGCAGTTGTCCAAAATAACTACAATAAGTAGGGAGACTGGCTCTCTTTATTGAATTAAATGGTGTACAATTTTGATAAAAAAATGGCCAGAAATGGCACAGTAGCCTACAGAGATAATAGACGGAGCTTGGAGAACTAGACCACAGTGACACACACGTACTGTACGAGCCGTGGGTGTATTTGGTTATATATCTGCACTGTTAACAGAAACACACAAGTGATTCATTTCATGTTCCTTCATTAGTTTCTGTCTCAAACACACATGCTGTAAGGTTGAAGTGATAGAGATGTGATCGTGTGTGTGACTGTGTATCTAGATGCAGTGTGTGTGTGTGTGTGTGTGTGTGGGCAGTAGGATTCTGTGGTGTTCATCTCTTTGCATGACTCGTCTCATAAATCACACACAGCAGGACATGATATTTTGCCAGCTACACACACAAACACACACACACACACACACACACACACACACACACACACACACACATACATACACCTCTATACTTGTGAGGACACTCATTGGCATAATGCATTAACGCTGTAACAACTTTTTTAACTCCCTATTATAATCGCACAAGGACAAGTGCAATGCAGTAGGCCTCCGGGTGCACGGACTGTAGGTGCATCCACTGTTTCGGTTCATGTATGTGCAGCAGTGCAAAGTGCAAAAGGGCTGAGTGAAGGTGAATATAGGTCAGAGGGTGTGGTGATTAATAATAAATACCACTCACAGCCAGTGAGTTTTTTTACCAGCAACGACAGCGACACTGATAATGTTTTCACCAGTCAGGAAATTTTACAGGTGTGTAGTTGAGATCAAAATGAGGGCTGAGTGTGAAGATGATTGTGCTCTGAGCAAGGACTCTGGAAGTAGGGGGGTAGAAAGGAACACTTTACGCCCCTGGTCTGATTTGGCATCCCGGCTGCTGTGATCCCATCGCAAGATGGTCTCCAGTTAAAAATGTCCTCGTGTTCCAAAATTTCTCACTTTCCAAAATATCCTAAAATTGTTTTTTTTTTTTTTTATGTTTTGTCTGTTTTGTGTTTTTTTTTTATACCCGGAGAGAAAATCGTTCAGCTGTATTTTTCATGGTTGAAAATCGAAGTCTTTAAAATTCAGAGTTGGTCTTCACAAAGATAGAAGGACAAGAAGACACACACACACACACACACACACACACACACACACACACACACACAAACACGTTGATAGACATGCACTAATAACACATGCTTGTACACACACACACAAATAGATACTTACGCTGAATGCTTGGCTGCACTCCTTTCTGTCCTTCTCTGTCTCACACACGGATTCCTGCCTCTCCTCTCTCTCAGTCATTTAGGGTCCCAGCAGCCCTGGTCAGATTTCAGAGTCAGCCGAGTGTGATGATACAGGCGAGCTGCAGCACAGCAAAACACTGAGCTCATGCTGCTTTCTGAGTGTGTGTGCGTGTGTGTGTGTGTGTGTGTGTATGTGTATGTGTGAGTGTAGTTCAGAAAGAAGCCAACATGGCAGCAAAAGTGTTTTCCACCTGGGATGAGGAGCATTAGCTGTTTAACAGAGCATCAGGGTCAAAGCTCTCAGACTTTCACCAACTGCTCAGTTGGAGTCTTTCACCAACGATGTCAGATTAGATGGTCGCTGACAGCAGATGTGATAACATTTCCTCAGAAAGAATGTTCTGGATGAAGAAATTATGCTGGAAACACATCTTGTCTCACTAAATAATTGATTATGCTTTGAGTGGTCAGCCAGATACAGATGAAAGCATGAAATATGTTTTTCTTGGGAAGGAAATTGTACATTTTTGTCTTTTTGGCAGCTAACGATGGGATGATTTCTCATGGCTCTAAAATGATTATTTCTTCACTTCTTTTCCGAGGAAATTGTAACCGCTCATCTTACTGAAGTTTGATGTTAAGTGTGTGTAAATAGATAATCGTATCAGATTTTTTGCTGTCACTCTTCAATATTCATTAAGGAATTATGTTATTTAGCCCGTTGAACATGTCGTATCTTTCATTACTGATTTTGTGCTCTGTTTTGCTGGCAGACAAAATTCTGCCAAACAGCTAGGGTTTACCCAAATGCTTCGAAGCTTCGACCGTTGCCATGGTAATGGACCTCCAAATCAGTATTCGAATGCTTCTGGGTTTTTTCTTCATTTTTTTAATATATGTAAGTATGTAATAATAAAGTATAAATTCTAAAATAGCCCATGAAATAAGGAATAAACCCACAACAATATTCATTATTCATATTCAACATTCTCAGACGGATATGGCTGTTAGTTGTGTGTACAGTAGTGCACTGTGCCGGGCACTGAAACGGAGGACATGGACACAGACAGACAGAAGAACTTGTCATGATACGAATTGAAACCATACGTTTCCTGTGAACATGGAAGTTTATTTTGAAAATACGCTATGCATATAACGAGCGGAAACTGACACACCGTCTCTGAGTCACGTCTAAAGCTGACGCTAGAGGGATAGCCTACCTAAAGCATAGTTTGAAGTGTAGGACCACTGACCAAGCGTCTGTATTTGAGCATCTGTATTGGGAGTGAGAATGCCAACAGCAGACCTCATCTGTCCATTACTGTGCTCTGAAAATGTCCCACAAGGAGAACAGGACACATGTCAATCATCTTGTTGTCTCGGGCTTTTAGAGAAAAAGCCCAGCAGTCATTTCAGAGTGTCTTTTTGCCCTCCTTTTTTTGGAAAATGCCAGCTGTCAAATGTCACTATTATTCTCCCACAGTGTTCACCCTGAGTTGACCTATTTGATTCGAATGGGTGCTCATTGGGCTCACCGGGACACAATTGAAGGTCTCGGGGACGAAACAGCAGCTGAATCAGTGAAACTGGTGTTCCAGTTCAGAGTTTCAGCTGAATTGACAGACGACTCTATTTACTTTCACTCTCTTCTGGCTCATATAGGCTATAAACTGAGCTTGTTCACATCCTGTTGCAGGTGTTCCTCTGAGTGGATGATGATCTAAAAACATGTTGTTTTTTTGTGGTATAGCCGCCTCTTTGACTGCAAACATTTGTGGAGGTGGAGATGATGATACACCTAATGTTAACACCGAGGGAAATTCAGCCAAATGCACCATTAGATTTCTAATGAAAATAAAGAAAATTAAGTTGCAGCCTGAAGTGATTTTACAGTTGATGATCAAGTTCAAATTCAGATTTGATGAACACAAACATCCTACTCTGTCCACTATGTGTTTGTGTAGCGGTAATTCAATATTATGTGTGTTAATAATAGCCTAATTGCTCCATCTTTCTAATAATTGGTTTTCAGTTGTATATTTAGACCTATATTTATTTCCCACACCCTTGTGACTCTTAGAAATCCCACTGAACACATAGCTGAGGCTGATGGGAATGCCATTAATGTAGGAAATAATGTATTTGGTCATGAACCAAATTGTGAGAGTTAAAAGTTTTGACTTGATGAAAAATCAAAGTATCAACAAAGTCAGAAGGGATTCATCATCTGGGCCTCATAAATGTCCTCCTCTGCAGAGGCGGGAAACATTTTGCTCTCAGTATAAAGATGACAGGGAAAATATCACATTGTTTGTTAAAGGATCAGATTAAAACCTGGATTTTATGTCCTTAAAGTTGTTGCGTAAGAGGATACAGATCAATGCGGTTTACAGTAAGAGAATAACTCTTGCAACAAACTAGGGCTGTTAAGATATCAGTTATTCACTACACGATTATCGTGGGCAAAAGAATTCATGATAGAGATATTATTGCGATATCTATAGAAATTTAAAAAAAAAATAGTAATGATGCTATCAGTCAAATTTAACTCTGTTTATTGTGTGTTTTGTCTCTTTTTTGGCAAATGAATTACAGTCAAAATATGAGTGTAGGGAAGTAGAGAGAGAGAGTCTGTGACCATACCTGTAACTGTACAAAAGTGTGATTATATACATGATATTATCATATGTGTATTATTAACATGATATCAATATTTCATTTTTAAATATCACGGTTATCATCGGTATCAGTATATTGCGACACCCCTATTGCAAGCACAGCTCAAAAACACTTACGGTAAGAAAGTGAAAACTAATGTGAGGAAATAATGCAAACAAACTGTTAATTTTGACCCAGAAGTTATAAAAAGAAAAACCTTAGACTACATAAT
Organism: Sebastolobus alascanus; assembly: GCA_916701645.2. NCBI lineage: Eukaryota > Metazoa > Chordata > Actinopteri > Perciformes > Sebastidae > Sebastolobus > Sebastolobus alascanus. The sequence continues at coordinate 989,250 of CAKAOJ020000289.1, forward strand.
GTGTGTGCAGCATCTTGTATTCTTTAAAATATGATTCATAAGAGTCCAAAAGTCCAGCTCTCCTTTCCTCTCCTCTCCCTGCACACAAAGGCTGGTAACAACCACCAGCATCAGATTAGTCTCAGAGGTCAACTCCCACCAGAAGCCTGCTGTGCACTGAAGCCATTAGTGCAGAATACACACACATGATTACATAACATGTACTCCAACCCACACGCTTAGAGTCAATGTCATGTTGTAGTGGCGGTCTCCTGCCACCAGGTGTCGTGTTAGAGTCAAACAGTCAGATAATCAGAGAGAGAATACAACATGTTTTACATATAGTCCAGACTCCAGGGTAACATGTCAGTTTACAGACAATAATCATACAGCTCATTAATCTGAAATAATTGATTGGGTTTAAATGTATGACACAATAATCACAGTGGTCTCTGCTCTAGGAGGCAATCTGAATTATATACGGTATATATATTGGTGACTGTGTGGCGACGCAAAACTTAATTTTTGGTGGATGCACAGAAATGTTTGTGTCGGTCTTGGTGCGGAGGTTTTGAAAGTGAAAAATCGCCAATGAATATTTTACATTTTCCTTTTTTTTTTTTAAATTTTCGTCCCCGGTGTGAAAAGGTTTTTACACTCTCACATTGTCGTTTCATACATTGATATTATAAAACATATTGATTAAAGCTGCTTTTCAGCTCTTTCAACGGCAGTTTGATCCATTTCAGGTGTAGCTTTGTTAAATGATAAAAATGTTATTAATAACTCCCTCTACACCAACATGATGAGTTTTATTTTGAACTACCACAGCAGCAGAACCCCCCCTCCTCTCACTCTCCATCCTCCAGCACCTCATACAGTTGAGTTTTGTTTTTCACAATATTGATTCTTTAATGTTTAGTTGATGGAGTGCTTTGTGTTGGTCAGCATTTTCACCAACTGCTGACGTTGTGCTGCCAGTTATTTCCACCTGCTTCAGGCTGCACACTCGGGTGTTTCTGCAACATTTTTTCTCTGCAAAGATTAAGTCAGAAGTCAGAAAGTTTAACAAACCGGTCACAGGAGCTGGAAGAGGGACAGTAGCTGCATTCAAAGTTGATGATGAATAAGACGTAAAGGGTGAAATGAGTACATGTTTTTCTGGCATTATATGAACCTCCTCGGGAGAATTTCATTATTTTCTTTCCGTTAAAGGCCTTATTTCCATCCCTGCTTATCTACTTTTTGTTGCACAAATCAAAGCACTTCTTTGTCTCGAAAGCCACCTACAGACTGAAAACTTCCCCAAGAGTCTTTTATTTTTCAGACACTAACTGATCAAGAGAATAAATACATCTGCGTTTGCAAAAATGTATAAAATCTCCCCTAACAAGCCCTCTGAAACAGCGATGTACACCAGTGGATGTTAACTGTAATTAGGCCCAGGAATGTTTACAGTAATTATACACCACCATGATCCTATATTCTCCCAGAAAGCATAATCAGCTGCTACTGACACATTTGTGCAATCACCAAAACATTGTCTGCAAAAGGCTTTCACACAGTAGGCAAGAGATTAAAGGCAAAGTTTCAAGTTTGTCACAGCAGGTTCATTATGAAAACGTGTCTCATGATATTTACATTTACCTCTAGTTAACAAGCCTTTAACTGACTTGAAAGAGCATTATCACGTACCAATCTGTAAACACTTACTCATTATTATAACATTTATGATGATTTATGATGAAAAGATATAGATATCGGGGTGCTGCAAATTTGGCGCTTTATATTCCTTATAAAGATTGCCTGATTGATGATTTCCAAGGTGTGTTCAAGCTGATTAGATCAGATGTCAGAAGATCACAGACGTGTTTTTCCCTATTTATTTTGTAAGGGTACTTTTTAAAAGCTTTTAACCTGAGAAAGATGTAAAAAAAAAAATAAAAGGAGCAGGGCCCCTTTCAGGGTCAAACCTCACCCCTTTGCCTTCATAATAGAATGACAACCAATAAAGCTATAGAACAGCAAGATCTTCAGCTTTACATCTTCTGACATCTGATCTAATCAGCTTGAACACACCTTGGAAATCATCAAGAGTCATAAAATCAGTTTTCTGCAACATTTAGGAATATAAAGCACCTGTTTTAAAAAATGGCTGCCCATTATATCTTTTCATAACACATAAACATACAACTGTGCAAAATGTCATGCTTTTATCGCAAAATGCACAATTGTTATGCTTAAGTGCCCCGCTACAATGTGATATTCAGTGACCCAGTTCTGCCTTTTCTGCAGAAAACTTGTTACTGTCCATAGAACCATATACACAACACTGACAAACACTTACTGTAAGAAAACTGCACACACAAAACTAAGTCTAAGACCACATCTGAGAGCCTTTATCACGTTTGTGCTGACAGCTCCCCACTATAACACACACACAGGCACACTGTAGAGTAGATCTGGAGCATGGCTTCCTCACTTTTTGCTCTGCAGGGTTTGTCTGCCGCTCTAATCATTTGGTTCCACTGAGTTTCTGTTAACGCAGCGTTAGCCTACATACAGTATGTCTAATTCTTCAGCCTTTAGCACATTGGCCTCATTTCACTGTGGGTTGAAAATTGATTTTTATGGCAAAATGTCGCTCAACGGTTTGTGCTTATAAACCGTTTTTTTTTTTTTAAAACACATGAAGTAGGACAGTAAACACTGCTGGGTGCTCCAATAAAACATGGTGTAGTTGTTGTAGAGGCTCAACTTTTTACTCTGTGGTTACAAAGCTAAAGGAAAAAGTCTGCCCAAAAAACACAGTTGTTCCACTAGATTTTGATTCTCAAATATAGTTTTTTCCTTCTTTTTTCCTCTCTCTCTCTAAAACGTGGTGATCTGGTGTGTATTGTATCAACTTCTGCACTGGAAAGTAACACTGTATGTGAACATACATTCATTCATTTAAAGTCCAACTGAAATTAAATATTTTTTTGACTGCTACAGTATCTGCGTTCACACGCGTTGCTGGACATTCGTAGGAAAACAAATGAAAAAGAAGAATAACTTTTTCGTAAGATATCGTACGAACCGTTGTATGATAATACGTTGCCCAGGTCGTGGAAATGGCGGAAGTTGAAACAACCGTAGCAATTTGTATCGTAATATTACTGTGTTGTTATTATACTGTGTTCTTAATCAAATTTGGGGGGATAAAACTGTGTAAACTTGACCCGACAAAAGGAAAAAGAGCCCCGTTGATGGAGGAGGTAAAGAGGGCGAGAGTGGAGAGTGATAAAAACGGAAGTAAAACAAGAGTGAACCTCAGATGGGCATTCACTCCATGGAGAGAACTCCGGGAGTTGTCTATTGCCACTTAAAGTCAAAGATCTGAATACTTCTTCCACTATACTGATTTTAGTAGTCTGTTTGTTCTTAATGTCAACCACCTGCCCTTCTGTCTTTCTCCTTGTCCTCTTCTTCCCTCTTATCCTCTGGTACTCTCTTTCACTCTCTCTTCTATTCCCATCCCTCCATCCGTCCATCTTTGCCACCACGGCCTCATCTGTTCTTCCTCTCTTCCGCTCTCTTATGGCCTCTCGGCTCATACCTTTAATGTCATGATCTTTAGCAGCCAATGATTTTCAATAGCGAAAGGTGGCCTGACCTTTTCTTCAAAGCCTTCTTTCCAAAACCCTCCTAATACAAGGAGGAAGGTTGTTGTGAAAATCGGGCTCCTGTCTTCGTCTCCAGAGATGGCAGGATGTGAACTGTATACAAAATGTTTGGAAAATGGCTCATATATGAAGTAGACTTTATAAAGGGGAAAAGCCAAGTGAAAGTACGGGACCCATTATCGATTTTTAATCGTGTGAGTCCACATCAGTCAGAAGGGGAGATTGAGTTTTTTCAATAAACACCGGTTTTCATTAAAAAAGCTCTGTTCACTCCCTGCCCCGCACCAAACGGCAGACGGACTAAGTTAGAGACTAGAAGGTGAAGTAAGGGGAACATCAAGCAGCTAAAGAGCAGATGTTTTTCCTCAGGAGTTTGTAGAGAAGGAGTTGGTGAATATTGGACTGGGCTAAAATACAGCTGGTGGACACAACCTTTGCTTTGTGTCTGCTGGATGGGTAAATAAACAACTATTTTATTACTTTATAAGGTGATAATATGTCAGAGGTGTGTGTTTTTCAGCTGGTTCTGCAGTGTTTCTGCCCCCAAGTGGATAGAAAATAAATCAAGATAGTTGTAAAAAAACAATATTTGCACGGAATAGTCCAAATCTTCCATTAATGTCACTACAAACTTTGGAAACGTGGAAGGTATCAGGAGTAAAGGTTTTGATAATTACTGTACATAATAATTCATACTTAAGATTAGGGCTGGGCGGTACGGAGAAAATCAAATATCACAATATTTTACCAAATACTTCGATATTTATACTGCGATGATATGCTTGTGCTTTCTTTATGTGCTTTCACTAAATATTTCAACAATGAGGCTTTTGGATATAATGACTAAGTGCGTAAAGGCAATACCAGAAAAGTTGGAATGGTCTGGTAAATTCAGAAAATCCTAGCACCCTTTACTGTAATGTAGCCTTTAAAACCAAGAAAAGAGAACACTTATGCCATTGTAAGATATTAGGATATCCAAAATCTAAGACAATATTTAATCTCATACAACAATATCAATATAACATCGATATATTGTCCAGCCCTACATTAGATTTAATAATTATCATACTGGCCCGGATACAAGATGATCCTGATAAAGAGATTACTCACCCTTTTCCAACAGGTTTTTGAAGATATCAAACCATTTTAGACCAGTCCTGTCGGGAAAGATTCCCAGAGATACTGTCAGTCCAAAGAGAAGAAGAGTCCTCGTTCTTGAAGCCTTCTCTCTCAGAAAAGTGAAACATGAAATACTTCAATAGTAGCTTATCAGTCACCCTGTCAGGCTCCTGGAAGCGCTTAAGATGATTTTCTCTCGCAATTAGCATTTCTTTTTTTACTCTTTTCAACTTTTTGATCATCTGTGACAACCGTAATTCTTGACAGTTTGACACATTATTCTGTCTGTGCTGTGTTTCTCCAGTAAAGACGTCTGAAGAAGATTTCAATTTGTTTTGACTCGCCAGGAATTTAGTTTTCTTCCGAACCAGAACCATCAACATTAAGGCTACAAACAACCCATAATGCAACACTCGCGTTAGGAGCCGCTACTCTCTCCATTCGAAAAAACTTAAAATTAAAAGAACAAAAACAACCTAATCCTGTAGGATACTATGTCAAAGATGCAGCGTTGCACCTAACATTCAAAGAAGTGTATAGATGTAAGTAAAAAATAATAATGTGGCAAGCTCATTTAGGTTGTCCCTGACCTGACAACAGCAAGCGGGCAGCTAAGCTGGCACGGAAGCAGATAGTAAAGAAGAAGTGATATGTGGCACCATAACTGTCTGAAAAGAGATAGTCGAGAGGATAAAAACAAATGGAATGAATGTGAGAATTAATTTGAGGGAAAACATGTATCTGTGTAGTCACCTCTACATAAAACAGAGCCGCTCTGTGCACAATGTTTACAACTGAACGAAGCCACAACAACCTGCAGCTTCAGTTTCTCCTGCTGCAGTAACATTATATATGAGTGGATGACTCCTATGATTTAGTAATTCAAGGGCATTAATTATTAAATCTAATGAATAAATAATATATGCACACTAATGATCAGAAAATGTTACCCTTGATACCTGCTGAGCTCTGAGTGATTGTGATGTATTTAAAGATGTGTTTCTGACCCCCACAGCGGTGGTTGGTGTAGTTAACGAAATCATGACTCAACTGTAATTTCTATGTTGTGTCATAAACAGAAAAGATGAAGAAGAACACAGCAGAGAGAAAAGGAGTGGCAACAGGAAGGCAGGGAGAGTTTACTGATTACTCACCAGTGTTCATGTCTGCTGCCTTCTGGCTGAACTGATCACCACTAATGGACCTGTGGTTAGTCATGTCGGTCTACCGCAGGTTTACTGTATTACAGTGTCAGAAATAGTTCTGTCTGCATCCAATAAGGCAATTAAATAAACCTAATGAAGATGTTAATGGCTAACTATTTTTTTTATTTCAAAGAAAAGAGCATAAAATAAGATGCTTAAAGGTGCTAAATGCGAGATCGGGAGCATTTCTGTTGCCTCCGCACGGCTCTCAACATGGCCAATCTCGCATTTAGCACCTTTAACTACGTGCAATCAAAACTTTAGGATTTAGTGGGGATTTATAAAAGTAAAATGTATTTCATGGAGCAGAGCCTTGTAGCTTTTACTTTCTGTTTTCTTTCCTTTTTTTCCAAAGTCCAAAGAAAACAGCACAGAGCAGAAACTTTGCTGTCAAGTTTTGAAAAGTTTTGGATTATAACTATTATTTTAATGGCATTTGATGATGATATTTGTCACCTGTAAAAGGTTCTACAGGAACAGAAGTCTTGGCAAAAGTGCTTAAGAAGTAAAAAAAAATGCTCACATACAGTACAGTGTTACACGTGGGGTTACGAGTGAGGGGCCAAGCAGTAATGGCCTATAGTTGCTTGGTCAGGTAAAAGAAAAGGAAAAACCTTTTCAAGACTAACAACACACTTCACGAGGCTTCTCTATTGACAACAAATTGCTGACTTTGGCTTTAAGAGAACCACAAAGCCAAATGACACAGTAGTGGCGGCAGTTAAAAGCACAAAAATAACCCATCTGTCAACCTGCAGAGTGAACCTTTTGTCTGTGTCCTGTAATGGAGTTAAAGGAACCATGTTGAGTTGAGACTGATGAGCATGTTAAATTTGTTCATTGTTTAAGTACAGGGGATGATGTGATACACATTTCTGCCGAGTGCAGAGTAGAGGTAGACCGATTAATCAGTTTGGCGTCGATAGGACGTTTTACAAGCTATCGTTATTATATTAACTGGGCTCTGATAGTTTTGTTAGGAATATTCTCAAGTACCTCAGGGTCTTTATGCAGGTCTCTGTCCAGTATTATTAAACCTGATCAGCAGCTGTATTCATATTTTCTAATTTTTTCGTTACTAAATGTATTATACTGTTATACAGGACTTTTTTCTACTCTTTCTTTCATTGTGTCAATGTTGAAATCAACAACAACACAAGTGTCCTCTGCCTCTGTCAGCGGTTCCATTGTATGTCTAGTTCTGTGGAAAGAAGATGGGATTGTAAATCAAGTCTTTTCCCACCATTAAATAATGTTTATTTTTTCAAGGTATTATCACGTCGCTTGAAGATTTTTGAACTTTTTAAAGGTCTGCTATTTGCAAACTGCATTGATCCATTAGCGCTGTGCGAGGGTCTATATTATTAAGTCTGGCATTAAAGGTAAATGTCAGAGGGATTACAGCCCCAAAGCTCAGGTACCGACTCACCGTGGCAATTAAGATGAAAATGAATGTATTTTTACTGTTCCAGCGAGCTGCTGCCTGGTTCACCTGCTCTCATCAGCCTCACTGCGCCTCATTATGCTCACTGTGATTCATAGAGATCGACTACAGCACAAAGAGACACTTCACAGTACAGTATGAGAGAGTAACTTGGGTTATACAAGCATTGCATTGCATAGTCCTCTGTTGACATTCAACGTATCCCGTGGTTTGCAGAAACGTACAATTCCAACATTTTTTCTTGCGACTGGGTTGCGTCGTAACTACTGTGAATCCAAGCCGACTAAAGCTGCCTGCCACCACGAAGAAGGAAGCTACAAACTGAGATCCACCTTTCTAGTCTACAGGAGATGAGTGATATTCAAAGATAGGATTTTAGTGGAGAGTTCCTTAAACAGCCCTGTGAACAAGAGAAAGGGAAAGGAAGAGATGCACAGAGAGAGAAACTGAAAAAGAAAGAGAGACCGATGAATCAGACACAGACAGATGGTGATACTGAGTAAAAGAGAAATATTGTAAAACAGAAGAATAAAACTCAAGGAGAGACTAACGGAGAGAGATGAAAAGAGAGATTGAGAGTGAAAGAGTTATCCACACGCTGAATATCCAGGTCACTTCAAAGTGCTAAGAAAACCCAAAAGCAAAGTCTCATCCTGGGCAGACGGCCAAGTCTGACCTGCCCCTCCACCCCTTCCATTAACACCCTCCCCGAACCCAAAAAAACCCCTGCAGATTTAGTGCGACTGCAGAAAGTGTATATTAAACATTGGCAGCTTAAATACGGCTCCCCATTAACACCTCAGAAGTGGATTATGAATCACCAATAACGAAGCAGCCTAATTTTTTTCTTGTTCCCGAGTTATCAGTCATTGTTTCCATCAAAGGTTTATAGGCCCCAGGAGAGGATAGCGTGGGAGAAGTCGGCCCCACCAGAGTAATTGGAAGTTGGGAGTTGAATGTGAAGTAGAATTAAGTCTTAGAAACAGATAGCGAGAGGAAATAAAGAAAGAAAGAAAGGAAGGAGGCACTGTTCCAGAAATACTGGTCTGCGTGTGAGACTTTTATGTTGTTGTTTCAATCACAAGAGGAGCAGCAAGACATCTAGTTGCTATAGCTTGGAATAAAAATCATTTCATTTGTTGGATCATCCATATTTAATGTGGGGAGAATGAAATAATCTTTTGTTATTAGATATTTTTTTCCGCCTGAAAGAAACAAAAGTATTTTAACTGAGATATTGGATGGCAAAAAAAACCTCCCATGTCTTATTTCAGCCTACAAAGTTGAATGTATCAACACTAAATCTGATAAAAAAAAAAAAAGGGGGAGTCCAAGGCACTCTTCTGGCAAAAAATAAAAAGCCTTTATTCAGAAAACCAACCTGTGATCATCTGCTTTTTTTCAGCTTTTAAAATAATAATGTATTTGCAGTATTAGCAAGTTAAACACCCCAAAGAAAACAAACATATTTACTCCTTTCATTGAAGACTTCTTGGCCCCCAGAGTCCACTGGCTTTTCCAGAGTTAAAGAACTATTAAGTAATTTAGTGTCTAGACAGGGAGTGTTGACACTAAATTACTGCTCAGCAGTTGAAGAAGTATTTGTTTAGTCACTGGTATTGATCTGCAAACCCTATCAACCCTCTGCAGATGGGACTTTGTGCTGCCGAGCAGTAAAAATCTTACTTATTGCTCCTTTAAAGCAAAGCAGAATGAGGTTGAATTAATAGTCAGTAATTAAAGTCAACAGGCAGGAAGGCAGAGAGACAGACGGACGGACAGGTAATCAGATGTACGGTATGGTTTGGCGAGCAGACAGTCGCATTACTGCAGAGACAAACAGACGGATAGTGTAATAGGCGGACAATCGAGCAGCCTCTCAGGAAGGGTCAGTTAGTCACGGAGGGATTTCCTGTGCACGCGAACAGGACAGAGCGGTCAGAACGGCACGTCTGTAAAAGGCTGTATCATCCTGTGGACCGCAGTCATGCTACCATGTCAAAGACTCAGAGGTGAAGATGCTGGTGTGGTCACAGGAGGCCTCTAACAGTGCAGGTTAAGAAACACATAGTGAGGGTGTTTTGCATTTTTTGTAATGTCCCCCCTGTGACACAGAGGTTAACACAGCACCTTCCCTCACCTAGGTTCACCCCTCAAACATTGTTCTTAGTACAGTGTTGATGTTTTGATGGTAGGGAGCTTGAACTCTGAGAGAGGACAGCAGCACATGAACTAACTCAAGACACCTTTTTAAATCCCTAAAAGATAATAACACAGATTATGGCAGACGTAATAAAATGGGTGTTTACTCACTGTCTTCATATTTGATATTAATCTCTCATCACATTTCAAAGGAAACCTCCCGCTGCCATAAATGGAAACGAGACACCCAGACAGGCTTTTACTGTTAATTTGATGGTAATTTTCTTCTCAGATAATGACTTCCCGAGAAATGAGTGTTGGTATGACACACACTCACAAACGCAATACATGCACACACACACAAACACCTGCACAAAGACGCGACAATAAACACAGGATCATCCCCACACAGTCACGCAATGCCACAAATATCACAAAAAAAACAAAACACACACCATTTCACTCAGAAATGTATGAGACAAACTCAGTGGCGAGCGAGGAAATCCCAGAGGTCGGCCATCTTGGCTCTGCTCATGCAATGTTGGTGTGGCTTTCCGTTCTGTGGAAACACTGTTAACAACCAGTAACCAGCTAAATGCCAGTAAGTGTTAACATGACGTATTATGGAAGTTTCCACAACAAAGCAATATACCAATGCAGTCAGTCTAGATTTGTACTTGAATTAATTACTCACACTTATTCACACGCATTTCAAGCTTTAAACTTGTGATTGGATCACCAAAGATTTTAGAATTTGATCGATAGATCTGGTCGACAGCGGTTGGATGGATTATTATGACATTTTGTGCAGGCATTCATGGTCCTCAGAGGATGAATCCTACTGACTTTGGGGATCCTCTGACTTTTCCTGTAGCGCCACCTTGAGGTTGACGTTTGTGGTTTTGAATTAAATATCTCAACAACTATGGTAAACATGTTCTCCTCCAGATTAATTGTAATAACCAGCCCCAGAAGCAGACCTGTCCTTTATAAAGGTTTAGTTGTCCTTTGCAAACAGCTTGTTCTTTCATCGTTGACCTCCACCCACGATGATATTTATTCTTAATCGTCTTTCTTTGCTTAAATAAAGGTTAAATATACAGTGAAAATAATCCTTTTATCTGTTCTAATCCTCCTGACTCTGTGTAAGCACGTTGTGTGTGTGTGTGTGTGTGTGTGTGTGTGTGTGTGTGTGTGTGTGTGTGTGTGTGTGTGTGTGTGTGTGTGTGCGTGTGCGTGTGCGTGTGCATGAATTCCTTTCTCTCAACCATCATTGCCTTCTTAATGAGGCTTCACTTGTCCTCAGTCCTCTCTGGTTGAGAACATTTAGTGCTGCATTGTGGTCGAACAGAAGTCATGGCTGACAAGGGAGATGTAGACACACACACACACACACACACATACACACACACACACACACACACACATACACTGGCTGACTGTCTGTAAGAATAAAAGGAATGTCAGTAGTTGTATGACAGTGTGTTTGTGTGGGTGTTACGTGTATGGGTGTTGATGTAAGGAAAGTATGAATGACAGAGTGAACGTGTGCCTGTATTTGACTTTGACTTTATTCTACAAATTAATATTGTTTTCATATTTTTAGGGGTAATGTGGACCTTTTCAGGAGCACTTATATCCACACTTCTTCTCCCTTGCTTGAGGCTGATGGCACGATTTCCCTCCATTTATTCTCCTGCCAGTTTAGTGTCTTTCCCTCAGCTCTTGAATTTTTCATAACTCTCTTTCTTTCTTGTCGACACAGTGGTTTACCGTTATCGTCTGGTGAAAACCTGCTCAATTCAGGGGCGTCCTGTTGGCTTACAGTTCTGACTGTACTACTGTCACTCAAAAGGTGTTGGCTAAAAGATGTCATAAATGCCACACCTAAAGAGGGGCAGCTAAGAAGGGAATTTCTCCCGAGACTGGAGCAGCAGATGGTTAGACATGTCATTAAATGGGCTTTATCAGTGGTTGTAAGTCTCATAGATGTGGGTCAGAAGGGGCCTGCTACACCCACTATTAGGTTTTATCATCGATTTGCATAGGTGATCACCGAAAGAAGGATTAAAAAAAGACGACAGCGACCTCTAGCGACCCTAGTAATTTTGACCGGAGCGAAAGTGAAGTCGTGCTTTAGTATTTACAGCATGAAAATCCATATTCGGGGGCGACGGATGGGTCACAAAACACAGTACTTTCACCCAGGCGGCCGTGGTTCGCGTCGCGTGTGAAACCAATGTGTAGTTGTCTTTGTGTTCACAACCTTAAGTTTTAAAAGTGGTTTTGTTGCCTAAACCTAGAGGCTAGAGCGTGTTGCTTTTAAGTTTTGCTTTCACTTTTACAATGTAGTAGGTGTTCTGATCCACATCTATGAGGCTTATAACACACATCTAATGAGCTGATAACAGTCGAAAAGGGAGCAGGGAGTGACACTTAAACCAGATCACTGGGTGTTATCCAATTAGTGGCCAGAGATGAGTCTGTATCAGGTTTTTAACTGCAGAAATATTGCGGCTTGGTCAGAAATGTAAGTGAACCCTGTTGGACGACCATGTCAGGCAGTGACACTGAAGGTTAGATCTGTTATCGGACACGGTGTTCCAGTTGAAGGCGTTGATGGATTCTGGGCAGCGGAGGTGGTGAACCTGGTGTTGGTGTAGGATTTCCTGATGGGAACACTCAGACCTTTGACAGTGTGACCTTATTATATAGTCAGAGGACGCAAGTTCCATTCATGGCTTTGAACTGAATAATAAACTTCAGTTTATCTTAGTGCACTAATGCACTTTCAAATAGAATCAAAAGTTATATAAAGTTAAACGTTACCTTAGCAAATCATACATCCTTCAGTATGGAGCCTTGTAACCCTCGTAAGGGTTCCGAGTAAGCTACAATTTCCATCATCACACAACTACAACTCAATGTTATTTAAATGTTATTAGTAATAGGATTATTTCAAATAGAGCATGTGGAGAATACAGTGTAAAAGTAGTATGTAGACATTTAATTAAAATGTATTTTAAAAAATGCAAGGAAAACAATAAATCCGTAAGAAAATAACCAACAAACTTAAATTATTATTCAAAATGGAATGAAATTTTAAGAAGCTGTATGAACCATTTTAGATATTCTTAGACTTTTCATTAGGGCTATCACAATATCAGATTTTCATACAATATCATAAGATATCTATATACAAAAAAAATAGTAATGCTATCAGTCATCCTTAACTTTGTGTACTGTGCATTTTGTCTCTTTTTTTAGCAATTTAATTACACTCAAAATACGAGTGTATGGAGGTGGAGAGAGTGTCTGTAATTATAATTGTATATATAAAATGATTTAAGAGGAGCAGGATTATTTACACAATATCGTGTATTATTAACATTATATCGACATTTAATTTTTAAATATCACGGCTACTACTTTTCATGCTCACATCTTTTTTGTTACCAGTTGTTTTTATTTCCTCATGTTCGTTTTTTGAGACCAGAAATGAGCCACAGCGGCTGCAGGTTTAGCTGCTTTGCTTCTCTCTTGTTCACACTTGGACTCGGAGGACGATGTCGAACACTACACCAGCACAGGCCAACTGTCACACTTGGTGTTTAGAGGAATTTTGGAACAATGATCGCGCTGAAAGCCTGGTAATAACATCTCTGAACACGGTGCCAGGGGCTCTGCTGACCCTTGGCAGTGTCCCCGGGTTTCCATCCACTGCCCAGAACAAAACAACAGAGAGCGCTTTATTTATAGTGTGTGTCAACAAGTACAGTTGGAGGGGTCAGCTGAGGGGCGTCCCCGTGACTCAGCAGGATGAGGCGCCTGTCCAACTGTGCGTGAGTTGCTGCAAGGGTGCTTATTTTTTAATCGTACTTTAATAAATTACTTTGTACATAGATCATTCCCCAGTCCTTATACAGTATTTAATCTTTATGTTTATTTTATAGTAACTGCACAATGGCCAAAAGTATGTGTACACCAGAATATTACAACCATATGTGGGCTCTCAAGCTAAAAGCAGCATACATTAATTTTAACAAATCACCATTGCTGTGGTGCTGATTTTAACTTTAACACATTAAATTATTTCCTTTCCCTTAATTTCCTTTAATCTTGCCTGAACAAATTTCCTGAGCACGCACAGGTGCAAACATTCACATCTGCCCAGCCCTAATACACTCCTCTGCAGCTGGCTATTCATCAAAAAGAAAACATGGCTGACAGTATGGTAATGTTCGGGTTTTAGCATGGAAATAAGGATGAACTCTGGAAGAAGATAACGAGATGGCAAGTAGAGAGCAATCCATCAAGCAAATCCCCAAACAGACATTTCTGCTTGTTATATCAACAACATTGGAGATGGAGCTGAATGGGCATTTTGTAACAAACGGATCTCGACTATCAGTTAACTGAACCAGTTGGTGCTTCAAACTTTTTTTTGGTCTTTTGGGGCATTTTCTCCCCCCATTTTTTTCTCCCAATTTGGAATGTCTAATTTATATACATGTATAATAAATAAATTAATATATAATATTTATATTAATAAACAATTTGTATTGTTTTAGAGTGAACTGTTTCTTTAATGGAGCCTACAATCCTCTGATTGGCTCTTTTGTTTCTCCAACCAAGGGAGCACAACATCAGATCTCTTTGAATGGCTGAACAAATCTACCGAAGATGTGAATTGCGCAGTAGAATCAAAGCACCAAGGCCATCTCACTTGAGTTCTTTTTCTCACTACCTGTTGAATACAAGTCTAATATATCCTGGCGTTTGACCCCCATCTGGGTTCTACACACCTGACCTGCCCCTGGCTGCTGGTTTCTTCGACTCTTTGCCTTTCACACTGTCGAGTTGTGTGAACCAAAACATCAGTGTGAAGGTGGATGAAAGCGGCTGCACCGCTGCTCAGCTGAAAACGTTCTCACGAAATAGGGAGTCATTTGATTGAGAGTAGATATCAAAAGCATCACTCAGTGGAGCTTTGAGATGTGCTTGTGATTGTTCTCAGGGCAACTTGTCGTGACCCATAGGTCTTTCTTGAAATGTTTTATATTTGCAAAAAGAAAATAGATGATATCAGGTTGGCGGTGAAAGTGGCACCTTTGCTCACAGGTGAACAGAGAGACCAGATGCTGTAACAGCAGCCATGAGCTCGCCATTTGAAGTAGTTTGTAGGCTGCCTTCTTTTTAAAGGAAAAAACTCAATGAATTCACTTGCATGGCCTGACCCTTGAGTCCATTATAAAGTTAACTGACACCAGCAACAAAATCGTTTTTGCTCTTCTTTGCTTACGTCTTACAGATACAGTTTCTACCTTAAAACAGCTTTGTACTTTTTACTTTTCTGTGTTTAAGGCTCGCCCTGTTATTAAAGTCAAGGCTGCTAATCAGATCACTTCCCCCATACATAACAAGACTCGGTCATAAGGTGTATTGGTATGATCAGTCTGTGACTTTGTGGCTAAACTGTTACACAAATAGTCAGTGGTCATGTCCACCAGGTAAGGACACTAGGGGACGCTCACTCCCTCAGTGACAGATTTTTTTCGTTTGTAGGGCTGGCCCTCTCCGGTCCAGCCAAAAACTGAATATCTGAACTCCAGACCTCTTTGCTATTTTGTTTTACAGTTGTAGAGAGATGAAGAGAGTTTGTACTTCACCTTTTGGGCCATTGTGAATTTAAATAAACAGCATGTTGGGTCTCATATCGCAGTAAGACACGCCAGTGTTTTGTAATATTTTCTTAAAGATCGCTCAAAGATATCAGGAACCTTTTTCTTGCAGTGACAAATGGATCAAATAAACTGGAGGGACACAAAAGTGAGACAAATCTTACGCCCCCAAATCTACATACTCCTCTGAATCCAGATTAGAGTCGTTTTGGCCAAAACAAACAGCAGGATTTGAATATGACAGAACCAGACTGCAGGAAATGAGGGCCCAGAAACCGTGCTGTGTTTGTGAGTATCCAACCGTTGGTATTAGGGGGTGTACTCAAGACACTTTCCAAATGAACTGTGTGTGGACGACCCATTACTTCACACTCTCAGATCATTATAAGTGCTAATAAAGAGCAGCTCTAATCAGATTCTCAGTTAATTGATTGTGAAGACCATGGGAGGCTGCTTGACTCATCTGCAGTCGTGAATGTTTACTTCCACAAAGAAGAAACCAAGATTTAAGCATTTAATCAAGACATTCATTCCTGTGAGAAGGGTTGTGATGTTTTTATTATTATATTTTTTTAGCAGGAATGATGACTGTAACACATTCAAGTTACTTGAATTAGAGAGATACATAAGAGGATTTGCTATGATGTGTAAATTAAGTCGTATTTATACTTGTTTATGGAAGGAAAATACCATCATTCTGATTCAAAACTGTAGTACAGATGTGTGTCACGTTGGCAGCCAAAGAATTCATGGAGATTTATATATTTCTTTACACCAGTCTGCTTCAGTGAAAGAGCCAGCTCAAGAAACAAAAACACTTAGTGCTATTTTCACCACATTGTTTTAAAGAAATCTGGTGCTGACTGTCTTGTACTGAACTAGACTTTAGGTGGGATTTCAAAAAGAAAACAAAACACAGTTTTCACGGATATCCCTCTTGTTTTAAATCCACACCCACTTTCAACAGTATAACACTGCAATATAATAAAGAATTACGTCATTATGGTTTAAGGTTAGCATTATTGTACCTCGGCATAGGGGGAAAAAAAGAAAAAGATGCATCTACCTTAATTAATTTAATCAATTAAAACACACCCACGACACAGGTGCACCCTGGGTCTAGCTAACATGCTAAATGCTAAAATGCTCACAGTGGATCCTACAGCGGTGACTTCTGCGTTCACTGAAGAACTTTTACCTTCTGTGACTTCAGAGCCTCTTTCAGCTAAACAACTCAGGGCTTTTCCTCCAGGAGACCGCTGTTTGTGTCCCGTACATTAAGTTTCACTTTCACGTTACAATCAGCTATTCGTTCGTGTCCCGTGTTCACAGCGTCGTCACATTTTCATTTTACAGACTCAGTAATTTTAAGCCCGACCATGTTTGTTTTTTCCTAAACCTAACTAAGTGGTTTTGTTGCCTAAACCTAAGCAAGTGTTTTTATTTGATTCGCTACATTAAGTTGCCTTTGGGCTGAGGCCAATGCCGTACAGAAACTGTCTCTCTCTCACACACATACACACACACACTCACTGATGAAGTGATAGGTCTTGTAGAGTGTTGGCTGCAGTGTTCAGAAGGAGGGACACAGTGCAAGAGAGCAGGCCGCTTCCTGTCCTGCTGCATCGGAAATACCAGCCCTGAAGCCTCCGAGGCTGGATTCAGATTAGACTACACACACACACACACACAAAGCACACAAAGTAAACTCAAACACGTACACACCCCAGAGCACACACGCAAGCAGCAATGAATGTGCAGCAAGGCTTGTGAGAGTAAACACAACATCCTCACATCCTCACATACTGTAACTGCCTCCCTCAAACACCAAAACACACACACACACACACACACACACACACATATATCACACATAAACACTGCACACACGCACACAGAAACTCCCATCCGCTGGGAGTATTGTTGGATTCTTCCTCCTCTGACGCCCGTGAGGCTCTTGCTTGGGAAAAGGAAACGCAGTCTTGTGTAACCTTTATACACAGCAGAGCGAGAGAGAGAAAGAGAGAGAGAGAGAGAGAGAGAGAGAGAGACATACACTCACATACAGTGAGAGAGAGAGTGTCTTTGTTAGCAGAGCCAGAGGTCAGGTCCTGAGCTCTGCTTTAATCCTGATTTCTACACTCAACATCTTGTCAGCTGTCTTTCCCCTGTGTGACTTTGACATGAGGGTTTAACTGCTTGCAAACAACTTATCAACATGGGAGTGGGCAAATATGCTGCTTTATGCTAATGTATGTATATAGTTATCATTGGAAATCAATTAACAACACAAAACAATGACAAATATTGTCCAGAAACCCTCACAGGTACTGCATTTAGCATAAAAAATATGCTCGAATCATAACATGGCAAACTGCAGCCCAACAGGCAACAACAGCTGTCAGTGTGTCAGTGTGCTGATTTGACTATAACTTGCCCCAAACTGCATGTGATTATCATAAAGTGGGCATGTCGGTAAAGGGGAGACTCGTGGGTACCCATAGAACCCATTTTCATTCACATATCTTGAGGTCCGAGGTCAAGGGACCCTTTGAAAATGGCCATTTTTCCTCGCGAAACTTTTGTGTAACTTTGGAGCGTTATTTAACCCCCTTCACGACAAGCTAGTTTGACATGGTTTGTACCGATGGATTCATTAGGTTTTCTAGTTTTAAACTGAGCTTGCTACAAACTAAAAATAGCAAGTTGCCTTAATTTGTTAAAGAAATTAGGCGTTAAAACGAATTTGAGTTAACGCATTATTATCGCGTTAACTTTGACAGCCCTAATATACAGTACATATATATATATATATATATATATATTTAGGCGATAGAACTAATTGAGGGTGAACCTGCTGCTCGGTCTGTTCAGAACAGCTGTCTGGATGAGTTATGTTGTCCACACACACATAAATACACATATTATAAATAACCAGTTAGAGTTAGGACGATTTGATTGGTGACCCTGGCCAAAATGTTACCTCCACATTGTTGCAGTAGAACATGAGAAATACCTGAAAACTATTTGACTGTATATTGTATATTTCCAACAACCAGATGTTTTCAGATCTTTTTTAACCTATAAACCAACTTTTCAGGGCTCTGTAATCTTCTCAGAAATGTTGCCAAAGAGAAGAAAACAAGTTGATCTCTTTCTACTCTTCCTCCTCTTGCTCTGTGACTCTCGACAGACTGTGAAAAAGTCCATTAGTTGTTTAAATACTCCCACTTTCTCCCCCTCCACTTGTGAATTAATGTAGCGAATCATGCAGATCGCTCTCCTCTCTTCTCTTCTCTTCTCCTCTCCTCCGAGGGAGTTATTCACATTTAAAATCCCATAATCAAACACCTACGCGTTAAATGGAAGGCCATTAACGCTAATGGTATACCTTGGACTGAGCCAAGATGAAACCTTGAAGAACTACAAGCTATTAGGGCATGGCAAGGACTTTTCTCCTCCTCGTGTTGAGGCGTTCACCCGCATTTCATTTCATCTGAAGTGGCTCTTTCTCAAAGCCGCCCGCCAACGCTAACAGCTACGAGTAGGTCAGAGATCAGAGCTGAAGGAAAGTATTCAATCTCAGAAAGGAGAAAATCTGGTTAATTTCCTTGCTATTTTCTATTTGTAATTTCATCATCTGAGGGTGCAGGGCCCGAGCGGAGGAGAATATTGATTTATATCATGAGTTTCATTACAGATCTTATTTGAGGCAAAGTGGTACTTCTGACTGAATAGCCTATTTTAAATTATAGTACTTTAAGAGGAAAAAATAAAAATTGCCATCCTCAAAGCTAACTCCTGCCCTGTGGAAATCTGTGCTCACTCCCGTACCAAGTGGGCGCACAGCTCACTCTGGGCTTCTTCATTTCCTTCCAGGGAGGGTCAACAACATTTTACAGATTTTATCTCCCTAATTTGTCTGGCCTCTCCACGCCTTCCTCCACGTCTCATACAGTTGCAGAAACTCAAAGTAATTTCAGTCTCCTCAGGCAGGCGCTCATGTGTCTAAACCTCGGGTTATTTTTAGGACACCCTCCTCCCCCCCTGGTGTTCAGATGGTCCGGTCCAGGCCAGAGGAAGGGGAGTGGTAGGGGAAATCTCCAACAATGACTTCATTAACATGATGCCCAATATGACCAGTACAACTGAGCTATACTGCTCCATTACAACACTGGATATATGACTTTTTTACTTTGGATTTAATTCTTTAAATATCTTTATGTGCCTGGTTCTAGATCAATTCTCTGGGGTAACATGGGAGTTTGTTAAAGTTTCCTTCATCCAAGACTTCAAACACGAGAAGCATGTTGATCACCAGTGAGTATATTGCAGCTCATATGTTGTGTTATATGACAGACAGGGAGATAATGAGAATCTTTACCCTCTGTTTTCTTTTTGATGACAATTGACAATTGGTGCTTGATGACATTCATTAAGGAGATGATTGGTTAATTAGCTTAACGAGTGCTACTTAATGAGGACCTGATTGTGCCTCGATTAGACAGACTATATGGCTCCTGGGCTCCTTATAAAAGTCTCTTCTGGTAGTTTGTTGAATTAACCGACTTCACATTATAAGGTCGTTGGAGTGATGCTTGGCAACTAAAGTTTTCAACAGACTTTTTGTGTAAATATGTAACAGCAGCTTTAGTCAAAGTGTAACAGGGTTATTCTTGATTCATGGGGCAGGAAAGGAATTTGAAGCACTCCGGTACCCACTGAGACTTCTTTATTGTTTGAAGGCCGTGGGCCTGAAAACATCACAAGCTCCGTTTTGAATTCTGATAGAATAAAAGCTTTCTCTCTGGCAGTGAGGGCGTAGGACTCACTCTGAATGTGTGTGGGTTTCTTTTAAAATGTGATCTGTAGTAGGGAACTGATCACCTGCCAAAGAAAAGTGTGCAAATATTCAAACTTTGGAATATGAATTTGTGTCTAAAAACTTTTTAAAACTATATGTCTGTGTAGTAATGCTCTCCTGTATAAAAATCATATGTAAATGAATCAAAAAAAGGTTGCTTTTATTCTGAAATCTGTGACCTGATCTGCTGTTTTGGTTTTTTTTTCTCTATCTGCTTTCAACAGTGACTTCTGTAGACCTCACATTTCACAAACTCCCATTACATAACATGTAGTAGTACTTTACAGCTTCCTCACCATGTTGTTGTGTGTCAGTGAATGTGTGAAACAGGTTAAGACAAGGAAAGCTGCAGTCAATTGTGCTAAAATACAAGCCGTCTCTCACCAGTACAATGCTAAAATGCGGAAAATTCAAAATGAGTTTCCTCCTAAATAGTGCCCATGTCCACTCCACACAACAAAAACCTATCCAGACAGAGAATGCCTAAGGGGCTAACTTTAACGACACTATAGATAAACTAATCGGACCCCAAATTTGATGCTAACACGAACGTTAGCTGTTGTGGCTAGCCCTGCTCTGTGACCAACATATAACATTAGCAAGTACATATCAGCTGCATTACCATCTTCATCATATCCCAGCTGCTGGGCGATCTCCCTATGGACAGAAAAAAGCCCATTTGACAGTCCATTACCCCGAAAACAAACGGCCATTGTTCCAAGGCCCCGGAAATACACTCTTCATGCAACACACAGAAACACTTGGCTATTTTTTATTATACAGAATGACGGCGATCAGTTGGAACAAAGAGTTTCATTGGTCAAACATATGCCTATATTTCCGAAGGCAGAAACCCGCTGAAATCGAGGTCCATCCAAATATGTTTTCCCCCGCACGGATGTTCTGTAGGGGTGTGCAAGCATTCATAAGAACCCATAAAATCAGTTTTTATAAATTTCCTTACAAATTTTTGCAGACGAAAATCCGTGCTTGGTGAGAAACGGCTTTAAGAATGTCATGGCTTCAATTATCAGATGTATTAGTAACTGACTCAACAGGTAATAGTGAGTTGATGTGGTCACATAAATTTGTCAGAATCTCCCGGTTCAAGTTTTTAAGCATATTATATCAATATTTTCAGCTAGAATCCAATCAAACGCCAACCCTTAGCCTCACATTAGCCTAAAACTGGGGAGCTCACCTTGCATCTGAACCACCTGCTGAATCGTAGAGGTGTCCAGTACATGTACGAACAAATCTTTAAAGAAATTTTTCACCCACAAAATGATCATTGATCATTGATCATCACCCTGTGTTACCCTGAATTCTTGAAGAAAACGTTTCTGTCGCATGCCTTATGGCGAGCAGAGAATCAAAAAACGGAGAAAGAAATGTAACATTGTTCCAGCATTGATGATGCAAAGGCCAGTGAGAGTCGAGAAAATTGTCCACTTGGAAAGTTTCAGGAATTGTGTAACTTCTCAGTAATCTGCTGTACAGCCTGAATGAAATGATAGTCGCCCAATGGCCTGCAAAGTAATTTTGACCATTTCTGACGACGTCCAAATTCAACCAAACTCATTGAACCTCTTTAGACCACAATGAGTGAAGCAGTGAATGTGTGTATCCTCTGTTGGGTTATGTAATCCTTTCCTGATGAGTGCAAGTATTTCTCTCACTTTTTCGGTACAGGCCTCATATTGTATTTAATTTTTAAAAAGACATCTCGTCTCATCTCGGATGCCAGAATGATTCTGTGCACAAAGCAGAACTGATTACAGGGAGGGTTGACATTTTCCATATCATCCAATATGACAGGTAAAAACAACTTTTTGGCAGGTTGAATTCTTAGTAGCGATTGGCAGGTGAACTGAAAAGCTAGTTTTGGACAGAGAACACAACAGGAGAAGTGCTCCAAGATTACAGAAAATAAAGAAATAATAATGAAAAAAAGATATCTCCATGTGGTTCAGTTTGGCTTGGTGACAGCTGGTTTTCTGCTCGGCGACACACTGCTGGGCCGTGTCATATCTGTCTCTACTTTCTACGAAACTCCCCTGTACTTCCTCCAATTTGCTTCACGGTAACTTGAGTGTTTATCCGAACTTAGTAACTTTAGCCATCTTTCCACTGGCACGAAGTCTCAGGACAGACAGTGTTGTTAGCAACGGATGGCAACAGCATGCAGGAATGATTATACTTTAGGATTATACCTACCTACATATGAGCTAATGCAGCTATACCTGCCAGCTGAGGATGAGCCAAGTCATACTCAGTGTGTGTGTGTGTGTGAGTGTGTTTGTGCAGCCTGGAAATTTCATGAAAAGTCATTACAGTATATTAGAATATAAAATAACAATATAATACTGAAATGGTATAGCACCTTATCCTGAAAAGATGCAGCCCAAAGGGATTCATATAAAGGGGACCGAACTAGAACATGAATGAAGACAAAAACTATTAATAAGCACAAAAGCCATGCATGTGACAAATAACTAGCCAGAAATCAGCCTTAAATGTTATAAGCGTCACCAGACATGGATTATCATTGCATATGCCCACTGCCCAGGGCTCTACAGTCAAAGGGGACCTCGGCCCCACGGGATTATTTTAAGTGGATAGATATTAGGGGTGTAAGAAAATATCGATACAGATGAGTATCGCGATATTATGTTTTGGGATACTGTATTGATTCTCAAAAACACTATGGATTTTTAAATAAAAGTTTATATGCAAAGATTCGTGGCAGACAGTGGCTCAGATTGCATAAAAAGTACTGTTTTGATGTTGGACATTGGACTGTGATGCAAATGCAGTGTGAGAGGTTTTTTAGACAAACTGCAGCCCAACAGCCAACAACAGCTGTCAGTGTGTCAGTTTCCTGACTTGACTATGACTTGCCCCAAACTAAATGTGATTATCATAAAGCGACAACCTCCGGAAAGATCAGTTGCGTTAATGCGTTAAAGAAATTATTGGCGTTAAAACGAATTTGCGTTAACACGTTATTATCGCGTTAACTGTCACAGCCCTGGTAATAATAATAATGTTGATAAGTAAGTTCGATACATAAATACATAATAATAAGGATAAGAAAAAGAATAATAATAATAATAATAAAGTAAAAATAAATAAATAAATGAATCAATTAATAGTAAGGGGTTTGGCGTATAAGGAGGCAGCCGGAGAGGGCTAATGGAGTCTCTAATTGCACAGTAATTGCCAATCAAGGACTTTAACCTCATCAACCCCACACACCGTCCATCATTAGAAACGTGCCATGTCGACAAGCATCAAATCTGCAAAACTTTATACTACATTCTATTATAGGAGTGGAAACATGGGTGTTCACATGCTTACACATTGTATTTAAAAATCTATTTGCTTGTCGTATCATTTTATTGATTATCTAAGTACAACTAAAGATTCGTTCAAACCTTTACGAATAACTTTCCGTGAAGCTCTTTGCATGCTTTATGTTCCTGGTATCCTTCTGGTTGTTACTTCTGGCACTGAATATAAATGACCCTGTGTTCATCTTCCAGTAAAGACAGGAAGTTGAATCATATTCAGGAAACCTCTTCACTGTTACACTTATAGAGGGTGTCCTGAATAAGCCAGTGATTATGTACAGATATTTTGTACTTTGCCTGGTGTCTGTATTTAAAGGACTTGAGCTTGTCTGTCCGGTTTAACAATCTTTGTGCTGTTGCTGTAATCACTGCAGGTTGCTGTGGATAGGAGGGTCAGCTAAGTGCCTGACATTAATGCAGCTTATTGTAATTGTTGAGAAACATACAGCCAGGAGGTTAATACGGTTTTGTTCCCTTTTGGCAAGTGTGAGATGTTTTTTCTTTGCTGCTTTACACTTCAGAATTCATAATGTGATCACTTTTCCTCTCGGGTAATTAAGGGGTTGGGGTCCTCTATGTGCATGCTGACTAAGTTCAGTAATACACACATCTCGGCCTGGCTTGGCCTGACTGGGCTGGTATCCAGTTTTTGTAATAAATTCATGTCTTGGAAGTTTTACAAACATCAAATATGAATAGTTAATAAATGAATAATACAAGCAGTAATAATTGACCTTGTTTGCAGTTGGAGGTGTCCTGTCAACAGTTTTACAGATGTCCTTTATATTGAAAATCCTTTCTGGGCTTGAGAGAATATTATTATAGCTGCAGTACTGTGACTGGCAATTAGATTTTAGATTTTATTTGTTTACACATATAAAAGGTACAAGTAGAGATTACATAACAACAACAAATGTGATGAAGAGGTGCAAAAATCCCTTGGTGGGGCTTGATCAGGCACTCTCCAAACACAACACAACAGTAATTGACCATCTGTGCTTTTGTATGAGCTGGTCCACACAGAATCAAGTACATACTGTGAGATAATTTATACAGTGGCTGACTTCTTTTTTTTTAACTTACAGGAAATCTCCAAACCAAGTTTCCTTTAGATAACCAAAACAAATTCTGTCGTGCCAGCAGGATTATTACAGAATATCAGGATATCACTGAGATTGCCTCGATGAACGTTTCGCTGATCATGGCCCATATCTGCAGGACAAAGGCACAGCAATACATCTGATAAAGATTGGTTTTAAAACTATATTTTAAATATTAAAGTTAGTTTTGTGTGCAGCTGTAACACATGTAAGGCTGGGGCAGAAGTCCTGGTTCATCAGAATAGTTGTATTGTACACACACTCACACACACACACAGCGAGTCACAGAATAGCTTTAGTATTCGCTCCTTCAGCCCTCAGTTACCGCAGACATCTTAAACTTCCCCTTGCTGAGCTGACTGGACTGACAGGGGAATACCATCAGAGAAACCGTGAATAGGAAGAGGGAAACGTTGTTCGCCGTTTTGACAGCTGACATACCTCTGATCTTCAACCACACCTCTCAAGCCCTGTGAGACACTCTCAAGCATCTCCCTGAACTGCAAACAGAGCAGTGACTGCACTTTATCCCCCACCAGCTTCGCGGGTGTTTAGTGAGGCGTAACAGTGGCGTGAAAGCCCCCAAACATCAGTTCAATACTGGACTTTGAAGGAATTGGACTGCTCAGAAATACAGCTGATTGTGTGAGACGGGAGGAGAAAGCTGAGCTTTGGACTTTTGCAGATTTGGTTGGACACAGACAGAGGAGAGATAGTAGACATGTAGCTGGATGAAGGGTTAAATGAATGATTGAATGAATGAATTACATTTCTAGTAATTACCCCAGCAGAAAAACCCTAAATGACCTTAATTTCTGGCGAGCAGTAATTCTGTTAATCCAGGTCAAAGCTTTGATGTCCAGACGAGCACAAATACCCAAACACAAACGGTTCCGCCGAGCACGTCTCGGCATCGACGCACACTCTCCAGCTTCCTGGCGCTAGCAGGGCGGAGCCGCCCTAATCGCACATCCAAATCTCCTATCAGAGCCCAGAGGGGACAAATCACAACTTCCTCAGACGCAGAGTCATTTGGAAAGGGAAGAGGCCGTTGCCTGCTGTGGTCATACAGGATCCCAGGAAATACCATGACTTACATAAACGCTGAGCTGAGTAGAGAGGGGCCCCTGAATGTAGCAGGACCAAACATACAAGCAGAGTATGAAGTTTATTGTTGTATCTGACAGGTTTGGAATGTTTTGTTCCTCGCTGGACTCATAATTCATCTGGTAATTAGGTCAGACATGTATGAGGGTCATTCTTAGGCCTGTGAATTTCTTCTCAATACCTTCTTGTTTCTCTGAGAGCACAATACGTCTGTGTTTACTGGACCTTTGTTTCTCCACGTCTCACTGAAATGACTTATTGTCACCAGAGACCTATAGCTCCATATACAGACTGGTTGTATCAGCGTTTCCGTACTGTTGGCCCATTTTCTGTGGGGGTGGGGGTAGGGGATGGCGGGGGGGTTAATTTTCTACTCAATCACTAGTGATGTATCCGGCTGCTCTGATGTCATTCAGTTGACCCTGAGGCTCCGTTAGCCGGAATGTAGTTAGCATAAGCTGAGCAAGTATTTAGAGAATAGCAGTCAATGTTGAAAATACAGGTGTAGTAAATAAAATACTTATACATACCTGTGTAAATAAACTGTCGTGCAAAATGAGGTATTCTGATTTCAGGGAAGATTTTCCCAACTCAAAATGTTTTCCTGTATTAAAACTCAAAAGGGCATTATCAGTGTTATACTAAGTTTAATTAACCACAGGTGAGGCTGTGTTTAATTTACAGAAGACAATCCAGGAAACCATTAAGACTGACCGTGTGTTATCCTTTTAGCAGACAGAGACTAACTGGCAAGGCAAGCTGGCTAATGTTTATGTGCAAGCTATTTACTGTAAGTTAAACCCACACATGACCAGCGATAAAATCGCTCTGCGCTGGCTGTGCCATTTATTTCCCTCAATATTGCTCGAGGGCTGCACTCAAAGTTCAAATTATTTCAACTTTGACCTCAGTTGCAGCTGACCTTTCAAAGCGCAACCAGTGAGATAACAGCTGCAACTGTTGTTGTTGCTGAAAAACATCGAATGGCGTTCCTTGCACACTTTTTAATGGCATATTTTACCTGCACTACGCTTTGCCTCTGCAGTCTACAAGGCTCTGCGCCAATCCAAGCCCAGAAGTGACTCAGCCCAGACTCACAACATTGGATCTTTTTCCTCTCCTCTCACCTCTTTGGTATAAAGGGAGATTAGTTGGTAAACACAACCAGAGTGCAGTTTACCTGTCTGGGCTTCTTGGATTTCTGTGTTTTGATATTGAAATGTTTTACGTCTTGCTGCCTTTTGGAGCCTCCCAAGTTGTAAAGATGCCTAGTGCAGCTTTAACATCCAAACACCTTGTAGCATGAAAGGAATGAAAGAAAACAAACGTTTGTTTTGGGGCTTTCTCCTGTGATCCAGGGTCGACTGACTCTTTCTGACTCATCCTTTTGACTTCAACACATTCATATCTCAGTTCTACCTCCAGTGCAGCTCCAATCCATTTCCATCCACATCTGCCCTCCAGTGATTTGGGTTTCGAATGCTTCACTCAAGGACTTCCAAGATAATTCTAAAAATGATAATCATTCACTTTCCTCACACAGATTTCCCCTGGAGGCTTTAGGACTGTAACCTCAAACATTTTCAACTGAAGCTCCGTCTCTAAGCTCTGAGCCACGGATGCCTTAAA
This sequence comes from Sebastolobus alascanus, assembly GCA_916701645.2. Lineage (NCBI taxonomy): Eukaryota > Metazoa > Chordata > Actinopteri > Perciformes > Sebastidae > Sebastolobus > Sebastolobus alascanus. Next base: position 1,016,541 of record CAKAOJ020000289.1, read on the forward strand.
GCATAATATTAGACCTATTTAAAGTGGAAAACTGGTTTAAACGTCAGGAGCTTTTAACTTGTGACCCTCAAGGTTGCAGAATGACAGGCTGTATTTGTCAGTGTTAGCGATAGATAGGGAGTGATGTGGGCAGTGAAAAAGTGGTGTGGGTGTCTCGCTAAGTTCAAGGCTCTAACTCTGGTAGATTCACATATCCCTGGATTTACAGATCCTCTCGCGGACATGTGAGACCGCCGCTCTGCAAGCACACTTGATCCCTTTTCTATCTCAAATGTCACATCTCCATCGTGACGCCGGAAAATGGGCTCTGCACTCAGATGTTTAACAAGCAAGACACTTGAAGGGTCAGGATAAACATACTTATGGTAATTCCTCTGTATTTTACCATTCAACCGTTAATCTCTTTGCCTGCTTCTCACTTTAAAGGGGACAAATCATGAAAAACACACTTTTTCAGTGCTTGTGCACATACATCTGGGTATCTGGAGTGCCTACCAACCCACAAACCGTGAAATAAGACAACCCAGTCAGATTTTTTTGTGATCAGAAAACATGTGATTCAACAAGCTATTAAGATTTGGCTCCCCTTCCTATGTCACATGTAGGCTCATTAGAATATACAGGCTGTTCTCAAACACCGTTTTTTAGCTATACCAACGAAAAGTAATGCACTGCAATTTCTATACATATCCCCCAAAATCATTTTGTATGTAATCCAAACCAGAAAGTATAAAGAACGCTTTTTCAGGAGAGGGGCTTAAAGATACAGGCGCTAAAAAGAATGTGTTTTTTGAACATTAGAGCATGTAAACATGCTCTAGTAGAAACCCCAAATACAAGTATGATCTTGAAAATGAGCATGATATGTCCCCTTTAAGTCAGTTTACTTCTGTCTGTCTTTCTGTCTTCCCCTTCTGTCATTTTGATGATCGCCATATTCTCTGAATTTCCCCCCAGTGTTTACGTATCTGGGCCATCTGCTTTGTGTCGCGCTGTTCTCCTGATCCTCGGACGTCTGGGGAAACAGCGAGACCGCTTCATAAGCCGAGTTCCCATCCGGCTGTCAAGTGAATTTTAGAAAAGACTTTTGAAAAGTCACAAAAAATGAATTGTGAATTAGCTGCCTTTCCTTCGTCTCGGCTGAAGTGAATAAGTATAGGCAGTAAAAAAACACAACCACCAGACAAGAAGTGTTTGAACCAACCCGATAAGTCACGGGCAAACTGCTGCTGCTGTTGTTCTTTAGCAGAGACTAATGCCGGCCATATTTCATGCTGTCTGAATATGAAAACAAGAAATGCCCTTGGCAGTATTCTAACCGCGACGGGCCTCTTATGCACGGAGGGAGAGCAGGTTTAACATTTCAGGCAGGGTTGTGGTGGACAAATATTTTGAGACCTCTCAGAAAATCCAAATCCTCTTCTGGGCTGTGCAGCCAGACTGAGAAAATGATTTCTGTCGCTTCTTATTGTAAACATCCTGGATCAACAAAACATTTTTATGCTTCACGCCAGAATGTTTTCTTTCCCACTCAGTCTTTTCTAATACTTCGCATCAGAGTCTCCACAAAAGTACTGACTGCAGTGGAGGTTAATTGGTTGTGTGTGTGGGTGGTGTATGCGCAGGTATTCTAGTGCACATATCTGTTATATTGTTTTGAAGTGAGGATTGTTGATTAAGGCATGTAATCATGTGATGTGTGTCTTTTCTTCATCAGCTCAGGTTTGAACAAATGGTAATGTAGCATATAGTCCTTCAAATATCACAGTCGAGGAAAAAGGGACCACATTTTGCCACGTTTTGGTTGAAACTGATCAAATTGATTTGACTCACCAGAGTGAGGATGCCTGTGTGTCCTGTGGGCTTCTAGGTTTCTTACATTATGATAACTTCTCAGCATGTATGGCACAAAGATTCCCAAAGCTCAGAATATTAATTTTATGTCCATTAGAGAATTACACCTTTGAAATTAATCCTTTTTCATAGATATCAAATGATTGGCAACTGTGGTGTTGATCTGCCCCTCCATGGTAACAACCTCAGAGGGTGAAGCAAGACACACGTTTAGAAGATAAAGACGAGGGAGACATGAAAAAAAATCTCTTTTCGTTCTCTCTCAGAAGCTTCCATCTCCACACTCACTCCAATTAGCAGTAATTAAAATGGCCTCTTCCAAGAGTCACAGATAATTAATAGCCTCTATGTGCTTCCAGTTTTTCTCTCTCAATGTTTTTTTTTTTCACCCAAATGCAAATGTAATTAAACTTCATAAACACACGACTGATTAAGGGCAAATATTTGCCCTCTTAAAGCGGGTGGAGCGTGAAATGATTATAATTGAATCAAATTCTGTTTTCCTTCTCGCTGTTTGCAGAGATTGAAGCCAAGGAGGCCTGTGATTGGCTGCAAGCGGCCGGCTTCCCCCAGTACGCGCAATTATTCAAAGGTAAATAAATGTGAGGCTGTTAATGTAATCCACACAGCCCGCAGAGACATCGCCAAGATGATACAAACAATGTCTCAGGCAGCGTCTTAGTGTTTCACTTGTCTTGTGTGTGTCAGACTGCAGGTTCCCCATTGACATCGAGTGGGCGAAGCGTGATCACCACTTCCTGGATAAGGACGCCCTTGATTCACTCTGCAGGTAACACTGGAGCACTTCTATTTCCAAATGCTATACAGGCGGTGTGGATATAACATGAACGGCCAACCAGTGGAGATGGTGGAGAGCTTTAAGTACCTCGGCATCATCCTGGACAATAAACGGAGCTTTGATCAGCACACTAGAGACATCCACAAACGCTGCCAACAAAGACTCTCTGCCATCCGCAAACTAAGTGCTCTCTCAGTCAAATCCTACTTCCTGCTCCTTCTGTATTGTAGCATTATTAACCCCATCCTCCTGTACTCACCCTCACCGATATTAACAAGCTCCTGAAAACATCACCAACATATCCTCTAAAACACTGGTTCCCAACCTGGGCCCGACCCCACTAGCTTCACGGAGGGTCGCAAAGCCCTCTTAATTTTAACGGGTCTAAGACAACTTTTTAAAAAAAGATACAGTTGGCCTATATCTCAGCATTTCATTTATTTCTGTGAAGAAAATTAATGAAAATTTGGATTATTATTAATATTTATAAACAGGATAAGGGCACGGTGAACACTAGCTACAGTCACAGAGCCCTCCCTCTCTGCTAAACAGCCTTACTTACTACAACCACATTTTAAGCTGCAGCAAATAAGATGCTCCAGTGGAGCAGTTAGAGGTTTAGTGCCTTGCTCAAGGGCACCACAGTAGCAGCAGTGAGGGACGGGTATGCTATTTATTCAGATTTATCCCGCTGGTACAGGGATTAAACCGGCTGCCTTCTGGTCGCAAGCTAAAAAGGCCACTGTTGTTTTTCTTTTTTATTTCTTTATAAAAAGAAAGTTTAAGGGTATTTTTTCTGATAATGATTATTGGGTTTTGAAACAGAAGCCCTTGTTTGCATCCGTATAAGAAATTCATTGGCAACTGCAAAGAGTTTGTGTAGCAGGTCACTGTTATTATGTGACACTGCCAGTCTAACCGCCAACCACTTTCATCTCTCCTCCCTCTTTCAGGAGATTAAGCACGTTAAACAAATGCGTGGAAATGAGGCTGGAGCAGCGGAGATCAAAACACAGGGTGAGTGTTGAGAGCAAACACTGAGAAACTCAAACGCAGCAGGACGCTCATATCCAAGCAGCTGGAGCCGTGGGGAATGTCACACCATGAAATCTCCTTGTTAAGCATCACTTGATTTTGACTGATATGAAGTGATCTGTCCTCCTCCTCCTCCTCCTCCTCCTCCTCCTCCTCCTCCTCAACAGTTTCTCATTCTAGGAGAAAGTGAAGTCCAGGAGGAAAAGAGAAGCTGAAGTTATAAATGCTGATTTTTGTTGTAGGCACCTGGATCTATAATGCCTTCAGTTTTACACCTTTATATTAATGTTATGTGACATATAATTGATCACTCAGGCTGCATGTCAATGTCTAAAGTGTGAAGTTGGTTCTGCCTTGCAAACTAATTCCCTACTAGACTCAAGCAAAGCATTTTGTAATCAAATCAAATTTGCTATTTTTTGTGTTTGAGTAAATTTCAGGCCTGTGAGTATTCTGTTTGCAGATTGTTGTGCATGACCACTTGTCTCTCCTCTGTATATATTTGTGTCTGTGTGTATTCTGTTATATTGTATTTGTATTGTGTAATATTTGTGTGCCGTATCCAGATTTTAGTGTGCTCTTGTTGGTGCGTCTGAACCCTCCTTCTTCTTCCAGGGAGACGACTGTGACGAAGAAGACTTCTGCGCCATCAGCCCCAACTGGACCTACGACAGGCGGGCACGACGATGGCGACGCCTCGACTCCACTATGGACATCCTTCGCTTGTCTGAGAGCCCCACCGGACCCCAGGATGTGTCTCTGTGTGACGTCAGCGACCGCCACGATGTCTGCTCCATCCACAGCTCCAGCAGCACTGAGAGTGAAGGCCACCACAAGAGTCACAGAGACGCTGCCACCATCACACCCACCTCCATCAGCGCTGCCACCAGCACCACGGACGACCAGGACACCAGCAGGAGCTCCTCCCGCTGCTCCTCCACCAACAAGATGCCTTTTCTGGACCCCTCGTTTAGTGGACCCCCGTCCCCTGGTGGAAGTGGTGGAGGATCAGCCACCACGAGTCCAGAGGTCGAAGGCTGCTTCCCAGACAAACCGCCCAGGAAGAAGGGCACCAGTCTGCTGAGGAAGATGGAGAAACTGAGGCTGCGGGGAACAACCGGCCTCCTCCCTTCTGCTCACAGTGGTGGTGGTAACAGCGGGAGTCGGGCCCAGCACGTCATCAGCGGGCCGGTTCAGGTCCAGGAGGAGGAGAGGAGGGAGAGGCTGCACGGCCCATCAAGGTGAGGATTGTCAGGATTGTAATCTTTCAAAAACCTAACAGTTTTACAGCAGTGAAAATACTGGCATCATATGAAACTAGAAAACCTAAAAGTCCATTGGTACCAACCATGTCCTACTAGCTTGTTGCAAAGGAGGGTAAATAACGCTCCGAACTTGTGCTAAATTTTGTCGAGGAAAAACTGTCACTGACAGCTGTTGTTGCCTGTTGGGCTTGAGTTTGCTATGTTATGATTTGAGCATATTTGTTATGCTAAATGCAGTACTTGTGAGGGTTTCTGGACAATATTTGTCATTGTTTTGTGTTGTTAATTGATTTCAAATAATAAATATCCCATGTTGAGTATTAAATACTTGACAAATATCCCTTTAAGGTACATTTCGAACAAAAATCAAATGTGTGATTAAGTTGCGATTAACCGCGATTAACAATGGACAATCAGGCGATTCATTGCAATTAAATACTTTAATCAATTGACAGGCCTAAAATCTATGAAATAAATTAATACATTATTGGAAAATAACTCTGTACTGACAATAAAAAGAAGCAGAGAAATATGTCACTTCTGGCTACTTTCTTTTAAAGATTTTGTTTTTCTTGTGGACAGGCCCAACCATCAGGGGGGAAAAGGGGAAAGCTTTCTGGCTGGGCCCATGGAGGCCAACAATAATAATGTTCATCCTAAATATAAGCAATTATAATCACATTGTATTATGAACAAAATACCACTACTTAAAACAACAACAATACATTTTGTATTTATTGTTGCTTTAGTAAAATGTAGCCTGTTTCAAAATGAAAACCCCCCTCTCCTGAAAAAGGTACGAGTCTTGAAGGTAACCCCCAAACTGTGGCGAGAAGTTAGGATAGGGCGTCGGGAAGCGAGTCTCGCGAGATTTTGCAACGTGGGGGTTACCTTCTCGGTGGACACGACGTGGGCGGTCCTACGCGTCCTACGCAAGCTGCGTAGGGCCACGCAAAGGGCTCCGCCTCCCCGTCGTGTCTACGCCGGTTCTAGGCAGGTGTCAGAAATGTTTGCAACTTCGATGAGAGGATGTAGCAGAACTATCCTTTTGGTCACGAAAAGGAGGAAAAACAAACACCGTGAGAGTGAGTTGCTGGAACAGCAATCAGGTAAACTTGAGTTCGCTCCTCTCCAAGTTTGATGTCAGTAAATAACGGTAACGTTAAATTGATGTAGCGTTAGCTAACGTTAGTGTTGCTAAGGTAACGTAAGCTAACGTTCTTCTTGCTAAGCTAACGTAAGCTAACGGATGGAAAGATAGAAAGCAATGGATTGACACTGACTTGATTAAATGTTGAATTTAAAATGTTGATTAGCTGGGCACACTGGGCAATATGGATACACAGCTCTCATTGAATACAATAATAACCATCAAGTATCCAGCCAAAGCCATAGTATAAATGGTATTTTATATTTGAAAATGTATAAAAGGAAATCTGGGTGAGCCAGTTTCATTGGGCCTGATGCAACTGATACAATTAATAGCCTAATAGTATTGTTAATCTGCAAACTCTGTAGCGTCTTTTAAAGCACTTTTAAAAACTCAGTTTTTTTAGACTTGCTTTTCTGTGATTTTATTTATGTTTTATGACATTTTAGTTGTTTTACCCTTTGGATTTTTATGTGTTAAGTTATTGGCTTTTAGTATCTTTTATTATCCCTGTGTTTTAAATGTGTTCTGTTTTCTTGTGAAGCACTTTGCAGCTGTGTTTTGAAAGGTGCTATATAAATAAAGATTATTATTATTATTATTATTATTATTAATCTATAATTTACAGGTGCTATGTAGCCATACTGTACCTATAGGCTTATGTTTACAAATGTGCGGCTCTAACTGTGTCTAACTGAGTTCTACCTTCCTGAATGTCTCCAGCCTGCAGGGTCGACCCAGCAGCCGTGGGTCTTCCTCGCCCTCGTCTCCTCTCACCATCAGCAGCAGTAGCAGCAACAGTCACTCGGAGAGCAGCAGCGCCGTCAGCACGCCCAGCCCGGTCACCCGGGTCAGGAGTAACTGCAAACGCTCCAACAGTGGTGTCGGGGTCGTTGGTGGAACGACCCGGAACGACCAGAACCACACAGGAACAGAGGTCAGTCCAAGAAAATGTTTTATCTCTAGTAGTGTTCTTAGTATTTTAATTTACATAGATGGACATTTTGAATAAATACTGTATTATATTCACTGATTACTTTATTGTGTCCTTACCTTTTCCTTTAGTTTAAACCTTCACTCATCCGTCTGTTCACCCTCTCAGGACTACAGGAACCAGATCAACAACAACAACAACAGCAGTCATGACAGTCTGGTCTTCCACATCCCCAACGGACACAAACCGGGGACTTTCCCCACCTCTCTCGCGCACAAACACACCATCCTGTCCCCCATCATCGACAACACCTCCGTCAACTGGAGGACCGGGAGCTTCCACGGTTACCGTGGGCGACACAGCTGCCGCCGTGGCGCGTCATCGCTGGCCACCGGTGACCAGGACCCCTCGTCTTCTTCTTCCTGTGATGTCGGAGTCCCCTCTCCGCTCACTGTGCTGGATCATCGGCTGAGTATCTACGACAACGTGCCCGACGACCAGCAGCTGTCTGAAAGTGAGGGCGGCAGTGGCGGAAGTGGCAGCGATGCAGAACGGATGGGTGAGGAGTCAGAGGTAGGTCAAAAGACTCTTACTCCACTGTTACTTGTATTTATTTTTATACTTAAATTTTTAGATTCATATTTTGTTCAGGGGAGATTAAGGTTGCCTGGCATACATTAACTTAAGTATGCTTCTTTTGTCAGATCGTCTAACAGTGCATTTTTGCAACTTTCCAAAAAAAATCCACCAATCCCGTCCACGTTAAGCAGGTGTGTGGAGGTGTGAAAGTATTTTATTCTTCACACAATTACTTCCAGCACTTTTCATGAGAGTACAAAACCATAAACATCTTGTACAAGAGACTGTACGAAGGTGTGTGCCATTATCCCCATGTGAACGATTTATTGCGTCAATAATAAAAAAGTCACGCAAAAGACACCAAATTATTATATATAATTATAAATTAAGAACCTTATTTTAAGACTTATTGTGATGCAAATATTTGAACATTAGCAGGAATGTGGAAGTGAAAGTAGTGCTCTTTTTATTTAATAATCAAGATAAATAATCATGATCTCAATATTGATCAAAACTAATCGTCATTATCATTTTGGACATAATTGTGCAGCCCTAATAAGAGAGCAACAAAGTGATTAAATTGCTGGGAACAAAGCTCCTTCCTTTAACTGTAGAAACACAGCAGAGAGGAGCTGTCCATGGTGCTGTAACCCTGACTCTTACTACAGTGGATGAGTGGGTTCAAGGGCCCAGATATACTGTTGTTATATTATTTTATTCCACCTGGCTGTGACTTTATGGATGGAGAGATTTGTTCCAAAATGACACAACAGGTCAGAGAGTGATAAACAGGAAGTTATTACTTGGTGAAGTAACTGATGAGTCACTGCTAGGGATCAAAGCGTAAAGCTTTTCCAGAGAAAAATAAAACAGTCAACAGAAGGCATCTCTCTCTCTCATTGGCTCTTCTGCCTCTCTACTAAAGCAAGGATTAAGTCCCCTGAAAAAATGAAAATTCCATTTTATCTTAAAACTTTACAATAATCAGTTTGAATTATTTATCCTGCTTCAGGCGTGTTTCTTTCTAAAGTAGAAGAGGAGCCATTTGGAATAAAGTTGGAACCCTCTTTGACAAAAAGATGGCAGCCATGGAAGTAAAAGTTGACATAAAATATTATAGAAGTCATTAGGTAATGGCTTTAAAAGGAACCTGTTATTTTTACTTCAGATCCTTGGAGAAATTGAGTAATACATTTCCTCCCAAACTGCTGTATGGCTTTGAAATCCTTCATTTCCTAAAATCTGCTGAAATCATCAACTGAAGAGAAAGTAAAAAAGTACTGTCAAAAATCGTTGTTGGCATTGTATTTACATTTCAATGATGCTCCTTTTTTCTTAATTTTGAAAAGTTCAAAAAACACACAGTTGTTGCTATTTTCTCCTTAAAGCAATAGACATAAAACTATGTCTGTGGTAATTGACAAATGTAATATTTGCAGTCCTAGTTTATTACAGTGAAGTTCCTCATTTAAACTGGTAGATATAATGTGTATTGTCAGCTGGTTTTGGTGAGAAATGTTAAAAGATTCTTTGGGGATTTTTCCTGTTATTTTTTTAAAATAATTGTTTGTCTCTCTCAGGTGAGTCGATTGTTGGCAGGTGAAGACGTTTTCTCGGCTCTGGACAGCGTTTTAGAGAGGATCGGCAACCTCCAACAACTGGTCTCCACCTGGTCTGAAAATCTATCAGAGGACGACTGTCAGAGAGGATCCTCTTCTTCCTCCTCCTCCTCCTCGTCGTCTTCCTCTTCTTCCTCCCAGGACTCACCTGGTCACGGCTCATCAGCCGCCTCCCCCTGCCCGTCCTCCCCCAGCCACATCCACCTGGAGGCGCGGCATCCGGAGGAGGTAAAGAGCCATGAGGAGGTACCTGTGAACGGAGAGGAGCCAAAGACCAGATCACCACAACCCAGGAGCAGGTGAGAAAGCTTGGAGTGTAATGAAGTAATGAAAACTGCTATTAAATCAAGTTTTATTTATAGAGCGTATCATATTTCACAAGCAATATAACTCAAAGTGTCTCACAGGTGTTGATAAAAACAGATCAGGGTCATTAAACAGACGGTCGACACGAAGAACTCAGGAACAGGAGGAGTGACATTTAAGTTCCCTAAGTTACAAGCTAATTTGTTTGCCAGATATTGATCGGCATTAAAATTCAGGTATAAGAAATTCAAACCAATAATTGGACACTTTAAGTTGCCCTGGATATTTGTAAATGTGAGCCTCTGTGTCCAGCAGAGCACTAATAATGACAGTTATGGGGATTTATTCCCTCAGGCATCAACCAAAATAAAAGTGGAGTTACTGTGAGGCACTAAAGATAAGAGCAGTAACATCATGGTCAATAGTTTTGATCGCCTCTTTATAGTGCTGCTTTTATATCTCTTTTTCGTTGCATATTTGTTCTCTGATTTAGAGCAATAAAAAGCTATGAGGCCTGTCCTGTAATGTAAAGTCAGCCACATCATCAGTGTTTGCTGATGGACGCTGCTTTTTTCTCTCTTTCTGCTCTGTTTATGCTTTACTGGCTTACTTTTGGTATAGCTGCCCAATTATGTGTGTCTGAATGTGCACTGTACACACACGTGTTGTGTCTCTGAACCTGCTTTTTAACCACGCTAGCGTCATATCTCGAGAGACAGGAATGCCTGTTGGTGCAGCTCTTTGGTTAAACTAAACTATTGGATACATTATAATGAATTAAGTATAGATATCCATGGTTCTCAGAGGATGATTCTTGATTATTCCTTTATTGTAGAGCTGCAAAGATTAATCGATTAGTTGTCAACTATTAAATTAATCGCCAACTATTTTGATAATTGATTAATCTTTTTGAGTAATTTTAGGAAAAAAAGGTCTAAATTCTCTGATTCCAGCTTTCTTAAATGTGAATATTTTCTGGTTTCTTTACTCCTCTATGACAGTAATCTGAATTTCTTTGAGTTGTGAACAAAACAAGACATTTGAGGACGTCATCTTGGGCTTTGGGAAACACCGATTTCAATTTTTCACCATTTTCTGACATTTTATAGACCAAACAACTAATCGATTAATCGAGAAAATAATCAACACATTAATCGACAATTAAAATAATCATTAGTTGCAGCCCTAATTTGTTGATCCCCTGACTGTTCATCTAGCCCCAACAATAGGTCAAAAATTCTACTTTAGTTCATTACAACTAACTAAGTGTACAATTGTGTGTTTATATGCTAACTGCTAATTATAGCTTTTAGCTGAATGTTAACATTAAAATGTTATGCACAGGCCTACCTGCCTAAAGTTGAACCAAATATGACGAGGAGCTAGACAAGCATATACTTGCCTGTTAACTATCTGTGATCATGTTAACATGCAAATGTTAGCATGCCGACATGTTAAATGATGTGTGCTAAAGTGAGATAATTGGTCCCCATTTATCTTGATGTGTGTGTGTTTGCGCATGTTTGTGTCTATGAGTGTACTTATCTATTGTCGCTGCTGTGTGTCCAGCAGAGTGAGCCAGCAGCTGCACTGGTCCAGCGAGCAGAGCCTGCCCTCCCTGCCCACCAGTCCAGGAGTGGAGAACCAGTCTGCGTCCCAGTTCCTCCTGCTGCAGAAGCTCTCGCTGCTCAAACTCACCGCTCTGATGGACAAATACTCCCCGTCCAGTAAGCAGGGCTGGAACTGGTAAGTGTGAAAGGACAGCGGCTGTTTTAGGTGATTTCATGCATGGAAATAAATGTGAGGGTTGAGGAGATGTTGTGGGAAGCTGGTGAGAAAGGAATTCTTTGCTCCTGCACACCTGCACGGAGAAACTTCTTCGAGGAAACAACTGTGGAAAGGAGGGCAGGTGGGCGGGCGGAGGGTAAATATTTCATGCAGCCTATTTATGTAATTTATTCATTATTCATGGCTCAGGTGCAACCTTGCCTCAGCTTAAGAAAAACAACAGCAACATGCTTCAAGAGCAATAAAATCATTTCCCCAAAAAAACCCAGGAAGGATTGCGGGTGCTTCATGTTGTGTCTGTATTCCTGGGAAAGAACTTTGGTTCTGTCATCGTTTATGCTCACTGGTTAACTGCTCAGGCATTGTGGGTTATTTTGGACCGTTTCTCTGTACTCTTGTTTTACTCTGGCTTAATCTCTGTATTTATGTATATATATTTATTTATATACTGTATTTCTTTCTCACTCACATATAGATAGCTAGAGATGCACCGATCGATCGGCTGCTGATTGAAACTGGCCAAACAGAAGCGTAGCACCCACCCTCCGGTTCCTCCTAGGTTAACGCTGTTAGCTCTGTCGGCACTTTTGCCTTTGTTTTCACTGTTAGCGCTGTTAGCTGCGAGCCACCGGCTCAGCTGTTGCCATGTTGAGCTGTGCGGAGGCAATAGAAATGCTCCCAATGTCACATTTAGCACCTTTAATGCTTACTGGGTTGGCAACAGTGTAGGTCCCTGTCGTTCTGTGTTTTTAATGTTCCTAGAGGTAGTGAGGGTACGGCAAGCCTTTAGGGACAGTAGTAGCAGTAGGACAAAGGTTTTGGGACCCAAATCGTGGCCTGTGTCTTTTAATAAGGAATTTGCATACTGTTGAGCTCAAACGCTGTTCTTGTTTAAAACGTAGGATGTTTTCACTGCACTTTTTATTTACACACATGGATTTAATGAGATCAGTGTTTTGCCTCCTACACTATGTTTTTGGAATAAGCCCTCATGCAAAATCGAGACAAATTCATTTTTAAGAATAGAAAGGGGCTGTTATGCTCAATGAGATAAGGTTGAATGTGGGAACTGAGCATTGAACAAAAAAAACCTCCTGAAAATACTCCTCACAGATATTCCTCTTTAATTTAAGGAAACGTGTGTTCGGGGGGGATATTGAGGAAAAACAGACGCTCTTTGGCAGCAGTATGAAAAGCATCAGTGAGGCTTCCTGTAGTTCAGGAGTGCTGTGTTTTAGCATTTCAAACGGCTCCATTTTACAAAGATTAAACTTTAATAAATCACATCAAAAGGGAGCGAAATTGAGGAGAAATCATGTCAGAACTGACCTTTACAGGAAAAAAGAAGAAAACATTTTGTTCAACAAAGCAGGATTTTTAAATGAACACAAACTCTGAAGTGCAAATTAATTCTTTCTTTCTCACACAAATGATGTGAACATCATATTCCTTCACCTCAAACTGGATTGTGTGACAATAATAAAACTTAGACACAGCGTCCTTTTTTATTCAACCCACAAAATATGGTAAGTTCAGGCATGTCATATTACTTTCTGAAGGGTTCTTGTAGTTTTTAGGGTGGTTTGGGAATGGTATTAGTCGTGTTGAAATATGAATAACTTCAGCCAGAGTCCTTGGTTGGTTACACATTGAAAGGTCACCGACAAACAAGGAGGAAGTTGAAACTGATGTGTCCATAAGAAAACTCTGGTGGAGAGTTAGATGAGAACATTGATCCACTTTCATATGTAGAGAGTGGTATCAATCTTCTAACTAACTCAACAACATGAAGAAAATAATTCTTAACACTCTTTAAGTTATTTGAACTATGCACATTTTTTTGTTTTTGAGATATACTCATTTTTATGAGCAGATGGAGTGCAAAGGTGCTTTGATAGTTTCGTTACGTTCCACATGTTCATCACAAGTGTCCAATGTGATGACGGTAAAGACAGAAGCCTCAGCTCTCTGCTGCAAAAAGAATGAATGCTCTAGCTATTATCGATTTAAACAGGATCATGCAAACAACGATCTCCTGCGGCCACTGGCAGGAAATCCGTTTTTAAAGGGTTAAGAGAAACCTGGTGAGGCTGGATCCAAAATTATTAAAAGGAAAGATGGACTAAAACTGACACAGCTCAACAGTAACTTATTTAACAGTAACAGTGAGACCTGAATGCTCTGTCACTACAGCACTGTTTAGGCCAAATGCTGCAGAAAAAAAACTCTTCAGGCTTCAACAATTAGTTAAATTCTTGTCATTTCAGGGATTTAATCACGATGCCAAAGCGAGTGCTGGATGATTCAAAATACAGCAATTAACTGCTGATTGGGACGGCTGATACTCTGAGGCTCTTTCCTCAAAATAGCCAGTTTGTCTCCGAGAGCCGCTGTTAAATGTGGAAGAAAAGCATTTAGAGTGCATGGGTAATGACATTTTTTCTTTGACTCTGTACTTTGGTGACAGCTACAGGGCCGGCGTGAGCCTTTATACCAAGTAGAGAAGCGCTTTCATTAATAATTGTTGCAGGATCTCTCCTTTTTTTTTTTTTTTTTTTTTAAATATTACTATTATAAGGCTGCATTTTTATTCAGAGTGTACTCAGCTCTACAATTTTCAGAGTTAGAAACTAAAAAACATTACAGCTTTCTATGGGGTTTTCCAAAGGCAAAGAAAAACATCAGTCATTGGTATTAATAGTTAAAAGGTTGCTGATATCAGTTCAGAAACATGAACAAACTTCCAACAGTCTTTCTATAATCTCTTTGATCAGCGTCCATGGTTTCCTAATGCCTATAAGTTTTTCCTGCAGAGCTGATTTGAATGGCACACTCATTTTAGAGATCAGTGTGGACTTATGTAATCAAAAAATGTTTATTTGGCTCTTTCTTCAGAAGGAAACAGCAGCCACGTTGAGCTTTACACTTGACTTTACGCAAATTCCCAGGATATTTTCAAAACTATTTTTGATAACTTTTCAACATTATATAACTCTTTTCTTGGTACAAGTCCATGCTGTTTGATTGCCTCTTAAAAATGAGAGGACTGTAGTGTCTAATTGACGTCTCTGTCACCTGCAGGACTGTTCCTAAATCGCCGAGGAAGACCAAGGTGATGGAGGTGAAAGGCCGGCGGGTTTTCGGGGTTCCTCTGCTCCTCAGCGTCCAGCAGACAGGAGAACCACTTCCTCCCAGCATCCTCAGAGCTCTGGTCTACCTGAGGACCGAGTGTTTGGACCAGGTAATGACGAGGCCTGCAGTGATTTTAGAAACATTAGGAGCTGTTGGATATGACATGTTACAGAGTCACCTCAATGATCTAATTAAATCATTTTGAGGCTGTGACATCCAGAACAAGTTAGAGAACACAAAGACCATCTTTATAATAATACAAAATAAAACAAATGTCATTGCAGAGGGCTTTTTGTGATACTTTAAAACATACAACCTGAGTAAAAAAGATCAGGCCTAACAAAATTTAACACTTTTGAGAAAAATGAGAATAAGGAAAGAAAAGTAACAAAAGATAATATTTTCATGCATGTAATTTTTTGCTTTTTATTAAATGTTTTCAATTAATTTGCATTGTGTTCTCTCTCAGGTGGGTCTTTTCCGTAAGTCAGGAGTGAAGTCTCGTATCCAGTACCTCCGTGAGCTGGTGGAGTCCGACCCAGACGGCGTTTCATACGACGGTCAGTCTGCCTTCGACGTGGCCGACATGGTGAAGCAGTACTTCAGAGACCTGCCTGAACCCATCTTCACCAGCAAACTCTGCGAGACCTTCCTCCACATTTACCAATGTGAGCGGTCACTACTGTTATCTTGTGACCAGCATTGATAAGATAGCGTTTTCTACTTGTGGGAATTTTATTGCTAACTCTTTTTTTCCTGAGTGAAAAATGACCTCCTGATTTTTCGTCTAGAGCCACCAACAGATCAATATGCTAACATGCTAAGATGACGCTATTAATTGTTAAATACTAATGTTTGTCAGTTAACATGTTAGGATGTTGACAGATTAGCATGCTATGCAGATAAAGCTAACATGCTAAACTTAACTTAAAACTGTTAAATTCTGGATCATACCAGTGGTTTTACACATGTTCATCACTAATCATGCTGGCCATTTTCCAAAACATACCAATAGTTTTTAAATATCCGTCATTTGATTTCATGAACCATGAAGATGAATTTAGAGAGATTTTAATCTTGCAGGAGAAAGATAATCCATTACAGTGAACATGGAGTTAGCTTTATTCTCTAAACTGCATAATTAAGATATTAACAGGTTAGCTTTCTGCTTGCAGATTTCCCCAAAGATCAGCAGCTGGTTGCAGCTCAGGCGGCCATCTTGCTGCTTCCTGACGAGAACAGGGTGGCGCTGCGAACGCTGCTGTTCTTCCTGCGGGACGTGGTGGCCTGCGTGGACGAGAACCAAATGACTCCAACCAACATCGCGGTTTGCCTGGCGCCGTCGCTTTTCCACCTCAACACCCTGAAGAGAGACGCCAACACACCAAGGTGAGCTGAGAACACTGACAGAATCACCTGCATCACTTATCTATTCAGTTACACTTTAAGTTGTCTCTATTTTATTCTGTACAAATGGAGGTCAGGTCTGTTTCAAATGAACGGAATTTTTGGTCGACACTGAATACAAAATGAATAATCTTGTATTCTGTTCTTTTGTATGCATTTGCAAATACATGTGACAGCCTATCCTTTGGGAAGAGTTCTCGTGGTCACAACTTGTGTTTAGCTTATGGTTGTTATCATTTCTCCTGTGTTATCATCATATTTTTTTTACCAAGATAAGAGTCTTAACAGGACAGGAAAACGGTCATTCAGATGATCGCACAAGATATGTTTGAATTCTATGCAAAGAAAGCTGAAAAAAACACTAAACCCTCATTTTGTTGCAACTGCAGACAGTGTACTTAGTTCTTGGCTTCGGTCTGTGACTTCATCATAGTTCACTTTTAAGTCTCAGCCTCTGATTTAGCTTCAGATCCTTACTTCACCTTTTGGTCTGTGCGTATATGTGTGTCTGAATGTGTGTGTTAGCTGTTCCTCACGGCAGGAAATGTGTTTTTCTTCCTCCCTTTTGTGGCTTCATTAGACGTCATGTTTCCATAGTTCTCAGTTCTCACCGATGACATCGCCTCTGGATCAGATCCAGCTGTTACACTCACACTTTCTCTCTGTAATGAAAAACTGTCAGCACAGTTTACACAGAGAGCGTGTTACATAACCTCCACCAATTTCCATCTGGCCTCAACTTCACTCCCTGATATAAAAGATATTTTTTGCAGTTGGATCCTGCTGGGTAGGGAGTTAGAAATGGGAGAGAAAAGAGAGAGGGGTGACACAGAGAGATGGGAGATGAGGATGCAGCTGATGATTTGTATTATGAGCTTAATTATTAGGAGACACTAACAGAGTGAATGGCTTGTGATTAATTGGCTGGTTGTTTTTTATCTCAGGCTTATGTTTGCACGTGTTCTTGTTTAATGGGTTTTATTGTGATGTCTGGTCGATGCAGCAGTTTCTCTTTCTCCGAGACAATTTAATCCCATCGGCGACAATAAAGTAACCTCATTGTCATCAAATCCCAAGAAAAGACCAAAACCATGTGTTAGTCAGTCTCTCAATACTTTCTGACTTCCTGTCTGTGGCTCTCAGCTCCAAGCTCACTGATTCCTACTGAAGTCGTAAATCTTTAAAAACACCTCACAGCTCACTCCTCTCTATCAGATTCAAATACAGTATACACACACTCATACATTTACACACGTGTACCACAACGACCGGTTTGCATATTTATAATAGCAATAATAAGTTATAACTTATGTATATATATAACTATTTATTTATTTTTCATTATGTATTAGTTTGTTATGCTTTGTTTTATCCGTCTCGTTTTGTCTATGTTCCTGTTCCTGTCTATTCCTATGTATTGTGTACATATTGTGTATTGTGTCCGTTTTGTGTTCTGCCCTTTGCTCTAATAAAACAAAGACGGCTCACAAATATATAGTTTCATTTTTAAAAAGTCTCAGTAATTTACTTAAATAGCTGGTCACTGTAGTTTTTAGTAGTTTGTAGCAAATAGTGCATGTGTTGGGGACCATTTTAAGCGGTGTATTAATCCACATTTGGTGCTCTAATGAGTATTTGGGGCAGCAGGACGGTGTATGTGGGATCGAGTCAAAATAAACTACAGTGTGTGTGTTCATGGTAATGAAAGAACATGTCACCCAGTGAAATAGTGAGGCTCATTGATGTGTTTTTAATTGTTTTTGGAGAACAGTGGAGCTCTATGGCACAGAGGAAAAAGATACTGTATATCAGGCTTTGATACACACACAATACTTGGTAGTAGATACATTTATTATTGGTTCATCCTTCTTATTTCTACTCTTTTATGCCACGCTAAACACTTTGTGTTTCATCTTGTTTCCTTCTACCCTCATCATCCACTGTTGTCTTTTTTCTGTCATCCATCTTTTCTCTATCCACCCTCACATCGTCTCTCTCATCCACATTTGTCTTTCGTTCGGTCATCTTCTTTCCCAGATATTCCCCTCATATCTCCTCCTCGTTTCCTCTTCTCATTCTTGTAATCACTCCTTTCACTAACTTCTCTTCCTGTTCTTTCCTCCCCTCCCTTCATCTCCTCCTCTTCCTTTTTCCACTTTGGCTCCTTTCCTCCCTTCAGGCTGACGGGACAGTAGATGGAAATGACATAACGACACAATCAGCACTTTGTGCCTCCCGACTCCTGGAAGCCAAAGTCCCGGCCTGTCAGAAATCATGTCACACTTTGTGGTGGGAACAATAACTCTGGAAATTGACTGCTGCTCGCAGCTGTTCTCCCCCAGATCTATAAAATCTCATCTCTGCGTCTTTTGGCTCATGTTTCTGCTTGACAGAACTCACCACTCCTACTGAGATAGATACTTTTTAATGGTCTAACTTCGCGCCCAACCAGCTCGGGTTGTTTTAAGTGTTGGCATTTTTTTTGCCAACACTTTTTCGCATTTTTTTGCAGCGCTGTGCTGTTTGGTGTGACAAAACGCTCGTCTTTCTAACTTTCTCTTAGTCATCAGAAACTAAACAAAAACATTAAAGCTAAAACTTCATATCAAATAAAATCAAGGAAAACAACTTCCTGTTGTGAAAGCTCTCCTAGTAACCTGAATCTGTCAGTTGCAGAAATCGTGCCGCAGTGCCGCTGATTCCTGTCTGCTGCCTGTAAAAAGTGCTTCAGCTGACTGGCACACACTCTACCTGCAGTGTGAAGCTGCCGTCACTGCTGTGATGGAGACATGTCACATGTGTCACACCTTCTTCCCATTTCCTGTCAGTGTTGCCAAAACTGTAAAGAAAAAAAAACCCACATTGGCAGCCGTCTATCCTCCTCATCTGTCTGATGCTCTCACTGAGCGTCAGTAGGTGGTTCCTTACTGGTGGTGTTTTAAGGCGTGATGGTGTTTCTCATCATGTTGTTCCCAAATCGAAATCAGGCTCATTATAATCTAACCAGAAATACTCAGGGCTCTACTTTAATAGACATTGATTTCAGTGTGTTTGCTGCCTTTAATTCAAGACAATAAAAGTGACCTCGACCTTGTTCCTGTTGTTGCTGCAGGTCGAGTCATAGGAAGTACAGCCTGGGCCGCCCGGACCAGCGGGACCTGAGTGAGAACCTGGCTGCCACCCAGGGCCTGGCCAACATCATCACCGAGGCACAGAGACTCTTCCAGGTACAAAAACTATTACGATTTTTTTTAAAACCATTTTTTATGACATACAATGACTTTTTTTTTTTTACTTTTTCTATTATTTAAACATGTATGGCAGACTATACTATGATTTTTTTTTTACGACTTTTATTATGACATACTATATTATAAAAAAAAGTATGACACTATACTATGACTTTTTTGTACCATTGTTATGACACACTATACTAAGACATTTTGTGACTTTTTTTACATACTATATTATTATTTTTTTATTACATTTTCATTACATACTGTACTATATTTATTATCACATTTTTATGGCATACTATACTATGACATTTTTAATTACATTTTTATAACACTATACAATGATAGTTTGTTAATAATTTTATGGCATACTATTCTATGACTTTCATGGCATACTTTACTTTGACTTTTTTATGACTTATTTGACACACTATCATACATTCTCACTATACATCCTTCCTTTATAAATACCAGTTTATGTTTTGGAAATGGCGTATGCATGTTTTTTGTGCGTGGGCATCGTTTATACATCTGGTGCCTGGTCTCCTTCTCGCGTTTATGTGCACATGCCATGATGGGTATTTGTTAAGAGCTCCTACATGACATCCCCCCCTGAAGCTCACCAAAGTTTCATATATTACCTTTTATCAAAGTTTAAAGTTTATTGGTCAAATACTGGTTATACAAGTACCTGTAGTGAAATTCTTGACCCCCAATTCCTTAAATTGTGGTATAACATACATATAAAAGACTATTACATAAAGAATCAATATAAATTAGCCTATAATAATTCAGTGTTCAAGTGGGTGTGTGTGTGTGTTGGGGAACAGGATTGTGTTTCTAGCTCTCTTGTATTACGGATATTACTTTTTGTAATAAACCTTGCATTGTTAGTCACACAATTCATTCTCTAGTGCTTTATTCCCATCCCGTCTATCTGAATTATGTTGCATTAACACAGTGGTCCAAGGAGTTATCACAAACTAAGACCGTTTAGTTGTGCTTACAATCAATGTAGGTTAAAGTGTGTTGCTGATGTAACTGGTTAGGACTTTAAGTGACAATGAGGTCTTAAAAGGTATTACATTTAACTTCAGGATTCCTGCTGTATAGAAAACACTTTTGAAACATTGAGACAGAAAGAACAAAATAATGTTGTTAACAAATAACAAAATCTGCTTTGTAGCTTCCAAACTTTTGGCCTGGTCAACGTTCAAGTGCTGCAGGATCCATCGAGGAATCCCGCTCTGAGGAAGGAGGAGGCCCGGTGTCCCCCAGTCAGAGTGGAGATGAGGAGGAGCAGGAGGAGAGAAGGAGCAAGCTGCAGCTGAGCACCCAGCTCCTCCTGAAGGAGGCCAGAGAGAAGAGCCGAGGCTGGGAGAGCCACCCAGCTCCAGAGCATGTGGACCTGGCCTTCAAGAAGGTAAGTGGAGGAAGTTAGACCTACAGGAGAGATGTTTAAGTTCCATACTACATACTAATTCAGATCGGGCTGTGAATGTGTAATGACTGGAAAAGTTTGGATTTTTGAGTACTATTATTATATATATATATATATATTTTACTATACTATGACTTTTTTCGACAAACTATACTATGACTTTTTTTCAGATTTTTTCAACATACTATACTATCACTTTTTTCCGACACACTATACTACGACTTTTTTTCAGATTTTTTTTTGACATACTATGACTTTTTTTGTGACATTTTTGCATACTAAACTATGGCTTTTTTCTGCATACTATACTAACTTTTTATGACTTTTTTCGACGTGATATACGATGACTTTTTTATGATCTTTTTTGACATACTATACTATGACTCCTTTCTGACTTTTTTTCGACATACTATACAAACACTTTTTTTAGGACATACTATACTATGACTTTTTTCGACATACAATGCTGTGACTTTTTAAAAAAAAAATTCGACATACTATACTATGACTTTTTTTGGCAAAAAAATTTCGACATACTTTACTATGACTTTTTTGGCAAAATTTTTCGACATACTATATGACTTTTTTTGAAAAAACGTTTTGACATACTAACCTATACCTGCTTTTTGGCAACATTTTTCGACATACTATACTATGACTTTTTTTGCAAAATGTTTCGACATACTATACTATGATTTTTTTGGCAAATTTTTTCAACATACTATACTATGACTTTTTTTGGCAAAATTTTCCCACATACTAAGGTATGACTTTTTTTTTGCAAAATCTTTCAACATACTTTACTATGACATTTTTTGGCAAAATGTTTCGACATACTATACTATGACGTTTTTCATGAAAAATTTCGACATTCTATACTGACATTTTTTCATGAAAATTTTCGACATTTTGTACTATGAGTTTTTTATTCCACGAAATTAATCTACATACTATCTACATACTGTACTATGACGTTTTTCATGAACATTTTTGACATTCTATACTATGACGTTTTCCATGAAAAATTTCAACATTCTATACTATGACATTTTTTCATGAAAATTTTCGACATTCTATACTATGAGTTTTTTATTCCACGAAATTAATCTACATGCTATATATACATACTAAACTATGACGTTTTTCATGAAAAATTTTGACATTCTATACTTTGACATTTTCTCATGAAAATTTTCGACATACTATACTAGGAGTATTTTATTCAACGAAATTAATCTACATACTATCTACATACTGTACTATGACGTTTTTCATGAAAAATTTCAACATTCTACACTGAAATTTTTTCATGAAAATTTTCGACATACTATAGTATGACTTTTTTTTCATGAAAATATTCGACATTCTATACTATCAGTTTTTTATTCCACGAAATTAATCTACATACTATACTATTACGTTTTTCATGAAAAATTTCGACATTCTGTACTATGACATTTTTTCATGAAAATTTTCAACATATTATAGTAAGACTTTTTTTTCATGAAAATTTTCCACATTTGTACTATGAGTTTTTTATTCCACAAAATTAATCTACATACTATCTACATACTGTACTATGACGTTTTTCATGAAACATTTCAACATTCTACACTGACATTTTTTCATGAAAATTTTCGACATACTATACTATGACTTTTTTTTCATGAAAATGTCGAAATTTTAAACTGAGTTTTTTTTCCACCAAATGAATCGACAGACTATACTATGCCTTTTTTCATTAAAATTTTTGACATTCTATACTATGACATTTTTTTACGAATATTTTCGACATGACATTTTTTTACGAATATTTTCGAAAATTTTCACGAAAAAAGTCATACTATAGCATGACTTTTCATGAAAATTGACGAAAATCTAAACTGAGTTTTTTTCCACCAAATGAATCGACAGACTATACTATGCCTTTTTTCATTAAAATGTTCGACATTCTATACTATGACATTTTTTTACGAATATTTTTGAAAATTTTCATGAAAAAAGGCATAGTATAGTCTGTCCATTCATTTGGTGGAAAAAAAACTCAGTTTAAAATTTCGACATTTTCATGAAAAAAGTCATGCTATAGTATGACTTTTTTGAAAATTGACGAAATTTTAAACTGAGTTTTTTTTCCACCAAATGAATCGACAGACTATACTATGCCTTTTTTCATGAAAATTTTCGACATTCTAGACTGACAATTTTTTACGAATATTTTCGTATGACTTTTTTCATGAAAATTTTCAGAAATATTCGTAAAAAATTATCATAGTATAGAATGTCGAAAATTTTCATGAAAAAAGGCATAGTATAGTCTGTCGATTCATTTGGTGGAAAAAAAACTCAGTTTAAAATTTCGACATTTTCATGAAAAAAGTCATGCTATAGTATGACTTTTTTGAAAATTGACGAAATTTTAAACTGAGTTTTTTTTCCACCAAATGAATCGACAGACTATACTATGCCTTTTTTCATGAAAATTTTCGACATTCTATACTATGACAATTTTTTACGAATATTTTCGTATGACTTTTTTCATGAAAATTTTCAAAAATATTCGTAAAAATTGTCATAGTATAGAATGTCGAAAATTTTCATGAAAAAAGGCATAGTATAGTCTGTCGATTCATTTGGTGGAAAAAAAACTCAGTTTAAAATTTCGTCAATTTTCAAAAAAGTCATACTATAGCATGACTTTTTTCATGAAAATGTCGAAATTTTAAACTGAGTTTTTTTTCCACCAAATGAATGGACAGACTATACTATGCCTTTTTTCATGAAAATTTTCGACATTCTATACTATGGCAATTTTTTACGAATATTTTTGAAAATTTTCATGAAAAAAGTCATACGAAAATATTCGTAAAAAATTGTCATAGTATAGAATGTCGAAAATTTTCATGAAAAAAGGCATAGTATAGTCTGTCGATTCATTTGGTGGAAAAAAAACTCAGTTTAAAATTTCGTCAATTTTCAAAAAAGTCATACTATAGCATGACTTTTTTCATGAAAATGTCGAAATTTTAAACTGAGTTTTTTTTCCACCAAATTAATCGACAGACTATACTATGCCTTTTTTCATGAACATTTTCGACATTCTATACTATGACAATTTTTTACGAATATTTTTGAAAATTTTCATGAAAAAAGTCATACGAAAATATTCGTAAAAAATTGTCATAGTCTAGAATGTCGAAAATTTTCATGAAAAAAGGCATAGTATAGTCTCTCGATTCATTTGGTGGAAAGAAAACTCAGTTTAAAATTTCGTCAATTTTCAAAAAAGTCATACTATAGCATGACTTTTTTCATGAAAATGTCGAAATTTTAAACTGAGTTTTTTTTCCACCAAATGAATGGACAGACTATACTATGCCTTTTTTCATGAAAATTTTCGACATTCTATACTATGACAATTTTTTACGAATATTTTTGAAAATTTTCATTAAAAAAAGTCAAACGAAAATATTCGTAAAAAATTGTCATAGTATAGAATGCCGCAAATTTTCATGAAAAAAGGCATAGTATAGTCTGTCGATTCATTTGGTGGAATAAAAACTCAGTTTAAAATTTCGTCAATTTTCAAAAAAGTCATACTATATATAGCATGACTTTTTTCATGAAAATGTCGAAATTTTAAACTGAGTTTTTTTTCCACCAAATGAATCGACAGACTATACTATGCCTTTTTTCATGAACATTTTCGACATTCTATACTATGACAATTTTTTACGAATATTTTTGAAAATTTTCATGAAAAAAGTCATACGAAAATATTCGTAAAAAATTGTCATAGTATAGAATGTCGAAAATTTTCATGAAAAAAGGCATAGTATAGTCTGTCGATTCATTTGGTGGAAAAAAAACTCAGTTTAAAATTTCGTCAATTTTCAAAAAAGTCATACTATAGCATGTCTTTTTTCATGAAAATGTTGAAATTTTAAACTGAGTTTTTTTTCCACCAAATGAATGGACAGACTATACTATGCCTTTTTTCATGAACATTTTCGACATTCTATACTATGACAATTTTTTACGAATATTTTTGAAAATTTTCATGAAAAAAGTCATACGAAAATATTCGTAAAAAATTGTCATAGTATAGAATGTCGAAAATTTTCATGAAAAAAGGCATAGTATAGTCTGTCGATTCATTTGGTGGAAAAAAAACTCAGTTTAAAATTTCGTCAATTTTCAAAAAAGTCATTAAAAGTTTTTTTAAAAAAATAAAATAGTTTTTTTTAAAAAAATTGGGAAAAAACTATTTTTTTTAAAATTTTAAAAATTTTTAAATTTTTTAAAATTTTAAAATTTTAAAAAAGAAAATTTTTAAAAAAGGCAATATATTGTTTTTTTTAAAAAACCCAAATTTAATTTTAATTTTTAAAAAACAAAAAACTAAATTTTTTAAAAAAAAAATTAATGATTTTTTTAAAAAAAAAGGAAATTTTGGTTTTTTTTTTAAAAAAAAATTTTTTAAAATTTTCTTTTTTCAAAAAATTCAAAATTTTTTTAAAAAAATTTCAAATTTTTAAAAATTAAAAATTTTTAAAAAATTTGTTTTTTCAAAAAAAAAATTTTAAAAAACATTTTTAAAAAATTAAATTTTTATAAAAATTTTTTAAAAAAAAAGTTTAAATTTTAAAAAAAATTTTTTAATTTTGTCTTTTTTTAAAAATTTCATTTTTTTAAAAATTTTCAAATTTTTTTTTTTTTTCAAAAAAAAATTCTTTTTTTTTGAAAATTTTAATTTAAATTTAAAAATTTTTAAAAAATTTAAAATTTTTTTGAAAAAAAAATATTTTTTTTTTCAAAAAAAAATTTTTTAAAGCTTTTTTTTGAAAATTTTTTAAATATTTTTTTAAAATTTTAAAAATTTTTAAAAAATTTTTTTGTTTTAAAAATTTTAAAAAAACGAAATTTTTTTAAAAAATAAAAAGGGAAAAAATTTTAAAAAAATTTTTTAATTAAAAATTTTTAATTTTAAAAAACATAAAGTTTGAAATTTTTTAAAAAATTTTTTTAAATTTTTAAAATTTTTAAAAAAATATTAACTTTTTTCATTTTTAAAAAAAAGTTTTTTTTTAAAAATTTTTAATTTTAAAAAAAACATACAAAATATTTTAAAAAAATTGAAAAAATTTAAATGGTTTTTTAAAAAAAAAAATGTTTTTATGGGGAAAAAAATTTAAAAAATTTTTTTTAAAAAAAATTTTTTAAAAAAAAAAATTTTCAGAAAAAATTTAAAAAAAATTTTTTTTCCACCAAATGAATCGACAGACTATACTATGCCTTTTTTCATGAAAATTTTCGACATTCTATACTATGACAATTTTTTACGAATATTTTTGAAAATTTTCATGAAAAAAGTCATACGAAAATATTCGTAAAAAATTGTCATAGTATAGAATGTCGAAAATTTTCATGAAAAAAGGCATAGTATAGTCTGTCGATTCATTTGGTGGAAAAAAAACTCAGTTTAAAATTTCGTCAATTTTCAAAAAAGTCATACTATAGCATGACTTTTTTCATGAAAATGTCGAAATTTTAAACTGAGTTTTTTTTCCACCAAATGAATGGACAGACTATACTATGCCTTTTTTCATGAAAATTTTCGACATTCTATACTATGACAATTTTTTACGAATATTTTTGAAAATTTTCATGAAAAAAGTCATACGAAAATATTCGTAAAAAATTGTCATAGTATAGAATGTCGAAAATTTTCATGAAAAAAGGCATAGTATAGTCTGTCGATTCATTTGGTGGAAAAAAAACTCAGTTTAAAATTTCGTCAATTTTCAAAAAAGTCATACTATAGCATGACTTTTTTCATGAAAATGTCGAAATTTTAAACTGAGTTTTTTTTCCACCAAATGAATCGACAGACTATACTATGCCTTTTTTCATGAAAATTTTCGACATTCTATACTATGACAATTTTTTACGAATATTTTTGAAAATTTTCATGAAAAAAGTCATACGAAAATATTCGTAAAAAATTGTCATAGTATAGAATGTCGAAAATTTTCATGAAAAAAGGCATAGTATAGTCTGTCGATTCATTTGGTGGAAAAAAAACTCAGTTTAAAATTTCGTCAATTTTCAAAAAAGTCATACTATAGCATGACTTTTTTCATGAAAATGTCGAAATTTTAAACTGAGTTTTTTTTCCACCAAATGAATCGACAGACTATACTATGCCTTTTTTCATGAAAATTTTCGACATTCTATACTATGACAATTTTTTACGAATATTTTTGAAAATTTTCATGAAAAAAGTCATACGAAAATATTCGTAAAAAATTGTCATAGTATAGAATGTCGAAAATTTTCATGAAAAAAGGCATAGTATAGTCTGTCGATTCATTTGGTGGAAAAAAAACTCAGTTTAAAATTTCGTCAATTTTCAAAAAAGTCATACTATAGCATGACTTTTTTCATGAAAATGTCGAAATTTTAAACTGAGTTTTTTTTCCACCAAATGAATCGACAGACTATACTATGCCTTTTTTCATGAAAATTTTCGACATTCTATACTATGACAATTTTTTACGAATATTTTTGAAAATTTTCATGAAAAAAGTCATACGAAAATATTCGTAAAAAATTGTCATAGTATAGAATGTCGAAAATTTTCATGAAAAAAGGCATAGTATAGTCTGTCGATTCATTTGGTGGAAAAAAAACTCAGTTTAAAATTTCGTCAATTTTCAAAAAAGTCATACTATAGCATGACTTTTTTCATGAAAATGTCGAAATTTTAAACTGAGTTTTTTTTCCACCAAATGAATGGACAGACTATACTATGCCTTTTTTCATGAAAATTTTCGACATTCTATACTATGACAATTTTTTACGAATATTTTTGAAAATTTTCATGAAAAAAGTCATACGAAAATATTCGTAAAAAATTGTCATAGTATAGAATGTCGAAAATTTTCATGAAAAAAGGCATAGTATAGTCTGTCGATTCATTTGGTGGAAAAAAAACTCAGTTTAAAATTTCGTCAATTTTCAAAAAAGTCATACTATAGCATGACTTTTTTCATGAAAATGTCGAAATTTTAAACTGAGTTTTTTTTCCACCAAATGAATGGACAGACTATACTATGCCTTTTTTCATGAAAATTTTCGACATTCTATACTATGACAATTTTTTACGAATATTTTTGAAAATTTTCATGAAAAAAGTCATACGAAAATATTCGTAAAAAATTGTCATAGTATAGAATGTCGAAAATTTTCATGAAAAAAGGCATAGTATAGTCTGTCGATTCATTTGGTGGAAAAAAAACTCAGTTTAAAATTTCGTCAATTTTCAAAAAAGTCATACTATAGCATGACTTTTTTCATGAAAATGTCGAAATTTTAAACTGAGTTTTTTTTCCACCAAATGAATGGACAGACTATACTATGCCTTTTTTCATGAAAATTTTCGACATTCTATACTATGACAATTTTTTACGAATATTTTTGAAAATTTTCATGAAAAAAGTCATACGAAAATATTCGTAAAAAATTGTCATAGTATAGAATGTCGAAAATTTTCATGAAAAAAGGCATAGTATAGTCTGTCGATTCATTTGGTGGAAAAAAAACTCAGTTTAAAATTTCGTCAATTTTCAAAAAAGTCATACTATAGCATGACTTTTTTCATGAAAATGTCGAAATTTTAAACTGAGTTTTTTTTCCACCAAATGAATCGACAGACTATACTATGCCTTTTTTCATGAAAATTTTCGACATTCTATACTATGACAATTTTTTACGAATATTTTTGAAAATTTTCATGAAAAAAGTCATACGAAAATATTCGTAAAAAATTGTCATAGTATAGAATGTCGAAAATTTTCATGAAAAAAGGCATAGTATAGTCTGTCGATTCATTTGGTGGAAAAAAAACTCAGTTTAAAATTTCGTCAATTTTCAAAAAAGTCATACTATAGCATGACTTTTTTCATGAAAATGTCGAAATTTTAAACTGAGTTTTTTTTCCACCAAATGAATCGACAGACTATACTATGCCTTTTTTCATGAAAATTTTCGACATTCTATACTATGACAATTTTTTACGAATATTTTTGAAAATTTTCATGAAAAAAGTCATACGAAAATATTCGTAAAAAATTGTCATAGTATAGAATGTCGAAAATTTTCATGAAAAAAGGCATAGTATAGTCTGTCGATTCATTTGGTGGAAAAAAAACTCAGTTTAAAATTTCGTCAATTTTCAAAAAAGTCATACTATAGCATGACTTTTTTCATGAAAATGTCGAAATTTTAAACTGAGTTTTTTTTCCACCAAATGAATCGACAGACTATACTATGCCTTTTTTCATGAAAATTTTCGACATTCTATACTATGACAATTTTTTACGAATATTTTTGAAAATTTTCATGAAAAAAGTCATACGAAAATATTCGTAAAAAATTGTCATAGTATAGAATGTCGAAAATTTTCATGAAAAAAGGCATAGTATAGTCTGTCGATTCATTTGGTGGAAAAAAAACTCAGTTTAAAATTTCGTCAATTTTCAAAAAAGTCATACTATAGCATGACTTTTTTCATGAAAATGTCGAAATTTTAAACTGAGTTTTTTTTCCACCAAATGAATCGACAGACTATACTATGCCTTTTTTCATGAAAATTTTCGACATTCTATACTATGACAATTTTTTACGAATATTTTTGAAAATTTTCATGAAAAAAGTCATACGAAAATATTCGTAAAAAATTGTCATAGTATAGAATGTCGAAAATTTTCATGAAAAAAGGCATAGTATAGTCTGTCGATTCATTTGGTGGAAAAAAAACTCAGTTTAAAATTTCGTCAATTTTCAAAAAAGTCATACTATAGCATGACTTTTTTCATGAAAATGTCGAAATTTTAAACTGAGTTTTTTTTCCACCAAATGAATCGACAGACTATACTATGCCTTTTTTCATGAAAATTTTCGACATTCTATACTATGACAATTTTTTACGAATATTTTTGAAAATTTTCATGAAAAAAGTCATACGAAAATATTCGTAAAAAATTGTCATAGTATAGAATGTCGAAAATTTTCATGAAAAAAGGCATAGTATAGTCTGTCGATTCATTTGGTGGAAAAAAAACTCAGTTTAAAATTTCGTCAATTTTCAAAAAAGTCATACTATAGCATGACTTTTTTCATGAAAATGTCGAAATTTTAAACTGAGTTTTTTTTCCACCAAATGAATCGACAGACTATACTATGCCTTTTTTCATGAAAATTTTCGACATTCTATACTATGACAATTTTTTACGAATATTTTTGAAAATTTTCATGAAAAAAGTCATACGAAAATATTCGTAAAAAATTGTCATAGTATAGAATGTCGAAAATTTTCATGAAAAAAGGCATAGTATAGTCTGTCGATTCATTTGGTGGAAAAAAAACTCAGTTTAAAATTTCGTCAATTTTCAAAAAAGTCATACTATAGCATGACTTTTTTCATGAAAATGTCGAAATTTTAAACTGAGTTTTTTTTCCACCAAATGAATCGACAGACTATACTATGCCTTTTTTCATGAAAATTTTCGACATTCTATACTATGACAATTTTTTACGAATATTTTTGAAAATTTTCATGAAAAAAGTCATACGAAAATATTCGTAAAAAATTGTCATAGTATAGAATGTCGAAAATTTTCATGAAAAAAGGCATAGTATAGTCTGTCGATTCATTTGGTGGAAAAAAAACTCAGTTTAAAATTTCGTCAATTTTCAAAAAAGTCATACTATAGCATGACTTTTTTCATGAAAATGTCGAAATTTTAAACTGAGTTTTTTTTCCACCAAATGAATCGACAGACTATACTATGCCTTTTTTCATGAAAATTTTCGACATTCTATACTATGACAATTTTTTACGAATATTTTTGAAAATTTTCATGAAAAAAGTCATACGAAAATATTCGTAAAAAATTGTCATAGTATAGAATGTCGAAAATTTTCATGAAAAAAGGCATAGTATAGTCTGTCGATTCATTTGGTGGAAAAAAAACTCAGTTTAAAATTTCGTCAATTTTCAAAAAAGTCATACTATAGCATGACTTTTTTCATGAAAATGTCGAAATTTTAAACTGAGTTTTTTTTCCACCAAATGAATCGACAGACTATACTATGCCTTTTTTCATGAAAATTTTCGACATTCTATACTATGACAATTTTTTACGAATATTTTTGAAAATTTTCATGAAAAAAGTCATACGAAAATATTCGTAAAAAATTGTCATAGTATAGAATGTCGAAAATTTTCATGAAAAAAGGCATAGTATAGTCTGTCGATTCATTTGGTGGAAAAAAAACTCAGTTTAAAATTTCGTCAATTTTCAAAAAAGTCATACTATAGCATGACTTTTTTCATGAAAATGTCGAAATTTTAAACTGAGTTTTTTTTCCACCAAATGAATCGACAGACTATACTATGCCTTTTTTCATGAAAATTTTCGACATTCTATACTATGACAATTTTTTACGAATATTTTTGAAAATTTTCATGAAAAAAGTCATACGAAAATATTCGTAAAAAATTGTCATAGTATAGAATGTCGAAAATTTTCATGAAAAAAGGCATAGTATAGTCTGTCGATTCATTTGGTGGAAAAAAAACTCAGTTTAAAATTTCGTCAATTTTCAAAAAAGTCATACTATAGCATGACTTTTTTCATGAAAATGTCGAAATTTTAAACTGAGTTTTTTTTCCACCAAATGAATCGACAGACTATACTATGCCTTTTTTCATGAAAATTTTCGACATTCTATACTATGACAATTTTTTACGAATATTTTTGAAAATTTTCATGAAAAAAGTCATACGAAAATATTCGTAAAAAATTGTCATAGTATAGAATGTCGAAAATTTTCATGAAAAAAGGCATAGTATAGTCTGTCGATTCATTTGGTGGAAAAAAAACTCAGTTTAAAATTTCGTCAATTTTCAAAAAAGTCATACTATAGCATGACTTTTTTCATGAAAATGTCGAAATTTTAAACTGAGTTTTTTTTCCACCAAATGAATCGACAGACTATACTATGCCTTTTTTCATGAAAATTTTCGACATTCTATACTATGACAATTTTTTACGAATATTTTTGAAAATTTTCATGAAAAAAGTCATACGAAAATATTCGTAAAAAATTGTCATAGTATAGAATGTCGAAAATTTTCATGAAAAAAGGCATAGTATAGTCTGTCGATTCATTTGGTGGAAAAAAAACTCAGTTTAAAATTTCGTCAATTTTCAAAAAAGTCATACTATAGCATGACTTTTTTCATGAAAATGTCGAAATTTTAAACTGAGTTTTTTTTCCACCAAATGAATCGACAGACTATACTATGCCTTTTTTCATGAAAATTTTCGACATTCTATACTATGACAATTTTTTACGAATATTTTTGAAAATTTTCATGAAAAAAGTCATACGAAAATATTCGTAAAAAATTGTCATAGTATAGAATGTCGAAAATTTTCATGAAAAAAGGCATAGTATAGTCTGTCGATTCATTTGGTGGAAAAAAAACTCAGTTTAAAATTTCGTCAATTTTCAAAAAAGTCATACTATAGCATGACTTTTTCATGAAAATGTCGAAATTTTAAACTGAGTTTTTTTTCCACCAAATGAATCGACAGACTATACTATGCCTTTTTTCATGAAAATTTTCGACATTCTATACTATGACAATTTTTTACGAATATTTTCGTATGACTTTTTTCATGAAAATTTTCGAAAATATTCGTAAAAAATTGTCATAGTATAGAATGTCGAAAATGTTCATGAAAAAAGGCATAGTATAGTCTGTCGATTCATTTGGTGGAAAAAAAACTCAGTTTAAAATTTCGTCATTTTCATGAAAAAGTCATGCTATAGTATGACTTTTTTGAAAATTGACGAAATTTTAAACTGAGTTTTTTTTCCACCAAATGAATCGACAGACTATACTATGCCTTTTTTCATGAAAATTTTCGACATTCTATACTATGACAATTTTTTACGAATATTTTCGTATGACTTTTTTCATGAAAATTTTCGAAAATATTCGTAAAAAATTGTCATAGTATAGAATGTCGAAAATTTTCATGAAAAAAGGCATAGTATAGTCTGTCGATTCATTTGGTGGAAAAAAAACTCAGTTTAAAATTTCGACATTTTCATGAAAAAGTCATGCTATAGTATGACTTTTTTGAAAATTGACGAAATTTTAAACTGAGTTTTTTTTCCACCAAATGAATCGACAGACTATACTATGCCTTTTTTCATGAAAATTTTCGACATTCTATACTATGACAATTTTTTACGAATATTTTCGTATGACTTTTTTCATGAAAATTTTCAAAAATATTCGTAAAAAATTGTCATAGTATAGAATGTCGAAAATTTTCATGAAAAAAGGCATAGTATAGTCTGTCGATTCATTTGGTGGAAAAAAAACTCAGTTTAAAATTTCGACATTTTCATGAAAAAAGTCATGCTATAGTATGACTTTTTTGAAAATTGACGAAATTTTAAACTGAGTTTTTTTTCCACCAAATGAATCGACAGACTATACTATGCCTTTTTTCATGAAAATTTTCGACATTCTATACTATGACAATTTTTTACGAATATTTTCGTATGACTTTTTTCATGAAAATTTTCAAAAATATTCGTAAAAAATTGTCATAGTATAGAATGTCGAAAATTTTCATGAAAAAAGGCATAGTATAGTCTGTCGATTCATTTGGTGGAAAAAAAACTCAGTTTAAAATTTCGACATTTTCATGAAAAAAGTCATGCTATAGTATGACTTTTTTGAAAATTGACGAAATTTTAAACTGAGTTTTTTTTCCACCAAATGAATCGACAGACTATACTATGCCTTTTTTCATGAAAATTTTCGACATTCTATACTATGACAATTTTTTACGAATATTTTCGTATGACTTTTTTCATGAAAATTTTCAAAAATATTCGTAAAAAATTGTCATAGTATAGAATGTCGAAAATTTTCATGAAAAAAGGCATAGTATAGTCTGTCGATTCATTTGGTGGAAAAAAAACTCAGTTTAAAATTTCGACATTTTCATGAAAAAAGTCATGCTATAGTATGACTTTTTTGAAAATTGACGAAATTTTAAACTGAGTTTTTTTTCCACCAAATGAATCGACAGACTATACTATGCCTTTTTTCATGAAAATTTTCGACATTCTATACTATGACAATTTTTTACGAATATTTTCGTATGACTTTTTTCATGAAAATTTTCAAAAATATTCGTAAAAAATTGTCATAGTATAGAATGTCGAAAATTTTCATGAAAAAAGGCATAGTATAGTCTGTCGATTCATTTGGTGGAAAAAAAACTCAGTTTAAAATTTCGACATTTTCATGAAAAAAGTCATGCTATAGTATGACTTTTTTGAAAATTGACGAAATTTTAAACTGAGTTTTTTTTCCACCAAATGAATCGACAGACTATACTATGCCTTTTTTCATGAAAATTTTCGACATTCTATACTATGACAATTTTTTACGAATATTTTCGTATGACTTTTTTCATGAAAATTTTCAAAAATATTCGTAAAAAATTGTCATAGTATAGAATGTCGAAAATTTTCATGAAAAAAGGCATAGTATAGTCTGTCGATTCATTTGGTGGAAAAAAAACTCAGTTTAAAATTTCGACATTTTCATGAAAAAAGTCATGCTATAGTATGACTTTTTTGAAAATTGACGAAATTTTAAACTGAGTTTTTTTTCCACCAAATGAATCGACAGACTATACTATGCCTTTTTTCATGAAAATTTTCGACATTCTATACTATGACAATTTTTTACGAATATTTTCGTATGACTTTTTTCATGAAAATTTTCAAAAATATTCGTAAAAAATTGTCATAGTATAGAATGTCGAAAATTTTCATGAAAAAAGGCATAGTATAGTCTGTCGATTCATTTGGTGGAAAAAAAACTCAGTTTAAAATTTCGACATTTTCATGAAAAAAGTCATGCTATAGTATGACTTTTTTGAAAATTGACGAAATTTTAAACTGAGTTTTTTTTCCACCAAATGAATCGACAGACTATACTATGCCTTTTTTCATGAAAATTTTCGACATTCTATACTATGACAATTTTTTACGAATATTTTCGTATGACTTTTTTCATGAAAATTTTCAAAAATATTCGTAAAAAATTGTCATAGTATAGAATGTCGAAAATTTTCATGAAAAAAGGCATAGTATAGTCTGTCGATTCATTTGGTGGAAAAAAAACTCAGTTTAAAATTTCGACATTTTCATGAAAAAAGTCATGCTATAGTATGACTTTTTTGAAAATTGACGAAATTTTAAACTGAGTTTTTTTTCCACCAAATGAATCGACAGACTATACTATGCCTTTTTTCATGAAAATTTTCGACATTCTATACTATGACAATTTTTTACGAATATTTTCGTATGACTTTTTTCATGAAAATTTTCAAAAATATTCGTAAAAAATTGTCATAGTATAGAATGTCGAAAATTTTCATGAAAAAAGGCATAGTATAGTCTGTCGATTCATTTGGTGGAAAAAAAACTCAGTTTAAAATTTCGACATTTTCATGAAAAAAGTCATGCTATAGTATGACTTTTTTGAAAATTGACGAAATTTTAAACTGAGTTTTTTTTCCACCAAATGAATCGACAGACTATACTATGCCTTTTTTCATGAAAATTTTCGACATTCTATACTATGACAATTTTTTACGAATATTTTCGTATGACTTTTTTCATGAAAATTTTCAAAAATATTCGTAAAAAATTGTCATAGTATAGAATGTCGAAAATTTTCATGAAAAAAGGCATAGTATAGTCTGTCGATTCATTTGGTGGAAAAAAAACTCAGTTTAAAATTTCGACATTTTCATGAAAAAAGTCATGCTATAGTATGACTTTTTTGAAAATTGACGAAATTTTAAACTGAGTTTTTTTCCACCAAATGAATCGACAGACTATACTATGCCTTTTTTCATGAAAATTTTCGACATTCTATACTATGACAATTTTTTACGAATATTTTCGTATGACTTTTTTCATGAAAATTTTCAAAAATATTCGTAAAAAATTGTCATAGTATAGAATGTCGAAAATTTTCATGAAAAAAGGCATAGTATAGTCTGTCGATTCATTTGGTGGAAAAAAAACTCAGTTTAAAATTTCGACATTTTCATGAAAAAAGTCATGCTATAGTATGACTTTTTTGAAAATTGACGAAATTTTAAACTGAGTTTTTTTTCCACCAAATGAATCGACAGACTATACTATGCCTTTTTTCATGAAAATTTTCAACATTCTATACTATGACAATTTTTTACGAATATTTTCGTATGACTTTTTTCATGAAAATTTTCAAAAATATTCGTAAAAAATTGTCATAGTATAGAATGTCGAAAATTTTCATGAAAAAAGGCATAGTATAGTCTGTCGATTCATTTGGTGGAAAAAAAACTCAGTTTAAAATTTCGACATTTTCATGAAAAAAGTCATGCTATAGTATGACTTTTTTGAAAATTGACGAAATTTTAAACTGAGTTTTTTTTCCACCAAATGAATCGACAGACTATACTATGCCTTTTTCATGAAAATTTTCGACATTCTATACTATGACAATTTTTTACGAATATTTTCGTATGACTTTTTCATGAAAATTTTCAAAAATATTCGTAAAAAATTGTCATAGTATAGAATGTCGAAAATTTTCATGAAAAAAGGCATAGTATAGTCTGTCGATTCATTTGGTGGAAAAAAAACTCAGTTTAAAATTTCGACATTTTCATGAAAAAAGTCATGCTATAGTATGACTTTTTTGAAAATTGACGAAATTTTAAACTGAGTTTTTTTTCCACCAAATGAATCGACAGACTATACTATGCCTTTTTTCATGAAAATTTTCGACATTCTATACTATGACAATTTTTTACGAATATTTTCGTATGACTTTTTTCATGAAAATTTTCAAAAATATTCGTAAAAAATTGTCATAGTATAGAATGTCGAAAATTTTCATGAAAAAAGGCATAGTATAGTCTGTCGATTCATTTGGTGGAAAAAAAACTCAGTTTAAAATTTCGACATTTTCATGAAAAAAGTCATGCTATAGTATGACTTTTTGAAAATTGACGAAATTTTAAACTGAGTTTTTTTTCCACCAAATGAATCGACAGACTATACTATGCCTTTTTTCATGAAAATTTTCGACATTCTATACTATGACAATTTTTTACGAATATTTTCGTATGACTTTTTTCATGAAAATTTTCAAAAATATTCGTAAAAAATTGTCATAGTATAGAATGTCGAAAATTTTCATGAAAAAAGGCATAGTATAGTCTGTCGATTCATTTGGTGGAAAAAAAACTCAGTTTAAAATTTCGACATTTTCATGAAAAAAGTCATGCTATAGTATGACTTTTTTGAAAATTGACGAAATTTTAAACTGAGTTTTTTTTCCACCAAATGAATCGACAGACTATACTATGCCTTTTTTCATGAAAATTTTCGACATTCTATACTATGACAATTTTTTACGAATATTTTCGTATGACTTTTTTCATGAAAATTTTCAAAAATATTCGTAAAAAATTGTCATAGTATAGAATGTCGAAAATTTTCATGAAAAAAGGCATAGTATAGTCTGTCGATTCATTTGGTGGAAAAAAAACTCAGTTTAAAATTTCGACATTTTCATGAAAAAAGTCATGCTATAGTATGACTTTTTTGAAAATTGACGAAATTTTAAACTGAGTTTTTTTTCCACCAAATGAATCGACAGACTATACTATGCCTTTTTTCATGAAAATTTTCGACATTCTATACTATGACAATTTTTTACGAATATTTTCGTATGACTTTTTTCATGAAAATTTTCAAAAATATTCGTAAAAAATTGTCATAGTATAGAATGTCGAAAATTTTCATGAAAAAAGGCATAGTATAGTCTGTCGATTCATTTGGTGGAAAAAAAACTCAGTTTAAAATTTCGACATTTTCATGAAAAAAGTCATGCTATAGTATGACTTTTTTGAAAATTGACGAAATTTTAAACTGAGTTTTTTTTCCACCAAATGAATCGACAGACTATACTATGCCTTTTTCATGAAAATTTTCGACATTCTATACTATGACAATTTTTTACGAATATTTTCGTATGACTTTTTTCATGAAAATTTTCAAAAATATTCGTAAAAAATTGTCATAGTATAGAATGTCGAAAATTTTCATGAAAAAAGGCATAGTATAGTCTGTCGATTCATTTGGTGGAAAAAAAACTCAGTTTAAAATTTCGACATTTTCATGAAAAAAGTCATGCTATAGTATGACTTTTTTGAAAATTGACGAAATTTTAAACTGAGTTTTTTTTCCACCAAATGAATCGACAGACTATACTATGCCTTTTTTCATGAAAATTTTCGACATTCTATACTATGACAATTTTTTACGAATATTTCGTATGACTTTTTTCATGAAAATTTTCAAAAATATTCGTAAAAAATTGTCATAGTATAGAATGTCGAAAATTTTCATGAAAAAAGGCATAGTATAGTCTGTCGATTCATTTGGTGGAAAAAAAACTCAGTTTAAAATTTCGACATTTTCATGAAAAAAGTCATGCTATAGTATGACTTTTTTGAAAATTGACGAAATTTTAAACTGAGTTTTTTTTCCACCAAATGAATCGACAGACTATACTATGCCTTTTTTCATGAAAATTTTCGACATTCTATACTATGACAATTTTTTACGAATATTTTCGTATGACTTTTTTCATGAAAATTTTCAAAAATATTCGTAAAAAATTGTCATAGTATAGAATGTCGAAAATTTTCATGAAAAAAGGCATAGTATAGTCTGTCGATTCATTTGGTGGAAAAAAAACTCAGTTTAAAATTTCGACATTTTCATGAAAAAAGTCATGCTATAGTATGACTTTTTTGAAAATTGACGAAATTTTAAACTGAGTTTTTTTTCCACCAAATGAATCGACAGACTATACTATGCCTTTTTCATGAAAATTTCGACATTCTATACTATGACAATTTTTTACGAATATTTTCGTATGACTTTTTTCATGAAAATTTTCAAAAATATTCGTAAAAAATTGTCATAGTATAGAATGTCGAAAATTTTCATGAAAAAAGGCATAGTATAGTCTGTCGATTCATTTGGTGGAAAAAAAACTCAGTTTAAAATTTCGACATTTTCATGAAAAAAGTCATGCTATAGTATGACTTTTTTGAAAATTGACGAAATTTTAAACTGAGTTTTTTTTCCACCAAATGAATCGACAGACTATACTATGCCTTTTTCATGAAAATTTTCGACATTCTATACTATGACAATTTTTTACGAATATTTTCGTATGACTTTTTTCATGAAAATTTTCAAAAATATTCGTAAAAAATTGTCATAGTATAGAATGTCGAAAATTTTCATGAAAAAAGGCATAGTATAGTCTGTCGATTCATTTGGTGGAAAAAAAACTCAGTTTAAAATTTCGACATTTTCATGAAAAAAGTCATGCTATAGTATGACTTTTTTGAAAATTGACGAAATTTTAAACTGAGTTTTTTTTCCACCAAATGAATCGACAGACTATACTATGCCTTTTTCATGAAAATTTTCGACATTCTATACTATGACAATTTTTTACGAATATTTTCGTATGACTTTTTTCATGAAAATTTTCAAAAATATTCGTAAAAAATTGTCATAGTATAGAATGTCGAAAATTTTCATGAAAAAAGGCATAGTATAGTCTGTCGATTCATTTGGTGGAAAAAAAAACTCAGTTTAAAATTTCGACATTTTCATGAAAAAAGTCATGCTATAGTATGACTTTTTTGAAAATTGACGAAATTTTAAACTGAGTTTTTTTTCCACCAAATGAATCGACAGACTATACTATGCCTTTTTTCATGAAAATTTTCGACATTCTATACTATGACAATTTTTTACGAATATTTTCGTATGACTTTTTTCATGAAAATTTTCAAAAATATTCGTAAAAAATTGTCATAGTATAGAATGTCGAAAATTTTCATGAAAAAAGGCATAGTATAGTCTGTCGATTCATTTGGTGGAAAAAAAACTCAGTTTAAAATTTCGACATTTTCATGAAAAAAGTCATGCTATAGTATGACTTTTTTGAAAATTGACGAAATTTTAAACTGAGTTTTTTTCCACCAAATGAATCGACAGACTATACTATGCCTTTTTCATGAAAATTTTCGACATTCTATACTATGACAATTTTTTACGAATATTTTCGTATGACTTTTTTCATGAAAAGTTTCAAAAATATTCGTAAAAAATTGTCATAGTATAGAATGTCGAAAATGTTCATGAAAAAAGGCATAGTATAGTCTGTCGATTCATTTGGTGGAAAAAAAACTCAGTTTAAAATTTCGACATTTTCATGAAAAAAGTCATGCTATAGTATGACTTTTTTGAAAATTGACGAAATTTTAAACTGAGTTTTTTTTCCACCAAATGAATCGACAGACTATACTATGCCTTTTTCATGAAAATTTTCGACATTCTATACTATGACAATTTTTTACGAATATTTTCGTATGACTTTTTTCATGAAAATTTTCAAAAATATTCGTAAAAAATTGTCATAGTATAGAATGTCGAAAATTTTCATGAAAAAAGGCATAGTATAGTCTGTCGATTCATTTGGTGGAAAAAAAACTCAGTTTAAAATTTCGACATTTTCATGAAAAAAGTCATGCTATAGTATGACTTTTTTGAAAATTGACGAAATTTTAAACTGAGTTTTTTTCCACCAAATGAATCGACAGACTATACTATGCCTTTTTTCATGAAAATTTTCGACATTCTATACTATGACAATTTTTTACGAATATTTTCGTATGACTTTTTCATGAAAATTTTCAAAAATATTCGTAAAAAATTGTCATAGTATAGAATGTCGAAAATGTTCATGAAAAAAGGCATAGTATAGTCTGTCGATTCATTTGGTGGAAAAAAAACTCAGTTTAAAATTTCGACATTTTCATGAAAAAAGTCATGCTATAGTATGACTTTTTTGAAAATTGACGAAATTTTAAACTGAGTTTTTTTTCCACCAAATGAATCGACAGACTATACTATGCCTTTTTCATGAAAATTTTCGACATTCTATACTATGACAATTTTTTACGAATATTTTCGTATGACTTTTTTCATGAAAATTTTCAAAAATATTCGTAAAAAATTGTCATAGTATAGAATGTCGAAAATTTTCATGAAAAAAGGCATAGTATAGTCTGTCCATTCATTTGGTGGAAAAAAAAATCAGTTTAAAATTTAGACATTTTAATGAAAAAAGTCATGCTATAGTATGACTTTTTTGAAAATTGACGAAATTTTAAACTGAGTTTTTTTCCACCAAATGAATCGACAGACTATACTATGCCTTTTTCATGAAAATTTTCGACATTCTATACTATGACAATTTTTTACGAATATTTTCGTATGACTTTTTTCATGAAAATTTTCAAAAATATTCGTAAAAAATTGTCATAGTATAGAATGTCGAAAATTTTCATGAAAAAAGGCATAGTATAGTCTGTCGATTCATTTGGTGGAAAAAAAACTCAGTTTAAAATTTCGACATTTTCATGAAAAAAGTCATGCTATAGTATGACTTTTTTGAAAATTGACGAAATTTTAAACTGAGTTTTTTTTCCACCAAATGAATCGACAGACTATACTATGCCTTTTTTCATGAAAATTTTCGACATTCTAGACTATGACAATTTTTTACGAATATTTTCGTATGACTTTTTTCATGAAAATTTTCGCCATTCTATACTATGACAATTTTTTACGAATATTTTCGTATGACTTTTTTCGTGAAAATTTTCAAAAATATTCCTAAAAAATTGTCATAGTATAGAATGTCGAAAATTTTCATGAAAAAAGGCATAGTATAGTCTGTCGATTCAAGTACTAAAGACAAGACGGAAGTGAAACGAAGGGCAAAGTGAGCTGCAGGAGCTACAGAGAGGCTGAGAGGATTTAAGGCCGTGAGAAGCCTATTAAAAAGAAATATCTGGAGAGAGCACTTAGTTCATCTCATCCGTCTTAATTGAGCCTGTTCTGTGTTTTTGACCTCTGCCAGCATCTATCTGCAGCACAATCACAACCTCCCTGTAGGTGAGCACATGGGGAGGAGGAACACTCCTTCTCATGATTCATGCCCTTTGAAACTAAGTTGCTGCAGATTTTCTGCTGCTTACATGATCAATTTGACTCTCGGCGGAGCCCCGCGGCTCCATTTGTCTCGGTTGATTAAATGAAATGAAGCTCCGTGTGACACAAAACAGGTGGCAGCGGCTCTCTCACAGAGCTCGGGCTCAGAGCATCTCTGTCATTAAACTGCACAGTGGTTGTTGTTTTTTTCCAACGGCCCCGGCTGCAGGAGAAGGCAAGCGCAGATTTGGTCAATTCAGTTATGAGCACGCACAGTGTTTCCTCGGCACAGATTGAATATGAGTGAGAACACAGGGAGCCAGCGGGGTGGCAAACCAGATGAAAAGCTGATAACAGACTACTGTGGAGGATCATACCTGCCAAAAAAACACTGATTGTCACTTAAACTCACGTCGTTTTAAATTTGTTGTAAGCTAAATACAATAATCCTACATACCTGTCATTAAGACATTATCGTGTGCCTCTTTTTAACTCACAATAAGTCAAAATTCGGAAAATAAAAATACTCACATCAGTGAGTCCATGACTTACTTGTGTTTTACGCAAGTTAGCCGGCTACAACGGTCGCTATGGCGGTTAGATTTCTTTAGATGTGAAGGAGGGAGGTGAGAGGAGAGTGCAGGGGAAACACAGGTGGAATTAAAGGTAAGTGAGGTTGTATGAGGTACTTATCTATAGTCAGTGTATTACCTACAGTAGATGACGAGTACCAGCACGGAAGCAGCAGCAAAACGTATTTTAGCCACCTAAAAAAATCAATATAATTTTAAGTGTATGCTTTATTTATAATATTTTCGTCGGTTTACCTTGCCATGAAACAGCTATGCAGTCTATGTCTCCAACGAGGAACTGGAGCCGTTATCTATGCTCTCACCAAAGCAACCAGACTCCAATAACCCAAACCAGTAATTTGACCTCGCAGAACACGGCAGTTGCTAGTCTACTGTTGTCTCCATCGGGTAGTTTGTTTGTGTTATTGTGTCACTTTGGTTAGTTCGGATTCACCAAAGTCACACAATAACACAAACTAACTAACCGATTGAGGCAGCGGTAGAGCAACTTCTGTGTTCTACCAGGTCAAATTACAGGTTTTTTCAATGGAG
The DNA here is from genome assembly GCA_916701645.2 of Sebastolobus alascanus. Classification (NCBI taxonomy): domain Eukaryota; kingdom Metazoa; phylum Chordata; class Actinopteri; order Perciformes; family Sebastidae; genus Sebastolobus; species Sebastolobus alascanus. The sequence goes on from CAKAOJ020000289.1 coordinate 1,059,465, forward strand.
TCTGGTGGATTTGGCGAGAGCATAGATGGATACAGTGGCTTCAGTTCCCCGTAGGAAACGGCTGTCTGACGGCAAGATAAACCGCTAAAAATATTCTAAATATAGCGTACACTTGAATTGATAGATTTGTATTAGGTGGTTAAAATGTGTTTTGCTGCCGGCCCCGCCCAGTAACTCCTGCTGTTTCTCCAAACTGGGGGCTTGCTGACCGTCATCTACTGTAGGTAATACACTGATCATGGAGAAGTACCTCATACAAACCCCACTTCAAAACACCTGAACTATCCCTTTAATAACATTAATTATGGCCCTGTTCCATTTAGCTGTAACATGGCTCTGGTATTGTGCATGCTGGCTCGCTGTAATGGCTGCGACACACTAAATAAAACAGGACCATAATTAATTTGATCAATTACACCTGTGTTTAACCTCGCGTCCAGTTAGGAAGTAGGTGTTATAGTTAGGAAGATATTTCAGCCTGGAGCCATGTTGTTAGCATGTATAAAAACTAATTTATACTTATTACTTGCTAATTAATTTAAAATAATAAAAATGTAGTGTATAAATTTGTCTTTAGTAAATCAGAGTTATAAGGTAAGTTAATTATGAGATACTAGCTCATCCTGTTGCCTTACTGTCTCATAATTCTGACCTAGAAAGTCAAAACTTTGATTAATTCATAATTGCGAATCAGTATCTCATCGTTTTTTTCCTTAACAAGTCAAAATCACAGCCATAACTTTGATTTACAGATCATAAATCCTCAAGGTCGGTCACAATTTTGATTGACTAACTTTTCGTCAATTGTTTTTACTCGCGTGGAATGAGCTTCCATGAGAAACTGAACTGAACTGAGAGAGAAAATGGTGACTCATAACATGAAAAAGAGGGAGGAAAGGCGAGGACAGATTTGATCTATAGCTGTGTGATTATCTCAGCAGGCTTTTAGTCGGCCCATTACAACTGAACTGAAAGGATCACGTCGGCACACATTCGCAGCCTTCGGTCTCTTTCTAATGTTCTGACGAGTATGTGCTGAATAAAGAAGTGATGGGGAACGGCCACGAGCTGAACCGCAACTGCTATCAAGTGTACACACATTCAAATTTTAGCTCAAACTGTCATCCAGAGCAATGAAAAGGTGAAATAAGCTTCATTTCCAAGATCATTTACAAGCACCGAGCGGGCGTCTGAGTAACGTCGGCCTGTTATGCAAGAGTGATCATGTAAGAAAGAAGTGAAAACACCCCGAGGGATGAATGCCTTCACTCTTTCCTTTGTCTGTCACTTCCTCTCGCCTTTATTTCCTCTCATGACAGAGCTCGAGCTAAACGTCTGTGGTGCTCCAGACTGTCTTGGGCTTACTAGCGATGACATTAATTTGAAGTGCTTGTTAACTTTCAAGGCAAGACAACAGCTCCACCGCATCAAGGTCAACGGGGCTTTTTACAGTACGGGCCTGTGAAAGTGATCCTATCGCCTCCAGAGGAAATGAAATACGTTATGGCCTCAGTGAGAGAGAAACATCACGGCTGTTTTGTTAGACTGGAGTCCGTTTAAACTGCAGTAAAAACTCAAAGTCAGAGACGCATAAACAGTGTAAACAAATAGAACTGAGATTACGTTTTACGAGTGAATTTTGCGATGTGTTACCTAGAATTTACACAATAAATGTTTAACTATGCTTTTTGCAGCTACCGGATCTAAAGCGAGAACAATGCCGACAAAAAAGCGACACCTAATCAACACAAACTTTGTACTTCTTTCCCTGCAGTGTTTTAAAAATGTATACGGGAAATGTTTATTCATGACTAGGATATGAAGATGTATTTAAGTTGATCCCAAAAAGCCTTTAACCACGATATAATCTTTACTCTTAAAGATAGTAGGAATGTGGATGTCCTCTTAACGGGGGTGGATGTCTTTACGAGATACACAATGCTACAATTACTGTATGGAAAACACCTAAAGTCTTTATATATAATATTAAATATTCAGCATGGACTACATCTATAGAAATAAAACCGAGGAGAATAATATGCTTCTGACCTTTGCTGAAACATCTTGTTTGCTGTATGTTCCAGGGGCCGGTCGCAGGAGTGGCACAGCAAAGTCAGCGGACATCTTCTGGCCTCCGGTCTGCTGGCCATCAGGGACTCCTTCAGACCGGAACACAAAGAGACCAAGATATGAGTCAATGCAGAAGCTGAGGAGGATTTACAGATGTTGCACTAATGTGGAGTACTCACCCCCCCGACCTGTAGTCTGGTTAAACTGCATCCCGTCCCACCTCACGGCAGAATGCTGGAATAAAGAGACCACAGCATCATTTTCACAAGACTTCCTCTCAAGTTTTCAAAGAGGCTCAGAGCACAGCAAGCAGGGAAGGTGACCTACGAGGGCGTCCCTCAACCATTTCTGTCTCTTTGGCTCCTTTTAGAGTCGTTCCCTTTTTTGTCAGTGACCTTGCAGTTTGCCAGCAGCACCTCCGTGTTCCCTGCTGCGTCTGTTACGCTTCACACTCAAGTTCACACACAAAAAAAAAGAGCAAACCCTGGCGAGCTTTGACAAAGGACGTTTTGACGGGAGGATGAAAAGCCGAGGCCTGATTTGAACTGAGGAAAAAGAGCGTGGACAATGTGGTGACATTTTTAGAGTTCTTCCAATACCAGTACCAGCATCGGAAATGTGTCCCGATACTGCCAAAATTCGGTACACATTTCGAATGTGAATGTGAATGTGAATGCGAGTACGCCAGTCTATGCACCGATCCAATACCATAATGGCAATATTTCACAGTGGAAAATCCAACAAGTAAAATGGCGATATATACAGTATGTTAGGCTTCTGTTTCGAATGGTGGCACTAGTTTGGCCAATTTCAACATCAGCAATCTTATAAAACATTTGAAGACGCATCACGCTAAAGAGCACGACGACTTCACCAAGAAAAAGGGTGAAAAAAGGACAAACCGCAGCAGTAAACGTTGGAAACAGCATTCCAACAATGAGATAAATTCCACAAAGACAGCCCAAAAGCTACGAAGATATTCTGTTTATCAGGAACTGGCATTTTAACTTGCCCAATTGTTTTGCCTAAATCATGTCATAAAGAAAAAGCAAATCACAAATTGAGTCATTGTTTTTCTATCCTGTAGACATAGAAAGAGGCAGGGGAAACACATGGCAGCGGCCTGGACCAACACAGGAAATAGCGACAGAACATCAGGAAACTGACTTTAAGCCACAAGACATTTGGCTTCAGTTGAAAGAAGAGAAGAGGAGAGAGTGGATGCTGAGAAGGACGGAGGGCGACAGCATCTGTACTAAACCTACGACCAGGAACAAAGCAACGTCACAAAGAAACTAGACAGATCTGCCCTGAAAAGCTGAAGAGCGAAGATGTGATGTTGTCTAGTCTGATGCCATAACGACAAAAAAAGCTCACAAACAAAAAGCCGCACTCTACCAAAACCAGATGAACTGAACTTCTGAGGTGAAATTAAATCCCACAGAGACATTTTCATTTCAAATCAGATGTTTCCCTTTTAAACGCAACACGTCACAGCTGGATCCAGCTGTGACGAGGCATTAGCACAACGCCACACCCCCGCCACACACCATTAGAACGTCTCTTTGTCCCACTTGAGTGACTGTTCTTACTTTTTTTTTATTCATCCCTGTGAATTCGACCCGTGGACACACGTATGTGACAGTTCAAAGACGAGCGATATCTACCTCTCCGCAGGACGACGCCGCAGTTACGTGACTTTGAAGCACGACGAAGTTGTGATTTAACGGAGGACTCACCACGCGGCGGGGGGGGCGAGCCTTGTGTGAGTGCTTCCCGGCACTGTGACGGATATCCAAACTGACAACTTTCCCCTCAAACTTCCTGAATTTTTTAACATTTGTATTTATTCTTAGTCAGTCAAGAGCATGATGGCCACAGGTCTCTGTGCTTGTACACTCTTATTTCATGTGGCACTTGAGTGTTACTTGAAGTCGGCTTGTCCTACATATTTCAAAGTGTGTGCATGTAAAAGTCAAATTCATTCAAACGCCATATTTCAGATTATTTAACTTAATGTATATCTAAAAACAAATCTTATATCTAAATACAAATATTTAATTTTGATCTTTTGGAAAATGTTATCTTGTTTGTGTGCGTGTGAAATCTAAATTTATCAGTGCCAAACACCTAATTAAAATGTTTATTTCTCTCTGAACCTGTTTCCTGTTGTGTTTTTTTCTCGTTCTTTTCCTCTCCTCTGTGACTCGTCTAAGTGCCAAACAGATTACTGAGTGTAATTTCAGAGGAAGGTGGGGGGAAACAGCAGGCAGTGTGAAGATGAGGTACCACACTGCGCCACTGAAGCGCAAGAGATTAATCCACCTGGCAGTGTGGTCGCGCTGCACACTTCCAAAAGACTCTCGTGCTCACAACACCCACTTGTATCTAATTTGCATAAAGCGTATTTACATATCTTATCGATTCATCGCTGAGATCAGATAGCGGAATCGCTGATAAACACTCTCGGAGCTGGAGACAGATGCCGAGCAACAAAACGTGATGTAAAAATGCTTCTCGTGGCGAGGACATCGTGCCCCGGTCTAAACAGGATTTTAAGGAAGAGGGATAATTTATGCAAATTACAAATAACAGAAGCACAGAAGTGCCTGCAGGCAGCTTTAATTTCTGTACAAGTCTGTTCCTTCCATATGGTGCTAAAATACCATGACGTGAACTTGGGATGAACTTGAGGTCAAAGGTTAAAAGGCAAATAAAGTAATCATCTATAAAGTCTGTAACCCTGAGATCAGGAGGTTTGATCGCATAATACATTTATGTAATATTAATCTTAAAGGGATAGTTTGGGTGTTTTGAAGTGGGGTTGTATGAGGTCCTTATCTACTGTAGGTAATACACTGACTTTGGAGATAAAGAGGAGTACCAGCACAGAAGCAAAGAAAGATACTGCTGTGGACGGGGGCAGAAGCAAAACCTTTTTTTAGACAGCTAAAAAAATAAATATCAGTTTAAGTGTACGCTATATTTCGAATATTTCCACCGCTTTACCTCGCCGTCAGTCTCATTAACCTAATTTTCAGCGTAAATGCTCGGATAAATCCACTGTACACTACCTGCCCAGCATCAAACAAAGTTAGGGGTTAGCTGTAGAACACATGGAGCATTTAGCTGCTAAAGAGCCAGACATTTTTCACAGGAGTCGGTGGAGACCAAACCAGAGCTAAAAGAAGAGAAAATATTGGACTTACATTCATCAGGTGAACACCAGCACGTCTCCAATGGGACGATGATGTTGCTTCATGTCTGCTGGATGTGGAACATTAGCTGTAACAACAGAGACAATGGAAAATGGAATTTAATATTAATAAGTATGTTTTATTTAGTGTATAATCACCTGAAAATAATAGTTATGTTTTTGTTACCTTAGAATGAGCCGTTTATATCTCCATAGGGAGCGAGTCCTCTTCACGGAGCCGGCCGCCATCTTTCTACAGTAGTATGGAAAGAAGAAAGGAAAAATATTTGTGATATTTTATTAACTTTGCACATATTCAATTTAAAACTGTGATATTCAAAGTAATTAGCAACAACAGCTAGAGGAGTAAAAAGTAGAAAATCTTCCAAAATGGAAAAACTTAAGCAAAAGAAACAACTTTGTAGTGTGGTATTTACTGTACCAGTGCAGTGGTCATTTGGAGCAGGTCCATTGATTGGCTCCCTGTATTCCTGCTTGCAGCGTTGCTGGGGGGGGTAAACATCCATATTTACCTTCCACCTCTGGTCTGCACGTCCCAGCTGCACCACCAGGACGCCGAAAACCCCTCTCCTGAATGTTAATTCAGCGGCGTCTTCCTCAGCGGGGAGGAAGTCGCTCCTTCAGTCTCCACACGCAGCTTCTCCAAACCACTCGGGCCTTCAGACGGGGGGACGTCCCTGTCACCGTCCCACCTCTCTAATCCACCCCGAGACACGACAGAGAAAGGGAATGAATATCAGCTGAGGCCACCGGGTGATGAGATCCGCCTATCCCGTCGAGGCGGGGGAACGTTATTGCTTCCGAAGGCGTTATTGAAGCAGCAGCGTGGCAGGCTTTCTCCTCCTGGAGCGACTGTCAAAACACCTTTAACACCGTCCTTCAGCAGCAGCTCGCAAGAAAAGGCAGGAGTCTTTGAAAGCTTAATGAATCTTTCATGAAGCTGCTGTGGGAATTATTGCCTGAGAAGGTACTGAGATGAGCCATAAAGTCCTGGGACGTACACGATGATGAGAGACTACTAGAAAGGAGAGGAGTGAAGATATTTCATAACTTTCAAAGATGGGTCACAGGCACGCGTCTTCCCCTCGGCACGGCTTAACAACTCTTCTAACAAGTATTGTATGACTGGTGGCGATTCCCAGAGTCATACAGCTTTTATATCTCTGGAAGTGCACGACGGTCTGCTGGGTACAGACAGACTTAACAATTACAGGCTCGCAGGCTGCCTCCGAGTGTGTGTGATGTATAATTAACTTCATCAAATGGGTTTGTTTGCCTTGGACTCAGAGTTTCTGCAAACAAAGCCCACTAACTCACACCAGTCGTGGAAGGCAAATTGTCGTTATCTAAAAAGCAGCTCTAATGCGGCTCTCTATACGTCAAAGACCGGGAGGCCGAGGGGCGGACGCTACGGAAAGCAATTAGAGTTGAAATGAATCCAAAACTATTGTCTCTCTCTCTCTCTCTGATGCGTTCAGCTTGGATGTGTAGCATTTGTATGTGGTTAAAGCATCTTACAAGCTCACTCTGATGGCTGAAGATGTTTGGAGGAAATGAGACAATCCCGGTGAACACTGGTGCAACGTGTGTTGCTTTCATTCATTCTCAGGCACAAAAGTTTGGACCCGATTTGAAATGGAAACCGACCAGAATCCAACAGGCATAAATCACATTTAAAGTAAAAAAAACACTGACTATTCACAAAATAATTATATTACAAAATAACTGTCACTATGACCTGACAGTATTGCATGAGACAGATAATCTGTGAATGCAAATATGAATCAATATTCTGTTACTGTAATGACTATTTCTCTCCTCAAATGGTTTCAGAAACATACTGTCAGGATATAGTGACAGTTTTATAAAAATAACCTTTTATCATATTTGCTCAAAGTTACCGACTGCAGCTTTAAGAGAGAAAATGATCGATAATGAAAATAACCGTTAGTTGGCGGCTGTGGTTGAAAAGAGCAGCTATACATGTAATACTTCCTGCACTTCACTCTCTCCATTTGCCTCAGAAAAAACACATTTTTTTCTCCTGTAATTATGATGATGCACTTTGTGACACAAATACCATAGAAAGGAACTCTAAATGCTTATTTACTGATTTATCTATTCCAACGGCTTTATAGCATCTTGACCTTGGTGCCCTCTGAAGGAGAAACATCTTTAACTCCTACTAGCCCGTAAAGCCGTGATGATTCTGTCTCCTGAGAAGAAAAAAGAGCTCTCTGACACAGGAAAACACATCTGACTAAACCATGATTATTTGTTGGTTATGGTCAAAGTCGCGGTATGGACAACAGTGTTGGGGAGGAACTAGTTACATGTAACAGAGCTACGTGTTTAAATAACAAAATTAATGTAATTATAATCAGTTAAATTTACTGAGAAACAAATTAAATTACGGTTACTAATCAAAATATTGGTGATTATATTGATTATTATATTTTCTGTAAAAAGCTTACAGTATATTTAGAATATAATGATATACGTCTGTTGCTTTGTTCCAATCCTAAACAGTTTGACAGTAATCAGGGATGAGTCCTGTTGTGAGGTTTACACTGCCTGCTTTAAATGTGTTTAAAACATTTGTTTTAAAAGTAATCAAATGTAATAAGATACATTATTTTGATGAAGTTATTAAAATAGGTACATTAATTATTACATTTTTAACAAGGCAACTATTAATCTGTAACCTATTACATTTTGAAAGTAACCTTCCCAACACTGATGGCCGACCGTTATTGTATCTCAAGTCAGCAGTGAGTTATTTAGTCCAGCTCAGGAGGAAGAGACGGATTCAGATTCACCTTTTTTAGCTTAAATCGAGTCTTTTCTCGAACATCTTTTTGTTTACGGATCAAATTTCAGGCATCAACAGTAGTTCTACAGTATCAATCCATAATTTAAAATAATCGACAGCAGACTGGGTGATATTTTGTTTTCATATCGGTTCTTTAATAAAAAAAAAGAAGCTTCACATGAGATGTTAATTAATGGACTTAACATTATATGTTTTTTCCTCCCAGGATGGATTTAATAACTTCTTAAAGTCCAGTGAGTTTTGGCTGTGACGTGAGTGAAAGAGACCGTTTACTGTTTATCGTCATCTCGTCTCCTCCCGTTCCCGTTCCGGTGGACTCGGATGCAGACGGACACAGACGGAGGCAGGATGGATCACCGTGACATCACATCCTCCCGACGGGGTTGATGCCCAGGATGTCAAAGCATTTGGCCATGATGGCTGCTGTGGCTTCACAGAGCAGCATCCTCCACATGTTGACCTTCACCACCTCACCTGGAGAGAGAAACAGAGACCTCACAGGTAAATACTACAGCTACCTAACAGATATAGTTACTACTTACTTTGTGGATTAATAAAATACATATTTAAAGGGATAGTTTGGGTGTTTCGAAGAGGGGTTGTATGAAGTACTTATCCAGAGTAGAGGAGTTACCGCATAGGAGCAAAGACATGTACTACTGTGGACGGGGCAGCAGCAAAATGTATTTTAGCCACCTAAAAAAATCAAACTCAACCCTCTTGGTTTGTGACCCCTTGCAACAAATCAGTGTCTAGGAGGATTAATGCCCCTTAACACTATTCATTTGTCCATGAGTTGTTTCAACAACTGTTTAAATATTTTACAAAAAAAGCTCAGATTAGAGTAAAGTTTGAAAAACGATTATTTGTTTAGCAGAGCTTTGTTTTTTCTTCTTTCCTTTCCTGTAAATCATCTCACGACTCCTCTGGTTTATCTGGTTGTCTTCATTATGACACAAAGACGGGGAAAACCAACAACATTCATTCTTATTCAAGACACCTCACGTCTGTCAGGACAGTTGTGGGGTCAATATTGTAGTCTGAATATGGCATAATAATAGATAAATAATCACAATAGATAACAGATTCAATAGGTGATCTGAAAAGAGCAAAAGAAGACAGAAGAGATGAAAAGAGAGGAAGAGAGAAAATAAACAGACGTACTGAGAAGTCTGGCAGATCGGAGAGATGGAAAACATACAGAAAGAGTCAGAGGTGAAGCACAGAACGATAACAACAAACAATAAAAGGTCAGAGGGCAGGTTTAATGATGCTACCACCGCACAGCGGCAGCCGACCACAGCGTCAAAATAAAAATCAATGACCCGGACATCTGCATCCACGCGCAACATCCATGACCGTCCACCCCATCAGGCCAAATTGCTACACGGAGCAGAAATCCAATAGAAATTAAGTCGGTAATGAGCAGCAGAGGGTGAATTAAACAGGTTGTTAAAGGGGCGCGGACGTCGATGATCATTGACTGACAGCAAAATTAGTTTGTAATTTTCACAAACAAGCAGACGCATCCAAGTATTCAGGACGAGGACGGAGAGCTGCTGATGCTGAAGAGAAGCTGATGAGAAAGAAGATAAAAGAGGCGAAGAAGATCCTTCGGTTTGAAATATGTTCTTACGTTTAGGAAACCTGCAAGGACATTATTAGTTGTAGCTAGTCTTACTTGTGATTAGTTGGTGGCTCAAAGTCAAAATATTTTTTCTTTTTCACATGACATTTATTAATTCAACTTTTCAGTTCTTATTTTCTGAATCAGGAGCTGTATTTATGTAACATCCTAAGGCTTCAAGTAGCTCCTAAGTGTCCGAGTTAGGACAAAGTTTTTGGCCTAAGAGTAATTCACAAAACATTTTTTATAGCACTAAAACTAGCTCCTAAGACTGAGAGAAGTTTGAGGTAGTCTAGAGGACATCTAGGTCACTATGAGCTGCTCAAATTCAGTCAGCTGCTGCAGAAAATGTGCCTCACTTTTAAAAAGATACAACCGTCACAAGCTTTTAAAAGCTTCATTTAAACTATATGTGGCTAAAGTACGCAGTGGAAGGGGAGTTTTGGCCATAAGAGACGTCAACTAAAGTGAAAAAGTTAAAACTACTGTTGAGCTTCTCGGGTTTATTTTGCCATGTTGATAATTTTGTTCTTTTTCTTTAACATTCCGGTAAACAATAACCTTATATTTTTACGTTAATAAAATGTACCCAAATACACGAATATGTAGGATATTACTACTGACATTCCCAGTTACCCAAACCTTAACCATCACAACTAAATGTCTGACACCAACCCGAACCTAAACCTTAAAACCAAGTCTGAACCCTCCAACAGGCCTTTGGATTTCTGTCCCAAAGTGAGGACCGGCCAAAATGTCCTCACTTTCCAAAAATATTCTCATTATCAAAAGGTCTAAAACTCAAATTGGTCCTCACAGAAATAGCTGTACAAGTACACACACACACTTTCCATGAGTCTGAACTGTATACTTTCTAGCAAAGCAAAATGATATAAAATATTAACCAGCTGGGGTTACTGCCACAGTGCTAACTGAGAATTAGCATAATTAAGCAGCTCTAAACCTCAAGTCGTAGCACTTGAGCGCGCCGCGGGGATGAAACGCTAACAGGAACAAGTGGAGGGCCAACAGCGTTCAGATGGCTCTCAGTGAAAACCCTCTCAGAGTGAAACCTCCTGTTAATTGGCTGACTCCCATCGCCAGCAGAACATTGAGGAATTTCTTGCACTTTTGACCTCGATGTCATTAAAAAAAAAAAAAAAAAACGTACCCGTCTGTCTGTCCTTCTCCACGCAGTAGCAGGTGTCGTAGAACTCTGTGAAGGTGGTGGCGAGCTCGTACAGGTAGTCGCAGAGCGTGTGGAGCAGCAGGTCGTCCAGGATCTTCTGCAGGATCTCTGGGAAACGGAGGATGCACTTCCCCAGCTTCCACTCCTTCTCGTGGTCCAGGAGGACCTCCGAGGTCTCTGCTGCTTTCCTCAGGGTGGCCTCATTGATGTTAGCCAGGCGAGCTATGGACCTACAGGAAACCAGTAACACTGTTAATAAAGATATGGACCTAGAGGAAACCAGTTAAACCATTAATAAAGATATGGACCTACAGGAAACCAGTTAAACCATTAATAAAGATATAGACCTAGAGGAAACCAGTAACACCATTAATAAAAATATAGACATACAGAAAACCAGTAACACCATTAATAAAGATATAGACCTAGAGGAAACCAGTAACCCCATTAATAAAAATATATCACTTCAGATCGTTGTGCTGATTACAGCATTAAGTGCCACATAATACCTGGATAATAATTAGGACCGTATCTTTGCAATATTAGGGTTCAATTGTTGTTGTGGTTTTAAAGGAGATACGAGCAGGTTGTTTTGCTTTTTCATGATGTACATAGAAAATATCTTGTGTGTTTGCTGTTAAAAAAATCACAGAATTTGAAGCAAAATCATGTTGGAAATCCAAATATCACCTAAAAGAGGGAAAGTTTAGAATAACAACGAAGGAGGATTATATCTCTAATTACTGATGATGATTCCCTGGGGTTTTCATGTAAGTGTGGAGGTATTACACTATTATTTTAATATTGTGAAACATTGGCCCTATTATTACCTTGCTATAAAGCGCTGTAATGTTTGTTAATGAATCTCTTTTAATAGGCAAGAAAAGAGCATCGAGACAAAGCTTAAAATAGAAAGGACACAACAACAAAAAAACATCCTATGCACAAGAGAGTTTACTTTTCTTTCTCAAGTTGTCAAAATAAATAAATAAACGTTGGTGTAACAGCAGAAAGATGTGGATCAAGGTTCAGTGCACCCCGACATCTTTCCAGTAATTACCAACAGGAGTCTGTTCCTTTTGTATGGGAGAGAAAAATAAGTGAGACTGAGTCACAGCTGCCTTTCATGTCAGCACCTCTGTGATGGTAAAGTTTACAGATCAAGAGAAATGTGGTTTTGTTCAGATCAAAAACAAAAATAAAAACAACTAACTGCAGTTTAAAGTATTCAAAGCAGCTCTGTGCACAACATGAACACACACAGGAAATGCCTCTAGTCGAGCTCATTTAAAGAACTGAGTCATACAATGTGACTATCCGCTGCTTTTCTCTGTTTTAAAATCATTATAATATAAACTAAATATCTTTGGGGTTTCAACTGTTGGTCAAAGAGAACAAGTCAGACGTCACTTTGGGCTTCTGGAAACTTGGACCAATACTATATACGTATGTATCACTTTTTTTTTTTTACACAAGCAATGAAGAAAATCAAGCATTTTTTAAAGATATGTATTGAGAAGGCCACTTGTCTTTGTAATGTTTCTAAAGGCAGGAATACAGAAAAATTAAGTTTCCAATGATAGATGGAGAAGGATTCATAAATATTTACTTGAGCTTAAATTAAACTGTTATTTTAAGGAAACTTCATTTGGAAATCAAAAACTGATTTTAAACTCAACACACCTAAATTTTAGTACCAAATTCCATGCAGTTATTTTTCAATCCATCTTTACGTTGGGAAACTCAGATAATCGATAACTGAAATCATTACTTAAAGCTAGAACGATTAATCGATTTATTTGTCAGCTATTAAATTAAATCGGCAACTATTTTGATGATCAATTAATCGGTTTGAGTCATTTTTTAAGAAAACAAGTAAAAAATTCTCTGATTCCAGCTTCTTAAATGTGAATATTTTCTGGTTTCTTTCCTCCTCTATGACAGTAAACTGAAGATCTTTGAGTTGTGGACAAAACAAGACATTTGAGGACGTCATCTTGGACTTTGGGAAACACTGATCAACATGTTTCACCATTTTCTAACATTTTATAGACCAAACAACTAATCGATTAATCAAGAGAATCATCGACAGATTAACCGACAATGAAAATAATCGTTAGTTGCAGCCGTAGCGTCTATATTTAGTAGAACGTGTTTATTAGGACGCTCCGAGTTGAACATCCCCCCCCCCCCCTGAGGTCCGTCTGTGTTTCTGTCTTTCTCTCGTCTTCTCTGACACTTGAACACCCACAGTGGGGGGGCAGCTGCCACCAGTGAGTGCTCTATTGACTAAATGCAGGAACATCGAATCCTCTCAGGCGAGACCGCTCACTCCCCCCCCAAGCTGAAAAAAAAAGAGATCAATCTTTGCCGGGCACCGTGCCACCCCAAGACTAACACGTCCAGGGAAGCTGCAGAGGACGGGGATCAACGCAGCACTCTGCAGCCAGGAAACGGCCACTCGATACAGGGGATAAGGGCTGAGGAGAAATTGGGTCTCGCTGACTGGAAAGACCCCAAAGACTAATCCCCTACCACGAGCTCCCACGAGGGCCAGCAAGGCCGATCTGATACGGGTAATGAAAGTATACTGGTGCTCGCAGGAGGCTCTCTAACAGGGCAGAGTGGAGGAGAGGACAGACGAGGGAGAAGCAAGTCTGAGGAACTCAATTTAACTTTCAAGATACTTTCAAAGTGAGCAGTCGAGCTCGCTTACTGGACTGAACACAGTTTTCTTCTGCATCACCATATGTGAACTAATCCATCACTATTTCTACCCAACCAAAGCCTCAGAGTCACATATCAAAGTTTTAACCACACACCTGGAACATCTGAGCTGCTACGATATCACAGCAAAACACAGGACTAAACGTCTCTGCCAGCAGGCCCGTGAATCTGTATGCTGAATGTATTGTTGATGCATTAGTGTCTGGATGACAAATCATCTGCAAGATACTCCCACACACCAGATTTGACAATATATTTCACTTTATACTGCTGCCATGTTGGTTTGTTTTTTACTTTTAAGTTTAAGGAGATAGTTTGGGTGTTTTGAAGTGAGGTTGTATGAGGTTCTTCTCCATAGTCAGTGTATTACCTACAGTAGATGGCGGTCAGCACTCCCCCAGTTTTGAGAAACAGACAGGAGTTACCGCACGGAAGCAAAACAATGTCCTGCTGTTGACGGGGGCAGCAATAAAACGTATTTTAGACACCTAAAAAAATCAATATCAGTGTAAGTGTACACTATTTAGAATATTTTCACCGCTTTACCTTGCTGTCAGACAGGATACCAGACTCCATTGAAAAAAAACTGTAATTTTAACTTGCAGAACATGGGGGTTGCTGGTCTACCTCTACTGTGATTGGTTAGTTTATTTGTGTTATTGTGTGACTTTGGTGAATCCGAACTAACCCTTTAAAACCCCAAAGTCACACAATAACACAAACAAACCAACCAATCGCAGCAGCGGTAGACCAGCAACTCCAATGTTCTGCAAGGTAAAATTACTGTGTTTTTTCAATGGAGTCTGGTTGCTTTGGCGAGAATATAGATAACGGCTACAGTTCCCTGTCGGAAACATAGACTGTATAGCTGTCTGACGGCGAGGTATAGTGGTGAAAAGATTCTAAATATAACGTACACTTAAACTGATATTGATTTTTTTAGGTTGGCCTTTGTTTTTGGTGGCTAAAATATGGTATGCCCCCGTCCACAACAGTACATTGCTTTGCTTCCGTGCGGTAATTCCTGTGTGTTTCTCCAAACTGGGGGTGTGCCGACCGTCATCTACTGCTGGTAATACACTGACTATGGATAAGAACCTCATACAACCCCACTTCAAAACACCTGAACTATCCCTTTAAATCAGAACTGAACCTCAGCCTACAAAACATTTGGTGAATGTTTCCAGTATTTTAACTTGTGCATCAATGCAGCAGCAGATTTCACATCTCAGTAATACGGTGAACGTTGGAGTGAGTCCTCACCTGATGCGAGTGAAGGCGTAGAGGAGGTAGGCTGCCGTGTTGCCCCGGTCGTCCAGCATCTTGTCGAAGGAGAAGACGTAGTCGTTGATGCGGTTGTGGGAGAGGTCGGCGTATTTGATGCAGCCAAAAGCGACGGACCTCTGGGCTTTGGTCAGCTCCTCTGGGGTCAGCACCTGCAGATAGAGTGAAGTTTCATTTAATAAAACAGACTTAAAGACGGGTAATACTCGAGGCTTTTAATATTCTGATAACTCTGTAGCTTTTATCAGCTTGTAATTACTGCAGGCAGTACGTCACCTTATGTTTCTAACAGTAAAACCAGTGAGTTAAATTTAATCCAAATGATGAATCTAATTTAGTAGCCTCAGGCAAAGATTAAATTGACTTATTAAGCCATTGACTTCCCTTTAATCTATGTGTAACGTGTCTGATACCGGGGGGAGTAAATGGAGTGAAGAGGAGGGTTATGCAGAAAGTTTTATGATGGTGATTCAAGCGGAAAACTTCCAGTCAAGCGGAACATAACAGGCTGAGAAGAGGACATGACAGGACAAAGAATGACAAAACAGAACACAACAATAAATAAAGGGACATTCTTATACATAGTATATTTAAGAATGGGAATAAACAGGACAGGAAGATTAATTAATCCAATGTAGCAATTTATAAATCCAGATTAAAAACATTTCTCTTTTCATGTGCCTATAATTGAGCTAGTATGTTTTTGCAATGATTTTTTTTTCTGTTTTATGTACCTTTTTCTTTTATATTGCTTATCTTTTAATTATATTACTCTGTTTGTTTTTTATTTTATGTACATTGCACTATCTTTTAATTGTATTTTATTAATGGATGTTCCGCCCCCGTGTACGAAATGTACTATAGAAATAAACTTGCTATTGCTATAATGTAAAAGCCAATAACTTCTGTAGTTGTTTTATCCCGTTCTGTTTTTAAGTCTAAAGGCTGATTGAAAGCTGGGTCGGGCTGCGGTGTTGTGGCGAGTACTGTTTCCCGTTGATATGTGTCCCCCCCTACCTAAACCTAAACCTGAACCATCCCTAACTAACTACCTAGGGGAGCGCTATCATTTTAACAGGAGGGGAACACTACTCGACGGGGGAACAGACTTCGACATAACACCTGTTTGTTTTCTCCTCGTCTTCCAGCTGCGCCGTTAAATTTACCGATCGCCATAGTGTGACTGCTTCACACGCCTACAGTTTGTTGTGCTAGCTAACCTCTACACCTGTTGCTAACGAACGGCGCACGGCTTAAAGTTTCCGGGGCGGAACTCGCGCTTGTGAACTTTCATTCCGTTTCGTTAGTGATAAAAATAAACCAACTATGACGGAAAAAAATAATAAAATAACCTTTTGACGTTAATCCGTGTTTCTTTCATTTCAGTGTATACATTTAATAAGAATTGTACAAAAATAATAAATCTAAAAAGCTAGGTGTAATACGCTAAGGCTTCAGCCTACACATTTTCGGTCAGTATAAACTTGCTTTGGTTTATCACTATTCCAAAAGTAATGACTTATAATTGTTTTCATTATTTTTTATATTTGTATTTGAGTTGTATAAGTTTAAAACAACCAAAATAAACTAAACTAAAATCAGAAGATGTACATTTATTGTTGGTTTGGGTTTTCTCGTGGGATTTGTTGACAACTAGCAATGACAGTGTAAGATAGGGCCCAATGTGTGTCAATTTTGCTTGATAAATAATAATCTGCATGTATTTTGATAATCCACTAATTGTTTGACAGTTAATTGATTAATCGACTAATCGTTGTAGCACTAGTTAAAGCCCCAATGATGAGCCATAGCAAGACCGGGCAGATCATAACGGACATAGGAACAAGAGGTCAGCGAACAGAACCACACAACAGGACAAGACAGAACATAACAGGATACAAAAGTATAAAAAACAAACCAAAAGAAAATGGGACAGGATTAAACAATAGAAGACAGAAGAGCAGAACAGAGTATAATACAACACAACTGGAGAAAACAAAGCGGCGCAGGCTGAGGTTCATGGAGGCCAGGGTTGAGGTTTGTTTTAATGAGGCAGGGTTAGCAGATGGTAGACGTGGGCACCGACCCAGACAGACAGCAGAGCACCGGGCCAGAGGGCCGGCAGGGAAACTGTGCTGGCACCGCTTTCCCACAACCTTCTCAGCATTAAAATCATTGCAGTTCAACTGGAAGTCACTGACTGTTTACACTGCACCGAGTACCCCAGATAATACTTAACCAGGTCAGGTTCTGATGTTTTTTTTACTCAGTTTTTATCCCTCTGCAAGTTTAATTTCAGATACAAACCTCTCAATATGAGAAGTTGCACTCAAATTAGCAGGAAAGTGAGGGTTTGCTGTGTGAAGTGAAGGGAAAACAACAGCTAACGATAGCCTTGGGATGAAGGGAAAGGCTTGTGAACGGATCATTTCTGGGTTGAATCCAGAGGCTAGCTGGAACAATCGAAGGTCAGGAGGTGAACAAAATAACACTTCTCATTCCTGAACAACCAACATACACTTCTTCTAACAAGGTCCAGCTGAGCTGCAGGGGGGCCAGTGACAGTGTGCTGTAGCAGGGGGATCCCAGCAGCTGAGTTTTGGGTAATTTGTGAGTCAGGGCGTTGCTTATAAAGCCTTCCCTGGATGAAGAAAAGCTAGAGGAAGTGGCTGTGGTGAAATCTCACACAACTAATGGTTTGTGATGGTTTCAGAAGCTAAATGTCAGAGAAAACAAACAACATCAGGCTCAAAGGAATTTCAGTGGAAACACTTCGGGAAAAAAACTTTAAACTGGAAGTAGAAAACAGCAGCGAGGCTTTAGGGACGGCAGTGTTGTTTTGTCCGGACTGAATTCTCGAGAAATACTGGATGGATTGCCGTAAAATGTGGTATTAATGTCCATGTTTCCTCAAGAGGATTCCTAATGACTTTGGTGATCCGATGACTTTTTATTTAGCGCCATAAGATTTGTTAGTTAGT
Source organism: Sebastolobus alascanus (assembly GCA_916701645.2). Classification (NCBI taxonomy): domain Eukaryota; kingdom Metazoa; phylum Chordata; class Actinopteri; order Perciformes; family Sebastidae; genus Sebastolobus; species Sebastolobus alascanus. The sequence continues at coordinate 1,077,393 of CAKAOJ020000289.1, forward strand.
TTTGCAGGTATTTCGTCTCCAACCAAAGTATTGGTTGGACAACGCAAGATATTTGAAGATGTAATCTTGAGGTTTGGGAACTTGTGATGGGCATTTTTCAAAAGTTTCCAACAATTAAGCATGTTTTTGAAAAAAAAATGGACAGATTAATCACTAATAAAAATAATAACTGTAGCACTATTTTCAGGTATGTAAAATTCACAGGATTAGCCAAAAACGTTTCCTATCTACTTAATTAAATTTCCAGAAAATCTAATGACAGTCGAGCTGCAACGACACGTCAACCTACGGGAAAATAATCGCCAACTATTTTGATAATCGATTAAATCGTTACAGTAATTTTTCATGCAGAAAATGCTGTTTTCAGCGCCTGAAATATGGAGATTTCCTGCTTTCCTCTGTTTTATATCATAATAAAGTGAATATCTTTGGGTTTTGGACTGACGAAACAAGACTTTTAAAGACAACAACTTGGACTCTAAGAAACTGGGATGGAAATTTTTCACTCTTTTCTAACATTTTATAAATCGGATTAATCTAGAAAATATTCGGCAGATAAATCAGCAATTTAAATATTCATTGGTTGCTGCCCTAAATGACATGTTTGTTTCCCTGGTCCTAAAATGTGACAGTCACAGTAAGGTGACATAATTAACAAACTAACCTAACCCCTAACCCTAAGTGTTACCAAATACATTATAATTCAGTACTATTGGCTAATCAGGTGATGATCACTCTGGTGAATATTATCCATTTCTAGACATTTCAGTCTGTCTGCGTTTTTCTCTTGAACTTAAACACACAAATCTGACAGAGACTGACGTGTTTCCAGCAATCAAAACCGACAGACAAAAGCACCAGTGTGGCTGCAGACACGAATAGGTTCAAGCTCACAAGAAGAAAAGAGGAGCATGATGAAAAGATAAAGGGGAGGAAGAGGAGAATAAAAGCGAGTGTGTATTCAAGAGAGACCACATACAGTCAAGCCGTCCTCAGAGCTCAGCAGATGAGAAGAAAAAATGCTGGTGGTGTCTTTTCATATATTTCAGACGCGGTCTTCTCTGGATGTGATCAGAAAGATACAGAGTTTGGCTCAGTTCGTGCAGGATGAGGACGAGAAGAGTTAATGGCTACTGTAGAGTCACACGGTCATTACCGTAAAATAATCCTCGTCATTCAGGGGGAAGCAGAAGGCGGGGGATAAGCGGAAATAACGAGCTGCTCACTGGAATGTATCCCCGTTAGTAAACGGCTGCTCATCAAAGATTTAACAACTGACAGGAGATATTAATATAAATGGATTCTAATACAAGCTAAAATAATGCATAATATTCTGACAGTAACCAAGGTAACCATTTATTCTGAGGAGAAATTAGAGAAAGAAAGCAGACTTCCTACAGATGATTAAATATGAAACAGCAGGACAGAAAAAAAATACCTCAGAGTTAGATATTCGTGATTACAACAACACAGCTCCTGAGGTGCTGCAGCCGGGGTTGTCTTCTTTGTTTTTGTTGTTTTGTCCTCCAACTTTTTCTCCAAAAAGAACTAAGATCTAAGTTCATTTTCCCCAATTTAATCTTTTCAGTTTTAATGTGCCGTTCACGGGGTCACTGACTGTGTGCTATTTTTGTTTTCTTTCTTTTTGTTCTCTTGTTCATCTTGTTGGTGGCGGGTGAAGAAAAGTCAGAGGATCACCAAATAAGAGTTTGCAAAAATGCTCATAAGTGGTCTCAGGTGAGTTATAATTAATTTTCTAAACTACTCGTCCCAAGGTCAAGAATTAACTTTCCTGCTCAATTGAAAAGTTGATTTTATGATGTTGAAATTCTGTGCACATCACAAATGAAATGAACCTCCGTTGTATCGGGGTAGAGACTGAAATGTCAGACAGTAATATCTTAAAAACGTGGACAAATAAAACCAAAGCTGTCTGCATGGCTAGACACCAATAGAGGAAAGAGAAAATTAAGTGTAATGTCTTTGCCCTTTATTAATGTCACCTTTCTCTCTCAGTTTATGAGACAGCAAATGTGTCCTACTGCAGAGAGCAACTTTTTAATGATGTTTAAAAGTAAAAGCTCATGTGTTGAGTTTCATATCCTCACAAAATGATGCCCACAAATGCTGCCAAACAATCCAGTCTGCTTGTAAATCACTGGCGAGACATGAGACACATTCTGACTTCAAAATGATAATGAAAGAAGAGAAAGACTGTCTCCCTCCTCCTTCACTTCCTCCACCAGCAGCCCTCATCGCTACTGCCTAGTTCACACTACACGACTTTTGCACTGACTTTCTGCTTCCTGATAGTTTTTGGAGTTCCCCGATAAAAGCCCCGGATCAGTGGCAAATCAGCGTTGGCTCATCGGCGCTCGAGAATCATGTGTGAACTGCTCAAGGACGCAAGTCGCCGATGCCTCGCAGACACATTCCAGATATCTAGCATGCTAAATATCTGGACCTGTCAGCCAATGAGAGCGCAAGACACAGGTTGAGGGGAAACCTGGGGGGGGGGGGGTCGCCTGTAACAATAGGAACTTACTGTATGTGTTGCATTTACAAAACAGAGCAAAGTTGTTGTTGCACCTCGAGGAATAAATAGTACAAAAAGAGCGTGGAAACCGGTGGAAACAGGCTATTTTGTGAACACCAACAACAACATCAGCAATGTGTCTCGCCTATGGTATCACGTCATTTACTGTGTATTTCTCGCTTGTGTTTTCGAGACAAAACATAGTTTGGAGACCTCATCCCGGGTTCCTCCGGTGAAAGATCTTGTAGTGTGTGACCTCTTGTCTCCGGTCAGTCATGTAGTGTGAAAACCACAACGACTTAAAGACGATTACAGCTTAGACAGCAAGTTGTGTAGATAGAACAGTACAGAGATACGACGACTTTGAAAGTCTTGTAGTGTGAACTTGGCTTAAAGAAATGATCTCTCACCTTGTCTCTCTCCTTCTCTTTCAGTTTGTCCATGGACCTCTTGAGTCCCTCCTCCAGCAGGTCCATCAGCCTCACCGTCTCTCCAGATCGAGTCTTAAACTTTTTCCTGAGCAAGAAAGACAAGAAGAAAAAAGTTCAGTTCACTGGTAAACTCTTCAAGTCAACAAACCATAAAACATACAATCTGTGACACCAAATAAGAGTTTTTGTGCTGTGACATCAACATCCTCACGCAGAACTTTCCAGGTACTGAGGTTTGATTTCCTGTCGCCGATAGCCATCATGACAAACTATCGCATTACTTCTGCTTGCCGACACCTCGGGGCGATACATCTTATGCAATCAACCAAATCAGATGAGCATTACAAGCAGAACATGAGCCAAAAAATGTAATAACCCCAATCTTTTCTCTGTGTACTTGCAGCTATAACAGCTCCCCCCGTGGCTGCTTTAAGCCCTTATTGTCTGGATGAGCAATTATGAAAACAGCATGATAAATTTCCTAATGGAGTTTGGAGTAGCGCAGACATTGCGGGGCCAATTTACGCCCCCTCAGGTTACTGTGGGGCGTTTAGCAGCACTTAGTTATGGCCTCTGCGAAGCGTAACATCAACCTCCTGCCTGGGCTTGGCTCTTCTTCTCTGGACGATTGATTAGGAAAAAACAACAGCGTGACAGATAGTGTTCAAATTACAGAGCGTGCTCAGCCATCAGCTACACAGTAATCACCGCTTACTACAAAAGGGAATAAATAATACACAGGGGATGTACAGTACACACACTGTAAGTACAAATGATTGGGACAACAACACTGGGATTGAGAAGAGGAGTGAAGAATGAGAAGAAAGACGAGAAGGAGGAGAGGAAGGATGAGGACATGAACGAGTAGTAGGGCTGCACAATTAATCAAATATTAATCACAATCACGATTTTGGCCTCCTACAATTAAATGACCATGATTGACTGCGATATTGATGTTTAAAACGCCTGCTCCGCCCATAGAAAACTCCGCTGCATATCAAATCAAGGGCTTCCTAAACTAACAGCAAGCCACCAGTTGGCAATCAAGATGTTTTGGTTTCACTTTTGGAGAGCGGCAGTAACACTCAGCTATTTCTAATGGGATGCATATTTTATCATTTATCAGAATAAGATCATTTATAGCACATATAATATAATTTACATTGTTTATAATAGATTATCAGTGTGTTTTCTTGCCAGATTCGCTCGCAGCATACAGAGAAAATAGACCAGACGCCGAAACTATCGCTGAAGATCTTGAGCTGGCCGCGGAGCTCCGTGTGCTATGTGAACAGACCGATTGATTTAAATGGGCGCCCAAAGAACGCAGGCAGCGCTTCTCCGAAAATCGCGGCGCTTTCGCGGCCTATGTGAACCCGGGGGCAGCAGGACTGGACTCGTTGTCCTGCTTCCTTCAAATAAGATCTCCAAAATTAAACCAATGCTCTCACACTCTGACCTGGAAAAAGTCATTCATGCTTTCATCTTCAAGACTTGACTATTATAACTCCTTTTCTGGCATCAACCAGAAAACACGCTCTCGCCTCCAACTAGTCCAGACTGCAGCAGCTTCTCACTGGTTCTAACAGACGACATCACATCACCCCAGTCCTGGCTTCTCTCCAGTGGCTACCTGGTCATTTTAGAATTGATTTTAAGATTTTACTGGTCACTTTTAAAGCACGTCCGAGTCTGGCCCTGAGCTACATGGCGGAAATGTTGACCCCATATGACCTTGAGGTAGGGCCCTTCTGGCTGTTCCAAAGTCGAGGCTTAAATCTAAAGGTGACCCTCGGCTTTGGAACGACCTGCCTGAGGAGACGAGGCTCACAGAATCACTCATCTCTTTTAAATCACTCCTTAAAAAACTTTTTTTGTAGACTTCATTTATGTGATGTCATCTTTTTATTGCCTTTTTTATTGTTTTTATTGCTTTAATTCATTTTATTTTAATTTAATTGATATGTTTTGTTATTGTTTTTATCTATCGTACCGTTTTATCTGTGTATAAATTTGACCTTAGTTTTGTCCTGCTTTTGTTTGACCTCACTGTTTGGCTTTCTGTTGTTATATTGCCTTTTATCCTTTTGTTTTTAAAGGTGCTATATAAATAAAGTTATTATTATTATCAGGTTAACTACTGGGATTAAGCAACACAAATGCGTACCATTAAATGACACACAATTTGATAATTTTTCCTTTTAGTACTGAGGACTAATAATTCAATATTCAAACTGTGTGGCTCTCTAATAAGTTCTGTCTGATACTGCCATATTTCATTTTTATTCTTAATTTTAGTGCTTTTAAAAGTCTCAAGTCTGAGTTTTTATGACTAACTTCAGTCCTAGTCTCAAATCTCAAAGTCTGACCCGCATACAAGCCATCTTTCAACCATCGGTTTATGTGGTAAGTCTGGCACCGTTGGCTCCAATTGGCTCTCATCAGCAGCCATTCGGCCAGTTGAACATGTTGAATCTCTATGTGGGAGGAATCCAGTCTGTTCAGTCATTTACAAAAGTAATTTCAACCAGTTTTTCCTCATGTTTAATCTTGTCTATGTCAATAAATGTGACTGTTTTAATTTGTATTTCAAGCAAACGATGAGACTATGTGATCTGCTAACAGCGGTTTGGATAGTTTAGTGTGTTTGTTTTTCGGCGATGTTCTTTTGGACAACAAATTCAGACTGACACATCATTTACTCTCACAAAGCCAAATAATAAACTATATATATATACTGTATATACCAATAAACTAAATAAATAAACTCAATCTCATGTTGGTGTTGTCCAACTTTTAATTACTGCTGTCCACCTACAGCAGAACTTTTCGGTTCCCTCTTGTACCTCACATGCTGAGTAATAACAGCTTTGCATCCTTGTGTTTGAACCACCAGTTCAAACACTGACTTCACTGTTTGTGGAGCAGCGGCTGTATATTTTCCTTTTTATTTGTCTACACAGTGGTGTAGTAAAATTCTGTTTTTATGTATGATAATAAATGCAATAAAAACATGAAGCAGTGGTGATAAAGACACAGTGAAGGACATCAGATGATTATAGCGTGGTGGTGGAGAAGTCTCAGTCTTTGTTGCTGCTCTGATGACGGTGATTTGGATTCCTCTTAAACTGTTATTAGCATGTATGCAGCTACAAGACTCCTTTAACGCTCTCAATGTCGAAACACAACAGAGTTGGACGTTTTACTGGCACAGATCGTCCACATTTAACCCCTTTAACTTCCACCTATTTCAAAAGACTGATTTGTGGATTCATGTAAAAGTAGGTGTCCTTTAAATTCCATAATGCAGCCTTTATTTTGGGACAATTTGCTCGCACAAGAGTTTGATAAGATCCATACCACTCTAGTATTTGTTCAATTAGTTAAAAAAAGTTAGTAAAAAAAATCTGGGTTGTATGAGGTACTTATCCATAGTCAGTGTATTAAGCTACAGTAGATGGCGGTCGGGACACACCCCCAGTTTGGAGAAGCAGACAGGTCGGGGTTTATTTCACAACAATGACCGGGTCGCTGCACATTATCCATGAAACAGTGTCACAAAGAGTCATCTCTTTGTGTTTTGAACTCACTTGTCTTCCCCCAGCACCACTCCAAAGCCTGCGTGCTCCACCCGGGTCACCTGCGGGTCGTACCAGCCAATCATCCGTGCTGCAGCGAACACCACCTGGAAGTGTGTGGCCTGAAAGAAAAAACACACACACACAAATTCAATATGACATATGATATATCAAATGTCACGTTATATTTTCCAGATAAAGAGAAGGCTTCCTTTATGTCAGGTAGCTGCAGAGGTGCCAGTTTGCCTCCTGGGCACTGAGCACCACTTTAAATCTTGTGTTCACCAGAGATGTGCTCACAATTCTCTTAGAAATAAGTCATTCAGCATGAATAAATCATAAGAAATGACTAATCGACTAAAGACCAAAACAAGCATTTAGTGGACTAATGGACTAAGAGGGAGCAGCCCTTCTCAGATGACAACTTTAGTTTCAGTCAGACTGCAGACAGTGAGCCTATCCCTCTCTGCCTTCCTTCTCTTTTACTTGCTTCTGCTGAAGATGATGATGAAGATGATGATGATGATGATGATGATGATGATGATGATGATGATGATGATGATGATGATGATGTCAGTCTTCATAATAAACATTTTAAAAAACCAACCAGCTGTCTGAGACACAGACGATGACCTCTTTAGGTTTTCAGCTTCCGACTCGTGTAGGAAGCACCAAATTATGCTTTTTAGAGAGATTCACTTAAATCGTGAATTCTGATTAGTAGTCTGGATGTCGTCACAACAACAACAACAAAAAAAGACACTGAAAAAGTCTTGTACCATTTAATCTACAGAGCGGAGTCTGCGAGAAACCAGATACGGCTTCATCTATATTCTCACTACATCAAAAGGTAAAGTTTTCCTGAAAACAATGTTTCTGCCAGTGCTTAAATACATTTTAAGATATGTTTTATTCCCAAAACACTAACTAAAGTGTTAAACAACAATTTGTCTTTCATGCTATGCCACCACTGTCAAGACTGAAAAATAAAATCAGAATTTAAAGTAGATCGTCTCCTCCTTCACCCCTGGAGAACAACAGTTTCTGCTTCCTGAAGTAGTGCAGAACAGTAAACTTACAGGACAGACACTGCTGTGAAACAAATGGTCCCTCTGCTCCCTATTAGATATTTTAACTTCTGGTATTATATTTTCCCTTTGTTTACCTTTTTACTTCCAGGTTTCTTTGTTTTTTTCTGCAGCTCCTGTATTTGTACACTCTCATCCTTCTATCTGAACTCCCTCTCTCTTTTCTCTCTCCACCCACCTGTCCGCTGTCTGTGACGTAGATGATCGTGTCGGCCTTCTCGACGAAGAGTCGCTGGTGCAAGGCTGCGAGGTCCGACGTGTCGTAGGTGTACCCGCCGTCCGACTTGACGACTGTGAGAGGGATGGACTGACCCGGGGCGAAGACGATCTTACGGCCCTCGTCCATCTCCGTCAAACCTGAGGAGAGAAATAAGGGATAGAGAAGGAAAAGAAAAGATGGATGGATGGGTGAAGAGGTTACACGGAGGAGGGAGAGAGAGACAGAGAGAGAGAGAGAGAGAGAGAGAGAAATAATTTGGGTATGATTGGAGGGAAAAAGAGAAAGAGGAGATAATGAGTGAAATGGGGAATGAAGAAAGTGCAGAAAAAGAGGAAATGAGAGGCACAAAATCAGGAAGGGAAAGTTAAAATATGGAAGAAGACATTTATGAGTCAATGTTGCCCCCTGGTGGCCACACCAGGTAACAGCAGACTACAATTTACAAGTATGACAATTGATTTTGAACATAGTATTATTGATGAAAAACATGCTTTAACAAAGCTTTTAATAGGCCAAGTACATAAAGGCACAACTTGACCATTAGTACAGAGGCAACAGGGACTCAAATTGAGAAACACAAAAAGATTTTAATTCTTAAGTGAATCAAAAATGAATCATAACGGAAATAAGAGCTCAATAGTATTTCCATTCAGTGTTGTTTCTCCCATCCAAAGATGCATTTTTTGGTTTCCTCTACAGATAAGCATTGACTAAATATCTTGTGAACAAGCTTAGCAGTACTGTTTGATTTCACACTGACCTCTCTCATCGAACTCCTTCACCACCTTTACCATCATGTCCTGGTAGTACGACTCTCCTCTCTCGATGATCTTGATGTCCAGGCAGTCGTAGACCTTCTGAAACTCTAAAACACAAACAATCGCCATCTAAGTACTGGGTTTAAGATCAGTTTCAAAAAAACAAAATCAAACTAAAACAAAGCTAAAAAAATGTACAACTGAATGAACAAACTAACAAAATGTAAAGTCACAAAGTTTATTTAGGGTGTTTTTTTATTCACCTCTGTAATGAACCCACCTCGTTGTCTTCAACTTCATAACACAAGGACTACATTACCCAGAATGCTTTTCAACAACCCCTCAAAAATGTGACTCAGTCTTAACAAACAAAAGCCCAGTCAAGATAAAGTGAGAATTACTCAAATATGTCAAAAACAGCTCAGTAGCTGCATTGCATGATGCTTTTGTGTTTAGTTGTGATTATTATTCCTTTAATATCATAAACAGATGAATTCATAAGCGGTCTACCTTTCCTTGAAACATCACAGATGAGTTTCCAGGCTTTAATGAAGTCGGGATCTTTGCTCTGCAGTTTGACGACACACTGATACGCTCGCTTCTTAAAGTCCTCCTCTTCGTCAAAACGCTTCTTTGACTCCTGATTGAGGGAAGAGGAGGAGGAGAAAGAAGGAATATGAGAGGGGGAGGAAGGAGGTGGGAGAGAGAAAAGACAGAAAGGAGACCAAAATGAGCAGGGTGGATAATGTAAGAAGTAAATGAGGTGTGGAGAGAAATGAGGGAAGACGACAGCAGAAAGAACAGATAATGTTCTGCGTTTATACATAATGTATTCATACAATATATGCAAAGTGTGCTATAGAAGTGCTACACTGCAGGAACATAATGCTGCACAGAATATTCTGGCATCAACTGATATTAAATTTCACTTTTTATAATTGACGTTAACTGTCAAAACTAAAAGTTTTTCTTCCATTGTTCACTGTCTTTGTTTATTTATTAAACCATTTCCCTCCTGTGAACTTCATACTGTAATATCCACAACTAATCATAGACTGTATATAAGAAGTGGACGTAGTCGCCGTAACGTCACCCTTTGGTTTGCAGACTACGGTTTGGAAGCCTCGAGTTTGGCATTTTGGCCGTCAACATGTTAGTTTTTGGTACAACTGAGTACCCTTCTTCTTCCTTTCAGTGGGACTTCTTCAAAAGCTAACTAGTATTAAAACTAATATGAGTGACTATATGAGTATTAAAGTCCTTTGTCATGTGTCCTTTCAGATACTTTGCCCATATTTTCTATATTTTCCTGAGGATTCAGACAGTGAGCAGCAGAGAGACAGAAACAGATGGAGTTATAACTGACTTTGTAGAAGGCCTGCAGGTCACCGATGGGCGGGGAGGAGGCGAGGTAGTCTGGGAATTTATCCTGCAGGTGAGCAATCAGCATCCCGAACTGAGTCCCCCAGTCTCCCACGTGGTTCAACCTGAGAATGACATAAGCACCGAGTCAAAACTAAATACCAGAGACTGGTTTTACTTTCTGACGCCTATACATAATGATTTTTTTCCCTTCTACAAGCGACACCAAAGAATGGAGAAGCCTGCCAGCCCTTTGGTCCAGAGTAAGATATCTTAATTACTGGCCACATTGTCATGATATTTGTTGCGGATATTCAGCGACTCTCAATGACAATCACCTAACTATTCATCTAACACCACTGTCAAGTCAAAAGTTCACCTTCAACATGTTGATACAAGAGAAATTAACATGAAAACTGAACCCCTTTCCATGAAAATGACTGTGGATATTTATGATCTCCATTCTTATCATGTTAGCATGATAAATGTATGAATGCTAGAAGCTAATTATCAACATGTGCATACTAATACACAGAGGTGTGGACTCGAGTGGCTGTAGACTAGTCCGGTTCCTTCTCAGTCAGACAAAAAGCTTCTTTTTAATATCAGTGAGTAGAGTTCAGTGAGGTTAGCCTTGTTCAGCGGTGTGTGATCGTGTGTCAGATGCAGCAGGTTTTGTGACCAGCGAGTGAAACTGACCGGACGACGTCGTAGCCCAGAAACTCAAACAGCCGACACATGCTTTCCCCGATGATGGTGGAGCGCAGGTGGCCCACGTGCATCTCTTTGGCAATGTTGGGTGACGAGAAATCCACCACCACCTGAACAACACACAGATTAAACAATAAATAACAAGTGAAAATACCAGTAATTCGGGAAAATAAAATTAAAGAGGACCTATTGTGCTTATTTTCAGGTGCATACTTGTATTCTTGGTTTCTACTAGAACATGTTTAAATGCTTTAATGTTCAAAAAACACTTTGTTTTTCTCATATCAGCTGTGCTGCAGCACCTCTTTTCACCCTCCGTCTGAAACGCTCTGTTTGAACTCCTGCTCCTTTTTACTTTTTTTCACCCGTTCTTAAGTCATTAACACAGGCGAGAAAACAATTTAGATCAGACTTAGAAAATGGATCACCAGAATTTGTTTTTTCTCACTTGCCTCTCAGGGCTTTTGTACTCACACCATACAGTATCCCTCCATGCACACAAAAAAACAGATTGTCTTTAGCCAAGTTTCTGGGGCAGCAGATGGATCAGCTCACAACACTCTAATATAGAGACCAGCATGTCTGAATGTTTTATTAAACAAGTGCGACGGTTTTAGTCCCTTTCACTCCACCGCCTCTACAGTATCAAACATGTAGAAAAGCCCACGCTTTCACTTCTCATGATGCACAGCTATATAAACTATCTGCATCTGGCTTCATGCTACATGAGGGAGGAGTGTGACGTACCCTCTTCCTGGAGGCCAGTGGGGGGGGCTGCACGCCGTTCATCAGCAGGTTGCTCAACAGTTTGGACACAAACGGCCTCTTCAGGTGGATGTTGATGAACCCTGAAGATACAAAAGACGTCAGAGGGGATGATGAGAATACAGACTAACACTAGAGAGGAAGGACTCTGGTCGAACATCTGACACCAAGTTGTGCGTTTCTGCTCGGCTGTTGGATTTCAATTTCAACCATTTCTTAACAAAACGTATTGAATTTTCTTTGAATATTTGGTTTAAAAGAGACAAATTGTTGTTCTTCTTTTTCAAGAGTGTTGCTGTTAAAGCATGTTGAAATTATTTTATCTTATAAAGTTGATGGTAGCTTAACCGCATTTTCTATTTGTGATATATTATTATGAAAATCCAAACAAATCTACTAAATTATTGGTGGGTTTTTTTCATAGTATTTTTATTTTCATTCATTCACAAACATTTCTCAAAGCTGCACAGACTATTATAGACCTAAAATCTAAAATACAATCTGTTTAGTCCATGCAAAATGAATGATGAATTAATGTGTAAACTCAACTTTTAGTTCTTATTTTGTTTCATTTTTTTCCTTCTTTACTGTATTTCTATTGTTGTCTACACTGCCTGGTTTCATTGCTGTTTGTAGTTCAAAAAATTAAAATATTTCTGAAACTCTAAAATATGCAATAACAAAACAGTTCAGGAAGCAGTGAGGAAAAGATGTTAGGAAATCTCTCTCCACTGCTGCTTCGAAAAGTTTCCCAACATCAATAAAACTCCTAGAAATGAATCAGATGTTTAGTACCTGGTCCTGCGATTTCAGTTTTCTGGACGAGTTCGTTGTCCGGAAGATTCTGGATGATCTTCTCTGCGATTTCCCTCGGGTTGATTTTCATTCCCTTCGCCTTCAGCATCTGGAATACGACACAGTCAGAGACGGTTTGGCTTTAAAATGTGTTAAATGAACTGGAAACAAAGTACTAATTTCACACTTTTCATCCCATAAAGAAACTTGATAAGATCAGCACATCACTGCAGATCTCACAGCTAAACAGTGTGTGTCTGATAAGTGTAGTTTCTAAATTTGAGGTATTGGATTTTCACAGATGATGAAACCTGCAGCGGTTGTGCTGATACAGAAGTTGACCACAACAGAACAATATTAAACGCTGCATTGTTAAAATGAAACGCCTCAATTAGGTCTGGACCCAAACATTCGACTATTCGGTTATTCGTTAGCTGGGTAAGTTCTCGGTTTTCAATTTTGGCATTTAGATATTCGTTTTGTTTTTTTAATCCCTCGTGATTACCAACATGCATAAAACACACCAAACCTCTTGGAAAATACTTCCTATTCAATAACAAATAAAAATACAAACAACAATACTGTAGAAAAACAGAATCCTTAAAAATAAATGCCTTTAATAAACCGTCTAACTTTCATTTAACTTCAGTTAGAGAGTAAATGAGCTTGGCAGTCTGACCTGAGCCATGGCCATGGCACTGTTGCACTGGTAGTCTCCAAACTTGGCCTGCTGGTTGGGCGCGACGGACAGCGGAGGGTTGTCCAGCTCGGGGCAGGAAGCCCGGATGGCCTCTCCGAAAATCTCCTGGAGCCGCTGGTTGATGTTCATCATGGATTTCCCACAGTGAGTCGTTCTCTCCTCCTGCAGGCTCTGAGGACACACAGCAGCACGTCAGCTTCACTGACATTAACATAATGATGAGGAACAGACAGGGAAGGATTAAGAGCTGTGATGAAGAGCAACATAATCTTTTTAGCCGTGTTCTGGCAACGACGGTGACTGTTGGAACAAACATGCTGCAGATGGACAGTTGAGAAGCACGTTTATGGAGGAATGGTTTGAAAAGAGATTTACTGTATTTTATAATTGTTGACGACAGTTTAAATATGCAAAACAACAATTGTTGTATTTGGAAATAAAATGATCAAATAATGCGGTCAAACAGTAACAAACTCTCATGTGGTAATCATCCCTCAAAGAACACACTGTGTCACTCACCCTCTTCAGGATGTTGATGCGGTACTTCAGTTTGGTGTTTTCATCCCGCAGCTCATCCAGTTGTGGAGATGGACTCAGGTTCTGTGGGTTTTTTAGACTCTCAATCTCTGCAGAGAGACTCCGGATCTCCCGCTCCTGTCAAACAAAACAACAACAAAAAAACATTTACATTTATGATTCGTAAGACCAACACAATCTTTGAGATGTTAAAGGCTACTTGTGATGCAAGAGCTTGTTCCTGTTAGAGAGAACAGCATCTGCTGAGCTGACGTTCAGATAGACGGCGGGCCGAAGGCTGCTATCTGCTTTAGCTTTTGAAATGATCGATCCTCACTCAGCGATAGAGTAGCTGTTTTTTCCATATGAACTAAAAATATTTTTTTCTGAACACATTTCCGTTTCATGGCAGCCTCAAGTCGATCACAGTTTTATGAAAACTATAAAATAAACAAACAAACAAAAAAAAATATATATATATATATTCTAAATATTGAAGTTTATAAATAAGTGTTTGAACACTTATTTATAAACTTCAATATTTAGAAAATAATCTTAAAATGCAATAGCAAAGCGTGCTTTCAACATAAAAATAAATATGCCATAGAAGTAAGACAACAAATAATGATAGTTGCGACAAAAAATCTTACAACATAAACATAAACAACATTATTTCTTATCAGCGGCTCAATAAAGTAAATCATCGTGTACCAGCTGTACCATCAATCATTAATGTTTTTCAAATCACACTATGACAAAGCACTTGTGTCAATGTTTTACTCAGGAAATGGGAAGTTATTTAGTGACACAAATGTGTATTTTTCAGGAGGAACTCTGATAATAACTTTTTGTTTCATAACACCTCAAGTTGAGTATCAGAATGAAACCAAAGCTGCCTCAATGTCACAAGACATGATGCAACAAACATTCATATTACAAACTGACTATGAACACTCCCTGAAATGTATGTGAACTTTAAACTCTCCCTTGAAATCAAGACTATTTTAGATTTTGTTGGCTGTATTGTTATTGAATATATTTGATCAACTTATTCATTTTGCACTTTGACAGAGAACACAGCAGCTGTGATTAAAAAGGGAGATTCATAGCTCACTCACAATTCAACTTCAACTGAATAAGAGCTGAAACAATTAGTCAAATAATCGATCCACACAAAATTCAGATGCTCCAGTAATCAATTAATTGTTTAAGTCATTTTTTAACCAAAAATGACAAGCATTCCCTGGTTCCATATTCTCAAATGTGAGGATTTCCAGGCTTCTCTTTGTCATTAATGATAATTAACTGAATATCCATCTTTTTCCTTGCATAGTGACCACCAAGGATCAATTCAGCACCACTGGAGGACCCCAAACAACACTTTAATAAACACTGACCATACAGTCAACTGTACACTTAACATCATGTAAAGGAATACTGACAATAATTTGCACTAATTTTGCACATCTGTTTATACTTTTATACTATGTTTAATTCTTGTGTATATATTATATTGTATATTTGTATATTTCAATTTTTTATTCTTATTTTATTCTAACACTTAATTATCCTACTGTTATTTTTACTGTTTTATTGCACCAACTCACCAAAGCAAAGTCCTAGTGTAAACCTCATACACCTGGCAATAAACGAGTTTCTGATTCTGATTCTGAGGATAGCTGGGTAGATTTCCTTTCAGTTTTTATTTGACTAATAGTGTTAATTACAAACTTTTTGTTTTTGTTTTACCTTGATCACAAAATTAATTTATTTGTCAAAAGAAATTTGGCAAACAGCTACTCAACATGGCGAATCAGGAAATGACTCAAATAAATAAGAAATATAATAGAAATGCCAAAATACACTGGAGGAGGGGCTTTAATGAGATATATATACAGTGTGTGAGTACAAACTGTTCTCTGTGGACAGGAATTTAATCACACAATACTTCATTTAAACATCAGGTTATTTTATATTTTCTCAATAGACTCGCATCCTTAAGATAATCTGGTCAATTCGGCTCCGAAATGAGACATGAAGTAAAAACACATCAGCTGTAAAACTACTCTTGAAAGCAACATGACGTCACTGGGTGGTCGACGACGTAACCAAGGGGATGAAAAACCAAAATCGAAAGTGTATTAATTTACTAAAATAAGTGTTTTTTGTTGTAAGGATTATAAGCCGAACTTGAGAGTGGTGACCAACTACTCAGCAGACACTCTTTCTTCTGTTCAGTCATGTAGTTATGTTCACTGATAAGCAGAACAACATTAAATTGAAGGTTTGTTTAGTGAAGTTTGGCTCTGCTGTGTGAAGCTATAAAACATTTAGCCTGCTAGCTAACGTCGGCTAACGTCTCATTCCCCTCCCGGTTACCTGTTGCTGCAGTCGGGCTGTGTACTCGGTCACAGCGTCTCCCATCTTCTCTGAAAACACCGGAGAGAAACTCTTCTGTCTTGCTGGATGTGGAAACTCGTGGCTGATGAAACAAACAGCGAGAGGAGGAAGACGATCGCAACTTTCTAGTGTACTTCCGGTTCTGGAAACGCCATCTTGCTTTTCTTCTTCGTGGGTCGCTAACCGGTCGTGAAAGGAGGACAGCGCCACCTCGTGTATCCTGTCTGTACAGCAGCATGGCTTTCTGAATACTTACAGTCCACTATTACACTTCATATAAAGGTAAATATTGTACTTTTTACTGCACTAATTACATTTGACAGCTACAGATACATTTTAAAATAAATTTCACATATAAAAAAACACACGATAAGCATATAAAATACCACACACTGTAAAAAAATCAAACCAGTAACACTAGTTTCCAACTTTTTTGGCTTGTTACACCTGACACATAGCTTTTTTTAAAGCTAAATCTATTGTTTAATTTTAATTTTCAATTTAATAATTGTTCATTCTTTTATTATTTTATTTTTTATATATCTACTTTTATTATTATTATTTTATTTATTTATTTATTTTTCGTGTGACTAAGAGAGGGGGTCTTCTTTCTATTTTTTTTATTTCATGTCACAGACACGTATGTTATGTATTTGATATGATGACCTCTGCCATGTCTGCAAAAAAAAAAACAATAAAAAAGATTTGGACAAAAAAAAAAGTCAGATTACCCTGCTAGAATATTCGTACAGTCCCTAATAAAATTAATTTTGTGACTGAATTTATCCAGGTGAACCTGGATCCCACATGTATATAATCAATTAAAAATCCAGACTTCAACTATTTACGGTATATTAAAAGTTTCTTCATTTTCAAACAACCCTGGTTGTCCTGAAAAAGAAAATATGCATTACATCCATACTTGATGAAGGTTATAAGAGACTTTGAGAGGCAGATAAATTTGTACAAAACACATCATAATAGAAGAGAAGAACTTTTTTTATTTGTTGTGAAACTACAAAACATATCGTTTGGTTTTTTTTTTGTGCTGGTGAAATATTTACAACTCTGGTCGATAGTACAGTGTCTGAGAATAAAATTCACAGCTTTTCGGGACTCTCGCGATAAAAAGAAAAACAGGAAAAGCACACCCAAATCACAAAGTGCAATAAATACATGCTGTATGTTTCTCATAGCCGCCTCCATACACATTACCAGGTTCATCACCAGTCGTAATACAAACAGATTCATTAGGAAAAAAAAAAAAATAATCAAATGAGGGGAAAAATGCACTTGAACTTCAAAAAACAAACAAGAATTATATCACAACCTACATGATGAAAAAATAATTATTTGTGACTAACAGCATTTTTCTCTGAATGATCGTGATTTCTCGTAAAAATCTACATTCCTTCATCCAGATGTTGTTATATATAAATGAGTCTTTTTTTGATTTAGAGGTTAAACAACATTCGGTCGATCATGACAAACTTAAAAACAGACAGTACTGTTCCTACACAGAGAGTCCTATTCTTTAAATCTACTCGCTCTACAGTGGAGGAAAACAACAAAACGACAAACTGTTTACATTAGAAAAATCAATGCAAACGTTTCTCTACATTTCCAGCTTCTTTCAGATCACAAGATGGCGGCCAGGTTTGGACATTTAAGACAAAAAAAAAGAAAGAAAAGAAATAATAGTGTACGTGTTGCTTTCCAAAAGGCACACTCTCACATAACTGCAAAGGCTTTCAATAATTTCACAGTGTTCCTGCTACAGTAAAACCCCTCGGCCCCGTCAGAGCTGCGTTCACACTGCAGGAAGAAAAACCTGACTCTAACATGTTCCTATTTTTTTCCTGACAACGTAAAACAAAAAATAAACACAACAATTATGACATATTTTGTGAATTCTCAATCTTACAATCTGGCAACGGGACCTCGGTCTGAGCAGTCGGATCAGAATTCACACGTCTTTTGTGTTGCTCCAGTTTGTTGTGACGAAGCAGTATTTAGGCTACATACACACTAATATGTTTTTGTTTTAAAATGAAAATGATCTCCGTCCAGTAAACATTTTAGGCTGTTTCAGAATTAATCTCTTTCCATACTACCATGCCTGAAAACGCATATCACATGACCATTCACGTACACTGGGAATGCGCGGGCCGGTGTAAACAGGAAGCAGCAAATTGATGCAAAGCGCTCGAATAATAGCTTGCCTCCAGCGTTTGCAGTAGCAATATAAAATGCAAAATTTAACTGATCACTGAGCCACAAAGACACCGGTGGCCTCCATTTCTGTTCTGCGTGAGCATCAGATGTTAAATCTTTGGTATTGATCTTTTTGTATATTGTTTAGTTCAGAAAATTTGACTGTTCAAACTGATATCGTCCAGAATCAAACATTTAAGTTCCTGCAGTGTGAACGCAGCCTCAGTGTGAACGTCCTCGCAGCATTTGATTCAGTTCCCATCAAGTTTTTTTGTCTCTTTTTCTAGACGAGGTGTGAAGAGCTGTTTGACTATTATGTATTTGTGTGATATTTATTATTCTTATAAACACTTGTGCAAAAATATTCCTACTTCTATCTGAATGTGTTGGGACTAACTTTCTTTTTTTGTGTGGATTTAAAACATTTACAGTATTTAATTATCAGAAAACAAGGTTGATTTCGGGACTTTTTGGAGATCACTGAAGGATTAGAGGGTGACGTCAGGGAAAAAAGGAACAGGAAGTGGAGACAGCTAACAAGGAAAACAGGTAAAAATCAACGTCCTCTGTTGGTCTTAAACACACTGAAGCCAACACATGAACTACACAGGACCAAAAGAAAGGTCGTAGGTCGACTCTCCACTGGATCTGATCTACAGTTCAAGCATTTTATGAGCTACCGTTTATCTACAGACAGGGAAGTAGAGAAACATCTGGAATGACAGCAGCAGAGAGGTTTTCGTCAGCTACATTCTTGTTTACACCGGGAATGGAAACATGATGATATGACGGGTTTGTGTCATGTGGTGGACGCTTTTATCCGAAGCACCTAACGTACGCAAAACACACGTTTAGCATGGTGACCCAGCAAGAGGTGAAACAGTGATGACGACCTCAGCATGCCTGACCATCATTTCTGAAACAGGCTGTGATTCATGTTTTCCAATAAAGCAGCGTGGAGTTTATT
The DNA here is from genome assembly GCA_916701645.2 of Sebastolobus alascanus. Classification (NCBI taxonomy): domain Eukaryota; kingdom Metazoa; phylum Chordata; class Actinopteri; order Perciformes; family Sebastidae; genus Sebastolobus; species Sebastolobus alascanus. Next base: position 1,096,434 of record CAKAOJ020000289.1, read on the forward strand.
CATTAACATGAGTACAAGCTGGGCGGGATGGAAATATAACTCAATGAAATAACATCAAAACGTTCCAGGATTTAGACTGTAAACTTCTCAATTATATACACCCATTGAGGAATTGTTGGACACAAGATTTTGCCACTTTTATACAAGTAAAAATCCATGTTTTTATTACTCTTCATTTCTTTTTCATGTTCTGATATGCTGCTCTGCAATCTTGCCTACTTCTACTTCAGTTAGTCATTAACTACATTTCCCAGAATGCCTTTTAGCAACTTGTTGCATTCCTTTTTTGTAGGGATTAGTTTTATCTATTTATTATATTTTTAGAGCCTGAGCACCAACCAGCGGTCGGTCATATTGAAACTGAAAGAAATTTTATTATTCTTCAAAGGAGTCACATTTTTGAGGGGCTTAAGGTGCTCAGAAAGTTGTTCAACTTTGCACAAACATCAGACGTGGTAGAAAATTTAATATTTTAGGGGTCTCGGGCCTACAAAGTTAGAAAAATTGAGCCCCTCATTGAGATTTTACATGTATGAAATTTGATTTAAATGTGCCATTTTAGCCCATTTTTTTTGCCTTTTACAGGCGCTGTACTTTATCGAACTCCTCCGACAGATTTATTCTAATCGACTTCAAATTTGGTCGGTACAATCTAAAGACCTTTGCCATCAAAAGTTATCAAACGTTTGGTTTTCATGCAAAATTGTTGCAAATTTGTTGATTTTCCTTAACTTTTTGTAAACTGCTTACATACTGTAGGCCCCTCTGCAGTTAAATGTGTCTTTAGACTTTAGTCACTACACTATGCAGAAGAAATATAATAAGAAACTGGTGATAAAAATGAGGTAGTAAGCAAAGAAATGAGAAAGCTTTTCCAGTTCTTATTGAAAACTAAACTTGTCTTGTTGCTGCAATGCATTCTGGTTTATTTTCTGCTCTGCAGGTGTTAAAATTGTATCTTCTCTGATGGATTTCTCTCTGTATGATGTGAAAGTCGGTATAAAACGGTGACTCGAGAAAAAAACATCCCTCTGACACCAAAACTAAAAGTTCATTATTAATATTAACGAAGGATTTAAAAATATTATGTCTAGAAACATGAGGTATATCACCTAAAGAGTTTCGCTTTAACGCAGGTGAAATGTTGAAAAGAAAAGCACCAAGGACAACTTCTACGACAGTCGCTCAACATCCAGGTACAAACACAAAGAGCCCGTAAACAAGAGATGTGCCAGAGTCGAGGTCTGCCGGTTGCCTTGGAAACAGAGTCAGACGTCAGTACGTCTTCACTGAGCTGAATAGAAATCCCATCGCGGGAGCACAAAGAGTTAACACTGTCAATGTCAGAGGTGTAGAATTAGAGTCACTCTGCACATACAGATAAAGTAAAAATATTACTGCCTTCTGCAAGCCAGCAAAAAGAGGAAAACACACTTTCTCCTCAGATTTCCAGACCAGGTGACTATTCAAGTGCTCACATTTAACAGCATGAGGTAAAGTTAATGTTAGATTAAATTGATGGCATCTAAGGAGGGTCTGCATGTCCAAATTAAAAACTGATGTTGTCTTCAATTATCTAAAGATGTTTATGAAAATATGTATTTGACTGCACAAGTATTTATTCTTACTTATGTTGCTTGCAACGACTTTTAAAGAGTTTAACATCCTGAAGGGGCAAACTAACAAATTATTTAATTTCCTTTAACAATGATTCTCTGAATGCACTTACTTCAGCAACATTTCTTTAACCGTTTTGCACCCACGGGACACCAGCACTATGTAGAGCTATGGATAATTAATTGTGGCATGGAACAACAAGTAAGGGTTGAAACCTGCGGTAATTGATTTTTTGGCCTCTTGGGGGCAGCACAACAATACATAGTCATTTCAATCCATTGTTAATAAAAAAATATTGATTAGTGCAGCTTTAAAGACTTGATAAGAAGAGAGGAAGTTGATGTGTTCAGTTTTGCTGGGGCACCATGCGAACATTATACAGATTCAGCTGCAGAGCATCCAGTTCTAAGAGACGTGAGAGCGACTCAGATATGTATCCAAAACATCCAGTTAGGAGTGGAAACAGAGGGAAATTAAAACTCCTTTTAGTTCACAGTCATCAAAAATACATTTTGATTTTCACTTCCTGTGTGTGTGTTTCGACAATCTTCGTGTGCTTCAACAATCAACAATCATTCCAGCGCATTCGAGGCAAAGGTTTCTGGATTTCTTTTGAATTTTCCAAAAACCCACATCAAGTTTTTATTTTTATTTTTATTTTACTTTTACCTCAAGTTTCTTAAAGTGCAGACTATCCGATCAACTACCTGAGTGTTAGTGAGAGTTAGTGCTGTTTCTACACTTTGCTGAGTGTGTATGTTTAAAACGGGTGAGAGAATCATGGCGACTTTTTTAACGTTCGACCTAAAGCGAGAAGAATCTCACCTCCAGTTCATTCAGTAATGTTTGTAAAGCAAAGACACACTCCAGTTTTCCTCATGTGTATCGTGTGTCATGTAGTGAAAAAAACGCCGGAGCTCAAACAGAAGGCGTGCTGATGATGATGCTTATGTACAACCATCTGTGCTGTTAATATTGTACATCAGACAAGCTTCAGGTGTGCTTGTTTGTCTGCGTATAAAGTTTTCAAAATGCTCTTAAAAAAACACATTCTTTAGGGTTTATACTAAATATCTCTTAAGTTTAGATATTTATTTGTGTTTTATCACCAGCTTAAGTTGCTTTATTTTCCTTTAGTACCATCGTTTGACATTGTTTTGTGCTATTACTATACATATATATCGATATTTGTTTGTCCAAGTGTGTAATTTTAGTAGAAAACTCTTTGTATGCACATGTGCAGCTGTGTGACTTTGTGCTGGAATGATTTTAAACACCTACGAGCCTATAAACAGCCGGTTAGTAACAGAAACACAACTGCAGACACAAAGTGGAAGAGAGAGTGAAATAATAATAAAAAAAGAAGCTCTAGCAGTGCTATCACTAATTTACAAACAAAGACTATCCACATAAGAAATGCTGAGCTCTTTAAACATGTGTTTCTTCACGGTTTTGAGTGTTTTCTCTACTAAACATATTATTATTTCAATTCTTCATAACACCGCCAAACGTTTGCTTCATTTGTATGGGAACAGCAGGTTAAGACTCAGAGGGGGAAATACTTTGAAATGCTTCTCTACACGTCGTCAGCCGGCAGGTCGGGGATGCTGGTCTTTGCTCGTGTGAAGAATGCCATCTTCTCTCTGGAATCACACAGGAAACAGTCAGAGCTCAACACAATGAGAAGACAACAAAGCCAACATGTGAATTCTAGTGTGTTTCTCAAAAAGTCCTGATGTCAAACTTCATGACTCTTTATGGTTAAAGTAGTTGATTGAAATTTGTATATTAAGAGTTTGCTTTACAGTTCATTTATTTGTTATTTTTGTTTTTACTTAATTGTTACTTATGTTCGAAATAAATAGATAAAATAAAATACAAATACCTAAATACTACATTTGTTCTTTATTTAGTTAACCCTTATGCATCACTAGGGACAGTTGGCTTTTCATGCATTTTCAGCTAGTCTGCTGGTTCTCTTATCTGGAGACATACAACTGAGTCTCATTTATCAGAACTCTGTCCAGCTCTGACTGAAACCTGGTCTGTTGTTTCTCCCACCTGAAGGTCTGGATCTCGGGGACCTCTTTGCGGCTCTGACCCCTGATCTTGTGGACGTCCTTAGCTGCCGCCCTCATCATCTTCTCCACCCGCTTCTCCTGCAGCTGCTCCTCACGAGTCTGAACAGGACCGAGAGCACATGAGGAGTCAAAGACACTGAACTCTGATCTCCTTCATTTACAAATATAAAGAGAAACACCCTATAGAGAACTTAAGCACACCTGGACGCGTTGGTAAACAGATCTGACCTAGTCGTAGGACGCTCACTCACCTGTTTCTCGGCCTGCTTGAGGAGGATGCGGAAGCGTTCGTCCTCTTGGACCCAGGCCGGCAGCTCTCTCTGGCCCAGCTGCCTCGCCTTCTCCAGCTGCGTCTTCAGCTCCCGCAGCACCCGCAGCTCCTGAGCCAGCCGGGCCTGCCGCGTCCGAGACACCTGCAGGTCCATCTCCAGGTCCATGGACGTCCGCAGCAGACCGTCCAGACCTTTAACCTGCATAGGAGGCTGAGGAGAGGACAGGGAGGGACACAGTTAAAGTGCTGCAGACACAAACACACCAGAGCGCCAACAAACTATTATTTTCATTATCAGTTAATCTACCAGTTGTTTTCTCGATTTATCTTTTAGTCTATAAAATGTAAAAAAAAAAAAAATTGTGTAAAATGCCCATCACATCTTCCCAGAGTCCAGCTTGATGTCTTCAAATGTCTTGTTTTGTCTAACAAACACTCCCAAAAATATTCAATATTCAATATTTAAGCAGGAGCATGCCTCTCTTGAAGTCACATTGGTCATTAAAGTGCAGGTCCATATGCGTTTTTTCCGTGTTTTTCAAATGGAAACGCAAAAAGCAGTGACGTAGGAATGTGAACGCTAGCACTAGCTGAGTCAACGTTAGCTGTGCTAAGTTTGGAAATAACTGAAAGGGTTAGTTCAGATTTTCTGAAGTGGGGTTGTATGTATTCTCCAATGTTCTGCAAGGTAAAATTACTGTTTTTGTAAATGTAGTCTGGTGGCTTTGAAGAGAGCGATATAACGGCTTCAGCTCCCCGTCAGAAAGGGCTGTCTGATGGCGAGGTAAAGCAGGCTTTACCTCACCATCAGACGGGGAAATGCAGTTCTCTCGCTCTCTTCAAAGTCACCAGACTCCATTCACAAAAAAAGTAATTTTACCGCACAGAACACAGGAGTTGCTGGTCTTCCGCTGCATCAATCGGTTAGTTTGTCTGTGTTATTGTGTGAATTTCGGATCTGCACTAACGTGGCGTCCACAGCAGTACATTGCTTAGCTTCTGTGCCGGTACTCCTGTCTGCTTCTCCAAACTGGGAGCATGCCGACCGCCATCTAAGTTACTGTATGTAACATTAACACACTGATTATAAGGATGTATATATACTGTATATGTAGCAGCGTCATCGTGCAGAAACCTACGTCAGACCACATGGGAAAAGGTTTGTAGAAAGGCTTGGGAAAATAGCATTTTGATGCTAAACCATGCATGAGTACCTCGACCATAAACTTGAATGTTCAGATTTAAATAAATAAGGAAGCTACAGTATGATATTAAAACCTAAAAAAAATGATGGACCCGCCCTGTAATAAAGGCTGCAACTGCAAAATAACTTTTAAAATCCACCTCTGACGCAGCCCGTGAGAGAGCAGAAAACCCTCCTCTTCTCTAATATCATTACTTTCCAACTCAGCACTGTGAACCAGCAGTGACAGATGCCAAATAGTGTGCGAGCACGGCAGCTCCAGCTCCATTCATAACAGACCTGTTATATTTTAAGACATTTACGTAACAAAGAGCTGTAGTTGAAAGCACCAAAGCTGTTACTCTAACAGATGAAGACAGCGACGTACTTAATGTCTGCAAAGGTCTTAATTGTCTCCTGAGTGTACAGTAACAGCTTGAATTATTTGCAAATACTGTCTCCAACATGCGGTGTGTGTTTGTAGATTTCCGTCTGCTGCTGAGCCCCAGGAGGGACACTGAGATGTTGCTGCCTGCCTCGAAAATTAATAGAAGCTGGCAAATGTCAGAGCTGCATTAAACATTCAGCCGGTTATTAAATATTAAGAGTCACTTCACTGGGGAGACGTCGGGCGGCTTTCAGACACAAAAAATGCAAATAGGCTCTCCGTCTCGCTCTCTCTCTCTCGCTCTCTCTGGAGGAAGGAGGCGACAGTTAATGTGGTCGGCGAACCTGCAGGTTTGACTTCACTATTAAACTGTCAAGAACTGGAGAAGCAGGAAGATGACAGCAGATATGCAGCAGATAAAACAGGGAGAGAAGTCCCATCACTGAGGCTGTAACACAGTAAAACTGCTGGAGTTATACTGAACTACTGGGCTTCAATGTCAAGACTCCTCTTCATCTTTGACTCCACCAAACTGCCACAACATTGGTCATATAAGCTGAAGCTTAAAGCTGTTTGAAGTTCCAGTTTATGTTTTGTTTACGTCATTCCATCTAAAAAGTCCAAGTCCAAAATAAGCCGTTGATGAACAACCTTATAAACATTTGTTGTAAAGGGAGAATACCAACTTCTGCCCTCCAACAGGCGGTTTAGAGTCCCTCTATTTACACAAATTTATGACACTATCACCACCTAATCTAAAGTGCTCTAAATATCTTTTCTTTCCAGAGATAGAGATCAGGAGACAGGAGTGAGGAAGTTGTTTCTACCTTCTTCATCCGCATGCTGCGTCTCTCCGAGGCGTTTCTGACAAACGGAGACTTCTTGGAGAGGGTGGAGCTGTCGCTGTCACTGCGGTTAATCTAGAAGGACAAAAACAATTCATGAACCCCGCTGTACATTTGTCAACTTTTTAGGAAGACATCGAGAGTTCAAGGGCTGTTTTTCTCTCTGATGTGTTGATGTTTTATTGTATTGTGGTATCTCAGTTACCCTGCAGATGTACTGGCTCTGAGGTCCGGGGGAGAAGGTCTTGGAGCGGATGATGGTGTTCCCCCTCATGAAGGGGTTCTGCTGGTGGACGTCCGGGCGGCGTTCTTTGGGTCGGACCACCGAGCAGTGGTGGGACGGCAACATGTTGTCCATGCTCGTCTCCTTGTTCACCTGGACAAAGAGTACACGGCGATAATAACGAGAAGACGTAGACAGATCAGGAGAACAGAGCCTAAATATGTTATAATTTAATGTCTGGTAGAATGGAAAATTATATTAATTTCAAAGGCAATAGAAATGCTCCCATTCCCGTATTTAGCACCTTTAAATAAAACATTTTCTTTCTGTTTTTTTCACTCCATTGCGCTACATTGAAATGTGTTTACTTCTGCTTTCCTGGTTATCCAAGTAAAGAAGAAACATTTGACACAACAAGTACATAAACATAAACTTTGCTTTAGGGGAGATGATTTCTTTTCTTCCGGCACGATCAACGCCCAGTGGAAAAATCACAAAAGTTACCTTTTCTGTGATGGCTGCTGCTGTTGGAGGAGGAGGAGGAGGAGGAGGAGGTTTGGTCACCTCTTCTTCCTCTTCCTCTTCCTCTTCCTCCTCCTCCTCCTCTTCTGCTTCCCATTGGCTGCTGTCAGGATAGAACTCGTCCTCTTCCTCCAGAGGCCCCACCCCCTCCACGCCATTTCCTTCTTCATCATCAAACATGTCCAGAGAGACGCCATGCCTGACAATCAACAACAGAGATTCTCTCAATCTCTTGGGTTGAAACAATATTATTTTTTTTTATATTTTTAGATGTTTCTTTTTTGTCAAGTCTGTGAACCCTTGACCTCCTGAGTCCAAACTACCTGTTGTTTGTAGTAATTAGCAGGTGGTACTGTTACTAACTTAAGCTTGTTGCACACTGAGACATTGTACAGTCTGCTAAAAGACTAACGTACAGTATAAAAGCCAAATGTAAAATAATGTGTAAAGAACTATATAAAATAAGATGAAAGCTAAAAATCTATGTTTTGCTTCTGTAAAAGTGAACGGGCAAAACTCAAATAACTATATAAACACATACTATACTATGGTAACTAGATACACTGAATGAAGAGGAAGAGAGAAGTTGAGAGTGAAAGGATGATTGAAAAGAAATACTATAGGGGGTCTAATTCCTTCCTTCCTGTGAAAGACGACAGGTGTTGAGTGTGTGTTGAGGTCACCGTGACCTCAGGACACCTGGTGATTGTCGTAGGACAGAGGGAGGAGGAGAGGTGGAGGAGAGGTGGAGGAGAGGTGGAGGAGGTGTCATTCAAAAGAGGGGGGAGGTGTATTCGAAATTCAAGCAGCTTTACAGTCTGAACCTGCCAGGTAACATTCTGTCTGTGTGTTTCGTCACTCCGCAAACACTCGCGTGGTAACTGACGGCTTTAGTTCTGCTAAGAATGTGGAGGAGGTACTCAGATTCTGGGTTGCATGTTTTGAAGTGGGGTTGTATGAGGTACCTCTCCATAGTCAGTGTATTACCTACAGTAGATGACAAACACACAAACTAACTGATCGAGGCAGCAACTTCCATGTTCTGCAAGGTAAAATTACTGTTTTTGTCAAAGGAGTCTGGTGGCTTTGAAGAGAGCATACCCGTCGGAAAGGGTAAAGCGGTGAAGATATTCTAAATATAGCGTACACTTAAACTGATATTGATTCTTTTAGTTGAGCCTTTCTTTTAGGTGGCTAAAATGCTTTTTGCTGCTTCCCCCGTCCACAGCAGTAAATTGCTTTGCTCCTGTGCGTTAACTCCTGTCTGTTTCTCCAAACTGGGAGCGTGTCGACCGCCATCTACTGTAGATAATACACTGACTATGGATAAGTACCTCATACAACCCCACTACAAACTACTTAAACTAACCCTTTAACATGCAGTTTGATGATGCTTTCACTTGGACTGATGTATGATGAAGATCTAGAAAATGATGGTTAAAGAAATGGAGAAATGTTGATAAAGTGGGAAAGAATAAAAATGAAAAAGAGAAATAAAGAGAGAAGACGATGGATGGTGGCAAAATGGCAAAAATATGAGTGAATGAGGGAACAAATAAAAACAGTAGATGATGGAAAGGAGAATCTCACCAGTCGTCGTCCTCCGCTCCGACAGTGTCACTGCTGGAAACACGAGTCTGAAACACAGAACAACCAGAAGTGTTGTTATATGACTGTATTATAAGCTGTTTTATTAACAGTCAAACAAGTAAACATTTGTTTTAGTGTCACTTGGCTGCTTTTGTCTGACATTTCTTAATAACTAATACTTTTCACAAACTCAAACTTTATATTCTTCTGCAGCTAAATCACTTCCTTCACCCCAAAAATGGGCTCATACTGACCATTCCAGATATGTGACAGTATTCTATGGGGGAGGTAACTTTTTGAGTCATTTCCTGTTTAATACAAACTAATTTACTACCTCACTAAACCATTACACAGGTGCAACCACTCATCTTATCACAGAGAGGAAAGCTTTCATTCAATTAGCTTTTAACAACACAGGTCAGAGCAAATATTGCACAAGCAGATAAAATGTAGAGAATTATAAATCTAATTTTTAAATGTTACTCTGGTTTAATAACTGGGGAAACTGGCCTCACTAACAATAAGCAGCAGCAAGCTTACTGTATACTTGTTTTAAATTATTTTCTGAGCTGTATTGAATGCTGTCTGGATGTCACTCTGAAAGTCAAAGTAAGTATCAGCTCATATGTGAACCAACAGTCCCTCCGCACCCTGTCAAAGGCGCCGGCTGCTCTGCTCTCTTTGTCCTTGTTGATCTCGGGCATGTAGGCGCGACTCAGCAGATTGTACCACTTGGTGCATCTCTCCTCCGAACAGCTGACGTCAGCCAAGCTGATCTGGGCTCCCGCCTGGAGGGGGAGGAGAGGAGAGGACGGGGAGGAGAAAGGTTACAGTAGACAGCAACATCTGTAAAAAACGCAGAGATTAATGTGTTTTATACATCCCTAACTAATAACTTCTACTAAAAATAAATAAATTAACCATTCACAGACTCTAAAACAAAAAGCAGCCGTTTCTATTGTTTCTTTTACATGTAGAATAGTTTTCATATTGAACTGTTTGTGTAATATTACTCTCAAACACAATTAAATCTGAGCTGTAACAGGATGATAACAGGAAAAAAACATTACATCACAAGATCACTACATGTTCTACTAACCAGACACTCTTCATGGCCCGACTTGCTGGTGTTGCAGACGTCGACCCTCATTGTCTTCTGCCGCAGTGCACTGTGGGATATCTGCATGCTGAACACCTCGTTGACCTCCACGGCGTCCTGGGGCAGAAAGCCGCGTGTTCGGAAGAGGCAGCGGGTGGCCTCCACGCAGGGCAGCACCGCAGAACGCACATACCTGCAGGAGACACAGTGTTACCATGACGCTGTTTGGTCACGTGATGCTTTCACATGTAATATTTCAACATGTCTGCTGCTCTACTGTTGGTTTAGATATGTCTTTGCTGTTACTTTTTCAGTGGGTGTTGATGCTGTGGATCTGTGGGACAATATTCCTTATTTTACTCTTGTTTTTGTACATTTAAATTACTCACAAGTGTAATCAAATAAACAGAAGTAAAAGGACGTACATTTTCTGGTCAGCCGGCAGACAGAGGGCGCTGCAGTTGGATAGCTGCATGACGTAGATGGTGAAGCGTTGGTCTCTGGACTCGTAGCGGAAGCCGAGCTGCACCTGAGAGCAGCCGAGCGGCAACCTCTCCTCGTAGGAGCCCAGGAGGAGGTCCGCAGGGAGGCCCGGCCTGGAGGAAACACAGCCACACGCACATACGTACACACTTCAAATATCATGGAAACTGAGACTGACGGGAGACTTCCAATGGTTATTTTTCCAACGCTGAGTTGTCTGAATTATTACAATGTAACAAAAAAGAAAGGAAATATCTATTGTGTAGTTTGGGGGAAAACATTTTTGAGTGCAATGATCAAAGGAGATCTTCTATTATGTAGATCTTTGTGTATGTAATTCTTTAAGTGTGAAGACGCACCGTTTTCTCTGAACAACTACGACTTCACACAAAGTGGAAATGGATGAAGGATTTAAAGGTTTATTTGTCACACACACAAGTAATATTTGTAGTGAAATGCAATGTGATATGCTCCTAAGACTTGTGTGAAAAATAAGGATTAGAAAAAGGATCAAAATGTATGTCACAAGTTCAGATATGCAATGAACAAGGCTGGTCCAAGGACACCATCCTGGATGTGTTGATCTTCATCAAAATGTATTGTGGATAAAAGGTCTTCGTACCTGCGCTCTGAAGGCTCGTACACGCCGCTATCACCAGCCACCGACTCGTCAGACACCGCTGAGGTCACGCCAATCTTCTTTGGCCCCGCCCCCGTCCCTCGCAGCTGGGGAGCTGAGTCTAAAGACAACAGCAGGAGGAAAACAAGGTGAGGATATCGATACATTTACAAAAGGATTTCCTTCTTGGATTTCTGTTGATGTGTCTTAATAAGTCTGGTGAGATTCTAGATTTATCTTATTGTCAACAAATCAAAAGACAAAAAAAACAACAATGTATTGACTGAAACACCTACAAAAAAGGGACAAAACAACCACAGACAAATCATAACTACAAAAAAACACCAAAGCAATTACAAAGAGACACAAAACGACTACAAAAAATGGGATAAAACAACCACAGACAAAACAAAACTACAAAAAAACACCAACACAATTACAAATTGACGCAAAACAACTACATAGAGACACAAAACAATAAAAGGCTAAACAACTATAAAGTCTGTGTGTCGTTCCCCTATGTAGGAGAGGAGGGCCGTTTGCATGTCTGTGCCCAGCGGCCCACTGTCTCATAATTCGCCAATGCTTTCAGCAAGAAACAGTACGTTAACTTGGCCTGAAATAGTAATTTTGCTTCCACGGGCCAACTGACTTTCAAAACGTCACATTGCAGCGGTTAGAAGAATTTCATTAAAAATTCAAAAATAACTTATCTAATATATCAGTCTGCTAAAAATACATCTATGAATGAGTCTCTGGACTGGAAAAAAGTCCCACGAATTAAATCAGACATAAAGCGAGAAGCTCACACACATGTAGTCTGACCACGGAGGACAGTAGAGTAGATCAAAGAGTAGAAAGAGGTCTCCACCAAAATCAGAGTAAACCTCAGCACTTCAGCACAGAGTATTTGTTGAACCAGTGATACTGATCTGAAACCATCTGGCAACACCTCACAGTTATAATAACATGTTGGTTTTGTGCTTTGACATGTACAGTAATTAGGTTATTGTGGTTTTGTTAGCATCTACAGTGGAAACAAGACACCACAGTCTGCTTTTGTAGAAGTGGCAGACTGTAGTAGAGGATATCCCATGATTGAAGAGCTGTATTCAGACATAAGGAGCAGCACTTTGGGTTGCTACAGGTACAGGTGATGAGATGAAATAGGAACCAAGAAGTCCAGTTACAATTAATACTCGTTTGTTCCCACTCTGGGAAGTTATCACAGCAGTAATCTAAAATCTTGTAGAATTAGCACAATGCTAAATGGTACATGCTAAAACGCAATCTACCTGAAATGTGCACATACTTGATTGGCCAATGTAGTGCATTACTGGATGATGTCAAAAATAGCTGCCAACAGAGTGGTCGCTCTGAATAAAATTAGTTTTTTTGAGGCAGTGCTACTGTTGACCTGGTCACAGTCTGTCGGGCGGCCTGCCTGTATAGAGTTAGAGTCCGGTAACATGTTCAGCTCTGGCAGCAGCAATGGAGAGTGAACAGGAAACCAGACACCACGTCCACCTTTCACCCGAGGCTGCAACCAAAACCTGAGTCACGTTCAGCTGCTCAAAGCCCAGTTCAAACTTCAACTGATCCTCACTATAATTCAGCTTTAATTCATCTCAGTTGCAACAGCGGCAGTGGTTGTGACACACAGCTCACGGGAGCTACCGTTACTTCTTCTCTGAGTCATAACACATAGACAATACTTATCGTTGTTAGATTCAGTGCATCACAGGGCGACTTAAACTTTCTGAAGATAGCATTATCTCAGACGCCCAACGCATATTAACTGGGGCTGCGTGATTTTGAAAAACATATCTGATTGCGATTATTTTTTTATCTAATATTGCAATTGTGATATGATTTCTGATATTTGAGGGAATGATCATTTGTACATAATTATTCTCATTTTCATTGAAAAACATATTAAAATGATTATGGTGGGATTTTTGCGGGGATCTGTACCAAACAAAGATGTTTTCTCAGCATGACAATATTTAATATTAACACACATTTCGCCTTTAACAAATATTGCAATTTTAGCAAATACTGCGATTTGAAAATTGCAGTAAGCCATATTGCAATTTTGATATAATTTCGTTTAATTGTGCAGCCCTAATATTAACATCCATTATCTGCTTAGAAATCATAGAAAAAGATGCTCCTTATAACTGCAGAACTTGCCTGAGAATCATCATGTGTTTAAGTTTCCTTCCGTATCAAAGTAATCCACTGATGGATGTCTGTACATTCATGGGTACGCTGCAATCAGGAACTGCTAATAGCTAATTCAGCATACTTTTAATGTGTTGCTTTGTCCAACCAACAGGCAAAAAGCAGAGAAAAAGATACTTAGTTTACTATGATAAAACAAAATCCTCACACTTGTTTTTGCTTGATAAATGATGATTATTATCAAAACTGTTGTCTATCAATTTTCTGTCAATCTACTAATTAAATTAATTTAAATTTCAAATCAAAATTAATAAAATTAATAAAAATCCCCCAGAAGTACATTTCATATATGAGTTGAAACAGCACACTCAGGTGACCCAGCGGCTGTAATCCAACACCCTCCTAACCTTCACCTCCCCTCCTTTCATTGCTCCCACCAGCAATCAGGTTTCACACACAGTATTACATTTCTCATCACACACACAGCGAAGTGGAGGAGGATTCCTCGTATCCCGCTTTCCAATAAAGTTGGAGTGTTTTCTATGACGTCTAGTGTAACAGAGATAAAGGTGTTACATCACCCGCCGTCTCCTCTCTCTCTCTCTCTCTCTCTCTCTCTCTCTCTCTCATATTGGCGCTCATCTAATTGCAGACAATCCATCACTATTATCGTTCTCATGTTATTAACTGGGATTATTATTTGAGTCATTATCCTGCAGCCCTGCTGAGTTATTATGCAAACATATTTTTAGTGCTGTCGAGATGTGACATGATTGCTTTGAGGATAAGAGACTCAGTCACAGGTTTAATGACAAGTCACATTGTATTGAATTGTAGTTTCTTTGGAAGACTTTCCCCACTGGAAAAAGCCAAACTTTTGTGTAACGTTACTTGTGAATTGGGACTTTTTCCTGGTCTGGTCTGGTCTGGTCTGGTCTGGTCTGGGCCTCTCTACAGGGAGTATTTACTTTTTTTCTTAAAATATTGTTCAAAATGATTAAACGATTATCAAATTAGTTGGCGATTAATGTAATAGTTGACAACTAATCGATTAACGTTGCAGCTCTACAGTGAAGATTATGAGTTGGAGTGTCTGAACATTTAAGATGAAGAAGAATCAAAGAGCAAAAGCTTCCTGTTTACCTTTGACCTCCTCGCCAAGTGTGGTGTCGTGGTTCTGCTTCTCCTCCAGCCCCCCAGGACCTCCGTGCTCCTCCTGCCGCTGCTCCTGAGAGTCCAGGCTGAGCTCCAGTTCTGCTAGTCTGCTCTGGAGCTCCAGATCCAGGCTCAACCCGCCGGGCCCCGTCTGGCCTGTGAATGTCTCTCCAGGCAGGAAACTAGTGTCTGTGACCAGCGGCGAGCACGGCGGAGACAGCGAGGAAAGAGACGACCGAGGAGATAAAGAGCTCATGGAGCGAGGGGTTTCTGACAGTCTGAGCGCCTGGGTCCTGGAGGACCCCGAGTCCGCTGCGACACCACCGCCTCCTCCTGCGCCTCCTCCAGCAGAACACTCTGCGTCTCCTCCTGCTTTGTCCCCGGGCCTCTCGGCGTCCCTCCCTCCGGAGCCCGTCACCACTTCGTGTTCGTGTATGGTGGTGATGGAGCTGGAGGGGCGGTAGCCTCCCTGGCCGCCCTCCTGCAGGAGGCTGTCCAGCTTGTTTTGGAAGTCCGGGTCGGCCAGCTCGGGCTGCTCCAGGTAGATGTCGGTGAAGCTGAGGGAGGAGGTGGAGCCCATGCTGGAGGTGGTGGCAAGCGAGCCGCGGCTGGACGTTAGAGAGCCTCGACTGCTGCCGGACGAACAGGACAGAGTGCTGGCCGACAGGCTGCAGGAGAGAGACAGAGAGTTAGGATCTACGACAACACATCAGCAATCTAATAAAAGAGTTCTCCTGTTCCTAAACTGTTGGTATCAAGTAATGTTACAAGGTGTTATTCAAGCTGTCAGACTGTGGCACAGAAAACAGCTGTGAAAGCACACTGATTTCTTTAAAAACAGACCCTAAGTTACTGTAGTTACTAGCTTCCTTTACGACTCTGAAGAATCCCTGATGATCTGCAAGTTTTCAAATGTAATTTGTAACCAGTTTGTTTCTGTTGTTGTACTTTAAAGTTGCTTTGGATACAAGCATCAGCTAACTAATTCATTTTATAGCTTTAATTAAAGAGCATATTGTATTATTTCACAGTGAGCTGACTGAAAGAATAGAAGAGAGAACAGAGGAGGATTTGGAGAACACAGCTGAGGTAGAGAAGAAACAGTGACAGTGATTCTTAGGAAAGAAGAAGGAAGAAAAACTAAGATAAAAAAAGAAGAGAGCTACATGGTGTGTTGAGCTGGAAGCAACACTGCAGGCAGACGTCTGTCTTCAGCACACTCTGTTTCCCACTTTCCTTTCGTCTCGTCTCATATTTTGCCCTCCTTTCCCTTTCGCTCCTCTGTACGTCTCGTCTATCCCTCCCTGTTCACTCTCCTCTTTTCCTTCTCATTGTTTCAGAAAACTCATTTCTCTTTAAGTTATTTCTGCAACGTCTCAGCTGAAAATCACCTTGTGATATACAGATCAGAACAACTTTAAGCAATGTGTCTGTCCTTTTACTTTGTGCTTCTTATTTAGTATGTTTTATGTATTCTGCAAAGTACATTGAATAGCCTATATGTATGAAATATGCATTATAAATAAACTTTAAGCAGTAATTGCACAAGACTTTTTTCGCCCAGCAGGCGAGGTGTTAAGAGCTTCAAACCAAATTGAGGACCTAAAATACATCTTAAATATTGGACTTGAGGGACTACTTTCAGGAGGAAAGTCATTTTCTTTCTCCCCCCTGTCCGTCCTCTACTCTCCTCTCATTTCTTTTCCTCCCCACTCTGCATGAGCAGCTCTCTAATTAAAGCAGAGAGGCTCGTTAGCGCAGACAGAGAAGAGTTCCTGTCCGCCGGGGAGACGTCTGATGTCCATCAGACCAGGAGGACAGACGGGACGAGCGAGCCGTGAGACGAGAACAGAAACAGAGAGAGGAAGAGAAACTAGCCTGTCACAGTCAACCTTTCAGATCATCACTGTTGCACTACAGAACTGTTAAATATTAAATGCTATTATTTAACATGTACAGCTCTCACGGCAGCCTTGCATCATCTCGTAATAATGTAATTCCTGAGGATGTTCTGGGTTGTGCTGGGAAATTAGAATTGTGGCGAGATAATGACTGAAATCAAAAAGACGGAGAGCACAAAATATCTTTCATCTTCAGCAAATGTTTGGTCATTAAAGGTTTCTCAGCCTCCCCTTCACTTCAAAGCTCTGCTCTCTCTGAATGCCGGCTTTGAATCTAATAACGAAATGATCCTTTTTCAGTGAATCATCTGATGGTCAACGGCCAAGTAAGAAATATGTTGAACTAAAGTAATTATGAATGAAATAAATGGCTGTGTAAACTAGAATTACCACCTCACAGTTGTATGACTCCGCCATCATTTTATCCTTTTAGACATTGGTGTGAAATTGTCATAGTTAGCATATGAATTCTTGAGTTATGGCCAAAAATGTGTTTTGTGAGGTCACAGTGACCTTGGACCACCAAAATCAGTTCATCCTTGAGTTCAAGTGGGCGTTTGTGCAAAATTTGAAGAAATTCCCTCAAGGCGTTCCTGAGATATATAGAGGTATAGACGGACAGACGGACGAACAACCCGAATAAATAACACCTCCAGCAACGGCTGTAAATAACACAGGAATTATCCTTTGAGATATTGAAGTGAGATGAACAAACCTTTTGAGTTGAGTATGTAGTGATGTGGCCAGTCGAACCATCTCCTCCAGCTCTCTGACCAGCTTGTTCCTCTTGCAGTGAAGCCGCAGCCTGAAATCAACAAAAGAAAACTATATTTTGTAAAGAAAATATCAAAAGTTGTGTAGTTTTTTTTCAGTCAGCTACAGACATGGAAGTGGAAAGAAACGTCTTCATCTAATCAATTCAACCCTCTTAAAAAAATAAAAATAAAACAAATCTGATCCTTTGTCAGCTGTTTCCAGGCTGAATATGAGTCAGCTTCACATTTAGGAAAATGAAAACACTGAACATAATCCTCCATCTCTGGTAACGCTGGAGGTGTGAGCTCTTGAAAAAAAAAGTTAACAAATATGACACGACGGCGGCGATGTGTTGGGGTATTGTGAGCAGCCGCTTTGTGTTCAGGTGACAGCGGTGTCATCTGTTGGTATGAGCTTTGTTGGGAGGAAACCAGTCCATTAACAGCTGTTACTATGATCCGTGGTTTGAGTGGAAACAGGCCAAAGAGGGGAAGCCTTTCATCAGGTTACAGACTGCTGCTGGTGGTCATGTTAACTTCACTTTGTGATGGTGTTTCCTGTCTCGTTTCTAGTTATTCTATACTGTACATCTGTCTGTGTGTTTCTCATGCCAATGAGAAAGAACTAGGACCTAGGACTGGGTATCAAACCTTAATGCTTTTTTGACCGAAATGTGTCTGTAGCACAAAGTATCCAGAACTGTCTAGTACCTAAAGCTGGCATCAAATGTCTGCTCAGATTCCTAATTTTGTTTACTTATTCTCTGATCTGATAGTTCCTGATTTGAATGAAAATGTTACTGGTTTTAGGCTGTGGTTTATTTAGGCAATATTATTTAGGAACATTTAGTTTTGAGAACTTTGGTTCCCTTTCAGGATGCTTTCACACCTGTAGATTGGTTCATTTGGTCTGGACCAAGGGGAAAAAAATTATGCACTGTTGCATTTTAGTTCTTGTCCGGTTCCACACTGATTTTATACAAACGAAGTTATGGAGACTGACCGGTAACTTGTTGATTGGACAGTTTTGGTGATTGTCATCCTGCATCATCAGGACCCACGTGGGGAAATCAAATTCTGGTGACTGACAGAAGTTTATGCAGCACTTTAATGCTCCTGATGTGTATATTTAGGTTCTTTGATTTATAATTGATTATAAGCATTATTAGACAGCAAATCGACTGCATGCTATGAATAATGAGCAACAGGTAGAGACAGGGCTGTACAGTACAAAAGCCCCTTTGCGCACTCCCAGACGGCTGGTGCAAATGCATAGTGCAAACGACGGGGAGCGCACGGCCACCTGCGTGAGGGTTATTACTGTGGGATCGCTATCACACACAAGCACAGCAGTTTTTAACAGCTCTTTTGACCTATTAATCAGCAAAAATACCCGTGCTGACGTGCATACAGTACGTGTTGATTTGCATAAATAGGTTATATATTTGGCCTTATACAGATCACCAGGGTTCGAGCTCTCACACCAGCCAAAACTAACCGCACTAACCAGGCAAACGGACCTGAGTTTGTTTTATCTGACCCAAACGGATTATGTGTGAAAGCACCCTTACAAGGAATCTGCCTTGGTGTTTGGTGCATACAATAAACATATTAAGAGGAAATAAAAAAAACAGGCAAAGTATTACAATTGTCCAAAACATAAATATAGAATAGAAAAATTACAATAAAAATATGAAAACGATAAAAATACTATAACAAATATGTAAAATATGACAGTTTAAGTGCAGGATACACAGAGAGATAATATGTGCAATGTGCAGGGATAATAGTCCAATATGTGTGTTAATGTAATACATAGAGACAGATGTCTTGTCTAGAGGTCAGCTGTGTTCGTAGTAATCGAGAACCGACCCGAGATCCGAGTTGGACCAGGTCCGAAATTATATTCACTCTAACTGGGTCGGGTAGGGTCCCATCGTATTGTCTCAGGTCTCAGGTCTGTGCGTCAATATATCTAATACTCAAGCGGATCCAAGCGGACTCTGTATCAGCTCTGATCTCATGGTTTCAAAGTACATTCAAGTACTTTTTCAGTGATGTTAAAAGCAACTTTGGTGTAAAAGTTTGTGTCTGATTTTATATGCAAAACATGCACCAGGAAACAGCAACATTTTTAAAAGCTCTACACGCCCACACAAGAATTTTCACTTTTCAGGACTGTGTGGGTGTTTTCAGGCTGAGCTTTACTCACATCTGCCTCCCTCTTCTGCTGGTTTTACTATGTTTTTTAGAGAAGGGCAACTTACTCATTTGACATTCTCGTTATGACCCACCACACAATGCCCAGCAAAGCTTTGCCCAACTGGAGTGGAGGTCTAATTGTCCGTATATCTGATAATACCTTCGTGGGCGTGTGGAGCCTTTAAAACTTCCAAAACAAATTAAAGACTTTGCTGAACTCAAAGACAGTGATTTGACATCTTTCACAACCTGTAGATACCGAGTACATGAGTGTGTGCATACTTCTCCAGTGTGTGTGTGTGTGTGTGCGTGTGTGTGTGTGTGTGTGTGTGTGTGTGTGTGTGTGTGTGTGTGTGTGTGTGTGTGTGTGTGTGTGTGTGTGTGTGTGTGTGTGTGTGTGTGTGTGTAGGCGGACTACAAGAGGTTCTTTTTGTGACCAGGCTCTGCAGCCTCTCAGGTTACAGGAACAGGAGACGAGACACAAAGAGAGACAGAGCTCAGGTAGAGTCTGACCTGAACGCCGAATAACAAGAGTCCTGTTAGAGGGGAGGGGGGAGAGATGGAGAGAGAGGGAGGAAGGGAGAAGGAGGGAGACGGAGGGAGAGGAGGAAACATGCAGGATCTTGGTGGTTCTGGTTTGCTGCCTGCTGCCATTTAAGAAAAGAGAAAGTGGTACAAACCTAGAGAGAAGAGGAAAAGTGAAAGAAAGATTTAGGAGAGCAGGAACACAGAGAACATGGAAGTATAAAAGACTGGAAAATTGTAGAGAGGTAGAGGAGAGAGGAAGAAGAGAGGAGAGGAGAGGAGAGGAGAGGAGAGGAGAGGAGAGGAGAGGAGAGGAGAGGAGAGGAGAGGAGAGGAGAGGAGAGGAGAGGAGAGGAGAGGAAGAGGAGAGGAGAGGAGAGGAGAGGAGAGGAGAGGAGAGGAGAGGAGAGGAGAGGAGAGGAGAGGAGAGGAGAGGAGAGGAGAGGAGGACTGTCAAGCTCATCACTAACTCTTAATAATCATCAGGGAGGTTTGACGTCTCTAAAGGTCTAAAGGTCAAAAGAGTCAAACAGAAGTAGAAGGTCAGTGGTTTCATCAGCAGATGAGACAATATGACCTCAGTTACACACATCACACGCTGTCATTACCTGCCCTAACCTTCGCCATGACGCTGGAGACATGTAGTACCAGTATAAAAACAGAGGTACTGGTCCAGCTGTTATTGGTTTTTAGTGTCAGCTAATGTCAACTATGCTTTCTCTTTTGGTGTATTATTATTTAGCATGTGTATGTTCAAATGTTACAGATTTTGATTCTTATTAACAGTTAAATCATCTCAAGTATTTTATGTTTAATAGACATATTTAATATTCTCTGCCCACCTCTCAGTGAGAGCCTTGCTCTGGTTGTCTCTGGCGGCCTGCAGGTCTCTCTCCAGACGTTTCTTCTCAGTCTCCAGCTTCTCTGCGTCGTTGGGCTGCAGCCGCTGGCGGGGGCTGACGTACTGCAGCTCCTTCAGCAGCTCCTCCTTCTCGTTGATGAGGATGAGGCGGTCTCGCTCCGGGTCCAGCAGCCCCGGCCACGCCTCGCTGTCCAGTTTGGCGATCTGCACCTCGATGGTGGCAATCCTGAGGGAGCACGGGGAGAGAAGAGAAGGAGGAGGTGCAGGACAGGAAGTGAAGAATGAAGAGGAGGAAACAAAGAGAGAAGGAGGAGAAACTCATCAATTATAGCAGATAAATGTGGATTCAGACTGCTGTCAGTTTAATTAACAATTGACCATAACTTGTCTCTAATCAACCCAATAAACTTGGCCAATATTCAAGCCATTAATTACTCTCTGGCTAAGAAAAGTAGATCAAAGTTAAATCTTTACTGGTCAATAATTAGACTTTAGTGTAGAAACCTTTCTCCTATAGAGATGATGACATTTCAAACAACCCTGTGCTACATTATCCTCCTCGCTTTACAGTGTTAATCTTGAGCTCAGATGCTAAAAGCTCAGGAGCTTGACAGCAGATCCGTCAGCTGCTACGATAACAAAATCTAATCGAACTTTTGCAGATCTTCAAATGTTAAAACAGATCCACGCATGACTAAACAGCAATCATAAAACTTTCATCCTAAAAGCACACGTAGAGTAAACAGTAAAATGCATGACTACACATACAAACACACACTTTCCTCTATCCAGACAAAGCGATGCCTACCTTCTCTTGGCCTCCTCGTACTTCAGACTCAGACGAACCTTCTCTGCCAGTTTGTTGGTGCTCGTCATGAACTGAATACAAACAGAAAATCAACACAATGTCATGATGGACTTACACATATCAATTCATTAACCAAGGATCAGATCCTTTACTTAAAGGGATAGTTTGAGTGTTTTAAAGTGGGGTTTTATGAGGTACTTATCCATAGTCTGTGTAGTCGGTGTAATGTATCAGTTTAAAATATTTTCACCACTTTACCTTGCTTTCAGACAGCCCTTTCCGATTGGGTAGCGCTTTTCTACACTGTAGCGACAACATAAACAAAGTGTACTCTGATACAACAACTTACTAATGTGAAATCTGAAAGCCGTCTTTTGAAAGGTCGACTGGGTGTCAATCTGTCAGGTGGTAGACTTTTTGCAGCTGTTTTTTTTTACCTGTTTGACTATATTGAATTTTGTGCTGACTAGTGCAGTCCAGACCAAAACCCAGACTACAGCTCTGTGTGGCCTCTCCTAACGCTGTAACTTCCCTCTCAGGGGAAAAAGTGAAACTGAGGTCCCGTCTGGGACTCACCTCAGCGGGGATGTCGGTCTGGGATCCGGCGTCGGAGTAGAGCCGAGGGATGGACAGCTCAGAGTTGGCGAGCGAGGGACTGCTGCCCCACAGCTCCTGCTGGGAACCCGAGTCCAGCTGGAAACTGTCCTTCAACACCGCCAGTTTCTGGATGAACAGAAGAGTCAAACGGAGATTACATGAGTCAAAACATGAATGATCTGCAGAGAGAAACTGGGACACTGCATCAGGAAACCACAGGGAATACAAATAGGATGTGATTAAGGACAGAGGAAAAACATTTTAGACAAAGTAAAGTTACAATAAAACCTTTGTACTCCAAACTATTGTTTGATCATCTAAGGAACTGAAGCTTCTAGGAATCAACTATAATGTGTCCTACTCACTGTACAAAGGCATTCAGTGAGAGCCGCTCAGAGCTAAGAGCATCTGCAAAATAACAAAACTGTAAAGTGTAATAGACTATCCCCCTCTGTGTTTGCTGCATGTTCCCTGTTTGTTCCAGTGATGCAGCAGCGGTGAAGGCTGCCGCAGTCATCCTTTCATCTTTACAGCCGTGATGAATATCTTATATGACTCTACGGTTCGTTTTGAAGCCTGCTGTGGAATGCACCTTATCTTTGCTTTTCAGATGGGGCAGAAAAATAACATACCACCTCTATGATAACGGCAGTGTTTCAGTATTTTGATGATGCTGCCTCAACAGACTTTCTTTGTCTCTTTCCTGGGCCTTGATTTAGCAATGTTTCAGCATAAAGCTACACATGGCTGCTATACAGAGATAATAAACATAAATACATTTATATTTAAAAGATTTCATTTCCCAAACATCATACACTTTGTGCTCCTCAGACCTACATTTCCTCTCAGGGCTCTGGTACAGAAAACAATTGGCTCAGTGGATGCAGTTTTCTCTCAATGGAGCAACTTAATTTATCACTTCCTGTGTGCCAGATAAATTGAATACAGTATGCATAAAATCTGTGTACAAAAAGTTTACTTTTTTTATGCAATCAGAACAGTGGGATCTGCAGTTATGTTTATCACAGTCCCTGTAACATCCAACATCATAGAACTACTTTTTGTGCAGTCTGAGCCACCGTCTGCCACGAATCTTTGCATGTAAACTATTAATTAAAAATTGATAGTGTTTTTGAGAATCGATACAGTATCACAGCGCGATACTCAAGTGTATCAATATTTTCTTACCCCCCTAGGTCCACGTACCACTGATGGTACGCGAGAACCTCGCTAAAAGACCAAACAACTGCACTCCAACAGTCCTTAACTTTAAACCCCAAAATTGCAATTTAATATAATTCTATTGCAGACAACAGTTATGTATATTGCATAAACACATCACATTACAATCATGTAGAAATTTGTTGTTAATCATTTGAATATTTTAGAAATAAAATTTGGTTGAACATGATGTCTGAAAGCACCCTTAGTAAGAATACTCCTCTCTCCATTTCTCTAGCTGTCATCTCTCTGACTTTAAGCAATCAAGCATTAAGAAGAGCACTCTTGTACAAAAAACAACACAACACACTCACAGCCGTACAAACATACATAGATGCACAACAATCAGGGAAACACACACACACACACACACAAACATGTGAACATCCCAGACACACAGACTGAGCTGTCAGCTGCAGATGGTAAGGGGGAGGGGGGGAGGGGGGGAGGAGGGGGAGGAGGGGGGGAGGAGGGGGAGGAAGGGGGAGAGACGAGAGAAAGAGGAGTCCACAGAGCAGATTATGTATTATTGAACACTTTCTCCTCCCTTTACCTCCAAACCAATATGAGCCCAACAAATCTGCAGCCAGACTTTACTGATAATATTATAAATCTATATGTATGTATGGGGGTGTATGTTGTTCATAAAATGCTCAAAATGGTTATATAGAAGATTTATAGACATTAGTTGTTTAATATGCCGTGCAGACATGTTGGTGCCTGGAGCATCGAAGAACATCTGCACTGTTATTAGAAACATAAAAATGTTTTAAAGACTGAACCATAAAATTGAACCTAGAGGCATTATAAAGATGATTTATGGTTTATTAGCAAACTAGAAACAACTAATTGTTGTTTGCCAGTTGTTGCATGAGAGCCAAACACCGTATATCAAACCGACTTGGTGCTCGTCTCCACTCCCCTCGTATACCTGCAGCCTGCGAACTCCAAGTCCCACCATGCAACTTTAATACACACCGCTGCTACGGTGGAAATAAGGAGTTAATACAGCACTGCAATGCTTTCACACACAATAAAGGACGGTGGTAAAGCAGAGGAGGGTTGGGAGTTTGAATGTGGAAGACAGGAGTACAGAGGAGGAGAGAGAGATTGTCATTCATGCAAGTGAAGCATATTGGAGTTTGAAATTCAGGTTCCTCATGCAACCTGAAGGAAGTTGAGCAGTTTTGCATAGAAGGATTTGCTGCTTTTCTCTGTTTTATATCAGTGGAAATTGTCTGGAAAATATCTTTGGGTTTTGGACTGTTGGTCGGCCAAAAGACGACATTTGAAGGTGTCATCTTGGGCTCTAATATGGGAAGTTTTCGCTATCTTTTGACATTTTTTGGCCAAATAATTAATCAAAATGATACCTAGGTGCATCCGCACATCCTTCGATTATTTTCCAAACGCAAACTAGTGGCGTCTTAGTTACAGTGACTACATTTATTCTGAATATGACAATATTCCCAATTTGATACGGGGTCATGTAAACAGCATATTCTGTTTGGATATTCTGCATTCAGTCTCATTCCGAATGGAGATTTTTCCAATTAAGAAATGTGGGACATGACGATATTAGTCAGGTTTTAGGAGCATTCTTTGGACATGTATACAGCACATTCACAATATGCATCTCAATTGGGGTTTTACGTTAGTTTGCAATACACGGCCTCTTGCCTGTTTACGGCCAGCTCTGTGCGTTGTACACAAACCAACTAGCCGACAGTTTGCAGAGATACATGCCCAAAAGAAAAGCTCCTATTTCTGGTTGGAAGGAGAAACACACCTACTTTTAAACATTGTGAAAGACTTGGATATCAACAGGTTTTTGGATATGCGTATATATCACAACGCTGACATTTTCAAGAAGGTGGTTGAAGGAATGAAAGAGGGAGGCTGTCGGCCACTGGGTATTTCAATCAGAGTATGCACGGCTGCATGTAAACAGGAATATTAGTGGAATATCATTTTCATTAGCCATAGATGGGCAAAAAAAGTATTATTTTGTGCATGTCAACGTAGTCAGTGTCACCTGAAATATCAGCACTGACCGAGATAAAGACTGACAGCTCATGGATGCAACTCCTAACTCACCATCATCCCCTCAGTGTTTATACCACATAAAGGAAATGAAACCTCATAGTTGATGAATGTCACTGCCAGCAAATTTGTTTTCACTTTCCAAAAAAACTAATCTCCACACAAACACAGCCCTCATCTTCTCCTGAGTGAACTCGACAGGCTGTCATCACAGCGGCTGAGGCACGACACTAAAACACCAGCTGCCTCCCTGCAGCCTCAGCTCCTCTCGGCTAGTCACTAAATCTGTTTTACTACATCTGGTCCTTTTTCTCACAGCAATATAATGTTAAGTGTTTTAACACGCGTTAAGACTCTCCTGAGAGTCATCCGATGCCCTCATCTCCTCGCCTCACAGCCGTGCCTCATACTCCATGTTCATTTCCTCTTCTTACTCTTCGTCACAAATCACCGCTGGCCACAGCTTTGCAAGGGGAGTGTTACACTGAAATCTCACTGCAAAGTCCATCTTCCGGTAATTCTATTATTATTTTAATGAATTTAAATTTCTTTTCCACTCACTTATTTACTTAACATTATTGTTTTTACTATGATGATTATTTCATTTACCTCTACAGCCCAAACCGTCTCTAAAAATAAGTTGTTGGTTGCAAGCATGAAGAGCTTTTGAACAGAGAGCACTGACTGTTCTGTAGCTGACGATGACTTGACTACATCCTGTGCTTTGAGTAGAAAATAAAACTTTTCACTGCACTTCAAATTGTCCCAACTACAGCAATATTAAATCCTTTTATTTGTGTGAAAAGATGCACATCATGGTGTGATTTCTGACATGATCCACACGTGGCTCTCGGTATCACATGTCAGTATTTGGATTATCTGTCTCCTCTTTCCTTCGTCTTTTGTGCGTCAAAGAGTTGATACTGGAGCTGATCAACATGCTGCCTTCAGCAACCTTTAAACAATGCTAAGCTTCTACATGGATAACTTTGTTGTGTACTTGGGTTTACTCCTCGCGTGTTAGAGTTAGTTTAGAGATGGCAGCTAAGTGAGATCTGACCTTATTCGATTGGACCTATGTAACAGGTACTATATTTCACTGACCTTAAAGGGTAACTTTAGTATTTTTCAACCTGGACCCTATTTTCCCATGTTTTGTGTCTAAGTAATGGGTACAACAATTTCTGAAATCAGTCCAGTATTGAAGGATAACACTGTAACTGGCAGCAGCGGAACAAGCTGCGACACCATCATTACAAATGTCTGTTTACCTGCATGAGTTCCTGTTTCTCCTTCTCCCCAGTGCTGATAGCATCTCGGATGGAGCGGACCTCGCTGAGGATAGTCTGCGCCTCCTGCAGCTTGTAGCCATACGGGCTGTTGGACACCTTCAGGTCAATCCTGGGGGTCAGGAGGAGAGGGGGGGGTGAGGTAGAGAGGGAGAGGAAGGGAGAGAGACAGGAGGTGAAGGTCAGTTTGGATGATGATGTAAGTAGCAGTAGGGTTTCAACAGCAGCCAATCATGCTGTCAAAATGTCCCCAGATCACCTCATTCACTGTCAGCTGCTGTGGACAGATGATCAGTTTGAAAAATGACTTTCAATTAGCTTTTTAATGTTTACACAAGGAACTGGATCAACTGAGCGTGCACACATTACAGCAACACTTTGACTCATTTTCATACAGTTACAGTAAGTGTCAAGGGAAAGCTGCCCAGTGTAACCACAGCCTTTAACTGCCAGTCACTCGACAGGCCTCACTGAAAACGTGGGAAGGCAGAACAACTCGCTAAAGGGCACTTCGACAGCAGGTGGTGGAGCAGCATTACTCATTCACTTTCCTCACACATATCTTCCAAGCTGCTTTTTTGAGCTTGTGTTTATTTATTCTCTGAGGAATTAATGTCTGGATTTATCTAAATTATGTCGTGAGCGCTATACTGAACAAACCTCAGCAAAGTATTGATTTAGTATTTCATTGTGTAATTGATATAAAACTGTGGTATCTCTGCTGCCTGTGAACTACACGGTCTTGTTTCTCAAACGTCTAGGGGCTTATGGTTCTCAAACATGTGCCACTGAGACCAGCAAATATGCAGGTCTTTGTTTTCCCAGAATCAATCGCTGCACTAGCTGATTTCTCTAATTTGTACACCTCCTCCAGAGGAAATAAAAAAACCTGTAGACTTACAACAACATGATGGGCCAAAGATTGGAAAACTGTGCGTCAGCATCAGAACTTACTGGCTTATTTTAATGTGCAACTGTTTTCTATCTACAATAAACTTCAACCTTCAACTCGGAATTTAAGGGTTTTTCAGCCGATCACACACAATGTGTGACAAAGTGTTGTCACTAACCTGTATTTATTTTGATCAGGGTTTCTGCAGGCTTCACCAAGTTAAATCAAAGATCTTATACGATTTCTTTAATACCACATAGAATGCAATTTAACAAGTGAGCGTAAAAACTTTTTTGCGCAATGGAGGACATTTTATAGAATTTTGCTGTTTCCATACAGCTTTTCTAATACGAATAAAAAGAAATGAATGGAAACACGACTCGTGAGAAGAACTTAATTGTGAGTTCAGCTGTGTTAAAACGGGACAGGTGTTCATGTAAAGCAGGAGGTGACTCAGCAACCTTTCGTAAACAAGCTGAAAATGCTAACATTAAGAAAGATCCTCTCAAAGGTAAAATGAGCCGGCTTGGTGTGGACATACTCTTGATCAGTTTGATTACAATATTAAATGTTTGCTCAACTTCTGGTTAACACACATTAGATAGCGTTTTTGGCTGTAGGCAGACTGGGAAGACCCGGCTGCAGGGAGAACAGACAGAAGAGTCACTGCAGCAAACAGCCATCGGAGGCAGCAGCAGCTATGCAGACGCTGTCATCAGCAAGTCATGCATGCATCTGAATAACAGGTCCTTCCACATTCTTCAGAGAGGGACGAGGGGGAGGACAGAGAGAGAGAGAGAGAGAGAGAGGGAGAAAACAAGGTAGAGAATGAGGAAGTGAGGGAGGGAGAGAGGCACTTGTCTGTAACAGGCAAAGAGAACAAGTAATCCTCTTTAAGTCCTTCTCAAACACAGACTTATGCTGAGTGAAAACGCTGTTATGAACCTTTTATAATTACAATCACAACGACCTCTTTACAGTAACGCAGAGAGAAAGAGACGCATTTAACAGATACAAAGCTGAAACATTTAACTAACTACAGTCACATAACTTAAAGTGAGACTGAAATTCCATAATACACTGCACAGTTTAGTAGAGTAAACTAGTGTTGTTCTTGAACTACCGATCATTCGTGGTCAAGGGAGCTGTCTTTTACCTTGAAAACCAGAGCTCATGCTTTGGTAAACATCTACTTTTCTGAAGTGTCCTTATCAAAAACAATGTGTGTGTTCCGATACCCATACTAACCTACAATTTACTAAAGATTTAGCATGTCCCAATACATAATATGTATGCCAAAAATACCAGGATGTCCTACTACATCCTGTCGTATTTTGCAGTATGCAAGCCAGCATGCTTTTCTGGCTATTCTGACCCACAATCTTCTGCTCAGCGGAAGATATGTCACTAGTGACGTATCTACAAAAGAAACAAGAGAGAGAGCACCGACAGATGACAGCCGATGACAGCTTATTGACAGCTCACTGACAGCGAAATGACAGACAGCACATTCGAGTGCAAGTAGGCTACTAATGTTACATATTTTTGTGACCCGTTAATTAATACATTCATACAGGCCGTGTTCCAAATCCCATCTTTTTCTTTTTACTTCAAATTTTGCGCTACGGAGTACGACGGATATGAGCAAGAGGACCAAAGTTCAAGGCGCAATGTTATGATGAAGTAGTATGTCCCAACTGTAGTCACACTGCATCCATCCTCATTTCTTAAACAACTTCTGGACAGAGTACAGTATTATGTAAATGAGGTGGATACAGTGTATGAAAGCAGTGCAAACATTTGTCATTGTCAACCTGATTTTTTTTTTATTTATTCATTTTTTATTCATTTATTTATTGTTATTTTTTTTCTTTTTCTTTCCTGTCTTTTTATCGCTAGCATTTCTTGTTTGGAAAAATCTTTCTTTCAGATATTTATTCATTTATTTAAATATTTATGTCTGTTTGTAAATTATAATACAGCAGTCCTTAATATCAATGTTAGGTAGGTTCCTTTTATAAGCCCTCAGGGGTGCATTTATGGATGTTATTGTATATATCTTCTCTTTTGTTTTATTTTATTATATTAACAAATAAAGAACTAGAACTAAAAGAACTAATCCCTCCCTGTGTGGGTGCTGGGTGACCTCTGACTTCAAATGGCAAAAGTTCACACCTTTGGTAACAGTTTTATAATGCCTCATATCATACAGTAATATGACGAAAAGTATATGGACACGGAAGCCCTACTGATTTGGATTTTGAGGCCGATAACAATATCGATATTGGAGACTGAATTGGAGGCTGAGATATGCTGACTATTAGTATCTAGAAGGTCTCAAGGTCCAAAAACAACTGTTAGACCTTCCCTTCCTGGTAAAAGCCCACAACACGAAATTGACAGGAGGAGAGCTAGTTAACGTTAGCGGTTAGCCACCGGTGGGCAGCACAGTCCTGCTTGGCTAAATAACGGAACAGCTAACATACGGAGGTTGCATTGAGTTACATTATGATGCGTTCAAGCTCTATTCAGTAAAAAGTATTGGGTGAAGGTAAATTCTAACATTATCATGATGTGTTCAAATGTAATCTTGTAAAATCCATTTTTTTGGCAAGAAACTTGAGGCGGATCAACAGGGATTAATAATAAATTCGCAAAAATGATAAAATATTCTTCTCCTTCGTTGGAACTAAGGGACACAAACCAGGAAAAAACAGTATATGAACAGGGTTGTCCACATACCTTTGTCCATACAGTGTATTATGCTGTCACTTTTTCTGTTCTACATGACAGAAAACGTCATAAAACGCCCTCTTGTGCACCAGTATTTTGTGAAATCTTAACAGGAGCAGTGTTCAGTGTTCAGCTGCATTCCAGTCTAAGCTTATTCGTATTCCTGCAAACAGTGATTGGTTGTTGGATGCCGTCTGATGACTGCAACAGGAGAGGAAAGTCAGGGAGGAATGCCGTCCAACCACTCTGCCTCAGCTACTCTTTAATCCTCCTGACACTCTCGCTGTGCTGCGGGAGGCAAGACAAACAGACCGGACATTCCTGTTCAATTCAACATCGACCCACAGGGGATCTGCATGTCGGCTTTCTAATGTGGTGAAATTCAAAAACCAAAACAAATCTGCCTCAGTCTGAGATAAAGAACCAATGGAAGAATGAATCCCTTTTAAATCTGTTACCCCTTGCACTTTCTAACTTCATATTCTGAGGTGTGGAAGTAGGTCACATAGAAGGGGTGTTTCCTTCTAAATGCACATTCTTTAGCTGTTGTTCCACTGGTGCGTTTATAGAGGTGTTAGTGTTTAATGATCGAATGGAATGTGTGATAATGCTGAGGCAATAACTGAGCTGATAAGCTGCACTCAAGTTTCTAACCAACTTTCATCGGTTCAACTTCACATTTACTGTTCCAACAGGACAAATTCCAACAAGTGCAACAACACTACAGGAAGTCTCGACTCGTCCATCTCTGCTGGACAACAATATTCCTGTAATGCCTGAGTGATGGTGTCATAGATAAGGATGTGAAATGAAAGATAAGAGCTAGGGTGAGACATGCCTACGAGCACATTAGAGCGAGTAGAGTAGAAACACGGGAGAGGAAACACGATTCAGACAACGTCCAAACTAAGCAGGCTAATTTTAAAAATGTATGGAGACGCTGTTAACATCTCTGCTCAGAGTAAAACAACAGGAAAACGGCTCTTCATCTTCTACATTTTTCTGTCAGCAAACAATGAAACAGTTGATAAGAGTCAAAATGTGTTTTGAGTCTCAGCTGTTGAAACCTTTATTCTATCCCCTCTACCTCTCCCTGATCACCAATGCTTTGATTTAATACCATCAAAGTTAGTTGCTCTGTTGCTAGGTAACTAAAAGAGCATAAAACATTGATTATAAAATGGGTAGCTCAAATCAAGCAATCTGATTGGTTCATAGCTGTGATATAATACCCACATACCACTGCTGTGACGTCTAATTGCTTTGCACTTTAAGTATCACTCCGCGTCTGAGAACAAAACGTAATGTGTTGTCATGGTTGCTTAGCGACAGGGTCATGGGGGGGGTAGTCACTTCCGCCAACACCTAACAGATATAAAGTAATAATGTTAGCTGACAAAACCCACTACAAAATGGACACATTTAAATTTAACTTCTATGGAGGAGTGGATTGAGCCGAAAAAAATCCACCTGCTAATCGACATGCAGCGCTACGTAAAGAGGAAGTTCCACAATGTTATCCAGAATATGCAAGCAAGCAGCAACGCAGCAGAGACACACCAACCACTGCCTCCGCAGCACCACGATTCAGAAACTATCTGATTCGGGTCTTGACACGAGAGAGATTACGGCGGCTAGTGTGACCAGAAAAAAGTGGAGCAACATCCTCGCGAAACCAAGCAACACAATGTTTGGTCACAGTCACTAAAATCTGATCAAACACTTTTTTACGTTCATATTATTTAGAGTTTTTGAGTGTTGAACAACTAAGGATGTTTTTTCTTTTTCTTTTTCCACTTTAATTGTTTTTTATTCAGTCATGAATATTCATTGTTATAGAGAAATAGTTAAATGATCTCAAAGATTTTGATTTAAATAAATGTCTGTTAAGTCATTATCTATCGTCGAATGAGTTAACACAATGGTGACTGAGCGTATGGCTCACTGATGAAAGCCCTTACATTTGCAGTATTGCAAGTCGGTGTCTGTGACGACATACCCGGGAAAAGTCACGAGCAGCGATCTTTATGGGAAAGTGTGTTACAAGTACTTACTGTTACAGAGTTATAAAGTACTTGTTGAAGAGATATATTCTTATGTATTAAAATATAATTACTACATGAACCTAGGAGAACCTAGATTGCCCTGACACTCTAGAGCTGCTCTCTCCACCACACAGTAAACGCGAGCCGGAGGTGTTTTGAAGGCAGAAGATACTGTATATCTGTGAAGGCAGAGGGAAGGTCACACATATACTTGCTATTCAAGTCAGATTCTGACTGTCTTGCTTTGCTCATCAAATTAAATTAGGAGGGCTGGTGGTAGCATAAAGCGCGAGGATCAAATCCCAGAGTCGGATGTCAACAAATATAAATGCCCTTCAGCAAGAATTGAAGGTGGGGGAGGCTAGAGGACGAGTGCATCAGTATCTGTGTGAGGATGTCAGGATGCACCACTTACTCTTTGAGGGTCTCAAAGCCTTGTTCTTTGAACTGCAGCTCCTGCTTCATACAGGCCAGGTCCCGCTTCAGCTTGTTCACCTGAGACACAGAGATGAGACAAACTATTAGTGTTAGAAATATATTAAAGAATAAGGCAGGTGATATTTTATATTTTTGTTATTGCCACCAAATCCCATGAAAAGCCCAAAACCAATAATGTGCTAGTTCGTCCCTATAATACTTTCTGATTTCTCTACTGAACACGTAAATCTTTAAAAACTCCAGCACCAGTTGTAGTATGAAGAACATTGTTATAGACTAAATTTAGAATGAGTTTAATATGCGGTCAGGTGGCTTTCGACCAATTAAAGTGCTAAACTTGGGTGACTAGTGTTGGTGCAGGTGACTCCATTACATATTTGATCCACAGCCAGGAAGAGTAAAACTATGGTGTGGCATCCTGTTTGAAATGTGATTTCCCTCTGAGTGAACAGGCAGTCCTGTTCATAAAATCCCAAATATCCTCCTGTACACTACTAATATCATTTCATCACAACATGTGTCTATGGTTCTTTTCAAGATGAACAACAGAAACATAAAACACAAACATGAGTATGTTACAAATTCAAAATGAGATGGCAAATGTATGATGCACACAGAGCTTTCAATTGAAATAGAGGTTAGTTGTAGCCCTAATAAGAAACGTTAACGTGTAGTAGATCAGGTATTAGCCAAACCAGGTTGAAACAGGAAGGAGAGGCTCTTACCCGACTTTTGGCTGTGGCTATTTCTGCTTTTAGGATGTCTGGGTCGTACTTGCTGGACGAGGACGATCTGGAATTCACTGCAGGAAAGAAAAGATAAGAAGAGAAAAGAGAGGCTCGTTATATCTTTCTCTCATTTGGTTATTTCACAGCTATTTCACCCGTGAGAGATGACAAAAGAAACGTATGAGGAAGAGACAGAACCATCAACTAAAGTCACTGTGTTTTGTAGTTTGATAAAGCAGTGTGCCCTGTTTTTTTGCTGTGGACGGCATTTGCTCAGCCATCAGGAGCACCTGCTGTGTTACATCGTTGTCAGATCCAAGTAGCACTTCCTCTCTAGTTTTTCTATTTCCTAAATCCGCTTCCAATACCAACAATGTCCCTAAATGTAAAATAAAGCGAGCTACACCCTGTCTGTGGTTTGTCCTCCATCCGTCCCTCCACGGTACTCACAGCTGGTCTGTGACGTCGTCTTGTCCCTCCACGCGTCGTTGAGCTGCCGGTACTCCTGCTGCGCCAGGCGGAGCCTCTGCTCCTTCACCTGGTAAATCTCCTTCTGGGCGCTGAGCGCGTCGCGGGCCACGGCCAGGTAGTCCCGCAGCATGAACTCCTGCTCCCGCTGCCACTGGGCCCGCGGGTCCTCCAGCTGGGTGCTCTCTGGAGGAAAACAAGGTGAAGAGGAAGACAATGAGTGGAGGAGGAAGAGGCAAAAAGAAACAAACATACTTGTTGGTTTGCGCAATTATATCGAAATTGTGATGGTTACAGTTTTGTTTAAATACAGAGGTCTGTGGCCAAATTCCAGTTGAATGTTTCAAATGGCATCAAACATGACTCAGTCAATCAGAGATGAGTTATCAGACTTATCACATTACTTGTATTTATTCTGGTTAACTTTAACAATGAATACATTTTAAGTTTTGGCATAATAATGTTGAAGACTGATAAGACACTTCCTGATTATTAGAAGTGCTGGATGAACAATTTAAACAATTAAACTGGACTATTGCAAAATAATGTCTTCATAATTTTATTGAGTTTTCTGATCCATGTATCTTGCATACTTAAGAGTTAACAAGGGACAAGAACAGGAATGATAGGGGGGAGAAAGTGGAGAATAAAGATGAAGAGATGAGCAGAAAGAATAACAAGTAACAGTAGCAGATAACAGTAAACTCACTGGTGTTGTGGTCGACATAGTACGGTCCGACGGCGGGGTCGTACGCCTCCTCCCAACCGATCGGAAGCTCATCTCCGATGCAGTCAGCAAACGTCAGAGGCTTCGTGTGCCTGAAGGAAACAGAATCCGAAAACAGATTCAGACACAGAATCATCTCCACTGTGATCAAACATCACAGACCTCGTTAGTCTGAGACAGAAATAACAATTATATATATTATCTCAATTATAATCACAATATTTAGCTTCATATATATGTACATGTCGTATATAATATTTACACAGGTGTGCATGAAACATAACACATACACAGCAGTTTTAAATAGAGCCAGACAGAAGATGATAACACAAAATTATTCACCAACAAGTGGTGGTTATTTTCACGGGATTGTGGGTAACTTCAGGATTTTACATATTGATTATCAAATGAAAGACAAGGAAGGGCCGTTTTTTTTCCGTATATATTGTTTCGCGCTTTTGTTCTTTTCATGAATACTTTCACACAGAATGTGAATATTATTTCTCGGTAAAAAAGTGAGGCATATTTTTCTTTGCTTAAAGGCATCAACCAAACATGTTGTGCAGAACAGGTTGAGTTGCGCCTATATTTATATGGATTATAATATTATAAAACAACAACCGAACCCAGATGGTATACTTGATTACTCCTTACAACCTTGACAAAGGCAGCGCAGACCAGATCCACTCCTTCCGTTCTTACCTTTCACAATAAAAGCCCTAGGCATATAATATCCACAGGTGAGTATTTCGCATTTTTGTGTCATTTATTCGTCACGTCCTCGGTGTGCAATAGTGCCAAAGTTAAACTTTGAACCTAATACTGATGCTGTTTGTGCAAAGGCCCATTAGCGCATGTACTTTTCGGAAGCTCATACATTTTAACATTGACACCACCATGATGGGAATGTTTTATTCTTGAAATGAATCTGTTCTAACGTGGAGTTCCAACCTAACCTGACCTGGGTCACATACCTTGAAAAACAGGAACAGGTTAGAAGGTATTGTTAGAATGTGCAGTAAAATTTACAGGCACAAAGTGTACAAGGATAGAGTCACTAAGAGAACCCAGTCAATCCTTGCGAACCTTAGTCACCCTTTGTTCAGTGAGTTTCCTTCATCTGGTCGCAGATGCAGGACCAGTAGATTTAAGAATTCATTGTTCCCTGCTGCTGTTGAGTAACACTGTGTAATGTGTGTGAATTGTTTGCGTGCTGATTGGTGTGATGATTGTATTACTGCTGGCTGTGCAGCAAATTGCCCATCGGGGATAATAAAGATTACCTCACTTTACCTTCCAGGTAGATTAAAATGTACCCAAACTGGTACAAATATGTGTGATGTGTGTATGTGTGTGTGTGTGTGTGTGTGTGTGTGTGTGTGCCTGCACCTCTAAACATGACAAACTCATCTGAACTCCCTAAACACTCCCATAAGCTTTCTCCCATCTGACAAAGCATTTCAGGTATGTGTGTGTGTGTGTGTGTGTGTGTGTGTGTGTGTGTGTGTGTGTGTGTGTGTGTGTGTGTGTGTGTGTGTGTGAGAGACAACAGAAACCGTGTCATAACTAATCGTACGATACACTGTCCCAACTTTTCACTCCAAATTCATATACAATAGCTAAAGATATAAAATAGGTAGAACAGTTAAAGCATAATATAATGTGATGTAAAGTGTTACGTGATAATTAATGAACATGTTAAGCCAGCGTTTTACAATTCATACCAGAACAACAATTGCTGTTCAGACAAAAGCAGTTTGAACAACTGCCAATCAGAAACAATTTGGTTGATTATGTCATTATGCAGGAAATGATATTGGCTGGATTCAGCCTCTCAAATGTGTAAAATTCCTGCTCTTCTGTATTTCACTTCATGTTACACGTCAACTGAGTACCTGAGTCACCTGTGTCACTATTTTCACACATTTTACTAAACTTTTGATTGATTAAGGAGACAAATAATTGATGCATTAACAAGATAATAACTATAATCAGTGTGATTCTTTATAAAATCACTGCTAAATCACAGAATTATGAGAATAAATCAGCACACTCAGCTCCGGCTGTGTACGGCTGGGTGCTGAATCCTCAATCAGCGGGACATAACACCAATTGAATTACTTATTAATGCACCCACGTTTTGGACAGACGCCCTACCTCAATGTGCAAACCACAGAACAACTAATTGATTAATCGATTCATTGTTGCAGCTCTAATTTGGAATATGTCAACTCGAGCTTTAGGGAAATTGTGATGGCATTTTTTAATCAATCTATTGTGAAAATAATTGTTAGTTGCAGCCCTAAAATATTTATAAAAATCTAAAAGTCATCTATAATATATATATTATAATACATGTATTATGTAGTAACCCTAACATGATGCTACAGTTATTATAGAGTCTAAATGAGTCAAATGTCCAAACTAAAACATGGATTGATCCCGGCTCACTGAAAGCAGTTTCGGGAGGAGGTAGGGAGAGAGTGTGTGTGAGTGGAGGGGGTGGGTAGTCTGGTGTTTCACTGAGTCCTCTATTCACCTCTAAGGGGGGAAAAGGAGAAAAGGGTGGTGGTGGTGGTGGTGGGGGGGGGGGGGTCTCTCTAGCTGGTCACAATAGGAGGAAACCGGCCCGTGGCATTCCACAAGCAGCGCTGACGCATCGCCTGGAGGTTTCTGGGGCAACCCTCGGCCTTACAGCGGCCTTACACAGAGTTCACTGCAGCAGCCGGGACGCTGAATTCAACCGCTTTTACATTTCGCTTTGACATAACCGAGTCCGAGTGAGACGGACATTTTAATCCCACCTGTTGTTGTTTAGTTTCTACTGCAACGGCGTGTAATGAAGGGAATGTGTGATACAACTTTGATAAGTTATATTTGTATATAGTGTTCTCGAGTGAAATATTCCTTACATTTCCCAATTTTTCCTAAAAACTGTTGAATTGCCTGTCTTGTTTTAACATCTACTGGTAATTAATATTCATTGGGACTGTAACAGAGTACTGTATACAACTGATATGATCAAGATAACATCCATTGTCCTTCTAGTCCCATATAAAGATTAGACTCCAGTAGACTTTATATATAAATTCCATTCACACACCAAAGATACCATTCAAAGAAAATATCAAATGCAGATGGAAAAGAAGCAGAACTTCAAGTGTGACTTCATGTTTTATCGCTGTTTGAGCCACTAACGGGAACACTAGTACGTTTCTAAGGGGTCAATGCTCCATCCAAGGGCGACCACAAACAATACTGTGAGTGTGAACACGATATACGTAAAATCATATGAGGATTGATATTAGACATATAAAAGTAGACTTTTCGATTACATTAAACAAATAAGAATTTTTTAAGGAACTTATAAAATCACATGGAAGAAAGTACATAATATTATTATATTTGTAATATATAATTATATTATTATTATTATTGTAATGATGTACGTTCTTAGAAGTATAACTGAGGGATTCTTCTAGCTTTAGCTAGAGTTAGCTTTCACGCTATTTTTTTTTCCAATAACAAAACAGTACAGAGTGGCATTTCTCTCTAACAAACCATCTTTGGCCGAGTGTACAGACACTGGTTTGAAATGCACGTTTACTACGTGACAGCCAATAGTTGAATTTTGTAGTTTAGCCAACTCTCGTAACACAATTTAAATCTAAACGATCTAAAGACGAGAAGACTGCTGCCAACAGCATTGATCCTACTATTGATTTTTTGTAAGGGGACATTTGGGTTGGGGTCATTGTCGCAATGGCACTCTGGCTCAAACCCTGAAAATGAAAAGTAGTGCTTTGATATGAGTACTGAAACTCATATAAATGTCATAAAGATAATTTCCCTAAGCTGTGTCCAGATCCCCACTAATATTATCTGAAATATCACAACCAAACAACTGTAATGAGAAGCACCTCTCATTGATTTCATGATGGGAGACAACAACATCCAGCAGAGTAAAAAGCTCTTCTCTGTGGCTTTTCTCCTCTGCTGCCTCTTGTGTTTCGTGACTGCAGACACAAACAAACACAGAGCAGCGGCTCACTGCCGAAGGGAGAAACTGAACTGGGTCCTTTTTCAGCTGATGAATAATGAAAGGGGCCCGGAGAAGACCCCCTCAGCTCCGCTCTAAATTTAGCTCAGGGAGACAGGGAGGCTTCGGCCAACCGCTGATCCCAGAGAAAGCCGGCTGGTTGGCTGGCTGGGTATCCACATCCCATTATTTCATTCCTCTCTCCTCTCACCCACTAAATCCTGTCCTGTAATGGGCGAGCCGAGGTGAGTCGCTGCCCGGCTGACCTAAACTCGTCGCTCTCCGTCACCGCTCTCCCTCGGAGCGAAGGACCAGCTTGCAGCCTCCATTTCACTGTCAGTCACTCAATAACCACTTGTAGTGCTTCTCACATGCTTCACTGCTTTAGTGGTCTAACTGCCTGCGACGGCTGTGTGAGCCCCCCCCCCCACATACTGGGATCAGGTAACATGGACAGTTTGTCCATTTTACCTGTTTATCAGTTTGAGTAATTTTTTAAGAAAAAAAAAAGTCTAAATTCACTGATTCCAGCTTCTTAAATGTGAATATTTTCTGGTTTCTTTACTCCTCTATGACAGTAAAGTGAATATCTTTGAGTTGTGGACAAAACAAGACATCTGAGGACGTCATCTTGGGCTTTGGGAAACACTGATTGACATTTTTCACCATTTTCTGACATTTTATAGACCAAACAACTAGTCGATTAATCGAGAAAATAATCGACAATGGAAATAAATGTTAGTTGTAGCCCTACATGCCAATAATAAACAAATACCTTGCTTAATACTACAACAATGACCATTAAATACTGCTTGTTTTGGCACTTGTTTACTTTTTCTTATTTTTTCACCAGTGAGGCACTAACAATGAGTTGTCCGATGTCATGTGACAGCTACAAGACAACCGCGGACAACGAGAAGAAGTCAACACATAGCTGCTGGGATGTAACAATCCACTTTTTTTTTATAAGAGTCGCCCAAAAAAGTGCACAGAATGATCTAAACTCCATCAACATATCTGGGATGGGTTAGTTCCACTGCTTTCTCCACAGCCATTACTGACTACTTTGAGGCTGGTGTCTTTGACATCAGACTGGTATCAGATTGCTCAGATGAAACAGCTTTTTGTCACATGGATGACTTGCAGTGTTGTCGATCATCCATGTGGACTGACAGCTTGCTGCTCTTGACCCGTCCAAGCACTGCAATGTTGCTCATGCAAGGTTTTATGGCAAGTTAGTCAAGTGTTACTGGTGAAAACATTCATGTGCATAGCACACTAAAGCGTGCACATGCACTCAAAAGCATATTGTTTTGTGCTGAGGGTCGACCCCAACTACAGCCAGGATAAATAAAAAATAAAAACACCTGAAGTAAAGTTTTATTTTCTCTGTATTTTTCTTTTCCATAAATTAGCAATTACTGATTTTAAACTGACGTAATGTGGACCTTTATCCTCCTACTTACACCCAGAGTAGGTAACTGTCTTATATAATTGCTAAACCTACCAATTAATAACCAAGTATGGGTTTCAGTGGAGAGTCACATGATGGTCTGCATGTTTTTTAAGAAGCTTATCTGAGACTATAACTCCGGGAGGAAAACACTGAGTTCTTGTGATGTTTTTGGGCATCAAAGTGGTCACAAATGAATTTGTAGGATATCAATACAGGTGCGATAACAGCCTTTAAAACCCAATATCAGCCAGAGCCAAGCACACACACACCCCCCCAGGTTTCACATACCAAGGTAAACAGCCAGGCCGGGCCTCGGCGCTCTAATGCAAACTGACAAAGCGTGCGGCAAAGTGCAAACACACAGAGAGGCGGGCTGCATATCTGAACGGTGAGTCAGAGAAACGCTCATTCAGAGCAGCGTATAAATTCCTCGAGTCAAGTTATAAGGCTTCCAACTACATTTCAGAACCGCTCAAGGTCTAACAGTAAAAAACAAATCACACACCCTCACAGTATAATCCATTATGCGTAAAGCATCCAAATAAAATGTGAATTCATCATAAAAAGAAGAAAAATTGCAGCTGCCTCAGTCTTTCTGCACATTACCCTCCTCATAAAAGTGACGGCGCGTTATCCAGATAACATTCCTTTCACCTGACGGTATGCATTCAATGCGTCACTGCAAGGGTGGATGGATGATACGGCACTCTGAATAATAGGCAACCTTGGCTGATGCCTTTTTTAATAAAACATCCTGAGATTTTCTCTTCTTTTCATTCTTTTGTTCCCCGTTTTAGTCTATGTTTTTCTCATTTCAGTCCTCTAAAAGTTTGTCAGAAACTTTAATATGTTGACTAAGTTTTAAGAGCCTGTGGCCACCTTTTAAACGCATCATGCATGACTCACAAATAGAGTGTTGTTAATTAAAAAAAATGGGTTGTTTGTCTTTTTTAACGTACTTTAGGAAGGGTTTGTTCGTGACAGACTTGACGAGAAAAAAAAAAACATGGCTGCAATAGAACATTTCACATGCAATCAGCGCTACAATCTGGGAGTCACGTATGGCTGCAGGTACATTCAAATGCAAATAAAGAACATCAGGTATCTGTGACTCTTCCTCTGGAGGGCCCCGGGCAGGACGAGTTTAAAACACACACACACAAAGCTGTCAGTGTCAGAATAAGGCTTGCTGTCTTTCTTCATTCCTAAACCCCGCACTATAATGGGAAAGTTTCTACATGACTGCAGAAGTAAATTCAAAGCTGACTGGTCCTTGAATGTCTTTTATGCTTCCGTTTACTTCTCAGAGAACTTTCTCATTAAGGATCATTTCAAACTGAACCTCCTTACAACCCTTGTGATGAAGGAATTAAAACTTATTTCACTTACTGCACTCATGCAACATTTCTGTGGGTGACAGCATTATGTAAACACCATAAATGTAAATGTTTCTGAGGCTGAACAGGCGGAGAAGTTTTGCTGACATTGTAATCCAAAGCAAACAGCAGATGCCAATACTCATCAGTCATCTGAAAGGCCAGCAGTAAGGTAATACAAGAGTGAAGGGAAAAAATATAATAAACCATAAAGGAATAATACACTGGAAAACATATAAAGTACATGTTACGTGACTTACATTTCTAGTGTTGGCTCCATACTAATTTTTCATGTCCGCGACTGATGCCGATACGTAACCTTGAGTATCTGCCGATACCGATACTAATCCAATACAGTCTTTTTCCCTCTTTTAAACAACCAAGCTGTTAATAATACATTAGTACGGATGCACTTTGCTTGACATAGCCATCTAAAAAGCATCATATCCAAACTGTAAAATAAATATTCTACTTCCCTAAAGGAAGACGTACATAACCCACAACATGACTCAGTTATGCAATACTGCTTCTTATTATTCAAACTTTTACCAACAAAACTTTTAGCAGCACTTTTAATTGGTCAGCACCATTCAGAACTGAAATTTAAACTGCAACAAGTTTAAATCTGAGTATTTAGAATAACAAAGGAATTCAATTTCAGTGTAAAATACTGGATATAACTCCACACTCAATGTAGCCTATACCTCAATGACAGTTTAGGCTAATGGATCGTATCAGATTATACTTTTTATTCTCCGATATCTGATCCATTGATTGTGATTTTGGCCAGTGTCGGACCGATACCAAGTATCAGATCGGTGCATCCCTATACATTTTGGTGTATTTTTCTTACTCATGCGGTCAGATAATAACTGCTCAAACATGTCGTCAAACCTACGATTTTCCAGTAAGTACAATTAAGTTAGATAGCGGAAAATATTTCAGCAATCTCAACTATGTTTGCTTTCTCTTCCCTGAGTAAGCGATGAAGTGTCGCTTTTGGTGAACAGCACAAGAAAACAGAAACGTTAAAACGCTGAATTTAACTGCACAACACTAGACATAAATGTAGAAAAAGTTATGGGTTTTAAAGTGTGAATGTAGCCTAAGTGACAGTTCGCAAAAACAGATGTGTTCATGTGGTGGCAGCTTACGGCTGGATGTTCTGTCCTGGGTTCAAATTGCAACTAATGATTACTTCTATTATTGATCAATCTATGAATTATGTTTTTATGAAGTGTTGTTGAGCCCATAGTATCA
Organism: Sebastolobus alascanus; assembly: GCA_916701645.2. Lineage (NCBI taxonomy): Eukaryota > Metazoa > Chordata > Actinopteri > Perciformes > Sebastidae > Sebastolobus > Sebastolobus alascanus. The sequence goes on from CAKAOJ020000289.1 coordinate 1,139,059, forward strand.
TCTTCCAGTTGCTTAACTTGTCTAAACAGCAGTTAATAGTTTAAGAAAGTCAGTTCATGATAATATATGAGACAAAAAGAACTGCTCACGTCGGAGAAGCTGTAAACCAACAGATATTTTGCATTTTTTTACATAAACTATTTAATCAAATATTGAAATCGTCGACCATTTCATTTTGATCAACTTATCTGTACAATACTGATTGGATGTAAGATAAAGCACCGTGAATTTTGGAGGGCTGATTATTTTTATTAGTACGTATTTGTGAGGTTGTGAATAGTGAACAGGAACAGGGGGAAATGGCATAAAAGACAACAAAATTAGAAAAGAAAGAGTGGGAGATAGGTGTTTAAAATAATGGGGAAAAATGCCAGTAAAAAGATTGAATCAAAGTTATTGACTTATCTATTAATTAACTAATTGTTTCAGCACTACTTTAAGGGTATAAATGGGAATCAGAGCTGCCCTGAACAGAAGAATAGATGAAGAAGTAGCTTTTATTTTTGTAAAAATGTGCTGTTGTGGTGAGAAGCACCACTAATAATGTCTGCTGTCTGACTGCACATTTCAGCAGTGTATGGTGTCAGTTTGGGAAACACTTTCAGGTCTGTATTAATGCTGCTGCTGTGAGCTGCCACAAATAAATAAGTTATAATATGGTTGGTTATGTATTAAAGAAAACTACACTGCAGCGGTGTGCGAACCAGCCTCAGTTCAGATCCTAGTTAACAGTTTGCCGGGCTGCACTTTGACCCCGTGCACCTTGGCATGCTGTGAAAGGGATTTCAGATGAATCAGGCCTTTAGTTGGCGAGTCTGCGCGCTGCTCGGTCCTTCACGTCGTGTGTTTCAGGAATGTGTGTGTGTGTGTGTGTTTTTAAGGACTTTGTTTGGAGTTTCTAGTCTTTCTCGCTGCCTCTAAGTGTAAAGCGACCAGGAGAGTTTCACTAAAAGGAGAAAGTCTTCATTCCACCTGCCACCTTTTAGACTGCAACTACAGTGACGAGTGTGTCTTTTCTCACTAGAAGTCAAAATGAATCGAAGCCTACAACCAATAAATTACAGTGTAGTGTGTACAACACGATGTTAGAACGTAGCCCAACATAAAATCTACTTCCTGTCACATATTCACACTTAAATTCCATCACAGTCCTCTGTGTGCCACTACTGATGATTTGTGGTACAATGACCGAGGACGTACATGACTTGAAATATAAACTAAACACAGAATAGCTACCATCCAAAAACACTAAGCCCTGAAATGGATGTACCATTGGCAGACAGGACAGGTGAATGACATCTGAACGACATTATATCAGTGGCTGGACTAATGACTCGACAGGAATAGAATAGAATCAGGGGTCCACCACATCAGACAAGGCAACAGTGCTGACAGAGCTAACAGTGTTAACGTGGGGGGGAACCCGAGGGTGGGTGCTACGCTTCCACAACTGCGCCGTCGGTGGGGACGGCATTATCAGCTGAAACCACCGCATGAGCGCAATACAGAGCAGCGGCCGTGAGCTAGTCAGCGGGGCACGCTCACATGCACGAACATGCACTGAAAGAATAATAATTATTATTATAATTTTACCTACGCTTAACCTGCAAAAACTAAACTAAACCCAAAACTAGGGCTGTCCTCAACTTAAGAAATTATTAAGTCGACGAACACTCATACGATTTTGTCGACTAATCGATTAGTTGATTTAATCGACAGATCTGTAAAACTGCAAAGAGTTTCTCCACAAAGAATCACACAAAAGCACCACTTTAAATCTTGTGTTTACCAGAGATGTGCTCATAAGTTATCTTGGAAATAAGTCATTGAGTATGAAAAAAGCATAAAAACAGACCTATCGACTATAGAAATCTTAGTAGACTAAGACCAAAACGACTGATTAGTCGACTAATCGACCCTAAAGTAACTAAATCAGTGTTATTGTTGTAGCTGTAATAATTTGTTATTTGAAAACCTACAAATTCATAGTGACCACTTTTATGGGATATGTGGATATGATTTTTTTTGTCACATATGTAAAACTCACTTAGTTAACACCAATGTGAAGACTTGACAACACAACTAAGGACAGAGGAATATTGTTTGAAGATAACAGCTGGGACTCGTGCGTTCCCATCTATTGGTTGTTTGCTTGTAGTGCTGATGACTAAGGAACTGTACAGTTAATCAAACAGCATCAACTACATACATAAAACATGTGTAAAATACAGAGACAAAGTAAACCTAATGCAATAAGGAAAGAATGTGTGTGTTCTCTCACACTAAACCGCCACACAGAAAAGAAAAAAAACAACCCCTAAGCTTCCAGATTCCAGACATAAGCCATTAAAGGGATTTGGTGTCAAAGTCCGAGGGGTCTTAAGGAACTGGTAAAGATGAAAAACGAGTCCCCCATGAAAATCTGCCCTCCCTCCACACTGTGTTTTTGTACAAGTGGGACTGTGTCATGTAGCGCTGCATGCTTAGCAATCTAAGCCTATTACACTGATGGATTTCTATAGGAGAGAAGGAAAAAAAGGTAACTCACACCTCCACACCTGATTACTAATTGCAGGAATGAAAAATGAAGCAGGATGAACCCTGGGAGAAACACAGCGAAGAAGAAAATATCTCTGACCGACATGCATTTGTCCACTTTAACAAACTAAATGAAGTATCCTGTATTTTGAAATATTTTCTGGGCAACCATTGGCTAACATCTATTTCATTATGGCAAGAAAAATAACTTGCAAAGAGTTGAAACTTGTTTGAGATGCAGTAAGTAATCATCACAGTGAACATTTAGTCAGTTTTATTTTTTCTCCAAGTTAAATTAAGTTTGCATAATGTTCCTCAACCAAATTAAATTATAATTTGACCAGCACTCATATTTGCTAACTGTTTTTTTACCTGGTTATGCTCCCTTGATGTTGACAACTTAGCTGAGAAATATTTTGCATTGAAGCGTCCTTAAACAAACAGCTTCATTAGTGTATGATGATAATGTAAAACCGACTAAAAAAATAAAAGCAGCAAGATATTCACCATGATGGATGATTTAATTCAAGGTTTTCTCCGTTAACTTATTCTTATTTCACACAGCAATAAAATGAATGGAAACCAATGGCTGGCTGGAAGGAAGGAAATCAAACACTGATGGTATGCTATGGTATTGCAAATGAGTAAATTTGTAGTTATTTGGTAGGGTTTTTGGCTTCAATGTGTCAGTTAGTGTCTCTGTTGAGATGTGTTGCTCTGAAAAACTAATACAGGACGAAAAATATCAAGCTGGCAGAGAAACGTACATAAATCAAGGTGTAAATATAAATCCAATCATGCAAAATACAGAATATAACCACATTGACAATAACTCAAATTCATTCCCTAGTGAGTGTATTATCTGGGATATTTCTTAAGGGTACTGACTAGAGGTCGACCGATTTATCGGTCGGCCGATTAATCGGGCCGATTATTTGACATTTTTTCATAATCGGCATCGGCCGATGCCTGAGCATATTAAGCCGATTATCAAGCAGGCACATCTGCGGGCAGCCCAGTGTTGTTGTTGCTGTGGAACATGTGTGACACCGCCCCTCGTGTGTCAATCAAATTGCCGTTCTGCCGGGAGAAACCGGTAGGCTTAAATTCGTCTCTTTCAAAGCCCTATATATTTAATTGGTTAGATATGAAATGCTCCGACGTTATCAGTTCTGTTTTTGGTAACGGAGAATTTCTCTCCGTAGGTGACGTCAGCTGTGTGCGGGGCGGAGCAGCTCTCACAGACACGCTGCTGCAGCGCCGCGTTCAGACACACACACACACAGAGCTTCTGCTCTTAGTAACTATGGCGGAGAAAACTAAACTTATAAAGCGTGATTACACTTTACTAGAGTTGATGCTGACAATGCTTGTCATAAGTGCAAGTTTGCGTGTGAGGGCGGAAACACGAGCAATTTGTCGAAACATTTAGCAAAAAGTTCACTTCCTCATTAAACGTGTCTATGGGTCCTACACAGCCTCTATGACGTCACTGGCCTGTTTGTAGTCCGCAGCAGATATGAGCAGCAGGATGTGTAATACGAGTGAACAAAGATATTATTATGTTTTGATCACTTAGATTATGGCCATATAGCTTGTAACAGTGTCTGTCAACAAAAATAAATAAAAAAATGCTTTAGGACAGTTTTGGAAAGGTGCTTAAAAGGTTTTGAGCCCTGTACTATTACTACTATTAACCATCATGCACTAAATAAAATATGCACTGCAGTGCAGACACAAAGTGCAAATTAGAGAGACAGACCATAAGTGTTGTTCAATAAATGTTTACTTAAGTTAAGACATTTTGTGTATTATTTGTTATTATTAAGCTGTTATATTTTATCAGATGGAGGAAAAAAAGAAAACCAGCCAAACATATCGGCAAAAAAAAAATCGGCCTCATATATCGGCCATCGGCTGTCCTGATTCTGTAAAAAATCGGCATCGGCATCGGCCATAAAAAACCCATATCGGTCGACCTCTAGTACTGACTCATGTGAATTCTAACATGTTCTTTCTCTAATGATTTGAACAGTTAATTCCCCGTCTCCCCTCTCAAGGCTAATGAGACATTACTTATGAACAGAGCAGACTGTGAGAACGAACACCTTGTTTATCATCCTCAAGATCTTCTTGGTGCATTCAGTTTATAGTAAAGGATGCCGACCAGCTTCAAGGTTGAATTCCTAATTTAAAAAGACTGCAGTTCTGAAAACACACAGCATTTCTGCAGGAAAGTTGACTGCTCGAATTCTCATTAAGATTTTCTCTCATTGTCATAGTGCTGTTCATCACTCTCACTTAAAGCTGTAACTCTCACACTCATGCAAATTATTCCTAAAACAACACTGTTTCTTGTGCAAATGTCCCATCTGGATTTCTCATTGAACATGGCTGCAGGAAGCCTCAGCTGTGTCTCAGCTGTGTCTCTAGGTGTACATTACATATAATTTATTACCAACTGTTATGATAATCAAATAAACAATTTTAGTATGTTTTTTTGCTGGTTCCAGCTTCTCAAATGTGAGGATTTTATGCTTTTCTTTGTCACACATGACAAAAAACTTAATATCTTTGAGTTTTGGACAGTTAGTTGGGCAAAACAAGACATTTGAAGACGTCACTTTGGACTGTGGGAAATTATAACAGGCCTTTTTTGAACAATTAATTGATTTAATAATTTGCACATTAATCGATAATGAAATACGTTAGTTGAAGCCCTAATTATGAGTATTAAATCACCATCACATTGTCAGTGTAAAAAGGTTGTCGGCTGTCCAGTGATCCATGTAAGCGACATCTCCAGATCAGGGTCGATCCTGAATGTTTTGTGGGTTGCATGGTGGAAAAGGTTTTTTTGGGATTAAGCAGCTGACGGTGCGTACTGCTCGTCACCATTAGGAACACAAGTATTTATGTTGTGCAACTGCTTCAGTGTCTCAGTTTGGATTTTTTGTTTGAATAATCCATTCAAAAATAAGCTCCTGTGCACTGTCAACAATGTACTACACAACTACATTTTGCCTAATGAAGGTCACTGTGTCGCACTTCACAGATTTTCCGGAGCCCTGCTAATAAATTTACCGTAAATCTTGACATTATAATTATTATTTACATCTTCAAATATCCTGTTTCGTTCAACCAACAGTCCAAAACTCCAAGGTATTCAATTTACTGTAATGTTGGGCAGCAAATTCCCTCAATTGAGAAGTTGGAAGCATCAAATATTTGGCATTTTTGTCTGAAAATAGACCTAAACAATTAATCGATAATTTAAAAGGTTGCTGATTAATTCTCTGTAAAATGACTAATCTTTGCAGCTCTACTTGAGGATCTTATGTTTGATTCTTTTCTCCACCATCACTTGTTCTCATACACACCTGTCTGTTAACAGGTGTCCGAAGATGAAAGACTATACCCTAAAAGAGAGACTGAAATGACAACATTCCTCAGAAGAAAAATAACTAGTAATACAGGAGACATCGCCTGTAGATGAAGGTGGGATGTAGATAAAGACCTTCATTTAAGATAAGACTTCACTGATCCTTAGGGGGAAGTTACAGCAGCACAAAGACAGGCTAATGAAATAAATTAAATTAAATAGAGAGATGACATTAAAAAAAAACATATACAATAGATAAGTTATTTTTGAGACATTGCTTACGGCTTGATATGTGTCCTGGACAGCTTGACACAGGGATGTGACAGGTCATCCGGTTTAGAGACGGTCATACTAGTTTCAGGGATGAACAAACTAAGCATGGGTTTTATAAGGGATCTGATGCAGCATCTTTATCCCCCGGCGGTCTGAGGATAGAGCGTGTTGTATGTTGTGCAGAGACAAACTTATGATTTTGGCCTTCTTTCAGCAACTATTCTGATAATCTACTAATCGTTCCATTTACTTCTCAAGCAAAAATGCCAAACGCTCACCGGTTCCCGCTGCTCAGATGTGAGGTTTTGCTTCCCTCCGTTGTGACATATCATATTAGTCAACTGAATATTTGGGGTTTTGGACCTCTGACTGGTAATGGACATAATCTAGGGTACCTCAATGAGTCTTTTAATTAGAAGTCTAATTTGCAGGAGAAAAATAGTTTTATCAGTGAAGACGTCACAGATGGAGAACGTAAACATTTGTAGGGCTGCAACTAACAATTATTTTCATTGTCAATTAACCTGTTGATTATTTTCTCGAATCATTGACTAGTTGTTTGGTCTATAAAATGTCAGAAAATGGTGAAAAATGTTGATCAGTGTTTCCCAAAGCTCAACTTGACGTCCTCAAATGTCTTGTTTTGTTCACAACTCAAAGATATTCAGTTTACTGTCATAGAGGAGTAAAGAAACAAGAAAATATTTACATTTAAGAAGCTGGAATCAGAGAATTTAGACTTTTTTTTCTTTAAAAAAATTCTCAAACCGATGAATCAATTATCAAAATAGTTGGCGATTAACTTAATAGTTGACAACTACTTAATTAATCGTTGCAGCTCTAGACATCTGTTGGTTGGTACATGCACTTATTAGTATTATTGTGAGATATTAAGCAAAGTAAGGTCCAATAACAGCCTTCGAGAAATTATTTTCTGATTTTTGAACATTAAGCCATGTTTAATTCCTCCTTGTTCTCATATAATCTCTGCTAATTGGAATCTATGGACTTGCTGCTAATAGCAATAAAGGACTGACCACAGGTGCAACAGTACCCTGAACAGGAAAAAACATCTATCCATCTTTGGTAGGTTAAAATAATGAACAGCAAGTGTACACAAATGCTAAGTATCTTAAAATCATTATGGGGTATGGGGTCAATGAAGTTGTAAACAGCACACTAATTTGCTCATTGTTGAGATTATGATTGTTAATAAAAATCAATCAATGTATGTGCTATGACGATGAACTTGGGACCGAAATGTGCACATCTTTTTATGCATCATTGCTTCACTGATTTGTGATATGCATTACATGTAACCTGTTACTGACAAGAATATTCTCTGTATTTGCAGGTGCAACATACATGCATAAGTCACATTTATATTATTTTAACAGGGTAGGTGATTTATTTCAATAACATGTTTGTAGTTTGACTCATGATGATCATCTGCAGGAGGTCAAAGGTCATCCATCTTTTTCATTAGTACTACAACATCTGTCTCTCTCTCTCGCACAGTCCTACCTGTCTCTGGGGTCGATCCAGCTGGTGCACTGGTTAATGTGGTCAACGTAGTAGACTTTGCCATCAAAGTCTCTGGCTTCCTCCCAACCCTCAGGTAGTGGCAACTCCTTCCTTGGCATGTCAGGCGAGTCTCCATGTAATTAACTCCTCTCTACTCAAAATCACAACGAAGGGAAACCATCGCTTTTCTCTGTCATCATCATCAGCAGCAGCAAACAGCATCAGCAGCAAGTTATTCCCAAAATTCCCGGTCTGATGCGGTTTGGATTAGGCCAAAATAATAATAATAATCCATAATAATAATCCACAGATTAACAAGGAATCAAAACTCAAAGGGGGGGGCTGTTAAAAGGACCTCAGAGGAGAAGAAGATACATCCAGCAGGCTGCACTTGTGCACCAATTCATGATATAAACACACAACGGTCATAAAAAACAAAACCGTGTTGCTATGTTACGCGTTTTAACAGCTTCTTTTTTTGCCAAAAACTTTGAGGCTGCCTGGTGACAACTTCTAAAGTAAACTAAGTACAATTATCCACGGTCCACTGAACACTGAACGTCAACAGAAAGGCAGCCTCACGTCGAAGTCCATAAACCTCCACATAGGAGCAGAAAGGAGGGCGGTAGTGTGTCCACAGCAGCGGTGTTTCTCACTGAGAGGCGTTAAAAATCCTCTAAAATCCCCAAACTGGACTCGCTTCTTCTCCTCGCCGACAGGCCACCATGTTTAGCAGCAGTAACCGATGCTAACAGCCAGCCGCGGGGTGACGAACACTGTGAACAACCGCTGAGAGGAGAAGAAAGTAACGACTTGATCCCACACAAAATCCGGTAAAATCCTTGCGAGAAACTTGTGTGTTATTTTGTTGAATTATCCGTTTGAAACCGGACGGGAGGGAAGCGGCGGCAGCGGCGGTAAAGTCTTTCCCCAGTCCCGATGACTTCGGCCGGTCGACCGCTGTCAAGTCACATACATTCACTCCAGCTTCCGGCTGTCATTTCAAAATAAAACCTCGGATGACAAACCCAACAGGCAACGTAACACTTCCGGTCACAATTTTTTAATTCAGAATATTATAATAATAGTAATAATAATATCTTTATTTATCTGGCACTTTTCAGAAACAGGTTACAAAGTGCTTATCACAATTTTAAATTCAGAATATAATAATAATAATTACAATAATAATAATTATAATAATAATAATAATAATAATAATAATAATAATAATAATAATAATAATAATAATATCTTTATTTATCTGGCACTTTTCAAAAACAAATTACAAAGTGCTTATCACAATTTTTAAATCCAGAATATTATAATAATAGTAATAATAATAAAAATAATAATAATAATAATAATAATAATGTCTTTATTTATCTGGCACTTTTCAAAAACAGGTTACAAAGTGCTTATCACAATTTTAAATTCAGAATATAATAATAATAATTACAATAATAATAATTATAATAATAATATAATATATAATATCATTATTTATCTGGCACTTTTCCAAAACAGGTTACAAAGTGCTTATCACAATTTTTTAAACACACAATGTTACCCAATTGATTGGATAGATAGATAGATAGATAGATAGATAGATAGATAGATAGATAGATAGATAGATAGATAGATAGATAGATAGATAGATAGATAGATAGATAGATAGATTGTAACTTTATTGATCCCAAGGGAAATTCAAGTTTCCAGCATCACAGTTCCATAGTGCAAACATATTAGTAAAAACGTCACAGGTGAGTAGTACACATGTTAGTAAAACGACACAAGTAGTAACAAGACACATGTAAGTAATACAGAGTATAAAACAAAATATGCTATGTGCAGAAGAACTGTTAAAAATAAATATAGTGCAGGGTAAACAACTGAGATACAGGACTATTTAAAGAAAAAGTGAATGTAGTGCAGAAAGTGATATAGTGCTGGGTAATAAAAATATAGGAGATATAGATATTAAGAAATGTCAGATATGGAATATAATGCAGATACTGGGTCGTATTAACAAAATCAATCAATGTGTATGCTATGTTGATGAAATGGGGGGGCATATTTACATTATTCTCGTTTATTACTGCATCATTGGTTTTGTTTACTATCTATGTGGAAACTGACATCAGTATTCTGCTGTACTTGCAAAGTAACATGTATAATAATGACCGCATACTCCTATTTATCTATACAGTGACATGTATAGTACAATTTATGTTTTTCAATTTAATTTTCACTAAACTGGCTGCAGTTTTCCTGTTGTTGACAATCTGCAAGAGGTCAAAATCCATTTATCTTCTTTATCCTTCTCCCATTTTCTGTACAGTGACATGTCCAAGCTTATCATAGTTTTGTCCTCGTTTTGTCAATTTTTATTTTCATTTTTCATTGATTATTCTTTGTTTATTGCATTTATTTTTGTCTTCCTTTTGGCTGTGATAGTTTTAGACAGTTTGACTCCTTTGTTTTCTGTTTATATACTTATTTATTTTCATATAATATTGTGTTTTCTAGTGAGCAGCCCACTGGCCTTCACAGGTATCTGTATTAACAAACTTTCAAGCCCGCAGCGCCCTCTGGAGGTGAAGGTGTTGAACTGCTAAATGGATCCTCTTAATGCTGAGCAATGAAGACTGACTTCAGGTCAGTTTTACAGGCTGTATCTCAGGTACCTCTGGTCTGATTTAGATGAAACTTGGAGGGATGACTCCTGACAACCCTGTGTCCCAACACCTAAGAAATCACACTTTGTTTTAAAGGTGACGCAGTAATTCACGGGCAAAGGAAGCACCTGGTCTGGTTTTTATTACAACAGGTATCCTGTAGTTTACTGTGTTTCAGCAATTAAAAAACACACTGATTACCTAAATGCTAAGATTAAAGAAAAAATATAATTCAATTGTCATACAGTAAATATTGCTACAGACCCTACTTTTGGAATAAATTATGGACTTGAAGGACTTTTTAAATTATGGACTTTTTGTGTAGGACCATGTTGGAAAAAAACCCCTATAAAAATCAACCTGTTGATGATTAAAAGGCATTTCAAAAGAAGAAAGACACCCCTCAATTGTGTCACAAATTTTGATCACAAATCTGTATTTTGTCTGGTTGCCTGCATTAAATTACAAGTTTATTTATTATATATATATTCACTAAATATGAAGAATAAAAGATAACAAGATAAATGGAGAAAAAAAACCATAATGAAAATAATCATTAGTTAATGCTATTAGTACTTTTACTTAAAAGATCTGAATGCTTCCTCAATTGCTGTTAATTTCAGTTGTGTGGTCCGTCCATAGGTGAATAAAACGGGTTGTTTTTTAAAGAAGAAAGTATATGACAGAGCAGCATATGAGCACAACTTTTCATAAAGTTTCCTGTTAAGATTCTGTGTGTGGAGTGCTGACTGAGTCATAAACCAGATGTAAATCCAATTAAAGAATAAAATAAATATATAAAACTAAGACTTGACCTGACTCTAGATGGAGCACTTCACCTCATCACCTCTCATGGATGGAGAGACCTAGTGAGGCTTTTTCTGGTGGTGATAACATCGATCTGATCCGACTGATCAATACTGTTCATCACTGTTTATCCTAATATAAGCTGATTCTTATGTTGTCTGACAGACAGACAGGTCCAGCTCATGTGTTTCAGCTCACATGTTAAATTCCAGATGTTGTACATTTGACTGCGCGCGCTCTCACCTGCAGAGAGGCTTCTGATGCCTTCAAGTCCTGTCGGAAATATTACAAATCGGTCCTTCAGCGCGCATGAGCCAACAAAGTGGACAACTAAGATTTTGAGAGGTGTCTGTTACATGTTATGCATATAGGTCAGCATATTTTGGATACTTATTGAATTAGCATGCTTACAATCTTAAAGGGGACACATCATGCTCATTTCCAGGATCATACTTGTATTCTGGGTTTCTATTAGAACATGTTTACATGCTTTAATGTTCAAAAAACAATTTTCTTTTAATTTTTTTTCTCATACGGTCTGTCTGAATATACCTACATTATAGTCAAGTTTGGCCTGGTGAAGTGGAATAAGAAAGCATTGATTGAAATGAAGTGGCACCGAGACATGTTAAAGTGGATATATCATGAAAAAGTCACTTTGTTGTCTGTTTTAATTAGTGCTTTTTAAAAAGACCAATGTTTTGAAAAGCACCCAATTGCAGCCAAAAAATATCTAAAATATTTAAAATATAATAGATAGATAAAATGTTTGCCATGGGTTCTAATTTAAATGACATAACTAATAATGTTCTTGTGTGTTAAATAGGTTGGTAGGATGAGGGTTAGATAAATAGCTTATCTTTAATTATATTATTGTCTGTAGCAAGTTGCAACTTGGAGAGAGGAATCCAGAGGAGAAGCGAAGTTCACGAGCTGTACCTGAACGCATCGTTTCCCTTCCTCTTGCGCGTCTCGAAACAAAAACAAGCAGAGAGAGCTCGGTCACATGTAGTCCGTCCAGCGGCAGCAGAGCAACAAGAAGGAGAGGAAGAGGAAGAGGAAGGAAGAAGCGGCAGTCAGTGTCAACACTGTCGGTGTGCAGGAAGCAGCGACTCCTCTGCAGGTTCTCCGGCTCCAGTCGCTGTGGCTCGGTGCGCTGAGCTCCACATATGGTTCTCCTCCGGCACATCTCCATCGCCCTGACCGCCGCCGTGGCTGCCCTGGGCTCCGCTCTCTTCATCGCCTTGAACTTCTTCTACAAGAGGCGAATATGGTCTCCACAAGCGGAATACTGCACGATCAAAGAGGTGACACACAATGCTTACAATCATGTCATGTTATTTTATTGTTTATTGAACTATTTAACTTGGACGTGAAGGTGGTGAAGAGACTGATATCACATCTGACAGACTGACTGACTGACTGAATGAATGAATGAAAAAAACTCTGCAGAATTCTGATTAATATAATTGAGATGGTGGTGGTGATGAAGATGAGGATGGAAGGATGCTTTCTGAATAAATGCCAGTGTTAGTGGTGATGATGAAGATGATGTTGATCATATTTAAAAACAATAAAATGTGAATGGTGAGAATGATGATGAAGAAGAAGAGGAGGAAGATGCTGCTGCTTATGATTAACTGACGTGCCAATGGTGTGATGATGATGATGAGAAAGATGAAGATAATGGCTTTGATTATGTGATGATGGTAACACTGGTCAAAAAGATGTAAATAGTGAGAATAATGATGATGAAGAAGAAGAAGAGGAAGATGCTGCTGCACATGAATAACTGTCGTGCCAATGGTGTGATTATGATGATGAAGATGATGATAACTTTGATTATGTGTTGATGGTTAACACAGGTCAAAATAGATGTAATTAGTGAGAATAATAATGATGAAGAAGAAGTGTAGTGGTAGTGATGATGAAGGTGGTTTTGATGTCAGTGGTGATGATGATGCTTCCTATGCATAAAATAATGAAGATGATGAAGATGATGGATTTCATGATTGCGGTTGAAGAAGAGGAAGATGTGACGATGATGATGAAGATGAGATTGATGGTAACGAGTAAAGTAGAAGCTGATAAAGATAAAGTCAATGTCACAAGGAAGTTGATATGAAGATGATGAAGATGTGGAAAAGTGACGTAGCAGTGGCAATAATGGTGATGATGGTATTGATGACACTGATGATGGTGGTGATGGTTTTGATGGTGTCATTGATGATGAAGGTGCTGATAGTGAAGATGACAGTGACAAAGGTGAAAGGGCTGGGCGATATAAGAAGTGGACGTGGTCACCGTGATGTCAGCCGTTGGATTGTGGACTACGGTTTTGAAGCCTCGAGTTCGGCATTTTGGCCGTCGCCATCTTGTTTTTTTGCAACCAGAAGTGACACCAGAGGGTGGAGCTAAGTACAAGCGAACTCTGAATAAGACATTTTTAGGCGACTAAAAATGTTATAATTAACTTTGAGGAACTGAAAACACACTGTGAAAGGGTTAAAGTTCTAAGACAAAATTACGGACAACTCCCAGACCGGACAACGTCCTACCTGTCAATCACAAGGTAACCACGCCCTAAAGCATCCCCTGGTTTATGGTCTATTTGACTCTAAATGTGACCATAATCTACTAAATGAACATCATGCTGTATTGAAGAAGACTTGAAACTAGCGATTGAGACCATAAACTCATGTTTACAATGTTTACTGAGGTAATAAATCAAGTGAGAAGTAGACTCATTTTCTCATAGACTTCTATACAATCAGACTTCTTTTTGCAACCAGAGGAGTCGCCCCCTGCTGGATATTACAAAGAATGCAGGTTTAAGGCACTTCAGCATTGGCTTCACTTTTAGACCCGGAGGTTGCCTATTGGCATGCACACAAATACAGAGTATTCAGATTAAGATTTGATTTAACGGAGTTTGATCAGTATGTGCTCGTTATTATCAATTTAGACAAAGTAATTGTGTATCACCATATCTCGATATATATCTTCATCACGATACGATTCCATCGAATAATCGCCCAGTCCTAAAAGGTGATGGAAAAGATAATGAGGCAGTGGTCTTCAATGATGATGATGTTGGACAAGAAGAATGTGAAGATGTGAAAAACACAATGGTTTCTCAAGTCTTTAAAATGCCAAAATGTGTGTTTCAGTTCCACATCATGCAGTTGAGACCAATATGGCTGTAGCCAGACGCAGAAACAGACGACTCTTGAACTGAGCCGTTCATCTGCAGCCTGAATATCTTAATAAAATCTATTTGCATTTGTCTCTAATCTCGTTTCCTATTCAATCAGCAGCAGCCCGTAATAAGCTTAGCCCGCTTTATCTGGCTCAGTCTGTATTTAGAGGATAATGTTGTCAGTGTCTGCCAGCCGCTCGCTGCAGAGGGGAGGGGGCGGGATGTTTTCATCCCGGGAGCCACATTGTACCAAGATGCATTGTAATCACGTCTTCGGCTTCAGAAAGCAGGGGAGTTGACTAACAGCGTGTTTCTGACCTTGGGGAGTTTCAGCAGGTGGGAGGGCGGCACATGCTCATTTACACAGTGACAAACAGTGTCTGAAAGAGTAGAAACAGATTGAACCGCTGGATAAACTGTAGAAGCAGCTACAGGACAGAGACTAACTGTCACGATGTACAACTTCAATGTCCAGTCAGATGTTTGGTGTAGTTGTGTTATTTCTGTAGATATTTGCACACATGTAGATAATTTGGCATCACACTCTTAAGAGCAGCTTGAATTTATAATCTTTCATCATTTCAAACCCCATTTTTGATATTTTTTTAGCAACAGCCATTCCATGTATTTGGATGACACAGCAAAAGCCAGATTTGTACTGAGTGTCTGCTGTTTTGGCTACTAACGATCATTATCATGAGACCAGGCTTATAGTGTCGGCTAAACTGTTTCCTGGAGGAAACTGTGATTTTTAAAGGTTTAGTTCACCTTTCCACTCTTCCATAAAGTTTGGGGGGCTTGTAAAAGACTGATTGAATAAAAATGGTTCAAATCAATTCAACAAAGGTCGAGATATTCTGACGTTAGTGACTGGTATTGGTCAAAAACACAGCTCCTACACTTCCCATAATGCAACCTGACAAAGCCTTTCGTCAGACCCTTGCTTACTGGTTAACACAACACACAGCCTTTTAAGCTTCATACTCCCTGTTTGCCAACACATTCTCACTCCGAACTTGTCAAATACCAAGGCTTGGTCAATGGCCCTAAGATTCAAACTATGACCCTCTAGTGTCAGTTGTGGACGTGTCAGGGACGGTGTGTCAATTTCCTCTTGTTACATGCATAGTATCTTTTCAAAATTAACTTTCGTCTTCACAGGAAGTTAGGTTTAGGCAACACAACCACTTAGTTAGGGTTAGGAAACGATCGTGGATGATGTTAACGAGTCACGACGACTGACATGAACAGCGTCTCCTGGGTGAAAGTCCTGTGTTTGTTTGACCCTTCAAACCTAGTATGATTTTTGAACTTTGGACAGAGCTAAGCTAGCTGTTTCTTCCTGCCTCCGGTCTTTATGCTAAACTAACCACGTGTAAACTATTTGTTTTGTAGTAATTTACTAAAGAAGAAGAAACAGACAAGATAGAGAAAATGTTGGTACAAAAAAATGAAAACATTAAATCACAGAAGAACTCCTGGAACATTGAACATGAGGGACTGATGATAGGTGTATTAAAGGATCAAAGTTTCCATCACTTCTCTCTCCTCTCTAAATACAGCTCTAAGTTTCCCATTCAGTGCTGCAGGGCAGCTAGCTTTAGTGCTTCCTTGTGATAAAGCCAGTGTTACCAAGCGTCTGCTTTGCTGGAGTGTCCTTGAGCAAGACGTTAAATCCCTGTCAGATACAGAAGTGCAGATCTGCAGCTGAGCTGGGCTTTTTTTTCCTCCCTGTGGAGCAGAAAAACAATAGAAATCAATACAGTATCACTGCCTTTATATGAGAAACGTCTGAACTGAGGTTAAAATCTAACAGAAGAAGTCGTGAAGTATTTGATCTGACAAAGGGAGCAGGAGATAAATGGCCAGAGCGCTGGCTTGACTTGAAATGTCAGATCCATTTATTAACCAAAGAAATGTCAGAGATATATAAAAAGAAATAATAACATGGGATGTTTTGTTCAGTCAAAAGCTTTAGATAAACGTCTCAAGATACAATCAAAAGACTGGACGGACGCAGAGCATGCAAAGTATGCAAGAATTTATCACTTTGCACACAAAGTCCATGCTGATAGTGCTGCAAAAAGAAGAAAAGCGGTACAGGCTCTTCAGCCTTTAGCAGCTGCAGCGGCTCTACGCTGTCAGGGTTTGAGGTTTGTCTCCCAGCGGACTGCATAAGCTAGAAATACATGGAGGCAAGCTACAGATCTGTCAAAGCAACCATGTTTATCTGGTGCTGTGTTTACCCAGCAACACCAGTCAGAAACATGACCAAAATATCTTAAAGTCTTCATCTGACCTCCGTTTGAAAATTACAGGATAATTGTTATGTAGACTTATGCATCAAGAATTCAAATTAGAGCAGATTCTGAGCTTGAAAATGATGTAAACTCCATCCAGCCATCAATAAAGCAAAGTTAAGTGTGATATTTTTAACAAGAAAGCTAAAAGTGATGCATCCCAGCTCTAAAAGGGCTGATATGAATTGCTAATTAACCTCCACAGAAGCCGCACATCAGCACACGGTATGAATAACGACTAACCTTGTGTGACTTTTAAAGAGGAAGATGACTGACAGTGTGCAGGATCTCGGAGGGATTGTGGCGTCTCAGGTGCAAAGAGAGCGTGGAGGTTTGAATCGGGCTGCTAACCTTTACTGAGTGGCAGCCACTTGTCTTTCTGCAGATACAGTCGGCTCAAAGACGAGTGCTCTCCGTCTCCGACCTAAAGATGCAGCAATAAAGAGCAGGGTTATTATCATGATGCTGCTCTGTGATGTCTTTTATTAAAGTATAATATCATGACTTTTACCTCTAGAGCTTTGCAGACACGATTCATATTCATGAGTTTGACCAACCTTTTACCTTTACAGATCATGTGGAATAATGCATTTACAAAAAAGCACAGCAAAGACTCTTCCTGCTGCATAAACTAAAGAACCTTTAGGTTAGCCCAATCCCTGATTGAGAATATACTCACTTTTAACATTGAATCCTGGTCCGAGCACCTAAGTGTCAAAAGTAGGGCTGCAACTAACGATTATTTTCATAGTTGATTAATCTGTTAATTATTTTCTCAATTAAGCGATTAGTTTTTTGGTCTATAAAATGTCAGAAAATGGTGAAAAATGTCAGTCAGTGTTCATGACAGACGTCCTGACGCCTGTTGATTTCAGACAACCTGTACTGTATGTGCCAATACCACTGTGTTCAGATCCAGCTGTGGTTCGATGACTAATGTGCACCACAGCATTTAAACTATTAATTATATTTGCAACCCGAAGGCAAAGCGGCCATTCTTCCATACCCTCACTCTTGAGCAAATAATCTAATCCCAGTGTTGAATAAATGATGTGTGTTTTAATTCTTACTGAACATTTCTGGCCTGTGATGGTCTGTGTGCTCTGCCTGCAGGAGGAGGAGGAACGCGGGAAGCGTCAGGTCCTGGTCCTCGGTCTGGACGGGGCCGGGAAGAGCAGCATGTTGCTGGGTTTGACGCCCGGGGAGTCGGCGGCTAAGAGAAGCCGCTGCCGGCCCACCCGCGGCTTCAACTTCATGAGCCTCAACGCCCCCGCTTGCCAGCTCGACTTCCTGGAGAGTAAGACTCCTTTTATCCCTCGAAATATAAAACAAACTGCAGGCTCTGTGTGGAGTCTACAAGGCATTTATGTTTTATCAAATAGCATGAAATGGAGAATTGGAAAGAGCTTTTACTGCTCTGTTCAGTAAAGTTGCCAGTTTGTTTCATTAAACTGGTATGTACTGTATCAAACAACTCCACAGAGGTACAGATAGAAGTGCAGGTTGTGGGGGGTGAGAGTCTGAGTCAGTGACTGACAACAGCCTCAAACAACTATGATATATGAACATGCTGATGATTAGAATGTAGAGTAGTTAGCATGCTAAAGTTAGCATTATATCCTACTCCAGCCTAGTCACACTAAATGACACAGTAATTTGCCATTCATATTGCGTGCAATAAGAACGCCATTCTTGCTTTTAGTGTGTAATTTGTACGCCATGTAGTCTGTACTGACTACAATGTAAACGCATCCGCGTAAATATGCTACGCTCAGAGCTAGTGACGTAGATTTAAAAGTGAGAAAGATTGCTTATATTATAGCGGGTGGGATGGCAGGTGGATGGGTCCAACAAACACAGGACTGTTCATGTCCCAAAGTGTTGTTGAGTTATTCTGAAGTTACGTCAGTGACGTTTGTGATGTGTTTTCCATACTTCTGTTACGTTGTTTCCGTATGTATTGTACTTAGTTTACTTACTTATTTCAAGCCCAAGCATGATGTTTTTCTTAAACCTAAGTGAGTGGTTTTATTGCCTAAACCTAACTGCGGCCGATACTGTGAAATTGACACGGGAAAAGAGGCGTACAAGTGACATGCGAAAAGATTAAAATGCTTTCTTATGACACGCGGAATGTCCGTTTAAGGTCATGATATTTATACGTCTTCCCATATGATCGGGTGGCCTGCTCACAATTCATAGTCGTACCCGCCGGTGTGTGAGCAGTGATTCATTTGGCCGCAGAGCGCCGTTGATCATTATAGCTGCAGGTCAGTTCTTCTACACAGCAGGACTGTAGGAAGTTAAAGCCTTCACTTATTATGAAACTGGTAACTGCATTTTCTAACAAATGTGTCCTCTGACTGTGTGGGGTTTAAACGGTGCTGGAAAGCATTGACTTTCAGCTGAGGCTGACGGGACTGTGGCCGTTACTTTTAAAGGTATTCTGTCATGAACTAAGTAGTGATGGAAAGAATGAGATCATGAATACAAGCGGCCGAAATGAGCTTCCTTCGTAGGGTAGCTGGGCTCAGCCTTACAGATAAGGTGAGGAGCTCAGACATCTCCTCCCTGAAAGCTCGCTGCATCCATCATTGCCAACACAGAGGCTATCTCTGACATTTGCTATATTGTCCTTATTTGTCCAGTGACTGGGGTTTCTGTTCTGTCTCAAAGTATCATAGAAGTTAAGACTTAAACATGTTACAGAGAACCTTGGAAACTCTAACTGCAGCCCTGTTGTCACAGATATGTTTTCATTTTACTCAAATGAACATGGAGGAGATAAAATCACGTGGG
Organism: Sebastolobus alascanus; assembly: GCA_916701645.2. NCBI lineage: Eukaryota > Metazoa > Chordata > Actinopteri > Perciformes > Sebastidae > Sebastolobus > Sebastolobus alascanus. The sequence continues at coordinate 1,158,559 of CAKAOJ020000289.1, forward strand.
TCCATAAAGGAGAGGCGGATGAGTCCAGTTATATTGTATTTACATACAAACTCATTAATCCTGTGAATTAGCATTCCACTGAAAGCCACCACGCTGCACTAAAAATAACACAAATCACTTCGCTCTTCATTCAGACCGTCTGAGTGTGAGACGCTCAGCTGCAGTCGGTCTCAGAGCGAGTTTCTGTGGATGTAGCCAGAGGAATGTGTCACGCTTAGCGGCTGATTTATTCATGATCTGAACACAGAGATCGGTGGGCACCAAGAACCCTTTTCTCATCTCTGAAAGTAAGAGGAACACATGTCACCGCCCACTCACTCAGAGCACTTCAGCGGCCCGGTGCAGTAAATGTTGGAGTCTTTGTCTGGCTGACATTGATGCAGAGGCATGTTGACAGCTTAGTGCACACTTAACACGCATCAGGAGCAGAACAGAGCACAGGGACCCGCTGGAGAAATCCAGCTAAAAGCCTTTAAATGAAAAGATGCAGATCAGATCAGTTAGAGAAGCTTTGAGCAGCTGACATTTGGGTTTGTGCTAAAGGGAACTGAGAAACAGTATGAGGAAGAAGCTTTTTTAAAACTGTGTGCTTCGTTGGGGCCCATGTTCTCAGCTTTTAGTACATTATGTACTAGTTCGCTTTCATCTTGATTTGACGAACTCTCTCAACTCAAGTTCACAAACTGACATCATGGATGCCTTTAAACAGACCCTAGTCCATGCTACAGTATACACTAATGCTGTCAAGTATATTAAATATTCAGTGTTTACAGTTTGATCAGTTTCAACGGGTGTCAGCTTTTCAGCACTACAAACAGGGCCTCGCGCTTCTCTTACACGCTTCTTCTGCGCACAACCCATAGATTGTATATAAGAAGTGGACGTAGTCACCATGACATCACCCATTGGTTTGTGGACTGCCGTTTTGAAGCGTCAAGTTCGGCATTTTGGCAATCACCATGTTGTTTTTTTGCAACCAGAAGTGACACAAGGGGGTGGAGCTAAGTACAAGCAAACTCTGAACAAGACATATTCCGTTGACCGTGTTCTGCAAAGTAAAATTACTGCTTTTCATCAATGGAGTCTGGTGGCTATGAAGAGAGCAAAAATATATCTGATGGCGAGGTAAAGCGGTGAAAATATTGTAAATATAGCGTACACTTAAACTGACATTGATTTATTTTAGATGGCTAAAATACATTTTCTTGCTGCTCCCGTCCACAGCCCATTTACCTCGCCGTCAGACAGCACTTTCCTACGGGGAACTGAAGCCGTTATATCGCTCTCTTCAAAGCCACCAGACTACATTCACAAAAACAGTAATTTTACCTTGCGGAATACGGGAGTATACATGTAACCCCACTTCAAAAAATCCGAACTAACCATTTCAGTTATTTCCAAACGTAGCGCAGCTAACGTTGCTATTGTTCACATTATTCACAACTTTATTGATCAGCTTCAATTAGCTTACATTGGTAACCTACATCACTGCTTTTTGCTGGCGGCTGAGTAGGCATTTCCATTTGCAAACAACAGAAAAGAATGCAGATGGACCTGCCCTTTAAATGTTGGATAGTTAACACTTGTGAGATTTGAAGATGCAAACCGCTGCCAGACAACAGGTAAAAGAAAATCCTGCTTGTATTTCCCCACTAAGCTTTGTGCTGAGATAACGCAGGGAGCATCAAGGTTACAAATGAGGCTAAGGGGAAACACAAATCAATGGGGAATCCGACTTTGACACAACACCGTAATGCCATTGTATGCATGTCTTGGGATTCAGCATATTTGGGGGTCAAAGTAACTAAACTTTGGCTGCAAAACTTGGTGTAAAAACCACCCTGTATGTGGTACTACGGCCTGTGGCTGTGCAGCCACAGTCTCCATTGAAAACACTGCTGAGGTAGTTTTGCCTGCAGGACTATAACTTAGTCAGTACATACACACATCCACATCATCACACCCGTATGACTCAGCGTCTGCTGTGTGTGTTCATGTGGGTGTGTATCTAATAAGGCGGCCTGTAGAGCAGCAGGACGAGCGTCCCGCTGAGCTCCCTCCGAATATAAAACACAAGCTGCTCACACCGCTGAGCGTCCGCTCCACCCTCTGTACCACATCAGGTAAACAGGTATTTATTGCTGCCACATCACATCAGCTGACGCTACATCACTATCCAGTTTCCTAGCAACATTCTCCATTAAGTCCACCACTAATGAATTCTTGCTGAGCTGTGCTGTGCTGAATTCGGAGGCGGCGACGACCTGAAGTTGTTCCCGCCGGTGTGCGAGCAGCGATTCGTTTGGCCACAGAGCGCCGATGCTCATTATAGCCACAGGTCAGTTCTTCTGCACAGCAGGATAGTGGGAAGTTAAAAGCCTTCACTTATTATGAAACTTTCCCCACCACTGAAGCTGGTAACTGAATTTTCTAGCAAATGTGCCCTGTGACTGTGTTGGGTATAAATGGTGCTGCAGAATGCTGCTACAAGCTTTTTTTCTGAGTTAGACTGGACCTTATGGTGTCATTTTATCAAATTACAATCAATCAGTCAGTCAAGTGACTCAGTTATGGCTGTCCTCCACCAAAGAAATTCTTAAGGCCCTGACACACCAAGCCGACGATCGGCTGTCGGCCAGTTTGGGGCCGTCGGTGAGCGTCTGCCGCCCTAGTTTTTACAGTGCGTCCCGCACCGTCGGTTGTAGTCTGCCGGTGTCTGAGGTTTTTCGGCCGATTCAGCATGTTGAATCGGCAAACAAAGAACCCATTGACTTCCAGACGAGGGAACCAGAATTGCTAAATTGCTAACTCATTTCCGGTCTCTATACATAGTATGTCAAACGCAGTATTCCAAAAATACCAGGATGTCCTACTGCATCTGGTCACATTTAGCTAGCCAGCATGTTTTTCTGGCTGTTCTGACCCACAATCCTCTACGCAGCGGATATATGAGCAAGAGGGTCAAAGTTCAAGGCACAATATTATGACAAAGCAGTATCTCCCAACTGTATGTATACTACAGGCAACAGTATGTACTTACAATGACTATCTCTTATCACTAAACCTAAGATGGGCCTCTTTCCAAGAATAACAGAGCCAGGCCTCTTCCAAGTATTCCTTGTATCCCACAGATCGGTACATTATGATAAACTGAATAAAAGCACCTTTATCATTTTTCAACTTGACCCGAAAAAACTAATATGCTCCATATATATATATATATATATATATATATATATATATATATATATATCCTTCAAAACCCACTAACTCTCAGATCTGACCCCTCTATGTTTAAAACATGATGACAGAGATGCTGCTCAGTGATTTGTGACCAGACAAAAGGAATCATACACAGATATATCCTCAGTTATTAAGAGGTGAATGAAACGCACTTCTATCTTATACAATTTCTCCAAAAAACAAGAATAATGATTTTGTGTTCAGGAAGAATAACTACAAACAACAAAGAGGAGAAAAGAAAAGGTGAAAAAAGTTATCAGAAGGCAAGAAAAACTGAAAAAAAGTATATGAAATATAAATCTTAAACCCTTAAAAAGGAAAACAGAGCAGCACAGTTATATTTTGCCTCAGAGGCTCGCTGACATATCATGTCCGGAGGCAACAAGACGGAATAAAATGAATCAGGCCATTTTACCCAGCAGGCAAACGTGGGTATAAATAATGGCTTTTAGTGCCGTCACCGCTGATTTCATCCCTCAGTGAAAACTAGATTAGTGATTTCTTTCGGTCCGCTGCACATCTGAAATGAATCTGTGTATTTAAAGGAGGAATGCCAGCAGCTTATCTAATTCTACCTATCGACCTTTCCATTTCATTATTCTTCTTTTACTGTAACACAAAGGACACTGACAGAAAACATCTGCCACACTGACAAGCCTTTGAGCAAGGCGATCAGTCAGGGCTGTGTGGCTGTTTCTCTGCAGTGAAAGTTTCTTTTGTAAAGATCAATGAAAGAACATTACATCAGATCCTGTTTATCTCAGTTTCTGCTAGTTCGTATTTATAAAACTGCTATTTTGGGAAACCAATAAACCCTCATTTAATCATGGAAACCCCCTGTGAGTCACAGTTCAGAGGCTGGATCTGGATACGTTCTGATAAGACTCGTTATATGATAATGAAAGTTGTATACTTTCCTCCGAACAACCCTATATGGCATAATAACGAGTAACAGCTGTAGAAACCAGATAAAAGAGCTGCTCTTGTAATTTTATACTTTTGTATTGAGACGTAGATCTCAGTCCATATGGAAAATACAAAGCTGAAAATATGAAGATATTCACAGAGATATTTCTACCTTCCTTTACCAATAACCAGAGATTTTAAGCCAAATGGCTAATGACTAACACAGCAACTCTGCGTGCAATAACAATACAGTTCAAAAAATGAAAGGTGTTGGAGTTCAAAGCAGAAAGTCTATATTTTATAATACTGTATATGTGTTTTGTCTGCTGCAGTCGGTGGCGGGGAGGACCTGCGACGGTACTGGTCGGACTACCTGAGAAAGACTCACGTTCTGGTGTACGTGGTGGACTCCTCCGACAGGAGCCGCCTCCCATTGGCTAAGGCTGAACTGCACCGCCTGCTGAGGGTGGAGCCCCAGCTGCCCGTGGTCGTCCTGGGAAACAAGCAGGTAAAGTCATTTACATTTATGAATTTTCATTTGTGAAAATGGAAAAGGAAGCAGCAACAGGAGTAAGCTTTAATACTGTAATCACTCTCTAAAGAAATACTCACCTAAAATCCATCACAATCTGGTGGACTGGTATTCTGGTAAAAACCCTCCAATCAAAATGATACAGAAGTCTAAATAATGTCACATGAGGTCAAAATGTTCACGTGTACTAAAAAGAGATGGATGTGTTGGAGCGAGCAGGTACACGTCGTTCCCTCTTCATTTATCTAGCAGTGATGATCCATCAGTCTCGTGAAATAAACATTTCTACATTTCCTCCTCAGCTCATATTTCTTCCACCCTGCTTGTGGAATTATACATGACCTTCCCGAGGGAAGCAGGAATATTTGTTACATCTACTGTCAGAGCGCTGCGGCTTTCATCCTCTCAGCACCGTGAGCGCTACTCACAATATTAGCAGAAAGGATCCTGAGATAAATCTCATCGTTAAGTCGTATTTCAGTTAAGCTCAATGCCAAAACGTTCTGTACAGAGCGGGTGCAGCCCAGTGAGCTTATGCAGTATATCATGGTCAAAACATCCAAAGCAAGAGGCATTATAAACCTCTACAGGTGTGAAATTAACACCCTCTTCTTCCTCTACTTTCATCTTCAATACTAACAAGGAAACTTTGAACATCAAACAGAATATCTTATGAAGGAGAGACACATTTCCTTTTAAACCTATTGATATGAAAGTGGCTACAGAAATCCAGATTTTCTTTCAGGTTACACTGCTAACCTTTTATACACCAAACTGTTCAACACAATTGCAATATTTCCGAGAAAGTATGTCCTTGATGATTTGCAGGTTAAAAGACAGGTAGGCATCTAAAGCTGGGCTAAATTTGGTTAAATAATGAATGTTTATTAGATGTCTACATATAACCATGGTTTTGACAGCAATTAAATGACAATTTCAACATGTAGTTCAGTTATTATAGTTATTTAAATAATGCTGAAAAAGGTTATAGGTAACCCAGACATCTAAAAAAGAGTTAACTTCTCAACCAAATTTAGTTTTTTTTAACATGCAAATGACCAAATTGGTGCTTAGCGATGACCTCAGTGTTCTAGGAGGACACTGGGGATCTAAAAGGTCAAGGAGATGTGCTGGAGCTAGTAAAATCTTGTCGTCAACTCTAAATTTCTCTGCTAATGCAATGACATTAAAATCGGAGTAATATGGCATGATTTTTTAGACTGTTGTGACGTGCGGCAGCTGAAGGTGTGACAGAGTCGTCTGACTGACTCTGAGATATAGTGCGTTGCAATTATCCAGCCGAGAAGACATAAAAGCATGGATTATTGACTCTAAATCTCTAAAAGAAAACATGTGATTAATCTTTCTTAAAACTCTAAGATGGTAAAAAGATGATTTAACAACAGCATTTATTTGTTTATCAAAGTTAAGATCGGGGTCAAATAACATGCCAAGATTCTTAGCATAGGGTTTGACATAACTAGAGAGTGGTCCTAGGTCACCAGCTTCATTTTTTAGCAATATCTGGAGATCCAAAAATTAAAATGCACGTCTTACTCTCGTTATAGCATAGCCAGTTGTGTGTGGCTAATTGCACTAGCTACAAATGGAGGATGTATTTCTTGCCAAAGATTGAACAGTGAATTGTATTGTTTTTGAAGGAGGGGTTTAAGTGGTTTAAATATGAAATCTCTGCACTCACGACTGTTATGTGTAGATGGATGCTGTATCCCCACATGCGAAAATAAAAAAACACAAGGAAAGGACAGGAAAACACCTTAATCCTGCTAAAACATAGATGGTAATAGTTGTAATGGATCGACTAACTTTTGACTATTATAAAAAACAAAAAAACAAGACTACTGCCTTTGTCACGCTGTGCACATGGCGCAGGTGAAATAAAAGAAATAGTGTCCTCAGTAGGAGGAGATCTTTTAGACAGCGATACTGGCTCTCACCCACCACACTGCTTTGTTCTCTGCCTCGCCACTCGCTCACTTTAAACAGCACAAAGGATGTTTCCAGCAGAACCTGTGTGCTGGCAAAGATGTGGCGGAGCAAAGAAACGAGGCGGACATCTATAGACTGTAGCCTGGGTTGAATGGTCTGTGTAGGAGGGTGGCGTTACATTCACTGTCTTCACATACACATTAAAGTGGATACAGCGACAAGTGATGGAATTATAATTAACACAATACAAGAACAAACCACAATAATACAGTTCATGTATGTATATTGTAAATTAAGAAACAGGCATTTCTCGTGAAGCTGAGTTTAACTGGTTTCACCGTATTCCCAGGATAAGCCCAACGCTGTGAGCGTGTCGGAGCTGCATCAGGCCTTGTCTCTGGGCTCTGTGACCGAGGACAGGAAGCTGTTCCTCTTGGCTGCCCAGCTGGGGTCTGATGGGGCCCTGAGGAACTCCTGCCGGGGCCTGGACACCTTCCAGGACCTCCTGCTCCAGCTCGTCTGATCTCACCCCCCCCCCCCCCCCTCCTCCCGGAGCAGAGGAGATGGAGCGATGGAAACAAAGGGATGGCTTAAAGCAATCTTCCTCCTCCTCTTCCTCCTCATTGTTTAAGCCGCCCTGGCTTATTTGAGGCAGAGGAGGAGGAGGAGGAGATGACGAAGGCTGCGGGAATTGAGGCAGAGAAATCACTGAAGAAGATGCCAAGATGGAGCCTTGCAGTACCTCCTCGTCTCTTTTCAAACCGCGTCAGTTTGTTTTAGAAAATCCTTCAGCTCATCTCATCTTACAGTTTTCTTCCGCCTCGACTCGTCTTTCTCAGCGGAGACGAGGAGGACAGAAGGTGGGACAGAAGGATGAAGGTTTGTTCATGGAGTCTGTGACTCAGGACCACAGCGTCCACCTCCTGCCAATGATTCAGACTCTGGACTACTCTGAATGTCAGACTGTGACGGTATATTTAAGCATGTAGATTACACTGTACTGTATATAAACTGAAATATGTCAAGTCTGTAGATGCGTTTACAGATTCCGTCTTGTTTGCTGTTTTCTGAAAACGTTTTTGTGTGTGACCAGAGAAGTCAGCCGAGCAGAACAGGTAATATTCAGGGTTGCCAGGTTGGAGGCCCCGGGGACTAACACTGCACCAGCTCAGTGAATTCATCGACTCCGTGTTTGACTCCTACGCTTGTAGGCTTCTCTGAGATCTGGGGGGATTTCACGAGGGAATTTGAAGGGACCTTTTGAAAAGCAGTGTTTTTTTTTCTTGGTAAAATTCTTGTTTCCTTAAAGGTGCAGTGTGTAGGATCTGGCGGCATCTAGCGTTGAGGTTACAGATTGCAAACAACTGAAATTTCTCCCGTGTGCCAAGTGTGTAGGAGAACTATGGTAGCCAACGCCAAAACGTGAAAATATGAATGTCCCTATCTCAAGGAAAAAACAATTAAACTAATGGTTGTCGATCTAAAATGAAGACAGATTCAGCAACTGCATGCCTTATTTCTCGTAGCAAATGTTTTCAGAAACACATTTTGGTGAAGTATTTTCGCAGAAAAATTTCAAGTCATGCGTAATTCACGTAATCGTGAACTATAGGAAATATAAAGAGCGGTGAACGCTGTGTAGGGAGGAGGTGGGGGTGGACGGGTGGGTCTAAAAATACCGGACGTACGCCCAGGAGACCGGCGGTTGTGTCCCATGTGAAACAAGAAATCTACGTTGATTTATTTGTCACGAAACTTACGTACTTAAGTTACGCAACTTCCGGAGTTATATTAAGCCAAACAAATCCTTTCCTTAACCTAACTAAGTAGTTATGTTGCCTAAACCTAAGGAAGTTGTTTCCTGTGAAGACGGGAGTTTATTTTGAAAAGACTGTATGCATGTAACGGGCGGAAATTGACACGTGTTGCTGGACATTTGTGCCAAAGGAGGAATAACTTTTCATAAGATATCATACGAACAGTTTCATGAGAGTACGTTGACTTTAACTAGCCATTTGCGGGTGCGGTACACATTTCCATAGTACTAGCAAGCTCCACCAATCAGAGATGTCGCTGTTACACTTAGGATTGTGGGTAGTGTAGTACTTCTCCACGACATTGACAATATAACGTGTTTTTCTTAAAACAAGGATATCATATGGACTTGTGGACTTCCGGAACCTCACTGTTGAGCTCTATTACATCATCTTATTGTGCCCTCTTCTTCTGTGATGGTATTATGGTTTTCCGACTGGAGAATCGGCGCAACCTACAGCTTATCTCGATGAACCAACTCCTAATAATCGTATAACTGGAGGCGGATGGAAACAAGCATTCATTCGCATATTATTTTGCAGATTTTCTCGACATTCGGTTGAAATCTGCGATACATTTGGATGGAAACCTGGGTATAGACCAGAACTAGTATCCAGTGAAACACACATCCTTGAATGTATAAATGCAAATGTGAAGTACTGTATTTGACTTTAATGCTACATGTACAGATAAACTGGAATTAGCTAGATTCAGATTTTTTTATGCTGTATGTGTAAAGCAGTGTTTGCTTGTGATGCACAATTTTTTAATGAATGTGAAGTTTTATTCCTTTTGATGTACTGTAATTCTGCAGAAATGTTGTTTTCACAGTAACCAAGAGTTTAGTGGGTTGTTGTATGTGCACTGTTTTTATAACCAGTGACTGCTTGTCTTTATGTGTTATGTAAGTGGAGCTGTTAGATATGACTTCTTGCATGTCTTTATGTTTTGTTATTTTCTTTTAAAACGTGATTAAAGTGTCCATTTGGGTTATTTAGTCTTAAAGGGGAACTCCACTGATTTTCCACATCGAAGTGTGTTTCCAGGTGTTGGGGAGTACTACTGCGTATGTGAAAAAATATATAGTATAAAGTCTTAAGTGTCTCCAGAGGGAGCTGTGTGAAGTCTGATAAATGTTAGTTAGAGTTAGACAGACGAGAGTCTACCAGACCTTCAGCTGCTCATCTCTGCTTGAGACTACAAGCTACATTAGCACATCCAAGCACTCTGAACGAACTGTCAGCGACCAAGTTGCATTGTGGGTGATGTAGGCGGCAGGTTTTGTCGAGGAAAAAAAGTGCATGGAATAAAAAATCTCTAGTTCTGTTGCATCGATTTTTATCCTTTTTTTTTACTGTCCATTGTGAGTCCAACAACGTGATACGAGTGAAATGCACAGTGTGTAGGATTTGGTGGCATCTAGTGGTGTGGTTGCAGATTGCAACCAAAGTGAGCAACCCTCCGCTCACTTCTTACTACAAAATGAACTCAAACAAGTTTGTTTGTCTCACCCCGCTAAAAACCACATGGATGGATCTACAAGATGCCCCCTAACAACCTGATAACAAGCACAGAACTGGAAAGCAAGTCGAGTCCTGTCTCTGCTGACTGAGCAAGTCAATGCAAACACTAACAGATAAAAATCTATAGGCTTGTTTTCGCCGGGAAAAGTTCCACAACTGGTCTAACAGGAAGCTGTTTTCGCTGAGACGTCACTCTGGCACAGTCACAGTGTTTTCACAGCACGCTGTCAGCTCTGCAGGTTACTATGACCGCGAGGCAGCACGACTCAGCCAGCATGAACACTCACAGCTTGTAGATGAAAGCTCGTCATCTTGTAACGCTGTGGGACATCCAGTCAGAATCAAAAACTAAATGATTCATAATGTCTTACATTATAATGTTTTAAGGGTCATAACTAAGGTTGCAGAATAACGGGAATATTCAAGGTGAAAACTTTCCATGTGAATTAATGGGAATTAACGGGAATAAAATGGAAATATAGGGCTTATCTGCTCAGGCCGTATTTAACATGTCACATGCAGATAGAAAAAAACCTTTTACCATACCATAAGCAGACGTAATCCATTCATTTGCCAGATAAGACAACATCTTTACTACATGTCAGATATTGAGTAACATCTATTGTTGTGAATTAAGTTTTAGTAAAATCCATTATTACTGGACAAGTCTTCTACACCATATTCCCAAAAACAACCACAGCTGGTGTGAATCATTGAGCAATCATACCTCACATACCTCCAGGCTGCCCAAATACTTGTGCTGATCAAGTTTCCTCCCAGCGCTCCTGAACGTGCCAAGGGTGTTTTCTCGATGGTCAAACACGTGACTCACGCAGGAACTTGTTCACTGGAACGAGGCTGTAAATGATAAACGAGAGAAGACAAGGTCAACACAAGCAGATGTAGGTCAAACTATTGTTTTGCTGTTAACATGTGCAGCAGATAATCTCAAACAACAACGCAAGACAATAAAGATAATGAGCTCAAGGTTCACATGACACACGCAGGGAGGGAAACTACTGCATGTGTCTTACTTTTACAATCTGAGGTGTAGGTTATCTAGTGAACTTTAACATTTTGTACCGACATTCATGGTCCCCTGAGTAAGAACCCTAATGACTTTAACTCTAGCGCCACCATGAGGTTGAGTTTTCAGGTTTTGACTGAAATGTGTCAACTACTGGATGGGTTGACATTTTGTACAGACATTCAGTGCATTTAACAGTGCAAGTAACTGTAGGGTTACAGCCGTCTTTCTCCAGTGAGATGATTCATTAAATGTCATGTAAACAACAAACCTGGATTTCTTCTAGAGAAAGTCGATTTCTTGGCCCTGAATAACCCTCCTAACGGAGTTTCTAATCAGCTGTTTACATATAGCCATCATAGACAATATGTGCCCTAGGATGCCTTTTTCATAGAGAAAACATGATGAAGTGCCCTCTGGGTTGCCATTAAATAGAGAAAACATGACGTAGTGCCCTCTAGGGTGACCTTAAATGGAGAAAAGTGCTATGAGATATAAGATAAGTTCCCTCTAGGGTGGCCTTAAAGCTGAAAAGATGCAATGAAGTGACATAAAGGCTGCCCTAAAGCCCACTGCATGCAGCTGGTGCCCTTTTATTTTGTTCACCCCTGCCCCTCAGACAGCCCGAGTCCTCCACGGCTCAACTCTATCTCCTAATCACAACAACACAACTTCAGTTTTCTAACCTCAGATGTGCTCATTTTCATCTCTCATCCGGTGCTGCAGTTTCCTCGTACTTTTGATTTCATAAACATCCCTGTTTTGGTCCCAGCTGTGTCTCTAGCGCAGGTCTCGCTGCTAAATGTCATTTAAACTGGATTCTTTACCAAAATGTTCTATCAGAATTGAACATCCTTGAGGAAAACATGTCACTTTTACTCTGACATTGAAGCTGAAAGAAACACTGACAGAAAGTTTAGAAAAGTTTGAAGGTTTCTGTCTGCAAAATGTTTTAGAAGTTATTCAGTTATATCTCCCGTTACCTGCTTTGTTATTCTATACGGATAGTCTGCAGCCATGGGAACAAAGTCAACAGTTTACATGAGTCACATAAAGCTGGATGACTCACAGTGTTCATACATGTCCTATAGACGACACAGTTGAATGTATTTTTAGAGAAGCGTGCGTGTGCAGGGACAGAGGAACTACATGCTGTGCTTTTCTGTTACTTAAGCTGCTTCCATCAGTGTTATTGCTGACATTTAAATAGGACGCTCCCCTTGAAAGTGATGTATGTTTCTATCTACCTGTCACACTAGGCTCTGTTATACTTCAAACTGTTTTCTCCCCTCGAGCCATCAATGCAACCAGTTTTCCAGATGATGATGCATCAAATGTCGAATTCATTTCAAGGATCGGAGTCTGTTAACAGATGCCAGAGTTGTTACAACATCAGCAAAAAAACAAACAAAACAGATTTGTTGAACACAAATTAAGCAGAATTGTGGATGTTATATTCCTGAACTGGAGCTAGAGCATCTTTTTCTTGTTGCCTGAGGATCATGGGATTTGTTATAGTGTAATGGAGCATGAGGACTTCAAGGAGACAAAATGAAATCCATGAATATTTAATGGTGAAAAAGGCTCGTGGATGTTGCGTTCTATTCAGGTGATTTTCAGGTACAAAGATGTCGAGGTGTTTAATTAAAACTGGACAAAATGTTGACATGTTCGACTGTTTTAGACGTTTTGTTTGCAACTGCTTTTTAAATTGATCTCAAGGACATGTATATCTTTACAAAAGCAGTTAATATGTCACATACTTTGCATGCAACACGCAGGCTATTGCACAAGTGTGAAAGAGAGATGTCACCACAGTGATACTTTCTTCTTTACTTCCTCCAAAATGCTCACAGCAGTGAAAGAAGCTCTAAATCGAGGACAATAGGGTTAAATTAGCCACTGAACATTTTGTACTTCAACAACAATAAATAAAACATTTTAAAACACATTTATAACTACATGCAGGTTTCTTTAGAGTAGGAGCAATGTGAGCTCTGGGAGGGTAAACTTTTGCACAACTTTGAAAGACAAGTCTGGTGATATCCATTAAAAACACATCAACACACAATGAGGAGGTTGCAAAATAAATCTGAGGGGTTGAAAGATGATCAACAAGATAGGAAAGCAGAAAAAACACGTGTTTTATCGTACTTTCCTCTAACCTTTGCTTTACCTTGTGAATTACTCACCATTTTAACTATTCAGTTCTCTAAAAACTACACTAATTACACACACAAAATTATCTTTGGATTAACTCAGACATGCAACCTGTGTTGAGGGGTGGAAAATAGAGATGGCTTCAAGTAAATAGGTCACAATTCAATAATGTTTGGAGCCACTGCACTAGAGCATCAAATGAGGATTAATCCGCTGCTGAAAATAGTCCCCAACAAATGCACTGATTCCTCCTGTTTGAGTAACTTTGTAACGCTGCTAAAGATCATCAGGAGGAACCAGTGGGATTGGAGATGAGTCACAGACAGGGTAGAGAAGTATTGAGAGACAGACTAACATATTGTTGGTTTTGGTCCTTTCATTGGATTTGTTGACAAAAACAGAATATTAAAACAACACCAGACTAGTCCCGTAAACATTCATGTCCTCTCTTCACTCTTCAGAGAATCTCAAGCCAACAACATTTCTTGTTAATTCCTAAAAGCCATCATGGTGATAATTTGTTAAGGATAACACTGAGTTGTTGACTCTAAACTTTCTTTAGCGTTTGTCATGAGTCTGACCTGTTCACGGTCAATTTTCTCTCCCAATGTCATCCAGTTTATCTTCACTTCTGTCTCCACTGATTGAATCAACCTTCATTACCCACTCGTTTAGATCCTCCAAAAAACACCAACTAAAAGTAAGTATGGATACTTGACACTAAAAATCATTCTGAGAAAACTACTTCACAAGAGCTACAACAAATGTTCAACCTCAAATTCTTCCACAAAGGCTTAAATTAATATGAAATAAAATCTAAATTGTATCTGCTTTCATTTAGATACAAGACACATGGGGGGTTTTTTTTCTCCTGCTGGCTCTATTTTTGTTTATGGCATCAAAATGTACCTTTAGTGAGTTAAAACAAAAAGTTAAAAATAAAAGTATACGCACAATGTTTCCACTACATAATAACATGTAAATTGGAAGTAAATTAAGCTTTCATACTTTTATATTTCATGACCAAAACAAGCTATTCTCAACCACTGGGCTGGGGGCCTCAGAGCACCATCTAGAGGGCCGCGGAGGTACTGCCAAATGGTTCGATTTTTGTCATGTTATGTTTTTTTTTCTAATTTTTTTTGGGTCCTCGACATTTTTTTAACAACCAGAAGTGGGGTTGAGAACCCTCGATCTAAACCATGTTATTCTAACCTGACTGTTATGAATTTGTTGACGCAAACTGAGTCAATTGGTTAACTGTGTGATGATTGTGTTTTAACGTAGCAAGAAACACGTCTTCAACACAAAACTGCTCCCATCTCCAGTGCAGTTCAAGACATGAAGCTGCAGAGAGATTCCTCTCAGACATCAACATGTGATGCTTTAACTGAAGATCAGGAAAACATGGAAGAGATGGGAAACACCTGAGAACTCTCCAGTGATACTTCTCATCCCGGAGAAAGAAAAACACATCTGCAAAATGGGCTTGAAGGTATTTAAACGATACATTAAAAAATACATCTCAGTCGATCACGTCTGACAGTCAGAACACACAGCTGTAAATGGAAAACATTAAAACAGGAAATCTTGACAGGGAGGAAAGCAACAGAAATGTCCTTAACGATACACAGAAGTTGTGCTTGTCCCTCAGTGCTCCTTTAAATCTCCACTTCCTGTCACAGTTGTTCTGATTATTGGTGGTGTGCACACAGTCTCAATGAGATCCTGATAGAGAGAATGATATAAAGTCCAGAACAGGGTTGACAGTCTACTGGACCACCGGCTGTGGAGGAGCCAGAGAGCTGATGAAGGCTTCGTAGTGCTCCTTGTGGCACCGCTTGTACTCGTTTATTTTCCTCTTGATCTGTTTGGGTGTGTCCTGGTAATAGTTCTTCTCATCTCTGGCCATCGCCTGCAGGGAGAATAAAGAGCAGGACTTTGGTTACTGCAAACTGATACAGACACAGAGCAGTTTTCAGTTACTTCCTTGTTGCAAATGTAAATGCGGCTGTTAAATGTTGAGGTTGGTGCCAGAGGAAATGTTATGTTGTGAAAGATGAATCAAAAGGGTTTATTGTCTGCACGGCCATTTTAGGACATTTCAAATTCAATTTGTTTGGTTCAGCTCTTACATTTCCAGACTTGGCTCACTTTCTCACCGTTTTAAGCCTAATCTTCACCTCTTGCACTCTTTGAGGGTGCCGGCGCCCGCTGCCGACTTTACTGATTACTCGGAGGCTGTAGCAAGCTGGCTCCGTTTTAGAGCAAGAGTGAAGGTATCATATGAAACTAGAGAATCTAAGGAATCCATTGGTACCATGGAACCATGTCATGCTAGCATGTCGGGAAGCTTGCTAAATGACGCTACAAAGTTGCGCTAAATTTTGGCGAGGAAAAACTGGCATGGCGATTTTCAGAGGGGTCCCTTGACCTCTGACCTCAGGATATGTGACTGGAAATGGGTTCCATGGGTACCCACGCGTCTCCCTTTCACACTTTATGCTAATCACACACAGTTTTTGAATACAGTATAAATGTGTTATTCTCACCTATTGTAAAATGAAAAATCTCCCTCAATACTGGACCAATTTCAGAAATTGTTGTCTCCATTACTCATTTAGACACAAAAACATGGGAAAATAGGGTCCAGGTTGAGAAATACAGAAGTTATCCTTTAACACCTGCCTAGTTTTAGAATCTGACTTTGAGCGTGATGTTGTGTTGATGACGAATCGAGTGGTTTTATAATGAAGTGCAGGTGACTGACTCAGCTTTTCAGAATTTAAAGTGCAGGATGGAATATTTTCTACTGAAGGATATTTTATTGCAGAAAATACTACACTCACACACAAAATCCTCTGTTATTGACAGACTGTGGCTTGGCAGCGCTCCCAGTGATGACTCAGTTCCATTTAAAGCAACTGTTGAAAATCCATTTGAATGAGGCACTTTTCTGACAAACGCTGCAGTAATTTAAACTTCTGCCGTCCGACACTCTGAGCAATAAAATACTAAAAACACACTAAGCTCTTCTCAGCACTGTCCGTAACCAGCGTGCCCCTTCAATCTAGAGTTATCAGGAAATAAATATCAGCAGCAATGAAATAATATCATGCAGCTGAAACCTTATGTGTCCTTCAGATGAGAAGATACGTTCAAAACTTTTCAAGGAAACCAAACAGAGGACGCCGTTTTCACGAAGAGAAAAATATTCAACTGACAAATTACGTTTCCTCTGCAGCAACCGAGCACATCAAGGACGGTACAAAGAAAACGCTTTAGACGTTGGAAGCCAGCCCTCATATCTCAGGGTGTCCTTGAACGCACCATCAGGGGAACTGTTTTCTAAACAGTTCCCAGACATGTAGTCCAGCCAGTGACTATCTAATCTTGATGTAAAACGAGCTCCCAGCAGGTCATATGAAGCTTCAAAATAACTTCATCTTGGTAATGACGCTCACCTACAGGTGTGGTGAGTTTATTTCTTTCTTAGTACATCCTCAGCTGAATCAATCCCTCACTTATCTACTGAGTCTTAAAGGAACAGTGTGTGATCCGCAGAGTGTAAAACCGTGGTACCGTCAGCCGCTGTCTAACTTCTGTTGCTCCTAAAGGATGACCTCTGAACGAGGCGAACGGCGTTACCACCGTTTTGCACTCGGCGGCTCACGTTAACGCAGTCTTGGACTGTACTACCTCAGTACCTGAGGTACTGTACCTTTAAAAGTTTCTTTTTTCAATATGAAAGTGTATTAATCTTGTCTGATGTTGGTTGAGGTGGTTATTAATTCACTGGGGTAGGGATGTCACAAGAGCAGATACTTCGGTGCCAAGTCAATGCCAAATTCGGAAAACGTGACAGTACTCGTAGGTACCGGGGATCAGGGCTCGAGACTTTCAGGCTCCGGTTGCTGCTCTTACCTTGAAGTCGTCGTTGTGTTCTCGGATCATGTACTGAGCGTACTCGATCAGGTCGGAGGATAACGTCTTGGAGTCTTTTTCGGGACGGTTGGCTTCCTCCTCCAGCACTAAAACATGTCATAGAGGCAGAAAGATTCATCAGATTTTTCCATCATGTTAGCTTTTAATGATTCATCCTTTCTTCTACTTTTTCTGTTGAATTTTGGTGTGAAGACAAGGGCATAAAAATAAATGGTAAAACTGAAACTAAATATGCAAACCCTCTCAGTCAGTCTCTGTAAAATATTCAACAGCGTTAAAAGCAACGCCGGTGTTGCTGGAGGAATAAAAGTCAATCAGCGCTGAAATCCAGAGCAGCTGCTGCTGAAGGCCGACTCCTCTGAGCTTCTATGCAACGGAGCATAATAACAAAAACATGCTGGAAGTGAAGTGAAGCTCTGCTTTCATTCAAATTGGTCTAATTAGGCTGAAATCACATCGAGTGTCCAGCTGAATAAAACGAATAGATCCTTGGAAGTGGTGTGAAACAGCCTTCATATAAAAAAGGCGACTACGAAGAGTGGTGACATTAAGTGAAAGAAAAATATCGGCACAGAAGTTCACAGGGTTCAGCCTGCATGTACAACAGAGAACGTTTTCATTTCAACATAATCACTGCTTTAGGGGACCGGGAGGCAGTTCACAGGGAGTCTTCACATACACTTCAACTTTTCAACTTTGAGATGCAAATTTGCGCTGGTTCATAATTTCAAAATGGAAGAAGCCATCGTAGTAGCTGTCAGTTTGTTGGGAAGGGGGCTAAATAACTGGCATGGCCATTTTCAAAGGGGTCCCTTGAACTCTGACTTCAAGATGTGTGAATGAAAATGGGTTCTATGGGTACCCACGAGTCTCCCCTTTACAGACATGCCCACTTTATGATAATCACATGCAGTTTTTTATTGCAGTATAAATGTGTTATTTTCGCCTATTCTAAAAATTGTGTGATTGAATATTTCTGCATACTGGGGTCCCTAAACAGTCTGGAATTACATAAATTGGGTATCACTGTAAAGCTGAGACTCTTGTGGATCCAATGAGCCCAACTGTGTTCATGTGTGATGATGTTAGTCCCCATAGAAGCCATTTCAATGTAGTGAAACTGTATAAAATGACCTGTGGTGACCTCTAGGATAATCACAGCCTCATGAAACTTTACAGCCACAAACTAGAGACCTAGAGCATTCAGAGGATGGATGGCTTTCCTAGCTAGATTGACAATAAGGGGGTTTCTGAGCAGTTTCCAGAACAGAAGTGCTCGCCATCCAATGGCCTAAAAATGTAATTCTTTCAGAAATGTCAGAAGTTTTTGATACCAAATCCCAGCATGGCTTTTTCTATGGTGTTCCTCAAGGTCTTGGTGTCTTATTGTGGTATTTTGGAGGGATTATTGATCATTTTTATCAATTCTCGAGTGGTAAAAAAATTGTTAAATTTAGCACCAAATCTGTGTAACAAATGGTATCAGCCCAAACATTGCTGCAACAACTTATGAGACATAATAGAGCATGGGGATGACCATCATATCCTTCTATCATAATGTTTTAAGCCTTTATACACTCAAATTAATCTTCAGGTTCCCAGCTTTCAGATGATGTACACCACTTCTATGTGAAATCTACTGTTGACCTGCTATCTCCCCCTAAAGACCCCCTCTACCCCCCTAAAAAAGACAAACACGGGTCTTTAAGGGTTAAGGTCTTCTGTCTGAATTAAAGTATACATCTCTAATGTAAAACAAATGCCTGTTAGCAAAACTTGGAGACAAAAAGAAGGTTTTCAAAAGATTGACTTACGGTTGAGAACGTAGGGCTTGGTCACGAAGCCGACGGGAGCTTTAGTCTCTTTGTCTTTACCGAGGAGCTACACGTGTGAACAAAAACACATTATGAAGGAAACAATGGACGCCAGCAGCAGATGTGTTTGGATTCTGGGTTAACTGAGGATGATGAACACGTTTCTTTTCCATCTTCTTCTCTAATGTGGCACGACAGGAATGACATGTGGGCTTTTTCATCAGTGATGGCATTTCAAGAAACAATACAGGTACTGTCCTTGCTCCTGAGCCCAGGGGAGGCAAAAATTAATCATTTATGCGTCGCTCCCTGTCTTAAACTAAATGAAACGCTGTCTCAGGCTGCTGGAAAACAAGCTGCAGCCCAGACGACATTAACTTTAATTAACCGCAGGGTGAAACTGTCACAGTGAACAATAAAAAAAATAATAAAGCACCAAATAATGAAGAGCATCCATATTTTCAAGGAGTCAAAAACAGGTTTTACACAAGTTAAAGTTCAAATAATAAATTAAGTGACTCCTTAAGTGAAGTGGGTGTTAGTTTTAAGGAGATTTCTTCTGGTTTCTCCTGTGTTTAATCATCATAACCAACACTCTGGTGCTCCCTTCTGGCACAAATGTAAACTACAGAACATGAACAAATGTTTTAAAATCCCGACCCGCAGTCTATAGGCTGAAGCCAGACGCAGCATTTGTTAAAATAATGTAGGCATAATTATAAAATATTGTCACCACCGACCCTAAAACATCCAGCAAATGGGAACGAGATAACAGAAGATATAATTAGAATCTATAATTTATATTTTTTACTTTTTATTGTCCAGTACAATGAATTATTGGATGGATCACTGTGAGTACAGAGAATCTTGTGCACAGGTGATCATTTCATTAATCGTTACCGAGGTAAATATGGCAATCAATAGTCATACTGATTTGATCTGGATATAAGACACTGTATTTTTCAACCACAGTAGGTCTGACTGTGTAGTGCTGTTTAGAAGAATCCTGTGTGCTCTGAAGAAGACCCGGGTAAATAAAACCACAGGGAACTTACAACAGAACCACAGCGGTTACTTACGCTCTTTCTCTTTATTGGCAGCGTGCGGTTTGGATCAAAAGCCAGACCCATGTCCTGCAGGTTCGTGGTCATGGACTTCCTGTCGTCCCACGCATTACGTATCTGTGGACTGAGCGAGAGAACAAGTTAGACACACACAATGACATCAGCCTAACACACACAACATCAGTACTTCTGCAGGAGCAGGACAGAACACATCTGGAGTTCAAGTGAGACAGAAAATGCCTTTTCTGTGTGATTATATGACCCCAAAAAAGGTACAGTTCTGTAATTTTATATCTCAATAAACCAGTAAAAGTGTTTTCAGTGATTCATCTCATAATCAGCTATCAAAATAGTTGGCAATTAATTTAACAGTTGACAACTAATCGATTAATCTAGTTAAGAACAACAAAACTGTAGCCTGATGTGAGAGCAGACTGAGGAGTTTAAGCAATATTGAAACAATTAATCAATATACAGAAAATAATAATAAAACTCTCGATTCCATTTTCTCTAATTTGAAGATGTGTTGTGTTTTGTCTCATCTGAATATCTTTGGGTTTTGGTGTGTTGGGTCAAAATAAAACAGGGAAATTAAAGGTGACACCTCTGGCTTTGGGAAATCGTCATGCCGGGGAATATTTCATTGTTATTTCACTTTTTATTAGACTGATTAATTATTTGATTAACTGAGAAAATAATCTCCATATTAAATTATTAAAAGTAACTGTAGTACAGTACAATTCTGACACACTTGCACTGTCCATTTTATGCTACTTTATACTTCTACTTCACTATAATTCAAAGGGAAATATTGTACTTTTTACTCCACTACATTATTTGACATTTGTAAGTTACTTTTTAAATAAACAAACATATGATATGATACAGTCAGTATTAAACTACTGATCTAACCAGAACTATACAAGTATCGAAAAACAGAATAATGTAATATTCTATAATAATATAATACTGTCAAAGGAGCCATTCTGCATAATGAGTACTTTTAATACACATTTTACTGATAATACTTCTTTAAGTGAGACTTTGAATCAGGACTTTAACTTGTAATGGAGTATCTTTACACCAGGGTATTGTACTTTTACTTGAATAAAGGATCTGAGTACTTCTTCCACTACTGTATAAAATAAATAAAGCGGGTAAAATAATCAGGTAAACCCTCAGGTAAACCCTTCTCGTGTGGTGTCAACATGCCCACTGTTAGCTAACATTAGCTAACATGCTAACGTGCCGTTCCGTTCCGTGCTTACTTTTCTATCCTTGGGTTGTATTTCTTGATGAACTTTTTCTTCAGCTTCTTCCGGTCCAGAGTGTAGTCGAACTTCTTGGACTTCCCGGACTTCTTGGCTTTCGGCATGTTGGTGATTTGTCTCTGTTTTTACAGAAACACTGGATTTGTTGGTGGTGAGGAATAAGACAACGTGCAGGCAGGAACCGGAAGTACGTGTTTGTTATGTTCCGGTCATGTGACTAGAAACCTCCTTTTCACCTTTGACCTTTCAGTTTCGAGTTTTAATATAATTTTAATTTAATAAAGTTTTTATTTAATACACAAATGAATGAAAATAAACACAAAGTCAATAAGGGCGTAGAAAATAATTTATGGATATTTGTTTAAATAAAATATGTAATTAATGATAAAAATGTCTAAATAAAGTGTTCACTGAACTTTACAAAAAATGAGTAACACTTTAATTATTTTTTCTTTGTTGTTTTAAATTGCAGCTCGTAAGCACAAATTAGTACAAATCTGGTACAAATATACACAAAATCAACATGGAAATAGAAAAAGAAAACACATGGAACATATTAAACTAAATATTAACAGACAATTCAGAAAATTTATAAATCAAACATGTAATCTATAATAAAAATGTCTAAATAAAGTAATCCCTGAAATTTACAAAAAACGAGTAACACTTTAATTTTTTTTTGTTTGTTGTTTTAAATTACAGCTCGTAAGCACAAATTAGTACAAATCTGGTACAAATATACACAAATCAATATGGAAAATAGAAAAAGAAAACACATGGAACATATTAAACTCTAAATATTAACAGATAATTCAGAAAATTTATAAATCAAACATGTAATCTATAATAAAAATGTCTAAATAAAATAATCACTGAAATTTACAAAAAATGAGTAACACTTTAATTTTTTTGTTGTTTTAATTTGCAGCTTGTAAGCACAAATTAGTACAAATCTGGTACAAATATACACAAAATCAATATGGAAATAGAAAAAGAAAACACATGGAACATATTAAACTCAAAATATTAACAGACAATTCAAAAAAATGTATAAATCAAACATGTAATCTATAATAAAAATGTCTAAATAAAATAATCACTGAAAACACCTGCAGCTGCTGCTTTTATCCTCTAGATGTCAGTCTCGGTCATAAAAAATAGATTCCACAAGCTGCAGACTCATGTTGTTCACCTCAGTCTAGATTTTATTCAGACAGAGAGCAACAGGGTCATATACTGATTCAACTTATTATATTTTAGCTTTTTAAGATGAAAGAAATGAGCTGGCTTTAAAAGGAGGCGGGGAAGAATGAGTGAGAGGTCTGTGTGTCTGGGATCTGTGTCATGTTTTTTATTATTTTTATCGCGCAGTAATTTTATAACAGAGTGAGAAGTCTGTATTTCCTCCTCTTCTCTGACAGCAGCTTCTGGGCGGAGAGACGGAGGGGAGGAGGAGGAGGAGGAGGAAGAGGAGAGGAGTGTTGCGGGCCGGGTTGTTACCGGACAGGACTGTGCCAAAGCAGAAAACGGAGGGTTTGAATCTGTCCTCCTTGGCTGGGCGGTGGGAGGAGGTGGTGGACGGTGTTTAGGGAGGATAAAGTGAGATATAAGCCGCCGGGGTGGTGGGGAGGTGGGAGGGGGAACCAGGAGCTCCGTATGCTGCTGCTGCAGCTGTAACCCCCGACAGCATCAACACATAGCCCGGTGGAGAGGGCGCATTGAAAGGTCTGGACCCGGGCGAGCATCAACATGGAGCTGGAGAATATCGTGGCCAACACGGTGCTGCTGAAAGCACGGGAAGGTAAGGATGGAGATTGGGGTCGCTCAACTGTCTATAACACTGTCGTAATACCACCTTCAATGCTTGGTTAAAAGGAGATGCCAAGCTAGCCAGATGTAGTTTAATATTTATTGCATTTAAGCATTAGTGTAAGCCGAATTAAAGAGACAGTCTTACAGACTTGTGAAACGTCTTCTTGTGCACAGTGCACGACAGTAAATCAAAGGGCAGGTAAAATTGCCTGATTCTTTGCATGAGTTTGGCGTGGCTCTGATTGAGAGGTCCGGAAGGGTTTTTTTGTAACTGTGAAATGTGACCTGCAGCGACACATCGGCTTTCCCTCTTGCTGATGTTGCAGCATCGTCCTGTCGTTTGCGAAACAGGATGTTGAGGCAAAGCTGCTGTGCTGTACAGGGGTTTGTACTTTGTGCACAGAATTGCATTGCATTGTTTTAGTCTTTTAGCCCTTCTGTTTAAAAAAGGCCTTTATTTGCTATACAGTCTAGACTCTGGAGCTTATGTTTTGACCTTTAAGTCACTGCAGGTTTATAGGTCACCTAAATGTCTAAAATGTAAATGTTTACATCCTCCTATGGCTCTTGTGCATGACAGCACTCTTGAGTACAGTATACATTTGAAACAGACATCATCAGAGCTCTTAGTTATTGTTATTCTAAACAGGAGACAAAGGTTGTGGCGACTCGTTAATCCTAAAGCCATCTGCAGGGGGATATGAGAAGATGATTGTCAGGATCCCTCACTGTGAGCTTATCTGCTTTATTCAGTTTATCTGTTGTGTAGACGACCAGGAGTCAAGCATCTGTGTTGGCACCCATCTGCCCATCTGAAGTGTCCATGAGCAGGGCATCATTATCTCCCAGCTCCAGGCAGGCCTTGACCTCTGACTTCTCTGGATCCTTGACAAGATGTTCTTTTATCACATGGGAACAACAAGTGTTATATAATCATCATCTTTATTGCCTTAGCCAGTTTGACAGACTGACTGGACCCTGTTTGATTCAGGTATAAAAAGACACATTTACTAGTATGCAAAGATATACAACTTTCAAGGACAAACATGCCAGGGCCATGCAGAGAATCAAGCAGCCAGATGTGTAAACACCCACCAGAAGTCTTCAGAAGATGATGCTGTATTTTTAGACTTATACTATATGTTTAAGCCTATTAAAGGGGCACTCCACAGATTTTACAGCTTTGAAAAGTTACAAAAATAACACTGATTACTGTGTGTCATCAAGTTTATCTTGGTTTAGGCTT
The DNA here is from genome assembly GCA_916701645.2 of Sebastolobus alascanus. Lineage (NCBI taxonomy): Eukaryota > Metazoa > Chordata > Actinopteri > Perciformes > Sebastidae > Sebastolobus > Sebastolobus alascanus. The sequence continues at coordinate 1,182,867 of CAKAOJ020000289.1, forward strand.
GAGATTTAAAGTTTCTCTCGGTTTAAAGTTATTCGTGGAAGGAAGAAAAGGAAGTCTGCCAATAGAAAAATGGGCCCATAGAATTGGAACAAAGGCGTTTTAGATGGTGTTAAAGTTTTAGGGTGGAGTTTTCCTTTAAAGAGAGCAACATTGGGCAACTTCCCATGTTCATGGCTGCAAATGGCAGGAAGAGAGGAAACAGTTTCAGTGACCAACAATCATGTATGGTGTGACACCGGTGTTGCACACTAAAGTAGAGCAGAGCAGCAAAGGGACCAAAGAGGCAACAGGTGTCATCTTAGAGAATCTTTCTCCGGACAGAGTGCTCACTATCAGGAGTTTATATTTCAGGCTTGATGTTTTGTGTCACTTCTTGGGTGCAGAAACATCTTTACACCTATACTACCATGCTATTTAGTATGCCAGAAAAAGATTTAGTATGTCCAAATACATAATATGTCAAATGCAATATGCTAAAAATACCAGGATGTCCTACTACATCTGGCCATACCTTGCAGTATGCAAGCCAGCATGCTTTTCTGGCTATTCTGACCCACAATCCTCTCTGTGGAAGATACATCACAGACAGATGACCTGATGCGACAGATATATGAGCAAGAGGGTCAAAGTTAAAGGCGCAATGTTATGACGAAGTATGTCCCAATTGTATGTATACTGCATGCAACATGTACTTTGTAAGGGCAGTATGTACTAAAACTAAAAAGAAAAAGTATGTGATTTGAAACAGTTTCTTTGTTGTTTTTGTTCCCTCCACTTTAATGGTTTCAGTTTGATTTCCTCACTAAATAAAAACATTGTCCTCTTGACTCTCCAGCTGCCAAATCCAGATGAAAGAAGAGAGAGTAGTTTATCAACATGTTGATATGTTCATCTAAGTTGCTTACAATTCAGCTGTGTGAGCAGCAGGCGTTTGCCCTGGTCACATAGAGGCTACTGTCCTAGCCTTTCATTAGTGGATGTTGTACCTGCAGACACTACTAAGGGCTGAAGAAACATCTGGAAACTCCTCTGTTGATTTTTTGGATAAAAAGATTTCATCTATATTTCTATTTACAGTCAATATTCTCCTAAAATGATGCTCAAATTGCAGGGATTTTGGCAAGATATAAAACAGGAGATTGAAAAAATAATGCAAATTGCTATCCCAATGGATCCTGTGTTGTTTTTACTTGGAGAACCGTCCCAAAATGTAACGGACAACCACCAAAGATATAAATATACTACACATACTTCTACTGGTTGCTAGAAAAACTGTAAATTGGAGGAGAACGCTTTCGCTGACACAAACCCAATGGACTCAGAGACTGAAACAAGTCTACACAATATACTGTATGACAGCAAAATTGCAAATGAAGGTGGACATTTTTCTACATAAATGGACTCCAGTTATGACGTAATGGACTCTAAATATTAGGATGTGGACAGATGTACTCGGAAAATGAAAAAAAAAGCCCTCCGTCAAGGACTGTTCAACAGTGTTATATGTTGTATAATAGATTGAAATTTAAATAAAGTAAAAAAAAAAATTGACAATGAATCAAAGAAAAGGCAGCAAAGGACAGCGTTTACTATAGATGTAAATACAATTTTTATCATAGAGTTGAAGGTCTCCATTAACAGAAACTAAATGTAATATTAAGTGCTATTAGTGTATTGGGTATATTACAAGACATTTCTATTTATTTAGTTAGACCATTGATTTGGGAACCTCTGACATCAGGACACTTCATGTGACCCCCACCTCTGGAAACAAATCCTTGAATGTTTCACACAGTAGTTCACACAGTATGTCTGGTACATTTAGGGAATGTGGCAGACGTCATTACAGACAAAAAAAAACAACGCCCTATAAATACCAACCGGTAATTATATTAGTTTGTAATTTTCTCTTGATGTATTTCTTTTTTTCTTTGTTTGTTTGAATCATGTGGGACACAACAAGGCAGCTGTCAAATGAAACTTGATCTTCTTGACTAATTCTGTTTTCGTGAGCAAAATGCATAACTAATGACTTTGTTGTGATTGATGCAGTTTGCAGAGTTTTTTGTTTCTCACGGGGTGACTGTCCGCTTTAGATTCATAAAATGTTTGGGAAAGTTTCTTTAGGATGAGCATTGTAAACTTGTTGATTAAAGATGAGGAAGTAATAAAGCAAGACAAACCAGATGTTTTAGTGAGCTGAAGTCCTGCACCATCTTATTAATACTAGGGCTGGGCATCGTTTCAAGGTTCTCGATACTAATGCAGAAACAGCATCTGAAACTCCCTATGAATTAATTCTTTAATTTGTAAGAGGAAGAATGTGTTGTTTCTTCTTTCAAAAGTTACATGGTCTCACTTTAAATGTTGTCGAAACACATGTAAGTGTTCAACAAGCTGCCCTAAATACAGACTAAATGAGAAAGCTATGATTTCAATCAGGAATCTGATCAAGTAAACAAGATAATGAATCAGACACTCGGTGCCTACTTTCGTTTGTTGGCAGTGTTTGATCCTCTGTGGTCAACACATTTCTTTCAGCATCAAGAACAACTGATGTTTGATACCGAGCTTTACTCCTTGCCAACTTCTGTAACTCAATACATTTGTCATACTGAAAAGCTGAGTTATGTTCTCGGAGTTCAAACAAGACATTTGAAGACGTCACCATAGGTTCTGAGAACTTGTGAAGGCCATTTTTCTCTATTCTTGACATTTTGTAATCTATAAAATGTCAAAAATAATTAATTATCTTTTTAAAAAAAGTCTATAGATTCATCAATAATGAAAATCACAAGTTGCTGCCTGACTGTGTTTCATTCCTTGACATTCAACAATCAGCTGATGTGTCTTATCAGGCTTCAGGAAAGAAAAATACTATTCATAGATCATTTAATTTTCTGCTTACTGAAGACTTCAAAGTGGAGACAGAGAAGGGGACATGTGATAGATCTCTCAGACTGGGTTTAAACAGCGAATGGGACATTTACATGGTGCATTTAGACCACTGAGACGCCAGCCTATTTTCACGCAATCCGCCGCAGTACTATGTATGCCTTGCGTGTCCGAGAGGTGCCCGAGAGGATAGTGCTGGATATTTCTAATTAAAACTACTAACCTACATTATTTATACAAAACTAACTCTAATGAACGTGCACTCAGAGCACGGGCTGAGACGGTCACAGAGCTCGCCAAAGCGTGCGCTGCTACATCCTGCAAAAACCTTGCCCACCTGCGTAAAATACCAAGTTTTTAGGAAGTCCCAATCAAATATGGATGCAAACACGGCCCAGTTTAAAATATGGAAAAAAACAGCTTTGTAAATGTTTTCTTAAGAAGGAAATGCATTCAACTAGAGCTGCAATGATTAGCCGATTAATCGATCAGTGGATTGACTGAAATATTTTTGATAATCAATTAATTGTATAAGTGAATTTTCAATCGAAAGTCCCAAACATGTGATGGTTCTGGCTTCTCCAATGTGACATTTTGACACTTTTACCAGTCTTATATTACAGTAAACCGAATATCTTTGATATTGGTTTTGGACTACATCACTTTGGACTCTGGAAAATTATCGTGTTTTTTTTTCACTATTATGATGTTTTACAGACCAAACAACATTCAACGTGTTTGTCTGGCCTCAAGGACACACACACACACACACACACTCGACATGGTTTTAATAAGTTGGTATGGCAGCAGCTGTTATATCGTGTCAGGCTGAACTTCTTAGATACTGAATCACGTTGGTTAAATGTCCTTCCTCCAGCTCAAAACAACAGCGTTCAGAAGTGACCTTTGACCTGTATTGTCACAAAGCCTCTCTGTTCCCTGTGCCAGTGTGGGATGATTTCTTCCTCAATGGCTAAAAGCTAATCTTTCAGTCTAATTATGTATATTCATCATTTTGTGGAGAATCTGTGTTTCTTCCTGTCTCACTGACCTCTCGCTGTTTGTCTTGATTTTACATTTCCACTAATGCACACAGCGGACGTCAGGGATCTCGTTCTCTCTCTTATCAATCAGCTTATTGGTAATTCTGTGGCCGATGTTATCATCTGCTTCCCGGACACAAACAAAACATCTTGTTTGCATTGTACATACGACAATTCATTTTTAGAAGCAACTGCCTGCCTTGCGGTATTTGAATAGCAAATCCTGCAGCGTGGTCTTGACTTTGTCCTCGTCAGAACACACAGCGAGGCTGCTGCTGTATGCACAACAACTCTCTGTTATCAGAATATACTCGGACTATTTGTTTGATCCTGGAGCATCACTAAGGGCTATCGGTCCCCCAGAAATATCATAGAGTCGCCATCTTTAATCTTCGAGAACTGATATTGCCTCTGGATGAGTTCTGAAGGACGCCCAGACAAATGTTTACAGAGAGCTGAATACTTATTTTGTCTTCCACTTTTACATTTCCAGTTTGATTTACTCAGTTTCATGCTACATACAGCAAAGCTCCAGAGCACTGACTCAGTTTAAATTGGTTCCAGTGTGCATGTAATACAACAATTAATATAGAGTTTGTAATTGGTTAGAATTCATTATGTTATCCGTTTTTTCAGATTTTTTAAAAACTTTTTTGTGTCCCTTGCTACTTCTGAAAGCGGGAAACCGAATGAATGCAGCTACCATCATTGTCATTATCAATTACTCTGTCATTTATCATTTGATTAAAAGATCTATTGCTTAAGTCTATAAAATGCCAGAAAATGGGGAAAGATGTCAAACAAGTTCAAGGCAGCGTTTTCAAAAGTCTTGTTTTGTCAAACAAACAGTCTAAAACCCTGACATTTAGTTCACAATGAGGTAAAACAGAGAAAAGCACCAAATCCTCACATTAGATTTATTTATTTGTTCACTTTTGAGGCACCTAATGGTTTCTATTCATTTCACGAGAAGAAAACCAACTTGCAGGGACTTGAATGTAATACAGTGAGCATCGTGTTGGCTCTTGTTCTTGTTCTTGTTATTGCGGTGTGGTGAATGAACCTGCACTTGAAACTGCATCACTGTGTGGAGTGTGGATCATTCACAGGCAGTATTCGAGCTTTTGAAAGCAGCCTGAGCACTAACGCAGAGAGGACAGGAACTTCCTCTGGTTTTTCTTTCTGCTTTGTTCTGATTGCTCGAGTGACGTTCGCTCTTTGTGTTTACTCTGCTGCAGTCCCTCAAGAAGCTGTGTATAGCTGCGCCCATCCAAACACAAACATGCTCTACCACACTTGTGTGAGGACATTTTGTCAATTTACATTACTTCCCAAAGACGTATTTCTAAACCCAATATCAAGTCAAGCAAAAGATTAACCCTGTGGGGACCTTATTGTCCCCAGATTGGAGGTAAGTCCTCACAATGTGACTGTGTGAACAGGCTGCTGTCCGCACAATGCTATCATACATACAGTACTTTACAAACCTAGTGGCAAGATGCACTATAATATTGCGCCCCGGGTAACGTAGCGTTGCACACACTGGACACATACAGACAGAAGAAGAAGAGGTCACTCGGTACAGTAGCTGTTTGTGATTATCCAGGGAGTGGATTGAGATAAAATGGCTCCTTTTATGGAGAGTTGACACGTGTGGATCAAGCCCCCAGGAACAGCGCTGTGCTTTGAGGCCAATTTTCGTAGTGGCCAAACCGTGGAATTACAACTTCAGGGTCCGTCACGTGATGCCCAAAAAGACTTTTTCCCATAGAAGTAGTCTCCGTGAAGTAACCCGTAGGTTTCTGAATCAGCAGTTGTGAAGCTCAAAAGTGGGTGGCTCCAGTCGTCGTCATCTTTTCCAGTGAAGACACAGCTTAACTAATTATGGGTTTTGACTTGCTTTTGGAGCCAGCCTCAAGTGGACATTTGAGGAACTGCAGCTTTTGGCTCTTTTTCAGCACCAGAGGTGGCCGCTTGCTGTAGATCAGCAGATAATTTTTTTTAGGTAAATCAACTTCCCAGGACAAACACTTAAATAGCCCTTATTTAAATCATTAGGTCCTAAAAGTTGTAAAATTCACTAATCCAGAGTTATTTTTCTAGGCATAATGAACTGCTGTTCATGTGAGCGAGCCGAGACCGAGCATTTGCGAGGAGGGGTTAAAGGAAACGCTAGTGCACTTGCTCTATGGGCCCATGGATGCGTAAGATAATTTTATACCCGACAGTCAAACTTTTTTGGCTTCATGTGCCACTGAGCAACTTTCATAGGCATGAACGAGGCCCTGCCTCCAGCGCTGTAGCTGTAGTCGTAGTGTTGTAGCCAACACATGGAGATCAAACCTGTCATGTTATGAAGTTACAGTGTTAACCACCAGACCTCTGTTCTACGTCCACGTCTTTTCAGAGTGCATTTTTGTCACCAAAGCAGACATCCTTCTTGGACTTGAGTTTTAAACCAAACTTGTTTGTTTTACAGGAGGCGGCGGGAACAGAAAAGGAAAAAGCAAGAAATGGAAGCAGCTGCTGCAGTTTCCCCACATAAGTTTGTGTGAAGAGCTGCGACAAACCACAGGTAAGATAACGGTGACTTTCCCCAGTCTCACCGGGGAGAGTTCTTCTTATCTAGTTTGACATGAAAGTCTTTTTGTGGTCTTTTATGGGTTGAGTGATTCGCTGGCCTTTGACCCAGATTAAACCGGTCCTGGCTAGAAGGTAGGACACTAATTGCGAAACTCTCGCAAGATGGTTAAGGTTAGGCATTGACCACGAATAGTTTAGGTTAGGATAGGTCGTTGGGCAGCGAGTCTCGTGAGAGCTTTTTGCAAGTTTAGGCAAGTTTTCGCGATTTGCGGGCTACCTTCTAGACATTCAAAACTGTTGTATCCATGGCGACTTGGTTGTTGCTCTGTCTTAAGACTCACATCAGCTAAACAAATATTGTGTTGACATCACCAGACCTCCATATTGTTGAGGAGAAAAGAAGTGAGGCTACTGAGACCCTCTGAAATCATGTCCCTTTTTAGGCTGTGAATTAGGAAATGGCATGTTGGCTGTTTTGTGGTTGGTACAGATAAAGTTATCTAGAGCTTTAATTTATTGGTTTGATGTGTTTCATTTTCATTTAATTTATTTGGATCCCCAATAGCTGTAACCGAAGCTAATAAGCTCTTCTTCCTGGGGTCCATATATAAAAGCTTTATAAGCTGGAAATTAGACCATCGTAACAGTAAATGATGGTGTCATCAGCAAGCACTTGCCAAATCGGTGGGTGCACTACTAACACTTTGGTACAAACACAGCCCAGTCTTATACTAGGCGTCTTGTTCTTTTATTTAATTAATAGCAAAAGTTCACTTGAACACATGACAGTGTTTATGGAGCTACCATTATCAAATTCACTAATGAAAACTGAGCTGTTCAGTATTAAAGGACTGACATGTGAATTATATTTTAAGGTGGATTTTCCCTGACTCTTCTTCTTCTCTGTAGAGGGAAAGTCCCAACAAGGCCTCCAGACTGGGATATAAATGTATAATTTTACTATTACTATAATTGACTTTGGATGACTCTATGTATAGCCCCGTATTATAGCTCATCTTATACAATGATCTTTACATGGTGTCTCTGCATACACAGCAGCATCTGTATTTTAAAGAGCAAATCAGCAGTAAAGGTCACGATTTGAGCTGTGGTTAATTAGCTATATTTGGATACACACTGGATACACAGATATACTGAAACATGATCTAATCATACTGTAATATTTCAGTATTTATTAATGTATTATGTTTCACTGAGTTTATATGATCAATGTTGATTTTTCATTTCCTCTGTGTAGCAGTGGCGGCCTAATAATACTGTACAAAAATAGACATGCAGTCATCTATATGCAACCTTAGGTTACTTATGAAAAAGGAGAAAATGGATGGTACACTCTTACACACTCGACTGGCTCTAGCTTCATATTCAGCGTACAGACATGAGAGTGGTATCGATCTTCTCATTAGACAACAAATAAATGTATTTACCAAAATGTCAAACTGTCCCTTTAAACAGATTACATATGGAAGATTGGGATGGCCTTCCTAAAAGCAGCTCAGAAAACAACAAAAACACCTGTACTGGCAAAAAAAACTTCCATATAGTTGACAAAACAATCTTAACCCACGGTTAACCCCTACCTGCTGAGTTGTCCTTATTTTTGCTGGAAATAAATCATGAATTGTCCCTGAACTCAACTTCCATGTAAAAGCAGAATTAAGCAGAAAACCTGTGCAGCCCCTCAGCATCTAGTTTTTTTTTATTTAAAAGGGGCTTTTGCCTTAATATGACAGAGAACAGTGTAGAAATGAGGGAGAGAGAGAGGGATATGACATTCAGCAAAGGTCCTAAGGCCAGAATCGAACCCGGGATGATGCGGTTATATGGCAGTGCTGTAACCACTCGGCTACCACAGCGCTCCAGGATCTTTACAGTTTACAAGTGAACTATTCAGTAAGGATGTACAAACACAACTCGGGAATCCCCAAACCAACAATTGTACTTACTGTATATTAGTTTTAAATGTGCAATATGTAAGATCTGGTCACGTGCTCCAAACAATAAGGGTGCAGTATTTCACTTCTACTACTGGGTTCCTGCAATCTAAAATTACAGTCATCACTAACAGCAGGGCAAGAATACGCAAAATTCAACCAAACTGCTGAAACTCTGAGAGACGGTGAAAATAAAACTGCTATCTTATAATCTTCACGTGTGGCGTCAGTCTTTAGTTAACGTTGGCCATCTTTGTGGTTACTGTGCCACTAACTGGAGGCTGTACAGTCTGTGTACGTTTTGATAGTTTGTTTATTGGATTAAATCCAAAGTGGAAGCGCGCGGCAGCTCCAGGGGACAGACCTTCAGTTTAATGGAGCTGAAGCAACTGGAATTCAGCCAGCTCAAACCCCAGCAGCGGGGGTCTGAACCCGGGGGTCTGAACCCGGGGGTCTGAACCCGGGGGTCTGAACCCGGGGTCTGAACTAGAGGTCGACCGATATGGGTTTTTTATGGCCGATGCCGATGCCGATTTTTTACAGAATCAGGACAGCCGATGGCCGATATATGATGCCGATTTTTTTTTTGCCGATATGTTTGGCTGGTTTTCTTTTTTTCCTCCATCTGATAAAATATAACAGCTTAATAATAACAAATAATACACAAAATGTCTTAACTTAAGTAAACATTTATTGAACAACACTTATGGTCTGTCTCTCCAATTTGCACTTTGTGTCTGCACTGCAGTGCATATTTTATTTTGTGCATGATGGTTAATAGTAGTAATAGCGCAGGGCTCAAAACCTTTTAAGCACCTTTCCAAAACTGTGCTAAAGCATGTTTTTTATTTATGTTTGTTGACAGACACTGTTAGAAGCTATATGGCCATAATCTAAGTGATCAAAACATAATAATAACTTTGTTCACTCGTATTACACAGCCTGCTGCTCATATCTGCTGCGGACTACAAACAGGCCAGTGACGTCATAGACGCTATGAAGGACCCATAGACCGTAGACACGTTTAATGAGGAAGTGAACTTTTTGCTAAATGTTTCGACAAATTGCTCGTGTTTCCGCGCTCACACGCAAACTTGCACTTATGACAAGCATTGTCAGCATCAACTCTAGTAAAGTGTAATCACGCTTTATAAGTTTAGTTTTCTCCGCCATAGTTACTAAGAGCAGAAGCTCTGTGTGTGTGTCTGTGAGAGCTGCTCCGCCCCGCACACAGCTAACGTCACCTACGGAGAGAAATTCTCCGTTACGAAAAACAGAATTGATAACGTCGGAGCATTTCATATCTAACCAATTAAATATATAGGGCTTTGAAAGAGAAGAATTTAAGCCTACCGGTTTCTCCCGGCAGAATGGCAATTTGATTGACACACATGGGGCGGTGTCACACGTGTTCCACAGCAACAACAACACCGGGCTGCCCGCAGATGTGCCTGCTTGATAATCGGCTTAATATGCTCAGGCATCGGCCGATGCCGATTATGAAAAAATGTCAAATAATCGGCCCGATTAATCGGCCGACCGATAAATCGGTCGACCTCTAGTCTGAACCCGGGGAACCGCCCCGACTCCCCGACGGATCAGCTAACTTCCTGTTGCAGCGGTTACACAGGTTAAACCCGTTGCTCCACCAGCCTTTTGTGAATCCTGGCACTGGGGTTTGCGCTGGCTGAATGCAAACTTGCTGTTAACCGCTAACTGAAGGTCCATCTCCCAGAGCTGCCGACCGCTCTCCTCCCGGTGAAGTAGTCTTCTGGTGGCGAGGAGGACGAAATGAAAATACGAGTCATTTTCTCATTTCACTTGGGATTTAATCCAATAAACAAGCTATCGAAACGTACAGGGACCCTGTACCTTCAACGTGATTGACAAGCCCTCGGGGCAGCTCTACCAAAGAACGTATATTGCCAAGAATTGGAAGTCAATTGTTCGTTCCATTGCAACATCAGCGCCCAGCAGCAAAGCTACGTTTCCGCCATTTTGGACTGAAAGCGATACCGGATGCCAGAAAAACATCCGCCTAAAAAGAACAACAGAATTTCTATTCTATTGTCATATTCTACCGAAATGGCCTGTGTTGAACAATAAAATATTCTAAATGTAATAAGCGTTTTCAGTCCAAAATAGCGGCAGCGGCTGTTGTAAAAAAAAACACCGGGGTTTCGTCTCTTTGCTTCTGTACTCTTTGGCAGTACTTCTTGGTCCAGGACGGACAGGACGGGCCGGGGCTAGCTGGTTAGCATGCTCATTTTAGTACATATGTCTGCAACATATACAATACGTAGACGACTTTGACATGACGTCAACACTGTAACCTCTTCACATTCTGTTGATAATGTTGGTTCATTTTTTGAAAGTTTTAAACAAAAATTCTGGCCAGATCTTACACATTGCACCTTTAAAATCCATCAATTCATTTTATGAGGTATTGGTACATTTTAAAGCTGATTGGCGTTATTTTTAATTTCAAGTGCAAGTGATTTACTAATATTGTGCTTCTTTTGTCATCGACTGATCGAGGCGGATGACTGTTGTCTTTTGTAATCGTGAGGCTTCCTGTCTAACACATGCACATAGATATGGAGCGGTGTTGTAACTTCTGTTTTTATTTTTCACTTTGTCCTTCAAAAAGATATTGGCAGGACTCTCAGAATCATGAGCGTACACTGAGCTGATCAGCTAAAACTCAATTTCAGCTGTCACGCTTACATTCTTACATACTACGTTCAAAGACAAGCAGTTAAGATCTGTCCTAACTTGACTCCTTTCATGCCAAGCAGATCACTGATCCACTTCAGAAAAGTCAAGCGCATGAGAAATATGAAAAAAACAAAAAAACTAATCTTGCTCAAGTGGTACCACAGAGGAAACTGTGGCCTGTGCAGAAAGAGGAAGCAGACTGGTGTTTTTGCTGTTTCAACCAGCAGTATGGCTCCTTTCATTTTGACAGGTGACAGGGTGGAGACAAAGCCCAGAGTTAATGATACCAGACCAGACAGAAGAACTCAGATATACACTCACGAGAGGACGGGAGTGAAAGTGCAGGTGCATGTCTCTGAAAAGCTCAGTCTGAATTTAGAAAAAAATATCTTAAAATTAGGGATTTTGAGGGGGTAGTGGACTGTGTATATCATCTACGTCTACTCTGCACTGTAAAACGACGGTTGCCAGAACTTTAATATATGTTATCAAGCATTTCCTTTTAAGTCATTAAATAGTCACATTTTTTGGGGGAGGGAGAGCAGCACAAACGTTCTTCTTAACTTGGAGTTCAAAGGAAATTGCTTATCCTTATCCTTGGTTTGATATTTGGCCTTTTTAGATATTTGGGCTTTTTTGCCATTCGCCCTCCTTATCTTCTGACACTGCCTACATTATAATTAGAGCTGAAGCGATTATTCGATAAATCGCAAACTATTTTGATAATACATCAATTGTTAAAGCCAAAGCAAAAATATTTTACTTGTTGAGAAGGAGATCCTAATGTAGTTTATTAACAACAGGTATTGGGGCATTTTTATCTTGCTTTGCTTTTATCTTTTTTTTTCTTCAGAGCGTGTGCAGCACGTGAACGACAGACAGACAGACAGACAGGAAGCATGAGAAACATTTTGGGAAGCCAGTGAGGGATCATGTGCAGCAAATAATGCTGTTGCTGAGTGGTGGAGATGGTGGTGGGCGAACGGGCCTCCAATGCTGCAGATCAGTTTTAGACTTTCCTTACATCAAACCTGGCCTATGAGCTGCAGAGTTTACAGCAATACACGTGACATGAGCGAGGGTCAGGATGTCCCTGAATGTATTATTTAAAGAACATTTTTTAGAGCCAACACTAGTACCAAGAACAGCGATTCACTCTTATCTGAAATCTCCCTTCCCTTGCTTGGAGCGCTGAGAGCCGTTCTGGTGATAGCCTTGTGAACTTCACACAACAACTCTTTTGTTGAGTACACCTTATCCACACATTTTATTGGTTTAAGTTTCGATTGCCTGTAGACCACAACATTTCTGGAAATAACCACTATTTAAATCCCAAAATAGTTCTGAGAAATCACTACTGGATATTTCCTCATATCTCTCAGCCCCGTTTGCGTATTCGTGTTCTGTTGGAAACCGATCAAGCGGTTGGTTTGACCTCTCTTGGAGTTTAACTATAGCAACATGTGATGTCAGTGTGATGTGAAATATTACCAGTATCAAGATGTTTACAGCAGAGTTCCCATTCATTGGCGGCATGTTTGTGTATGGAGGCACTGTCACTGCACGCAGCCTGTCCGTAGTATACATCCATATATGGCACCGGGGCCGTGCAGAGTAAACACACAGGCCACATTGTTAGGAAGACATCCATTAAAGAAGAAGCATTGAGGCCCAGCTGATGGCGACCTGTGATAAAACTTATACTGCCTTGAAGTGCAGTGTGGCGACAGACAGGCGGGTACAGATCAAAACTAGGAGCTACAAGCATGAATTTATGTTCAGTGTACAGTTAGTCCTATGAAATAAGTGCCCTGCATGAACTTTTGTAGGAACAAAAGAACCTTTTCAGAATTTTTTCTTCTTTCATTCCTTTTAAATCTTGAATCTTGAATTTCGGTTAAATTAACAACGGAAGTGGCGTTACTTAAGTACGGAAGTTACGTGACAAATAAATCAACGTTACCTGGGGCACGAACACCGGTCTCCTGGGGGAAAGCTCTGTGTTTTTTACATCCTCCCTACGCAGCGTTTGTCACTCTTTATACTTCCTGGTTCACGATTACATGGATTACATATGAATTGATTATTGAATTGATCATTGAATTGATCATTACTTTTCGTAGGTATAGCTACGAACGGTGTATGAGAACAGCCTGAGCGTGAAGGGGCTCCAACATTTCACTGTGTAAACCTGTGTTGCAAAAAAAAAAAAAATTAACCTTGTAACCTTGTTAGGACTTGTTATGTTATTAGCATTTAAACAAAGTTATGTAGCCAACTTACAAAATAGTCTAAAAAAAGAGAGAAAATGAGAGTCTAATGACTACAAGAGCGAGCAAGAGGAACAAAACTTTATTTGATAAAATTGTTTAAATGTGATTAAAGCAAAACAACAAGAGACACTCAGCAGATACTTTTACTTTGCATATGTGGAGTTTTCATTCCCCGTTTAAGCACGTCTCGTTTCCAACATGTATAAAATATTCAGTCATGCAACAGCAAATGACAAAAAAAAAACAACACAATCATTCTGTTCATTTTCACAGCTCTTCGGTTGTGGTGAAAATGCAAATAAGATTGTGAAAAGAGAATTTTACATCCTGAACTGACAGAGCAATAACAGTTCCTGCTGATGCTATAATATCCTGGATTTTAAATAAAGTTTGGCTGAAGCCGTGCATGCTGACGTGAACAACAGCAGATATTGTTTTTCTTCAGAAAAGCGTCACAACAGAGCTGCTTCTTTCCTGAAAGGTGCGATGCAAATAAGCTTTGATTTGAATGCGTTCAGTCGGACATGATGTCTCTCAGACTGTGACACACGGCGGCAGGAAGTTCAGCAAGTAGCTGCACAAAACCACAAATGTTGTGAAAAGCTAATGTCCTACACAGAAGAGGAGACGAAATACTGATAAATGTAAGGAAAAGGAAAGCAAAACGGGAGGATTAGAAAGTGTGAGAGTGAGAAATTGAGATAAGACACCTGCTAAGATGCAAAGAGAAGAGCTCGATAATGATTCAGTTCTGGAAATCTTTGTGACAGTTTTTTATGAAACCAGAAGAAAGAGGTGAGTGGGAGGGAGTCTCGAGAAAGACATTCAGGAAACTGTCAACTTCCTTGTTTGTCAGAAACAGGTTGTTCTCTTCTCTTCATTTTCTATTCTCTCCTTCTATCTCCTCTTCTCTCATATATTATTACATACCATGCAGGCAACATGCAACATTTCTATCTTCTTACAGTTTATCTCCATTGTTCAGATGCATTTCTGAGAGATCCGTTCTAAATTATAAATGCAGGGATCAAAACTTCACATAACTTGTAACTCATGGCAAAAACAAGCACTTTTAGTGGACGTAAATGACGGAGCCAGCTTGCCCCAATAGCACCATATTGCAGCCTGTGAGCAGCTGCCGTCTCCAGCGCTCTCCCTCAATACTGGACCAATATCAGAAATTGTTGTCCCCATTAGTCAGTTGGACACAAACACGTGGGAAAATAGGGTCCAGGTTGCGTTAAGCTAAATGTAAAAATCACCCGTGAGAACCATTAATGTCTCCAAGCTGTACAGAATTTCATGGTAATCCATCAAATAGTTGTTGAGATATTTTAAGTCTGAACCCACCGTCCCTATACAAACAAAGAAAAGCCTTTACATACTGTACACTAATGCGTTACTGCACAGAGCTAACTGTGAGAATCCACCTTCCCCCGATTATTTTATAAAGAGATAGAGACGAAGCGCCGAGATCCAGTTTGAGACCAACATAAATGGGCTCCAGGGAGCAGGGACCCGGAGGCCTGCGGAGCCAGCAGGAGGCCTGACAGAGGCCTCTTTGTGTAAGCTCTCTGTGTGATGATGTACAGCGTGTTCTGTACAGTCCCGGAGCTCCTTTCATGTACATCACACCTCCAGTGATCTATTGAGAAAGTCCACTGATCCACAACCACATAATGAAAATTTCCCAGAACTGGGGGATGTTCTATTTTACGCATGAGTAGCCAGTGTGGGATCGGCCAAGTAGCTTCATGAGCTGTAATGAAGCTAATTTTGGTGTTTTTGAGAGGAGAATAATGGGGTTGGATTTAATGTAAACAGGCACTATAGACTGTCAATTATAAATGTTAATTATTTAGTCTTAAAGCCATGAAACAACCTGATGATTTTCTTGCTGTTGGCTTCTAGATATCCCACTCTGTTCAGCTTTCTTCTCTCTTTTTCTCTCAGCAGTTTTCTTTTTGCCTTCGGCTCCCATTTACTTCACATTGATCTCTGTTCACTTTGCAGCAGGACGTAGGAAGTATAGCAGAGAAAAGAGATAATTAAAGTAGAACAGAGGTCAGCATAGAGGACGTAGCGGCGTAGCAGAGAGAAACAGAAGAGAGATAAGTAGAGCAGAAAAAAACAAAGTGGGATAAAACAGAGCATCAGTTACCATCAGTCACCGTAACATCGATAGGAAGTGACTCAGCTAAGTGACAAGAAAACATAAAATCTGAAACAATTGAAGGGGCGCTCCACCCAAGTCGTGCTCATTTACTGTGTACCAGGCAGGGAGGGTGTTTGGGGAGTTTGACCCGTACTAAAAGTCAGGATATCTACACTTCTGCTCCTTCAGTTATTTTAACATCTTTTTAAAAAAAATCTGTCTCTTACAAGTCCTTCAACTTTATGGAAGTGCAAAAGTACCCCTTTAATCAGTTAGTATATCCCAATGATGGCAAAAAATAGTTGCCTACTGAAGCTTTAAGACAAATCATCATCTTTAAATATTATTTTCAAGTCATTTGCCAATAAATATCAGCATTTATATACATGCACAAGTGATTTTCAAGCTTCATAGACGCTGGCTGCTCCGGCAAAACCAGATGTTTTGATGAGGTGCGTCACGGCATGATGATGTACTTGTAAGTGCACGAGCACTCGGGGTGACACGATACACATTCAACCTGCAGAAGGTCTAATGTAATACAAGCCATGAAACACGAAGAAGAATGAAGCAGTAAAATAGATGGAGGAAGAGGACGTGGATGCAAACCATGCAGGTTTCAACATATTCAAAAAGTTGTTGTAAATGCAAATGTGCACGTTGCAAAGGAACTCGACACATTCGTTAGGCCTGAAGAATACATGGCAATGTGTTTACTGAATGTCAACAGAACTTTGTTTGTCTAGAAGTAAACATTACAGATCACCTTTAAATATCTTTAAGTTGTTAATGAGAGAGAGAGCGAGATCTGTTATTTTATAATCTTGTTGTGTTGAGGAGTTTTTCTTCTTCTTCGAGTCATTGAAGCCCTCAGAGATTCTGTATGTGATATCAGGTTATATAGATGAAAATTGTTTGACTTGCAGATCATTTAGCTCCTCTCACAGCGATCACACTGACCTCTCTGCTCCTCCCTCAATCACATTTGTTTGTTCATAAAGCATCATGAGTCGCTTTGCATCCACATGAGTCTCTGATGCAAATCAACATTTCCTTGCTGCTGCTTTTTTTTGCCCTGAAGCTCAGCTGGGAGATGAACTCAAACTGCCCCAGAGATTTTTCTAAAACTTCCCCAGCAAGTATGGTTGGCTACATACAGTATAATCGTTGTTTCAACAGCATTAAAATAACTATTGTATATTCCATCATGTGTTAAGGAAAAAGTCTGTTCATGAGCTCATCCATCAAGTAGGTTGCCTTCAGTATTTCTTAAAGCGCCATTTACCATGACACATATTTTATGGATGCAACTAAGGATTATTCATTCATTTATTTTCATTATCCGTAACCTCTTATCCTATTCAGGGTCCTATTGTTAGAGTTCATTAAACAACATGGTCTCTCTCTGTCTCTATAGAAAAGGACTACAGCAGCCTCTGTGAGCGGCAGCCTATCGGACGGTTACTCTTCAGACAGTTCTGTGACACGCGACCCGAACTGAGACGCTGCGTCAAGTTTCTGGACGTTGTGGTAAGAAGCGTGTGTGTGTGTGTGTGTGTGTGATGGGGTGTTTGTCTTCTTCCTGGAAGTGTGTGTGTTTGTGTTGGAGAGTTTTGTCTCAAATGCCCTTTTCCAGGACTACTAGTGTGGAGAGACAAAAGGAATGAAGTGTGTGTGTGTGTGTGTGTGTGTGGGGGGGGGGGATGAGGGAGGGTGGTGGGGGTCTCAAGGACTTGTGTTTCTTTCTTCCTCGAAATGCTCCTCAATTCCTGTTAATGAATGAATGAAGGGAGGGATGTGGCTGTTTTCTTCCCATCTCAAAATCATCCTCAGCTTATGCTGTGGTGAACAGGAGGGAGGCAGGTGTCAAATAAAAAAAGAGGTTTGATGAAGACGAGGGTAAGGATGGATGAAAAGGTAGCAAGGGATGAGTTTCACAAATTGAAAAGTAGTGCTCGGAAACACTATTGTTTTTGTCCTAAAATCAACACAAATTTAAAGTTCCTCGTAGTAACTTTAAATACAGATATCTGAAAACCTGCACAAGTAAAACCAAAACTATCTGCATGGGTTGATACCACGATAGGGAGATGTTTTTTTTTTTTGTGATTAGAGTGAACTGACCCTTTAAACAACTGTAAACTGCTGAGCTGGTTCTCATGAAGGACTTTTCATGCAGGAAGTTTAATTATCCTGAAATGCCTCCAACACTTGACTTTCAGAGTGAGGAGGAGGAGGAGGAGGAGGAGGAGGAAGTGGAGTTTAATATCTGTTTAATGAAATACAGGAACTCTTGACGTCTGGAGAGAAAACTGCGTCAGTGTGTCGACCTCTCCTACACGCACACACACCCACACACAGACGCACACACACTTTCTGTTGACCTCATCTGTCACAGTGAACGACTCGCTGCTCGCTCTGCTCGCTTGAGGAATGTTTCAGTGACACTCTTGTTTTATTCCAACTGGAGTGTGTGTGTGTGTGTGTGTGTGTGTGTATACTGTATGTATGTGAATGTGTGAGAGAAAGAGTGTGTGTGTGTGTGTGTGTGTGTGTGTGTGTGTGTGTGTGTGTGTGTGTGTGTGGTCCCATTGATGCTGTTTTGCCTTTTGTGAGTGCACACAGTAGATAAATAATAAACCATGGTTTCCTCCTTCACTCTTCACACCAGTGGTGGAATGTCACTACAGTATAAGTACATTTACTCAAGTACTATACAATTTTGAGGTACTTCCATTTTATGCTACTTTATACTTCTACTCCACTACATTTATTTCTTTTTCAAACGTAATATCAAGACAAAAATGATTGTCTTATATTTGGACTGAAAATGGCATCAATAGATCCTCGCTGCTAGCGTGGCTAAAAGTCTAAGCTTCGAATTCTGTTTGAGATTCAAATACTAATATAATATATTGTTTATTATTCAAATTCATATTATTATTCAAATAATTCAGGCCAGACAGCATCATAAACATGGAGAGAAAAGTGCCAACAAAGAATTGTTGCACTTTGTTTGCCTTCCTGTCTCTGATGTGTGAAATGACATCACGTATGTTCGTCAATCGATCAGTGGGTCAGTAATTCTTCGCTGTCAGCTGTGATGAGTGGAGGTGGAGAGGTTGACGAAGACCTCGTCCATCTCTCCGTCTGTCTGTGTGAAGGCTCCAGTCTGACTGACCAGCTCAGCCAAACTGCTTTACAGCTTTCAGCTGTCCAGCGGATACAACTCACATACGAAGCAATTATGATCTCTTTTACCCCACAACCGCTTCCCGTCTCTTCTCTGAGAACTCTGCGAGATGGAGAGGGAAAATGAGATTTGAACCGTCTCCGCTGTCACTTAGCATTAGTTTACAGGCTCTCGCTGTGAGAGGAAGCACTTTGGAGTTTTCCAGTCAGGCTCAGTTTACTGCAAGTCATTCAGAGGGGATGGTTGATGTGAGGAGGAGTAGATACAATCAGCTCATGTACTGCAGGGTGTGGAGCAGGCCTCCAAAACTCCTCAATTAAATCTTCAATTGGGTTTTCTGAAGTCAAGACCTTCAGTGGACACACAGAGAGCTGGTAGCTGAGCGATCATTCAGTATTATTGCTTATTGACTTTCATCATGATGATCAGATTGCGTCTAAATGAATGATTCCAAGCTAACAAGTCATTGAAGTTTGTTTTGCTCATGAAGAACTTTTACTGATGTAATGCATAACCTGTTTTTAAATTTTTATTTAATGATTTTGCATGCACTTGTATCGAAAAGTAATGCATGGTAATTTGTATATATTCCACAAAATAAATTTGTATGTAATCCACGTAATCCTGAACCAGGAAGCATAAAGAGCGACAAACGCCGCGTAGGGAGGAGGTCGGGTGGATGGATGTGTCAAAAAACACGGGATTTTTGCCCAAGAGACCGTTGTTGGTACCCCGTGTGAAACCAGAAGTCAACATTGATTTGTTTGTCCACTTAACTTCAGTACTTAAGTAAAGCCACTTTCTTAGTTATTTTAGCCCAAACCAAGATCGTCTCCTAAGCCTAAGTAGCCAAGTTGTTTCCTGGATACGTTGCTGATTTTAACCATATTGCTAAGCTCCACTTGTACATGTACATGTACATGTACATGTACATGTCAAACTGCAAAATCTTTGTGACTGAGGGACGATTAAATCAGAGCTCCTGTAGCGACTGACGGTCACCTCTGGCTTCTCAGACTCATTTAGTCTTGCTGTGTTTCCCTGCAGGCGGAGTACGAGGTGACTCCAGATGAGAAGAGGAAGGAGGGCGGTCAGGATCTCATCGACAGATACTTCAACCCAAAGGTAGCTGCTGCTTTCTGTCACTTTCTATGTTTCCCTGCAGGTAGCCATTCACTACCAACTGTGTACACTTCAAAAATGTGTGATGTGCTCAATAAAGCGCAGGACTTTTGCTCAGTGGGCCATCGTTCATGTCCCAAGTAAAACCAAAAGTTATTTTGTCCGTAGTTTACGTTGTGTTACAAGCGTACTTATTTTAAGCCAAACCATGATGTTTGATCTAACCCTTACCAAGTGATTTTGTTGCCTAAGCCATGTTTCACAACATTAACTGCGACTATTTCACCATTTCACTATTTCAACATTAACCATGCACATTACGCAAACCTTCTGCATCAAGATACTACGCAAACCAAATTACACAAGTGGCAAAATATGACGAGTAGGGATGAGATCATGTTGTTTCTATATAAGCATCTGAAAAATCTGCACACTTTGTCTGCTTCAGTTTTTCACCTGCATCTGTTCGTATCTGTGTGCATACGAGTCTGAACATGCAGAAGTCATGCAGAGTGACGAGGATAATAATCTATCTGCAGCGTTTTAAACCCAGTTCATCCGGCTTTCCTCTGAGAGTTTACTGCCGGAGTTGAGTCACTGTGTTCACCTGGACTTAATGTGTTTTTTTTTGCGGTGCAGTCAGAGGACCATGTGCCTGAGGTGGAGGAGGCCATGATGGCTCAGTGTACCGAGAGGCTGCAGCAGGAGGCCTGCAAAGAGCTCTTCAAGGACTGTACCAAGTAAGACCACGGGGGTCCCATCTGGGCTTGTTTAGTTTTCTCCATTATTTTCTTTAGCCCCTTTTCAGACTCAGTCAGAGCTGTCATGTCCTTGGTCTTATTTCTGGACATTTGGGTGTTTCAATGACATGAATTTACATTTCATGATTACACACATTACACATGTTGGGTGAGTTATACAATTTTTAGACTAAAATAAAAATAGTTAACATAAAATTAATATTCCCCACCATAATTACACATCTGGGAGTGTAGAGAAACCACAGACTATAATATATTTATGGGTGGGTAAAAAAAACAAGGGACTTTCACCCAAGAGACCGGCGTTCGTGTCCCGTGTGAAACCAGAATTCAATGTTGATTTATTTGTCACGTAACTTCCGTACTTAAGTAACTCCACCTCTGGAGTTATTTTAACCCAAACCACCATCTTTTCCTAAACCTAACTAAGTGGTTTTGTTGCCTAAACCTAACCAAGTTGTTTCCTGTGAAGATGGAAGTTTATTTTGAAAAGATTGGAGCGGAAATTGATGCTGGACATTCTCAGGAAAATGCACGAAAAATGAAGAATAACTTTTCGTGACATGTCATACAAACCACTGTATTAGAATAACTTGTTCAGATTCATGCTGTCCTATCTTATTGGTGAAGGTTGTTGAGGCTGTATGCAGACACGACTCAGAGTCACAAAAACACACAAATACAGAAAGCAAAGTTGATGACAGAGCAGCTTCAGGCCTGTCACATCAAGTCTTGCTTTTGTAACTCTGGTTTTGTTCTCCAGTGTTTCCCAAATGAGGAAGTTCAGTTCATAACGGTTGAGATCACCGAGCATGTCGGCTGTTAATCATTGTTGGAAAATATAGCTGAGATTTGAAAAATCCACTCAAAAAAGAAGAAATTTAAGTGACTCATGGTGCAGTCAGGACAGAATAAGATATTAGAACATCGTATGTATATCAAGACTAAATAAAGATAAATAACCATTACAATAAATTGATTGTTTTTTTGTTGAGGAAGAGTTCATTGTTCATTTTATGAACAACTCTCACACATTGAGTAACATCCTCTAATGGCTCTGTTCTTGCTTGTTGCGTAGGCGCGAGGCAGCACACTTTGTTTTTCAAGCCACATCAAGAACAAGACATGAGTAATTTACTACGCTGCTGTACACAGTATTCACACTGCTGGTTTTCTTTATATGTCTGGTAAGAAGGTAAAGGAATGAATCCTGAATGAAATCCCTCACAACTCCCACAAAATAATAATGAACCCTTTTAACTACTACCTTTTTACCCTTTTGACTATGTGCAGTCAAACATGATTCAAAGCAGGGATATGACTAAATCTGAGTTCATATTCCCTCACTGCTTTAACTGTCAGTGTTTCAGTCAGACAGTGACCTTGAACATGACCGTTTCATATGAGTAAATCCTTCCTGTATCAGCTCATTGCAGTAGTTCCCAAAGGCAGCATATTACCTGAGTTAAGCTCCTTTCTCAGAAGATTATTAAATCTGAAATGAATCCAAATGCTTGCAATGGTGAGTATATGGTCTTTGATTTTACTGAGGGTGGACTTGGAGCCGATGAAGAGGAGTTAAGTTTTGTCACTGTTGAGTTAGAGAAAATGTTGTTGCTTCCAGACTTTTATTGGAGTCAGATAGGGCTGGGTTGTGGGGGGTTTTGGTGCTGAGGTATATCTGTGTCATCGGCATAGCAGTGGACATCCAGGTTGAAATGATGGATTAAATGAAATGATTAATCTGACTGAATTACCGATTATCAAAATTGTTAATTTTCTGTGAGGCGACTGATCAATTAGTCAGCTTATCTTTTCAGCTCTAAAAGCATCTAACTAAAGAGAGACTGACATTAAGATGCTGCAGCTTTTTAGGACTGAAAATGACCTGCCTATGTTCCTTGTTCTGTTTTTCCCAGATTGATCCACGACTACCTGAGCGTGGCGCCCTTCGCAGACTACCTCGACAGCATGTACTACAACAGGTTCCTCCAGTGGAAATGGCTGGAGAGGTAAAGTCTTTCTGTTTCTTTCTCGAACTTTCTTTCTGCGTCTTTGTTTGTCTTCCTCCTGCTGTTTCTCCCCATTATGTACATAAGCATTATGCATACTTTCATTACACACACACACACCACTTAAAAGCTCATTTAGAGGCTACATTAGCCTGAAGCTCCACCACAGCACCAGTAACAACATGCTCAGAGAGTTGCCTCATTCCCTCCTCTCCCCAGCGTCCTCATGTCCTCGGGGTTACGGGGGTGTGAACAACGCAATCCATGAACTCTAGAGTGATATGACCGTTACACATTTCAAGACAGGAGCTTGAATTGCTCAACTGCAAAGTTCCACAGTTCAGTTTCAGCAGTGAGGTGACTCTCAGAGCAGCTTGTTGTGAGTCTACTTTTACAGATGATACCTGAGAGGGTGTGGTTTATTGTAATTATGGGAGTTATGTGGGAGGTGAAGCAGGTAATTCTGGTATCTAATCATAATTATATCATAATTACAGTAAAGAGCATTTATTAAGGTAGAAACCTCCTTACTTTTTCCTCTAATGTATGTTTTTTTTTATCTTAAAAGCCTCATTGAGATTTAGAAAAATATTTTTTAAGTTGTGGCCAAAATAGACCGCAATAACAATCTGTTACAGACAGAAGACAAATGTGTAACAAAATCAGAATTATTTGCACCTTAATTTTTATAGAAGTTTTAGGAAGGGGACATTTTTGTCCACTAAGGCATCAAGAGGGAGGTTTTTAATCTGACACTGCACCAAAAATGCATCAGCAATTTCGTTGTTAATCGTTGACACATCCCAGACTGTGAAAAAATAGAAATACATTTTCCCCCTTGCATTTATTATACAGAAAATAATTAATTTTTTGTGTTGTTTTTTTTCTCACAACAACAGGGGCATTATATAAACAAACTGGCATTTACATTCAGAAAATAAATGAAAATTTGGTAGTTTTGGACAGGACTGAAGTTGGATAAAAATTTTTATGGAAATGGAAAATAATAGTCCAAATAAATATGTATAATTAATAATAATTTATTATTATTATTATTATTATATTATTTATTAATTTATTTTATTAATTTATAAATATTTATTTATTTATATACTTATGGCAGTTTTTTGACATGGACATTTTTGTCCTCCAAGACCATCGGCTATTAAGAGTAAGGCACAGTCACATTACATTTCCGTTCAACGAAATAATGAAATAAATAAATATTGATCCGAGTGAACCCAAACTGATAATGAAGCTACAGTTTGTAGTGTGGTTGTGTGATAATGTCCTGAAGAAACACTCTAGAATAATAGGTAACAGTGCAGCTGTGTTTCTATTGGCCGACCGAGCACATCCGCACGGTCAAAGTTGGTCAAACTCTGACCTGGAGGTCACAATGAAACACACAAGTTGGTCCAGTTATGTTACTGCACACAGGACATATGGGGATCTCAGTTCCACCGTACTCACACTGATGTCTGATGTAATTCAGTACAGAGTCACATAAGTGTTCATTTGTTGGTGGAGAAATAAATCTGTCAGCACAATAATGGTTGTTATGAGTTTTATCAGGTTTGTTTGCAGACAGAGAAAGTTAGTCTGGGTCTGTGTCCCATCAGAGACCTCTGATGGTTCCCAGACTCCACGTTGAAAAGCTCAGTGATGCTGTAAACATGCCGTCTATCCCGCAGTGTTTAGGTTTGATGGTTAAAGTGCCGTTCTTCAAAGATCAGCTGAAACAACCCACACGGGAGGCCGATCCATCCACAGGGATCCTCGTTTTAGTGACGTAAATACAAAAGAACCCACAAGGTGACGAGAGGAAGACATAGAGAAAGAAAACATTCTAGGAAACCTAAAGACAAGAGAAAATCAAGAAAGAGACAAAACAAAAAGAAGAGAAGGTGGAGACAGATGTGAGCCCACCAGGAACCAGTGTTGGCTTCTTTCTTCATTGTTTACAGCAGAATTAGGACTGTTTCTTCCAGCCACACAAGCTGCTTATCAGATAAATACCCTGTATGTCTGGCATTTCAGCTTTCCAGGAACTTTGTAAGGTTGATGACCTTGAATTTTTCAGTTAATTCAGTGAGGCTTAGAGAAGTTTTCACAAACCACTGGGTCATTGAATTCCCTCCAATTCTAATCCTTTAACTGCAGTGAAAACATAAAAACCACCTCCATAATTGGAGTTAAAATGTGTTCTTGCAGCAGTGATGTTCAGCCAAGAGATGTTGCAACAAAAACACGTCAGGAAGCAGAGTGGAGCCATGAGCTGCTTATCTTATCGCAATTAAAACAAAACAAACAAAAAAGTAAAATATTCATTTTTTGTGGACAAAAGGCTATACTGTAGCTATGCAAACATCGGGTTCTCCAGCAGTCCTTCAAGATGTCTCCAGTTGCTAGGAGAGTCCAAAACTTCTGTTGTCTCCTAGCAACAGCAGGATCCACACCTAACAAGCACCTATATGATGACGTTAGCTTAAAAACAACGAGACAAGTGGACAGAGGATGCAAACACTACTGTTAATTTTGTTAGCTATTTTTACATTTTTTGTTTGCGTTTTTCTTAATCCATCATCTGATAAAAATTGTTATGTACAGAAACCTTGCACACTGATGGTACGTGTCCACAGGGGCGTTTTTGGACGCGAGGGATTGCCTCGCTTCCTAGCATTGGATGCTTGATAGGCGGCCACGAGACACTAGGCGCTAGGCTCCTGATTGGACGAACGCTTTCACTCGTAGGCTGCTGCTCCCAGCTATAAAACCGGTACCAACATGGCGGCTTGTTTGGAAACTTTTTTCTCTTATATTACAAAAATAGTTCACCGAAATGTGTTTCTGAAAACATTTCAGGCGAGAAATAAGCCATGCAGTTGCTGAATCTGTCTTCATTTTAGATCGACAGCGTTAGTTTAAAAGTTTTTCAGGAGTTTCCAGAGGTGGCGAGTTGCGCCGAATGCCCCTAACTTTATGCAAATGTGGAGCGGCCAACGTGGCGGTCCGTCTCTCGAAACGCAACGCTCCTCTACCAGAATGCATTGCACGGCTGCTTACATAGACAATGAATGGGAAGCGCGGAAAGGAAGGATCCTGTGGACACGTACCATGAGTCCGATGCATCACATGTTGTTGTCATTGTTAACTTTAACTTCAGTAAGTTACTCTGAGTCCTCCTGACTGAGCTCATTGTGTGCTGCTGGTGTCGTACTGATATGGCGCACACAGCACGGGACACGAAACTGCTGCAATGAGAAACAAAAGAGTCTATAATATTTTGTTTCCTCCTTTTTGTCAATGAAAATAAAGCGATTTTAAATAAGGGCCTTAAATGAAGGGAACATCATGAAACATGACACCTAAATGAAGAACTGTGTCCTGTCCTGACCCTGCTCTCAGGCCAGCTGCTGGTTTATAGAGAAGCAGCAGATTCTTTTGACACATCACGCCTGCAAGTTGTTCATGGTTAACACCTGTATTTTCCTAAATACCAGGTCCTTATTTTGAATCCAGTTATGAGTAAAACGTAGCTGCATTTTGGCTTATAATAAATATTATAACGTAGAGAGACCGAGGATACAAAACAAAGCTCAACTGACAAACTTATGTCTTTTCATCATATATGAAGACATAAATAAACCCTTTATTTAAGTGATGTGATCAGAGAATGAAGACCCACTGAATGCTTCTTTTCTCTATTTTCTCTCTGCTGGAAGCTCAGTAGTATCGTCTCCACACTACAGCATCGAGCGGCCAACTGAAGGGGCATATATACCCACAGAGTAACGGGCTGATTGAACTGGGCAGGGTAATAATGGCTGATTAGAGGCAGCTGCACATGCAGGAGTGCAGCCGGAGTCAGAGACCTCTGGAGGCCAAAACAGGGCAACACAGCTGGATGTGAAGGAGTAAGAAGTGTTGGAGGACTCATTCACAGCTGTGAAGACATTTTTTACTATGTTAGCTTCCTGTCCAACATCTTTGTTTTGCTGATTTAATCTCAATCGGTTTCACTGACTGTGTCCAAGAGACACAAACAAGGCTCTGCCATGTGAACTCAATCATTATTGTGAATGGTTTAAACTCAAAAGCAGCCTTGTTATTCTCAAATCAGGTTGGCCAACAGTGTATGTGTGTGTGTGGATGGGTAAATGTTGACGTGTTGTAAAACACTTTGAGTGGTCGGTAGACTGGAAAAGCACCATATAAATGCAGTTCATTTACCATTTAATGTGGCTCTAAGGAGGAAAGTACAACTGAGGCTATTTGAATGTGATGTTTTGAATGTTATGCCACGTTATCTTATCAGCACATTAACCCAAACTTCAAATTTTCTTTTGTCCTCCATCCAACAGTTTTGTTTTCTGTTTTGTAACGAGTATTAAAGCCTTAAAAGCTGCTAGCGTAGCTATAGTCTTGACTTTTAGTCTTAAATGTCACAATACATGAATTTAGTGTCTGTTGATAACAAGACCACTGAGGAAGTCACTGGGTCAATATGGGCCTAAATGCAAGAATACACAATACCAATTACTGAAAAACAAGCAGGAGAAGCTCCATCACAGGGTTTATTAAGCAGTAAATGACTCATCCTGTTTTAATGAGTCCATTTAATTTACCTGCTTCAATGACCAAACTGTCCAAAGGGAGATGAGACGGGAGCGCTGATACCAGGAGGGACTCAAAAACTGTTTTTAAGATCAGTACACTGTTGAAACACAGTCAGCTTTCATAGCAGCAGTCATACAAAGTTGTTGGTTATTTATATTATTTGTGCAACATCTTTTTCACCTTCTGTCCCACTCACTCACTGACCTGATTATCCAAGTTTAAACAGTTTAATAGTTCACGTTCAACGTTTGTAGCCTCATCAGCAAGCCTGTTTTCCACATCTGCAGGTACATTTTCAAAATTAAATCTTAAATCTTTTTCACCAAAACTTCACGTAAAACCAAGTAATTAATGATGCTCCAAGAAGTATCCACAAACTCCTGTACATCTTACGTTTTACGTACGATTACCATCTCAGAGGCATCCTGTTTTTCTATCTAACTATCCTGTATATTATTTTTTTAATCAATCCCCAGGACAGCAAGATTGTGTTAATGACTTGATGTTAATTTTACCTTTTCATGTTATAAATGAGTTTCTCTTTGTGTCCAACAGGCAACCGGTGACAAAAAATACATTCCGACAGTATAGAGTTTTAGGGAAAGGAGGCTTTGGAGAGGTGAGTACATTCAGTTCATTTTTAAGACTTTATTTAATATTTTAATTATTAAATTTAAAGTGTTTGGAGGTTGTGGCTTTAACCAGGAGACTGGGATCATTGCTCTTAAAAGCAAAATCCTTAACAGATAACTTAAATAATCATCTTCTATGTTCTCAGTTGGTAAATAACAAGATTCTGAGTGAAATGAATCAACTTAAATTTCAACTTAATTTCTTATTGAACACTCTGTTTTCTGATCCCTTCAGATGGCTCCATGTTGGTCTTTTTGTTGGTCCAGTTTCAAATGTTTCCACTCGTATTTCATCTAAGATTATTAGAATAATTTCCAATTCCCATTTTTAATTCATCTCCAAACTGTTGTCAGAGGATTCCTGTTGTAGGACTTTGATATAATACCTTCTTTCACTCTCTCAATACACAGTCTCTCTAGTTCAGATGGCATTTTGCACATGTTCTTCTATTCTTTGTGCTTCTGAAGATAATGTCTCAATTTTAAACGTCGGCAGGATTCAAAGTAAATGTAAAAGCAGAACAAGGAAGCATTCGTCCTCAGTTAATGATGCCGGTTCCCTCCGGACCAGTCAGGAACGATTTGTATCATCCCTCAGTTTTGTTGTGAATTAGACTCATTATGGTCTGTTAGAGCTACAATGCTGACCTTTAAGGAGGAGGACAGTCTGACATTGTTTAGCTGGTTTATAGTACCCCACAATGGACAGAGAGATCAGCAACACACAGAAAACGTTAAGAGAAGTTTTAAGTTTTTATTAAAAAACGATGAAGTTGAGCAGGTGAGGAGATAAAACAAAAGGTTAAAGGAGTTTTCATTAAAACAGGAGACTGGGTATACAGCTTTTCTGTCTGCTATTTGCGTCTGTGGTTCACCAGAGCCACAAGGAAGGTTGTGTTGCTGAAAATAAATGTGGTAATAAATATAGGTTTATACATAACTTAAAAACAATTATTAGGAATACAAATTAAGCATTAGGCTTTTATTATTTAACACAATATCTGATTATTGTAACACAGACAAATAGAGGACATCACACTTGAATTTGACCGTCAATGAACTGTAAAATCACTACAGATGGCAACTAAACAGGATTTACCTCAGTATTAACATCCACATCATATAATAGATATACTAGATGAACAGTAGCAGGTTTCTCAGGTGGAGTTGAACCGCCGCCAAAGTAAATGTTTTACGCAAAATCTTACCAAGTACCTTGGCTGTAAGCATTAACTTTTGGGACAATATTGGTGGTTTGTAAAAATGGTTTTGGTTACAAAAACACAAACTAATATCAGATATCACATTAACAATCAGTTCAATCTGTAAAGGACTGTTTGTTTTGAGTCACTTCTTTTGTTTATACTCTCACTTATCACGATCGCTCCGTTCACGTTCATGTGTACAGCTACGATTTACACCAGAATGCAGCCGAAATAGAGTAGAAAAGTTAATTTTTATTGCACGAGCCTCCTTTTTGATGTCTTGTGTTACCTTATGATTAGATCATTTACAATCACGGTCTTGTTTGGGGCCCTGGTGCTCTCAGAAACTTGAAGTCACAAGACGGCGATGAAGTTGTCTGTTTTATTAAAAGAGTTTATTGTATCTTTTGTTGTTGCAGCTTTTTATATACAGTATATATATAACATATAAAACATATAAACCCCTCCTCTTCCTTTTACCCTGCAGGTGTGTGCGTGTCAGGTGCGGGCCACAGGGAAAATGTATGCCTGTAAGAAACTGGAGAAGAAGAGGATAAAGAAGAGGAAAGGAGAGTCCATGGCGCTCAATGAGAAACAGATCCTGGAGAAAGTCAACAGCAGATTTGTAGTAAGCATCTCATCTCATCTACAGTCGACCTACTAAGATTTTTCCTTTCAAATGTTTTATGACAAGAAATTCCTAGTTATGGTTATAATATGTGCCAGGAGAAAGAATTCCTGCATTTATATACGTTACAACATTCAACAGTAACCATCGGGGGACATTTCTTTCTTCCACAATGAGACATTTATAGAGTGAAACTCTTCACATATTATCTCCTGAGTTTGCTGTCTGTGTGCAACATTAACAACTGCAGTAATTAAAAGACAACATGGAGGTTTGATTCTCTGCCAGACGACGTTCGTTCAGCTTGTTTGATTTGGACTCCAGTCAGTCGGCTGCTCCGGGCTCCCGGGGCTGAGGAGTCCCTCTGGGTTCAACATGGCTTCGATGTAAAAATACACAAACAACTTAATTGCAGACATTTTCTAGAAATTTTGGCAGCAGGTTGTATTTTTAGTTGTGTGGACGTGCAGACAACGACGTTGTCAGCTTCCTGATTATCTCACATTAAAGGACAAATTCACCCCAAATCCTATTTCAGATGCATATGTTGTACTTAAGTCATTGTTAAACTAATTTTACCATGATGATGACGTAATACTCCAATCAATATTTCATATGGGCAATGGATCACTCAAAGTGAGACCCTACAGAGATTTATCACCCACCCAACTAGAGAATGTTTTATATTTTACTTAATTTATCAAAACAATTAACTGTTGATGATTAATTGTCTTATGAATAAACAACTAATTATTGCAGCACTACTGACGTCTGCAGTCAGAAGTTGATTTGAAGATTTAAGCTCTTTAATGATGATGCATCACTGTAATTTAAACCTCTCAGCAGCTGATATGAAGCGGTTACACCTGATCAACTAAAACATTAAACCCATGACCCTCCTCTGTCTCCAGGTGAGTTTAGCGTACGCCTACGAGACGAAAGACGCTCTGTGCCTCGTGTTGACGCTCATGAACGGAGGAGACCTGAAGTTTCACATCTATCACATGGGCGAGGCGGGTTTCGACGAGAGGAGAGCCATCTTCTACTCTGCAGAGATCTGCTGCGGGCTGGAGGACCTGCACTGTGAACGCATCATCTACAGGTCAGCATCCTCCAACCTCAGAGACGTTTGTCTCATTGTCTGTCCTCTCTCCTCTTGTCTCACTGGCTCTCCTCTTTGTTCTCTCGCTCTCTGTCACACAGAGACCTAAAACCAGAGAACATCCTGCTGGACGACCACGGTGAGTAGCAGCGTTAAAGGAAAAGTCTGTTACCATTAAAGCTCCAGAAAACTCATATTCAAATCTTAATTATTTCTCTATAGTATGAAATCAGAGGTCAGGAGGTGACCAGTGAGAACTTCTGTTACCTCTCTGTGGGTTGTTGGCTCATTTAAGTAAGGGACAGGTGCATGCTGGTTTTCTAAGAACAACAGGAAGTTATTTGTAGTTGTTTGGACCGCTTATTAACACAGCAGCACCAGTGGCTCCTTCTTCGTCCCAACTCAGTTAAATCTGAACACACAGACGTGATTCACATTGTTTTAGATTCAGGGTGAGTTACACTTTCCAAGGATATAATTATCTCTGACGTCCATTGTGAGTAAACGTCCATAAATCAGCTTCAAAATCAAAAAGACAAAAAACAAACGTCATCATGTTTTTAGGTATCAAAGTAATCCAGTGATAGTTGTCTGTACATCCATGAGTACATTGCAAACAGGAACTGCTAATATTTGATTTGGCATACTTTTAATGGTGCCAGTTTGCCAAAATGTAAAGAAAAAGAGGCAAATGTTAAAGTAGGAGACAAATGAATTCATGAAATAGTGGAAGAAATAAATACTTAAAAGCCCTTTTACAACACAATCTCATCTCAAAGTCCACTTCCTCATTTGTATCTCATGGTCTTCATCAGCTGATGAAGTTTGCTCAGTTGTCATGGGACTATAGATGTTCAAAATTTCCATTATTTAGGCATTTTAGGATGTTATACAATTGAAAGCTCTGAAACAAGAGGAACCCTGAGTTGAGTTTGTTTTGTCAATGTTGTTTCAATAGGTCAATAATAAACTGTCAAACTTTTTAAAATTCCCACGTATTCCTATTTAAAGACTGATGCCTGAAACAGATTTTTTTTTTTAAATTGATATTCAGCACTTCATTAATTAATTCTAAAAGAAATAAGTCACTGAAAAAGTCTCTAATCATTTGTGTGGTACACTGCATACACTGGTCATTATAGCTTAAACTTCCTTTTCAAAATGTATTCTGATGATATTATGAATTTCATACAGTAGGTATTTGAAAAGCATTAATTCTCCAAAACACTGTTTTTATATGCTGTAATGCAGAATGCCAGACTGTATCATTGATGATTTTCCGCTGTGAATCACCAGAGGGCACTCTGACTCCAGCAGAATGAAACCAAAAGCTTTAAGAGAAAACTCTCCTCTGCTGAATAGTTTAATCGCACCAGACAGTTCGACCTAATTTAAAAAACGACTGCAATGACTTTTTAGAGCTGGTGTGATAAGCATAAACATTTTGTTCTCAGTTAAAGGTTAAAAAGTATTGCATTATGTTTTGTATGCTCAGGCTGAAAAAATAGAGCTGCAACAAAACTGCAAAACACTCGAGTGCTTAGTTTTAAATAACAGAGCTGTGGTAGATAGAGTCAACATTCACGAAGTCGATAAAAACTTTGTTGTTCATCAGCTTATCGAGACAAACTACTGCGACTAATAAGATTTGCTCAGATAATGTGGCCGACCTTTAAAGGCATGTCTGCTGGTTGCTTGATAGAAGTAGTCTCAACACAAGATCCTCTCAGAGTGACGACCTTTTCATAAATGATGCAGCATAAATTCTCACTACAAAGAGGCTTATATAAATAATTTTTGTTTGGTAACACCAATAATTTACTTTTAAGGAACTTGTTGGAGAGGTTCCAACTTTGTTATGCAAAAGATTTTAAGCATCTCCAAGAAATCTTTTTGTGACATCTTTCGAGGATTTCTGGCTTTCTGCTACTCTGACTTCTGTTTGTTTGTTTTTTAACAATTTTATATTGTTTAAGAACATCAGTGTTTACATTGCACATACCATAAGTTATACATTTCAGTAAGCAGCCAAAAATAGGTTCAAAAGCACAAAAGGAAATGAACCTGCACAACATTTTATGGCGATGACTGGAGACATTATGTTTTCGGGTTGTGCGTTTTAAAACTTTTGGCACAAACATTCACTTGGACTCAAGGGCGAACTGATTAGATTTTGGTGGTCAAAGGTCAAGGTCACTGTGACCTCACAAAACATGTTTTTGGCCATAACTCAAGAATTCATATGCTAATTATGACAATTTCACTCAAATGTCTAACAGGATAAAATTATGACATTTTGGACAGACATGGATGTAAACTGCTACTTGACTGGTTTGCGGAGGCAAACAACCGTGAAGCAGTAATTCTAGTTTCATGTAAAAATGAAATGTTCAACTTAAACTTTTACAGAACATTTACAGTATTTTTTCCTTTTTTCTTTTGAGTTATTTACCAAAGAGAATCTGAAATTATCGTCTTTTTTAAAACAAATAACTGTTTATTGCAGCCTGAAAATAAAGCTGGTGAGTTAATCATTAGAATAAGATTTGATAAAAAAGAAAAAATAACTTGATGATCCTCAGCCCTACTGGTTAGTAACTGATACTGACATCAATCTGAACTATTCCTGGTCTTTTCTTCCATCTTATAGTCGTTTGTATGCATGTGTTTGTGTGTTTGTCTTTAGGCCACATCAGGATATCAGACCTGGGTTTAGCGGTTCATGTACCAGAGGGACAGACCATCAAGGGACGGGTGGGAACGGTAGGATACATGGGTAAGTAACCTCTGACCTTTATCCATCTCTACTATAGAAACTGAAAAACGTGAGTAAACCACATTTTTAACGTAGATCAATGGGAGTAACGTCTCACTTCAGCTCTGTGATGAAAAGGTTTTTAGATTCTGTGTGCTCACTCTGCCGCCTCCCTTCTCTCCTCCAGCTCCGGAGGTGGTGAAAAATGAGCGCTACACCTTAAGCCCCGACTGGTGGGCGTTGGGCTGCCTGCTGTACGAGATGATCGAGGGCCAGTCTCCCTTCCAGCAGAGGAAGAAGAAGATCAAGAGGGAGGAAGTGGAGCGGCTGGTGAGGGAGGTGGAGGAGGAATATTCCAGCAAGTTCTCCGAGGACGCCAAGTCTCTCTGTAAAATGGTGGGTGGATGTTCGAGCGGCCAGATCTCTCATTTGCTCCGGTCTGTAGCTGCCATCTGCTCAAGCTCCATATTTTACCATATTCTAATGGTTTACCTCCGAGAAGAAACTGTTGTTTACAAAGACACATTTCTCTGCCTAGTTAGTCCACGTCTCTGTCTGTTTGGCTGCATCGCTTCCCTCGCGTCACACCATAAGGGCCCAGTTACACTAGCATCTATGAAATTTCACACAAAATTCAATTTCAGCCACATCATGTATATAAAAAGATGCAGATCTCTCTCCTCGAGTTAAATTTTGATGAATTTTGACATGCATACTCTTGGTCACACTGTAGAAAAAGCCCTGCTTTGGTTTGCAGTCAGTTGCACGATCAAGTAAAATGTTGTAACTTTATTAATAGTTGGCGAGCGAGCTTGCTCACTGGCATGTTAGCTGTTAGACCAACATTAGCACTGCACACAAAAACTGCTCATTCATAAGACCAAGAAAAAGTTAAACCTGGCTCAACGTTTGCAGCAACAAAATGCCTTGTCAACCAGCAACACACTCTGTTGTCCAGTCAAATACTGTATGTGCCAGATTCCTGGTAGATGAGTTTGTAATGTGAACAGAGTATTTCTTCTGTGATTTTGACGGAGGATAAAATGACTGTCGACGTGATAACTCTCCAAAGATGTGAAATCTTGTCTGATATAGTATTATAAACCACTGTGTGCAGTGTTTTGGCATCCTTCAGTATCATGTATCTGTTACTCAATCCGGACTTCCTGGATTGTATTTCATCGTCTCACCTGAGCCTGAAGCAACAAAGCAGCCCCTGGTGTTATTTAAATTCAGTTCCATTTTTGGTCTGAACACCTGCTTTTTCCTCTGACCCTCTGTGTTTCTGCTGCTGTTCTGTTGTTTGTAACATTTATTTTATTCCCCCAGCTTCTGGCCAAAGATCCCTCAGAGAGGCTGGGCTGCCAGGGAGGAGCCTCTGAGGTCAAAGCCCATCCCATCTTCCGCTCCATCAACTTCAAACGGCTGGCGGCCGGCATGCTGCAGGCGCCCTTCATTCCTGATGTAAGTCCACGATATATCATCTCAGACATCAAGTTCACTGAGCCTCAGGGAGGTTTGCGCTACAGAAACTGGAATTACTGAGAGTCGACTCCACAATTTGTAGTACAAAAAAATACCATAACACAGAAATATATGAATGCTTTTAGTGTATTTTTCTGTTTTCAGCTGGCAGCAATGATAAAGTGTAACTAATAGCATTAATGAAAGCATATCTCAATCTTCTCATTTAACTTCCAGTGAGAAAGCAAATAGTTCTCAAAATGTCCTTTAAATAGAGAGCTGGAAATTCAATCTTCTCTGCAGCACAGGAAGTGGAATTAATGAATCTGATTAATAAGAATGTCACTGAGGCTCATTATATGGAGCATGCATAATTAACCTGCTCTGTAACAGTGAGCACGCTGTTGTCTTGCAGCAGGTTTGATTTTATTTAGGGAGTTTAAATCTCTATCTAAACAAAGCCGTCACCTCCTCAGTTGTGGTTTCTTGTAAAGTCTCTTCTTCAGTCACTGCTGGCTGAGTGTTAGCTTAGCAGCTGAAAAGTAAATGTGTTGAAGTTAGTCGTTCGGTTTATGTGTTTGCAGCCGCAGGCCATCTACTGTAAAGACGTGCTGGACATCGAGCAGTTCTCCACAGTGAAAGGAGTCGAGCTGGAGCCGAAAGACGAGTCTTTCTACAGCAAAGTGTCCACGGGCAGCGTCTCCATTCCCTGGCAGGATGAGGTGGGAGACACACACCAACCAACCGGCATATTATTTAGATATATTATAGGTTTATCTTCTGTTTATCTGTCTGTTTTTTTGTAAAATACTGTTTATTTACACTGCTGCAATATCAGATTGCAGAATCAGAAAAAAAATTGGTTTAGTTTTGCTTCATTTTTAACTTTCCATAAACTTTTATGCCACCTAAAAACAGGACAAAGTTGTAGAGAAACACAACTCTTGTACTACAAGTTCCATATTAAAATAAAAATTAAGTTAACTGACATTTCCATTGCCTTATAGTTTTTTAATGATATCTGAGCAGGTGAAGCTTCAGACCTGTTGTTGTTGATAAAGAACACAAAAATGTGTCCTAACTGAACTGTCTTTATACCTCTTTACAAATATGTATATACAGTATTTGTCTCTCTGTGCATGTGATACAAAGAATGAAGTTGGGTGTTTTCTCCTGCAGATGATCGAGACGGAGTGTTTCGTAGAGCTGAATGTTTTCCACCAGGATGGGACGGTTCCTCCTGACCTGGACTGGAGAGGACAGCCGTCTCCTCCACCCAAACAGGGACTCCTGCAGCGGCTGTTTGGCCGACAGGTCAGTGGACTCCCTCACCTCACCTCACTTCACCTCATCTCACCTCATCTTACCTCACTTCACCTCATCTCACCTCATCTTACCTCACTTCACCTCATCTCACCTCATCTTACCTCACTTCACCTCATCTCACCTCATCTTACCTCACCTCACCTCATCTCACCTCACCTCACCTCACCTCACCTCACCTCACCTCACCTCACCTCATCTCACCTCACTTCATCTCACCTCACCTCACCTCATCTCACCTCACCTCACCTCACAAACATCATTATACATTTACATTCCAGCATCTGTGCACACCAGCTAGAGATCGGTTTGTCAGGTCAGTTGGAAAAAAACTTGAAGTCTCCCTCCACTCAAAAATGTGTTTTGCTTTTTGTTTCTTCACTTTGGTGTTCGAGCTTCACTGTGCAGATTTGATGTATGCGCAGATTGTTTTCACATTCATCTACTGACCTTAAATCTCAGTTTAACACCTGGACATACCAGCAGGATTTTGTGACATCACAACTAATTTGGAGCCAATCATGGTTCAGTATGCAACTTACACAAGTGTGATGTAGAAACCTGAAACCTTCCAGTTAAACACTTTGAGAATGGACTTTTATGATTACATTAATTAATGTAATCAGTTATTTGTCATTTTATTTAATTATTTTTTTCCTCTCTTTTTTATTTATTTATATATTTTTAATTATTTTTCTCCTCTGTTTTGTTGATTACTTTATTTTATCTTATTTTCATTTTATTCTATTTTGCCCGACGCTCTGTAACTATGTAAATTCTTAAAATGCAAATCAAAAAAGTGAAGTAGGAGACATTTTGTGTCCAGCAGTTAAACTTTTGAAATGAATAATATTTGAATATTCTGTATTTTTTAATGAGGTAGGAGTGGACGTAATAGTTTTTAATAAAGTAATTGAACTTTTTTGTGGAAAGAAACACATCAGACACAAATTATTATTCCACACAGAATATTTTTATACGTTTAAAACATGTGTGGAGGGGATCTATAATCCTTAAAACACTCTCAGATTTTATGAAGTGTAATTTAACCATCGTTTCACCAGACAAACTGGCTTCATCAAGGTGTTTGACAAACAGTGTTTGTGTTCAATCAACTGATCTGACAGAAGACACTTACAAACAGACAATATAACCAATATTTTTATACACAATAAAAATATATTAAACAGGAAGTGAGTAAGCATTCAGTTCAAATACGTCTCAAGGTGACTCTGTGCTCTCTGCCTCTCTCTGCAGGAATGCTGTGGTAACTGCAGTGACAGTGACGAGGAGCCCACCAGGCTGTGACAAACACACACACACACACACACACACACACACACAAACACACACACACACACACACACACACACAGGATCTCATTTGTTTACAACTTTTGCACATTTGTATTTTTAACATAGTACTATCTCTAAATGTCAGAATGTATATTTTCAGCATAGCCATAATGTTTAATGTTATTTAAAAAGTTGTGAAATATCGGCTGTCGAAGCGTTCCAAACGAGGAGACGGGAACTTACAGAAGATGAACAGATGTTTTTGCTTTTGTTTGTTTTGTAAATTTATTTTTTGTCCAGGGAACATTCACATTCATCCACTTAACACACATCCATGTAACTGATCTGGGAGCTGCTGCTCCACTGGAAAAATCGCCTGCTGTAAAAGTGCCTTGCTGGAGGGCACTGTGACAGTGGTTACTAAGGGAGGACTGAGCATTCCTCGATTTCTTTACTTTTCCCCACTTTGTCCAGGGAATCAAACCAGTGACTTTCAGCTCATGAACTGTGACCACTTTTCTTCTTCCGCCCTCCGTCCTGCTGTGACCAACCTCACTGCTCTATTTTTCTTCAATTTAATTCCTTTAAAAGTATGATTTTTATTTTTTGCTTGGACATTATGGTTTTGAACCATGAAGTTGTCTACATCTGCAAATATTTTTATATCAATAGTATTATTTTTTTTTTAATTTTTTCGATTATAAATTTCTTGAGACAATCGACTCGTTGGCTCCAGTTACTCTTGTCAGTTCTGTAAAAATCCTATTATTTTAGATGAAACTGTTGTGTCGTCAAATTTGACAGAAACTCAGAGTTAAATGAATCCCTTTCATGCTCTGATGCAACGTATCCTCATACAATGATTCATATGATATCCTCCAAAAAGTTAATTTTTCGTGCGTTTTCTTACGAATGTCCAGCAACACGTAACACAGGTGACAATTTCCACTCGTTACATGCATACAGTCTTTTCAAAATAAACTTCTGTATTCACAGGAAACAACTCAGTTAGGTTTAGACAACACAACTACTTGGTTAGGTTTGGGTAAAGATCTTGGTTTTTGATGAAAAAAACTAAGTGGCGTTACTTAAGTATGGAAGTTACGTATAATAATTCAACGTTGACTTCTGGTTTCACAAGGGGTACGAACACTGGTTTCATGTTTCACGATTATATGGATTAAATTAAAAATATTTTGTGGGATGTATACGAATTATAGTGCATTACTTTTCATAGGTATAGCTACGAACGGTATATGAGAACAGCCTGTCTGATTATACATCTGCTTTTACCAACCTGCTTGTGCCTTTTTGTTAGTCATTTGATTTTTTTCGTAATGGTATATTTTTTGGAGCTGTCCCATTTTTTTTTATCCACAATGAACAACTCACACATTATGTTAATGCTGCAGTCCTTGTGGAATAAAATTAGGTAAAAATTATGGCAGCATTTAATTTGAAAGGATCTGTAATTTCCTGAAATAGTAATAGAAATAGAAATAGAAATAGTTTCTTGAGTGAAGTTAATGTTTATAAGCAGGTGTTGATTTTGAGATGATAGTTATTGAAAGAACTGCTCCATTTAAACCCAAGGAAACGTCCATTCATTGTTTCTTCATTGTAGAAAACTTTACACATCCTATATATGAAGTTGCATTTTCAAGTTTTGCATGTTCAGGTGACCTGCAAAACTTGTTATTTAAATCAGTCAATGTTTGATCAGAATATAAGTTAACAAGACTAAGAATCTGAATATTCAGTGGCATATTCAGTAATTTGCATTACAGACACCATTTGCTTAAGTTTTCACACAGGTTTGTTTTCCACTTGTCACTCAGGGTTTCCAAAGAATTTATTCCTTTTACGATTTTACTCCTCTCTTTTTTTTTTACTTTACTTAATGAGCGGATGGTGGTTGGATGATTTCCAGACTATGCAGGTTAACGTTGATCTTGCCAGTAGACCACTTCAAGTCATGTGTGGTTGTAACAATGCAAGCAAAAAAGTCCAAAGTTTTGTCCGCCCAGATCTGTCGCAGGCTAATTACATGGTTAAAGTCACATTGAAGCAACGACAAGAGTAACTGAAGCTTTTGGGTTCGCTGAAGCTGGTCTGATCATCACTCAGCTGGTACTGCTGCAGTCAATGGCTTCCTCAAAGAATATAATTTTAAGCTATTAAAATGAAATACCTCTGAATGTACAAACGGCTGTCATGTTATTTCTGATATTTGAGAAAATGGACGACAGAAACCAGACACCAAGTTTTTCCCTGCTGTTAAATATAATATTGTATCACATAACCATGAATAATTCACCTTTAACTGTCCAAATAGTGAAGTTTCAGCTACATTTGTCAAAGCTGAAGCTGTCAGTGAGGTCGTGTTATGCATCATAAATTATGGCAAACAACATTTTAAAGGATCAGTTCACCCACTTTACAAAAACTACATATTTTCTCAGTTACCTCTCGTCTTATCTAGCCATGCAGATTTTTTTATTTGCTCAGGTTTTGAAATAAGAAATAAAGCAAGTATCCCAGCATGCATTTTTATCAACCAAAATGACCAAATGAAACCAAAACTATCTGCGTGGCCAGATAACGCTGGGGTTAGGTGAGAAATGTATGTTTTGGTGTAATTTGAATGAACTTAACCTTTAATAAAGTCTAGGCCTGCAACTGACGAGTATTTCCAATAATC
The DNA here is from genome assembly GCA_916701645.2 of Sebastolobus alascanus. Classification (NCBI taxonomy): domain Eukaryota; kingdom Metazoa; phylum Chordata; class Actinopteri; order Perciformes; family Sebastidae; genus Sebastolobus; species Sebastolobus alascanus. The sequence continues at coordinate 1,223,302 of CAKAOJ020000289.1, forward strand.
TGCTGATTATTTCTCAAATAATCAATTTATCATTTTGTCCATAAAAATGTCAGGAAATCTTGAAAAATGTTCACAATGTGATGTCCTCAAATGTCTTGTTTTGTTTGACCAACAGTCCAAAACCCCAAAAATACTTAGTTTACTGCCAGGTGTGACAAAGAAAAGTAGGACATTCTTATGTTTGAGATGATGGAACGAATTCTAGTGTCAACAAGGGTCTTTCGATGAGCATATGCAGAGATGGATTCATTGTTCAAATTTCTTTGTATAAATCAGTCTTTAAGCCTGTCAAAATTTGCCGCCTGCTTTCTGCTTTTTGTTCAGCCACAGAGCTCTCGACTAGTTTTTTATTGAAGCACTTAACCAGTTAATTGAAACCAAACCAGTTATCCATAGAAGATCAAAGATGACAAAGTCCTTCCCATCCAAGGTGCCTTTTGGTGTTTGAAGGTACTCTTGCAGCCTGTAGTCGCCTCTTTTTATACATACTGTATGTGTCTGTATGTGTGCTAATGCAAAGCCTGCTGCTGCGTCAGCTTCAGTTCACTTCCTGTCTGTGGTACCTCGTGTGTTCGTCGTCAAAATCGCTACTCTGGATGTGAAGTCTTTCTGTGAAAACGAGGACGATGAGACTGAAAGAATCACTGCACTTAAAAACTGCTGTCGACTCTCCCGTTCCCCGACCTCTGAACTCTGGAGTCTCTGCAGTGATTTTATAAAAGACTGAGAGGTCAAAGGGGAACTTGGGGAGTCAGAAGAGCTCGCTAACATCCTTCATGGATGTTTAAATCAGGACTCAACTGCTGTGCTGTGTCTCTCTGCTGTCAGATAACCTTCACTGTAATCCAAACTGATCGTCCGGCTCTGCTTCAGTGTCACCTGATAACTTGACTATCAGTGAAACCAAGAGAAAAAGTTGTTGGTGCATCTTGTTGGGTACTTAATTAGTATTTTTTTTTAGTTTAGCAATAATGTTTTATAGATTTAAAATTTATGTCAACTGCTGAGAGCTGAATGTGTGTGTTTGCATCATGTTTTTCTGTTATTGATTTTTTTTATAGCCCGGCTTGTAAACTCTGTGAGAACAGAGGGTAGGTCTCTGTTTTGTACCATAAACCAACGGGTGTGTATGTATATGTGTGTGTGGTTTTGTACTTTTATCTTTGTGAGGACCGAGGTTTAGACCTGAGAAGTTGGGACATATTTGGACAGTTCGGATATTTTCTGTGGTCCTCACTTTGTCAAAGGACTGCTTGAAGGTTAAGAGTTCTTTTAGGATTACGAACAAACTAAAAGAAAATATGTCAACATATTTTTGTTATAATTATGGCTGGTCATAATAACACTTCGTCCTGATAATCAGACTGAATTGCCATATCTCTTCACCTCATTAATTCAGCCTGACAATGTGTCCACGTTATTAACAGAAATAATCTCAAATACTTCTCTTTGAATCTGACCAACGTAAACACAGAAAGTGGTTTCCTAGACATCCCTGTAGCTGTTGTAGCGAACGATATAGCAGTCGTGCAGCAGTTAGTTAGCCACAGAGCTCTGCATGATCCTATAACACTAACCGACGTGTACCTCAGTGAGTAAATGGAGAATATCAGATTTGAAAAGAAAAACTGAAATTATGGTTTTGTAAAAGAAAATATATCCATATATTTGTGTTTGGGAGAAAAATAAAGACACATATAGGATTAGAAATTGGTGTGAGGTTTAATACCTTAATATCACGTGATGTTTTACAGGAAACAAATGCACCATCATTTAAAAGATGATGACATGTTTTGTATGAAAAATCTTAATTAGTAAAGTAACTTTAATAAATATAGTGGAGTAAAAATATTGCCCTCAGAAATATTAACATTGTGGAGTATACGTATAAAGTAACATACCTTGGAAATACTCAAATGAAGTAAAGTATTTGAGCGTGTAAGCAAGTACAGCTAGTATGCTATGTGGTTAGCTAGAAAAAACATGACATGGAGGGGAATACTTCCTATTTACTTTTAGTCAGACTCAAAAAGAAGTGTTTGATAAGATTTCTGTTAAATTCATGTTTTTTGGAAAGTTGAATGGTACGTTTAGGATTGAAGTTTTTGCTGGAGTCCACATTACTCAAATCTGTACAACGGAAAATACGAGAAAAACACCCATACTAATCTTCTATGGTTAGGGTCAGTATGTCAGCGACAGTCCTCATTAATATAGACGTACAAACATTTATGTGTGTATATTACGATCGTCTCGCAGTCATGTTTCTCTTTGGCTAATTTTTTTTTATCAGGTTTCTTATATTTTAAGTTTGTTTTCTCAGTTTCTTAGTTTGAGTTTCAAGACTCATACTGATCATGTAGAAATAAAAATTCATAAACAAGCACCTGCACATTATTTTTTTATTTAATGATACTACTGGTTTAGCCTGTTTTTTTTTTCGTTTTTTTTTAATATTTACAACAGATCACATGTACCTTATTATGGTTTTGCTTTTGCCCAGGCAACCATTGGCCTCCATTAATTTCAATGCAATACGAAAAAATTAAAATTTGCTTGAGATACAGATGTTTAACCCGTAATAGTGTAACCCTGTCTTCTACAAAATGATGTTCCCATACAACTAAACTGCATTCTCAATTACGTTTCAAGAAAAACTTATTTTCTCCCGGATTACGGTCGCAGTTTTAAACGCGTGGCTAATGTTGTTAATTAAAAACAACAAAATAAAAACGCAACAAAGGTACTTGGTTATGTTTAGTAAAACATCATGGTTTAGTTTAAAATAAGTATGTTCGTTACATTATTTACTGACGTAAATTAAAATAAATCAATGTTGACTTTCACCCAGTCCTCCTCCCTCCTCTTTCTTAGTAATAGACCATCATTCATTAACCCCAAGAGCTTTTAACAACCTCTATTTATAAACAGAGTACTGACATTCATTTTCATTCCACTTAATTCAACATCTGAATTGCTCCTGCCACTTTCGTGACGTTCACAGATTTATTTTCTCAGATTGATTATGAAAGCCCTTTTCAAGGAAACATCCACCACTCTGTAATGCTTGTCATAAAAAGTGATGTAAGTTGTATTCACGTCACTCTGCAACCCTGTCTCCTACAAAATTACTTTCCCACACAACTAAACTGCATTCTCAATTATGTTTCGAGGGAAACCTATTTTCTTCTTTAAACACATGATTAACATTGCAAATTGCAGCAAAACAAACTACTTGTTAGGTTTAGCAAAAAAACATCATGGATTGGATCTTGGTCTTTAGTCTGGTCTCAAGACCACTTTTTGAAGGTCTCCGTCTCGTCTCGGAATTGGCCGCATTTTGTCTCGGTCTCGGACAAAGAGGACTATGGATTTTATTCCCAGACCACAACTGCAGGGATATCACTCAATTACCTCTGCATTGTCTGATTTATTCGTTAGCATCATTACTGTGATTGGATGTCAAACATCCTGCTTCAAATGCAACCAAAAACTTTCTCATTTCTAATTTGACTAACTTTAACACAGAAGACATGCTGTTCGTTCCCCGTTTCCCAAACCATGATCCTTCCCTAACTCGATTGTTTACCCGATTGTTTTTGTGCCTGAACCCAACCAAGCCTTAACCATAGATGTATAAAATCAGAATGCATTGATTTGTAACATACACTAATTTTGTTGTTTGTCTACAGGGGCGACAGATTGGAAAACGCATATTTGTGTTGTGCTGGAGGGCATGGAAAAACAATGCATGTTGTTCAATTTAAATGTCTTGTTGGGTCAGCACACCTTTGGAGATCTCCTTAATATCAGCGGAGAGAAGTTAAGAAAGTTGATAAAATGCTTTTACTCCTAGTCTTAAAATTAGGACCAAAAAAGCATCAAACTGAACAGGTAGGACAGATTTCCTACTCTGAGACGCTTGATAAATTCAGGCCCAGGTGTCAGAAATCAGGCAATATTAATCAGCAGCCACCTAACCTCATGATTCATGCGTGTTATTTAGCCTCTGTGACGTCCATACAGCATTACAAAACACACCGATCTCTGCCAAACAGGACAACTAGTTCAAACACAAATATCTTGTCCTTTGAAAATAATGACGGTGAATCATTTTTAATTTTCAGCGGTAGATTTCCAGTTGGGACAAGGAGTCCTGCTGGGTTTCATTTCACCATTTAATCAAGGGCAGACTCACACCAGGTGAGTGAAATTAACTGTAATCAACCGATTGGATGGAGAACCAGCCCTCTGCATTAACTGTGTGTTTTCAAGCAAAAGTGTGAATTAAAATTTGAGGAAAGGAGTCATTTTTATTTCAGTGTGAGAGCTCATCTGTGCTTTTGTGTGTCGGTCCAAGATCCTGTTGCTTTCATGTCTTTCTTGTATTTAATCCCATTATTTGTTCTTCTCCCTTTTCTGTTATTGGCCTATTTTTTATTCTCTACCTCCCTGATATACCCATCGAACACAGTCTGTACTTTTCTCTCTGAACTACTCATCTTTCTTCTGCTTCACACCTTTTTTCATCCTTTCCAAACAACAAAAATGTCATGGATAATGTCACTGCGACAGCCTGCGCTACTGCTGAAAAGCGGTCTAAATTTAGAGCCAACATTATTAAAAGGTTTTTAACACTGCTGTATTACATCCATAATTTTGTAGGTTTTAGTTAAAAACAATCCTAATTCTACTGTAATCTTAATATTCATTTATTTTCCCTGGCTCCACCCCACCTTTTTTACAGTCCAATGGGACATTTTTCGGACTATTGGTGTTTCGGAATAACTATGGGCCGTCACCTTCTCAACATCCAATAATGTACGACAAACACTACTATCTCAACAACCAAATAAATGACAATATATGGCTTGAGATCGCCCAGCAGCTGGGATACGATGAAGATGGTAATGTAGCTGATATGCACTTGCAAGTGCTATATGTCGATCACAGAACGGGGCTAGCCACAACAGCGAGCATTAGCATCACATTAGGGGTCCGATTAGTTTATGTATTTTGTAGCTAACGTTAGCCCGTTAGACATTCTCCTGGATAGGTTATTGTTGGGATGAGTGGACACGGACACTATTAAGAAGGAAACTCATTGGGCCTCAATGATGAAAATGGAACACAGCAACGTGGATAATTCACACTGGAAACCAATGTGCATAGTTGTCAATGCGGAAAATTCAAATGCGGATTTCAAAGGAAATTGAATGGAAAGTAGTTAAAGTCTGCACGAAGTTGCTAGATGATGCTAGACTACATAATGCGTTCCTTAAGGAGATGAAGGGTTGGATTTGATTGGATAGATTTAGCTTTCTGTGTGATTTGTCTGCTGCTCACCAATGATTTTACTTGCTGCCTTGTTTCTAGTTGATACCTGTTTTGTACATTTAGATTTCCATACCAACAAATGAGTGAGAAGAAGGTAAGGGCTGATTCTGTGATAAATCTGTGGAATAGCACCATTAGGTGTCCGTCAACTTTAAAAACATTACCTCTGCAGAAAATACAGCCTTTGTTGTCCCGAACAAGCAGTGTCCATGTGTGTAAACATCTCCCCTGCCATCCTCCATCGTCGCCTGTGTTACCACGGCAACTCAAAGTCAGGGAGGAAATGGACTGGATGTACTGTAAATACACACACGCCCACACATGTGCTTTCACCCACGCAAACACAAAAAAGTACATATTCAGGGCTTTGTATTGAGTGCTGCTTATTTGTCTTGGTGTTGTGATGAATCCCCGCTGTCCTGTTGTGTCCAGAGGACGAATAATCAGAGAGAACAGGTGAGGAGGATGCAGGTGATTGCTCGCTGTTTTCATGATTACATCCACTACAGATACAGACGAAGAGAAGGAGACGGGCTGAAGAGGACCCTCAGAAATCAGGAGGTGAGCTGTGTGAAGTGTGCTGAAAGTCAACCAGCGGGGAGGAGCCCCCTGATATTTCACTGTCATTCATTCATGACATTCAAATATGTAATCAGAGAGACAGCACGACACGCAGACAGACCGGTTGAATTAAAAGTTCACATTTACAGGTTGAAACAAAGGCTGCGGTCGAAGAGTCATGTGTTATCCTAACCACTTTTTCTAGACCTCGACGGAAAATGTCATGAGGTCAAGGAAAGATGTGAAGGAATATTCATAAGGATAAATTGTTGTATAGTCTAAGCTACTGTAAGCTATTTTACTGTTTTAGCAAAATTTGTGAATATGAGTTCCCTCTGGTAAACAGTTATGCAGTGTATTATTTTAATCTGCTTTCGCAATACTGTACTTTATTGTGTACATGCCAATAACGCAAATTTGAATTTGAGAAGAAAAAAAAAAGACACTGTCGGAGGTTTTGAGTGGACTTTCCAGCACAAAGACCTCCACTGTGTGTGTACAGTATGTGTGTGTGTGTGTGTGAGTGTGGTGCTGTGTCACTTCTGGATCAGACGTCATGCAGTCACACTTTCATCGCCCACACGCACACGTTTGTCACCATTGTGTGTCACTTGATGTCAAATTAAACGCACACACTCTCACAGACGCTGACTTGGAGCTGTGACGTCGTCACCCTGAGCCCACTCAGACCATCGTTTCATTGTTTTCTTTCTCTCTCCGTCTCACCATCTCTTCCTCTGGGCCATATCCCACGCTCAGCGCCAACTCTTGCTGATCGTTTGTTCAGTTATTTAGTTCGTTTTGGTTCTCTGAGTCATTCACATCTGACGGGATGAGTCGGCCCGCTCAGATTTTGGCAAATCACCTTGGGGTCAATTTCAGCTTTGTTTGATTTAAAGCTTCTTCTGAATAAATGCTTTGTTTTATTTAACACAGCTCTAGTGTTGGTGTGGCCCACCACTTTGGCACAGACTTTCTCAATAACTATCTTATTGATTGCAGTGAAATGTTGTACAGTCATTCATGATCCACATATGATGTATGCTGACTTTGGTGAGACATTTCTTTTGAGACAGCAATGAATAGGATCCAAATGCAGGCAAACACACTCAAGGCCAGTAGGTAGGATTAAAGGAAAATGTACTAGAGACAGGAACAGGCTTAAAAGTTGGCAACGAGAACACAGTCTCACAAAGTCAAACAAATCAGAGAGACTGGTGAGCAGGACAGAAATAGGCATCAGGTAAAAAATAAAGGACCAGGGGACATGTAACAAGGAACAGATCAGGTTAAGGACAATGTTCAGATAGCTGGAAAGCAAAGGCATCATTGTGAGTGAAAAAGGGTCGGTTATATACTGCAGGGCTGATGAGGGGGAAGTGGAAACAGGTGAGCAGGTGAATCAGGTGACTGGGATTGGTGGGAAAGTCTGCGGCCATCTGGTGGACAGGTGGAGAATGGCTGGGGAAGTGGAGATGCAGCTGAAAGGAGGGTCAGAGAGACACAACCATGAGGTTGACGTTTGTGGGTTTCATGTCAATCCATCCAATCATTGTTGAGATATTTGGACAATGGCTTTTGAAGCTCTTCCTGTCAGGCAGAAAGTGAGTCAGACAGTTTGCAATTTGATTCCTGCCATCTCATATCGTCACATATACAGTAATCCAATACTGGCACTCTCTCACACTCACACTCAGTGTGGGTGGACTCCACCAGTGGAAACCACGTCAGCTGTAAACCACTTTTAGAGGAGTTTCCACTCACTGGGAATCACAAACAGCTCAGTAACGACTCCAATTTTAGATCCTCCATCAGTCTAAAAATAAACTGTTACTATATCGTTTCTCATCTCAGCTGGAGGGGAAACAACTGTTCTGTGTTTGTTGGGGGACTGCAACGTTCTGCATCACGTTCTCATCCCAACTCGTCACATACGCCCGCTTTGCCACGGCCCTTGGTGTCACTTTAGGATTAGGCAACAAAAACGAATGAACAGCTGATTGTAACGTCAAAGTGAAGCTTAACACACGGGACGCGAACAGCGGTCTCCTGGATGAAAGCCTTGTGTTTGTATTGAACTTATCTGTAAACTGTAAAGACTAAGTTCCATTTAATGTTGCTGATGTTTAAACAACATTTAACCTAAAATATGTTCTCCGGTTTCTAACAGCTGTCACACCAGATCATCTAGATCGACACTCTTCAACGTCCTGAGAGTCTATTTTCTTTTCATATTTTGCACCCAGGGGTTGGAAGCATCTATAAAATAAACTTCATTTGGAAACATTGCCTTCGCCTCAGGCCTTCGAACACCACATTCAAAAAAATGTCTCCCTTGATGCTCAGCTCTTTGTTTGTGATGCCAAAATGCACCACATTTGTTGAAAAAGCTGCCAGTTGTTCAGTCACTTCTCCCAACATCCATTAAATCTGCCAAAGTACTAAATATTAAAATGCTGATGATGAGATGAGTATGCTTGTGTCTTTTTAAGAGAGATATTTGTTTAATACATATGCTCCCCTGGTACCAGCACTAATGACCCCCCCTCCCCAGCAGCCGCAGCAGCAAAGCCTCATGGGAACTGAGAGGAGCCTGTTGGTCGTGATCAACAGGAGAAAAACGTGACTCGTTAGTTTGACGGGCTGCATTAATGAAATCCTCTCCAGGGGATTCTTAAAAAGGACATTTCATCATTCTTCAATAAGGAAACTGTTGCTAAGTCCATAGTTAAGATTTTATAAACAACTTTTATTGGTAATAAAAGTGATTATACAATGACTAAACTTTAATAGTAAGCCCTAAAAACAACATTTAGTTAGAAAAACCTGTTTCCCAAGTAGTGCCTCTTCTTCCTCCAAGCCAAGATGGTAGCCGTAAATGACATATTGCATTTACTGTATATTGTTATATTTCTTTCCACTGTCTTGTATTTTCATACAATATAATGTGTTCATATTTTGCCATGTGTGTTTCACAAAAAGAGCAAGGACATGCACTGCCAGTTTATTGGCTAATGTAGTCTAATAATACAACAGCCCTGCAATAAAACATCTCTTCATGAAGGTTATGATACTCAGTGTATGGAACACTGTTTCACGTGTGGTTATTGTCTGTTGGCAGCATATTACAAATCCTGTATGTGCATCAACAGCACATCCTCCCTACATTCCTCCTTCCGACTAAAGGGCTTTTTTAAAGCTTTGATATGCCCACTCCTTTTAGAAGAATCAAGCTTTTGTTTGAGAGTTGAAAAAAGAACTTGAAGGGGACTCGTGACCTTGAAATACTTCTTTTTCCCAGACGTACTGCCTCAATACCGAGCAGGTTTCCCTGCTGAGGACAGGAAACAGGAAAGAGACTTGAGAAAACACGCAACCAGCACTTTGGCATCTCATCAGCATGCCAATGAGTCTTTCATATCTCTACAATGTCAACTTTAAAAAAAAAACAGGAACAAGTAGGACAAAGATTTCTTTTTTCCACAATGATGTTAATATAGATTGGATGAATAAATAGTTCTGTACTGATGGAAATACAGTAGTGAATGCAGAGTATGAAACATTAATGCCATTACTGAAGTACCACACAACACACTCACACTCACAGGGTATTGCAGTGACCCTGCTGAACAGTTTGAAACACGTATGAACCCCAACAGTGAGTTAATAACACCGTAGACGGCCGTTTTAATTTCCGGGTATTAAACTGTTCCCTGCACAAAGACACCAGAGTTCACGGCTCTCTTTATGTAATAGCTTTTGTTAGTCCCTCCTCGCTCCCACAGAGAGCTGTTGTCATAGCGATACTATCGTCTCCGGCTCGTCGCTGTATTGTTTTATTGCCATCATGTTGCAGGAGGACGCCAGTTTGAACCATACGGCGTCTCTTTCCTCTCATCACGGCTGGGTGACAAACGTCTCCCACTGAGGACTGCAGAGCTTTAGAGCACGACACTAAACAAAAACTCACCAAAACATCTCAACTTCAAATCACTTTGTGTGTAAGACTCCTCAATTTCGGACCACTTTTCAACATCACATATGACAGCTCTATTGATTCATAGCATCCATAATGAGTTGGGAATGGGAATGATTGAGTTATTATCACTCAGACCTTCACACATGCATTTTAGCATCTTTCACAGTTATAATTTTACAGAGAAAACCTTCAAATATGTTTAGGGTCTGCTAGTGAGTTGATTTTAAAGGCACAAAAAAGAACATTTCATGGAGATTGAATCGACTGTTTTGCCTTCATCGCACGTTTGTGAACGTTAGTCATCTTCTGATGGAATCTAATCTAAGATCCACTCTGGTCTAATGGACGATCCAATCAGCATGGGCGGGTTCATTCTCCATTGATAGGGAGTTTAATGCATCTTTGTCTGATGACAATGTACCACTTGCCATTTCCGAGAAAAGAAGAATACTTTTTTGCATTATTACATTATCCGTCAAAATTATTACATCATCAGTTTGGAAAAATAAAAGACCCACCTGAAAGGTATTACATACATTATCAGAATTTTTTTTACTGATACCATAGACTGTATATAAGAAGTGGACATGGTCACCGTGAAGTCACCCGTTGATTTGTGGACTGCCGTTTTGAAGCTTCGAGTTCGGCATTTTGGCCGTCGCCATCTTGTTTTTTGCAACCAGAAGTGACACAAGAGGGTGGAGCTTAGAACAACCAAATGCTGAATAAGACATTTTCAGGCAACCAAAATGTTACAAATGAACTTTGATGAACTGAAAACACACTGTGAAAGGGTTAAAGTTGTAAGACGGAAACACTGACAACTCCCAGACCGGACAACACCGTGGTAGCGACCTGGCAATCACAAGTTAGCCCCGCCCTAAAGCATCCCCTGCTTTATGGTCTATTTGACTCTAAATGGGACCATAATTTACTAAATGAACATCATGCTGTATTGAAGAAGACTTGAAACTAGCGATTGAGACCATAAACTCATGTTTACAATGTTTACTGAGGTAATAAATCAAGAGAGAAGTAGGCTCATTATCCTATTGACTTCTATACAATCAGACTTCTTTTTGCAACCAGAGGAGTCGCCCCCTGCTGGCTATTAGAAATAATGCAAGTTTAAGGCACTTCTGCATTGGCTTCACTTTTCAGACCTGGAGGTTGCCGTCTGGCAATTATTATTATTATTACATTATTGGTAAAGTTGTTACATTATTGGGTTTTATTACATTTTTGATCAGGTTAAATGCAAATTTGATTACATTTTCAGGAATTACAGGGCTTCTACCAAATTCTTGGGATCCCCCAGTCCAGGAAAAGGAAGGGGGTGAGTCAGCTGTGTGTCACCAAGGGACCAAATCGGTGGCCTCTAAGGAGGCTATAAAAGGACAAAAGGCTAAGACATTTTGTGTGTGTGTGTGTGTGTGTGTGTGTGTGTGTGTGTGTGTGACGAACAGACTGATCTTTATGACGGAGGTACTGATGAAGACAACAGACTCGGTGTTCATTTCAACAGACTCTGGGAATGACCGGCTGGAGGATAGTCACTGATCGAACGCTGTTGTGCGTGTGTGTGTGTGTGTGTGTGTGTGTGTGTGTGGTGTGTGGTGTGTGGTGTGTGTGTGTGTGTGTGTGTGTGTGTGTGTGTGAACTTACAGCAGTCCAACTAAACCTACAGACAGCCTTTCAGCCTGTCAGTCACAAGATGCTTAATCATCATCATTGCAGGTTTCATCACAACTCTGATTAGAGGAGAATGAAGTCTGTGCTGATTGATGGATTTCACACAAGAACACTTTTCTACAGACTCTGAACGACCTTTACTAGAGAGTGTTTCTGATGTGACTCATGACGAACATTAATCCGCTTCTTTTGTTTCGTGCTCTATTTTCATATAAAGTAGAACAAGTGGTTGATATAACTGAGTGGCATTACCACTCAACAGAATCCACGTGGATATGGTATGAAAGAGCGCTGATGTCCTTCGAAATTTATGCTTCACATTTATGTTTACAAGTTGTCAGGAAACATATATTCCAGTGTCGCCCTGGAACGACTCGGCCCTGATCTACTGAATATATATTCACAGGGAAGTATGGGAATGATGAGGCTCGCATCATCTACATGTGCATCCCAAGCTTGAGTGGAAATTACTTTTCATTAACTTTTTGAAAAATATCTACAGCTGCAATTCCAATCTGTATGTATGGGAATCCATATCACTGTGCCAGACTGATTGACTTTCCAACGTTCATTCATTTGCATTTTCTTTTGCAGATTTTACAGAAATCCAGTTAAACCACCATAGGACGCACACTGATGTCTGTGTTCAGAGACGTTTCCAGAGGCTGATTTGAATTCAGTCTAATGAAGAAGAGCGGCTGTTTGGCAGTCAAATCAGCTGCAGGTAGAGTGAGCTCAGACCCTGAACTCTGACGGTTGTTAAGGAAACCACCATCTCTCTCTCTAATGTAACACACATGACTGATGCAGAGTCACGTTACCTTTAATCAGAGCTGGAAGCAGCCCAGTCGCCAGGAAGAAAATGTTGGTATTGTACGTTTCTGCAAAACGCGGAATTGTTTATTTGCATTCGATGAGAGGAAATGACGGAGTACAACAAGGGACCATTATTGAGTTACGCAGTATAATAATAAGTAGAAGAAGTGAAAAAGTCCACTCAGGGCGGGTGGAAGGGGTGGTGGAGGGGTCAAACAAACACAGGACTTTCACCCAGGAGATCGCTGTTCGTGTCCAATAGAACCTGATCAAGTGTGATATTGATGCTTTGTGATTAGACGACCTGCTCTGGTGCATCAAATCAAGTGCTCCCTAAACTGCGTGTGCCAACCCAGCAATCAGAAACCAAAATGCAGGCTTCAAAACATCCTGTTAGAAACCTCTGTCCATGTTTTTCTACATGTCTTTCCAGGACTCCGAGCCCTGTTGCTTCTCATTCGCTAATCCCTACATCTGCTCTGGGATTATTTCACACTTCTGACTGCAGGTGAATCATAATAACTGTGATTATAGCCAGGTGACAGAGCAGAGAAGCAGCAAGAAGACTCAGAGCCCTGAGGACTGAAAACCAGTAGAGCATTAAGTCCCTGATCTAGCAGAGACACATGGAGGATTTGGGTGTTTGTTCTTTTCTATTCATCAAGTAAACTGACCAGCGAGACGCCTCAAAAAGCCTGTGAGTGTTCGTTTAATCTCAGCCATCAATTCACTCTCCTGAAGTGCTCCGAACAGTCCTGCTGCTTTTAATTTCTTTCACCAGGTAGAATCCAGTTTCATCAGACGGCAGGAATGAAACCCAGCAGGACTCTGTGTCCTTTTGTTTAATATGTGCGGCAGAGAAATTAAAAATCCAGCCAGGCTTTGTCCTGAGAGGTCATGGTATCAGTGAAATCCATTTAATCTCAGCAAAGTGGCCATTTTAGGACAGCTCACATTCAACTTGTCAAACTCAGCTCTACATTAGATGTGATTCAGCTTTTATCAGTCTATGATAGACTTTATCAGATTCAGATGAATGCTAAAGATAGCATGCTAACAAGTTCAAAGTTTAGCATGACACTAAGTAGTATGGCGGTGCACTTTTGCCTTGCTTGGCGGGATGTATTTCCTCTGCGGTGGTGTACCACGACCGGCTGTGGGTCAGCTTGGAAAGGCCTGGGGTGAAGATGGCGCTTTACAAAACCCCTCGCCCGGACCTCGCCGCTTAGAGCTCGCTGTGAGGCGGACTGTCCTCAGTGCGGCAACGTTGCCAGCTCACCTGATCCGTCTTGAAACACAGACCCCGTCTCGTCTACCATGCTTTGTGGGTGTGCCTTTTTTTTTGCCGTGTCATCACGATTCATATCTTTACAACCAAAATTTTTACGATTAAAGTGTTTACTTGAAGTTCTTCATAGTTCTAGCCTCTTAACTCTGCTCTCAAAGTGCACCAGAAAGATGGTGCAAAAGATGGTGGGGCAACAACTAGCCTTCAAAACACAGACTTTCAACTTTGTTCAGTAGAAGATAATCCACATTGTTCAAGGTGAACACAGTTACTATCTCCTTTAAACAAATCGAATTGCAGCGGGGCAACAGACAACCAGCCGCAAAAGTGTGCCATCTGCTTTCATTGCCAAAGACCTTGGGCATGCATATTGTTGTTTTCCTACATATCGGCCTCTTGAGCCAAGCGCAATTAAAACATAATTTGAAAACTACTCCATCAGCCAATGACCTTAAACTGTAGAATAATGATTACTAACAGCAGCCAGGATGTTTTATGTCATGCATTAATGTCTAAATTGCTTTTTCTGCTGCCAGCTTTGCCCCAAATGACCCATCACCTTTATGTATGTAGGCAGAGACTCTTGAATAAATATTTGTGTGCGCAATTTCAGCACTGGAACAGGTCTGAAAGCAGACATGAATGGAGAAGCCATAACAGCAAGATACAACCGTGTAATCTAAATACTTTGCAATAACATGTCAATACCATCCTACTATTTTACACCTACAACTCTCCCTCTGCGTCTGTCTTCCTTTGCCAAGTCGTGCGTCCTTGGAAAACCCCAGCCGGCAGTTTGATCTGTATTCTCATCATCCAGACAGGCAGACAGGCTGAGTGTCACGAACCGCTCCTTCTGCTGCTCTAGTGATGAGAGGAGGGAGGAGGGGGGACTGAATGAAGGAGAGGAGAGAGAGAGAGAGGGAGGGAGGAGCCAGGCTGTCAAGGTGAACCGATAAACCTCTCTTTTTATTACCCCTGACGGCCAAAACACGACGCGCAGCTCCCGACAGGGAGGAGAGAGAGAGAGAGAGCGGAGGAGCTCCCATCCTTTACCGGGAGATCATCTGACCGGAGCCGGTGGACGGTCACACACACACACACACCGGCAGGGAACAGACGCTGGGAAATATTTTGTTTTTTAACCATCATTTGTTTTGTTATTTTCACAATATTTTGGACATAAAACTTAAATGGCGAGCTGAGTGCGTCATCTCATCGGAGACACCAAAAGAATTAAAGGTGAGTTTTTATTTAACCAAAATATGATTCAAACAGAGACCTGTGGTGTCCTGTGTGTTGTGTGTGTGTGTGTGTGTGTGTTTGTGTGAGTTTACAGCGACGTTGTTGTTGTTTTATTACCTGCGCTGCCACCTTATCTCAGGATCTACATGTAGACAGGATGTCTCACTCTTCAAACAAACATTCATTTATTGGCTTATTGTCGCTGTTTTTTCTAAGAATCTTTATTCTCAGTCTCAGGATGATAAATCCTCCTGCTGTTGTCTCTCTCATGGAGGAAATTAGAGAAGGGACATTTAAAAACACACACACGGCAGTGCGTCTGTTGCGTAATGTAGGAATCATCAGTAGCCTACAGTACAGTATGTTTTGGTGACTTGACACAGACATGATTGAGTTTGATTCAGAGAGGACAGAGCTGCTGAAACACTGGGAAGACTTTTTGGTTTTGTTGGCAGTTTGATTCTCTGTAGCATCTCACCCAGATAACCCACAAATACAGAGGACATGCTGGGTTCCCTGAAGAAGACCCCATGCAGATAACTTACAGCTTAATTGGGTGAAACTATATATTGATGAAGTTTATTTTGTGTCTCAGAGAAATCAATTTATAGATTGTAATACATCTAAAAACTAGAGGATATTACATCTTTTTAGACTTAAATTTGTCTAAATTATGTTTAAATTTGGCTACTTTAGGTCAACAAAAGTTATAGATTTATTATATTATTATTATAGTTAATTATAAACCATTTTGGTCGCCTAAAATGTGTTATTCAGCGTTGGGTTGTACTTAGCTCCACCCTCTCGCGTCACTTCTGGTTGCAAAAACCAAGATGGCGACGGCCAAAATGCCGAACTCGAGGCTTCAAAACCGTAGTCCACAAACCAATGGGTAAGGTCCCGGTGACTACATCCACTTCTTATATACGGTCTATGGCGTTCGGTTGTACTTAGCTCCACCCTCTCATGTCACTTCTGGTGACTATATCCACTTCTTATATACAGTCTGTGATAAAACACTGTTTATCCAACATGAATGTAAAAACCTTGTTAAATATTGTTGCTTATAGTCACTGTTTCAGTTCAGCTCCTTTATTGTGTGAAAGCTCAGTGATCTTTATGAAACAAGTAGAGTTTCAAAGAATACGAGGACGCGAGTAGGAGAACTCATTACTGGAGAAGAAAAGTTTGTGATCATAATATTTCCATCCGACACCGACCTCACGAGGCTCCAGTGACCATGTGGGTTCTTGAGTGAAATGTGACGACAGACATGCTGCTTTCTGAAACCTCAGAGGAGATGAAGTGGCCTGCTGAGGCCTGGAGAATGTCCTTGAAGCAAAACACTGACTCCTCACATGTTCAACGGCTGGATAAAGAGATCCTGAAACTGGAGAGTCGCAGGTTTTATGTCCCCGTCGAAGTGGGTTTGAGGAGGAAACTTTAATTTTTACAGGACTTTTGAAGCTTCAGCTTATCAAGTTTGTTGTTTTGATTACTAATCCCACAAGCTGTGCAATAGATAATGTACCAGTTCTAAAAGTTAGACAAAGAGTTTTAGATATTGACATTTATCATCTTCCAAATTTACTGTATATTATGTTTTTAGAGCTGAGCGAACATTTGGTGGTTGTAGCTTCTTAAATGTGAGGATCCTCTGCTAATGATAAACTTGTATTATTGTTTTATCACTAGGCTACCTACCGTTAAAGCACTTTCATTTGAGATTATTCTCGACCATAGACTGTATATAAAGATGGACGATGCGTCTCCACTTCCTCCCACTGTACAAAAGTGAAGCCAAAATATCTCAGATACGGGAGCTGCCGTCTTTAGATTTTGAAGTCATTTGGAGCCAGAGTCTGCACGGTAGTGATCTGGGGGCTGGAACCGTGTCGTAGAGGTCCCGCCCACACACCAGACCGAGAAAGACAACAACGACTAACCATAATATCTCTACATGTATGATCAAATTGACACATGTTCTAGCAGACTTATAACTTTTATGGAAAGTTAAAGTTACATCTCCTCTCTCGTACAATTCCCGAGACTTCGGCAATGAACACTTGAACATACATCAGCGTGATAAGAACTACCTAAAATGACAGAAACCGTATTTGGGAAAAAATTATTTGACATGTACTTTTACTTTTTTAGTTTGGCCCATGTCCCATCCACTTACATGGAGGAGGCGGGCTTTATGACCTGTATACTGCAGCCAGCCACCAGGGGGCGATCAAGATGTTTTGGCTTCATTTTTGGGGAGCTGTCATGTCGTCCATCATTATATAGTCAATGTTCACTGCAATGAAACTTGAACTTAAACTTTTCCTTTCGGAATAAGGACTTGTTGGGCCCTTTAAAGTTGTAACAGCCTCCATGGATAAAAGGGGCTCGTATTATGCTGCACTAAACGGTTAACCATGTAACGTCCTCCACTATTACTGCTTTTACATTTTACTTATTGCACCTCAGTACAAATCTAAATCATTCAGTCCTTTAAATCAGAGCGAAATCAGTTGTATTTCTGATAGTATGAGAAGAAGATAAAAGACAAAGAGGGATATAAATAGTGTGAGTATGTACTGTGCATGTGTGTTGTCGTACATGTGTGGGTGTGGAGGTCGTGGTTTGAGTATATATCGCTGAATGCTCCTCTGTGATGACAGGATCGGACTGGCAGGAAGCGTGGGGAGAAAAACAAAAGCTCTGTTCCGTATCAGCGCTCACAGATTGAAATATCAGCGGCTGTGCGACCTCATGAAGGAAGGCCGTCTCCTGATGAATCACCTCTGCTCAACAATTTCAAATTGCAATAGACACATGCGTGCGATTCCCAGAGGTGATGTGGAGGTGGAAGATGACACTCCACTACTGCTATAAATGTAACGTACAGTAGTTCAATTGTGTCCAGAAAAGAAAAAAAAACGCAGTCGTCATAAATCAGTTAGTGTTTGAGATAAAAGTAGGTGTTGCTTCTCTCAGAGGACAGATGTGGTATTTCAAAATTGCAGAAAATGTCATGTTTTCAGCTTTATATGAGTTGTGGCAGCATGAAATGTTGCAGTCGATGGGATGAGTCACAATTGTTGAGAGCATTTCAAGGTGAGTGTGATTCTCTCAGGAGCCGTTCAGACAGAAAGGGAAGAAATATTACATTCATGAGCTCATCAGGGTTCTGTAAAAAGAAAATACTCTTTTCATGACTAGTGAAAAACACGTCTTACACACTGAGAGTGGCTCCCAGAGGTGATGTAGAGATGAGCAGATGATCTATACATTGTAAGATAAACAGGCTTGTTTATTAATATGATTCCCATATTGAAAACAGCAGCCTTTTATAAGCATTTCCACCTCACAAGAGCATCTGGAGGGTCGTTGTCTGACAGCAGCTGATGATCCACCATCCAAACACAGATGATAATCAAGATTAAGAGTCTATAGATTAAAAAAAAAATAAAAAATTTAGCTCAAAGCATAAGCGTGTCTATAAGTACAGCACCACAGAGCTGCTAGCATGACTGTAGACTCCTTGTCTCGTTTAAACTAAAACTGAACTTTTTATCATGAAGTTTGGTCCAGTGACAAACACTTTTCCTCGAGAATGTAAACAAGGCTACACCAAAACTTTCTAAAGACCCTTTTACGGTTTGCAAACAATGACGGTCGTACGTGACGGAACTGATGGAAGTACGGCGTAGTGCAATAACTTGTCAAGCTATGCAAAGACATTAACCACCAAGATCACGAATGCAAACACCAGGACAGACTCAGAGTTTTGAGTTTATTGAGTTTTAAAATGGCTGCTACAAACACAAGCATTTTTGATCATGTCCTCAGTCCAGTGTTGGTCAACATGTTTAATAGCTCGCAGCCATAGACGCTGCCAGTGACCGTGATTACTGCTGACTCTCAGCCGAATGCGTCGTGGTTGCTCGTAGTGACGGCAGCTGTTGAAAACACCAACAGAACATGTAGGTGTCCTCGTAAAAGCCTTCAATCAATTTTAAATACATGCTCATCTGTGTTTATTAGCTACTCCAACCATTTACGTAAGTTACTACGAGCAACCACAAACGCATTCGGCTGAAAGTCACCAGTTAACACGGTCACTCGTTGAACCTCTGAAAACGGCGGTGATTCTGTGGAAATTCGGTAGAACTTGAGTCAGCTGTTGGAATATCGATTCTGACAACCGAAAATACAACAACCAGACATTTTGATGCTGGTAATAGTTTTAATTCAGTGTTTAAAGATGGCGAACTCGTCTGGATGGCTGGGGCAAAACGTCACTTCCGTTGCCGACATGCATGCGTATATTTTTGATGGCGTCGGCTGTAAAGGGGTCTATTGTTAACCTCCTCACCACCAGACAATTCAGTATAAACCTGTCATCAGAAATCTTCAGACAGAGTTTCTGGGTGTCAGATCTGACCAGATGGAGGTCTGCAGTCTAATTAAAGTCCGTCTGTTCGGGGTCGCTGACATGAAAACCTGCAGGACCTTCTGCTCTCTGAACTCTGAAGGAACAAAACATCTTGGTGTCCAGACAGAGGAGTAGCTGCACCATCTCTGGGAATGACACGTTTACTTGTTCTTGTCACAAAGTTTTCAGTTTCGGTACAGATAACAGACATCAACTGCTAATCAAGCTGCAGAAATGCTGCTCAGATTGGAGCAAATTAAGAAGCAAAAAGCATCTGCTGTTTGTGTGTCATTATTCAAAATTATTCATGTATTCTGTTTTCTACCATTTAGAGGCCACCGACTGTTTCCCTTTAACCAGTTAATGCTTTTTAGGAAAACACACATTTATCAGAAATATAGACGTGGTGGCTGTTTTTGAGCAGTAGAAGGGAACAGCGTCTGTCTTTGACAGAATAAATGATTGACTGTTTTTCATTGTTAAAGCAAATAATTATACAAAGATCATTTCTGTGGAATTTAAAGTGGACTATTTTCTTCTTGTTCTTTCTCTTCCTTCTACTACTACGTCCTTTTCTCTGTCTTCTCTCTACTTCTTCCTCCTTGGCTGAATCCAATATTTAACTTCCTCCCTTCAGACTTGGGGTGGAAATTCGATATTATATTCACATTAAACATTCAACTGTGGATATTCATATCGTAGGTGGTCCCGGATTATGAGACAATGGGCCCCTGGGCACAGACATGTAAAGGGTCCCACCACCTCCTACATAAGAACATTTTGGGTCATTTTGCATCTCTTTGTAGACGTTATGTGTCTCTTTGTGGTCATTTTGTATCTCTCCGTAGACGTTTTGTCTCTCTTTGTTGTCGTTTTTTATATCTCTCAGTAGACGTTTTGTGTCTCTGTGGTCACTTTGCATCTCTCCGTAGACGTTTTGTGTCTCTTTATGATCGTTTTGTATCTCTCCGTAGAAGTTTTGTGTCTCTTTCAGGTCATTTTGTATCTCACCGTAGAAGTTTTGTGTCTCTTTCAGGTCATTTTGCATCTCTTTGTAGTCGTTTTGTGTCTCTGTGGTCGTTTTTTATCTCTCCGTAGACGTTTTGTGTCTCTTTGTGGTCGTTTTGTATCTCTCCGTAGAAGTGTTGTGTCTCTTTCAGGTAATTTTGCATCTCTCCGTAGAAATTTTGTGTCTCTTTCAGGTCATTTTGCATCTCTCTTTAGACGTTTTGTGTCTCTTTTTGGTTGTTTTGCATCTCTTTGTAGTCGTTTTGTGTCTCTGTGGTCGTTTTGTGTCCCTCTTTGGTAGTCTTGCATCTCTTTGTAGTCGTTTTGTGTCTCTGTGGTCGTTTTGTGTCCCTCTTTGGTAGTCTTGCATCTCTTTGTGACTTAACAACAAGAAATGTTAGCAGTACCTTCATACAGAAGCTCTTGTTGGGCCCCTGGGCCTGGGCCTGAGCCCAATAGGTCCGTTCAGTAATCTGTCCATGGGTGATCCCATTTTTCTGTCGGTCTACTTGAACTACGGATTTCATGAATTGTGGATTTGGACAAGCCTGGATACTCGTAGACTAGATTCATATCAGACTGTCCTCCCAAGAATAACGATATCATTAGTTGTTCCAGCAAATGCCCAATAAAGACACCATCTATGAGGTTATTTTAACCCAAAATATGATGTATCTGTAACTGTAACCAAGTCGTTTTTGTGCCAAAACCTAACCAAACCATTGCAGATAGCGGTGTAAGATCTTTTTTTAATTTTTGCAAGGCACTGACAAAGGATGTTGTCCTGACGATTGTGGCATCAGATCACAAGGGCGGCATTTACAGACAACGTATTTTGTTGTTGAATTTGGAGGACTTGTTCTTAACTATCAATAACTTTTTAATTAAAAATTTGATAGAGTTTGTTATGAGCAGTGCAGCGTGGGAGGAATAACTGAACTAATTCATTAGTTTGGACAAAAATAAGGAATAATGTGTCCTGTTGTTTTTCAGTTTTTGTTTCAGTAACTCTCTCTTTCACTACATCACTGTGAATATTTTCTCTGCTTGCTGCTCTCTGAAGTGTGAAACTGATACTCGCCCCCCGAGGTCGGCGTTATAATCCTGCCTGAACAGCTGAGATTTAGAAGCCTCTGCGCTGTTTTTATTGCTCTGAGTTCTCACTGTGTTGGAAATATTGTCTGAATTTGTCCTCTGATAGTCGCTGACGACGGTCTCGTCTCCTCCCTGTGTGTCTTTGTAGAGCGGCGTGAGGCCGAGGAGTCCCGCCGGGATCTGAGAGGGAAGAATTCAGCATCCCAGCGGTGTAGACGGACCCCCGACTCCGGTCCCCCGCAACCCTGAAGGGACCAGCTTTCTGGCGTCACGTGGACGAACGTGTCCAACAGGGATTCACACATCACCTCCTGGGTTTTTGGCGCTTCTGATTGGACGCCACCACAGGCCTTTGTTTCCTCCTTTTTATTTGTTTTTCTCTTGTCTCTTGGACTTGAGGTTCTGCCTCAAAAATCAGGTGATGATGCTGTCGCAGATTTATTTTTCCATCAGAAAAGATGGAAAAGTTTTCAGCCTCCGCCACTGAGAGGGTGGATTATTGAGAGGAGCCGCTTGGAGCTTTTTGGAGAATTTAAATGGATGTTTGCTGCTTGTTGAAACACCTGTGAAGCTGCTGAGTTCATCTGTAATCTTGTGGAAAAACAGTGTGTATTTATCTTGGGATTCAGACTCATTTCCATGTAAATGAGGAGCTGATTTCTAAAACATCTGGACGGTTACAGAAGATTTACAAACAGAAAGAAATATTTTTAGATTTCCTGCAGTTTTGTTCCGGCAGAGTTTGGACTCAGTAACTTTGAAATATATAGAAACTCTGATTTTATC
This sequence comes from Sebastolobus alascanus, assembly GCA_916701645.2. Lineage (NCBI taxonomy): Eukaryota > Metazoa > Chordata > Actinopteri > Perciformes > Sebastidae > Sebastolobus > Sebastolobus alascanus. Next base: position 1,245,535 of record CAKAOJ020000289.1, read on the forward strand.
CTGTAATATTTTTAAAAAGCACAAGATTTCCTTTGGTTCTTTAAATCTTTTAATGCATTTGGTGGTGGTGCTCGTGGTGCAGCACGTTTCTCATTTCCAGATACATCATTTGGACAAAAATCATATTTTTTACGCCCAGTTTCTGCCGTCACGCCTCAACAGTGTAATATCCTGTGATTTACATCCATTAATCTCTAAACCAGGCGGACAGAATCAGTTGTGGTGAGACTACTACGCTGTCTCCAAGCCAATTAACCTCATCATTAACTTTTGGCATTCAGGTCCTTTGTGCACCTTCTTCTAGGAAAACATTTGAATGACATTTCATTTAATAAGAATGCTAATATATAAGATTACACATTTTATTGAGGATGCTGCTTTTTATTGACGGACAACCCTTCATAAACAACCAAGACTGGAACTGCAGAACGTCTAATATTCAGAAAAGGTGCAGAATGTAACTGGACTTCCTCAACAACTATCTATCTGAACCGTTTTTAATTGAAATGATCATTTTTAACTTCTTCAGGCAATTCTAAGGACCATGGATACCATTTTCTTGATCATTTCAACAATTAAACAGAAGCCATTTTAATCTGTTTCCATTTTGTGAAGCATTGAGTGAAATAGCGGCCATCTTGAAACAAACCTGTCATCATTTTTGTGATGATTTTGAAGGATGTTGGAACTTTAATTGACTTAAATGCATCAGTATTCAAGTGAAGTGGCTGAACTGTCATCACCAGAGAAGCAAGCTCTGTTTGACTGCCGTTAACACCTTTTATCACCTGCTTTTATTGTAGTTCCCACCTTGGATTACAGCCCACAGGATAGCAATGTCAGCATATTAATCTGCAATCAGAATTTGGTTTATTGACCCCAAAAGGGACGAGTAACAAGCTTGCCAAGTTCCACAGTGTCCAGAGGACAACAGGACATCGTGTACATCCCATCCTACGCGTCTGAAATCACCTCTCCCTGCCTCAGGGGGGGGAACTCTCAGCCTCTACCGTCACCGCCATGGTGATGTCGCAGGGCACCTACACCTTTCTGGCCTGTTTCGCCGGCTTCTGGTTGGTCTGGGCTCTCATCGTCATGCTCTGCTGCTTCTGCAGCTTCCTGCAGCGCAGGCTGAAGCGCCGCCACGAGGAGCGGCTGAGGGAGCAATGTCTGCGAACCGTAGAGACGGAGCCACTCAGCTGTCACCCTACAGGATACCCGCCTCCTCTTCCTCTGCCGCCTCCACCGCCACCTTTAACGCTGCCCAGGGAGCCACCGCAGTTCTGCCCTCCTCAGACCCTGTTGCCGCCTCTTCCTCTGCAGGTTCCTCATCCCATGCCCCAAGCAAACTGGATCAGCATGCCAGGTAATGCAAAGGGATTCTTATTCTTTGGTTTTATGCTTGTGTTTGAATGTTTTTTCAGCAGTTTTGAACCATTTTACTATGAAATGAGCGTCCGTCGGCCTAGTTTTTGCGGTGTGTCCCGCACCGTTGGCTCTAGTCTGCCCGTGTCAGAGGCTTTTTGGCAAATTCAGCATGTTGAATTGATGGCGGCGTCCGTCGGTGAGAGAAATCACTCTGATCAGCTTAAACGAATCAGTGCACGAGAAGAGAAACGGAAATGAGGTAAGCAAGCCAACGAGTAAAGTCAAAAGGACACACACAGAAGGCTCTTGTCATTTTTTTTTTTTTTTGGGTTTGTTCGATCATCATTCAAACACACATGGGAAATAGGACCTACGAACTCATGATATAATTTTATTTGAACAACCCTCAGGTCAACATGTGATCGACTCAAAAATGTTTAATTGTCCGGAGCTGCTCACCAGCAAATCCAGCTGCCTTTGACTTCAAGATATCCGGCCCCAATAGTGTATGAAACAATCGCAGGAGTGTTTTTCTTTCCTCATCTCTCTGAAGTATTTAAACTAAAACATGAACTACTGCGTCCATTATTCTCAACACTAAACTCACTGCAGGTCTTCTCTCGAGCAGAACATTAACCTCTTCTCTACTGCTGAGTGTAAAATTACCAGCAAATATCAAACCTGTCGCATCTTATTCGCTCTTCATTAACAGACCAAATGCATATTTCATTCATAAGTCTCGTAATTTGTACTCTGGAGCAAAAAAATACAACAAAGACTGAGATATATAATAATGAATAAATTCACAACAATCCATATGAGTAATAGATGCAGAGAGAAAGCAAAGAACAGGAGGAGGGTTTCATTTTTCAATGTGTCAGATTTTTTTAGACACTTCGCTTCCCAGCATCCACCTCCCTGCCTGCCGGGCAGCGTTCCCCCGCAGGGCGTCATGGTGACAGCTGCCGCTGAGGCGTGGGTGGTGACTGCGGAGGCCCAGCGGTGACGGAGCGAGCAACAACACGGACGGGCTAAACTAAGAGAGGAACAAAAAGACGAGAAGAAAGAGACAATCAGAGGGAGAGTGTAGGAGCACAGCTGGGCGAGAGAGGGAACAGATTCCCATCTCAAAAGATGCGTTTTTCCCCATATGTACGTGGGAAGAGTTATCGACCACTGTAACCATTCCTCCGTGAAGCGTTCCCTTCCTTTCAGAATTAGCTTGTAAGAAAGATACCGAAAAGTACCGAGGCTTGGTCAGTGGCTCTAAGCTTCAAACCAGCTTAGAGCCTCTAAGCTAGGTACCCCCTAGCGTCAGTTTTGTACGTGTCAGGGACGGCGTGTCAATATATGCTCGTTACATGCATAGTGTCTTTTCAAAATAAACTTCCATCTTCACAGGAAGTTTAGGTTTAGGCAACAAAACCACTTAGTAGGGTTAGGAAAAGATCGTGGTCGACGTTAACTTGACTGACTAATGACTCATGTGACTGACGCCTGATGTGACAAAATAAGTCATCGTTGACTTTTAGTTTCACACCCGCCCTTAGAGGACTATTGCGCACTTTATACTACGTCAGTTGCTCTGACCGTCTAATATTGACATAGATGGGTTTACATTAGAGTTAGTTGAAGGCCCGATGCGTCTCATACAGACGCTAAAGGGTGCCTCAGTGCGTCAGTATCAGACACCGAGGACCACTGACCAAGCATCGGTATTTGACGAGTTGGGAGTGAGAACAGATTTTTCTGGCAGATGTAAACACGAGGCAATTTTCCTTTTCAGGAATTCAAGCTGATGAATCCGTGGTTTGCAGAAACGTACAATGCCAACATTTGTTTATGGCGACTGGGTTGAAATCCTACAAGCTGTAAGAGACATAAGAGCATTAACACATACAGCAGATTTGCTATTTGCATAGTGTTTCATCAATTTAAGATTGCACGAAGATTTAATGATGCGTTTGTCTCTAACATAACAACGTGGAGAAAAAGAATGAATCCTGAAATTATTTGCTGACGAAAAACAATAAATCAAAAAGCAACGAAGAGAAGAATTAGAAAGCAACGAAGGAGGACCAACAACAGCAAGAGGGAAAGAGAGATTATTAGAGAGTAAAAGGAAAGCTGCAGTGAGTAAAAGAGCGTCAGCTGCTGTCAGAGATGGTTAATGAGCGCAGACAGACAGACAGACAGTAACGGATAAAACAAAAGGTTGCTGGAGTCTCCGTCACAAAGCAGACTGATGAAGAGGTTCAGTATCCAGGCAGCAGCAGAGCTAAAAGAGAAGCAGGTGCCGACCGGCTGAGCTCAAAAGAGGACGGAGAGAGCTGTTTCACTTGTTTATACCGGAGGGGAGAGAGGGACGAGGAGATGGTGGGAATGGTGGGATCAGAAGCAGAATCACTTTATTTCAGTTCTACTCCAGTTACACTACTTCAGATAGCTATGCCGTATCAAAGAGTGTAAAGGCAAACAAGAAGCATTAGAGAAGCATCACTAACCTTGTTCGTTTAAACCTATACCACTCAGTTGCCAGTTTATTAGGTACACCTAGCGAAAACTAATGCAGTCGAATACAACAATCCTGCAATAAATCAGAACCTCATGAACGCTTTAATGTAAAGTTTTTGAGGCTGTTTTATCAGCCTGTTTGCACGAAAAGGCGAATGAATTACATGATAATGCTCAAGGCATTTAGTTTGCAATAAGAACGCCTTTCTTGCTTTAGGTGTGTCATTTGTACACCATGTAGTCTGTACTGACTGCAACGTAAACGCATCCGCGTAAATATGCTACGCTCAGAGCTAGTGATGTAGAATAAAAAGTGAGAAAGACGGCTTATGGCGGGCTTGAGGTAAATGGGTCCAACAAACACAGGACTTTTAATCAAGAGACCGGTGTTTTGTTTTGTAAGTTACGTTAGTGACTTGTTTTCCGCACTTCTGTTACCATAGTTTACCTACTTATTTTAAGCCCAACCATGACGTTTTGCCTTAACCTAACTTGGTGCTTTTTTTGCCTAAACTCGGCGGACGTTACCGCAGTTTTGTTGCATGGCGTAAAAATGAAACGTGAAAAGCATAAAATACGTCCGCATGACTTCGAAATGTCCTTGTAATGTTGTGCTATTTATACGCCTTGCTGTGAGACCGGTTGGTTTTAGAAAGGTTGCAGTTTGTAGTGAGAGGTGTTTCTATTATTTAGTCTGCTGTCGTGGATATAAATGCACAAAATAATAGAAACATCTGTCAGTAAAACATAACACAATTCTCCAAAATGATCATACAGTTGAATCTAAAACAGTTTCAACAAAAACTGAACTGGCAGCAGAAGACAGTCTTGGAGTCTAGTATAGTTCGTAAGAGAGCGGTGGAGGCTCACAGCAAATAAAATATGCTTTCAAACATCTGAGACGGTAAAACGAACGTACGAGTTTGGCTCCAGAAACACACATTTCATGCATCACTCAGCTGTCATCCAACACAGCCAGCATGTCTTGCTCTGACAGGCTTTTGTACCGACGTCCTGACCCACACAGGATGTTCACTCACACTGGGAGCAGCTCCGATACGTCGCTCAGTTCAGACCAGCGGTGGTGAATGATGATTCCTCCTCTGCAGCCGTCAAATGTTCGTTCCCGCTCTCGGTTTTGTCTTTGACAACATTAAATTGTTGTATTGAGTAGTTATCTGGCAATCGCTACATTAGTGTCATTAATAGAATAATGACACATACACTGAGATGTCCTGGTTGATTTGTTTGATGGGAAATGATTGATGTGTGTGAGTTGTTAATCTTTTCAAAGTATCCTCATACAACGGTCTGTTTAAGTTATGAAAAGTTATTCCTCATTTTTTGTGCGTTTTCCTACGAATGTCAAGCAACACGTGTCAATTCCGCTAATTACATGCATACAGTCTTTTCAAAATTAACTTCAACCTTCACAGAATACAACTAGGTTAACTACGGGAAACAACTTGGTTAGGTTTAGGAAAAGATCATGGTTTGGGTTAAAATAACTCAAGAAGTGGTGACACTTAAGTACGGAAGTTACCTTACAAATAAATCAACGCTGACTTCTGGCTTCTCACGGGACACGAACACCAGTTTTCTGGGTGAAAGTCTGATGTTTTCTGACCTAACCATCCACCCCGACTTCCTCCCTATTCAGATTTTGTCGCTCTTTATACTTCTTGGCTCACGATTACGTGGATTACCAACACGTTCTCATCCCAACTCGTCACATACCGACGCTTTGTCAGACCCCTTGGCGACACTTTACGATAGCAGTAAAGACATGGTTAACCACGGAAGAAGGGATGAGGTGTGGAGAGAAAAGACAAAATAATAAGAATTTTGATCCTAATAATCTTATACATCCTGATATACAGAAATAAAACTGCATGGTTGGCACCTAAACTGAATAAAAGCATGTTTGTAGTGTACATCCAACCACTCATACTGTTAATCATGTTTCTGTGTAATCCTGTAACTCACCATGACCAACATGATCACAGTGTGATTTATACAGTAGCTCCTGTATCACACTACACACAGCCACATAGTTTCCCTGAAACTGAGCTGGCTGCTCTCTGAAGGTGGAAACATCAGTCCCGTGTGTTTCTATACTGATGTGTATTTAAAGCGCTCCTGGCAGCTGCTCGTATTGTTGACAGCGGGGAGAGATGGACGGGGGAGTTAGGACAACAATGACAGTCTGATCCTGTAGGAGTGATGGATTCTGGCCAGGTACACTCACACATACATTTGCACCTATAAATACATCCAGCTCCATGGCAACAGTTCAACAAACAGCTGTTGATTTACACCACCGTGCCGTTTGTTGTAAACACGTTCAAGCTGTTAATCGGTGTTGTTGGTGTAATTGTCAGGGACACTTGATGTCAGGATCATTTATATCTAATAGTTATTCATATTTTACACCACAACAGACAGCAACCTTGAACACCAACATGTTGTGTGCCAAAGCAGCCACAGCAACACACACTGAAGTCAAGCATGCAAACTGCAAGGAGATGATGAGGACGAAAGATGTGACCAGTTCATCATACAGTATAGTTCTCCTTTCTCTACAGCTGTCAATCTGTTTGTCACTGTTACTGTTAGCAGAGACTCCAGTCTGCAGTGTAGTTCATACACTTCACTGATAAACCTGACGGTTAAATACATGTCCGGGTTATGAGACAATGGTTCCTGGGCACAGACATGCAAAAGGCCCCGCCACCTCTTCGACATAGGAGCGTGGTTTTGTGTGTCTTTGTGGTTGTTTTGTTTCTCTTTAAGGTCATTATGTGTCTTTTTTGGTCATTTTGTGTCTCTTTGTGGTTGTTTTGCGTGTCTTTGTGATTGTTTTGCGTGTCTTTGTGGTTGTTTTGTGTCTCTTTGTGGTTGTTTTGTGTCTCTTTGTGGTTGTTTTGTGTCTCTTTGTGGATGTTTTGTGTCTCTTTGTGGTTGCTTGATGTCTCTTTGTGGTTGTTTTGTGTCTTTGTAGTCATTTGTGTCTCTTTGTGGTGTTTTTACATCTTTCTGGGGGTTCTAACAACTCAAACTTTGATCTTACACCCAGGTTTGCAAAGTACACAGATTCGCTAAGATCAGACACTAGTGAATATTTTTACCACTCCTTTCTTGTTAATGAAGAGCAGTGTACTAAACATTCAGGTAGCAGCTACCTAGGGCCGATGATATACTTGCCTTTAACTACACGTTTGAGTGCACATGATGGCTGCTTTGCGTATCCTGTGTCCGTTTGGAATATTGGTTACGCATCCGCACGATGCAATAAGCACATGATCAGTAGGGGCAATGTAGGGCTGTACTCGTCATTGTCACTACGTGCTTTGGTGTTTGATTTAGGCCTTAAATACCATCTATGACGACATGATTGAGGCCGTCTAAAAGTCACTTCATGGTCACTCTGAACACATCTTGAAAAAGACAAATTCTTTTACTTTTATTATTTACTAATGCCAATTCAAACTCATGCTGAGTAAATGGGCAATTTAAATAAATTGGAAGTGATTACATCGAGCCATACTAAAAGTTATTTTCTCTCTCAGGAATGATTATGGTTAGAGGGCTAGAGCTTTCTTTTCTTTTTTTTCCAGAAGCTCCGATTCTCTCTGTGATCATTTAATTTCGTTTTCAGGCTGAGAAAGTTGAAGAGACCCTGCAGGGAAACTAATATTCCCCCCCCCCCCCCCCCCCCCCCAGTTCATTTCATCGCCAGCTAGCTCTAACATCTCAAAAAACACTTTCACTATTTTGATTTTGATTCTTGCATGGATAAAAAAAAAAAAGTTACATTTTAGGGTGCAAACTTTTTCTTTTTTCCAAAACAGCCTCTGCAAGAAATTCACAAGATGAGTTACTGTTTAGGCAGAAGCAGAGAGCTTGTGCAATATTACGACAAATATTGATCAGGATCTGGAACTGCCTTCAGTTGTTCCAAAAAATAAAAATGCTCTAAGACTGATGTTTGTTTCCCAAGGCCCAAAATATTTCTTTTATACTGACAATACATTGAAATATAGACTCCACCGTCTTGCATTATGCCCACAGGCTCTCTGTCAGCTCAGAGGTATTTTAGAGATGTTGCAGGAGTGAACTTTTGTTTTGCACCATAGTTACTTTTTCCTTAAAAATCTTACTTTTGTGCTTGTATTTCTCTACAGTAAAGCCAACATATTCAGCTGTTGCTTTGCTTTAATGTCATCCACAAGAAAATGTCAAACTAATCTGTGTCAGGTAACAGACGCATCGCTAAAATGCCACAATTCTACAATCAAACTACACCTGAAGTTTAACAATTTAGCGTTTTGTTTTCTGTTGTTTCAACCACATGATGGAAGATTGTATCTGACAGAATAAAAGAAAACATCCCTTTATTTATGTCAGCTGTAGCAGCTGAAACGCCCTCAGCATAACGCAGAGTGTCTGTTGACAGTGATTCATGTCTCAGAGCTCCCTATAAAGCATCGTAACAACAGAAAAACCTGGAGGTGTTTCTGCTGAATAAACTGAACTTTTGTCCAGATTTCTGCATCAGTCTGAACATTTTACTGCTGGGATTCTTAATTGGTTGCTAATAGAAACATAGTTTAATGCTGCTTAGCGTTCTGCTGACGAGTCCTTCAGTGTTATCAGCAACAGGTGTGAATGGTCCAATTAGTGGAGGACAAGTAGGGATCTGTTAACTGCTGGTGTACAAAATACTGCAGAAAATATCTCGTCAAGGCTTTTATTTGACTGTGCTGTGCTCATATTGTACAACACAGTGCAAATAAACATTCTGATAAATCAAGACACCAACATATTTCTTTCCCTTTGTGAAACTTTCACAGAAATTCACCAAAAGTTAATTATTTTTAAATTAGAACCTCTGGACATTTTCAGTCTCAATGATTAGAGATAATGAGGTGGTTTGGCACCGGAAAACTTTAAAAAGGGACGTTGAAGAACCACCTTAAAACTAAATTAAACTGAAGAAAAAAACACCAAGCAAAAGAAAGCTGCAGCCTCACATCAAGCTGCCAACTCCTCTCTCCCTATTAGTCTAATGAATGGTGTTTTATCTTCTCAGCCTCACCTAACTGGAACGTACCACCTGCCCAGGTAGCACAGGGGGAGCCAAACAGAGCAGGCATCCAAATCATACTATATAATGAAATTACCATTAATATAAGGTTTCTAAGTTACTGCTGACATCAAACTTTATCTACGGGGCACTCATTACATACCAATGAGCATACTTAATATAACAGAATGTAATTTACTGCAGAACTATCCTACCTTTCTTCCTACATCTTAACAGAGCCCAGCTCCTCCCTGCTGAGAGGACATAATGAGACAAACCTGTTTCCACTTTGCTTGATTGACCTGCTGAGCTGCTGATGTACTCCAACATCCCAGAACACCAACAAAAAATTCTATGAATTTATACCATTACCGACATATGGTCTACATTGTTTCCCTGTGGCAGTTCTTGATATTTATAACCGATTATTATTTTTAAATAATCAATTATTCATTTATGTAGAGTTATTTATGTAGTTATTATTATTTATTTATTTTTATACTTTATATACCGGTGTATACAGTATATATATAAATATATTCCATTTTTCAGTTATTTTTTTATTTAATTTTTTGGGGTTGTCTTATCTATGTGCCATCTGGGGTGGGGGATGGGATTAGGGGATATTTTAAAGACTGGATGGGCAAATAAGAGCCCATTTTTTGGACGGATATATGTCTACGTGGATAAAAAAAGAGTAGCATTTTTGTATATGCATGTTAAAATGATCCATGTCCAGTATTACAGATATGATACAGTATGTAATTGCTTATGATTTGCTGTTATGCTCAATCTAACCTCCAGTATTGAAAAATATAAATTAGATCACAAAAAAAAATCCAATGAACCCATAAAACAAAACTAAACACACTAAATTGAAACATTTGACTGAAATTAATAATACAGACAGAAAAACAACGTTCATTTTGGGAAACAGGGCCTGTAGTGAAACGAGAGAAAAGCAACCTTTATCTCAATGTGATTATGTATCTTGCTGCACACTGTGCTGCATTGCAGCTCCTCCACTAGAAATGATGCTTCAGTCTTCAGCGAGAGGCAGAAAGATGGTAAACAAGTGCGCCTGAAATGAGAGCGAGTGATGAAGGGAAATAATGTGTGAGAGAGAAACAGAGTTCAGACCAAATGTGCTGTGATGGTTTCTGTTCCCACAGCTGAACACGCTGTCACGTGTATCACAGCGGGACGCTGTTTATTACAATCGGTTGGGTTGTGACCTGAGGATGAACATGTTGTCGATGTATTGCTTCAGTGTTATGAAGCCCACATGCTCATTAGTGTCTCTTGTCGGCGTTTCTAGACTCTGGGAAAGTTTTGCAAATATTAAAGCTTCATGGTTCAAAAATTCATACCAGAAAGAGAAATAATTGACCTTGTGTGCAGCTTGACGTGTCTTGTCAACAGTTTTACACGTGTCCCATTATATTGGTGGTCTATGGGGAAGGGGATTTTTTTGACTCTCTAAAATGTTGGTGTATGTTGTGATTTATCCCCGTCTCCTCTTTCATTTCCAGACACAGACATATTTGGGAAGCCACCCTGCTACGAGGAGGCCGTTCTGATGGAGGATCCTCCTCCGCCCTACAGTGAGGTCTTGGCCGACCCGCGGGGGGGCACCTACTTGAAGCCCGCCCCGCTCCGAGCCGCACCACCACTGCCTCTGCCTCTCAGGGAACACCAGGATCCGGCTCCGGTGTTCACATCCGAGACCAGCAAGCCTCCTGTGACGGCTGTGTTCCCCGAGCGAGGTTACTCCTCCCTGATACGCCTGCCTTCATCCCAGCGCTGGGACTCTCTGGGTCACCTCCTGTCCAACATGGACCTGAACCACAACAACCTCACCCCGCCGGGGGCCCGCTCCATCCAGGCTGCCGCCGCGATGGCTACCATGCCCCGGCGAGAGCCCAGGACTCACCAAGATGGCCTTGGCCTCCGAGGTGGAATACAAGGACTCCAAGGAAGCATACAAGGACTCCAAGGAAGCATACAAGGACTCCAAGGAGGCATACAAGGACTTCGTGGAGGGATACAAGGACTCCAAGGGGGGTTCCAAGGAGGGTTACAGGGTCTTCAGGGGGTCCATGGACTGAGGGTACTGGAGCCCAGCTGTGGCCTGCCGACAGCCTTCCCCCTGCTGGGTCGTAGCACCGCCGTCTAGACCTGGATGCTTACTGGAGGAGTCTAACTAACCAATACGTTGGTCCATCTCTGAGGAGCCTTCAAGCAGGAGATCTATAAAGACAGACTTCCTGTCTATATTTCTCCTTTGCTGCTCCGTGTTTACAGCGCTAGTAGTAGAGATTTAATTACCTGAAAGAGGGTTAAAGTGCAGCGAAAAGGCGTTAGGAGTTAAATTCCCCGTGCAGCTCTGTGGGCGAAGGGTGCCACTTACTCTGCTGGGATCGTGGCTTTCAGCTCTGTGTGCGAGCAAAGGAGGAAATTACTCACCGTTTCACACCAGTGTTGAGTTACAGTTACAGAAGCATCCTGGTGTCATATTGAAGCTAATTGAGTCGAGGTTCTTTTGAACAGAGAAAAGGACCAGTAACGAGGTAAAAAAGGACGAGCTGTTTCTCATCCAGACTCCCTTCATTTTCATCTTGTGTCGCCCTCTCATTCTGTTCATCCCTCCTCTCGTCTCTCTGTGCCTGAGCCACCTATTGTACCAGTCTGCCGTTGCCATGGCTCCCGGGAACTGTCTGTTGCCCACGACGACCTCTCCTCTTTTATCTGCTTTGATTTTTGAAGACTCTGCTCACAGCTTGTCTAGTCTCAAGGGCTGAGAGTCTTAACAGTTACAAAAGAAACACGTGGTGACCCTTCGGGGGGATTCGGCCGCCGTGTTTGTGACATTAGAGCCAGAGGGCCAAAACAAAAGGTAGATCTACGACAAACTCTCCAGAGAACCAAGAGTACTTGGATTGCATTTTGTAACATGCTGCTTCGTTGTTTTCAATGTCTTTACTACAAACTGTTTGCCTCAATCTGGAAGTTGGGGCCATTTTGGTGGTCTCGGGACGGCATCAGCTTGGTGAAAAAACATAATTTTTCATGTATAAATTTACTAAGATTCTTTTAAGCTTTGTGACAAATGCCTTTTGTCTTGTGAAATAAAAACATCTTCACCTGCTAGGCTTCTTCCAATAATTTATGGAGTTAATGAAAGCCAAAATGGTTACCGCAATATAGCATTACATATTGGATCCCTCCCTCTGGAGCATCTTGAAATCAAAATTAAAGCCATTAATTTCACTACACGTCTTCCTTTCATTTTTTTCTTCATTCTAATTTTATTGCATTTACTTTTATTTTACCGGCTTACTCTTGTCTGTTTCTTCTTTTCTATCTATTTGCAGGACAAATGACATTTAGCCTATTACTTTTCTTCTGGATCGTGGCTGCTTGGGTTGACACTATGCTACTGACCGTTGGTGGTGAAATGCAGCAGCATGGGCGAGGAAGAAGAAGACTGCTAGTGTTAATATTCCTTCTATTTGGGTCGGTTCAGGTCCGCCGCTTTTTGGATCGGGTCAACAGTAATTACCCTCAGGCCTATTCGGATTTAGTCTGACTGTCCTTGGGTCCCCTTTTGAACTGGTCTCTCTTTTGTATACTTCAGTCAAGAGGGACCAATTTCAACAAAGTTCTTGCACATAATAAAGGTCTTTGCACACCAAGTACATATTTTTTGTATGCGTTTTTTTAATCTGATAAAAATCGTTATGCACAGAAACCTTGCACACTGAGTCCGATATGTTTTATTATTCTATTTGTTGCAAAAATTTGCAATACAAGACAAAACTGAATTTGTAACGTAGGTGTAATGGATAGCACTAGTCCCAAACAGGGCTAATGAATGAATGACATTAGCAAGAAGCTAACATTTAGCTGCCAAGAGCACAATCACTACTACTGTCTAATGTTTCCTACATCCTTTTGTTTTGTGATCATCCCAGATTCCAAGCTGTTCTGCCACAATCTATCTTTAAATTCCACATCTCTGTATTCTTTACTTTGTTTATTGTAAAGTGCTTTGTGCTGGGAGATGAATGAACAAAGTGTATTAGCTTATCAGATGACATTTTGGATGGTGACGTTTGTATTAACAGGGGCTTTGAGCGGTCAAACAACTCTGACGGATGTGAAAATGAAACCTGTTCCGAAAACAACAATGACGGACGAAAGTTTCGGAGTCGGTGTGTAAAACTGATTGACACAATGTGAGGTATTTATTTTAAAATGTACGATCATTTCGAACGAAAAATACAGACTTGATGTGCAAAGGTCTTAAGGGTGTAATGGTACACAGAAGTCACGGTTCGGTTCATACCCTGGTTTAGGAGTCACCGTGCGGTGTGAGTTCGGTACAGTGAAATAAACGTTTCGAGGGAACGTATTTTCTCCCGGGTTACGTTTGTATTTGACGTATCACAAATTCGTTTAATCAAAGTCTGCATAAGCCCGCGTGGGGAGGAGGTCGGGATGGTGGGTGGGTCAAACAAACACAGGACCTTCACCCTGGAGACAGCTGTTTGTGTCCCGTGTGACACTAAGTCAACGTTCACTTATTTTAATTTACGTCCGTATAATAAAGTAGTTTTTACTAAACCTAACCAGGTATTTCTATTGCATTTTTGTTTTGTTTTGTTTCAATTTACAATGTCTAAAACTGTGACTGTAATCCGGGAGAAAATATGTTTCCCTTGAAATGTAATTGAGAATGCAGTTTAGTTGTATGGGAAGGTAATTTTGTAGGAGACAGGGTTATTTATTTACAATCAAACAGGAAAGAAGAGATCTTCTCCAGCGTTCTGTTCCCGTGGACCTCCTCCCGTGACCTCTGCAGTTTTCACATACATTATTCATCAGATTATTTCTCTGCTTCTCTCAGCTATAAATTGAGTCTGAATCTGCCAATCAGGAAAGCCTTTAATGTAAATTGTGAATTTCTGTTTCTCTCTGACTCACTTTTACCCTCCCTCTCCTCCTCTTTTTATTTCCTCCTTTCCTTGATTCTTCCCTCTGCATCCTCACTTTTTAATTCCCTCTTCATCGTTCTCTGTGTTATTTCTCTAATTTATTGTAATACTGCTGCTTCACTGGTGTAAAATGCAGCTTTGAGTGTCGAGGAAATGGAATTTGCCACTTTGGCAAAGCCATCATTGCTGCCACTCATCGCTGGCAAAGGCTTTCATGTTTCCTCTGCCTCTTGCTGTGCTCAAAACAAGTCACTTACTTCCCTTCATCTCAGCCTGTCCCTCTGTAGCGAAGGAGACAGATCTAACGTGATTGAAGTGAAGACGAATCATGCTCAGATGTTTTTCTTCAAGTATAGACCATTTCAAATGTGTCCCAGTTTATTTCCTCTTTGCAGTGCATCCGAAATTCCAGACTAACATGTTATTTAGTACACTAAAACAATATGTGAGATTTTTTAGTGTGTCCGAAACCTTAGTATGGAATCATTAGTACGTGTGTACGTACTATTGGTACGTACGTAGTACTCTGTAACGTCAATAATGCTCCAATTTGTAAGACTCACTTTGCTATAGGCGTAATATAGTTTTTAAATGAGTTCAGACTTTATGATTCTCACCAGTCACCCTTTGGTCACATAAGGGGTTACCATGGTTACGTGTCTCCAACCTGCAAGGAGGCTCTCAGGAAGTGACAACGTAAATTACTGCTCAGTATGTCCGAAAAGCAAAAAAAAGAGGTCTTTCTCGCTTTTATTCTACATCACTAGCTCTGAACGTAACATATTCACGCGGATGCGTTTACATTGCAGTCAGACAACATGGTGTACAAATGACATGCCAAAAGCAAGAACGGCATTCTTATTGCACCCTAAATGCCTTGCGCATTATTGTGGCATTTATACGCCTTTTTGTGCGAATTGACTGCCAAAAAGATACATAGGCTACTACAGTTTATTCACACAAACGTATGCTGAAGGATAGTCCACAAATTGGATATGTAGTGCCAACATAGTGTCACGGCAGTTCGTGAAATAGTCACAAAATTTTATCTATTTGATTCGTGTACATATACATGAATTTCACTTTTTTTTGGTGACGCTCAGCACGACTTTCAACAAAGTATTTTTCGTGCGTTTACCTATGAGTGTCCAGCCACATGTGACGCACATGTCGATTTCTGCTCCAGTCGATTTAAAATACAACTACTAGGATGAGGACTAGGATTAGACCTACTTGGTTAGGTTTAGGAAAAGACCGCGGTTTGGGTTTAAATAACACCAGAAGTGCTGTAACTTAAAGGCAGGGTTGACGATGTTATCCAGTATACACTATTTGTTATACTGGTTGAAATGGTCTTTACACCCCGACAGCGATCCATTACTGATGAGCTCTGAAAAAGGACCGGAAAAGAGCCGTCATCTGTAGCTGCTGTAATCCTGTAAAAAACGTCTACCAATCACTGACTCGAGGTCCGCTTGGAAAGAACCAATCAGATGCCTCCCTGCCTCCCTGCTCGTACTCTACCTTTGGCGTGCGCCAGCCTGACCTCCTCTCTACATACCATTCACAACTCTTTATACTTCCCGGTTCACAATTAAGTGGATTACATACGAACAATTACGTGGATTACATACATGTGACATTAAGTAAACATGGAACCAAGCTGTTGCCTAGCAACGCAATTCCGTTAAAACGGTCTATTATAATACCTCTGGTGGCAACGAATATTAGTATTAGACACCAAAACAGCTATACATAGCAAATAAAACTCAAAAAGTATCCTTGGTTTCAATATTTGAAAGAAATTAGATTTCCCTTCCTCCTAACACATTTGATTAAACCTCATAAAATTGATTCACGGTGGGAGATTCTTGCAGCAGCGCCTTACAAAGGAACCATGCTGTTAATTTTTATTGGAAAATAAAACGTTTGACTTACAGGCTCCACATCGCTGTTTGGAGGCACACTGGTAATTTGACTTTTGTTTTTATGGTTCTACATTTCTACCATGCTATAATATCAGGTGCTTTAGTTTTGCATCCAACATTGTGGAGTTGTGGGTGTTTTTGAGTGTGATTTTGTTGACTCACAATTTATCAGAGATTCAGCAGTTAATTAGTCAAATCCATGGAGCCTGTTGGTGTTTCCTTCTGGCTCATCTGCAAAATCCAGAACTTTCTCGGCTTAAAAGCTGATCATGTAAAGAAGTAAAGAAGAAACTTTAACATGTGCTTCAGAGAACACCTGAATCAGTGATTTTGCATCAGCTGTGAAAGGTTAACCACCTGCTTCACATCATTAATTAAGTGGCCTGAGGTGAAACTCTTCTACACATAAAGAAAAGAGCGACACAGCAGCAGATTTCTAACCAACAGAAGGTGAATCACCCTTTAAGCAGATCATCAATTATGATCATCACATTTTAAACTCCAAAGCCTGAGAGCAACAACTACAGCAATTTGTTTAAATGTCACATCCTCTCAGCCCTTCTCATTCCCTGCTGCCACACAATAATGGTATTAATGGTTTTAGATTATGATAATCATTTCTCTGGCGTCTGTCGAGGTGGAGAGCCTCAGGAATAGTAATGTCGCAGCCCATCAGCATCATAAAATGAAAGGGGAAGGGTCGAGTTGGTTAAAAGTATAATATACTTTTGTTCACTAGCAACATTTTGTCTTTCTATATTGTGTGTTTGTGCTAAAGCATTTGGTTATGGGTAATTTATACAAATTATTATTTTATCTTTGAAAAAAGAAGACTGGTCTCCTAAAAATCATGTTCCTATATTACGAAAGTGCATTGCCAATTACGTTTTGAGGGAATGTAATTTCTCCTGGATTATGTTTGTTTTTCCACGTATCACAAATCTGTTTGTAAGGAGTCGTCCCCTGCTGGCTATTAGAAAGAATTCAAGTTTAAGACACTTCCCTATTCGCTTCACTTTTCAGAACCGGAGGTTGCCACTTGTATGAAACATATTTTTGGTGCAGAAACATACAATGCCAATGTTTTATTCTGGAAACTGGGTTGGAAAAACTGAATTTGTTTCCAAAGATGATAAAGTGGAGATTTAAAAGATATCAGAGAGGATCTCCCAGTGCAAAAGGGGACTTAGTGACATGACCTAGAACTCCTCGGTGCCAGTTATGTCTGGTTTGATCCTTTTCCATCACCAATACCTGGAGCAAAACGATCCTGGTCCCTGGTATGAAGTTACCATTATAATGAAATTCCCTGGAGCTGGTTAATATGGAAAAATACAGCATAACTGAGCAGAGACTTTTGTTTGTGCAAACACAAACTTAAACAAACTTCAACCCTGTCACACAAAAAGACAAACATGTTGGATGATTGATATTGGATGATTCTGCAACACCAGATAACGTTCAACAACAAGTTTTTTTCAAGTCAAATACCATTTTTTAAATTCTCTTAATGGCAACCAGGATGTGTTTAAGGTTCAGGAGTGATCCTTTGGGCTACAGCTAATAGAAAGATGAATGCTGCCGGTCTGTGATGGGATACAAACGTTGGCCCTCCACCACCCAAACCTCCCTTCACACCCTCACTTTTCACTTGCTGTAAAGGGGTCTCACTACTTCTTGCACTGAATGTTGGCATTGGACGTCCAATATGAACATAAATCCTATGGATACTGGGCTGCAAACACACCAACACACAGTCGCTGCTCTTATTAACAGACACAATGTCAAACAATTCTTGTGTTCTATTGAAGAATTACAGAGTCTGGAGACCCAGTTCAGATCTGCCTGATATATAAATAAATATAAAAATGCATCGCAGGCTCTGCGAGAAGCTGTCAATACTCTCGGTCATTACACCATTGCCTTCAGGCTGATGATTCACAGATGATCTAACGTTTCATGTTCACACCTTCACACAACTATTTCTTGGCCTTGATAAAACACAGAAATGGATTGCGCAACTGAAGATGAGCATCTCAGTATTAAGACGTGCGTTCCACCACGGTCACAAACACCTTGATAATGATGATGATTCAGCCGGCGAGGTTACATAAAGAGAGAGAGAGAGAACATTCAATACTGTTTCCACCACTACAGATGTGCTGTCCAGTAATAAAAGAGACTTGACGCATTTCAGTAACACAGTGTGACGTCTTCATGTGTTTTCATTGTTCATTTTGTTGTTGTTGTTTTGGGGATTTTGTCATTTTGAGAATATTTTGTATCAAAGACCGACATGAACAGCAGCAGGTGTGCTCTGAATATTTATATGTGATACATTTTCTACTTTGCCGCAGTCTCAGAGAGTACGTGACATGAACATGCGGTGTTATGTCTCTCATTAAATACATCTATTCATGCCTGTGGGAGTAAAAGATTATAAGGTGTGAAGTCTGGTCCTCATAGCTGACAGAGGGGTATTTATTTATTCTAAAGGGTCACGACATCGACGACAGAAATGATGAAGTTTCCTTGGCAACGATCCGAGAGTTTGACACCCAGCGTGACTCCTCCTGCTGGCACTGGGTGACATTTTAAGAGAAGAAAAAAGACGACGACACACCGCTGAGATTTTCTCCTGACTCAACCGTCTAATATCGAGCCTGCATTGGATGGAATCTGTGAGAGTACGTGTTGCCTGGCAACCTGCTCAGCCGTGTTTACATGTAGTAAAGAGAAAACATCAGCCCAACCCTCTCTGTCACACCGCCAGCCGGCAACAGCTGAGCATTGGCTGCCCTCCGTCCCCCCGCTGCTGTCCTCTGATTAGAGCGTCTGCTGGTGACCATGTTGCCCCGCTGACCCACTGTTACATCACAGCTTCACAGCAGGAAGTGAGATGTTAGAGGGTCTTTTCTGGTTCCAGCTGCGTCACAAATCTCCTCACAGCTACGACGATGCCAACATGCAGCAGGTCCACTGGAGAACTGAAAAAACATGATTTCTGTAGTGCACCTTTTCACTTTTTATGTTTGTCTTGTTTATGCTTATGTTAAAAGATTTTAAGGATTAAAGACAGGTTTTGCTTTGTCTCTTGGGGCCCCTCAGCCCCACCAAGGCTCCACTTACTGTTTCAAATTAATATTTTGTGGCTCCAAACAGGCTGTTCTCATACACCGTTCATAGCTATACCTACGAAAAGTGATGCACCGTAATTCATATATATCCCACAAAATCAATTCGTATTTAATCCACGTAATAATGAACCTGGAAGTATAAAGAGCAACAAACACCGCATACGGAGGAGGTCGGGTTGGGTCAAAAAACATCTGACTTTTGACCAGGAGACTGGCGTTCGTGTCCTGTGTGAAACCAGAAGCAAACGTTGATTTATTTGTCATGTAACTTCCGTATTTATGTTGCACCAATTACCAGTTATTTTAACCCTAACCACGATCTTTTCCTAAACCTAACCAAGTAGTTTTGCCGAAACATAGCCAAATTGTTTCCTGTGAAGACGCAAGTTTATTTAGAAAAGACTGTATGCATGTAATGTGCAGAATTCGACAAGTGTTGCTGGATATTCATAAGAAAACTCACAAAAAAATGAGGAATAACTTTTCTTAAGATATCATACGATCCGTTGTATGAGGATATGTTGCTCCAAAACACTGAATAAAGACTGCAGCGAGCTTTAAAAACATCCCTCAAAAATGTGATCTGGCGTGCAGGTATTTTAAATACATTATCTTAAATTTTAAGAATCAGTTCTTATTCACAAACTAAACAGAAATCATACTGGTGCTCCAGTATGGCTACCAGTGGGCGTGTCACATCATCTGATACCAGTCTGTTGGTACCATCTGATATCAGTTGGTCTCAGTCATGAACCTAAAATCAGGTGATGTCTAAAGCCTCAAAACAGCCCACTGAAGAAGTGAGAATCAGACGAAATGTCTCAAGGTTGAAAACTTGAACAGGCAGCAGCTTCACAGTAACACACACAGAGGAACACAGCTGCTGCTGCCTCGTTTCATTCATCTCGTTATGAGCTGACGGTCGTTCACAGCAGCAGAGAGAGAAACACACCTGTGAAGGTTAATTATGGTGATAAACAGCCTCCTTCTTTCCTTCTACATTCATTCAGTGCTGCAGACATTTTGTTCCGACATTTTTCATATGAGCCTTTGGAAGTTAATTTGATATATACATATACAGTATATATTTATCTCTTTGGTTATTCTCCTGGAGCACCTTGTTTTTCATTTTCTTTCCTGTGTTATTAATTTAGTCCTGCAGTTTATCAGTGTTTGTAACAAAGTTGTCCGTGTTTTTTTTTTTTCAGACTTAAAAGAATGAAAATAAAAACAGCCTCTTGCAATTAAATGATAATCTCTATAACATCCTAACAGTTTTTTTGTTTTTTTAAATGTTCAGCTGTTAATTTGATATAAACGGGAAGAAGTTGTTCATGATTTATGGGTTTATGAGGGAGAAGTCGTACTTGTTTTAATGGGTGTCGGGGGAGATGTTCTTGTTTTGTTTGTTTGTTTTTGTGACACACATGTCAATTTCCGCTCCAATCTTTTCAAAATAAACTTCCATCTTCAAAGGAAACAGCTTAGTTAGGTTTAGGAAAAGGTCATGGTTTGGGTTAAAATAACTATGGAAGTGGTGTTATTTAAGTACAGAAGTTACGTGACAAATAAATCAACCTTGGCCCACCCATCCATTCAACCCCGACCTCGTCCCTACGCAATGTTTTTCCCTCTTTATACTTCCTGGTTCACGACTATATAGATTACATAGAAATTGATTTTGTAGGATATTACAGTGCATTACTTTTCGTAGATAGCTATAGCTACGATCAGTGTATGAGACCAGCCGGTTTAGGGAGTGAAAGGAGAGAAGTTGTTCTTTTGGCAGCTGTAGGCCTAATGGTAGAGTTGTAGTAGTACTCCTTGTAGTGCAGTAGTTAGAAACTAACGGATACTACCAGAAGCAGTTTAAAGGGGTACTCAGTGCTCACTGTTAAAGATGCAGACTTAAAAGATTCTCAGGTAAATGGGTACAACAGAGCAGGTGCACAGTCATCTTTCCTCCGAGCCATTTGGGATTCCCCCTTTGTTTTTGGATATTATCTTCCCTCCAATCAATCATTTAATGTGGAACCAAATGGTGGTCCCCTCTGAATCCTGCGCATCAGAAACCACATCCATGTTTTTTTTACTGTCCTGTTTTTCCTGCCAAACGCCCACAGCAGCTCGTTTCTCTGAAGACTCTCTGGGTGTAATGAGGCGGAAGAAAACCTGAAGCCTCTCGGGCCTCGATGCATCTCGACTGAGAGTGGCGCGGTCACGGAGTGTAATCAGGGCTCATTTCCACTGATTAATAAGTGAGCGAGGCTGCTCACCAAGTGGCCGAACCAATTGATTGGACAACCTTTGGAGTATTCCCATCTGTCAGCCTAATTACAGTTAACCCACCAGCCTTCCCTCTCAGCCACCACATCACTGCAACAAGCAGCTCAGAGGAAAAACACAAACTCTTTAACTTTCAAAAATCTGTTTGAATGCCTTATTTAAATGCAAAAGGACAAAAAGCCTGAAAAACAAGCTTTAAAATGCTGCAACCCAGTCAGGGTCAAATTTGCAAGGACATAAGATAACAATAATACTAATACTATAATGATGTATTATCTTTATTGCTCCTAGGTTTTACTCAAAGCAGAGATGTGAAGAGATATATTGAAATCAGCTGCTAATACCTGATCAAATATGTTAAATTAGTGCAGGTGGTTTCAGATAAATTGCAGTCAATGCATCCCAGCTGGACTTGATCCTGATGGGCCTTGTCACAGAAAAGCACAGGTGCAAATGATCAAATTAATGATGCAAGAGCAGAGCCATCGTTAGTGTTACTAGTAACACCTGTGCTTTCCCAGCCGAAGTGTCTACTGTGACAAAGGTCTATTGGCTTCCAATTTCTTCCTGTCAGCCCAGTTTAGAGCTTCTGAACTGGAAAACCTCTAATCAGCAGGTTTTCATTCTTTCAAGTCCCCAAGGATTATATTTTTTATTTCGAATAAAACAAAAATCTTCAGGGGTACTGCAGCATATTGCTGAGATCGTGACAAAAATATCTCAGTTTGTCATTATACCATAACATACCATCTTTGTCATAAAAACTATGTGGTTAAAATGAGAAAATGTTTTTTCATAACTAAAAACCGAGCAAACGTTTATTTTGTCATGGTGGCAGTAACGCGCTGCTGTACAGGGGCTCTGTACGATGTCAGCCCGTTTGACCGAATAGGCGTATAAATGCCACGATAATGTGCAAGGAATTTAACATGCAATATGAACGCCTTTCTTGCATTTTGCGTGTCATTAGTAAGCCATGTAGTCTGCACTGATTGCAACATAAATGCATCCACGTAAAAACTGTATGCTACACTCAGGACTTTAAACCAGGAGACCGGTGTTTTGTTTTGTAAGTTACATTAGTGATGTGTTTTTTAGTGACGTTTGTGACGTGTTTTCTGTGGTTATGTTACATTGTTTAGGTACATATTTTACTTAGTTTACCTACTCTCAACCATAATGTTTTTCCTAAACCTAACTAAGTGGTTTTGATGCCTATGGACATTACCATAGTTTTGTTCCATGGCATACAAATGACATGTGAAAAGCCTAAAATGCGTCCTCATGACACGCGTAATGTCCGCGTAATGTTGTGCTATTTAAATACGCCTTCCCATGAGACCATGTTAAAGATGTGCTCACATCTATATCGATATCTTATATAACTTGTGTGCCATAAAAAATATAATCTTTCGGCACAATAAAGGGTCAAGACGTGAGCAGATATAACGTGTAAAATCATTCAATTTAATAAACACATTGTGAACTGTGGAAACACAATCATGAAACCTGAATAACGTGGGACCTTTAAGCTGAACTGAAGGACTGCAGCTGCTCCTGAACCTGTTCATCGTGTCCTAATGATGAATGACAAATGAAATCGGATTTAATAGACCTCAAGGTCGTTGTCATGGCACCTCGGTGAACGGAGGGAGAGTTCAGCTGAAGTCCAGTCTGAAAAGAGATTTTTAAAAGACGACTGTCTTCATGCAAAGCTGGGAGATATTAGCGCTGCTACGAGCTACAGGAAAATATCCTGCTCCCATCTGTCTGATTGGACTTTGACCTTCCTGGCAGGTAAGACCGATGGTCTGAAGTCATGTTTGGGAGAATTTCACCCTGGGAAATCAATCTATGATATAACTGTAAGTAGTTTATTAAGACCAGAAACAGCAGAGGAAAAGGACAGGAGATGGACAAACATCCTATCAGATAGAGTGCAGAGGTAGTCCAGCAGTGGAAAGGAAATACAATGTGGCCATCTAGTGGTGGAGATGTCAAATACACGAAAAATTCAGATCATCTAACTTTTAATGTTATTTTTAATGTAATGTTAAGGTTGAGAAGTGCTGCTCTGTGGTTTGATTTATACCCCTGATCCAAACTGACCATTTTGGTTTCAGTGAACATGTTTAACTTTAAATATAAGCTAAGATAAAAAAAGAACAAGATGCCTCCTTATTTTTAATAAACAAATGCCTCTTCAATTTTTAAAACTTAAATATTGTTTCAGTTTCCTTTTTTCCCCTCTTTAAAGTTTTTCCCCAAATTAAATAATCTAATGCTGGTGTGCACGAATGAAAATAAATGAACAAAATAAAGCCTGCAGGTGCTTTGATAATGGTTGTCAAGAGAGAACGCTTGCACAACCGCAACAAGCTTCTCCTTATAGTAGGTAATATGGGCCAGCGGCAGGCTGCCCTATTTCCCCTAACCACTGTCAATATGTAAGAGGTGTGCGTTTGAGGTCTGCACTGGTCTTTTGCAAGTTCAAGAAAGCCCCGGTGTCCCATTTTCCACCTCTTTTATGCCTTCATGAAAGGCGTCGTCACACCCTGATAGGCCAAAGGGCAAAATGCACCCAGCTGCTCCCAGCTATCACTCAGGAGCCGGGCCCCACACCCTGCACAACAGGTGATCTGAATCACTTACTAATTACCTCAGGAGTCAGCCAGAATGACTGTGGATTATATATGTTTTATAAAAGAAAATGAAGACACAATCCAAAAGCAACAAACAACAAAACACACCTTGCTTCACGTTGGAGGTTGTAGTCCCAGTGATTTAAAACTCAAGTTCCTCCAACGGCTACTAGATGTCACTGAAAAGAGGAAGTCTGACTGTATTGAAGTGAATATAAATTAAGAACTTTTTTCAGCCAAATGTTTCAGCCAGAGCTTATGGTTAATGACAGTTGTCTCAGATGTGAATTTTTGTCTCATTTTATTCACTAAAACCACTGGAGCATTTTTGTAGTCCACGTCTTTTAACCGCACGTTTTAAACAGAGACAGTGCTAGAAATTGTGAGACCCGGAAAACAGCTGAAGAACAAATATCTCTAATTACAAACATGATTTCAAGGTGCTTTGGTTTCCTTCTCACACAAACACAACTCACACTAATTTGAAAACTTACCAGGAGCTCATGCTCTTTCTATGCTTCTTTTTTTATTTTTACTCTTTCTGTCTCTCTACATTCATGGATTCAATTTATAAGTCTAGGTTAAATCTGGGGGAAAAAAAAGTTGAAAGGTTTAAAATCTTAGTTATTCAGATGTTGAAAAAGTATTCTTTAATTAGTTAATACTTGCTGTTGATATAAACAACCTTCCAACCTCGTACTGATGAGTATATAAATTGTATGCTCATTATTTCTCTCTTTTTTCTGATAATATTTTGATATTATTGTGATTAATTGTTGTCTCTGTATCTTTTGGATATTTAATTATGTGCAGCAATAATGTTTATTTCTGGCATATTGTATATAGAGTGGAAACAGTCTTTTTTTTGCTTTAATATTTCTAGATTTCTTTTAATCTGCAAATCACCAAAAAAATGCTTTCTGGGCAATGTCGATATGAAGGATGAAACAAAAATTGAATCAAGACTCGCATATTTATTCACTAATTGAGTCTCATTTTACAGGATTAAAAGGTCTAATTAATAACATTTTTATGTAGACGAATATTTAAAAAACATAATACATCCACAGAGCTCTCAGAAAGGTGCCGAATAAAAGTATGGCTTTTACTGAAAAAAAATAAAAAATGATTATGATTGTGTGAACATTTTGGCGGGTCCAAAATGAATGTTTTGTTTATCTCTGTGGAAGATATCTGACGTTCGGTTCCCACTTCTAACAAGGCTTGTGAGCCAATAGTAAAATAATGTTGATATCACATGGTATCTCTGTGTCGTCAGTTAGTGTGGAAAAAACTGATAAATGGTTGAGATTGACGGTAAATGCCTGGCAACGACTTGTTGTGAAGTAAATGGGGGAGTGAGAATGGGACTTCTAGTGGCTGAATGTTATCACTGTTATCAATAGCACCTTTAATACAATTTAGCTGACGTTGGATGTGAGCATGTCATTCGGGATGCAGAGGTATAAATCAAAACTGGGTCCCCAAAAGCATCTGAACACCAGGATCAGCTGGTCTGTGAACCAACGAGCCAAATAATCTGCAGATGAACTCTTCCCGTCTGGTGAACACACACACACAGGTGTTTTTATTGCCTAGGAGTTTTTATTTTCTACAGGAATTTACAGCAAAAAAAGACTAACACTGTTGTTGCTAATATTCAAAAAGGTCCTGAAAGTCATTTCTAGCACACTTTTTGACAGGTATTAAAAACACGCACACCTCCCGTCTCGGCCCGCCCCACCTCTCACTCCAGTTTCCAGGGCAACTAAATATTGCATCAATAAAAAATAAAAATAAAAATACATGTGGTACTTTTTTTTGCATTGGCACACAACAAAAGCAGTCGGGCAGCAGACGTGGGTCAGAGAGGAGTTTAAGAGCCACTTTAAGTGTTTGTTTTAAGCTGCATGGGGTAACAGATGTCAGGAAAGTTTTCACATTTTCATTTATTTTCACACTAACGCTGGAAATGTTCTGGTATTTGTTTTCTTGTCCAAATCTGTGAATCGCTCCCCTAAAATGAACCAAAGTGTATTTTTAAATGCAGTTATGTTGGCTGAGCACCTTTTTGTCTTTTCTTCACAGGCTTCCGAAGTTTCTAAACTTATTGCCTACTTAGACTTCAGTTTCTGCTCATCAGCTTGGTCCCCTCTGGATCTCTTCTTTCACAGTTGACTTTAGCCTGTTTTAGGTGCTACATAAGTCTGGTTACCTCACAAGACTAAATACAGAGAGGTAAAATGATAAAGTCACCCTCTGATGGTGGCATTCCTACTCACTTAACAGTGGCTGAAATTTTACAAAAGCCTTAAAGGGGTATTCTGGTGATTCTGAATTGCACTTCTATAAAATTGGGGAACTTAAAAGAGCAACACATTCTCCAAACTCGTCCAGTAGGCCTAATGCTGCTTGGTCAGTGCCCCTTGGCATCGGACGCTCTAGGTAACCCTCTAGCATCAGTTTTGGACGTGTCAGGGCAGAGCAACTGACGTAGTATAAAGTGCGTTAGAGTCCGCTTTAGGTGGGAGGGAGTTGTGGTGGATGACTAAACTAAGTCAACGTTGACTTATTTTCTCACGTCAGTCGTTAGTCAC
Organism: Sebastolobus alascanus; assembly: GCA_916701645.2. Taxonomy (NCBI): domain Eukaryota; kingdom Metazoa; phylum Chordata; class Actinopteri; order Perciformes; family Sebastidae; genus Sebastolobus; species Sebastolobus alascanus. The sequence goes on from CAKAOJ020000289.1 coordinate 1,272,090, forward strand.
GTGAGTTGTTAGTATCGTTAGTCCAGTAAGTCACTTATATCTAAATAATGGTGCAAGTGGATTTACTTTGGATTTAGTTGAAAGCCTGGTGCGTCTCATACAGACGCTAAAGGCGGTATTCGTCAGTATCCTATGCCGAGGGGCACTGACCAAGCGGCAGTCTTTGACGAGTTGGCGGTGAGAGCGGGTAAAAGAGACACATTAAAATGGTCAAAGTCGAAGAAGAGGTTGAGAGATGTTAACTTTTAGTCCCTAGCAGTTGTGAAGGAAGGATATAGGAGGGAAGTCTATCGTCAAGCAATACTCACATGATTTAAAAGGTTACCGATTGCTGTAATTGTTCTTCCTGTAAAGAGATGCCTAGACACACTTTTGGCATCTATAAATAAAATTGACTTGATTTGACAGCTTGATTGACACGATCATGTGATAGATCGTGAACATCTGGTTCTCCATGCAGATTAAAACAAAGTCAAGAAAAAAATATTTGCAAACATTGTGTGGCCCAAGTTTGCTTCGAGCTGTTTCCTCTCCCCCTCCCTCTGTCATCCAGGATCTAACTCAGCCTCTGTCTGAGTGGAACAGTTTTATCTCTTAAAAAATGAGGAAAAGGCAGGGCGACCCAAACCTCCCCGACTCTAAACAGGAACGGTGCTCACTGCTGTCCAAAAATGGCCACATTATGAAGGGCCTGCTGAAAAAGTCTTATTTTTTATCTTTTGGAGAAATTTCAGTAGAATCATACAAAGGATTTATAGATTAGATGGCTTCATGTTAATTATCTTGAAGCCAAACTCCTACAAAACTGTTAACACTTGGAAAAATATCTACAGTATATTCATCTAGATTAGATGCAAAAAAGAGCTTTTTTCTTTTGATCGTGTAAATATATATAAGTGGGGTAAAAATGATGAGGAACCAGAGGGGAGGGTTTGATTGAGAAGCTGCAGTTCATCCACAAGGAGGCAGAAGAAGACATAAAAGTGCACTGAAAAAAGCAACCAGAGTTACAAGCCATTTAATCTTGAATTCAGTCTCAAAATCATACAAAAAGGAGCGAAAAAGGTAAAACCGGAGCCACGATTTGACTTGTTTACTATTATTTCATTTTGAGAATGGATTTTCTTCAGGATCCCATCAGCTGTTAGTGAAAGATACACCAGAATAAATAAAATGTTTCACCTTTTTCCCATAAAGTGAGGGCTAAATACAAGATTAACTGACTTGCAGAGGTGAATAATTCTGTATATTTTGGGAGGAAGGCAGAAGGGAGGAGGGAGGTGAAAAAGAGGTAAGAAAAGAAACAGAGTGAAGATATACATGGCAGCTGTAATGATCCACTGTATTAGTTTATAGGGTGTTATAAAGCACTACAGACTAGGTGCGTCGGCTGCCTGCCACACACTGGGCTTCATTGTCTCTAATATGCAGCAGTGCGCTACGTTAATGTGTAATAAATCATTTACACAAACAGAAGTCCCCCCCCGCTCCCAGCTATTACATCTGCATAGCAAAAAAAAAGAAGAAAAAACAAATAAATAAAATAACAAACACACAGAAAAAAACCATAACTGAGCTTTCAAACCGTCTTTAACGATAACTCAAACCCCGTCTTTTTTTTTTTTTTTCTCGGTGGCTACTGTTTTGTTTTCCTCTAAAAGATAATACAGAAGTAGTTTTGATGCAAGATTTGTTATTATTATTACTTTTTTTTTTGTTTGTTTGTGTTTTGTTTTTTAGAAAAAAAATTCTGTTTCTTCATGAAGCGCACTTCCTACTTCCTCTTGGTCCGGTGGCGGTGTCTGATTGGCCGGTTAGTCGTCGTCATCGTCAACCACGGGGTCCGTGTCCCAGCACGTAATGTCAATCTCTGAACACATAAACACACAAACATATGTATTGATTTATTCTATAAAATATATATTATTACTTTCTGGTATTTCATACAGTTCATCATTTTCCTTTCAGACAAGTATCTCACCTGGTGGCTTGTTATAAAAGACCGGTGCAGGTTTAGCCGAGGATTCCTCTGATTGGCCGAATTCATCCTCCTGTGATTGGCTGAAATAGCCCTCACTGGCCTATAACAACCGACCGACAGACAGACAGAAGGAGAAAGAAACTATTAACAAAGAAAAAGACACTTATTTTTGAATGCACAGCAGAAGCATTATGAACGTGTCTGACCTGAGTCCCTTCTTTCAGCAGCGTCTCCCCGTTGGTCATCAGCCGCTGTCCATCCTCCAGCTCCTTCCCCTCCCCAGATGCATGCTGCAGTGCATGCTGGTAGCTGAGGGTCATCTGATCAGAGTCCATCACGTCCACGAGACTGGTGGGGTCGTCCTCGGCGCCGCCGGCCGAGCAGAAGGTTCCGTCCATCATCTCATCGAAGCTGAGGAGGGGCTGAGGCTTGGCGCTGGTGGAGGCGGTGCTGGGCGGGACGCCATCGTCACCCATCAGGTCCACCAGATTGGAGGACTGGGAGGTCTGGGAGGGGTTGTTGGGGTCAGGGCCGGAGCTGCTGTCCCACAGGTTGACCAGGCTGTCTGTCCCGGACTCCCACACAGAGAAGCCGGGAGAGTCGCGGGCCTGCGGGGCGACGCTCTGCACGGGCTTGGTGAGCACCGACTCCTGGACCGGCGGTTTCTGCTCCGTCTTTGGCACCGAATCTGGAGGAAACAACAAAACACCAATTTAATAATAATATTATAATATTATAATATCTAATATTTTATCTCACAGTCACCAGTTGATTTGATGATTTGCAGACCAAAAGATGTGTAAACATCTACGTTAACTGGACTAAGTTTGGTTGAAGGATACATCCAACCTTTGTTTCAACAGCACTTCAGTTTCACTCTCACCCCACTCGTCTCTGCGGTCCTCCTCCTCCCTGCAGAAGTCCTCTATGATGGGCGTGGTTACTATTTTAGGAATGGGCGACACGGCGGCCATGTTGCGCTCTGTGCTTGCATCATCATCGTCCCCTACAGGGACAGAATGGCACAACAACATCGAAAAGGTACAGAGCAAAAAGTCTTCACCAAAGTCCTCCTATAGCAACAGAATTACACTCATACAGCAGATGTGTTGATCTGCTGTAACACAGAATGCTTCACTGAAATGTCACAACTGGTGTTTGTTTTGTCAAAATATGCAAGAATTTGGGGAATAATGAACGTCAATCTGTTTTTAGGAAGTCTACTTAAAGGCAGAATGTGGAGGATTTTCCTGAAAAACAATGTATAGACTCATACAAAAGTAATCCCTCTCAATCAAGGAGGGGACAACTTTGAATGTTGTGTTTACAAACCGACAAATCAGACTCATTCTGCCTTTAAGATTAGAGGGTTTTCTTCTTTGAAAATATCGGGAATCAAATGATGCTGATAGGAAGCTGATATTCTGATTTCCTTATCTCCAGTCACATCCTGTGTTACTTCAACACAAACAACAGTGCACAAAATCACAGCAATCACATCACTTTTGCCGTCACACGATTAGCAAACAGACACTGAGCCAATCAGACTCTTTGTGGATGGGACTCGAGTTGGTGACATTACCAAGCTGTCAGACAAGACTCCTTAATCACATTCAAAGTTTTATTTGGATGGACAGAGCAAAGTGAAAGAGGCAAAATCCCCAAATTGCGTTTTGCGCTCTGTAATGCTTGTAAATACTCTTCTAAAATATGGAAGTTTGATGTCCAGATATGTGCAGAGGTAATCTATAGGTGTATTATTATTCAGTTAAATATTTCATAATCTACGGATTGGCACAAATTTTGGTGCAGACACTTATGGTCCCCAGAGGATGTATCTTAATTGCTTTGGTGATAATCTGACCTCTTCTGGCGCCACCATAAAGTTCCCATTTGTGGTCTTGAGTGAAATGTCTTGAGAACTATTGAATGAATTGTCATGAAATTTGGTACAGACATTCATGTTCCTTTCAGGATGTATCCAAAAGACTTTGGTGAAACTCTGACTTTCCATCTAGTGCCATTCTCAGGTCAACATTTTAATTTGATTTATGACTAAATACCTGCAAAACTAATGACATTCCTGTCAGCCTCAGCTGTGCTAATTAGCAAATGCTGACATTATGGCTGCTAAACATCAGCATGTTAGCATTTAGCAAAGTACCGCTGTGCCTAATTACAGCCTCACAGAGCCACTAGCATGACTGTAATCTCTTAGTCTTGTTCATCAAGGAGTAGCTTTGTTGCTTCGTCTTATGTGAGTGATATTTGTGCCTGAAAGCGAACGTCTCATGCCAAACGTTTGAAACTGGACAACCTCGTTCTGGCAAGTTGTCACCAAAACCCGAGACACAATCACTACGATCCAGCAAGTCATTAAACAGCCATCACATACCCTCTGAACATTCATCATTATTATTATTTTCATTGATGCATACGGACACATTGTGGGTGAGTCACAGTCACAAGGCTGGAGCCACATCCAAGAATACACAACTCATTATGACGAACATGAACACAGCATCAGTTACAGTCGAGAAGCACTTCCACGATGAAAACGTCACTTTGTCTCAGATGTTTTCAATGATTTCATGCTTGTTGGGAGTCAGACATCCTGTTCAGTCACCAGAACAAGATTTCCCAGAGGACATGAACACAATAAACCACAGATGAAGAACAACAGTGTCACTTTGACTGGAAACAAACGGCTGACTGAGATGTGCGACCCTGTAAAAATGACTGAACACATCCAGCTCAGCAGGTCTTGCTTGGTGGGTTCTCCAATTCACATCATGGTCAAAAGCCTCTGAGGGACACAGGCTAATTGCTGGAAGTAGCGTTTAAGAAAATCAAACTTATACTGAATAGAAACCAGTTTAGAAGATTGTGAATACCCTTTCATATTAAAAGAAGTGTTGAATTCACAGAGAACTTTCTTTGTTGTCAGCTGTAACGAGGGATGAACCGGTTCTTTGCCCACCCAGCATAATATCTGCCATCACAGCGCCCACAGACATGCAACAACACACACTGCAGATCATAAAGGTGGTCTGCATGATTTTGCCCAATAACTACGTTATTGCTGTTCATTTTCCAAAGCAATTCATGTTTTTAAAGTGTTGATTCACCCTAAAACAACACATTTTCCACATTAATTTTAGTAAGTTATAAGGTAAGGTCGTTTTTTTTGTCCAGATGTTTTGTATATATTTGTTTGGTACTGCAGTTGCGACAAACAGTTTGGAAAACTCTTCACTGTTGATGCATTTAGGGTATTTAGAATAGTTATTGTTATTTAGCACTCAGCTGCTAAACAGCAAACACTTTAATGCAAGAAAAAAGTCAAATAACCATTTTTAAAACTTGTCTTTTGATTGTTTGTTTGTAAAGTTTAGTCTTGGATGTCGGAGGTTTCTTAAAGGAAAAGGTCAAGCTAATGTCAGATGTTTGGTACTTGTAGTTAATGGGCTAAAACATGCAGAATCACCGTTATGGTCTTTAAACAGAATGACAACAAGATCAACTCCACGGAGGTCAAAGGGCAAAGATCCATATTCAGTAGAAGGCCAACAAACAGCGGTGGCGACCGACGGACGGCTCGACGGCGTCACACACACATTCATACACTCACAGTTTGGTCAGTCGGTCAGGATTTAAAGCAGCAGAAGGAGTGTGTTATTTGAGTGTGTGTGATGCAGATCCAGGATCAGAAGAGGCATGAGATCAGAAGAGGAGGGAGGTGATAGAAAACCAGTGAGATTCTGTAGTTAAAGTAACAGCTCTTTGTCCCTGTGAGAAGTTAAATGACCTGGTTCCTAATTTAAAATCAGAAAACATCAGAAAAAAACAGAAACATTTACAAAGATAATTCAACATCAGCAGCTGACTGGACGACATCTGAAGGATGAAGACTGAAGGGGACGACAGACTCAACATCTAGAACACAAACCGACAAACAGCTTTATGGTTTACAGCCATAAAGGATATTTTTTATTATCTAGCAGTTAGTGAAATGCTTGTATGCGTGTTAGCCTATTCGCTTATTATTACAACAAAAGGGTTTGTTTTAATGACCTGTATGTAGAACACGGTGCAGACTCTGCTAGCGTCCATGATAAAAATACAATTAAAACACGAAACGGCAGCTTTAATTGCCTTTTCTGACTTGATATTTAAGTATGATTCTTGCTTTATTTGGTTTTTAGTGTTTGATAAAGTAATAAGCTACTCATGCTACAATAGATGCAGAAATATCTGCGCTTAAAGGATAATGTTGGTCATATTATTTTATATTTTTCTTATTGTCAACAAAGGAAAGATCAAAACCAACAATGTGTTGGTCTGTCTCTAAATACTTTCTGACTTCCTTTTGTGGCTCTCAGCTCCAAGCCTGTTGGTTCCTACTGAAATCTGTGGTGCCCTAGTGCTTATTTGTGGCAGCAGGACGGTGTACTTTATGTGGGATTGAATCAAAATAAACTACAGTGTGTGTGTTCATGGTATTGAAGGAACATGTCACCCACTTAAACAATGACTGTGTTTACATGCACACACTAATATTCCACTATTAACCCAAATATGACTTCTGAAATTTATACAGGTCATTTAAAAAGCATGTTCTGTTTGGATAGAATTAGTCCTTATTCTGAATGGAGCATTTTCAGATTAAGACATGTGGGATATGGTGATTTCATCCTTTTTTTTTGGAGTCTTCTTATGGGATTAGTTGACAAGAAGAAAAATCTTAAATACCACCAGACTTATCCTTCATCATAGCTCATTTCAGATATGAGACTCAGCTACGTTAAATTGTAACGTAAGGAAGTCAGGGGGAGATGAGAGTTGTTGTTCAGTGTTGGGGAACGGAGGGTTTGGGAGGTGAATTCAGCGGGAGGTGGTGAGGTGATTTTAAGGGTCGGTGCGCAGATGTGTGGAATGTCACAGTGTGTGTGAGGAGTGGAGTGGAGTACGAAGATGAAGGGCTAAAGCTGAAATGATGAAAATGCATGTGAACTTAAACATGTGTGTTCCTCTCATCTAATCACTGCTGTATTTTCATTACAGTGTTTTTTTTCTCGTTTTTTTTTTAATTTAGTTTGTTAATTTATACTGGAAACAAAATACTTTCAAGAATCTAAATAATAAAGTCTCAGCTGATCCTAGCTCAAAGCTAACCTCGCATACACTGTCACACTGATTTAAAGGGCTTTCCAGAAGTCTTTTTTGTCCCAAATTCAAAGTGGAAATTTGACCTTTTACCTGCACTACTAGCTTCTGATTGCATTTGTGCACATAAACATAACATCCTGGCTTCGTAAACCTGGATTACACCTTATACTGGTTTTGAGAAACTATGGGCCTCATGTTAGGACATTTTCATATGGTGGTCAACACCAGAATAAGACTCAACACTGGGATATTACTTTCACATCTTTAATTCTCATGCAGTTTCATCCTCCGTTATTGTCATTTCAGCCTCTATATGTGTGGAAGGGATTCGTGTCTGGGGAGAGATACTGGACCAAGCTGCTGGTGTCCATCTGTCTTCTTCTTCTGCTGTTTATCGGTTATGTGCTGTACCTACCGGCTGCAGCGCTGGGCTGCGTCCGTGCGTGTGGCGGGGTGTGGAGGGGCGACGCGCCCCGGGGTGGGGGGGTCGGACTGGGGCTGCTGGGACTGTGCTGCTGCCTCAAGAACGGGCTGTCCAAACGGCCTGGCGGTCGGGACGACACAAAGCCACACACACACACACACACACACGAAGATCCAAACACACACACACACACATATAACAAGGACACGAAGCGACGCACCAGTAAAGAGAGGTGAGGGGAAGATGGACGAGACAGGAAGACAAGACAAGACAAAAACCAAGAGAGGGAGGAGGAAGACAGGAGAAGTCAGAGTCAAGACACAGGAAGTTCACCCCCAGAGGAAAAAGTAAGAGAGAGAGGATTGTGGGAAAGGCAGAGAATCCCGTGGAAACCCATGAAGAAGAAAGAGACCCGTGGAGAGGTGTCAGAGGAGGAAATCACAAAATGTAGAAATCAAAGAGTAGAGGAGTGGATGAATGAATAAAAAATGAAGAAGTGAGTGAAGTAAGAAAGAAGGAATGAGGATGGTGAACAATAATGTGGGGTGAAATGAGTTGTCAAGAAAACCCAGAAAGAAAGAAAAAAGAAGGAGAGAGAGAAAAAAGAAAGGAAGTTAGTGTGGCTTTAAACAAGCTGACTGTAGACAGCATGCAGTTAAGCAGAAATGAAATGCGGACGGACTTTGTTTTGTTTTTATCCTCAGGTGTCTAACTTCCATTTCCTAGAATCCCAGAAAAGAAAAACATAATTTTGACTAACTGAAAACTGAGTAAATGTTGGTGTTTCAGCTTTGTTGCTTGTTGGAAAATAACAAATTATGATAACCTTGGTTATCATGTTTTACAAAATAATGGCCCTACTCAAAAATCATATTGAGTTTCACTACGAAAGACCTGATAATGATAAATGATAAAAGTGTATTGGGACTTTTACTGTCTTTGTTACTCCCTTTAATATGAACTACAAATCAAAATACTAATCTTTATGGGTTTTTTTTACCCCCAAAATATGCAAGTAAAACATGTTTATTACACGGCGTTCTACGGTCTGTTATTTCTTTATAGCAGACCGTTGCTATGTATAACAGACCGTTGCTATGGACGCAGTCCTGATGTTGGACTCTGGAGGACAATTTCTGTGTCAAATTATTGATTTCTTAGCTGTGTAATAAGCGTGATAATGAACAGCTAACGGGTCATTGTTGTGAAATAAACCCCTCCTGTCTAGGTTTATTTCACAAAACAATGACCGGCTCACTGTATATTATCCCTTACTTATTACGATGACAATTATTTCATAGTTGTTCACGTTAAAAAGTAATCTTCCTTGTATGTGTTAACACTGACTTGGCCATTAAAGCTGATTCTGATTCGACGCAGCCTGAGGGGGGCCAAAACAGTCTGTTTAGGACTCATTACTGCCCGTAAAGCTTACTGAGTGCACGCTTAATTAAAGGCGACATAAATGAGTATCAACAGTTTGATCAACTCCTCTCTTCTCAGAGGACACACCGGAGGGATTTTAGTGAGAAAATCATCATGAAACTGTAAAAGTTGGGGTGAAAAATATCAGAACATGTTCCCCAGTGGGAATTATATCCTTGTCCCTGAGATCTCTGTTTGAAGCAGAGTCTTGACGAACACCAACGCTGCACACAAACAACATACAACAATAAATTAAAATTAAAATCACTTTAAATAAGCTTGTCACAAGGCTCAACAGCAGCCATCCAACAAAGAGAAGACAGATTGTCTGCTGGTTTTAACGTCGGCTTGATTCAAAACTTTTCTTCTTCAAAACCCTTTTGCGATAAATGAGCATCTCTGCAGACGACAGATTTGAGGTCTGGTTAGAAGGAAGCAGCAGCAGCTGAGGAGATGTTGAACGTGAGAAATGACATGTTGAACTTGACACATGATGATTCAGATGTCATGAACCCTCCACCCACCCACCCACTGTCTCCCTCCCTCCCTCCCTCGCTCCTCCACCCTGGAGTCTCCTTCAGGAGCGTCATCTCTCCATCACAGACTTCACACTGAACCAGGACAAATCGTGCTTTTCAAGCCGGCACTCGGCAGCTTTGGTGGAGCTGAAGCAGTCTGTACTTTCAGCTACGTATCGGTGGCCAGTGGTAGAAAGGAAGTACTTTTGAAGTACCTAATACTCAGTGGTGGAAGATCAGATACTTTACTTAAATAAAAGTAGAAATACTATGGTCTAAAAATACTCCATTACAAATAAAAATCCTGAGTACTATCAAAATATCATCAGCAAATTGTACGTAAAGTATTAAAAGTAAAGGTACTCAATGTGCAGAATGGCTCCTTTCACAGTGTTTTATTATTCTAGAATATTATATAAGTCAGTCTTTATCATTAATATGTGTAAAAAGTTGTACTTTGTCAACGTGGAGCAAATTAAACTTTGTATACTACTGGGTTAATAAGTAATGTAGTACTGCATCATATCATATGTTTTTTTATGTAAAGGGTAAAATTAAGTAAGAGTAAGTTAAAGTAAGTAAAAGTATAAATATCAAATAAATGTAACGGAGTAAAAAGTACAATATTTTCCACTGAAATATAATAGAGTAGAAGTAGCACATAAAGGAAATACTCCAGTACAAGGTTGACATACCTGTACTTTAGTTAAGTACAGTACTTGAGTAAATGTTACTTATTCCACTACTGTTGGAGGCAGATGTTTGCTGTTCAAAGACTTGTTTGAGTCACAACTTCATCTGCTTGAATTAAAGAGTAGAAAAATAATAATCTTACCTTAAAAATCACCACAAAAATAGTATTTTTTGAGTAGAATAAAATGCAAAAACTCATGTTTGTTAGCTGCCAAGGTGGCTGTGTCATAAAAACATTTCCTGTCCTGGTTTGAAACCTTTTTTTAAGACTGTGGATGGAAAGATGAGCACAGCTTTCTTTCTTTAGAGTTGTGTAGTTGATGGTCCTCGTTTTTTCCAGGTTTCACAAGAATTTACAGTATGTTTCTACCTCCTTACTGAAGTACTCTCTACTCTTTCACCCCGGTTGTCTGGTCTTCAAAACGCCTTGTTGTTTATTTTCTGCTCTTTTTTAAATAGAAGATAACTGTGAGGTGAGTTTTAAAGTGTTTACCGGGCCTGTGGACGGAGACGGGTGAGGTGTCGACACTGATGGTCATGGCTCTCTCCTTCAGCTTGAAAAACTCTCGAGGGTTTCCTGACCGCTGAGCGATAATGGCCTTCGCCTCCTGCAAACACACACAGATAAATATATAAATATACACACACAGACACAGACACACACACACACACACACACACACACACACACACACACACAGACACACACACACACACACACACACACACAGCAGTCTGGATTATGTTGTTCAGAGTTCATTGATGTTTAGCAAAAGGAACAGCGGAGGAATACATTCAAATAGAGTAAAATCTGTCCTTTATAAAAGTAAGTTAGTCACCTCCACCTCAGTCTCCTTCTTGTCCAGGTTGAGGTCATCGATGCTCGGCTCTGTTGCCTGCAGACAAGAAGAATACAAATGAAGATGCACAAGAAAAAATGCAAACTGCAAAACAGTAATTTGAGGATTCAAAACTACAGCAGAGAAAAGGAAAATTATTCTGATTTTCCAGGAATGTTCTGTCTTTTTAAAAAATATTTTCTAAGGTATTTTTTGTTGAAACTTAGTACATTTTAAGACTTTTCAAGACCTGCAGATCAAAGAAGCATCAAAACATGTCTTTAGTTAGTATTATATCTCACTCATTTAGTGTGATTTCTTCAGCATCTTTTAACAGAACAGTTGTGAATGGATCTTTTTATATGAACTTTTGCTGATGTGATGATAAAACGTCATCCAAGCGGTACTACATTTTCTCCAACACATATTTAGCTAATGCAAACTAGTTGCTTATGAATCTAATTATTTGGACAAACAGTTCCATGTGTCACCAGACTGAAAAGGGCTGTATAGTATGAGTTAGACACTCTGCTCACTAGTAATTATGATCCTGATTCCTCGGGGTGGTGATTATTTGGGGGAGCGGCCCAGTCATTGACAACCTGCTGGTTTCTTCCTCACTTCCATCAATAACACAAGCAACGCCTAAAGTTCCTTGAGCGAGGTGATCTAACCGCTGTGCGTGTATGAACTCGCCACGAGGACAAAGATGATCAAAAGATTAGCTGAAATATCACAGCTGTGCTACGACGCAGCAGGCAGCTGATTGCAAGATGAGAGAAATAAACCACACACACACACACACACACACACACACAAACACTGATGGACTGAACACACTCTCACTGCCAGACTTTACGTTTTTGTAAAGCACACCCAGCGTATAATCACTCCCTTCAAACACAAACCCCACTGTCACACAAATTGATTTCCTTTTTGTGTCACAGCGTGACAAAAAACAGAGGCGTGAAAACCACATCTTCACGGTGTTTTGGGAGGAGAAGTGATGCTTTGCTGGGCGGAGGGAGCAGAAACAGAAACAACTAAATCATATGGATAAAAAAAAACACATTCAAGAAGCCTGAACACTTCTAACACGAAAAAGTGAGTCTCCAGGTGTTTCACTTCCTTTGCTATCACACAAGTAGAAGTAGAATCTTGTCATTTTAATGAAAATGTTTTAAATAAGCTGAGCTGAGGCTGTAAATGTGGTAAAACAGAAGTGTATATTTGTACTGGTGAGCCGGATGAGAAAGATATGATGTCGCAATTCAACTTACACTCTTTTGGACGCTGCAATGAATGTTTAATGACCAGCAGAGTCATAATTAAAGATTTAACACAGAAACTTACTATGGTGGTCTGGCTCTGCAACCTCTCTTTGGCCTCATCCTCGTCCAGCAACTTCTTCCTGTTCTCACACACAGAAACACACAGATTAGATAATAATTTACACTCCCGACACCTAAAAAATACCTGATATTTCACAGTTTCCCAATGACGATCAATCTTGGAAGTTAAAGGCGTTTTCAACGAACGCTATGCCGTTAAGAGCTTCTAAGAACTGTCCATGGTGCTGAAGATGATGTTGAATACAGGTTAAAGTAACTTTGCATATTTAACTGTCTGTAAACTGTGCTATCAGTATTGTAAAAACACAAAGAAGTGGTTTATACTTGGGGTTGTTCAGTATTAAAATGAGGCTTGACGTGCAGCACACACTCCCTTTATAATTCATGTTCAAGTTTGAAAGAAGACTTTGATTTAGCTGCTGCTGGGCGCAGACGTTACTCTTAAAATCTTATTAAACTCAAAATGAAGCAGTGACTGTTCATTTAACTTTCATGAATATGCAGCTCATCTATTCTTATATCTAATTCTATCATCATTTCTCTATTAGACCTGCTGTATACACATGTAATCATGTGGCAAACAACATACGCATCATACTGTATATACAAAGAAAAGAGAAGATATATCCCATCAGGAAAGTTTCACTTCCATCAGAGGGAGAGAAGGACAACTATTTTCAGATTTTCGGAATTAAAAATGTATGATTCATTTGAACGTCAGTGTTCGCGATACAAGTATAGACTTAAAAATGAACAAAAACAATAAAGCGTTCAATAAAACGTAGTTTTTGGGACCTCCTGCAGGTCCTGGAGACGCTCTCAGCCTCCTCTGAGCCAGCAGGGACTCATTAGGACGCTCTTTAGTTGTGATGCTTTTGTAAAACACCTCTTCAGCTTAAGAAGGTTCTCAAGAAGGATTTTATGATCATCTTAGTCTTATGATGGTTTTGGGAAACGGGGCCCAGGTTAGTTTAACAGTCACTAAATTTGCAACATGGGATCATTTATTTGCTAATTTGGACACATTTCACTAATCAAAACAAAACATCATACTGGCAGCTGGTCATGAGTATGCAAGAGTCCTGCAGGACTCACACATTTCAACAAATATATAGATGTTTTAATTTAGAGTATGATGCTGAGTGTTGCTCACCTGTGCTCCTCGATCTGCCTCTCCCTCTCGCGGTACCGCTGCTCTCGGCTCTCCTGCTCTTTCCTCTCCAGCTCCATTCGCTCCTCCTCGAAGCGCTGCCGCTCCTCTGCTGCCTTCTTCTTCTCCTCCTCCTTCCTCACCTCCTCCTCGCGCTGGAGAGCAAACACAGAAGAAGGAAGACATGAGCGGAAATGTTCACGGGCTGAAACTAATGTCTTCAGATGTCTTGTTTTGTCTGACCAAAAGTCAAACACCAAAGATATTCAGAGAGTCAATTAATTATCTTGTCGACTAATCAATTAATTCAGTTAAACCTGCTGTTCGGCTTGATATCTACAGTTTGTGAAGCTGAAGGGCAGATCCAGTGAACACCCTACAAAGTTTTCTTTCGAGCATGCTCACTTTCAGCTTGACCTCCAAATAAAGTGCAATGTTATCTCAGCTGTTAGGGATGATACGTAGATAAAACCCAGGTGGTAATAAATCAGGATGATCCTTTAACTTTCCTTCCTTCATCCATCTTAACCCTCCCCCCACACACTCACTTCCTTCTTCCTTCCTCTTCCCCTCCTACCTTGGCCTGCTCCCAAAACTCCTCTCTATTGATTTTCTTCATCTCCACCTCTGCGTTGGTCTTCTCGTACACTGTGCCCTGCGTCAGGGGAGAGAGAGGGTCAGGGTTAAGATACGATCAATGACAAATCTGCAAAAGGTCTCGCCAGACTTTCTTGGTGTGAGAACAAAACTGTCTGAATATTCATCACAGAGAGAGCAGTTTGTGTTTATGTCTTTTTTGAATTTCTGCATTTAGTGAATATATTAAGGTAATAGTTCAGCTCCATGTTTCACAACAGCCCGACCTCTTCACTGCCTGTTACACTTCATCCTCTTTTTGAAGAGCACACAGATACAGTCCATTTACAGTAGGCCTACTGTAGATATTTTTAAGCTACATACAGTAGCACATCAACCAGGCAGCAGGGAAGAGCTGACAAATAGTGACAGTCGTCTTTACAGGTGGAGAAAGTGACAGTTGTCAACTAACATTATACTTTCCAGTTTACTAAGTTATTGTTAATTCTGCTCTTTGTATTTGAAAATGGCCATCTTTCAAATTACCATTTTGATATTAAAATGATCATTTGTTCGCCCTAAAGGGGACTTTAGAGGGAAAACTTAGAGTTAAAAGGTTAACGTGTATAAAAAGGTGTATAAAAGTAATGAACAATGAAAAAGTCCATCTCTGTTAGTTCTTAATTACAACCTCAGTATTTGATTTTTACTCCGACTGATGAACTAGAAGTGGATATAAATGTGCTGAGGGAGTTAAGGAAGATGAAACTTAAAAGGCACTGGTCTAAGAACACAAATTATTCTGTGTGTGAGAGTCTACTCTCTCTCTCTCTCTTTATACCACGTCTCCGTGATCTTCCTCTCGGGTTTTCAGGCGGCCCAGGACCGGACTCGCCACCACCGCCGTCCCGTTGGTCAGCCGCTGCCCGATGGCTGACGGGTCGATGTCGTCCAGACTGCTGGCGTTGACGGTGACCTCCACCCCCTGGAGATAGAGAAATATTTTATTTTATTTAGGATTATCATTTTGACTCCTCTTCTTATTACTTTCTTATCATTAATATTGTTCATTGGTAAATCACACACACACATTGAACTTCTGTCATGTTTAGTTATTCTTTCTAATTTAAGTTTTTGCAAATGTTTTTCAAAAAACATGTTAAATCTGCGGTTTCAAAAGTACTTTTTAGTATTTTTCACCCTTTTTATTTTTCCTTATTCCAATTACACAAATACACTTCATTGATTAATGAACTCTAATTTCATCTTGTAAATATATTCAATGCAAGAGTCCCACTAGATTTTATATAATTTTATTTCTGATAGATTTAAAGTGATCAAATGTCTTGTATAGTATATTGTTAGTAATATACTATATAGTACTATAGTAATATAGTAGTATATAGTAGGGTCATTTTTTCAGTGTGTGTGGGTGTGTGTGTGTGTACGATCCCAAAAAGGGTCATTGAAAGCCTCGTCGGTGTGGTGAAGTCGATGCTATGTGGGAGCGAAAACTGCCACTTAGAATAATGACACTTCAACACACACACACACACACACACACACACACACACACACACACACACACACACACTGGTTGTTATGAACACACACATATACATAATATCATATATAAATAAATAACACATCACATCTGATTTAATGTAGATCTTTTCATATACTCTTCTAATCCAAAAACATACACTCACTCAGCCAGATGTAGAGTACAGGTGTGAATACACTGCTGTGTTTGACACACACACTCACACTCATGCTTTGTGGGTGAGAGAATCGTCATTCAGCTCAGAACTCTCAGCACAGAGAGAATAGTTTAAAAAGAGATGCTATTAGTCATGCACTGTAACACACACACACACACACACACACACACACACACACACACACACACACACACACACACACACACACACACACACACACTCTTGATCCTCCTACAGGTTTAATGTGCGGTAGCTTCTTCTTCCACAGACAGTTGATTGAAAACAGACGGATATTCAAACATTCTGTACGTGACACAAAACTAAAGCAGATTATGAAACAAACACAATCACTTCAGATCTGCTGCGTTACTGAGTTACTGAGTTACGAGAGTCAATGTGGTCCTCCGAAGCTACAGCAGAAGCTCCAGGATCCAAATAAATAAACAAGAAAATAAAACATGTTTAAACAAATAAAAGATCATTTGTTACTTATTGCAAGAGATTGTATTTAGGAATATGTTTAAATACCATGGTGGGTCTGACCTGTAAGAAGTCTGCGATGGTGGCGACGTGGCTGGCACAGGCACACTTCCTGGCATCTGGCACGTCTTCCCCAACCTGAGAGACAGAGAGAGAGAATGAGGGAGGAGAGGAGAAGAGAGAGGAGAGATGGTGATGTTAAAACAAGATGCAAAAGACGTTTAACAGCACTAGTAACATCATGTGTTTCTTTGCTGCTTTCTGATATTTTTCCTCCAAGTGATCAGATTCACGAGGACAGTTTTCCCCTCGTTCTGCTCCCATTAGGGCCTTTTGTTCAGCCGTGGTCATGTTCACTTATTGAAACAGTTTATATGATAACAGGATGGATGTCATTCAGTAATCACGGCTCATTCAGACCAACACAATACAAACGCAGTGAGCAGCAATTACAGAGAGAAAGAAACTCACTGCAATTTATCTCTCTGAAACAACATTTATCTATCTGTGTGTCCATCTGTGTGAGCAAGAGAGATAGCTTGAATTTTTTGGCAGTATGTTTAAGACTTTGTGGTACATTTTGGTGTATTTCTATTCATTTTCACTACATTTCTGGCCCATTTCAGCCTGGTTTGGCCCGCTTCGCTACAGTCTGGTGCTCTTTGGACTGGTAGTGTTGCTGTGTCTCTTTCTCTCTCTCTCAGCCTCGATTCACTGAGATTACCGAATGTCTCCATCACTTTCTGTCCCTCCTAGGAATCTCATCTACATATATTTTACTAATTAGCAACAGCAAATATGTTTTGAAGAAAACATAATGCCACCCACATGACGTTCTTTATCAACATGCTGATGAGACGTTTTAACGTATCCGACACAAAATGTTTTGTGACAACATATTTCATTAGTTTTTCTTACTGTATCCGCTCATAGCAACAGAAGCATGATTACACTTTTAATCAGTAAATACAGCAAATCATTTTTTGAGACTTGCCAGACATGTTAATAACAACATTTGCATTACATTTCTTTTAAAACATTTTTGTTGTTGCAAATTTGCAGAATACAAACATAATTTAGAGGATATGGGGCTGGCATGTGGTACAAAAGTTACTATTACTTGAAAAATTATGTATATAATCCAGACAGTAATTATGTTTCCCTCAAAACGTAATTGGCAAAACAAATTAGTATATAAACTTAATTTCTAGCAGAGCAGGTTGTTTAATTCCACCTCTCTGCTTCTCTTTTCACTCCTCTCTCTCTGCATCCCTCTCTCCTCCTCTCTGCACTCTCTCATTATGTAGATGCTCTTGCTCCGGGCGCTGCTGCTGTTGTCAGGTTCAGAAAGTAAAACATTCATCTTAAGGCTCTCGGATGAACTCAGACTGTGTTTAAATGGTATTAACACACTCTGTTGGAGACTCTCACAGCGATAAAATGAGCTCCAACATCACAAATTATTAATATCTTCCTGTTACATTTCCTTTTCATCATGAATTAATCGGTGGACACATTTCTCTGGCTCTGTTACATGTGTGGTGACTCAGCTCTACTGTTTCCTCTCTGTTAACTGGAAGTTCAACCTCTGTAACGCTCATCACAGCCACATCTGCTCTCTTAGTAAAACCACCACATAATACACTGTGAAGACGCCGTCTGTGCTCAAACACAAATCGATGAAACTGTCAGGAACATTGAGTCAAATTATGAACAAGTCAACCACAGAAGTCTTGGTACGAACACGCTGCTTATTTGTGTCAGATGGGGCGGCTCTCGTCTTTTTGACATTAAAATATCAATCTAATTTGTTAAAACTGACAACAAAAGTGCTGATAATTCCCATTAAACACAGCGAGCACCAATATATTCATTGTTATTCCAACTGTTGAAGAAAGCAGATCGTTACTGTAGGTCAATCAGCAAACTTTCCTGTTTCTACAGTATATCTATACTTCTAGTAAAAAAATACTTTAATAACAACTCATGCATCGCTCACCACTGTATAAAAGCCCTCGAGGGTACCATCGGTATTTTTTTAAAACTTACTTCAACAGTGCAAAAAAAAATATGTCTTTTTGAACTCTTAAACTTTGGGGCCAACTTTATCTTCTCATTTCAACGGTATTATATAATGTAAAGTTACTACTTCTGTCAACTGCTTTTTTTTGTTCGAGTCACTTGAAAGTAGAACAACTTAAGACATTAAATCAAGCCAACAACAGTTATGTTGTCAAAGTAGTATTTAGTATTTATAATTCACTAGTAACACACTGTGTGTTCCAATACCCATACTACCATACTGTTTAGTATGCCAGAAAAAGATTTAGTATGTCCCAATACATAGTATGTCAACTGCAGTATGCCAAAAATACCAGGATGTCCTACTACATCAGGTCACATTTTACAGTATGCAAGCCAGCATGCTTCTCTGGCTATTCTGACCCACAAACCTCTGTGCAGCGGATATATGAGCCAGAGGGTCAAAATTCAAGGCGCAATGTTATGACAAATGTCCCAATTTATGAATACTGCATGCAACAGTACGTACTTTGTAAGGGCAGCTGCAGTATGTACTGAAGGTAAAAAGAAAAACTATATGATTTGGAACGTAACCAAAGATTTAGGTTTGATTCCCCCCCGTTCTGTTCACCACACTGTCTCATCACTACAGCTTCTGTTGTGCTGCTAACAGCCACATGCAAACAGAGATCAGAGGATAATAGTTTAGAATGTGTTACAAAGAGAGAGAGAGCGGGGGAGTGGTTGAAGTGGACACTTAACGCCATCATGGTTTTAATTTTGATCAGAGAGAAGTCAGCGTGAATCATCTGAGACATATGCTGTAGTCTAATTTATACAGAAGGAAATAAAGCCTCAAAAATGTGTCACTAGATTAACTGTCACACTCGTCTTTTGTTTTGCCCGGACAACAGTTAGTGTACGGACAGTCTGTTTATTTTGTAAAGCCACAAAGCACACATTTGTGATTATACTGTATATATATTTGTGACTTATAAGACAACATATGACGAAAAACAAACGATAAATTTGACAAACATCAGAAAGAGCAACAGAGGAGGGATCCGTTTTAAAGGATGGACATACAACGGATGTTATACTGTATCTGTTTAATGTAAAACCTGAAAAACACATAACAGCAACCATAAAAGATGTTGTAACCATCACTGCCTGCAAGTGGAGCCAGTGTCAAAATTGGAGGAGCTGTTATTCTCTTTAGCTCATCATCATCTTACATTCAGTGACCACTTTGTTAGGTACACCTGTGCAATCAGAAGTTTATAATGTTCATTTTTGTGTTCTAGGTGCTTCTAGATGTTTGTAATTTTCTGTCCTTTCCCATTTGCATGCATGTTGGGGGGTACAACACAATCACTAACTGTGACCTCACTGCTAAAACATATAATTGAATTAAAACCTCTATCACAGTGTAAAGTTAAACATTGTAGACATCATAAAAGTAAATTTAATAGCAGAACAGTTGTATTGGATGGCATAAGACTGTACAGGTGTACCTAATAAAGTGGACACTGAGTACTGCACATCTGCAGCTCTGAACTGCTGCAGCAACTGCAGGAAAGAAAAGTAACATCATCCAATCCCAGAGCTGCTGATGTGGACAGAACCTGGATTCAGGTCGTGCCCGTCGGTGACATGGTGTGTCCTAAATAAACGGTTAAATTAAAAATGTGCTGTGACCCTTAATGACTCTGATATTCTCTTCAGTGTGTGTGTGTGTGTGTGTGCGCTGCCTGGGGTGTTTGACGTAGCGTCATGCACTGCCCCTCCCCCCCGACCCGGCGACTCACCCAGTTGATGAGGATGTATCGTGGCAGAGCGGCGGTGGGATCCTTCAGGCTGCAGAAGCCGTACATCACCCTGGCGCTGTCAAAGGTCAGCGTGATCTCTGCCAGACCGCCGCCTGCACCACAGAACAAGGACAAGAGGCCGCATTAATGTTTCTGTTACACTGTCCTCCATCAGGGAAAAGCTGCAATCTAAATACACAAACTGATAAAAGATTAACAAATTAATCAACTCATGAAATAAAGCAATCAGAGATCATATAATAAAACTCTGCCAAGAACGCGCAATCCTCTAAATGCGTTATTGTTTTGAACCTGTAACCTTTGAATCTGCACCTGGATCTGCACCGGTAGATCATCGAAAACACCCAAATCCGCTCTGGGAACATTGAGGCTTTGTACAGAGGTGAACTGCAAAAACATTCGAAGTGAATCAGACTCACAGTTATCTCCTTTTATCTTAGTTATGTAACTGTAGCACCAATTATTTGTGAAAAACCAATAGGAGGTCTTTGTAAATTAACTAGTTTGTGGTGATCCAGACTTTCAGGGATTTCTGGTATTGTGTTGTGTTTGCTGGCTTAAAAAAATCAAACCAAACTGAGTCCATTTAGTCAAGTACTAATTTATAGGTACTTGTAATCTACTTGACTATATTTCCTACTCCACTATATTTATTTGACAATCATACTGAGTGGTTACTTTGCAGATTAAGATTTTGTATAAAAAATGCCAGTTTATAAATAATGCATTGTGACTAATTAAAATGCCTTAGAGTTAGAGCTACATAAAGATCTCTAAACCAGATATAACATTAAAATGCTTCTTACATGTTTATGATAATAAAATAAAAGTAATCCTATAATACTGTATATACAATAATATAACTCTGGCAGGGGCCATACTTTTATTTATGATACATTAACTACAATTTTCTTTGTTTTCTGAACTTTTACTTTTTGAATGCATGACCTTTATTTATAACGAAGTGCTTTTACATATTTGTATTGCTACTTTTACTTAAAGGTGCAGTGTGTAGGATCTGGAGGCATCTAGCGGTGAGGTTGCAGATTGGAACCAACTGAAACTTGATTTCATTGTGCCAAGCGTGTAGGAGAACTATGGTGGCCGATGTAAAAATGTAAATGTCGCTCTCTAGAGCCAGCGTTTGGTTTGTCTGTTCTGGGCTACTGTAGAAACATGGTGGCTGGCTACGTGAAGAGAACCCGCTTCCTATGTAGATATAAACGGCTCATTCTAAGGTAACAAAAACACAATGATTCCTATTTTCAGGTGATTATACACTAAAGAAAACATACTTATTAATATTTTATTCCATTTCTGCCAATAGATCCCCCTAAATGCTACACTAAGGAAAGGATCTGAATACATCAGATCAGCAGCGATGTGCTCCAGGCTGCTAGTTTTATGCCTCAGATTATGTTCCTGTTCTCTGTGTATCTCAGCGTATCTTCAGATGTCTACGCACACATTTGTAAACAGCACACATACAAACACACAAACACACAAACATGACTGTGCTCTGCTGGTTGTGAGATGTGAGGCGGCAGACAGATCCCTCTGAGGTTTACAGTGCACATGAACAAGCTGCGTTTCCTCTCCGTCGCTGCTGAAGTATTCACGTCTCTCTCAGGAAAAGCTGCCGACATGAAGGAAACTCAGACCACAGCTGGCAGAAGTGGCTCTTTATCATGCAGCTCTCCAGCATTAGTGATGCAGGCTCTTCACTGTAGTAGCTCCAGTTTATTCCTCTCATGTGATTTTTCATATTCAGGAATTCTGCGTTGATGATTACATTAGACTCACAGAATAAGCCGTGGTCCTCATCAAAATTACATCAAAGTGAAACCACGAGACACGTCCAGCTCTTGAGCAGCGTCTACCACGTTTCTGAAGAAATGTCTGAGGTTGGCGTTACTATAGAGACCAAAACTAACTATGTGTTAGTTTGTCTCTCAGTAGGGTACTTTCTGACTGTTTGTGGCTCTCAGTAAGGTTAGAAAATATCTGGTTCTTTGATAAAAACTACAACCATATTAACTTTTGGACATAAACCACTGAAGGAGAGAAGTCAACTATGACTTCTGTCGCATTTCAGTCAGAAACATCCAATCACAGTGATTGCTCCGCTGACGGTGAGCTGACACAAAAGATTAAAAAGCTGATAAAACAGTTTAAAATCAGTTCACTTTCAGATTCTGGGTCAGTTTCAGATGAATTCAGTTACTATGGTGATGGGTTTTGTTTTTAGCTGCAACAACTGAATTTGTGCCTGACTGGCTTCTTCTCCTTAGCAACAGCAGCTAATGTGTGTTGTAGTATTTAGAGCCATACCAAACTGACAGAAAGAAAAGGTTTTAGGGCTGCAACTAACAATTACTTTCATTATCAATTAATCTGCTGATTGTTTTTCAATTAATTGATTAATCTTTGGTCTATAAAATGCCAAAAAACAGTGAACTATAATGTCCATCCCAGTTTCTCAAAGTCCAATGTGATGGCTTTAAATGTCTAGTTTTGTCAGTCCAAAACCCAAAGATTTTCAGTTTAATATGATATAAAACAGACAAAAGCACCAAACCTTAACATTTGAGAGGCTGAAAACAGCATTTTCTGACATTTTTGCAGGTAAATTACTTTAACAATTAGTCGATGATTTTTCTGTAAATCAACCAATCGATTAGACATCTAATCGTTGCAGCTCTAAAATCTTTTACAAGAAACAAAGCTGAAATAAGTCAAAAGGCTGTTTACATGAGGAAATATGGTGTGGAAAACCAGCTGCTCCTTCACACTTTTCCTCCCAAAATGAGGTTAAGTACATTGTATTAAAACACTGTAGGAACATGTTGTTTATGACCTATTAAGTTCCAGTTTGTGCATAAATCATTAACTTTACTGTGAATGTATGTAATTACACATTCCTCCACCGGTTATATTCATCCATTTATTGTCCTTGGAAGTATCTTAATTATATTTTTACACTCTAACTGCTCAGATAAATATCTTTATTTGAGGTATTATCATCATGTGAGTCTGAGTTACTACATTAAATTTAGGAATAATGTGTTACATACATGATAAATGTGGCTGAATAAGGGTAGAAGGGTTATGTCCATATGTATACTTGCTAATTCACAGATACCATGATGCAATGATATCCTTAAAGGGAAGAAGGAGGAATACCCTTTTATACTGTATGTGTGTGTTCATGTGTGTGCATCACATACCGGAGGAGTCTCATTAAACTGCTAATGATCAAGCAGCGCGTCATTAACTGGTAATAATGAATCCAGCTCTCTGATGGCTCAGTAACAATCAGGAGACAAAGAACACGATCATTTCTCCCCCAAAGCAACAGCAGAACCTGCAGAGCTCATCAGAGTTATAGCCGCAGCAAATTACAACCATCTCCACACATGAAGTGAACATGCTTAAAGGCAGCCATGTTCATTAGGACATAAAGAGAATGAGAACAGCTAGATGTCACATTTGGGAGAGATTAAATTGATGACAAAAAAAGCATAAACTTACCTCCTGATGATGCCAGCGTCAAATCATTGCTGTCATCCTCATATGTGTACAAGGCCCTGTTAGAAAGAGAGAGAGAAAGTTTAACCTTTATGAAGCTTACGGTATCATGTTGCTTGGGTTTATTAAAGCAGAAAAAACAGACAAACTGTTGTTCAAGCAGAGGTCTGGACTCGAATCACAAATCTGAAGACTTTAGACTTAAATAACGGCAACATATTCCAGAACTTTGAATTACAATTGGTCAAATAATTAATAATTTGAGTGATGTTTTAAGCAACAAGACTTGGAGTCGACAGCCACGCTAGCAGCTCTGTGAGACTGTACAGCGGTACGTTGAGCTAAATGCTAACATCAGCATGCTAATATAGGGTGACCATATTTTCAAGCCCCCAAACCGGGAATCTTAAGTGTACCACACGTTCATGCACGCACCATAGGCGTTTTCATCAGGATGGGCACACAGGGTGGGATTAGAAAAAATGTATTATTATAGATGGGTGGATTAGAGGCTGTGACAATCACATTCACTACTTTCACCCCCTTTAATCACAGACATATCCCCGTCATGACGCACTGACTGTTTGAGAATCCTGTAGAGAGTTTTTCCTCAGAGGAAACTTATTGTTGTCTGGGACTTGGTATGGAAATTACTTTTAAACTTTAGTCTTGAACCCGAACAATCACATCGTGTTGCTCGCCACAGCCACAGGCTACTATAATTAAAAATGTGGAACTCAGACGACATCTTGGCCAGGATGGAGACACCGGGTGAAAGACTGACAGGAACAGACGGTCCTGAGGGAGTATTAAGCGGAGTGAAACGTTGTAAGTGATTCACAATTTTCGCCTGTGTATGTGCTGAAGGTAGTCTGTAGAATAATAATGAAAACGACACATTTGATGTGCACATTCGCACGAGGGGTTCTGTGGTTATTTTACAACAGTCTGATGTTGGTTGCACACAATGTAACCAGCAGATCTAGCGCATGTAATTGTAGCATGACAGCGTGCAACATCACTCTAGTTAGAGACTGCAGCAGGGTGCGCTGTGCTGGCTCTTAACTAAGATTGTGAACATGGTAAACATTATACCTGATAACCATCAGCATTGTTATTGTGAGCATGTTAGTATGCAGATATTAGCATTTAGCTCAAAGCACCACTGTGCCCAAGTAGAGTCTCACAGAAACGCTAGCATGACTGTAAGCTCTTTTCACAATACATTACACAGATTTGACAGACAGCTTTTACCCAAAGAGCCTTACAGTAAGTGCATTCAACCACTACTGTATATGAACAAGAGGTAGAAGTCATCATCCCTCTCAGTGCTACAGAACAAGAGCTTAGAAGTGCTTTCCCATTTGAAAGTCCCCATCTCTTCTACATCAACACTCTCTGTGGTACATTATTTCAGGCTGATCTTGGTTCAGTGTGTTGTCTGTAAACACTACGGTGTTTGTACACAACACAACCATCCAACCACTGATTAATATCAGATTACTAACCAGCTGCTTCCTGATGAAGACGGCTGACAGAAGTAGCCGAGGTTGACGGAACAAGTGACTCCCGTCGTCGCCGGGATAGAGCTGCTTTATTTGGTCAAGTGTGTGTGTGTGTGTGTGTGTGTGTGTGTGTGTGTATGTGTGTGTGTGTGTGTGTGTGTGTGTAAAGCAGATTACTTGGTTTGATTAATGACTGTGGGAACTCTGCCTGGATTAGAAAAGTGCTCACATCCTTAACAAACACACGCTTTCTTACCACTCAGGATATTCATTGATAAAATGCAATCCCTAGTCGTCCCCCTAGGCGATTTGGTCATTTCTAACGGGGGGGACGGAACTGGTTCATTTCATTCACCCACGACTAGCGAATAGAGAATATAGAGAATATTATAGATCCAAAATGAAACTGACAGAAGGGCGGGACTCAGAGAAAAAGTTGCAATTACAAATCCATCTGCTACTTCAGCACCACGGACAGCGCCATGAATTTATCAATACACAGCACAATGAGGCTACTGGTGTTTCAGAGCCGTGGTCGGGGCCATAGATTCTAACTTACTGATATTTCAGAGCCGTGGTCGGGGCCACAGATTCTAACTTACTGATATTTCAGAGCCATGGTCGGAAGCCATAGATTCTAACTTACTGATATTTCAGAGCCGTGGTCGGGGCCACAGATTCTAACTTATTGATATATCAGAGCCATGGTCGGAAGCCATAGATTCTAACTTACTGATATTTCAGAGCCGTGGTCGGGGCCATAGATTCTAACTACATAAACTAAACAAAAACTGCAGTCTCTCTCTGCATGTTGGTCATTTTACGAACAAGGGGGATGGCATCCTCCCTCATCCCCCTCAAATTGCCTACTGCCTAAAACTAATTCTAACCCAATACCAAGTCAAAATCGTCAGACAGCGCTGTGAAGAAGAACAAAATGTTCTCACTTTCCGGTCTAAAACTTCAGCACAAATAGAAAAGGCCATACACTCAGTAACAACTGTTCTCTCTCAGTTTGACCTCTATGGCCTTCTCCGCATATGTAATTTTTTTCTAGCACAGCGGAATCAACTACACTCACACCCACAGTATACAGTATATGCAGGCAAACTCACTATATTATATAAAATCAATTATATGCATGCCCACACACATAGACCTCTGACCTCTTTGGCTGAGGTTAAATGAAGGTGACAGAGATTACAGATTAAAACTGTTTGACTGTCAAATCCATTAACCTGCAGGTCAGAATGAAGTTATTACAACAAAACAGCAAGTCTGTAACCATGCTATCTACCGTATATATGTCTTGTGAAGCTGTCTAAGGATTCTCACATCTTTACCACTAGTGGGGTCAAAATGTAAAGTTTGTCCTGAAGGTTGCTAACGAAATCTAAAGGGGTTATCATTTGTACGAACATTTTAGGAGAAATCGCAGACTGTCAGACAACTTTCATCAGTCTAAACTCAATCTTGTCAGCTTCAGCTGTATTTAGGCTAAGCTATACTTTATCTTATAACACTCACTCACTTTTCACCCATAATCCAAGATATTTTGTGCACCATTTTATACACACATTGACAGCTAGTGTCCAAGAAATATTCTAATTATTTAGAAAAAGAAGCAATACTACACCATAAAAATATTCCATTACAAATAAAGGTACAGAGGTATTGTCAACAAAACTATTTAAAGTATCAAAAGTGAAATAACTCACTATTTAGTTATATTATTGGATCATTATTATAGATACATCATATGTAAGCATGTACTATGAGGCTAATTGCAATGCATCATTTTTATATATACATCTGAAAAGAAACTAGCAGCTACAGCTGTCAGATAAAGATAGTGGAGTAAAAAGTACAATATTTCCCTTTGAAATGTAGTGGGGTGTAAAGTAGCATCAAATGGAAATACTCAAGTAGTACAAGTACCTCAAAATGTCACAGAAAGAAAGTAAAGAAATGTAATTTCCACCACTGGTAGTATCTGTACATATATTTCTATGGGTTTGATACCATAACTTGACACGCAGCATGTGTTTCAATGATGGACCGTCTGGAGGGTGAGGTGGAGTTAAAGATGATTTAAACCTGTCAGTCAGTGCTTCCAGCTATTAAATATGAATAAAAGGTATTTATGGTTGTCACTCTAATGCCGACCGACCGACTCTCCATCAAATCAGGAGAAGTTGTGGAAACTGAAAAGCAACAGGAGGAGAAATTGATTTTTCTACATATTAAATGAATGCTGGGATTGAGGTTTGAGAAATTACCCTTTAATCCACCAGGATTATAAACTGGAGAGCTGCGCACTGTAGATTATTGAAGATTATAATACTGCAATATAAAACTCTTCACCAAACTTTCAATCAGCACAAAAGCTCAATGATTGCATATCGATTTAGTGTTTCTGTGTGTCATTTAAGAGTGAGTGTACTTTATGTGTCTACAAGACTATCTTCATCAGATTAACTACGGTTTAGGGCATTTGTTTAAACAAATTAAATTCTAATTAATTATCTGCAAACAATGATTAGCACAATAAATGAAGGTTTGCCCTTAACAAGCTCCCCTTTACTGCATAAATGACATTCCCCAAAATAAAATGGTTCCTGTTGTGGACAATTAACAGTTAGTCTATGTGATACTGAAGTAAAATCAAAATGACACAAACATAGTAGTTTAAGGTTTGTCTCCTTATTCTAAATCTTACTGTTCTGTTTTGTATGAACTCAAAAATACAAAATAAAAAGATATTAGTGTTGCAGTGATATCAGGATCTTAAAATAGATTAAAGTGGTAGAATTGTGAGGCTTTGTGCTTTTAAATAAATGTATAGTTTGTAAACTTTGAGGGAGGATTTAACTGGACGCCTGCATGTTTTTTTTCACAGCTGCATGCACCGTTCATTTGCCTCTATGTGTGTGTGTGTGTGTGTGTGTGTGTGAGTGTGTGTGTGGTGGGTATTACCAGTCCAGATGACCTCATGCTGTTTAGAGCCTGAAGCTTTAGTCTGGCCACCGTCTGACTTTCTGCTGACCTCATCTCCTCTCACTCCATCCTGTCCGATTCTGCCGAGTCACTCTCTGCTTCCAAAACCTCCCCCCCCCCCCTCTCTCTCTCTCTCTCTCTCTCTCTCTCTCTCTGTCTCTCGCTCTCTCTCTCTGTTCATGCCAGACTGTGTATTTCATCACCCAAATCTCCTCTTCTCCAATCAGCTCCATTTATCCATCCTCTTTTTCACTGTCAGTCTGCTCAGCCACAGGCAGCTGATGTCAGCAAAAACCTGCTGTAGACTCTCTGCTCAGCACCAACTGGCAGACCGGCGAAGTTAGTGACTAGCTGGTGAACATAGTGGAGCATTTCGCAGCTAAAGAGACTGATATTTTTCTCAGGAGCTGGTGGAGACCAATCTAGAGCTAAAAGGAGAGTGAATATTGGACTCTCATTCATCAGGAGGTCAGAAACACAACTCCAAATGAATGATCATGTTGCTCTGTAACCAAAAGGCCAAAAAAATCAATGAGGTTTGACTTCACCTGGAGCCAAACCAAGCTGACAACAATAAATCTTTATCTGTAAACTACTGTGTGAAAACGATGAGCTGGCCTGCTAGCCGGTCCTCACGTCTCCTAACAAGTCAGAGAAAATGTTCAAGTAGGTGTTATTTTGATAAATTGACCACATATTCCAAATCAAATAAAACCTACAGTGAAATTGGTGAAACATTAACAGTTTATAGTGTGAAAATTATGACAGCTATGAGTCTCACTGCTGTCTGCAATCGTCTCTGATTGATGCAAAATGCATGCTGGGATGCTCGTCTAATGGATCAGCCTCCTATCCCGCCCTCGACACGCCCACATTCAGCCATAAATGGTCAATGCAAAGCACCCTAATGAATGTTTCTGCATGTAAATGAGCCTGTTGATCAGTGGATCTTTACGGTAAATCACGGCGACTACCGAGAGGAAGATCAAAAAAAGGAGTTTTTTCCGATACAGAGATCGAGGTTCTTGTGGGTGAGGAGGTCCATGAACACTCGTTCCCTCCTAATTATTTCATTCACGTAGTCCTCACAGTGCCAGTGCATCCACCATGCAGCATGTTACAAGTCTCACGGCAGTGTTTATATGTTTACAGCAATCTAACTGGTCGATTCACAACTTGTCAAAATGATCGCGACAATCAGTAATATCCCCCACCCTGGATATCATTTAAAAAAGAAGTTTGATAGGTGAACACAATGTATTTATTTAAGTTTTTATGGCGAACTTGGCCTGTATTATGATTAAGACTGATAATGATATGACGATATGGAGAGTAACGATTGTGCGAGAGCTGTCACTGGCTTTATTTCCACACTTTGCTAATTTACTCAATCCATACTGTATGTGCAGGAGGTGAAGATGTGCTGGGTGGAGGTGACTGGAGGGAGCTGAGTGTGTGTTGCGCACCGCGGTGGCGCACTGGAGACAGTCTGATAGTTACATCGGACAGCTGTTTTCCTTTTGTCTATCTATACTGTATATGTCCCTATCTAATAAACCATAAATAAGTCATATCGTGTTCACTGCAGCGATTTTACACTTTATAAAAACTACTATCATACTTTGATATCTCCGATGATGATGATTTCAACAGCTACGTTGCTCCACAGCTGAGTGTCGGTAGTTCGGCCCGCTCCTTTGCGCTCCGGAGGTGGTGGGGGGGGGGGGACGTGAGACAGCGCTGATGAGATATTGAGCGGAATTTGCTTTGAGATTTGAGTTGGCTGATATATTTAACATTTGTAAGGTGCTTATGGGTTAAGTATGGCTCACTAGCACACTGCTGGTTTAAATATCTATGATAAAGTGGATCTATAAGTAACGTGTGATATGAAGTGACGTTAAATGTTTAATTTCTTCAATCTGGTTTCAATTCACCGCCTCACCATCTGCGTGGCCAGTTTCCCCTACCTCGGTGCCTCCATAATGTGCGTACGCATGGGTCAAAGTTTCCGTACAGGTGCGCACATTCTCCCGTCAAGTTTGTTTTTATAGATCACAACTGTTGCGTGGGAAGTGGCGTACGCACATTTCAGGCCCCGTTTTGTGCGTACGCAACGGTTATAAATGAGACCCCTGATCAGTCAGCGCACGTTTTAGCAAGTGAAGTGTTTTGTATGTTTTTCCACTCTGTGCGTCTCACGTTTTTACAGGAGCGCCCTGAACGCCTCGATTTGAAAAAACTTCAACTCGGAGCTAAAAGCGCCCGACATCAGTAACGTTTTTCGTCATTGTGGTGACTTTTGCTGGATATCCGGAGCTTTATGAGTTTACCATGATCTGAACTGGATACAGCAGGCAAATTATAGTGCGGTACTTGATATTTCAGGTAAGTTGTTTTCATTAATTTAAATTGTACTATTAACTATTACTGTAGGTAGTGCAGTTTATGGTTTGTGTTAAGCTTTTGTTAGCACTTATTCAGTGGTTGCTTAGCAAAATAATAAAAGAAGATGCAACAAACTGCAAAAAAAGCTCTGTCTGATCGGGCAACAAAAAGGCAATGTGGTGCGCTTCTCAAGTACAGCACTCCAGGCCTGCTGCTTCCTGTTCAGATCATGGTAACTATGGTTGGTGAAGTCATAAAGCTCCGGGTTTCCAACAAAAGTCACCACAATGAGAAAAGAAGCTAATGACGTCAGGTGCGTTTCCGCTCTGAGTTGAATGAGCAGCACGCAAAATGCTTCACTCTCATAGAACACAATTACAAAAAGCTGGCCCAGGCTGCTAAAACGCACTCTTTCTGATCAGGGCTTTAGTCAGCTCGCAAAGGACCATACTTTTGGACCATACTTTTATATGCATGCATATGTTTATATGCAGATTTTAAATAGGAACAGTACTTAAGCGGTGACTGATGACGATGAGGTCAATGAGCACAAAAGTAAAACCAACAACGCAGAGATGGCTAAAGACACGTTACTAGATCATCCAAAATGAATGCATCTCCTGAGGAGACCGGGCTTTGAACATCCCACAATGAAAAATATCTAGGTCTCAGCTCATGACAGTGACTACTATTACTAGTACTACTACTACTACTGCTACTATTATAGTGACAGTTATAGAAGCAGCACAACAATCCAGTATGAAAGGAAATTCCTGGAGGCAGGAAAGGAAAGGTTGAAGGGCAGATTATAGATGAAAACAAAGAGTCAGGAAATAATAAGTTGACCGATAATAAAGACAACAGGGTGTAAAAGAGGATGGATGAGAAAGAAAGAGAGCAAGCGTTTAAGACAGAAAGAGAGAGAGAGAGAGAGAGAGAGAGAGAGAGAGAGAGAGAGAGAGAGAGTCTCACTCTCTCTCTCTCGATGCTCTATAAATAATTCTCTTTAAAGCAGACAGCTGTTTATTATTCATATAAAGCCCCCATGACCTAGAAACAGCTCAGTGTGTGTGTGAGTGTGTGTGTGTGCAGCTGGGCATGTAAGAGGTGGAAGAGAGGAAGGAAGATGAGGAGAATAAAAGAGGAAAAAATACAAGAAAAGTAGGAAAGAAAAAGGGAAGAGAGGGAGAAATGAGAGGAAATAGAGTAGAAAGAGGATGAGGAAGAAAATGAAGAAGATGACGGGAGTGAAGGAGATGTCGTAGTGAGGAAAATGAAGAAGAGATGGCACAAAGGGAGAAGGAGAGGAAAAGAGAAAAAAAGGACAAGAGGAGGAAGGAAAAGGAGGAGAGAAGAGGCAGGGAGGTTAAAAGTGTAGAGGATGAGTAGGAGGAAGAGGAGGAGGGAGAGAGGAAGAACAAATAGCCAGCAGCAGGATAAAAGATTAGAGGAATAACGAGGGATTGAAGAGGACTCAATTAATCAACTAATCACACGTGTGGAGGATATAATCAATGAGCTCTTCTGGGTATCAACCCGACCTTTACTTCACTGTGAGAGAACATTTTCAAGAAGACAATACATTTTTTACCGTCATCAGTTTTGAGCTAATTTGAATTTGAACACAACCCACGCCGTCATTAACTACCCGCCTCACTTGAGTGACAAGCTAATGATACTATAAGACAGAGACACTAGAAAAACAACAGTATCAGCAGTGGTTTAATAAAGTTCCCCAAAGCGATATCAGTTATAAGTTATAAAGACTGCGGTCCAATGGGATATTAATATAGTACGACAAATTCAGTGTATAAAGCATAGACTGTATGTGTAGACTGTAAGAAGTGGATGTAGTCACCGTGACGTCACCAATTGGTTTGTGGACTACCATGTTGAAGCCTCGAATTCGGCATTTTGGCCATCACCATCTTGTTTTTTGGCCATCACCATCTTGTTTTTTGGCCGTCGCCATCTTGTTTTTTTGCAACCAGAAGTGACATGAGAGGGTGGAGCTAAGTACAACCGAATGCTGAATAAGGCATTTTTAGGTGACCAAGATGTTACAGTTAACTTTCATAAATTGAAAACAAACAGCGAAAGGGTTAAAATTGTAAGACGAAAACACGGACAACTCCCAGACCGGACAACGCCGTGGTAGCGACCTGTCAATCACAAGGTAGCCACGCCGTAAAGCATCCCCTGCTTTATGGTCTATTTGACTCTAAATGGGACCATAATTTACTAAATGAACATCATGCTGTATTGAAGAAGACTTGAAACTAGTGATTGAGACCATAAACTCATGTTTACAATGTTTACTGAGGTAATAAATCAAGTGAGAAGTAGGCTCATTTTCTCATAGACTTCTATACAATCAGACTTCTTTTAGCAGCCAGAGGAGTCGCCCCCTGCTGGCTATTAGAAAGAATGCAAGTTTAAAGCACTTCAGCACTGGCTTAACTTCTCAGACCTGGAGGTTGCTGCCTGGTATAACGGATGTCGTGGTGATTGGATCGGTCAACAAAGGAGACCACTGTTCATTTCCTGTTTCCAACCATGCTTTCCAACCACATGACCTTAACGAAGTTAACTATTATCATTTATAGTCATTTTAACCCAAGCCTATGATTCTACCCTGAACCAAATAAAGTTGTTGTGCATAAACAAATTTATTTTCAGTGATTTGTAACTGTTTTGGAAGACACAGACAAATTATGGCTTCAGATCAGAAGATGCTCATGTGTCACTGTGGGCGGAATTGACAAACAACGTATTTTGTTATTAAATTTAGAGGACTAGTTGATTTTTACATCTGTGGCATCAAATCCAAAATACTTCCTCACGTTACTTTACCAGACTGACATCATGTTTATTTCTACAGAACGACTTGATAGATTTCTCTACTTTGCATGAGCGAATACAGCACTTGCACACTGTGAATTCTGGATTTGAACATTGAATATTATATTTTCCCATGTTCAAGCTCGATTTCCAATAAAGAGTAGCAGCCCTAAAGCACACACACACATACAGCTCAGTACATGCAGGTCATAAGGGCTCGCTGAATGCTTCAATGAGTATGGAAATGATGTGAAGCTCAGGCCTTCACAGTCATCAGAACTCGACCCGACTGAACCCCTATGGGAAATATACAGTATATATATAGTATAGTGTGTGTGTGTGTGCCCACGCTGCCTTTGATGTGCAGAAGAATCACTGTAGTGCTTTCAACTGGAGGCGGCACAACAGCTTTCCTCTCTAATCTGCTCTTTACTGTAGGAGGTTGTGTGTGTGTGTGTGTGTGTGTGTGTGTGTGTGTGTGTGTGTGTGTGTGTGTAGTGAACTAGCAGTGACTTTCATATAACTGATTTATTATCCTTGTTCAGGTTTCTGTGTAGCCGTGTCAAAGACAACAATGTTACGTGAACATTTATTTTGCATTTATTAGAGTCAGCGAAGCTCTGATAGAGTACACCTTCACCTACATGGTGTTATAATTAAAGTGCAGCAGCACTAACATACAGAGCGACGGAGAAAAGCTCAGAGGGGAAATTATATAATCGCAGCAACGTTCACAGAGATAAAGAGACAATTTCATTATTATTCATTAAATGTGTTCTCTGTCTGGACTAAATCAAGATCATTGAAGACAGACTCGACTCATCGTAGCTGAAATTAAACAAATTAACCTGTTTCATTGTATCTTCAAATAGACCTTAACAGTTTGAACATTTAGGGCTTTCCTCTACCAAGAAATTCTTAGTCGACTAACACTCAATTTTGACGACTAATTGATTAGTTGATTTAATCTGTGAAACTGAGTTTCTCCATAAAGAATCAAACAAAAACACATCTTTAAATCTTGTGTTTACCAGAGATGTGCTCATAAGTTTCTTAGAAATAAGTCATTCAGCGTTAAAAAAGCATAAAAAACAAATAATCAACTAAAGAAATCTTAGTCAACTAAGACCAAAACAACCGATCAGTCGACTAATCGACTTAGAGGGGGCAGCTCTATTTATTATACTTTTATATTCTCCGCCATCCTTCTTTCTTTGTAGTCCATCACACAATCACAAAACATAAATCATATTTAATACTGCTGCACACAAACACACATGAAGCACACTGGATCTTTTCATCTCTCCCTGTCCATTAAAACAACAGGAGTCTCAACAGGAAGAAGCTGCAGAGCCAGAGAGCTATTTTAAGCTGAAAGCTGATCCACATTGTGTCAGACTTAAAAATCACAAATTCTCAGGACAAAGAGGCAATGAACAGAGCTGATTTTATATATCAGGAGATGAATACACAGAAGCAGGGAGGAGGAACTGTGACGAAATGTTGAATCTCACTTACAGGAACAGGACGACTCAGGACTGAATAAACACCTCCACAGTCTCAACAAACACAGGGTAATGTAAACTTTACAACAGAACTTCCCTTCAGAAATGTCTTGTTTTAAAGGCTAAAAGATGCCCAACCTGGAGTCAGGAGTTCAAAACTGGCAGGTCTGAGCAGAAAAAGAAAAGTAGTCTGGATTAAGAGGAGTCTGAACAGGTGTATGCCTAAAGACAAAGAGACAAGACCTCAAACCATGGGCTGACATGTTGTGTGACAAGTTGCAAAGACACCTTCAGCTGCTCTGAAGGAATAAAAGCTGCTTCAGATTTGTCTCATTTCTGCTGTTTCTTTTATTTTGTCCACCTCCTGTATGCAGGAGCAGCAGTGGATGACATTGGCTTTGGGGGCTGTTAAAAAAAAAAGAGGTTGCCAAGATAAAACCACCCCCTACACAACCCATGGGGAGTGTCGCCATGGCAACCGGGCAGCATCCCCCATCGTTATCTCGGAAACAGCAGTTTGTGACCTGAGGGGAGCGACGATGTAGAGATAGTGATGGAGGAGGGTGGAGGACAGCTGAAGGGCAAAACACACACACACACACACACACACACACACACACACCAGGTAAGCACACAGCATGCAGTGTACGTGTGTGTGTGTGTGTGTGTGTGTGTGTGTGTGTGTGTGTGTGTGTTGGATGAGGATCAAGCTGGACTCACTTCACTACATGGCGTACACATGACACGCCAAAACCGGGCGGCAGAGGTTCAAAATAGAGATAGAGTTACTAAATGAGAAACGGTCTGATCCAAGTGAAGCAAATGTGGAAGTATTTCATACCAGCTGTCAGTATTTCACAGTACTTCATCTGTGCAACTAACACATTTTAGTGCTACTGTAGCATGCTACAAGCTCAGAGAGCTAACATAGTTTGTGAAAGCTGTTTTCTAAATGGGGACTAGGGGTTTTTGAAGGCTATTATTTTGGATATCTCAAAGTTTTGTAGGTCCATAAAGTAGGCCAGCTTCTGATTTTACGCAGTTGCTTTTGGATTTATCATTTCATCAGCAACAGGGAGAATTTTGAAGATAAGGTCACAGTTGCTGTATGTAATGAAATATAACAAGAATGAATAACTGTCTGGAGCGGCGAGTCGTTCTTTGAAAATTACATGAGAACAAGACCGAATCAGTGATGTGGATTTGTCCATGTTAACGTCATTAAATCATGAAAGAACGAGTAATTTGCGTGTTTATTAAATCAGTTTCACAATCTAAATCTCCAAGCGTGGAAGAATTGCACCAGTTGCCATGACAACCCGATGAAAATTAGTAGTATTGAGAGTACCGCGGTCCAATAACAGAACAAGGCAATAAAGTTAAAGGTTTGATTCCCCTCAAGGCTCCAGCCTGGTGGGGGGAAATAAAATGTCTGCACTCGTTCTCCTTTCAGGCCTCTTGGACACGCGTCACCAGACGGCTGATGTTAGGAATCCTGCCAGAAAGCTCTTTGCTGCCGACTGCAGAGGCTCATTTAGAAAAAGCAAATAAAGTGGAGTCAGCAGTTAACTATGAGACGGAGAGACATTAACAGACTGAATGAGAGAGAGAGAAGAAGAAGAAGGTTACTTCTCTTTCAGCCATCCAATAATCTGTAATGTTTCCATAGCAAAAGATGTCAGTTTTGTAACTCTATTATGCAAGTTAATTATAACAGATGCAGTAAAATGGTGCAATTTCCCGTAATGTTGTTACACAACACTACACATTCTCTTCATAGAAGAGTGTGGTATTTATGTTATGTAATAAAGCCAAACAAACTGCCTCTAGTAGCATAAATGAGTAAGGGCAAAGTGTGATATAGACTCTGTGATCAAATACAGACACAACAGTAGCGTGTGCTGCGTTTCTTTCTGTTATTTGTCCAATTTCAAACGCGAAGCGTGCTTTGTTCCCCACAACAAATCCAATATTTATCCTCTGGGTTTGAGAGTTATGGATTCCTCTTGGGTATTTAATGGCCAGAGGGAAAAGAAAAATATGTGTGGTTAAAGAGATACGCTGTAAATACAGACAGAGAGCTGTGAAGACAGAAGCACGCAGGCAGAGAGCATTGTGGGATAGGACAGAGACGACTATGGGGGATGATTAAGTATGCTGGCAATGACTGTTATTCCTGTGGTCGGATAACGTAGCGTGATTTACTGAGCGGGAAACCTACATGGTGACTTAATGCGAAAGAAATGAGGCAGACAGACATGAGGACGGAGAATTATGGGTTATGTTTCAGGGGGAGTGACGGAGGGCATTAGGGAACAGCCGTGACTCCTGTTCCTGTCGGTCTGGGAATGCAGAAATGTGCACGCCGATCCGATGAGTAACACATGAGTGTGAGTGGTGTAAACGGCTGTAATGCTCATTATGACCAGAAAACTAAAGTGTTGGATGGAGAAAGACTGAAGAGGCAACTTAACTATTATTTATCAGTATTGGAGCAAAAATGTAAAGTTTGTCCTGAGGGTTGTTGTTATCTAAATCATCTGTACCGTGGCCATACTGTAGGTCAGGCTCAGCTCCACACTGTCAGAATTTTCATCAGTATAAGATGAATTTCTCAGCCTGAGGCTCAGCTGTGCTCCATGATGGACGCTAACTACGTAATGCTAGTGTGCATTTGAATTTGTACAGCAGGAAAAGGTTCACTGGCTGACAGACATCCTCTCTCAGTAGGTGAATACTGCTAGAAAAGAAACACAGCACAGAAACAGAAGCAAGCTTCCTGTTCCTCATGTCAGCATACCTCAAAACATCGCAGAGTAAAGGGGGTGCTGCCTGCCTGAACTCAGTTCAAGCTGTTCTCATACACCGTTCGTCGCTATACCTAGGAAAAGTGGGTAATACGTAGATATCCCACAAAATCCATACATATGTAATCCACGTAATTGTGAACGAAGAAGTATAAAGAGTGGCGAATGCCGTGTAGGGAGGAGGTCGGGGTGGATAGGTGGGTGAAAAAATACTTTCACCCAGGAGACTGCCGTTCGTGTCCCGTGTGAAACCAGATGTCTATGTTGATTTATTTGTCACGTAACTTCCGTACTTAAGTTACACCACTTCCAGAGTTATTGTAATCCAAACCACGACCTTTTCCTAAACCTAACTAAGTAGTTTTGTTGACTAAACCTAACAAAGTTGTTTCCTGTGAAGACAGATGCTTATTTTGAAAAGACTGGATTGGAAATTGACGCTGGACATTATAAGGAAAACACACGAAATATGAGGAATAACTTTTCATAAGATATTCGTAAATTGTCCTAGCAACAGAATGGCAATGAAAAGGTTGATAAGTCAACTGAGGTTTACAGGAATTTGACCATGAACTGAAGTGCTGGACAAATGGAAATTGTGACCTGCATGTGTCACTATAAGAAAGATCAGATGATCACCAAAGTCATCATGATTCATCATGAATGTCTGACCATTTAATCTGAATCAATCTAACAGATGTTGAGAGCCAGACTACTCAGAATACTCAGAAGGAGTATAGGAGGATTAGGAGCTAATATTACGACACAAACAGTGGAAGGACAAAGGACTGAGACAAGAAAAGAAGACAGCGAAAGACCTTGAAAATAACAGAGACGAGTAATTCTCTTCAGTGAGTCAAGAGGAGAAAATAAGGACAAAAGGATGGCTTGAACATGAGCATCAGTCTGGACCTGCATTAAATTATAATGAGGGGAAGAAGAAGTCTAGTAATGGCTTCCCTTGAGTGTATCATCATTCCACTGGTGTGTGCAGAGAGGTGAAGAGGTGGAGGGGAGGGTGAAAATGAACGCGATATTACAGCCATTTACAGTTCGAGGTTATGCAGCCTCCATAAACATGATAAATCATCCAACCTACTTTAGACTTTGCAGTTCCAGCTAAAAGAGCATCACATATTGCAGTACTGTAAAATAGAGAAGGCCATTTTCATTTATTTCGGCCCAAATAGATGAACATGGTCATCTCCATAATGTCTTTCTTAAACATTTGGGGCTTTAAAATAAGACATTTTTGGTAACATTCTTGGTCATGGTTCATATCATGTAGCTAATCTCAAACCTAATAATTACTGAAGTCCAATACACAACAACATAAACATGAAAATAAGTGTTTTTAATGTTTTTTTTCAATTTTTAATGCAGTTTATTTCTCGAAATGTGTTCCAGGTAGAGCTGGGTATTGTTTGAACATTTTCAATAACAAAATTATTGTATTTACTTTGATCAATTCTAGAAATATCATTCATTATTTAACAAAAGAAGCCAAGCTTCTAAAATATTAAATGTTTTCTGAACACAAGCAGATGTACAAGAACTTTACCCAAATAAAATATAGTCTAACACTGGAATTATCTGATCAAAGAACAAGTAGGAATCTGATCATTTACTTAGTTTATGTTCTTATTTTAAGCCCAACCATGATGTTTTTCTGAAACCTAATTAAGTGGTTTTGTTACCTAAACCTAACTGTGGACGTTAGCATTGTTTTGTTGCTTGGCGTACAAATGACATGCAAAAAGTGGCGTACAAATGATATGTGAAAAGGCTAAAATGCATCCTCATGACACGCAGAATATCCTTGTAATGTCGTGCTAACGCCTTCCCCTGAGATCGGGTTGAATACTACATATATTGGAAATCAATTTAAATACACTCTTTGCAAAACGTGTACAGTATATGTATAAAAAAAACATTCCTCTCCATTCTTTTTCTTTCCATATAAGCACACAGACATGGAGACACTGCTCTCCGTGGGGTTATACAGCGGTCACATCTCAAACTGAATCAACGTTAACACAACGACACACATGCTGGCTCTCAGAGAGCCAGAGGGTGCTGGTTCAAAAGAGAGCGCTTTAGACAAATCTACTCTGAAAAAACAAGTGGTCCAAATGCTGAAACAAGCTTCTAAATATATATTGTGGAGCCTGAGCATGAAACTTTACTTGTTGAATGTCAAGAAAGAGGGCAAAGCTTTCTGCAAACAAGGTCCCTCAGTGCTGCAGAAACATGAAATATGACCATGAGTGAACTTCAACTGCACCTCACAGAGTTCATGTCCTTTATCCTTTAGCTTACTGACATATACAATGTTCTTCAATTTCTGTTGCAGACGTCTCCCATTGCACACCCCTGCCACCATCCTACTGTTCATGCTCGTGGCTAATAATGCATTCACCAGATGGAAAGTGGAGTTATGTTGCCAAACCAGTAGCTGAGGCAGCACAATTACTGAGGGAACATTTTCCATCAATACTCAAGAATTTGGTGAGCAAACCATCCGGCTTACCGCTCGCCGAGCTGTCTGTCTCCATGTTTGGCAGTGGGTTCTTTGTAGTGTTGAGATTGGGAAAAGGCTGACTTGCATGTGATTTTTAAAAGGAATACTGCCTTCATCAGCAATTGTTTTGTGTTGTTTGAAAGAGCTGAGAGAACTTGAACAATAGCAGCACTTTCCTAAAGGCCTGAGAGACAGAACAGTAATGAATAGGTTTGTCATTAAAACAATTAGGATTTCTGAAAATACTTATCTGAAACCAAAATGAGTTACACATTACTGCAAAGCTTTCCAATTGGAAACAGCCATGACAAGACTAGAAAGACAAAACAAAAGCTTGAGGTCACCTTGTTATGAACTAATAAGAGATTATGGATAAATAAAATGAAGAAATTGAGTTTCCCACAAAGGAAGTTGAAACTGAAAACAAACTGAGTTGTGGAGAAACACTTCTCATGACCAAACATGAAGTGAGAATGTTTACAGACCTCCTCTCTAAACTGAAATGAAACCAGCACAAATAAAACAGAAGTTAGATGTAACTTTTACAAACAAAGTGACATTGAAAACAAGGAAATTAGTTTCAGTCCCTAAATAACAAGTTTCATTTCTCTTTTGGGCCCCAGGCTGAAAACATTTCAGGCATCCATGATATAATCCTACTTTAACTAAATGCAGAGAAACAAGTTAACTGAAGAGGAATGTAGAGCATTAAAGAACTACATCAGAAGAGAGGCAGGAAACAAAATCTAGGAATCCTTAGATTCCCATAATCTAATCCTAATCTGACTTCTGCAAGGTCAACATTGAGAATAAACAATTAAGAGAGATCACAATAAACATTATATCATGTACAGAAACTTCTACACTGTTCTAGTGATGGGTTGTGTCCGAAATTTGCCATAGCAGTAGAGAAGGTTAATTTGCCAAAAAAGGTCTAAAATATTTATCTGTTTGTTGTTTGTTTGTTGGCCAGTGAAATTTAGATGTTTGTCAGCCACAGACGTGTAGAATGTGTATCTGCAAGAGCAGTCAAGATAGTTGATTTGCCAAAAAAGGGTCTATGTTTGAACGAAAGACATATATAGACTATATTTAGCTACCAGAGACGTCTAGAATAAATAGATAACCATTGTTAAAATCTCAAATAGGTCTAGAATCTCATATTTATGTGCCGAAGACATCTACAATGTCTATTTACCAGAAAAGGTCAGATAATTCACCAATGCTTATCTACCAAAAGAGGTCTAAATGTATGTTGTTGATTTGACTAGAATGAGTGCATAATTCCAGACAGAAGTACGTTTTGTTTGTCCTAGAAGTCATCAAACGCTGCCTTTGTGCCGTGAGACAGAGTGGTGCAGAAGGACAGGACAGTGACAACAGCCTCAGCCGTGGCCCAAAGTCTGTCACAGCGGCTTAGTCAGCAGAATGGGATTTTTTTTTTTTCTTGTTCTGGGCCCTTAGGACACATCACATACACACATATCACCATCCCTCCTCAGGTCTCTGCACACTCGACTCGCCCTAATCAGCTCTCTGGGGACCAGGATGATGGTTGTGTGTGTGTCCCAGGACTCAGAGGTCTGGTTGAACACTGACTCAGCAAGAGAGAAAGCAGGGACAGACATACAATTACACACACATACACACACAAACTCACAGTGTCTCTGACTATGTGACAGAGGCACTGCATTGTTTCATTGAGCATTCAGTATTCATCCGTCCTCAGTCGACTCATTCTCTCCTTGACACTGAAAAATGCAAAAGTGCCTCAAGGAGAAGTGAGGACACTCGTCCATTATTCCAGAAATAGTGAAAATACCCTGACAGATGACTTCAAATTCTCTGTTTAAAATTCTACTCAACGTTGAGCACTAAGATACTGTCTCTTTAAACACGGTACAGATGGTAATTCAATACATTAAATTGGTGCAGCAGTTAAGATGCAGGTAGCAATGCTGAAAAGATGCTTGAGGCAAATTTGTGCAGAGTAACTAATGAAATACAGTTTAAAAGGCGGAGTGCACAAGGAACTTATAACAATGCTTCGTTTCCACTTACCAGAAGCCTGCATTGTACAGAGACAGATAGATGGAGATTCATTAAAATGATTTTGCATTAGCAGTGTATTGTGCTCCAGGAAAACGCAGAAGAAATCAAGTTTAAAGTGTTTCCACTTGATGTCTTTGTCAATAAAAGCTTGATTAGTGTAGATCAACACCTGGTCCTCCAGCAAACTGGTGATTGGCTGATTAGCTGCAGGTGTGGAGAACTACGTCTTCACACAAAGAAGCCAACCTAACCTTCAGTAGTATGTGCACGATAGCACAATTTATTATATAAAACTGTATCTCACAATGACAAAACATAATTTTTAACTTTGTTAAGCATGTTTTTAGAAATAAAATAGTGTATTTGTAAGTTGTTGCAGGTGCTCCTTTTCTTTTTTCTGTGGGATTAATGTCGGTTTCTGACACCCAGACTGAAACATTATTACTGATATTATTAATACTATGGGATGGATGGCTATGAAATTTTGCACAGCCTTCATCCCCGGACGATAAACCCGACTAACTTTGGTGATCCTGTCTTTTCATCTGGTGCCACCATGAAGTTGACCATTTTAGTTTTTTTGTGAAATATCTTATCATAATCTTATTATCTATTGTTAATATCTTATATATCATAAATATTGGCTAGATTGCCATGGAATTGGGTGGAATTTGTCCACTACCCTTTATGGCCACGTACCTCAACTGTACCTGAAGTGCTACTTTGCACTGATGACCACATCTATGATATTTTATATGTACAGAAATGGTAAACAGTAGCCCACCTCTATAAAGAATCATGCCTAAATGTTCAGAAAAAGACATCTCTCTAGCTGCTCATTTTTCACATCTTTGCTCAGCCCACACCAAATGTTGTATCACAAAATCTAACAAAATACTTCATGTTGACCTTTGTGTTCAAACATCCTCACACAAATTAACTATATAATACTGCCACACACATGGCTCACAACACGATAAACCCCTCTGATACAGGTTATCAAAAACCTTTATTCGGACACCACCCTCTGGCCAAATATTACATTAACTTCAACTGCTAAAGATCCTTTCATCTCCAAACAGTTTACAGCAGATCCAGATTTTAAAAAGACTAAATGTAAAGTATGTTTATAATCAGACTTTCAGACAGATTTCCACCTGTTTTCTCATATTTCACAATCCAATTTTGATGTTATGTGGCACCAGCAGCTCGTTCCTGCCTGGACTCTCCATGGAGGCCACAGCAGCTTTCACAGCCCTGCTTTGTGTTGCTGGACGGGTCACAATGGACTTCCTGTGGCTGTGGAGCCGCCGTCTCCTCTACACCAATCAGAACTCAGCACTGACCAACACAGCGTCCAGCACAATGTTGGGCCGTTGCCATGTGAGCAGTGGACGAGTGTAAACAGGAGGGAAAACAGGGAATGTTTGGACGGACCCGATGGTCTGCAGAGATAGTCAGACAGGCCTCTGAAAACAAACCTACAAGCTTTTTCTATTCAAAGACATTTTCTCTGGCCTACTTCTTCCTGTCCTGACTCCACCACCACTACATACTTGTATATATACTTGTATTGTAAAAACTATTTGAGCATTTTCTTTTTTTCATTCATGGAGGAAGAGGTGATAACCTTCCTTTTTCCTTTTGCTGTCCCACCCTCAACACGGTGACCAATGACCTCTTGTCTAAACACCTCTTCTGTTACCTGTCTTCACTTCTAACACTGAAAAAACAACTGTGACACA
The DNA here is from genome assembly GCA_916701645.2 of Sebastolobus alascanus. NCBI lineage: Eukaryota > Metazoa > Chordata > Actinopteri > Perciformes > Sebastidae > Sebastolobus > Sebastolobus alascanus. Next base: position 1,316,157 of record CAKAOJ020000289.1, read on the forward strand.
GGATCCCTGCGGTGTTAAAGCAGGAGACTGACAGCTCGTGACCCAGAGGGCAGCAGCAAAATGTCAGATATCATTCCTGACATTCTTGCTGAGTTTTCCTGCTCAGTAAATGTCTTTCAGACCCCCCTCTCTGTTTCAGTGACATCACACATCGCCCTCACTATCCAAGCTGTCCTGTTTACTCAGATAATCCATGGCAATAGTTTCCATATAAAACAAACGGACACTATCAGCATGTTAAAATACAGCTAAGTGATATAGGTCATGATATAAAGGCTTGATTAGGAATCAGAGGATCTGCAACCTTTGTCATGAAAACCGTCTGGGAGATAAGTATCATATTTAGTTTGAATGTTAGAGTGTAAGCATAATGAATTATAGGGGAAAGTACTTACAAAAGTATTATTCAAACCGCCCATATGACTTACAGTCAGAAGGTAGAGGTGATTGCAGTTCAGCTCCCTTTTTAGCCGGACTAATTAAGAAACATATTATTATCATCATTATAATTAATTGTACTGTTGTTGCTGCTTTTGTTCTCAGAATTATTATTGTGAGAGACCCTGCTAATTCCTAGGGCTGTACCGAATGTGATATTTTTTACATTTGAAGCCTCTGTTGATGGTTTTCGAATTATATCATTGTGGTAAAATAAATTTAATTTATAGTGCTGTGCTGTTAGATTGCTGCTGGTCCGCCCCGTTAATATGTGCCTACCTTTGTGTGCGGCAAGCTGGAGAGCAAACAGTTTTTTTTTACCTCAGTGAAAATGTTGTTTTTGAAAGGCTAAAAGCCAACAAATATGGATTGTTAGATAAAAATATGTTGTGAATTTTGGAAATGATTGCTCGCTGTGTATGTGACACTACTGGGTAGGTTAAAAAACCAGGGGAAAGGTTCAGTAATTCCCTAAAACAGCTGGGCACTGGAAATAGTGTATTTGTTGGGGACTATTTTCAGCGGCGGATTTATCCACATTTAGTGCTCAATAGTGAGTATTTGTGGCAGGAGGATGGTGTATGTGGGATTGAGTCTAAATAAACTACAGTGTGAGTGTTCATGGTAATAAAGGAACATGTCACCCAGTGCAACAGTGCAGCTCATTGCTGTGATTTTAACAGTTTTTGGAGAACAATGGAGCACAGAGGAATAAGACATATCAGGCTTTGACAATACTTGTTGGTAGATACTGTACGTTCGTTGTTGGCTTTTTGACTTCGAGGATTTTTAATCTTATAACCGTGTCTCTGTTCATTCAGATGCTGCAGGCTCATTTGTAGTAGCCTCTAACAGAGACGTCTGTGTAGTAGAGGCTGGACTTAAAACAAAACAAGAGCATTTCAAAGGGCTCCACACACACACACACAAAGACACACACACACACACACACACACACACACACACACACACACACACACACACACACACACACACACACACACACACAGACCCCTTGTGAGTTGTGATCGAACAGTCTCTGGTGGCGGGTCGGTTTGGGCTGTCGGCCAGCATATCCTTTCATCCTGCCTCCTCCTCTCTCTCTTTAAAACACACCCTATGTCTCTCTGCCTCTCTTTCATTCTCTCTCTCTCTATTTAAAACACACACTCTCCATTTTCCTGCCACCATCTCCTCCTCACTCCACCTCCCCCTCGTCCTCTCTCTCTCTCCTCTCTGTCTTCTTCTAATTTCCGGTGTGAATGCGAGGACGGAGGGCGACGTGCCAAAGTGACCCACGCATCACAACATCACACACATACAGACATAACCAGACACACACACAGTACACTGATGCTGAATGTGAAATAGGTCAGATGCCATGTGGCTGGACACATTCACACATTGCAGCAGGAAGGGCAAATTAAAATACATTTGAATAAACATATTTAACATATAGTGAGGACGTTACGCAGCTTTAACTGGAGCGAGAGGCTGGAAAAAGACATTTAGGACATCTGATTCCCCATAGTTTCCGCCCTAAAATGGATTTCCTGGTCTAATGGATAAACTGCTGAAAAACATGATTATGTCATGTGACACAAATGCTCCACTGAGGACAATATTATTTATAGAAAAGAAGAACCAGAAGCATTATGTCACACAGCACATTTGCATTTGAAAGGTTGCTTTTCTTTTGTTTTTCTTACTTTGCCTTATTTTTAGGCGCGTTAGCGACACACCTCTAGGGATGACAATGTCGGTACGTCATCGGTCGATCCACTACTCTGGTCCACATCAAAATATCTCAACTATTATCTGGATTAGCAGGACATTTTGGTGAGGTTGATATTTTGGGGGTTTATTGAAATATCTCTACAACTACTGGATGGATTTTCATCGTACAGTAAGCTACAGCCTCACAGAGCTGCTACCATGGCTGTAGGTCTTATAGAAACTGTAAATTTTCCTCAACACAGGAACACAGGAGTCTCCTGGATAATTTATAATGTTATAGCAATCGGTTATAAATGTTTAATTGTTGTTTTTCATGAGAGTTTGTTGTGCTGAGAGGCAGTAAATACTGCAGCATGCACGAGCCCATGTTGGCTAAAACCCACAATAAAAAGGTCACAGTATATTCAGAATGCACCACAGTTTCTGAGTTGATCCAAAATACAAATATGAATTGATTCAAGTTTCTAAATTTATCCAACAGAGCTCAGCCTCTAACGTCACCTCGCCAATACCCTGATGGCAAAAAATATAGACCTGATAGCTAAAGTTTAGCCAAAGTTCCACCAACTTTGTAAGCTAGCTTCTTCGCTTGCCATGACAAATATTACCTAGTCCTAGCAACCACTACCCAGTATGATTGGTTAGGACAGTGGTTCTCAACCTGGGACATTTAACACACAACACCCCAATGCAAACACATCAATCGCTCATAAACTGTCATCATATCAAAATCCCAACATATACCGGTAGATGCATTGTATGCTAGCAAGTGGTTTAATGATTTTTGGTGTCTAAACATTTGGGCATATGATTACTGTAAACCTCACGACTAACGAAGTGGGCTTTTGTGCTTTTAAATGGTGAAATGGGTACTAAATTAGGGTTTGTGTGTAGGTGCAGCGCTATCCATAGTGCTGAAACAGATCGAATTAGATCGACAGACAGAAAGAACGTGATATTATATTTTTTTCTCCACAACCATCTGGCAACCCCCAGAAATTATTTCACGACCCCCTTGGGGATCCCAGGTTGAGAACCACTGGGTAAGAACACAGTGTCAGACTAAATAATGCAGACAAAGATTGTGTCGGCCACAGTCTTAACGCTGTCAAAGCTTCATGGTAGCTATTTAACTTTTTAAAGCTAACCAAAGTATCTTTCAGGTTAACCATCACTTACAGTATTTATCATAAACATATAAACACATAGACTAAGATCAACACTCTAGCTAATGTGTCAAGTTGAAGCTAACATGTTGGCATTAACATTAACGTCTCAGCTAAATCAGGCTACCGGCTCAATTAGCTCAGATTACCTGAGTTGATTCCTTTCCAGAGTGTTTTGGAGTAAAGACAACACAGTTTACTCTGTCACAATAACTTCAATTTGGAAATAAATCTGTTTCCTTTGATTGCAAAGATTACTGAGCAGTTCAATCAGGTCTGTCTTTTCTGTATCCTTTTTAGGTATTTTGACATTATTATCACAGAGACATTTCTGCATTGGTCCATCGTGATGGATCCAGCTGTGGCTGTTAGATCTGTGACAAGACTGACAGGATCTTTCTACATTAATGAGGCTTTGACATCCTGTCTCCTCCCTCAATCTGTAAAACCACCCAGTGAAATGATGTCATGCTCCAGGGAGCAATTGCAACCCACACACACACACAATAGGGATTTTGGTGCACACACACACTTGCACACATTATCACCATCTACTGCAGGAATGATCTCATCCCCAAACACAAAAGACTGATATCTACCAAAACTCCTCTGCAATCCAAATGCGTTTGTCAAGTACAGAAAGCTGGCATCCAATGCTTGCTCAGATTTGTAGTCTTTATTTAATGTTTGAACAGACAGTTTCTGATTCAAATCAAAAGTTGCCAGTTTTACCAGACTATTTTATTTAGGTTATCAGTTATCAGTTATCAGTTATCACTTGGGAACTGTGTAGGGCTGGGTATCGGTATTGACCAAAATGGAATATAATTAAACAGTGTTGACTATAATAAATCAGTGTTGTTCTGGTGTAAGTGGCTCAGAGATGAGTAGCAGCATCTGTCCAACGTGAACACATGTGTGTGTGTCCGGAGGATGAAAACAGCCGCTCTGCATGGGTGACGGATGTGTGTTTGTGTGTGAGTGTGTGTGAGTGGGAGTGTGTGGGAGGTAGCTACATATGGAAAAAGAGGAGGTGGAATGAATAAGAGAGTTTTTTGTGTTGTAACACCTTCTTTCATTCTTGATGCTCTGATTCTGTCTATGTGGGCTTTATTCTTTCATTATTATCACGCGATCATCAACAAATGCATTCATACATTTTAGATCCATGTGAACTAATGTGGTGGCGTTAGTGTAGGTCAGTTTGGTGGGTCTCTTCAAATGTTTGCACTCAATCTATCTTCATCCCTCTCCAACATAACCTGTTACAGGGTCTAATAGTTCCCCCCCAATCCCCAAATTCCTCGCGATTCATTGTTTTGAAACTCGAGTTAAACATCAACAGGGAGCTTGGAGGAAATTTTAAGCCTTGGGGCACTATTGGGTAGTTTAAATAAACCAGAGGAAAGGTTCAGTAATTCACTAAAACAGCTGGGCACTGTGGTTTTTAACAAACAAACAAGAGGGAATTTGTTAGGGACTATTTTCAGCTGTGGATTAATCCACATTTGGTGCTCTAGTCTAGAGAGTATTTGGCGCAGCAGGGTGGTGTATGTGTATGCAATTCTATTGAAATGATCTATATTACTACACGTCATATTACTACATTTCACGTTATATTATATTGTATATCTCAAACTGTATTATATAATACTACAGTATAACACATTTCTATATCAATAGGGAAAACACTACGCATAATTACTTCTGGTGTACACGGTTACAGAGGATGATATTACTCTACACATACTATACTTTGCTGCTACTAACCACACCACTATGTCACTTTGCTTGAGACGGTAATTCACTATTATTTTAAGTACTTGTATGGTTTGTATTTTATTTTATATATTTGTTAAAAATATATACTTTTTTTACTTTTCTATCTATACTTATGCTGCTTGTGCTGCTGCAACACCTGGGTTTCCAATCTGGGGATCAATATCAATATCATAATATTTTATTCCTGTTTTTCGTCCAGTTACTAACAAAATGGCTCCAAGTGATGAACCCAAAACACGTTTTCCTTCAGTCTGCTATTTCTCGTGGATATGTTAGCAAGTCTGCAAAGCCATGTAAGATTACAATGAGACAGTGATGGCTATCAAAAAAGAAATCCAATCTGGTTCTCCGCCTCTATCTCTTCCCGTTCAGATAGCAGGAAGAGACGTCTCGCTGGGTTGTTGTCCTGAAGTGACGCAGACGGTAAAGAGCTGTAATTAACGGCCGGAGAACGGAGACACTCTGACACTCTGCCCACCGGAGAGGCCGTCACACACACACACACACACACACACACACACACACACACACACACACACACACACACACACACAACACACACACACACAGTCAAAGAGACGGGCAGTGCCACCTGCTTCACCCACTCTCCAATTACTGAACCCAGCCGGAGGTTCAGCCACTCCGCCTTAAGGTGTGAGTCTCCTCGTCTGTTAATGTTAACGTTGGACAGATTTTATATTTACAGTTGCTCAATATTGAAGAGTGAAAAATGCTTTAAAAGTGTCAGACCTGAATTAATGACTGGTGTAACTGGTGCTGCGTCTCTCCCAGAAGAACCATCTGTGCTTCAGTGATTTCAACTGGTTTCCTGGAAATTCTGAATCAGGACTGGTGCTGTGAATGAGCCACTTTCTACTGTTAAATACCGGCAGGAGGATTCATCCTCTGCTGATTAAACCGTGGCTTCAGTAGACAACTCAGCAGTAAACAAACAACGGTGCCATTGGTGTAACGATGGTTTTGTGGATATCAATAACCCCATTTCTGGTTTCTTAGGTTAGAAAACTTAAGTGGGACACCTTATTCTATATTTTTTTTCTTTTCGTTTGTATAAGTAATTTTTCTGTAATTTCTTGGATGTCTAGAACCAATAGCCGTGTTTCCATCCACGTATTTTTATGTACACTTTAAAGTATTGCATTAGAAAAGCTGTATGGAAACGGCAAAATTCAATAAAACTTCCTCCATTGCACAAAAACGTTTTTACGTTCGCTTGAGGTGGTTTTTGCTGTTTTTGGTAAATGAGATGTGGAGATGCTGTTGCCGAATGTGCCGTGGACTCTCATCGCCCTGAAGGGGTTTCGGCTCGCTGTACATTATCCCTTACATGTCACGCAACCAAACATGTTGACACCGCCATGGAAGCTTTGCCTCGCCAGTCCAGCCTGCTAGTTTGGTGTTTCTACTGAGTGTGAATCAGGATGCTGCCGAAAGCAGCTAGCATGGCCAAAAAAACGTAATCGCTCAAAAGAGCACAAAAAAACCCCCAAAAACAGACGGAGACGGATCCTCTTCTCGCTCAGGATGATCCAAGCTAGAAATAGATGCATCATTGTGCCGCTGACACCGTCCTGGCAGCCTGGTGACGATGATGGGGGATGGAGGGCCTGTTTCAATATTTAGCCTGACATGAAAGTCATCGCTCACGAGAAGAGGAAGAGAGGAAGAAGGAACACGGGGATGGAGCTAAAAATGGTGTTTCTCAAAATGACACATTCTTTGTTATGTAATCATCGGAATAATTCATTGAAGGTTTCCTGCTGCATCATATTCCACTTTTTTAAAATACTGACAGATACAGATGCAGAAAGCCACAATTAGAGCTTCACATATAAGAAACATATATATGTAGTAAACTTCCATATGAGCATTGAGACGGAGAGAGAGAGGAGAAAAGAAAGGAGTAAACAGTCTGGGAGAAGGTTTACAGATAGATACTGGACCAACGGCTGTCTTCTGTAAAACATGGCAGGAGCTTATTCTGCTAGAGAATATTTACTGGAACAACTTCCTGACACACATTTGCTTCCCTCTCCTGCTCATCCACTGTTACCCGTGATGTGACTTTACTTGATCCAAAGTCTTTTGATGTATATTGTCATCAAGGGGAGACACTAGAGGTTAATAGGGTAAAAACAATTAAACTTCTCCAGTTGTTGTCAGACTGAATAATGAAGTGAAAAAAAAGAGAAGTTCAGTCAGGCTACAGTTGAGCCTGATTAGCACTGAGACGGATGCAACCTTTCCTATGATGTCACCATCAGGACAAAGTTGTCTTTCCACCTTTAAACCATCCAATAGTTTAGTTTTCTGGTGTGTAAACAGCCTCGCTGGGCCTCCAGTGTGGACCAGAGTGGCTCCATTTCTCTCTCAGCTGCAGTCCACTTTCTATGACGCAGGTTGAGAGATGAATAAAAAGAGGCTGCAGGTGTTTTTTGTGAAGCCGCTGGTGTTGAGTCCATTTCGTCTGCTGAGCAGCACAGTGGACAGAACCTGACACGAGACAGGCGGACCCCCGCAGCCAACACTCTCAGCTGGAGTTAAAAGGCTTTTGTACAGGTGGAGAGCTTTCACATCCACATGTTGTACTCTGTTTCCTCCTCCACCACCACCACCACCATGTTATCATTACTCCCTCTTTCATCATTGTACCTGTACTCATCCTTTCTTCCCTCCTTTGTTGCTTCACCTCCACTTTTTTCTACCCACTCTTTTCACCTCCTACTCCTTTCTTTCATCTTCCTCAACACTTCACCTCTTCCTCTCTAATCCCAACAACTAATCTCACATTATTTCACAAACATACGATAGAAAAAGACACCCACACCACCACCATCCACTTTTAAACTTGAAAAAATACTCTACAGAGAAGGTGCAATCCACATACACATTCAAATCATACAAATCTGCTGCCGTCTACATGTTGTGAACCTGTTTACCTTTACGATCTGTACAGAACACAACGCCCTCTGTCATTAGACCCTTGGATAAGGAAAAGCTCCCCCAAAGAATCCCTTTAATGGGGAAAAATGGAAGAATCTTCCTGGAAGAAACAGGAAGAGAAACTGAGGAGGGATTCCTGTACCTAAACAGACAGCCATGCAACAGATGTAGATGAAAACTCCCAAGCTCATTGGTTCCTACTGAAGACGTAAATCTTTCAAAAGTGCTCACAAATAGTTTAATATAAAAAAAAAAAAGACTCAGTAATTTCCTGTTTTTGTTATTTATTTATTTTTTTAAAGAGGTTATAATCAGGCCTTAAATCGTTTAACGTGTCCTTGACTTTACTATATAAACTGGATCCATTTTAAGATGTTTTGGATTCTTTTCAGCCAATTTTAAAGAGCTGTTCAAGTCCTCAAAGCAGCAGTAACATTTTCTTCCCTCCCTCTATGGCTGAGTGCAGGTTATTGATTGTCTCTGTCAATACACGCTGGCCTTTTAACTCAGTTAACTTTGTTTATGGCTCGACTTAAACGCCTGGTACTGCTGCTGCTGCTGCTGAGAGGAGGAGGAGAAAAACAACAGAGGACATCTGTGTCCCATCATTTCTATGAATTAGAAGCTGTCATTTGGACTAAATTTCATTTAAATTCTAACAAGAGATATACAAATGACAAATTAACATATTTTAAAGCATATCAATAAGAAATCTTGGAACACATCAAGTGTGTTATTTAATTATCTTCTGGTTAATAGTTTTCTTCTCAGCCTCCTGAAGATGGATTTTGGTCATTTGTTCTTATATCTTATTCTGCTTATTTTAAAGCCAATTTATGTCACTTATAATATTACTTGTGTTTCTTTTATAGCTTGTCTTAATGACTTTTTATTCCTTAAGTAAAGCACTTTGAAAGGTGCTATACAGAAAAACATTATTTATTTATATTGAATTATAATTTAAATCTCAAACATTGTTTCACTGTTCTTATTACCTGAGCCAAGGTTTTTGGTTTGGTTTGTTTGTCTGTTTGTCAGCAGGATTACGGAAAATCTACCGGCCCGATTTTCATGAAACTTGGTGGAAGGGTGTAGCACGAGCCAACGAAGAACCCGTTAAATTTTGGAGCGGATCCGAATCACAAGGCGGATACACACATTATTTTTCACTTATGTGTTTCAGGTAACAAACAAATTTGTGCTGCCATGAAAGTAATGATGATTATGATGATGATTATATAATTTTAGAGGAACTTTACTTGAAATCTTTCCTTTCTTTTCACTAATTAACTGTTTTACATCATTTATCAAGTAAAATACCAAAACGTTCAATTATTCCAGTTTCTCAAATGTGAGGATTTGCTGCTTTTCTCTGATTTATATCATTGCCACCTGAAAATGTTTGTATTTTGGACTAAACAAGAAATTTACAGATGTTATTTTGAGCCGTGGAAAATTGTGACATTTTTCACTATTTTCTGACATTGAGTTTGGTTGCCTCCATGAACTACGCGTTGGCTTTGTTCACTTCCTCCTACACATCAGTCAGACGCCTCCAGCTGTACTTTGTGGTGACATTCAGCCTCTCGATGTCTCCGTCTGATCCATTTTATAAAATGTGTCTCCGAGTGTTCCCAGCAGGGCTGCAGACTGGACCTTTAAGTAGCGGCTCCTCACAGGGATAATAGACACTCTTAAGCCACACAATCGGAAAACGGCTGGAGGTGTTTGTCTACTGGTCGATACTGGTGAACAGAGCTGCAGTTTAATAACCAGCACGGCGGGAGAGACGGACCCTTAAAACGACTGGAGGACGGACACAGAGCGTGTAAATACACCAGAGCAGAGAGCAGCAGGAACACTGGGACTGCAAAGAGAAAAGCAGCAAAGAGGTTTATAAAACTGAGCTAAAGCTACGATGTGAAAGAAACTAATTATGGGAAATGGAGGAGATGGAAACTTTAAGTTAAAAGGTCGAAAGCTAAAACATCGCTCATTTCTGACTCACAAACATCCCAGCATGTAACAGTACTGTTGTCTGTCTCCTTCAGATATAACATAGTGAATACGAATGAATCAAAACCCCTCTAGTATTCCTAATAAACTGGCAACTGAGTGCATTTCTAACATTAAATCTGTTTACTTTCTTTCATTCAGTTCTCACAACAGTATCTCTGTAGCCACTGACCATAGCCTCGACGTGAGGGTGCGCACGTCTGCAATGGTGGAGCCCAGCATTGTAGTTAAACCGAGACCAAGTCGTGACCAAGACCACAATGAGACCGAGACAATAGCTGTGTCCAAAATCAGTCTGTCATTTTGTAGTTCTTTCCGAATGTATAGGGAGAATTATTATACCCTATATAGTGGACTACGTACAACGATGGTCACTAACCGGGCTCTATGTACCATCATGCACTGAAAGAAAAATGGCAAACGGGCAAGAAGACAAATCCACGAGTTGTGGTGTGAAAATAATGTATTTAATGTGAGCAAAACAGCGCATCACAACACAAAAGTACTTTGCACTTCTTAATTTGGGAAAATACCACAAAATACGCTTATTGCCCCCACATTCACAACGGCCGTTAATTCTTACCTTTCACAATAAAAGCCCTAGACATATATGCTTCATACTTAAATTCACTCAGAGCATTTTGCTTAGAGACAACTCAACAAAATATCTTACATACTGTATGTATTTATCACACACAAAAATACATTATGGATGGTCTACCAGCAGACGTTGATCTGGCAGGTTTTAATTGTGCGACTGCAATGATATATTAACAGTGCCGAGAAAATGACCAGAGTGGAGTCCGAAAGTGTTTTTTCATTTTGCCGATGAGCTCACTATATAGTCCTCTACACAGAACTCCCTGGATAGTGAGTAGGGACTATGAGTGAATGATTTCAGACACAGCCAAGGCCGAGACTTTGAGGTGTTGAAACCAAATCAAAACCAACACCAAGACAGGGCGAGACCGAGTCAAGACCAAGAGCAAACCAGTGCGAGTCCCACAAGATAAACTTAGATAAACTGGGAAATTATAAACTCCTCAGATTGATCTGAAAGATCCACATTCCCATAAAAACACCCACAGAAAACAAACGAAGATTCCTCTTCATTCACCTCTTTCATTGCCATATGATGAAGTGATATCCCCGCAGCTGTGGTCTTGGTCTTGAAATAAAATTCTGAGTCCTCTTTCTCTAAGACCGAGTTCAAGACCGATTCCAAGACTAGATCAAGACCTTCAAAAAGTGGTCACGAGACCAAGACCGATCTTGAGTACTACAACATATTTTTAAAGTAACCAAAGTTATAAATAACTTGAGATCTGTACTCAGCTTGTGTGCAGAGACACAACAAGTCTGAATGACAGTTTATTTAATGTTCACAACCTGGAGTTAGAAGCTGAAAATGAGATCTGAGCTGCAGAAGATGATGAAGCTCAACCGTTGCAGTTCCATTCATCTGCCTCTGAATGTCTCTTATTAGCTTCAAACATGGAAGCACTGCACACGTTCTTCTTCTTGTTTATTCCCATCATATTTCATTGATTAGCTCAGGGTGGAATCTTAAATTGTGTTTGCCTCAAAACATTTCATGCAGCAGCAGCTGGAGCAAAACCTGATTACGACCAACTGATCGGTCTGTCCAAACATTTCCAAACAACCCCACACCCTCCGCTTTCACTGGAATTCAGTGAACTTCAAAAGACTCTCAGATGTAATCTTCAGCTGTGAGAGCGATAATAAGGTTCAGCTCAGCGCCGCCCAAACACATACAGGAAGGTCAACCTCTCACATCTGCACTTACAGCGATTCTTCTGTACAAATTAATAAAAAAATGTCTTACCTGATGGGACCAGAGAGCATCACAGGAGGAGAGCAAACATGGAAGAGAAGAGAGAGAAGGAAGATCAGTCATTTTAATGAAACTATTGCACCAAACTTTTACTTATCTTTATAATGAAGTGCATATTACACAGCTGACTTTCAGTAAGCAAGTTTACCGATACATTTATTTAAAGTGAATCAAGGAGTTTCTCTTTCACTCTTATCATGAGTGACTTGAAATTGAGCCTGTCACATCAATATGACCTCTGCCATTTTTACACTATCGATTTATCGTACAATATATGGACATGACCTCAATATTGCCCGAATATTGGATCCTATCCTGTATTATATTCACACAAAATTAATAACAAGAAAACAAATTTTTATGTCACGAAAGCAAATTCCAAGCAAAATACAAAGCATTAAAAGTTGGATGTACAGAAATCCCCGATCCACAGGACCATTAAAGCCCATGACAGAGTTTTGAAATAAATTATCTGATGAGGCGGTGTTGGTTGGTCTTTCCTCTCATTAACAGACTCAATATGGCGGTGTCAACATTTAGTCCACTTGGCATCTTTTTACAGAGAACCAGCAGTTTTACATCTTATAAATTAATTTCGAGAGGCTGAAGCCTGCAGGGCCTCGAGGATGCTGCGGTCGCTCTTTTCTATTGTTTCTTTTTGCTGCCTCAGAGCTCAATAACATGTCTGATCCTTCAGAGAGGCGTGTCAGTGTAATTTCTAACAAATTGACCAATCACAGTTCAGGAGGCAGGAGTTGAGATCTGGTTGATGAATGACAAGTATTGGATCGCATAGTGGTCGTGGTTTATGTGATTGCATGACGCTCTACCAGCCAGCTAATGCTAACGCTCCAAGGACTGCTCATCGTGTTCAAGTCTGTTAAGGATGTCTTGTGGACTAAGACATGTCAGAGTACACATCAAAGTCCACCGGTGTCTCCTGAAAACTACATTTATATACGAGTAATTTGATGATAATAAACAGCAAGGTTTTTTTTTTTTTATCAACTTAAGGAAAGTTCCTGCAAACTGCTCATACAGAACTTATCTTCAAAACATTCACTGACAAAATTTGTTATTTATTTTCCTACAATATCCCTGGCAACTAGAGCATGTGGATCATTTTTATTGGTCTCTTTAAACACTAAAGCACTTGGTTAATGTCGGAGAGAGATCGTGGTCTTGGTTAAATACTTTAAAAGTGACTTCAAGCACAAGACAGGACGCTCAATATTTAACCAAAACCACAATCTTTCCAGAACCTTAACCAAAGTGTTTCAGTCTAAACTGAAGTGGAAAAAAACATATCACAACCAGTAACTATAATCCAAAACCATTTAGTAGTATGTTTTTAGGAGACAGGGTTGTACAGTGCTGATGATGGCTCTCCATCTGATTAATTGCTCAGAAGACTTTGTATTTAATATTCCTCTCATAACAAATTTAATGACTGCCTAAATTAATTAAACATTTGGGTGTCTTCCATATTACCGTCCTAGCTGAGGGCTAGAGGACACACAGCATGAAAAACAGTAATTTCAGTGCAATTAATGGATAACTGTACACCTGCAATGACAGGACAGAAAAGAGCTTCACATGTCGGGGTTGAGGGTTATAAAGCTGCACAGACTGAACACACTAAGAAAACTGAACTGTGGATCAAAGAAAGAAGTTATCCTGATTACAGCTACAGAGAAGAGCAAGGATGACTCTGCTCTGCTGAGAAGAACACAGTCATCACAGCGACTCTCATTCCATTCTCACTTTCCTTTGTCGAGCAGCCAAGAAGCATTATTGTGCACTTCAGAAATAAAGCACCAGGACTGGCACAGCCCTGAAGGAGATCTGGAAATAAGCTGCTCTCACTCCCAGAGTAAATGTGGGTGGATCGTTTAGCAACAGAGAGGCCTGCTGAGTGGGAGGAACCGCTCAAAGATTACAATATCGGTCTTAAATCAGTCTGTTCTGCTTATTCATCCACAATAAGAGACTTATACTGGAAGCCTGCATTAACCCGCTTCATCTCCTAATATTAATTTATTACTTTGTGGACACATAAAAGAGTCTAAACCACATTATAATTTCACATCTTTCTCAGTTAAGTGAAGTGAAATCATATAAATGCGTATCATAAACAACGGTACTTACAGTAAAGTGTACAGAAATGACACTATTTTTTTCTGTTCACCAAGAGTTAGATAAACTCAGTAGGGGCCTTTGAGTGTCTGCATGTAGGTTGAAGGCACGCTGAACGGTGAGCTTGGCCTTTTTTAGCTTAGCTTAGCTCATTTAGTGGATGCCTATCTATATACGTTATGTACAGTATGTTGTAAATAACAGTGCGAACAGTCTTAAATATCTGATTTCAGACCCAAATCAGATTTTTCCTGCAGTCCGAACGTAGCCTTAGGTGCTCTGTATTTTTAAGTAAAATTTTGAAAGCAGTTTTACTTGTAAGTATTTCTACATTGATCTAAATACATCTTCCTTAGACCAGACAGTGTTTGTGACACTTCCAACCTCGTCTTATCCAGGAGGATCAACATGCTCGATTTCATCAACACGCTGTCCCACATTCACAGCCACATCCATTCACACCTCTGAGCCGCCATATGTAGACCGAATGAGCCAATACGGACAGACTCGTGGCCGGCTGGCTTCATACAACCATCAGATCGTCGTTACAGAAAGATTCTACTGCATCATCATCTAAACCGCGATCAAATCAGCCATTTGAATCTTTTACAAGGAGGCTTCAGCTTCAGTTGCGCTGCTAGCAGAAATAATTCATCTCTGCCGTGGGGAGGAAAACCCTGGTTATTCCCCCGGCAGGGCAGAGTACAGTAGATTAGAGCAGAGAGAGAGTCGGTGACCAGAAAAGGAGAATGTGTGTCGAGATGTTTTTAGCTGGAACACAAAGAGTGAGTCAGACCTCGGCCTGCTGGGATATCACGTCTGCAGACACAGATACCAGGTTAGAGGGATGGAGGGAGGGGCTGGAGGAGGGATAGCTTCATCTTTCTATCTATTCTTGCAGCTTGGATTTAAGTGCTTCCTCTCACTGTCAACCTCAACAATATCAATTAATCTCTTTTATTCCGGCCCCGCAGCACCGCCATCTAATGGAAAAATAAGTATTTTTGTCTTATAGTAGGTTAGAGGCTGTCATCAGACAGTGAGGCGGTGCTCCATGCCAGGACGCCACATGGGGTCCCGACATGCTGTTTTCCCTGCAGACAGATGGCTGCTCTCTGTTCGCTGCAGAGGACAGAGGGCCAGATCCTGTTTGTTTTCTTTCTTTACGTCTGTAATTGTTGACAGCGAAGACGAAGAAGGGCAGCAGCTGGCCAGCGTCCAACATGACGGGATCCTGCATCGTCTGCTTCGGCAACATGCTGCTGCTTCAGAGCACCAACATGTTGTTGTTCCTCGTGTACTTCTTCTGCCCTACTTGGTCCTCTAAGCAGCAGTAGCACTAAACATGGCAGCAGTATAAGTTGTAGTTGAGACAGGAACAGTTTGGGACAAGTCAAGTTACAAGTCTCCATTAGCACATTGCAAGTCAGTTGACTGCTGATCATTAAAATGACACATTTTCCTTTCAAAGCATTGAGTTTTTACATAACTGAGACCTTTTAATGCAGAGGCCTAATAATTAAATATTCAAGCTGTGTGGCTCTAAATGGCCCGCCTGTTGCCAGCTTATTTATTTTTTATTGTAGCACGTCAGAACCTGACACTGCAGTAAGTTCACCCTCTAAATCTGCTACGACCCTCGCTTCCAGCATGTTTTAAAGATGCAGCAGAGGAGTGGAGGTGTGGCCTTGTGACGACAAAGAGTGTGACGACCGCACAGTGTAGCATGGATAGTAATGTGCATTCAAATGGTGCTGGTAGTCAGAACTTACCAGCCATGAGCAGCTAGTGATGGATTAAAGGAGGCCGACTGAGTGAGGAGTCACTAGAAGCACATTTACGTACCTTTAAGAGAACAGTACTTCTCCTACGAGAGGGGCTCTCACAGTGTGTTCGAGTTCCTGTAAATAGCTGTCAACACTGTTTAGAGTGGTTAAATTAATGTTACTGTTCCGCAGCACTAAATGTCTAAAGAAGCTCACGATATAGAGATCAGTTGTGGGTGGGAATGTGTCCTGCCACAGAAGAGAAATAAATCTCTTGTTCATGTAGGACGACACTGTCCGTGAAAGTGCGCCAACGTTTGGTATGTTACCATTCTGAACCAGGCTAAATAAGCTGAGAACCAGAGGTAACCAATCACAGCTCAGAGTTGCAGGTCTGGAAAGGTAACAGTACAAAAGTCACGCAAAACAGATGAACAACAAATGGAGATCATTCATTATTAAAGTTTAAGGCTATAACTTACAGATCAAATCTCCTGCTCAAACTACGACAAATTGAACATGTCTTACGAAGTGACTGGCCTTTACCAATCTACTTTTATACCAACACGTTCAAACCAACCTGTCACATACTGGCGCTTTGTCACGCCCCTTGGCATCACTTTAGGTTCAGGCAACAAAACCATATAGTTAGGTTTAGGAAAGAATTACATGGTTGGGCTTAAAACTATACGTTTGTAAAGTAAAAATGAAACTTAACTTTGAACACGGGACACAAATAAACAGCTAATTGTAATAGGAAAGTGAAACTTAACGCATGGGACACGAATAGCGGTCAAGTGGATGAAAGCCTTGTGCTTGTTGTGCCCATCCATGGCGACAGACTAAATGCCGAACTCGAGGCTTAAAAAAACGACAGTCCACAAACCAATGGGTGACGTCATGGTGACTACGTCCACTTGTTATATACAGTCTATGGGTAGTACTAGTAGCAGTAGCAATGACATCAGGAGGGGTATTGTAGTAGAATCTCAGTAGTAATTAGCAGCTAATGTATGGTAATAAGTGTGCAATCATTTGTACTGCAGTAGTACTAGAGGAAGTGGCAGGAGTAGTTATGTGAAAGTAAAAGTAATAGTGGTAGTAAAGTGAGAGCCTAAATTGTCTGTTAAACAGAGTGTCACCATGACGTCATAAAAATTAGTTCTTATGTATGCAATCACTATGTTAACTATGACTGTATAAACTGTATTCCCGATGACAAACTTTCCATCAAGTCTAATATCACTTAATGTGATAGAATGCATCTTAAAACTATTTAAAAAAAAAACCGGAAACCACTCTAACTGCAGTCATCAAGTCACAGTTACGTCACATAAAAGCATCACTTAATAAAATAAAGTGCATCCAGAGCTGCCGTGTTTAAACGTATTATGATGAGGTCACACAGTGTGAGGCACATTTAAAATAATGTTTGGCTAAAGTGGACAAGTAATTACATTCCTCACAGTATTGGAGCTTTCTAAAATAAGCATTTCGTGACAATTTAAAGATGCGAGAACAACACGTCTATGAAACGAGCTCCTGAAGCTGCAGTAATTCAAGAATACAAGTAAAGTTGTCTGAAAGATCTTGTTTCCTCCAGAGGGGATTAACCAACTTTTCCAACCACATTACACTTACAGCTGTTTTCTATTAGTTTGCACACAGTATCTGATGTAACTCTGCAGAAACCAGGACATGACAGTTAGGTGGGAGTAGGTGAGGTTTACAATGCGGTTGTTGTTCAGGTTTAATCGAGGAGGGAGCCTGATGACTTTGGATGGAAAAAACATCACTTTGTTATGATTTGTCAGACGAAAAAAATATTTAAATCACAATCAGATGTTAAGATATGAGGTGATTCAGAGCCGGTTTTCATTTTTACTTAGTATATCCTCTGTTAATGGTTACAAATGAATGAAACATCTGATATTTTTGGACATCTGGACTATGTCATGTGTCTGCCTTATTTCAATAAGAAACTGTTTCATACGAGTTAACAGGAATAAACTCAGAGGTGTTTAAAACAAGCTTTAAATCAATAAAAGAGATCTGGAGTTCATCAAAAGTAGATATAATAAGGGATCATCTGCATAAAAAGGTACACTGCAATGTTCAGTTGGAAAATAACTAGTATTTATACAAATAGCAGGGGACCTAATATTGATCCTTGTGGGACACCTTTATCAACCGTCTGGGGGCAATTTGAACTTTTAGTTTTTGAGTAGGGTGTTCAACACGAGTTTTGTTTATATCAAATTTAACCAATCTTAAATACTTACAATGCTGTACTCTATCTATAAGATTTTCACAAAAGCTCTTGTTCAGTGAATTTGTTATTGCAAGATTATTAAATGTTGGTGCACAGTGGCAGTTCTATAAAAAAAGCCCTAAAGTTAAGGACTAAAACCAAAACTTGTTCAACATTATTCTACAGCCAACATTTTTAGCCTTCTGGAAATACCTGGCGTCATACTATCTACCTTTGTTATCCACTAGAATAAAAAAAGATAAAATAAACAACAAAACAGCACAGAAATCAATGTAAATCATCACCAGGTGGCTTTTTCCTTTTAGACATGCTTGTCTTTTACTAGTGCTATTAATAGCTGTCTGTGAACATGGCCGGGAATTTAGCTCTATAAAAACTCGAGTGATTTGTAAAGGCTGCATATTTCTTTTGTTTGTAGGTCTGTCTGGAGGCCGAAAATAGTTTCTTCTCTTTGCTCTCACACACTCTTTTCTTCTGCCTCTCTTGTATAGCTCTTAGGATATCTTGAATTTCCCAGATGTGTTTCCAGCTGTGCAGATGTGACTTCACTGACCTGGTATGTTCCAGTAAGAGTGATAACTTAATTACACTTTATTGGCCACACCACCACCTCCACCACCACCACCTTTTTTTAGTTAAAAGATAGTTTGAAAAGGTATGTTTTTAGCTGATGTTTAAAAGAAAACACAGAAGTGATGGTGCGGATTGTGAACAATAGTCTGCTCCACAGTTTAGGTGTCATGAGAGTAAATCATAGACCACATTTGATTGAAAATCTAAACTTAAAAACAGCGAGACAAGCGTTTTTTTGCTGACCTAAGTATGCGTCCTTGTGCATATGGGCTTAGTAGGTCAGAAATATACCTCAGAGCCAATCCATTTAATGCCTCATAAGAGATATTCTGGAAGCAATGGGAAGCAAATGAAAGGATCGTAAAATTGGGGTAATGTGTTCTCCTCTCCTAGTTCCAGTTAAACGCCTTGCAGCTCCATTTTGGACCAATTGAAGTTGATTTAGTGCTTTTTTTACTGAGTGCTGAATTTAGAGAGTCACAATAATCAAGACAGGATGAAATGAAGACATGAATAACTTTCTCCAAGTCAGCGGCAGAAAGAAATGAATTGATTTTTTTTTCAGATGAAATTAACCCCTTGTACTTGGTTGTCAAAGTTCAGGTTTAAATCATGAATTTCTTCCAAATTTCTGGGTGTTCGGTTTGCATGAAGCCAAGTTAATTTATTGTTGTAAAATGAATGTGATATGAACTTAGACTGTTGTTTTGTCTGACCGTTTTATTCAACGTTTCATTCAGTTTTACGTGTTAGAATGTGTTGCTTTTTAAGTTTCACTTTTACAACGTAGTAGGCCCCTCCTGACCCACATCTATGAGGCTTATAGTGACTGATAATACACATTTAATGGACTGATAACAGTCGAATTGGGTGCTTGGTCATGTCAGTCTGCACTGTGTGAGATCAGAGCATGATGGGATGTTCCCTGTTCAGACATACAGGACAACATGTGCTGTATGACCATGGGGGGGAGGGGGTGTGATTTCCTAGTGTGTGTAATATGTGTGTGTGTGTTGCCTGCCACGCTTGAAAAGCTTTTCGATTGAGTCAACGTGACACATTTATGAATAAAAGGCTGGAAATCGGAGTGACTGAGTTGTGCAGGAGACTGTAAAATCCATCCCTCCATATCCTCCTCTCTCAAACGCATTACACCGTCAACTCTAATGCAAGCTACCGTCACGTTGTATACAAAACTAAAACGGACTGTGGTTACACTATGTTGTATATTTCACATAGCTGAGCAGGCCGACTGTTTGGCAACAGACAGAGGAGAGGAAAATAAAACAGAAGAAAAAGGCAACAGTAGAAATCAAAAACAGCCCAAACTAAAGTCTTCAACAGCTAGCGGAGCGTGACAACACCGAGCCCTCCCGCCGCCTTATCGCTCTGCTCCAGACCTCAGAGATCTCCCCGATCTAAGAGCTTCTTTGATGCTCACTGCTGCATAAACTCCAACATGTGCTCATGTTCTTCTCAGTGTGGTTGTAGTGGTACAGTAAGGGTCAGAGCACAGAGAAGTAGGCCAGGAGAAACCCTGCAGCCTGAGAGGGGCAGTCTCTACCACGGAGGCCCGTTTCAAACACATTTAAAGGGAACATATCATGCTCATTTCCAGGTTCATACTTGTATTTTGGGTTTCTTCTAGAACATGTTTACATGCTTTAATGTTCAAACAACACATTATTTTTCCTTTAAACTGTCTGTCTGAAACGCTCCGTTTTAGCACCTGTCTTCTTCAAGTTGTCTCATTGCACAGTTTGTGGGTTGGTAGACACTCCAGATACCCAAATGGATGTGCACAAGCACTGAACATTTTAATTTTTCATGATATGTCCCTTTTAAGTAAGTTTTACCAAACAGATTAAGTAAATCTGATAGTTTTATTATTCTAAATTTTTCTTCTTGTCAACAAATCTTATACTAAGCTCCAAAGCATGCGAGCTGACATTGTCTACATTTTTTAGTGGCTGAAAATCATCAATTTTAATTGACAAGCTGATGGCAGAGATATTAATCTTAAGGCGTTTGAATACTTTAACACTGTGTTTTGGTGCTGTACCGACACCGTGCTTTTCTAACGCTTATTTCATTAAACAAGACTCGGTCAAAGCTGAGTATATGTCTGGACCGTGTACGGTCAGTCTGTGAATTTGTGGCTAAATTGTTACACTAATAGTCAGTGGTCATGTCTATAATGTTGAATCCAGCGGTGTATGTCCACCAGGTCCGGCGAGGACACTAGAGGACGCGCTGCTCCACTCAACTGGCCTTGACGTACCCTATCGTGGAATGCACCTGATTGGTCCCTGGTTTTCTGCTCGCCGTTTCAAACAGGAAGTAACATGACGGCCTGCTCGTAAACTTTCTGTTATTCCGTCTAAACAATCCAACAAAATCGACTTCTGAAAACGTTTTTTGAAAACATTTCTGGTCAAAGAATAAGTAAACAAGCATAAGAGTCTGAGCAAACAAATATTAATAATGAAACAGTTCAGTCCAACACTGGAAACAGAGTGGGGGTGTTCACTGCTGCTCAAACTGTCCAGTCGGCCCTTCAAAGTTTGAAATGTTTTTCTACAAAACAAAAGTTCTTGATTTACAAAACAAGAAAAGATTCTCGTCTCAACACAAAGCAGCTGTACAACGACTTTTCCTAAATAAAGGACTTGAATCAGGCAGAATTTGATCGAAGAATAAGTAAATAACAGCCCTGATAACGAACTGTTGAAACACTCCTTGTGTGAATTTGTGTTACGTCAACAGAAAAGCTTCTGTTCGAGAGCAAAGTGGAACATTTAACCTCTTCAATCTCTCCCTCTCTTTGTCTGCCTCTCTCTACCTCTCTCTACCTCCAGGCCTCTCAGATCCAATCGATAACTTTCACTGAAGTTTGAACATTATTAAACCCTGAGGGGGAAAATGGAACCATTATACAAAATCAAATTTAAAAGGATGGAGATAAAACGACATTGGAGGGCAGCAGGGTGACGCAGTGTTTGTCCTTGAAACAGAATCAGCTGAAGTGCCCCTGAGCAAGGCAGCCGCTCACTGCCGGCTTCACCCTGCTGCTGCCTCAGAGAGCGTTTCATCGGTATCAATCCTGCTGACGTTATCTCGCTCAGAAAACATGGGGATTACTTTTGCTGACCGGAAGCAAAATGTCAATTTATAAAAGTAAAGAGCCGCCAGACGAATGAGATTAACAGACATCTTGAAATCAGCTGCTTTAGCAGAGAGCTCCTGTCTGCTAATCCCTCAATCTGTGATTCCACTACTCTGATAATTAGATTAATGGGCCGACGCTCTGCACCTTCAGGCTGCTCACAACTAAACCTCTGACAGAAACACAACCACAGCCTGGAGTGTAACTACAGTACAGCTACTTACAGTAAGTACTGCACTTACAGACAGTTTTCAGGTACTACTTTATACTTCTACTCCACTACATTTATCTGACTGCTTTACAGATTTTACATTAAAAAACATTTGATATACATATTTAGATTACGTAGCATTATGTAAAATTGTTAAGCTCTATTTTGAATATTAAAATGCTGCCTACATGTTTATGCATCAGTAATAATAATCCAATTATATATATGACAAATATAAGTAAAAGATCTCAATACTTCTTCCACCACTGCTGATTTGATTTCACACATTTTCCATCTAAATATTACAGCTCTGTGTTTGCACAGCGGGGGTGCTGAAGCTCAGCAGGGAGGTTTGTCGATTGCGTTGTGGCAACTTTTAACACAATGCGACGTCATCCGGTAACACATCGCATGGGCTAGTCCAATACATTTCTAATAGATTACTTTGTAATGAGCAGTGGATTGTACTTTATCTTCTCACCGTCACCTGTTTGAGCAAACCCACACCAACATGTTTATAACACAGTGCTATTTCCAGTGACTTTCTTTCTTTCCTTTCTTTTACCAGCCTCACACCTTCCAAACTTACAAGTTAAAGGTACAGTGTGTAGGATTTGGCAGCATCTAGTGGTGTGGTTGCAGATTGAAACCAACTGAGTACTCCTCCGCTCACTCCTCCCTTTCCCAGACTGCGGTAACGTGAGCCACCAAGTGCAAAACCGTGGTAACGCCGTTTGCCACGCTCAGAGGCCATCCATACCATAATAACACTACTTTAGGATCAACAGAAGTCAGACGGCGGTTCCATAGTTTTGCACTCTGTGACTCACATTATCGCAGTTTCACAAGCGTGTCAGAGAACTACGGTGGCCTTCAGGTATCGTAACGGTGTTTAGTTTACATCTTCAATGGGTTTTGAAATCTTGAATGTATTTCCTAGATGATTTTTTTTACATATTAACTATGTTATGAATGTTATATTTCACACAAATGGATGATAAAGTTGTATTTTGTTTCCTAGACAATATATTTTCTCCCGGTCGCTCTCAGTACGTCTCTCACGCTCTCTGTCTCACCAACACAGACTGTTATAACCTGGCTTAGCACCTTTGGCTCTCAGTGGGAGTCTGACAGAAATAGAAGAGTGAAGTGTGGCCGCCTCCTGCAGCCTGAGTCTTTGTTTACCTGCCTGTCTGTCACGCCAGAACTGTTCGGGGGGGATTTATCGGAGCTCTGCATCGTTTACTGCTTCAGTTGGCTTCTCATGTCCAGGTGAGGACGACACTAGTCAAACTTGTGTGGTACTGAATCGAGATGCTGAGCTGCAGGTAAGGGTGTAGGTTTGGGGGGTCTGGGGGTCCTCCCAAAGAAATGTTGAGCATCACACTTCACATAAACACTTAATTTCCTGCATCCTGGCTTGATTCCTCTCTCCTATGTGGGAAATCTATTCATTCCTTTCACGTGGAGCCTGCTGAAGTAAGAGGAACTGTGAGGCTCCACGGGATGTGTTGACAGACTAGAATTCCACCTTTTGGTTTATCTTATTCTCTCACTAATTTGTGGCTGTATTAGAGCAGCTTTTGCCGTGTTTGCAACGCAAAAGCTGCAGCAGCAGCCAGCTCTATATGATTATATGTGTATTATTAACATGATATCAGTATTTCATTTTTAAATATCACGGTTATCGTCAATATCGGTAAACCGAGACGCCCCTAATTCAGACCAAAGAAAACGAATGTTATGATCACATCCTGCCTTTCTCTATAACTGTATCCTTCTCAGTCTTTGTCCCTCTAGACAGGAGGTGGAAAGAGAGAAAAAAGACTGAAACAGAAGAAAAGACGACCACAAAAAGAACCCTCTGTTCTTTTCTGTTCCACCACATCCTTTTTTCAATTACAGGTACAATCCTGCAGGGCTATTTTTAGCCTGCACTGGATATCTATAGCCTCTTTTCTGAAGCATCTGTCATAGATGATGCTGCTGGTCCTTCACCTTTTCAATTATTTACACCCACATTTAAATTGAAGCTATTTCACCGATGCTCTGATCCGAGTATTTTACTGCTGCAAAAGCAAATAAGCTTCAATTTTCATTGCAGATGAAGAGCAACCGTTCAAATGGTTTGAGCAGGGGCAGAGCTGCAGTAAACCGCCTCTATTCCTGAGATATCCGAGTGGTTATGTGGGAGTGAAGAGGTGTCGGTGCAGAAATAAGAGAAATTAGAGCTCAGGCAGAGGGTTTTTCACTTGAAGATAGGAGGTTATTATTGCAAGTAGATGAGGGAGATGTAGGAGGAGGGATTCACTGGGGAAAAGGTGATTTGTGAAAACATGAGTGTTATGTAAAGGTAGGAAAAAGGTGAGAAAACAGACAAAAATATTCATATGTTTCTGAAAAACACCAATTAGGATGTTTTTCTCCTCTAAACAAATTCCACTCAAAAACACCTTCAATAAGTGACGATTCTGGTTACTGTATTCTTCTGTATTATTCCATTTTATATAGCTAAAAGTATAATCAGTGTCAGACCTTCCTAACATAGAGGTTCCAAAATCTTGTGGAAAGCTGGTCAACCAAATATATGGTACCAGCCAGGAGACAATGTACAATCAGAGTTGCATCATGTTCAGAAAGCTTTGTCACTGCATCGGGAACTTAACACTGCACCAAAACTATTTAACTGAAATAATACATGAGTTTATGGTCTCAATCGCTAGTTTCAAGTCTTCTTCAATACAGCATGATGTTCATTTAGTAAAGGATGGTCCCATTTAGAGTCAAATAGACCATAAAGCAGGAGATGCTACCTTGTGTTTGACAGATCGCTACCACCGCGTTGTCCGGTCTGGGAGCTGTAACTGCTGTTTTAACTGTAACATTTTGGTCGCTTAAAAATGTCTTATTCAGCGTTCGGTTGAACTTAGCTCCACCCTCTCGTGTCACTTCTGGATGCAAAAATACAATATGGCGACGGCCAAAATGCCGACCTCAAGGATTCAAAACTGTAGTCCACAAACCAATGGGTGGCTTCACCGTGACTCTGTCCACTTCTTATATACAGTCTATGATCCAATATTGATCCAAAATCTGATTAAAATATCTGAATTTATCCAACAAGTTCTATAAATACTTCATACCACCAACAGCTGCACAGCAACAGTCTGAAGCTCTCTAGGTGTTTCTTACAGGAATGACTGAAGCTGTTATGGACACAATCTGTACACGTCTTTAACTTTTTACTTTTTACAATGAAACTCAGTGTTTCATTGTTTCTGTGAGAGCAGCTAGCTACTCCATAATAGGTACAAATACTACTTTAACTGACCAGGAAAAACTTGGATAATTTCAGTAAAGGGATCTGTCCTCCCTCTGTGTTTCACAAAGTCTAAAATAAGTCAATTTCACATGGCTCAGCAGGACTTGGTATCAAATTTTAGAGTCAATACTTGCAGCCTATTTTAGTCTCCTCTCTGTCTGATATCCAACACCAGAATTGGCAACTTCCTTAAAACCATCAAGTGTTCTGTTTTGCAGCTTACATCTAAAAATAAAAGGAAACTAATTTAATGATTCATTGTGAAAAGACAAAGTATTTAAAATTAATGATGCCCTTGTTCGGTAAAACAACTCCTGACAATGAAGTAAAACTCTTGACATTAATGACATCGGATTCATCTTGTATCTGAAAGCATTTGGTTTGAAAGTATCAACATCCTGAAGGTCATGATGAGGTTGTTAGTATCAGATAACAGTTTCCCTCCAGCATAGATGTACAAAATGTTTAGAATGACCTTTAAAACGCTGCAGATATCTGTTCATGTGGTGTGTGTGTATGTGGATGCTGGAAATCAGGCACAAACTGTCCCAGAGTGCAGAGTAAGCTTCATATTTTTTACATAATAGCATTTTCCTGCGTTGCGCTCCAGCTCCGTGCTTTGCCAAAAAAACTGAATAACAAAACATAATCCCTCTCGGTGGAGTGGGAGTTTGTGTGCCAACAAGCCGAGGAGATGAAACCACCTTAAATGACAGAGGGGGAGAGAGGCAAAGCAACAAAACACACTTCATTACAGGATTTAAAAACTATTAAAAATGAACAGCGACGAGCCTCCTGATGGCTCTGAAACTGATCAGCTCTTTTATTTATGTCCTTACCTCTTATTTTCTGTACATTCTCGACTCAGTAATTCATCGAGCTACAGGAAGAGTTTCAGACCTCTGAGTCATTGATTTTTAATGTTACTTGTTCTATCAATTATTTAAGAAGTGTATTACTCTGCTGCATATTGGCTGTAAAAGGTGGTTCAGTCAGTGGGTTAAGAAACATGTGAGAAGATGAGAGTACAAATCCTAAATTTGACCACAGTTTTTTCTGGTTAAGACATTTTAGCATAAAGCTTGGTCAGGTATGTTAGGAGAGAAATAGTAATTTTCAGACAACGCAGTTCGAGAATCCACCCTGTCTTGTAGAAAGTGTGTTTATATACTATTAATTTGCATAGAAAATGAGTCACAATTACAAATCCGTCTGTTACTTCAGCACCACGGACAGCGCCATGGATTTATCAATACACAGCACAATTAGGCCACTGATATTTCAGTAGCCAGGCCACTTCCCATAAAGCAACCGGACTTCGCCTTTCATAAGACCACATGCGATACAATGGGTATTTTCTGTGTCTCAGCACTTGTTAAGTAAAACTGCATGGCTGTCTTGTAGTTAGCTTAGCTTAAATCCTTCCAGCTTCCATATAGTATTTGTCTCTCAGCAAAGTGTTGTAGCAGTGTAATGCTGTCAGGCATAAGGGGAGAGAGGCAGCAGGGTGAGCTGTACCCCGCCAGCACCCAGATGGTCTGAGAAGGATGTGTGAAGCGTGAAAGGAGGATGACAGAAAAAATACAGTGGGAGAATATAATCTGTCTCTCTCTGGTTTCCTGGTACAGTAAGTGTTCTGAATACATCAAAAAGCCTGTGAACCCTCCAAAAATAATACAAAACTGTCGTGCTTTTCTTCTGCAACGCAATTAAGCAGAACTCAAATAAAAGATTAATAAATAAAATATTGAGAGCAAGGGGATAAGAGAGAGTGGGGTCTGTACAGAGAGCTGTAGATCTGTCTCCTCTGGCTTGGACATGACTTCTGGAACAAAGCTATGTACATTGGGCCACTATCATGCTCAAATAGCTGCGAGGCATCGAGCGTCAGGGGCTGATTTATTGGAAGCAAACAGCCGGAGAGAGAAAACCGCCGACTGTGAGGAGCTGCAGGCAGAAGACATCTTCTTCTGCACAGTAGGCAGGAAGAGGAAAGATGAGCAGGGTTTCCACCCAGCTGTTTTCTCTTTTTTTTTGTTGTTGAATTGTAATGTGTGATGCACATTAATTGAAATCAATACAGTTTTTGCCAAAACATGTTCATGCTTGCTTGAAAATGAAAACATGTTTCTTGTTGACGATATTATGGGATAAATCATGACAACTAGGTGTGTCAGATAAATACTAATGTTAAGTATTAATATCTGTAAACAATTTCTGCACCAGTGACTGATACTAGCTTGGTTTGGGTGCATTAACATCTGACTGGTGTTTATGAAAACTGACATGTGCTCTCATGGCCTTCAGACTGGAGGGCCATCCCATCACATTCTCACAGTCCACCCTGCAGTCCTGTCAGCTGCATTACATCAGACATCATTAGAATAGCAGATCTATATCTAGAGCTGGATTTAGCCAAACTGCATCTTCTGTAAACCCACCACCAGACAGCCATCTTTATTTATGAACAATGGTATCTGGACTGGAAAAACCCAACCAACATTTCTCAAGCAGAGTATAGAAAGAAGCATGTTCACACTCTAACATACAGCTGAATACATTAACTGTTTATGAGCTATCAAACCGGCATTTTATAGCCACTTGGGGGCAGCGGAAACAAGCTGTAAACACAACACAGACATATTATCACCTAATAAAGTTGATTATAGTTATTAAAGAATGGTTATGTATACATCCAGTAGACACAGAGCAACATCAGCATTTATCTGGAGTTGTGTTTGTGGTTACTGGATGGAATTAAGTCCAGTATTAACTCTCTTTAAGCTCTGGTGTGGTCGCCACCAACTCCTGAGGGAAATAACTGTCTCTTTAGCTGCTAGACGCTCCACTTTCTTCACCACCTAGTTAATAACCAACAATGCCTCATGTTGTTTAAATAGTCAACAACGTCATCCAACGTGGTAATACTGAAGTTAGGGTGCAACGTTGTCTTTTGCATTATGTGCATTGTATTCCATATCACATCCAATACATGCATGCATCGTTTCTTGTGAATCCCTTATGCGTCAGCCAGCAATCTGAATCCATTAAGGGACAAGCAGACTATACAGGTAACTCTGAAAACTACCATGTACAATATAAATACATTGGATGCTTCAAAATGCCAAAATTGCACCAAAAATTTGATCTTTAAAAATGCGGATGTGAATGAAATGTGATATAGGCAGCAAGGGAAATGTTATGCAATCTAGTGTTGTCAAAAATATTGAAGTGTCGATACTGTATTATTCATTTTCCACAGTATCTATACACGGGAGCCACCAATTTCTGCAGACAGTGAGTTGACACACACCGCTATTTATGTTTTAATAAAAATCTAAAATTTTGTGCCCTCAATGTTGTGTCAATTTTTCCCCGTGGTATCCAAAATAGTATTGAATATCTATATTTTTCAAGGTATCGTATTGAAGTTAGAAAATACAGTATTATGACAACACTAAAGCACTCTAGCATGAAGTCCATTTTCTCCCTTGAAAACGTTGGTGCACTAGACTGTTGCAAGAAGGCTAATTTTTGTTTTCAGATGACCCCAGTGAATACAGCCAACATGGCGGACACTGAAGAACATCAACAGCTCGATAAATACTGAACGTCATTTGAGGTTTGCGCAGCTGGATGGAAATAATGGAGTGAGAGGAAAATGTAGCGAGAAGAAAGAAGCGAGTGAGACTAGAAGGAAGAGAAGTGATGCACTGCTTGTATCCAGGCAGAGGGAGAAAACCTGCGAGGGAACTACCCACAATGCCCCTGTGGTCTCGCATAAGCTGTCACCATCCCTCCTCTGAAACACACACACATGTACGCACACACCTCAATAAGGCAGCAGAGTGCTTAACTCAGCAAACTGCAGGCCAAGCTGCTATCACTCATGTTTGTCTCTTGGCTCGCCCTCTCTTGTTTTTCTGTATTTTCCGTCTCTATTTCTGCTTTTCCTTCTGTTTATGAGGAACGCCGTATATGTAGTTTAACATTATGAGCATCATGAGCATTCAATTTTAAATGGCTTGTTTTACTCGTATCAAAAAATCCGTCTGCTGATATTTGTTAGTTTCATGTTTCAGAGAGACAGGTTGAATAAATAGAAACAACATTTTCCTGTAACTGATGACAATTTGTTATTTTTAAAGATTTGAAGTTTAGATTATTTCGAGGATCAAACTGAAAACTCTAAATCAATACTAAGAACTTGAGATTTAACTCAGACAGATTTTGGCAACTCGAAATTTGGTGTTGCAGACATGAGCTTAGTGACTCGAGCAATACTTTGGTTATTAGAACATGATTTGGCGACGTGGACACAATTTTGCTGACTCAGACATAAGCTTAGTGATTTGTTCATTTCACTCGACTTTGGTGACTCGGACATGAATCTGATGACGCAGAGATGATGATGCAGAGATTAGCTTAGTGTCTTGAGCAATGCTTCGGCGATTAGAACATGATTTTGATGTCTTGGACGTGACTTTGGCGACCCGGAAATGGCTTGGGTGACTTGAACTTTGATGACCCAAACATTAGATTAGTGACTTGTAAATGACTTATGGCAGTTGAACTGGATTCATTGGGGACTTGAGACTCAACGTCCTGTGCTGTTTATCTACATAATCTACACATATGGCCAATGCAGCGCATCAAACCCTCAAAGTGGCAGCTAATGATGAACACCTGGTTTTGTTGTTTTCCTGGCAGGACTTTCTGTTTCTTCTAGACCCATGCGTTGATCAGACCCCTGTGGTATCGTGTCTGCTGGTATTGTCTTTGAAATCAATGTTTTGGTCTGGCAGCAGCATTACCGCTAGGAGCAGCAGAGGTATGTAGTTGATTTATCCTTGCTATCAGATAGACAAACTGTTCTCTGCTCCGCTCGACTGAAAACCACACCGAAACAAAACTGGGCCGCTGGGAGAAAACAAGCTCACAGAATATAGAAGAGTAAGGACGGGAAGACAGAGCGAGGAAGAAAATGAAGGGGGTTTTCACTGTATACAGTACAAACTGTGAGGTGATGTCTGAATGTGCTGCTGAATAACACTGAGATAAACACCAGACAGCGGGAGGTGGTTAGGCTGTACTGCACAACTGGTGGTCATTTTCTTTATTAAAAACAGGTCCAGAGATATTGTGTCAGTGCTGAAGGACCAAAAACATAAAATTTTTCTATTTCTCGATTGATCCGAGGTTGTCAAGTAAATGTCATGATCCTCAGGCTCATAATGAAAACCACAAAAAAAATCCATTATTTCAGAAATACACAGCTGTCAATGTGAAACCACAGATGTAAAGTCCAGTTCTGAGACTGCAGGGTAACACAATCTGTGTCAAACCATGTATGAATGTGGTTTGAATCTTTAAAAACCTGATTCCATGTGTTTGCTGCTGATACTTGACAAAAGCAAATGCTTCAAATGTCGACATGATGCCAAATTACTGTTTGATGTCACTTTTGATAACAAAGCTTCGCAGCATCTGTCAAGTAAATACAGCAAACTCTGTACGAGGCCTTGCTTAAACAAAACGTGATGGGTTTGTTAAAGTTTTCGGTTGTATATATAGTAGCCTAATGCCAATTTCCAAGTCGCATACGCACTTCCTGTTTCCATCTTCATTCAGTTCTTACTGTTCTCCTGCAGTTTCACTCAACATAGTCAAACGAACAAGGGTAATGCCAGCCAATTATCAAACCTTTGATATTGTTTATTGTATAATTTATTTGAAAATGCTGAAATTGTAATTCCAAACCTGGCTTGGTGGTAATAACTAAGTTTGTAAGTACTTTAGAAAGTGATACAACAGTCCTTGTTTGTTAGTACAGTTGTCATTTACACTATAACAGCAGCACATAATCATATTTTACAATTAGGCTGCTCTAAATCATTTTTACCATCCGTCTTCAGAAAGCCCCATCAGTACAGTATAAATACTAAAGTGGATATGTCGGTGCCTTTAAAACTGCATTTATCAATATGTTCAAATTAATAACAGATCAAATGACTGCCTAATCATGTGGAAGGAGTTGCTTATATTGATGAACCCACAGAGAATTATCACCCTCAGCTCTGCGGAACGTTCCAGCACTTTTCAGCTCGTTTTGTTTTTTACGGCCCCTAACTTTACTGTTTTGGTTCAGTCACCAAATGTCAGACTAAGTTAGCAACTAGCTGGTGAAACAAAAGAACTGGTGAGCTCAACTCAATCGTCTTTAGAGTATGATGGGTGTTGACCCAAAGATCACAAAATAGGCGAATGAAGTCATATGCAATCACAAATAAGTGTGTAACACTTTTAATGATGCAGAACAGCAAAAGGAAACGGCAGATTTCTACCCACTAGGCTTTCCTCAGCATTAGCTGGTGAACATAGTGGCATTTAACAGCTAAAGAGCCAGATATTTCCCTCAGGAGTTAGTGAAGACCAAACCAGAACTAAGAGGAGAGTGAATATTGGAAATACATTTATCAGGTGGACACAAACACGATTGAACATGAACGCTGGCTTTTATCTTTTGCTTTTGCAAGACTTTTTTCAGGACATTTTTCAGACTTTTTGTTTTCACACGTTTTTCAGACTATTTTTCCGGACATTTTTTAGACTTTTTTTTCGGGCATTTTACAGACTTTTTTTCAGGACATTTTTCAGACTTTTTTTTTTAGAAATTTTTCAGACTTTTTTTTCAGGACACTTTTCAGACTTTTTTTTTAAGGGCACTTTTCAGACTTTCTTTTGCTTAGACTTTTTTTTTCACTTTTTTCTTCCATCCCTGACAATAACCAGAGACTCTACGTGTGTTTTTTAAAATATTTTTTGCTGTCTTTTTAGCTGTGAGGAGTGACAGGGAATTGTAGTCTGGTAAATAAAGCTCCTCTCAGTCGTCCCTGTCTTCCGGGACTCAGAGTCGAAGCTTTCACCCCTGCTGAGAACGAGCATGTTCAGCCAAATCTTGCACTGCAGACACACTCCTGCCATCACAAATCCCTGTTTAATACCAGGACATGACAAACTAATGGAGAGGGGTGAGGAGGGAGAGAGGAGGGATGGAGGAGGGAGGAGGGAGGAGGCAGAGACTCCCCCCAACACACACAAGCACACTGAGCCTTTGGCAGGACACCTGAACAATCCCCTTAACATCAAACAGGGCTGCAGACAAAGCTACGAGGATCACAACTGCATCACATCATCTTTCTGAGGACACTATGTGAGGAAATGCCGCATTAATATATTCTTACAGACTCTTCATGGAGCAGTCAGGTGATATTTTACATTTTATTAGACTTCCTGTGACAGATGAGCTGGTCGTTATAACTGTTTTGACATTGTTGTCCCTATCAAGGGAGATCTGCTCATCTTAGGTTCCCAAATGTGGAAATTTAGTGTGCTTTTAACCATTGCTATAGTAGAATAGTCAAATTTAGTCTGTTTTGGAGCATTGCTCAGACTAAACTAGCAATTTGAGGGTATCACCATGGATGGTTGATGAGGTTTAACTTTTCGCAGATGACACTCTTTTGTTTCTCTGCTATCACTACTGAGATGCTCTTCTTATGTTTGTGACGAACATTTGTTTTCCTGTCACATATAACTATATGATGATAACACATACATACCCCATGGATCCATACTAAATGATTTAAAATATATTTAAAACTATGGGACACATCATTCAAATGGATTTTAGAATAAAGCTCTTCTGCCTCTGCATTAATATAAGAAAAAGATTTAAAATGCATCATACGGTTCTGGTGAAACTACAAATGTGTTGATCCGAGACGACGTGCTTGCAGCTGAATCCACCGAGAGGGAAAGAGGGAGCCTTCAAAGGCTCGAAATAATAGAGCCGACCATCAAACACCATCACAGCACAAAGCCACACTCACAGCTGCACATGCATGCACACATGCAAGCATCCAGGTGCATCTGAACTGGTGTATGTGTGTGTGTACGTGACGGTACACAAAAGTTCAAAACCAAACAGCATTACCATTTCATCCATCCTCCTGTGTGTGTTTCCGTCCACCTGAGGCTTCAGGAAAACACTCTTTATTCTACAGGGAGAGAAAATTATCAACCCGCAGGCACAAAATAACAGCCGGGGAAACATTTTTTCTGCCGTATCCAGGCTTTGTTACATGATCTGTAAAATGAATTCAGCATGAAATCAAATTTCAACATGTAAGGAATCATTTTACCTTTTAAAGGAAAATGAAAAACGTAATGTTAAATTGCAGTATACTATATATGACGAAGTTTCATCTTGCAGTAAAACAACAGAATCTGATCTACACTGCCTTCCTTCAGCTCGTCTTTTTTTTTTTTACAGCAGAGACAGACAGACAGACAGAGATGAGGACATGCAGGGGATCAGCTGTCTGGATGCACAAAGAGGCAAAAACAAATCAAGGCCATGTTTCCTCTCCAAGAGGCAGCACAAGCTAAATCATGCAGATTCAGTCTCGTCAACAAACTGGAGGGCAAACTGGCACTTATGTGTTCCACATAACTAACTGAACAGCCTCCTGTCTGTTTGTGCTTTGTGGAAAACATAATTGCTGCCTGGATTGGCAACATTTTTTGTTGAGTGAAGGAGGTGCTATGATTGTCTAAATTGTACGAAGCAGGTCGGGGTGGATGGTGGGAAAAGAGTAGGACCTTGAGACCAGAGACTGGGGGTTCACATCGTGAGTCCTGCTTGTTGCACATGGGATAAGTTCAAGGAAAGATGGTGGTTTCGATTAAATGTCAATAAAGTAAATATCATGAATCCTGCTGTTGACTTTTTCAATATTAAATCAAAACCCCCATCTTTCTCAAACCTTAACAGAGTTCTGTGAGCACATAAACACAACCATTAAAAAGTTTCATCATTTTATATTGCAAAATTAGATTCTGGGAAAAAAAATAAAATATGTTGTTAGAGAACATTTTGCAGAAACTTCCGACAAGAAAATGTTAATTAAACTGTTTCCTTATTACGTTGATAGTGTTACATTTCTCTCTAAACATATTTGCTGTAGCAAATTAGTAGAGACGTCCTGAGCTGTTTGAGGCCATATTTTACTAGATCGGTATCGGCTGAAATAAACCCGATCAAATGTAGATCCTTTCTTTACTTTGTGTTATTCACCTCAGCCTAAATATGTCTATCGTATATAGTTTTCTATATCGCGATATTGGCTAGGTCCATATTTTTTTTCTCTTTATAATGTCACGTAAAACTGTTATGTTCATTTTGGACTCAAGTTCCTAAAATGAGAAAATACTCATTTGTGAAGTATTTAACTCACACAGGAGTATACAAAAATAGGCTTTATCATGTTGATATTTCATATAGACTATTGAATTACAAGAAAACATGCTATATCGTGATATATATCGTTATCGAGATAAGAAACTATATCGGGATAGAAGATTTTGGCGATATCCTCCAGCCTTCGTAGCAACTTCTCCTTTTTAGCCAGCACTGACCGTTGCTTTTGCAGGTAAAATTACAAACGTTAATTAACTTTAATTCTGTGAGCAACTTGATGACCGGCCAAAATTAAACTTGGCTGTTGTCGGGTTTGTACGCTCTCGAAAAAAAACTTGATGAGGTCATCCCTACAAATGTGTTGTATATAAAGTTAATTTCTAGGAGAGGGGGGTTGCCTGATGCATTTGAGATAAGATATAAGATACTTATTGAACTTGGAAAAGTAGAAAAAAATGTCAAAATGTGCAAGATTTTTCTGTTAAAGTTGCTGATTATTTTCAGCGGCCTGTTTTTCTAAAAACACTTAAAGTATCGGGGGATGAAGTGGGGCCTCTGCAGGGTTCTTCCTGTGTGAAAATGAGGCAGATTATCTCCTCAGAATTATATCATGTATTGATTTAGTCAGTGCACTCATTGGACTGTGGCTGTTACACAGAGGAGTGCTGACTCTTTATGGACACCACTCCAAGTTTGATAAATCAAGCTGTGCTCAGCTGCATGTGTGCCAGCACGCTTGTCGGCCCGGGGCTTATGGGATTGGATGGAGAGAGACAAACAGAGAGAGAGAGAGAGAGAGAGAGAGAAAGTTTACGACACTGACATTTACATCGACAGTGATCGTAGCTGAAAAGCTGCTTCACTCTGAGTGCAGTCAAACTACAGGAAAGCGTCACTCAAAAGAACTACTTCAGATGTTAAAGTGGCTCAAAAGCAGCTCTGTAAACGATTATCTGTCATGTCATATGATGCAACATCAGGTCACTTCTGAAACACAGAGCATTTTCAAGAAATAGTTCAACATTTTGGGAAATATCCTGAGAATCGTTCTGAGAGTGAGATGAACAGATGTGTGTTATGTACAGAGTCAGGACCTGGTTAGCCTAGCTTAGCATAAAGACTGGAAATAGGGGGAACAGCTAGCTTTGCTGTATCCAAAGTAAAAAACAAAATACATCTACCAACACGTCTTATGCTCACTAAATAAGACACTAGCATACACAAGTGGCTCCCAACCTGTGGATTGGGACCCCCCGTGAGGTCTCTAGATAAATCTGAGGGGTCACAAGATGATTAAAGGAATACGAAAGAAAACACAACATTGTATGTATTTTTCTGACTTTTCTGTAATTTTTGCTTTGTTCTTATGAAATATTGGATACCTTTACCTCGTCAGGTCTCTAAAACCACCCAATTCGACTGTGATCAACTCATTAAATGTGCGTTATCAGTTGTTATCAGCCTCAGAGATGTGGGTCAGTAGGGGCCTGCTACGCCTGTTGTAAATGTGAACGCGAAACTTAAAAGCAACACGTTCTAACACGTTGTTAAACTGAATGAAACGTTATGTCTTGAACACTAACCAAACTGCTTCTTTAGGTTGAGGCAACAAAACCACTTAGTGAAGTTTAGGGAAAAAGATTGTGTTTTGGCTTTTTCACGCTGTCTATACTACAGTACAGTGCATGCATCCGCTTTTACTTCTGTCATAATTACTACAGTTGCTAGAGGTCGCTGTTGTCTTCTTTAATTCCTTCTTTCAGTGATCGCCCATGTGAATCAATGATAAAACCAACTAGTAGGTGTAGCAGGCCCCTACTGACCCACATATATGAGGTTTATAACCACTGATAACGCCCATTCAATGACCTGATAAATGTCTAATCGGCTGAAAAGGATAATCACTCTTTGGTTGCAATAAAGGTTCACAGGTAGACATCTATAGGCCTATTTTAAGGGGTCACAAGCCAAACACATAAGCAACCACTGGCATATACTAGACTGAGCGATAGTACGATAACTTATTGCATTCATGAAGGAGCAAATCTCCTCCAAATGCTGCACATATTCTTTTATTTGATGAACTAAAATAACACTGTGCTGTCACTGATACTGAGTTAACAGTGCAGCTCTGCTCAGTCTCTCCCTACTGATCCGGGCTGCAGGAATTAATCATTGACAGACATTTTAATAGTATTACCGCATGTGGAGAGAGAGAGAGGGGGATGGAGGAGAGTGAGAGATGAATATGTATGAGTCAAATGAGAAAGAGAGATGTTTGAAGCACAAAGAAAGGAGGGCAGATAGAAGTGAACGACTGCACACGACTGCTTTAAAACCACTGCCTCCATCTTCTCACTGTAACCCACAGAACGGAGCAGACCGCTGGGCCTCAGCCCCCACACACCCACACACCAACACACCAACCATTAATGTATGATAAGAGAAGCTTCTGCAGGAGAAAAAATAATAATTCACTGCCATATTTAACTGAGGAGATAAAACACACTGTTTATTTTTAGCGTGTTTTGGTTTATTTCTGTCCTCAAGTTCATCACTCTGTGCTGATTGTTTCATAATCTGGGTTTAAATTAGGATGTGGAGATTTCAGAATCATCATTCAGGTTAAAGTGGATGAGGTCCCAGTGTAGTGCTGCCTGCCGGTGATACTGACTGTACTTTGCCAACAAGAAAATACTGAGAAGATTATGAGCCGAGACGCTCTACTGTCATCTGTCAGTCTGACATAATCCATGAGTTTTAGCACTAGATAACGGACATTGATGTTCTTCTTGGAGGACAGTCTCATGAGACTGTTGTTCGTTTCCTGTGTCCTACTGATCATCAGTTTTAACCTTAAACAAGTAGTTTTTGTGCCTGAACTTAACCAAATATAAACCGTAGCAGTGTCAGATTGAAAACAGTCATATATCTTTTTTATGCATCTGTCATTTGAAAGTCACTAACAAATGATGACGCCCAGAAAACACTCATATGGGTATTGTGTAATGGTTTAAAATGCAGAGAGGGAGCACTACATGAGCTCATACATGGTTACAACACGATATATTTGCTTCCCTTCAGGGCTCCCACTCACCAGGCCCGTACTCTGCTCTGCTCTGTGTGTGTGTCAGACAGTACGATGGACTGAATCATGCTTTGGAATAACAACCTACTGCCACATCTTCCCACTAAAACCCAAATCAGAGCTGCTATGCTGCCTCTCCACTATAAACTGACCACAAAAAATATGAAATAAAGTGTATTCTGCTTCTAAGAGCAGCCCCCACTTCTCTGTCTGTTTCCTCACTGAAACCTTCTCAAAAATCAATCCGTCAGTCACAGTCTCTCCTCCTACAGACTCATTTCCTCACAATAATTGCCTGTTAAACTCATTAAAAAACATTTTCTTCAAGAAAAAAAACTACATATAAAACATCCAGCACCTCTGCAGAGACTATAAGCCGTACTCTGTTCCATAAATCACTTGATATCTTCCGTAAATCCCTAAGCCTCAGCCGTCATCCAGCGAACATATGATATGAGGAGACAGAGAGAGGCCTCAGCAGAAGTGAGCATTTCAGTGGTGGGGGGATGGCAGCATGAATACAGGTTTATTTCACTGGATTATAGCACATGTTTCCACCTGGAGTTCATTTATAGACACGTCGAGAGGAGGGAGGCTTCCTCTGCTAAAACATGATATTCTGGGAGGGAGAAAAGAGCGAGACGGAAATGGAGCAAACTGAATTGAATTATGGGGAAAATTAAGCCAGGCGAGAGGACGATGACGAGGAAGAAACAGATGGATAATGATGAAGAGAGGAGGGAGAGAAGTGGGTGGAAATAAAAGAGAAAGAGCTCAGCTTCCAGGGCATCTCTGCGTGCCGTTCATCTCACAGCAGAGCAGAGAAACAGGAAGCTGAGGTCCCAGAGCGCCACAGAGCCTCCACTAAATCACACGGAGGCTGATCCCTATCTGACGGAGCTGAGAGGAGAGTCTGAGAGCGATGAAGAGGAGAAAACACTTCATCCATCACAGTTTGGCTTTCAAATAAAGCCCCAGTACCTGTAACCGGCTACAGGATTTGTTTTTAATCATCCCCGTTATTGCTGCAGGTGTCATGTTGGTATTCACAGCAACAGAAAGCCCATATGGCCAGTGTTAATGTCAAGGTGGATGTCTGAGTCATGGGGTGCGTCCCAGCACTCGTGTGTCCTCCCCACTTTATGTGCCAGGGAGCAGAAGAATAAATATGGAACGCCCTCATCTGCAGTCTCTCCACAAGACAATACTACTCAGTGATGAATCAGTGCATTGCAGTTACTTCATCTCACATACCGGCTAATGGTGTTTTCAGCAAATGATTGCAATAGGTGAGGTAATGTCTTCAATGATGATAAAAAATAAACTGCACTATTCTAAACGGCACATTTTTGGCCTGATGGTGGCGCTGGAGGGAAAGTCTGTGGGTCGCCAAAAGCATCCACAGCTGATGTTGAGTATCAACAGACAGACAGAATTCATGTCAATGGGAGAAGTAGACGATGAGATATTTTGTTCTGGATCAAACTGTGGATGGACCAACCAACTCACATGAACTCACAGTGGCCCTACTCCTGAGTACACTATCAATACAGTATGAAAAACACTGTCACGTTAATCAGGAGGGAGGGAGTGTGAGTGATAAAAGATATAATCTAAAACATTAAAGAATGAGATAGACAGGTGAGGAATATTTTTAGACTCCCCTGAAGAAAGCTCGCTGA
Source organism: Sebastolobus alascanus (assembly GCA_916701645.2). NCBI lineage: Eukaryota > Metazoa > Chordata > Actinopteri > Perciformes > Sebastidae > Sebastolobus > Sebastolobus alascanus. Next base: position 1,355,593 of record CAKAOJ020000289.1, read on the forward strand.
GTTCAGCGTCGTATCAAAACGTCAACTTTCTAAATAAAACAGCGGCCTGCTTTCATGCTCTGCTGTTGAGTCAGACAGCGTTCACACTCACAGCACTGGTGTTTCAGATGTTTCCGTCAACCTGGAAGCTCAGCATCACATCACCAGGAGTGTTAAGACAGTTCCTGCATCATGCAATAATAGGATTTAAAATAGGTCTGTTATTTCACAGAACCGACAGCGTTTTAGATGCCAGGCACCTCATGGAACTATTTCACATTTCACAGGCTGCGTATTCTCCAAAAGGAGGAGCTTTACACCTGCCGTCCTGCACCACCTATAGGAGAGGAAAGAAACAGCAACAGCAGTTTAGACCTGCAGGGATAGGCATTAATCCTCCTACGTGGTTTTTAGCTGGACCGCAGTAAGGCAGGGCCAGCCCTACAAACACCGAAGCCTGTCACTGACTGACTGAGAAAGTTACACGTTGGTCGGTCGAGTGTTGGCGTTTCCCTATTGGCCATTGAGTGGGCGCGACAGTGTTTCCGTTGGTAACGTCAGTGCCTCTGCGTTCTGATCATCAGCTTTAACACCAGCCCAAACAAGCAAACAGGCAAACACACCAGTTTGATTTAACCGAACCAAACAAATGAGGTGTGAAAGCACCCTGAGTGACTTGTTAGAGAGGATGTTTTTGCAGACTAAACACTGTATGCGAGGAGGACAGAGGAGAATATTTGTCCCATCTGGTGTCTGAGCTGTAAACGTCTCGCTGTAAGTGGCACTGGACTGTCAGCCGCAGTCCGATGCCTGAGATGTGATGTGAATGCAGAACGGCAGCCCTCCACCTCCCAGTGAAGAGTGCCACGCCGGATTATCCCCACTGGTTTGAGAAGTGACAATATGATCTGGATGGATGGCCTCCATTTGACAAACACCTGCAGCCAGCTGAGTCTCGTGGCACTAACACAGCACAGGAATATTTGCAAGTCAAAGGATGTCTAGATGTTATTAGAAAATCATCATATTTCATAAACTTGTCATATGTTTTGTATGTCAAATCTTGTAACGTAACTAAAGCTGTCAGATAAATGGAGTGCAGCAAAAAAAAGTACAATATTTCCCTCAGAGATGTAGAGGAGCAGAAAGTCGCAAGAAAAGACTCAAGTGGCACGTTTCAACCAAGCAGTTCAGTTCAGTTCAGTTCGTTACACATTAGAACGGTTATTTTTGCGTTTCCTTTAGCAAAAGTTGTGGATGGTACCACTAGAACCGCTCCATTCTTGGTACCAGCTCAGTTGAGGTTTCAAACGAGCTGAGCCGATACTAGAAGGCAGAGTCAAAACACAGCAGCCAATGATTGGTCAGAGAGTATCGTCACTAGCTTGACACGAAACATCCTGCACAAACCCGCCGTTTTTAAATAGCCAAGCTACCATCAATGCGCGACCGCAATTCTTAATTCACTCGACCCAGATTTTAAAAAATGGCAGCTTGCAAAACTACACCGTACACTACGCCAGACGGACTACACACGGAAACACGGCTAAGTAAAGTACAAGTACTTAAAATGTATACTTAAGTACAGCAGATGTGTAAATTCATACCATTCTACCACTGGTAACGGAGTATTTTTATAGTGTGGTGTTATACTTTATGTGAGCATTCAACAAAAACAAGCTTTAGCAGATGAAGGCAAACAATAGAAATAATAACAGAGCTACAGAACCATGTTTGGTTCCTACTAATTGTCTCTCACTCACAGTTTCAGCCTGATTGAGCAGAAATGAAGATGATAAATAAAGTTACAGGAGAAAACGGGAGCGATCACAATGAACTGGACCAACCTCGACTGTGGTTATCTCTGCAGATGGAGAGAGTCGGTTCTGGAAAGTAAACAGCTCTTTAGTAATGAGGGAACATCAGCCGGCTGCACTCACTCTGCTCTTCCAGGAAGGAGACCGACCAGACTGAGATAGGTGGACAGTATGAGAGAGAGAGAACGGCCTGGGGCATCAGCTTTCTGATCAAAACAACACCAGTAAACTGCACCCATGAAAGGCCATTTTGCTCCCTGGTTAAACATGCAGCAACAATTTGTGTTCAAAGCAAGCGAACTAGAGAGAGAGAGAGATAACCTCATCATCAGAGGAAGACAGAGGCCAGATGTAAACGCTGCTTATCAAATCCTTGGGTTATCATTTTTGCACATATTCTTGATACTGTGAATACCGGTATTTGCACATTTGCATATTCCATCCTCTTCCTTATCATCCTTATCAACACTCCTGCATTGTTTGGGCTTTAGAATACACAGTATTTTATATCTTTGTTCTCTTTAAAATGCCCACACCCCTCTAGTGTTTGGTGAGGGATTCGGGGACCAGTGGATTTAGTTTGGAGGGTTTAACGGCTAAATGTCTCTGCCAGGCTCCTACTGAAAATCTTCTAAAACCTTTCACCCCTGGCTGTGAAGATTAGCCTGGGATTTTCTGGTCTGGCTCAAGAACTGTATCTTTGGTGATGTTCACTTCTCTGTCCTGTGAGACTCAAGACTCACAATGAATGCTTTTTGTCTTTTGTCTCAAAAGAAACCGTTCAGTCTGCAGCTCTGGAGGCCAGAAGCTGAGGAACAGTTGTGAGGAATTTATTGTCTGTATATGAGAAATATTATCTGGCTGTCTCTCTCACATGGAGTTGGACTGGTTTAGAGTAATTTGAACTGTATTACCTCCACCGGGGGTTCACAGTAAAGCCCTACTGTAATATTAACATGGAAGAGATAGACTTCATTTAACCTGCAGCTTCTTCTTGATTAAAGACAGAAAGAGTCCACATATCTCCTCTGTTATAAAGTGTTACTGTTGGCTCAGTAAATAGTTGCTCTGACTTAAATCTCTTTTGTTTTTTTTGTACATTCAGTCTTTTATTTCGGACCAAACTGTGCAGCTGTGGAAACTCTGTGAGTGTGTGGTGATGTGTGACCTGCCCTGACCTTCAGTGTCGAGCTATCCCAGCTGCCAGCTGCTAAGTGGCCTCAGTAAATTGTTGAAACTCTTAAATCAGAGTGTGGAAGTGGAGGAACCGTCCTAGCTGTGGATTATTCACGGAGAGTCGAGCCTCGCCCCTCCAGCCTGCAGACTTTTATTTCTTCCACATGTGTTTGGATTTTGTCTCTGGCTGAATAAAAAACTATTTTTATGGGTGTAGATGATGGTGCTCGTCCAAATCCACGATCTGTCAGCTCATCAGTTAGTATTAGTGATGTTTCTGTTGTATCCTAGTGTCATTCAGTGTAAGAAAAGCAGTTGACCCTGTTAATAATAACTAACTTTTACTCTTTTACTAAGTCAGAGGTAACAGAAAACCTGACACAATAAAATGTATTTTCCTTGGCATAAATAACAATTTCTAGAGTTTTGGTTGGTTTTGTTAAACCTGAGATTAAATTAGGGCTGTGCCAAATAAACATTTTTGGCTTTCAAAGCTTCGGTGAGAAATATTCAAAGGTATACGAAACTTCGGGACACAAGCACATAACAGACAGCAATATCCGTCTGAGAATAATTAATAATAGTTAATGTTGAATATGAATAATGAATAATGTTGTGGGATTATTCCTTATTTCATGGGCTATGTTGGAATTTATACTTCATTATTACATACTACAAAAAACGAAGCAATTGTATAATAATTTGGAGGTCGATTACCATGACAACGGTCGAAGCTTCGAAGCATTCAGGTTTTTTTCTTTTGTAATTGAGTTATTCGAACGGTTAGACTCCCCTGAAGAAACTCGAACTCGGAGGAGGTAAACAGAAGTGAAAGTTCTGAGCTGGACAAAAACCTAACTCAAAATCTAACTAAAGATAGTTATGAAATTTTGAGTTTAGTTTTACACTGAAATTCTCTCAACACGTTAATGATTGTTTGACTTGTTTAACATGCCGTCATAAAGGTTTTAAGAGTATGTTTGGTCCATAAATTGCCGTGGATACAGTGCAGCTGAGGAAGGCTCTTTAAAAACCAGCGCCATGGTGACACGTCATCTCACATGAAATAATGAGTGTTGAAATGTTTCTCTATAAGATAAATGAATTGGAACTAAAAAATGAAAAACTTTGAAATGCAGATGATCCTAATAGGATTTAACACACAGACACAGACACACACACACACACACACACACACACACACACACACACACACACACACACACACACAAAGTCTGATCTGGCCTCTTGTCAACAGTACTGCAGTATTTACACCCCCCTTCATTGACCTCTTTAGCTACTAGTTTCAGTTTCTATCCTTCCCAAATCCTCATCAGCTCCCTCTAAATCTCCCCTCTCCCATCCCCCATCATCGCTAACTGCTTCTGTCTGCAACTCTGATTTTATTTCTTTTTTCTCTGACATATTCATGTATTTTGGAGCTGCTTCAAACTGAAATATACAGTAGTCTGTTAAAGATGTTAAAATGGTTATATGTCAGTCTAGACATCTAAAAAAAAGTTCATTATTCAACCAAATTTAATCCAGTTTTAACCAAAATGTTACAGGAAACCTCCAGGTTTTTGGCATCCTTGGTGGTATTCTTGAACTATTCTTATAGATTACAAGAATAATCAATAATCACCATCTTCAATGTAGAACATGGTTTTCACTGGACAGGAAGGGGATGAAAAACTGCAATCTGAAAAGTAACTAAAGCTTTCAGACAAATGTAGTGGAGTAAAAAGTACAATATTTACCTCTGAGATGAAGTGGAGTGGAAGTATAAAGTTGCACTAAATTAAAGTACAAGTACCTTGAATTTGTACTTAAGTACAGTACTTGAGTAAATGTACTTTGTTACATTCCAACACTTCAAGAGGGAAATGATTCTAAATTCATTTTGCAAAGATAAGTCTTGTTGGCTCCAACTGTAATACGTTTGTCCTCGAGGTGAACGTCCAGACAGGACGACACAGTACTGACCCCACACACACACACACACACACACACACACACACACACACACACACACACACACACACAGTGACTTTGCTGTCATCGTACCCACTCATAAGCTCTCACACACAAAAACACAGAACATTCAGAGATAAGAGTGATGTTGTCTCTATGTCTGTCTGTCTCTCTGTCTGTCTCCCTCTCACAGTCCCAGGCGGTGTCTGTGTGACTCAGAGGTCCATAGAGGACAAACACTGGCCTCCGTCCCTCCATCCTTTGTTTACAAAGAGATAGAGAGGGATCAACTGTGTGTCTCGACTGCTTTAACATCTGTAGGTTCAGTTTGAGAGGAACAGAAGAGCAAGATGGGAGCTCCAAAGATGTTTTGTTGTTGTTGTTGATGATGACGGGGATAGAGGAAACGGTTCCAAAAATATTGATTTATCTTTCAGTCAGCGCTTTGAAATGGCAGAAATAAAGGAGGGGCGTGGACAAAACATAAAGTACAGGGAGAAAAGAAAAGTCTCAAGTGCAGGAGGCAGAAGAGGGAGAATAGACGAGGACAGGATATGAAGAGTGATGAAGAGGAGGTGGAGGAAGTGCAAACATCAAAAAAGCTGCTACCTAAAATAACAGCCGTTCTATTGAGACTGAGTATGGCGGCGTATTAGGGCGATTATAGGTAAAAAAAAAAAAAAAAATTACGGAGCCAGGGAAAAGGGAGTAATAATCTGAGAAAAAAACTCTGTGAATTTCCACGATTAAATTTGTATATTTCCGAGATTATAAAATCGTAAATTTACGAGAAAAAAATCAGAAAAATATAATATAATCTCACAAATTTTTTAGTTTTTTTTCTCATAAATTTGACACTTTAATCTCAGAGAATAACCAAGTGTAAGTGTACGGCTTTATAATCTTGCAAATTCGTGAGTTTTTTCTCGTAAAGTTGCCATTTTAATCCATGAGAATATCAGAATTTCCAAGATTAAATTCATAAATTTATGAGAAAAATCTCCCCCAGCTCCGTAATTTCTTATTTTTTACCTACAATGGCCCTAATACACCATCCAAACTGAGACACCCTGCTCTCACCAACAAAAACATCTAATTATACATGATAAATAACATTTCCTTTTGTGTTCCTGCAAACTTTATGTGGTGCAAGTCGTAAATTGACCTTTGATGCCAGCAGTCATGTTGTCATCGTCTTCCTCATCAAACAGCAGATAGTGCAGAGGTGAACATCCCTAAATACAGTTACAGCTAAAGTCCACTTTGTACAAAGGTTAACTGGTTTTATAAAACCATTACATTCCAGTCCAGAGGTCAGACGAGAGGCCCGCTCACTGAACTACATTGACTTCCAATCTGAATCCAGCGGCTTCAGGTCTGATGGCTTTTTATTCAATAAACAACAGACAAAGTGGTTTTAAGTCTCAGAGAGTCAAAACTGCCACCAGTGTTTCACAGTAGGTCTGAATACTTCGCTTACTGTGATTATGTTCCACGATGTGCATACAGTGGGTAAATGATTGTGTTTATCTGAGCTCTGTCTTACTGCCTCGATCCCATTATGATGTATAACAGCCCACAGTCACACATCTGCCCACATGTGGCAGTATAAACACAGCTTTTGACCTTAGAAAACTGAAAAAGATCAACAGTCGAGAATTCAACCACACACACACACACACACACACACACAAACACACACACACACACACACACACACACACACACACACACACACACACGCTTTAGTCTTTTCCAGCTTGTTTCAGTGGCTTAATGACAGACAGCCTTGAGTCTCGTCAAACAGCGAGCCTCACAATAACACTTCAGAATCATTTATACTACCTAAAAAGAAAAACACTTGTAATCACAGCTTTCCTTCACCTCACAAAGTCATCCATCAATTTTCTCTTTTCTCTCAGCGGACCGTCGGGGGCGTGGATGAATCAGCAGCGTTTCAACAAGGCTCTACAATACGTGATTGACACCGCTTCTGATTTTCAGACGGAGAAAACTGGCCACAAAAATCAGTTTCTGAACAGTGAAGCGGCTGCAGAATCACACCTGGCTTAATCATCTCCAACACCTCTTTTATAATAAATGCTGACGAGGTTTGGGAGTTTGAGCAGGCAACAGGTAATTATCTAAACATCTGCTGGTTGGTCGGTACAGTCCGGATCTGATTCGTTTGCTAAGAACTGAGCTCGGGAGACTTCATCTTGCAGTATTCGTATATCCGTTTCTGTCTAACTAACATAATGTTTGACTGCAGTCTGTAAGTGTGTACTGTACGCTGTATGTGTGTGTAATCATGTATTTGTACTACACTTGGCAGACTTCTCTATTAACTTCAACAGCCTGTTTATCGAAATCAGACTCGTGCTGTGATTTATTTTTTCACTGAGAACTCCAAAGTAAAGAAAAGTGTTACTTGAGAAAAGGCCTTTACCCACCGGGGGCGTGACGCATAAACGACACAAAAATGTGAAATACTCTCCTGTGGATATTATATGTCTAGGGCTTTTATTGTGAAAGGTTTGACCAGAAGGAGTGGATCTGGTCTGTGCTGCCTTTGTCAAGGTTGAAAGGAGTAATAAAGTTTGCCGTCTTAGTTCGGGCTACGGAGCCTCAGTTTTTGTTGTTTCAAACATATAGGTGCAACTCAACCTGTTCTGCACAACATGATTGGTTGATGCCTTTATTCGCGGTGAAAAAGCTCAGAAATATCGACCTCGTTCCGAAAAAAAAGTATGTCGCATTTCTGTCGTGTAATATTTTCAATCTGTGTTAAAGTATTCATGACAAAAACAACAGTTAGAAAATGTATATTGACGTTAGGGTTGTCAATCGTTTAAAATAGTTAATCACGATTAATCGCACATTTTTTATCTGTTCAAAATGTACTTAAATGGAGATTTGTCAAGTATTTAATACTCTTATCAACATGGGAGTTTGTGTAGCTGTGTCCCATTTCCATGCTTTGCACACAGTATGTGCCATGTTGTAATTGTCACAGTGCATTTGCAGTTACAAGAAATCAACTTTCAATTCTGTATTAACAGAAATCATGTGCACTGACAGATGTCAATCGATGACAAAAATCTATTTAATATACTTATTTAATAAACTTAATTTTGTCACTTTTCCAGTATAAACACATATTTGTAACAGCAGCACAGATCCATCACAATAAAATGAACTGTTCCAAGATGGCGTCACATTCATTCCAATCAGAGTTGCTCACTGGATGCTGAATAACGTCTTAAGGCTTCCAACCACAGAGCATGCTCATTAGTCCTCTGGCTGACTTCCTGCTGACTTCACACACACATGAATGACATGAAAACTTCTCAGATGTCGTTGGATCTAATTTACTTGGACCTAAATAATACAAAGAGTCATGTCTTGTGACTTTTTATCATTTTACAGCCGTCTTTGTAGTTCCTGCCGCCAACGGACTCTAAACACATTTTATTATATTAGGAAAAGTATGTTTCAAGCCCCATTATGGCTTATCGTCGTGTACAGAGAAAACAAGGGGGCAGAAAACTGGTGACTGGATTTAGTACTGCAATTATTCTGATGCGGGTACATTCGTAGCCATAAATCTTCCGTCTTTTTACATGTGGAAATTATTTAATCACAATTTTGGATGCCGCTTGTTATACTTGATTGACACTCCACATACAGACAGCATTAATTGGCAGTTAAACCACACTTTGGACACATTGGAGGCTTAATTTGTGCCTTAATTTAGTCCTGGATTAACTCTATTAACTCTACTATTAGACTGTATTAGATACCTGCAGTATGTTCAGAGCTTTGAGGAGTACCTGCACAACGAAATAAAGAAATCACGTTAACATTATTTCTGAGTGCTTTCTTTCTGCAGAGAAGGATGAGTTCTGTAACTGTGGTTGTAAATTTAAATGTGTTCCATGTGTGAAAGCGGAGCTAAAAATAAAAGCTGCCTGACTTCTCTTTTCTGGCCAATTTAATCTCTTCTTCTCTCCCTCCTGCTATGAAACTGTGAGGGCAGAGTGCAGATGATTCACACACACACACACACAGAGAGGAAAAACATTCAGAAAAAGCTTCGAGGTTACAAACTGAAACGCTCCCTCGTTGAACTCCAAACCTTTGACGGCAGCAGCAAACTGACAGCCTGACACTCGGCCTGACACTGTTTCATTTCACTTTACTGACTCAACGGTTTTAATAAGTGCACTGTTCATTTGACAAAAATGGTCGCTCAACGGGGCATTAGGCTATAGATTGTCCTGGTTGAGTGACATTCACCTCAGTTGACTCCTGTTGAAATATCAAAAAAATGATGTAAGCTACCGTCTCCCCCCTCAGCCCCAGAGATTGTGACATCGTCCTCTTCCTCTCTTCCTCTTATTGAAGAACCTCTTAGTCTCACTAATTTTCATATGAAACATCCACATCTCCTGTTACAGGCAGCATGACCTCTTTGCTCCTAATGGTTGTTTGGTTTTTAAAGTCACAATTAGCGCTGAAATGATTCATTGATCAGTCCATCGACAAAAAATAATTCAATTTTAATGACAGATTGTCCATTTAAGTCATTTATCAAGCTAAAAATCACAACATTCACTGATTCCAGCTTCTCCAGGCTGACATAACAATGTTTTAAACTATGCAGTTTTGTAAATGTTTTAAGAGGAAGAAACGTATACTTGTAAGGCCTCATAAATACACACAGTCCATTTTGAAATATAAGTAATCCAATGACAACGGAGGTAAATTAAAAAATATCAAAAGACAGCTTGTAGTCGGTGAGGAGAGCAGACAGCAGGGAAGAACTGATGCTGACCTTCAGTTTCACCAGGACAGAGCACTAAACTATTCAATAAATCTTATCTTTATCTCCACGGAGGAACAGCCCTTTGAAAACATCCAAATAAATTCACCAGTGACATCAGAGCTGAGCAGAGACCCTCCCTGCTTACTTCCAGATGTATGTGAGACACTCAGAATAGTTTAAAAATGAACAAGCTCTGGATGAAAGTTAACTTCCAGTCCACCCAGCAGCTGCATCTGTACAGAGCTCCATATAAACAGAAAACCTCCATTATGTGTTGCCTGAAGGGGAGTTACCACCAGATCCACCTGGGGCGAGTCATCCTGACATTGAATTCATCATCTCAGATAAACATGTATCTCCGTACTGAAAACAGCAGCAGAAGGATGCTTTCATGATTCTGCAGGTCCAAGACGAGAACAAACACCTGGACCAGAACCAGGTAAGACACAGGCCTGTTTGTGTTGGGTCTCCATGTGGCGAGAGCATGTTTAATGAATAAATAATTATCTTTATCTATCTATTATTGCCTAGATTCCAGTGAAAAGAATGAAAGGTGTCTTTTTTTACATTAACATTTAACACAAACAGGCATTTGCTGATGAGGATTCCTTAAATTTGGTTATTAAAGAATTGTGACTAAGATATGTGCGAAGGACATTTTACAAAATTAACCTGTCAGTGCTCTTTGGTGGACATTTTTTCCCAATATTGATATATCAAAATATACCTGCTTGATTTATTGTCCCAGCAAATGTACTGTCTTATAGTGATCAAATCTGTAAATGCAGTGAGATCATTTTTAATCTGCTTGTTTCAAGGATTTTATAGAATCAAGTGTAATTTTTATTGATTCTACTGTGGCGATCTGTCGTATCTCAAAATACTGACACTTTGAATTTGTGTTAAAATCTGATCTTAAAGCACTGGCAGATAATTGTTCCATTTGTTTTAAGGAAATGAGACTCGATAAAGCACAAAAAATACTTGAAAATAATTGACAAAAAAAACAGCTTTTTGCAGGTTTGACAAGGTCCACATGCTGGTGTTTTTCAAAGCTTTCAGCAACATCTCATGGTCTTCATTAGCGGATGGAGTTTTCTCTGCTGAGATTGAAAGCTCCAGGAAAAGCTAGTATTGTAAGAGGACCTTGAGCTTGAGATTTTTGGTGAGTTTTCCAAATAACTTTCCCCACAGGGAACCTAACTTACACATTTAAAGGGTTAGTTCACCCAAATTATAAAAAAAAAAAAAAAAAGTCCAGTTTTGAGACATCCGACTGTGATTTCTGATTTGACGGAGATGAAAGGAGTTTCATTTGTGCTTTAAAAAACTGAATACAGCAATGACTCTGTCCAGAAACAGCATTTAACCTTCAACATCACCCTTTAAACTCACAAGCCTTCAATGCTAATTTACAGCTCGGTGTGGAATGCTAACAATACTAAAAAAGCAGTGTTTTTACATTGTCAGTTCTGTACCTTTTCCCTCCATATGACAAGTGTCGGCTGAGGAAAATATCAGATTAAGTCTTTATAAGAATCCCTGTAAGGCCTGAGGCCTGTCTGGTTTAGATTTGCTGGTTTCATCGTCTGGACTGCAGCACAACGTCACCCTCTTCATCCCTCATCATGACGCTGACCTCGGCCTGACACGCCGCCGCCCAACCTGCAATCTCACATTTCTCTGAGACATTTACTGAAGGTCACAACCTCATTATGGAGCTGTGGCGAGTCGCCAGCAAGAAGAGAAGGAGGAGGTGATGGAGAAAGATAAGATGGAGGACAGGACAAAGAGAGAGAAGTGCTACAACAATAAGTTGTGACTATTGACTAGTGACTAGTGACTATCACAGGGCCAGTTGGTGAACATCTGTAGCGGGTGTGCTAATAGCTAACGCGCTAGCCAACTGGGAACATGCTTGCGTGGGAACATGCTATCTGTCAGTTAGCAAGCTTGGTATTTAAAGACTGTGTTTAAAGGCTAAAGACATAATTTGTACCATCGACTGTGGCCTCATAACTGTGTGTGACCCATGCCTCTTTAGTGTTCCTAAATATAAATGTCAACTGCTACAAGAGGCGGAGAAAGAGGAGATTAAAAGAGAAAAATGGATTTGAGAAGACTACACAATGATTATACGTGGAGAGAAATAAGATCAGAGAGGAGGAGGCGATCAATACAACAAGGAAAATTATTTTCGGTGGGAAAGACAATAGATGCCCATTGATGTCTCCTCTGAGTCCTTATGCTAATAATTAACTTTACAAAAATGTAGCATGGATTTTTTTCTGGCGACCCTTTAATGACATTGAACAACTGCATCATCAATTAATTTATTAATTGGATTCATTTTAATTTTCCCTCTGTTGGTTTTATTTTATTTATTATTAATTATTTATTCCTAATTTCTGTTTTAATCTTGTTTTTTTAAAGCACTTTGTAACCTCTATTATTATTATTATTATTATTTTGACGAAAGTCACAAAAAGCTGTTGTTTCTCAAGAAAAAATAAATTAAGATCATGCAGATGTTTGACTTTTGTGGAAGCATTATGAGCTAATATTCACATTATATAAAAAAAGAACACTAATACAAATATATATTCTATATAAAAATATTAAAGAATAAATATTAAAATATGACATAAATTGTATAAATTGAACCTATTGTCATTCCTTGAAATCTAATTAATTAATTATTAACTTAATTTAAAACCAATCAATCAACATAAAATGACTGAATCAGCAGAACATTGATGATGATTTATTCTAATTTATTTTAAAAAGTTAGTGACCATTTGTCATTTTCATGTCAAAATAGCAAAAAATTGATTGGTTACGGCTTAACAAATGACATTTTCAATCATAGAATTAAAAAAAGAATACTTTGTGGTTTTTTTTGTAATTTTAAAGTACTTTATAGGCATTAGTCTTTATGTTTAACACTGGACAGAATAAATTATGAAACAGTTGATTAAACAAAAAAAAACGGAAATGTTTCAAGACAATACACTGAAAAAAAACTAAATAAAAAAAAAAAACGTCCCTATTCCTGACTAAATATGAGTAAGTGGAGAAGCTATAAATGTAAAAAGGATAAGAGATTAAATGTCCAGGGAGAAGATGTCCGACTGTGTTTCACAAAGCAGACGTGATGAAGAGAAGAGCCTGTTTTACATGTTGTACTACTGACCCTGTTCTATATTAATCTGAGGAGAGAGCAGAGAGAGCAGAGAACACGTCTACTAACTGCATCCAAGACGGTTTAAACCTTCAGATGGATTTAATACCTGCAGAGGAAATGGAGCAGAAAGAAACAGAGACAAAGAAGTTTGAGGCCTCTGGCTGGTGTCCTCAACCCAGACAAGAGGTCAAAGGTCAAATCTGGACACGTCTGATTCCCGTTTGCTTCCTGACACACTTGTGAAGAATCCTTCGTTAGAAATATGAAGCCGATTGGAAAATGTTTTCACTCAGAGGATCCATTAATAACAGTTTGTCTGTCGCTGGCACCAACAAGTCTAACAGCGAGACGAAATAATCAATGACGGAGCCGAACGGCTTCACTGAGTATGAAGATTTGTATGCAAGTATGAAGATTTCAAGATGACTGACAGATGATTTTATCCTGTTTTTAAATATAAAAATAATAAAAGACATGCTTAGTTTTAGTCCCTAGTATAATGAAACTCCACTGGATACTACACTTCCTACAATGCAACTCTATAGCATCTTTCACTAGACCCTCCCTGCCCACAATTTTCAAACTCTATGCCTCCAGTTTGTAACACAGACTTTCTGTTTAATCTTTAAATCCAACCTGATCTCACGGAAAGGCGTATGAATGACACAACATTACACGGACATTCTGTATGTCATGAGGGCGCATTTTAGCTTTTTTGCATGTCATCTGTACGCTGCTTTTTGCAACAAAACTATGGTAACGTCCGCAGTTAGATTTAGGCAACAAAACCACTCACTTAGGTTTAGGAAAACCATCATGGTTGGGCTTAAAATAAGTAATAATACATAACATAAGTACGGAAAACACGTCACAAACGTCACTAACGTAACTTACAAAACAAAACACCGCTCTCAAACACTGGTCTCCTGGCTGAAAAATCCCCCTCCCCTCCCACCCCCATAAGCAGTTTTTTTCTCACTTATTATTCAACGTCACTAGCTCTGAGTGTAGCATATTTACGCGGATACATTTAGATTAGACTCAGTACGGACTTCATGGCGTACAAATGTCACGGCAAAAGCAAGAACGGCGTTCTTATAGCACGCTTAATGTCTTGCAAATTACGTATCATTCACACACCGTTTCGTTGGACCGGGCTGTTAGATCCAACCTGACGTTAATGTTTTCAGAAATGTTTTCTCCAATCAAACCTCACTGTAACCGCTCAGCAAAGGTGACAAATGGAAAAAATAAATCAACATAGTGTCTCAGTAAGGTGTTTTTTTATCATTATTTTTTCATCATGGATTCTCCAAGTCTCTCCTGGTGATTTGATTACGCTGACATAAATTATCCCCAGAGGTTTTCAGTTGAGATCTGATGAACATGAAGGCCATAACTTATGATTCACATGATTTTCATCCTAAAACTATTCTGTCAGACCTCATTTGGAAGCATTTCTACACTCATTTATTCAGGTTTTTCCTTTCATTTTTTACCTGTCTGAGTAAATCCATCACCAAAGAACACCGTGAGCCCAGACTGCCAAAGTACACGGCCTGAAGCTGCTTTTTTTCAGCAGTGTTTTGTTTTTTTTGACCTCACAGCTCTTTAGTGCTATGACCTTGAATCCAGACGTCAGCGTGAATAGAAAGCGTTCCCAGGGGTAAATAAGGAAACGACATTAATTAAACACTAGCTAGGTAGAAAATGTGAGCAAGGAGAAACAGTTCATAAAATGAGTCAGAGCTGACGGTTCTCAGTCTGATGGCTTCAATTAATGAAACATGACTCAGAGTTGGCCGACCCCCCCGCTCGGCTCCTCTTACCACCAGATTCTTCTCTTGTCAGGCTGGCAGAGGTGACTCGTCAGCTAATGGCTTCCTCAAACAGCTGGAGGGGGTCAAAGGGTCATATGACAGCAGCCTCGGGCCAATCGGCGGCCACAGAGCGCTCAGCATTCCTGAACGTCTGCGGATTGTTTGATATTGGATAACCCTGATTCAGTCACTGCCCTTTTTTCACAACGTCACCTTCACTACAGTCTGACATTTGTGGTTCAAGAGCTACCGTTCTTTTCTTCGTCCTTCAGGCACTGGATGAAATAATGATAACGTGCTGTAAAAGTTAATCCTATCTAAGGCTCTTGGTTCTACCCAGCTAACAATTTGACTTTGAATACAGCAGCACTGATGTAAAAAACAGACAATCAGTAGGCGTCCTGCATTGTTTTGAGGTGGAGAATGAAAACAACTCAGTCTTAAAGCAGGTTTGCAATAACATCCACTGTGCCATGCCTTCATATTTTGAATATGAACATGCACATGATCGTCCGTTAACGATAGCTCAGCAGTCTTACAACTTTTTCTAGGTTTTTTGGTTTTATTTTTTAGCAAATTGGTTTATGTCAAATAATTTTTTAACCTGATTTGACCAAATGTTGATGATCCAAATGCTTCCTGCTGCCATAGGACACTGTTCACCACATGAGGTTAAAAAAGGTAAACCAGGTCCTCTTGCTAAGAGCATAGCTTAAGAACCGGATATGCTCTCAAACAGACAGGAGTAACTTTTGGTAAGATGAAACGTTCAAAGTCTTTACAAGTCATCCTGAGGGGAACATGAATGCCCGAACCAAATGCCATGACAATCCATCCAATAGTTGTCGAGATACTTCACTCAAAACCACAAAAACCAACCTCACGGTGGCGCTAGAGGAAAAGTCAGAAGATCACCAAAGTCATTAAGATTAGTGCTCTAGGAACCATGAATGTCTGTACAAAATCTCATGACAATCCATCCCATAACTGTTGAGATATTTCAGTCTAAACCAAAGCGGTGGAACAACCAACATAGAGCCAATCGGCAGCACTGCGAGTGGAGTTTTCTATCAAATGATATATGAAAACAAGCCTGGTTTTAATAGAGTCCTTCCCTCCTGAGGGCCGAGACACGAGCTGCAGGATGGCAGCGCTGTGGATGTGTGAGTGAACGAGGCAGAGATAAGGCCTGTTCACAGGGACACACATTATGTGAGCATGTCAGGTAATTAATGAAGAAACCTCTACAGCTTTGTGTTTCAGGAGAAAGAAACACCTTCCTGATTGATTCCACTGCTGCCGCAAAGAGAGCAGGAGACACAAATCAAAACCTTTACAAGATAAAGAAGATGTAGCAGGAAATGAAGACGAAGAAGATAATAATAATAATAATAATACATCTCATTTATATAGCGCTTTTCTAAAAACTCAAAGACACTTTACATAGATAAAAGATCATAAAAACAAGGACATCATAAGAATATAAAACACACAGTATTAATTACACAGTAAAAGCAGTTGTAAAAAGATGCCGAAATTACGTCTGAAACTTAAGGGGCACTCAATTTGTACTTTTATCAAATATGGAGGTTCAGTTTGTAATTCAGTTCAGACCAGCTACTAAAGATTCTTTTCATCATTGATTAGTCTGCTGATTATTTTCTCTATTGATCGATTAGTCGTATGGTCTTTAATCAATTAAAAAATAGTGCATAATGTCCATTTCAATTCCCCAAAGTGTTTGTTTAGTCCAACCAATAGTCTAGAGGTGCAACAATTAATCAATTAGTTTTCAGCTATTAATTAATGGTTTGAGGTATTTTTTTTAAGAAAAATAAGTCAAAATTCTCGGATTCCAGCTTCTTAAATGTGAATATTTTCTGGTTTCTTTACTCCTCTATGACAGTAAACTGAATATCTTTGAGTTGTGGACAAAACAAGACATTTGAGGACGTCATCTTGGGCTTTGGGAAACACTGATCGACATTTTTCACCATTTTCTGACATTTAGTAGAACAAACAACTAATGAATTAATCGAGAAAATAATCAACAGATTATTCGACAATGAAAATAATCGTTAGTTGCAGCCCTACAATAGTCCGAACCCCAGAAATATTTGGTTAATTATAACTGAAGACAAATAATCAGCAACATCCAAACATTTGAGAAGCTAGAACTATGAAATATTTGTCATTTTTGATTTAAACATTACTTATTTTTTCATAAACTACTGCAGTAGCTTTATGGCTGCAACAGTCCTCTACTTTCATTTTTCAATTGATCTTCTTCTTGATTATTTTCTCAATTAATCACTTAGTCTATAAAAATAGTGAAACTGGTATTTTTCCAATCAGTAGTGCATGACATTTACATCCCACCGACCTCATTTTAATGGAAGCTGAAAGGAGCATTAAACGTTTTATATGTAGATCGTATAACTTTTCTGGCTTCCACTTTTGTAGCAATTTATTCTTTATGTAGCTAACTAGAATATGCAGGAAGATGATTATCAATGCTACCTTAAAGAGCTCTGATTGGTGAGATTGATAATATGCACAAAACCAGACCTATAGACCATGGCACCAGACTATTACTACTGGCTTAACTTAGCTTTAGGAGATCTTAGATGGATAGATGGTATATCATCATTATTAGGACAGAGGGGGGTGGAGGGTGTCCCGTGTTGTTTGGGGTCAGTCGTGTTTGGAAGTCTCTGCCTTTGTTCGAACCTCATCAAGTGTGAAAAACGGGGGCAGGCCTGAGGCCCTCTGCATCATCTCTCTGCTCCGCCAGATCATCCAACAGAATAAGCAAACATTTGAGAGGACAAACATTAACCTTCGGGTTGATTGTTGGCAGCTGTCACTCACTCTGTCACGTGAACAGGACATGGTGACATACAAACAGAGCTATGATGACAGAGAGTTTAAGGAAGGCCAGAGAGTCAGACTTATGAGTGGAAAAAGCATCATTTCCTGTCTGGATCAACAACTTAACAAGCTGTTAACAATGACGTCGTCTTTGCATCCCCAGAGAACTCCGTGCCAGACTGTTGTGACACAAACATGCTCAGGAAGAGAGAGAAATGAGTCCAGGACTTTATCGTTCCATCTCTGACTAACATCTGATATGTTTGAATGTTATAAATGTACAAGATTGTTGTCAATAAACAACCCAGAAATAGCCCTTTGGCAGTGTTAGATAAGTGTTTCCAGAGGGCTGGGTATCCAACCTCAATAGTTTTTGAGTACCGACCGGAAAGTGTAAAAGTTTACTTATTCTTTGATCAGTTATTGCCTCATTTAAACCGTAAATTTAGTCAATTTTATCCCTATTTTGTTAAGATTTGGCTGCTTATTGTTACAACAGACGTTTGCCTTATTTTGTTAAATACAAAAAAGGTTTTTGTAAAGAAAAATGTTTACATTTCTCAATATGGAGCTATCAAAAAAGGGTTTTTGTATTGTTATCAACACTATATTATATCGGCACTGGTATCAACAACTTTCAAAATTCAGCATACAAGTTCAGACTGATAAGCCTCCAATTCTGACTTTATTTATTATATTGACCCCTAAATGTTGTGTAACAGTCTTTAAATGTATTTGTTCAAATCCCTGTTGATGTTATTTCACTCCCAATCTCCTAATATGACATAGTGCACCCAAAATGTGCCATGTGTTCAAATCCCCAAAAGCCCAACCAGCTCAGATTTGGGGATTTTTGCACTGTAACAAAATCATTGAGTTTTGTCTTAGTTGTTTATTTATAGGGTTGCAACTAAAGATTATTTTCATTATCGATTAATCTGCCAATATTATTATTTAGTATCTAGACAGGGACATCTAAACTGTGTCCAAACCAGGATCAAAATGTGGAACCAAAACCTCCCCTAAAACCACGACGGCTCCAAACTGAAAGCAGAACCAGTGCGTGTGTTTTCAAGTCAATCTGACCTCATTTAGACTAATGACCGGCAACAGATGGCACAGGTTCACGTTTCATAGTTAAGATGGTGTCTAGAGAGTGTTTCAATCCAAACAACACAAAACAGGATCTGAAATCTGAGCTGCACGACATCCAGTGATTTGGAAATCACTGTTGTGTACAGCCTGTAAATTCAATGACACCACTTAAACCAAATACATAAATCTCTTTTAATTAAATGAGAGATGACAATGTGAAAACAATGTTACAATATGAAAGGAAACCTACAGAGAATAAACAGCTCATTGTTTATCTGTCCGGTCCACAACTTTACTGTTCTGGTTTACTCTCATCGCTCTCATAGCGTCGTTTTCAGAGACTAGCTAGTGAACATATAGCACGTTTCCATCAAGCAGTCCAGCTCAGTCAACACATATTTTTGTGTTTCCATTAGCAAAAGCTGTGGATGGTAACGATGGAACCGCTCCATTCTTGGTACCACCTCGGTCGAGGTTCCAAGCGAGCTGAGCCGATACTAGAAGGTGGCGTTAAAACACTGCAGACCACTGATTGGTCAGAGAGAATCGTCACTAGCACGACACGGGACATCCTGCACCCGGCGTTTTTAAATAGCCAAAGTAACGTCAATAGCAACCGCAATCTTTAATTCACTCGACCCAGATTTTAAAATATGGCAGCTTGCAAAACTACACCGTACACCAAGGCGGACGCACTACCTACACTACGCCACTTGCCGTTGAAATGATTCAGCATTCAACGTTAAGGTAATGTTATGTCAACGTTGAGTTCACGACTTCTTTCTGCTGCCCCCAAGTGGCCAAAAATATGTGTTACTGCACGTTAAAGGTGGAAACGTGTTTACCAAATGTTCTGACTTTGGCGTTGCTGATTTTTTGTTTAAACTGCTACAGTAAGGACTGCAGGCTTATCATGATCAAGGACAACAGGTTACAGTTTAACTCTAAACCTACAGTCCGGCTCAAAGTCAAATATTACCTCCTCTAATGGCTTTTACCCGGTTCATTAACTCCTAAACGTGCAACAGGAGGGACATGATGGCAGCAACACCAAACCACGTTAATAGTCCAATAAAATTCCTGCAGCTAATGGCACTCTATTGTTTTCCTTTAGCATCACTCTAATTCACCTATAACATTCCTATTGTGGGTTCACATGCTGGTAGGAAAGTCTGACATCCATGATATTCCTTATTTAATTATCAAAAACAACAACTTCAAAAATTCCACCAAAAATAGCAGGATTTCCATATTTGGAGACTTGAGAAGTTATTTTCTTTTGCAACTTTATGATCCAACTTTGTCTGGAATTAATATAAAATTCCCACATGTGCAATTCCACACTTATCATGACTCGTTGGCCTTTTCAAAATCTTGCTTCTTGAGGAACTATGACATTCTAATAGCTACTCTGAGCGCAGTGATTTCACTTTCACATTCAATATTTCAGCAGGCGTTTTATTGCCACCTCTTCCAAGTGAGGAAAGGCCACAAAGGGTGATGATGGAAGCCCCCCCCCCCCCCCCACTCCCGGCCTCGCCCCTCTCCTCTCCGCCCCTCGTTTGGGGATGCAGGGGCTCATCAGTATCTCTGGACCAGGCCCGTCTACCCCTGCTGAAGCCTCTCACACACACACACACACACACACACACACACCGCTGCATCGCGTTGCGTAAAAGCCTGAAATTGCTTCCAGCTGGCTGCGAGTAAACCTGGTCCCGACTGAGAGCAGAAACTGAGAGGAAACAAAGCGCTCCTCTTGCACAATTATTTGCCCAGTGCGCACACAGTGTTGCACAGCAGCAGCGCACATTGCCCCGACCCTGCAGTGCAGTTCACACTCCAAAACCTGCTGCTCTTTCATTTACAACCCTCCCAAAAAACTAAACTTTCACTGCGTAAAAGCTCGTAGCTGCGTAATGCGCTTAATTAGGAAAAGAGATGCAGTGTCCTGGCAGTGTGGATTGGTGGTGAATCTGCCCGGCCTGCTGTGTATCTCTAGTTTTACCCCACTACGGTGGTGATGATGCTGCACGGTGCATCCTGCGCATCCTCAGCGTGCACCAACCCGGACAACTAAACCCCGAGGGAAGCCCACAGAGCAGCAACGCATCGAAACCAGGAGAAAGGAGAGATGGAGAGAGGAGGAGGATGGAAGGAGGGATGGCCAACCGGCCACAGGACTCACCAGTCGGTGTCTGAGTACTCGTCAATGACGTCCTGGTAGGCGGTCAGCAGGTCCAGTCTGTTCTTGCCGAGATTCACAGCCATGTTTCTGTCCCTGCAAGCATCCAGACCGCTGCTGATGGAGAGAGACACGGAATGAGACTACAGAGAGGACACAGAGGAGGAGGAGGAGGAGGAGGCTCTGACTGGTGGAGACAAAGAGACCATCACGGTGTCCGAGAGGTCCTAGCGCCGCAAAAACACTCTGATGGGTCCTAGTGCCGAGGAGAGAACTTATTCTATAACTGTACAATAACATTGACACAAAATGAAAACAAAATGACACACACAAAAAATGTCTATCAAAATAAAATAAAATTAAAGCATTTATGTGGGTAATCGCTCATTTAGGAGTTTATTTTTGTAATAATGGATGTTTCCTGGAAAAATTGGTGCTAAATTATAAGGACAGTGCTCAATATGGCTGCACCCAACACTTCTGTTCATCATAGCTGAATTGTTAATAAGAAAAATAACCTAGATAAAAAAAAATGCCCTTCACAGTTTCCTAATGCCAATGAAGTCTTTAAATTATGGATTTTGTCTGAAAAAAAGTCCAAACACAAAACATATTGAGTTTACAATAGCAACAGAGAAAAGCCCCAAATCATCACATGAGGAGATGGACTAGAATTGTTTGGAATTTTTTTGCATGAAAAATTACTTATAAATTATCAAAAATAGTTGCCAATTCATCGAATCATCTAATTATTGCAGGCTAACGTCAAAGAGTAGCTATAGAAGCAAAGAGACAGTCGCTGTTGCCATTTTGGACTGAAAACATAACAAACATATATTTATAATATTTTGTTGTTCAACAAAGGCCCTTTCGGTAGAATATGTCAAAAGAATAGAAATATTTTTGTTTTACTTTCGTACGATTCTTTGTTGGCGTCTGGTCGCTTTCAGTCCAAAATGGCGGATAATTGACTTTCACTTCTTGGCAATATACCTTTGCTAACGTTTTGAGCTACTGTAGGCTAATGTTAGCTTAAGACTTTTTCAAACATATTATTATTCATTCTAAATGGGTCCCTTTGTATTTCCTGTTGCAATGCTTGTTAATAAAGTAGCTGACAGGAAGTAAACTTGAAAGAAAGAAAAAATGAAGATACATGAGCTTACTGGCATGGTTCACAAGTCTGAAGAGGAGCAACACAGAATCCACAGGTGAACAGGAAGGGGGAGGAAAAAGGTGTAAGCAGGCAGGTAGTGTTCAGGTTCAGGTCCAGGTTGCGGTTCTGGCTCAGGTTTAGGTTCAGGTTCAGGTTCAGGTAGCTGGAAAGCAAAATCACAAGGCAACACTGACAATCTGACAGCAGGTGGAGCTGGGCTGGTACTGTGAGGGTTAATTGGTTAATGAGAAACAGGTGAGCAGGTGGATGTGGGAGTCAGGTGACAGGAGGGAAAGTCTGAGGGCATCTGGTGGATGGATCCAGAATGGCAAGTCCTCCTCGTTAATGCAGGGGTCTGGGGGAAGTGGGATGTGGCTGAACGGGCGGACACAGAGGCAGAGGAAATCCCCTGACATGAGCACAATGGCAGCCTGAATGAATGAAAGTTATTGAAGTTTATTGAGTTTAATCCAACAGTATGCCTAAAAATTAATGTTTTTCTGGACCCGGGTGTGGACCAAGAAATCATAGCCAGGGGTGGAAGAAGTACTCCGATCATTTACTTAAGTAAAACCATGGTCTAAATATACTCCATTACAATCAGCAAAATGTACTTAAAGTATCAAAGGTAAAAGTACAGTATAGTATAGTAAACATGTTGTGTTATGTAGAATGGCTCCTTTCACAGTGTTATATTATTATAAAATATTATATTATACTGGTTTTCTCACTAACAAATACATGTAAGAGCATTTTAATGTTGTAGTTCAGAAATCTGAAGCGAATTTTATATACTGGGGTAGATTAGCAGTATAGTACTGCATAATATCATGTTTTTAAATGTAAAAAAACCACTAGTAACTAAAAACATAATGTTACTATAAGTGTCAGATCAGTGTAGTGGAGTAAAAAGTACAATATTTCCATCTGAGATGTAGTAGAGTAGAAGTATAAAGTTGCAAAATGGGAATGCTCCAGTAAAGTAAGTATGTGAAAATTGTACTAAAGTACAGTACATAGTAAATTTACTTAGTTACGTTCCACCACTGGCCTGAGCACGGAGATCAGCTATCCGTGCTCTTGCAGTAATTCATTAATGTAAATGCAGAAAATCGTTTCTTTACACCATGATTGAACTAAAACTCTGAACGCACGAGTCTCTTTCTCTCTCACACGAGTTAGAAATGTGTCTCCAGCAGGTCAGACTCTCTCCAGCTGCAGAAATGTCTCAGTGTGTCTCCTTTTGCGTCGGTTTCCCTGCAGCCTCTGAGAGAGCTGAGGAGGAAGAGGAGGAGGAAGAGGAGGAGGAGGAGGAAGAGGAGGAGTTGTACAGTACAGTATGTAGACTGGCTGCAGCTTGTTGTTCCTGCAGGACAGACAGGCTTCTAATTAGGATCTGGTTCCTGCAGCAGCTACAGATCTTCATCATGTCCAAGTGTTTCACAGATGGTGCTGTGCAGGAGGCGGAACAATATTCACAGTTAATGTGTACAACATTTTGTGTGTATGTGACATGAATCTGTAGTGTTCACACACAGTGGGAAACAAACAACAGAGAAGCATTTGTTATTGTTACCATCTTTACCATTAGTGTGGCGAAAAAATGTGAAGTTTATCCTGAGGGTGGAGTCAGAGGAAAGATGATGTCACTTAAATCAAAAGGGTTTATTCCCTCTGTGGGGCGCCCTGCAAGATAGAGGAAGATATTATCATCGATAGAGGTGGCCATTTTTGGAAATTTCAGTCTCAGATTATCAGGCTGTGCTCTTATTCTGTCAGACATAGATTTAGATTCATCGGTCGATTCTGGACTTTGTCAGCCTCAGTTGTAGCTCCTTACGCTGCCTATATGAACAGTGGTGGAAAGTACCTGAGTAAATCTACTCAAGTACTGTACTTAAGTACAATTTTGAGGTACTTTACTTGAGTATTTCCATTTTCTGCTACTTAAAACTTCTACTCCACTACATCTCAGAGACATATATTGTTTTTTACTTCCCTACATTTATACAACTTTAGTTACTTTGCAGATACAGAATAATAATACAAAATATAATCAAATAAACAAATAAATTAGGATGTATTATTATTAGATTATTATTATTATTATAGATTAAGATAAAACTTTATTGATCCCTCTGTGAAATGCACAAGTCTGCCCAGCAGTATAATATAATATACAGTATATATCATTCTGAATAAAACATTCTGCATAATTTACTTTTGGTAGGTTTAAAACTTTAAAGGTGCTAAATGCCAGATTGGGAGCATTTCTATTGCCTCCGCACGGCTCTCAACATGGCTGTGCTGTGTTAACAGTGAAAACTACGGCAACTGTGCTGACAGAGCTAACAGTGTTAACCTGGGGGGGAACAGAGGATGGGTGCTACGCTTCCGTAACGGCGCACTCATATGAGTGTTATTTGATTGACATTTGTACATTTTAAGTTAAAGGTTTATATGATAAAAGTTAAAATAATGAATGAACAACGTTTCAGTGACCTGATGGTCCAAGAATTCCTCTCAAAGCTCTTTTGTAGTTTTTTTTATAAAAACAGTCCTCATGGACGATGGACTGAAAATGAGCTTCTATTCTTCTCATTTCCTGGAAAAGTTGACATTTAGTAGGTTTCCCCCCTGTCTGGTGGCAGCGGCGGTGGTTGGTTGCCGTGGTAACCTGCCTTGCCTCAGAGGGTTGAACCCCACACGGGCAGCCTCTGTGTTTTTCTCCCAGGCTCGGCTCGGCTGGCACTGAGCCCACATACCTTCTCCTCTGCTCTCAGAGCCGGAGGATAATAGAGGAGAGGGGCGGTGACGCCGGTGGGCGCTTTAATTGGCACAAACAGCCACGTAGCACAAGGTCAACCTGCTGAAACTCACTCAGTACGCATCATTTATACTCCGTACTGCATTCACTGCTTTTATACACGTTCACTTTTATTTATTTACATGTGCAGTCACTCCTGCACCTTTATATTTTTACTAAATATCCTGTAAGTGGAAGTTCTTCCTGATAAGTAAACAGATAATCTGAGGAGGAACATAATGTACATTTACTCTTAGTACTGTACTTTTTGAGTACAATTTTGAGGTACTTTGCTTGACTTTGCTACTTTATACTCCAAAGCATCTCAGAGGGAAATATTGTACTTTTTAACTCCACTACTTTTATCTGACAGCTGTAGTTACTAGTACAATGACGCATTCTTATAAATTAAACCACATATTAAGTATATAAAATTAGCTTTACCTTGACAACATTAAAATACTGCTTTGTATTCCAATAATATCTATAGAATATATACATAACACTAATAAGGTGTGCTTTTACTTTTAATATTTTGATACTATTATTTAATACTTACTTTTGAATACTTTGGATTTTGAATGCAGTACTTTAACTTGTAATGGAGTATATTTACACTGTGGTAAGTATTGAGATCTTTTATTCAAGTAAAAGTAGTAATACTTTTACTTGAGTAAAAGATCTCAATACTTCTTCTACCACTGCAGACTTCACACATATTCCATGTGAGTCACATTTTTCTGTCTAAATAAATAAAAAGCCTTCACACCACCAGTCTACTTTGTATATATATATTTTCTGTTCTCACAGTAAAAAGTGCATCATAGAGTCATAAATAATAAGCAACGTTTCAGCAGGCAGAAGACTGAGACAGAGTGTGTTTGGGTCATTTTGTAGGAATTGTTCCTTAGCAACGATGCTCGTAATTTATCATTTCGTTGTTCAAGTGAATGGGACGAAGAACATCTGATGGAAATAATCAATAATACAAGAGTCTGCAGACAGAGGGCTTTACGAGGTGGAGCATACAACACCCTCTATATACTATATAAATAAATATGAGTTGATTGGCAGATGTAATAGAGTGTATTAAAACTATACGGGACGACTCAAACAGCTCATGTGAACACAAAATTAATTTCTACCTTGTCTGTGTCAAAGTTTCATCTCCATGAAAACACACACACACACCCTGCTGTTAAGTGGGTTAGTATTAATGAATTCTCTTCACCCTGAAGGTCCTTGTTGTTTCCTGCAGACGTTGTGTTTGTGAATGTATATACTGTATGTGTGGGTGTACGGTGGCCTACAGTTACCACAACTACTACCTGGTACTGATTATTCTTGCTGAAGACTATAATATTAACAATCAAGCAGACGTCTCCTGTCAGATGGAAGTGACAGGGGAGGTTCTTTCTATGCAGAATAAAGCAGCTGTACTTCTCCTCTAAATGAGCTGCAGAGCTGCAGAGCTGCAGAGTGCGCTGACACTAAAGGGCCTCCTCTTAATGGAGCCTCAGACTGGGCAAATTAGGCTGTCAGGGCTGAACGCTGGAGATTACACCGACTCTGCTACCAGCTTCACGAAGGAATAAATAACACTTAGAAAATCAGTGACTTTTAATCCACCAAATGGCCACAAAGAGCAGCCATAAGTCCTCCAGAATTAGGTCAGAGTGTGAAGAATAAATTACATTTAATTTGAAGCTTTTGAAAGAAACTTTTCTTGTGACGTGTGAACTGAGAAGAACTCGATTTAAATGTAATGTTTTATCTAATTTAAACGACATACCTGAAGACATCTCTACTCAGTTTTGTGTTTTTCTTTTATATTACTCTTTAAAGGTGCAGTGTGTAAGATCTGGCGGCATCTAGCGATGAGGTTGCAGATTGCAACCAACTGGAACTTCTCCCGCGTGCCAAGCGAGCAGGAGAACTGCGGTGGCCGACGTGGAAACGTGAATGGCCCTCTCTGGAGCCAACGTTTGGTTTGTCCGTTCTAGGCTACTGTAGAAACATGGCCACCGGCTCCGTAAAGGACCCACTCCCTATGTAGATATAAACAGCTCATTCTAAGGTAACGAAAACACAACGATTCTTATTTTCAGGTGATTATACACTAAAGAAAACATTATTATTAATATCATATTCCATTTCTGCTCATAGATCCCCCTGAATGCTACACACTGTTCCTTTAAATAACTTTTAATCAATCTTTAATAATAATAATAATAATAATGAGACATGTTATTGATGTTTGTCTTTATGTGCCTCCTCCACATGAAGGTCAGAGGTTGCTGAAGTACATTTGTGCCTCAAGATGTTGCTGCTTTTTAATTTTCTTTGATTTACATCTTAACTTATATTGAGAGACTGTCCTCTCAGGAAGAACAACAGCATCAAGCATCCAACAAACACAAGCTTTCATCAAGGAGACCGCTGTTCATGTCCCGTGCATTAACATTCACTTTCACTTTTTTAATCAGCTGCTCTTTCGTGTCCTGAATTCACAAAGTCGTTACATCCTGTTTTTATCTACTTAAGTATTGCATTGTTTATAGTGGCATCAGATGAGAACACACTTCTGTTGGTTGTTCTAGAGGTATTTTGTCGTTTAATTTTGAGTTATTCAGAGTAAAAATGTTAAAGTCAGGAAGCAAACAGAAGGCATTAAACTGTTGTTAAATTCACTGCCTGTTACTGCTGCTGCTCTTTGTTTTACAGATCCATTGTGCTCCTCTGTGGCAGAGGGTATTGATTGATTTTATTGATCAGCTTCTATACTGGGATGTCTCTAAAGGAGGAGGCAGACAGGTGGACAGATGGACAATAAACAAAAGGAAAAAGTCCATTTCCCATCTGTTGTGTTCCTTTGTCTTATAGCAATCACAGTCTCTTTTTAGTCTCTTGCTCGGTTTATTTTTTTTTAATTCTCAGCAATAAATCGATGTCCGACAGATCAAATAAAAGCTCCAGACATTTAAATTCTCTCTTTATAAGCTCACGTCCTCAGAGATGGTCTCAGAGGTAAGCCTGGTTTAACAGCAGAGGCTCATCCACACAAACTGAGTCTGTCTGAGTGAAAGGAAACAATAACTCGATACAGAAAGTCAAAATATGAAGATTTTCTGAGTGTTTCCTCACAGAGCTGTGGGAGTCGTGGTGGATGTGGAGAGGAAACAGATTAGAGAAATAAAAACTCTGTGGGGGTGAAACAAACTGGGGATTCATTCTGAACGCTGTAAATCTGTCTGAGACATCAATGAATCGTGTAACTGAACGGATATGGTTTGGTTTCTGAAGGTCTCTGAGGTCTTTAAACCTGCAGCACTGCTTTTATATCCTCAATATAATAAAATAATGATGATAATATTTATTTGTATAGACAATCAGGTTACTAAACCAACAATAAAGCAAATGGAAAACATTAGAGATCTATAACTGCTATAATTTGTGTCTGATATGATTTATCTACAAAAAAGTTAAATTACATCATAAATTCTTAATATGACAATTCAACGTCTGTCTATAGGCTGTATGTGGATCTTTTTTTTTTTTTACAGTCTGAGCCGGTCAACCTGCAGACAAAGAGGAGAAGCTTCAAAAGAAAATATTTATGAGTCTCAAAGGGTTAAAAGTCTGTCAGGCTGTGCAGGAAAACTCACATACCAAACCAGTGAGACGGAGCCCCGTGGTGATTCTGTAATCCACTAAACAGAAACCGGACCAGAGACACTGAATGACATGAAATACTGCTGAACCCAACTAAAATAAGTCTGGAGCCACATTGGTGCCCTTCATCACAAAACTAAACGGTTATATCTTTTTATCTGTTTTTAGATATTTAGCTTTGTCCTGAGATACCAACTCCTGAAGGAAATATCTGTCTGTTTAGCTGCTAAATGCTCCACTATGTAGCCAAAGTAGAAAAAAACGGTCAGAAGTCAGTCTGAAACCTGATGGCTTTGCTCACAGGAAATACTTTTACATACGTTTACCTCATTATTTGACACTTTGGCCACGTTTGATATGAGCATCTGACATTATAACGTTATATATATGACAGAAAATAAGGAAAAGCATAATAGCTTCCCTTTAATTATTTACTGTCAACTTTTTATTTTATTTTACTCTTTTTTAGTCTTCTTTAGTCTCTTAGTCTTCTTCTTTTTTAGTTTTCTTTTTCTGTCTTATGTAAAGCACTTTTGAATTGCCTTGTTGTTGAAAGGAGCTACATAAATAAACTTGCCTTACACGCACAACACACACAGAGAGAGAGTGTAGGTAACAATGTGTTCCTGCAGCCAACTGAGGAATGTGTTCATTTCCTCTTTGGTGTGAATGTTTACACTCTGGACATTTTTGAAACACTGAGAATAAAAGTCCTGGAGGGCAGGAATGCAGTGTGTGTGTGTGTGTGTGTGTGTGTGTTGATGGAGATTTATGCATCTAAAGCACTGATTAATGTCTACATACTTCAGCTACTATTATGTCTCTTTTTAAGGATTACATTTTTCTATTTTTCTATGTTCTATTATTCTGTAAAGCATTATTAAATTACATTTCTATAAAAAATGAACTAAATTTCAATTCACACACAGCAGCTTTGCATTTCGGCAACTTTGAACTCATTTTTGTTGTTGTTGTTGTTTTAGTTTGAAGTACTTCATTAATAAGGGGTTCTCCAGTGATAATAATCAATAAATGATAAATAATATTTTATTTCTATGAAGTTGGGGGACTCACAAGAGACAGATACAAATAAAAGAGGAGTGAGATATCCTGACTTTTAGTCCCTATAATGAGTCAAACTGAGAACGAGAAGGATCCTACATTTCCCAGGATGCAACTTGATAGCTTCTTTTCATTAGGTAATTTCTCAGGCTTGATAAAGCTCCTCCAGAAACACAAAAGACATCTTACAACTGTTTCCACAGGCTGTGATTTACGCCTGATGACAAATAAATACATATTGAAGTGTAAAATTAGAGGAATACCCCTTTAACTGAAGATCGTGGAACGTGAGGTCGTTCAGCAGCGTAGTTTTGGGATATATTTGTCTACTTCTTATGCATTTACTTTTATCTTTTCATCTGCTGGCTGTCTTTCAAAACACATCAGAGGATCTTTAATTCATTTCCAGGAGTTCATTACAATCATCTGTCAAAACCTTTAAATGTGCATTTAATCCCGAACCCACCACAGTGCTGTATGTAAACCTGAAGGCCCCTCGGAGAGCCAGCAGGAGCCCCCCAAAAATGAAACCTGAGAACCAACCAGAGGAATAACTGAGTCCAGATCATCCGAAGAGTCCCGGGTCAACACACACGACTTCATGTGTCTTTCTTTCCTGAAACCAATAAGAGAAGAGTTCAGCATCAGAGGTAGGTCGCTGCAAAAATATCAATAAAACAGTAAAAGGTGTTGAATCAATTGCAGAATTAAACATACAAACAGGACAGCAACCAATCTGTATGTAGGATTTGTGGGATGTGCAGCCACATCTCTTTATGGTTATCAGATCTCTGCCTCCATCTAGTGTTCAGTGTGGAGAATCACAGTTCAGAGAAGCAGCTTCAGTCAAACTGATGATTATTAGGAATGAGTATTATTATTTCTTTAAGGTATTTTATCCTTGAGTTATAAACAAGAATCTCATAGTTAATACCAAATAAAACCTCAAATTAAATATTGATGCATTGTCCAAAGAGAAACATCATTGATATTAATATTAAATCATTTTGTGTCACTATTTAATTTATGATAATTTTCTAAAGATCTGCTTGTGTTTTTCAGGACATACCAGGTAATATTTGGGTCAGATCAAAAACATGAGGATAAATATTACTTTTCTCATAAAATTACAACTTCTCACAAAATTACAACTTTTGCATAACATTATGGTTTATTCTCATATTATGACTATATTCGTACAATTATGCTTCAAACCTCTTTAAAAATGACAACTTTATTCTCATATTACATTTTTGTCATAAAATTAGGACTTCTGTTAAAATTAAAATGTTATTGTCTTAACATTACGCTTCCCATAAAAAATGTTTTACTTTTAAAATTACAATTTCTCATAATACCATGCCTTTTCTCAAAATTACAACATTTTGCATAAAATTAGGGCTTTATTTACAGAATACTACAACTTTCCTGATATATTTATATTTCAAACTTACAACTTTAATCTTGTAACATTATAACCTCTTAATTTTTTTTTTAGAATTAGAACTTTATTCTATATTACAATTTATTCTCGTAAAAATGTAATTTCTTTTAAAATTACTTCAATATTATAGGTTGACTTTAATCTCATAATATAACTTCCTTAAAAATGACTTTGTTTTCATAAAATTTTAACTTTTCTTTTAAAATCCGGACTTTAATCTCATTTTATGACTTTTCTCATAAAATTGCTTAATTCTCATAAAATTATAAATTAAAATCACAACTTTTCTTTCAAAATTAAAACTTTATTCTCTTATTATTACAACTCCTGTTATAAAATCATAACTTCTTTAAAAATTACGAGTTGTGTTTTAAAATTGTGACTTTATCTCTTTAAAAAACGACTTATTTCTTATAACTTTTTTACCCTGGTCACAAAATGTCAACATAATTCTCAAAATCTAAATCTGCATTGACTACAAATCATGAAAGTTGCAGTAAATTTTGTTTATCTATTATATAAAAGAGCAGATATGAACCCGACAACAAAAACCCACTCTTGTTTTATTAACAGATTACTTTTATTATAAATATACAGTGTTAAAATGGAATGGTACCTGACACTGCCAGCCGTTTACTGCTTATAGAAACTAAAAAATGGAGTTTGTGCTGCAGATCTGCAATCATCAAATCACACATATGCAAGAACACAGAGGGTCAATCAACGGTCGAGTCAAACGCCTCGGCGACACATTATAGGTGCACAAGGGCAGGAGACCGCGATCACACCAGAAAGCTTCGGTTCTCTTCAAAAGTTAAACACAGTTTGTGAAGAAAAGAACACGACTTCTGTTTCTAAAGTTGATCTTTTGTTTCAAGGAGGAAAATAAAAAATAAAAAACTGAGAGGAAATGGTGTCAAGATCACAGGAAGATGTGACTGAAACATTCATTGGTTCTTAACATCCAACAGTTTATAAAAAAAGGTGCCACATGCAGCATTTTTAACATCAATATGCCACTTTTATATGATGGAAAAGCACTTTCACTGCTGGTGGTTTTCCAAATGCAGACTACATTTCCCATAAACCCTATTGCTGCCTCTACTTCTAGATCCCACCTAGTCATACATTTGAAAGTTTACGACTAGGAACTAGAGATGTTAAACTCGATCGTATTCAACCTTGTGACATTTCTAGAGCTGAAACGACTAATTAGTCTTTACTAAATTACTAAACTGAATATCATTGGACTGCTGGTCAGAAAAAAATCAATTTTAAGACGTGATGGACATTTTATAGACTAAACAAAACAAAAAGAATTGTTTGTCGCAGCCTTAGACGGTTCAGTTTTATGACAAAGCGCTACGACAGCGCCCTCTTCCTGTTTTATCACAGATGTTAAAATGTCACATGTAGCACCTTTAATTTGATCATCTTCATGAATGTTGCTCACCGGATGAATCACATCACTGAGCGCTCTCATGGCCACTAAGTGTCGAGTCCTGTAGGTCCGGTTTGCTCCGCCAGACGCCGCGGAGCCGAGAGCGAGCGTCCTGCTGTCGCCTTTTTAACAGGATCATCTCCCCTCGTGCTTTAAAACACAGGATCAATAAAACATCACACGACAACAGGAGCCGTTGTTCAAGTCAATGGCATGAAGGCCAATGAGCAAATGTAACTTTCATTTGCTTACAACTCCAATTTTAAGTATCAGGCACTTCATTTTTAAGTACTTTACATAAATGAGTGCCGTTCAAGACCGATGCTGAAGTAGTGTGCAAAACACTGGATATAACAAATCTGTTTGAACATGCATAACAAAATGTAAACATTTAAAACTTTAAAGAAAAAAAAAAAAGAAATTATACCTAAATAAACCTTTACAAACTAAAGCTTAAATAACCAAAGAAGAAGAAAAACTATTCAACTCTCATACTGGTTTAAGTCTAAGCTAGAAGATCTCCCCTTTGAGTGACACACCAGGCGTTGGTGGCATGTTGTCATTAACATAAAAATTAACATGCAGGAAACAAAATAAAGCAACAAAATGTTCAGGAGAGTCAGACTGAGATAAACTGGTCCAGTAGAGCTGTGGTTGGACTGGGAAGCTCCCAGTATGTGTGTGAATGAACTAGTTTGTACAAAGTGTCGTCTGAAGGCAAAAGTGTTACGGCCACACTGGAAGGGTGAAAAACCTGCTGCTATATAGAGGAGGTGAGACGCAATGAATGGTTGAAATGGGGAGAACGGAGTGCTCTTTCACTATGTTTTGTGATACTGTATTGATTCTCAAAAACACTATTGATTTTTAATTAATAGTCTACATGCGGAGATTAACTCAGTCAATACTTTTGTTTTTAATATTTTTTTTATTTGAAAGATGTACCTTCTCAAAGTAGTACTATGATGTTGGATGTTACAGAGACTGTGATAAATGCAAATGCAGATCCCACTGTTCTGATTGTATAAAAAAGTTAACTCTGTGTTCTTTATACGATGAGAGTTTTCCAAAAATTAGATTTATAAAAAAAAATCACAATATATCACCTTGCTTACAGTATCGCAATATATTGAATCGTAACCCCTGTATCATGATACGTAATGTATCGCCAGATTCTTGCCAATACACAGCCCTACGTTTGACACATTGAACTGCAAAAAAGGCCAATTATTATGATTCTATATTTATTAAATGTTCTTAATTTGAACTAATCTTAATTGTCGTGACGTCATCCCAAAGTAAAGACTATGGTGGGGTTTACTTAAGTCTTTACAAAACCAAAAATGCAAGAGCAACAGTGCCAGGAATGGATTAAACAGAGTGCTTATCGTAGCAACAAACGATAGCATGTCTGGCTAACTAGCTTACTACTGTACCTACAGTAGCAAGCTATCCCAGCGTCACAGGAAGTTGGCGAACAATTTCAAAAGATGGAAAGGTGTCTAAAACCCCACTTCTGACAACGCAACTGATAAGGGGTTGTCTTAAACAATCCAACATCCGGGGCCAATTTGTGCCGATTGGTCAGGTTTGTCGAGGTGTGAAAGTAGGTGAAGTTTGACCTCAAGCTCTGGACATCTGTCACTTTTCTTATGTACAACCGAGTGCAACACTGCGAACGTCTTCGAGCAGAGACGGTCTGAAAGTGTGCGCCATCTTCCCCATTTTAACGATTTATTTTAATGTCTTGACGATAAGACACACAAAAGGCATAAAGTTCGAAAAAGGAAACAAATATGCTGTCATTCTTCTTCGCTGGTGGTACATTACTAATTGGCGTCTTACCGCCACCTAGCGACTTTGCAACCCACAATCAAGTGTGGCCGCTCAGAGCAGCTACAAACACTTTTACCTTCAGCCGCAGACGTACAAACTCTTTCCTCTGAGGCATACTGAGGCCTTTACTGCTCGAGTGTGATGCAGGTTAGCACTGCACACGCTCAGAAACACCTCGCCTTAATAAATAACAGACAGGATGAAGCAGAGTGAGACACAAAATATACATTAATCCAGCTGTAAGATTATCAGACTTGTTGTGAGATATATCAAATCTTACTGCATTGATGATTGTTTTCAAGAAATAATCACAAAAAGGAAGAAGTATTATATAATCTTCCTCTTGTTAGAGTCGTAAAATCCTGAAACACTAACTCTGACTTCAACCAGATGATAAATGTTATAGAACGGTTATGGAGGTCTGGTGATTTCTGGTGGAGTTACATGTGCTTTGGTGCATCTGCGCAGCTATGATCTACTGAGTATACATTTCTCTACTCATGCATTCATTCACAAACAATTCATATCCGTCTCACACGAAGCCAACAGTCCAATAAATCAGAAGAAAACTGCAAATATTTTCATAACAAGTCATGTTATCTTTTAATTTAGTTCTTTAAAATATTTTCGTAAAACTTTCTGGACAAATAAATCTGCTGTGAGACATTTTAAACTCGTTTCAAAAGCAGATTGAGACTGAAGTCAAGATTTAATGACTTGCTGAGATGAAAAGAATTTGCAGCTTCATCATTTTAAAAACAACAACAACATGGCTACATAACTAAGAATAAAGAGCACCACTTAATTTCGGTGTCGTAGTTGATTCCACTACTAAAATAACAAAACGTTGGCAGAAGTTAAAATAAAACATGGCAAATATAAATATGGAAAAGCACGTGGGTACAGTAGGTGTGCAAATCTGAAACAAACCGAGATGAGTCGAAGGAAAAGGCTGCGATTAAAGGGATACCTTGACATTTTAATTTTGTTTCAGCTACACAAGGTTTTCGTCACAATATGGAGTCGGGGGTTTTGTGTTGGCACTTTAGATGAAGAAGAGGAAGAAGCTCGGCTGGAGCAGTGGATTGGTTTAAAGTGGAAAACGGCAACACGTTCTTTGGTGAATGCTGCAGGTTTGATTTTCTCATATTCACCTGGCACTAACATACGATCTGTATCTGGATATCTTCAGAAAATAATGTAAATACAGCAAAACGGACATCTGTACAGTTTGGCCGCATTCTTAAAGCAATAGTCCAATTTTTTTGGGAGATGTCTGCCATCTGCCTACTCTGCACTTAATTACAGATCTGATCACAATGAAGTCTGAATGGAGATAAGGAGAGCGCTTAGTAATATCAGGGGTACGTGAAACCGTGAAGTATCCAGATACAGATCGCAGGTTAAAGGATAATTCTGGTGATGATCTATATTTTTTTTTATTGTCGACAAATTCCATGAAAAGACCCAAACCACGTCTTTTCATGGGATTTGATGACAATGAGAAAAATATATAACAGCACCAGAATTATCCTGATCTAAGTCAGTCTGTGTTTATGGACCAGCATCCAACCCTGCCGTCTACTCAAATGCATGATGGGATAGGCTCCACCCCCCTGAAACAGATAAAGCAGGTGAAAAATAAAGAAACCTGAGGTAGTCTGAATGTTTGGGCTACATGTTCATGTTCGATCTTTACACACATTTCTTCCTCCTGTACTGATTTCTTATCGGCTGAACAACCTGAACAGTGGTGGTGATGAAGGCGAGACGACGACAACGTGGCGCCAGCGTGTGGCCACAGTGGTCTTTACGATGCTAACAGCAGGGCTGGGTATCGAACCACTTTGTATTAGTACTGAGCGCTGCCAGCGAATGTCTGGTCCGATTTATACACATCTTGATTTAAACCTACATTTAAACCTACATTACAAGTTCTTGTGCAGCTGCTAATATTAAGACAACATTTAAAACTTGAGGACTTTGGCTTCTTGTGTTAAAAGTTTTGTAGGAAACACGTTTACATTTTTACATTTACATTACAAGTAAGAGAATGTCAGGTGTCGTATCCACACTAGTATTTCAAAGATACCCAGCCCTACTGAGGAGTGATGGGAAACTTAACAGGTCCTACATCAAGGTATCTCTTTAACTGAATGGATTTGAAGCCGGCGATGGAACAGATCGCAGGCCATTTAAGGCACATATGTGTAAGAAAAGTTTATATACTTTCATCTAACGAGCAGGACTATAGAAAGGCTTCACTTAACGAGCTATAATGTGAAGACTGAGGAGCTCCAGGTAACGTCTAGACACTTTATCAGAAAATAACTATCTCTCTACAGAAGTAGAGTACAATTTAAAAATGAACCTATCAAACTACAGTACACTCTAGATGCTAATGGATGAAGTCTTGATGCATAGCATCACGCATAGATAGAATTGTTTTTTCTTTTAAGTAATATGGATCTTATTCAATATTTCACCGTAACATTGAACAGTGGAGTTAATAGTGTTATGGAGGGTTATGGCAGTGTTTGTTAAAGAGTCACAGTCTCACTCCTCTGTTTCTTTTTTTAAAGAGACAGAAATCAACAGAGAACGAAAGAGAAACTGATTTGTGATTGTCATGAGTCTCAGTGTCGTCATTCCTCTGCAAAGTTCAATCAACGACGTGATCGAAAACCAGGAAAAACAACGCAGGAAATAACAAGGAGACAAAAATGGAAAACAAATTGAAGTTATGAGTTCAAATGTTCTCAAATATGAAGCAGAGAAACATCTCTGCTCCGCATGTGCAGGTTTTAACCTGAGCCGCATCAACCGCTGAAGCATCCGGCGTCCAAACCCAACACCAAGCCCCGCGGTGGATACAACTTTGCACACTCCAAAACCGACAAATCCCCAATTAATCCGGCAGTTTTCAGATCATAAAATGCTAATATCAACAGGGAATAATGCTAAAAACAGTGTGTGTCAGTGTTTGAGGGCCCGGCTCTCTTTAGCTCTGCTGGACCAGGACCAGAGAGGTGGGAGGGATCTTTCTCCTCCTGCTCTGACTTCTGTAGTTTGTTGCTTCTCTCAGTTTCACATCGCTCTATTCCAACCACCTCCTCCTCCTTCTTTACTGCCACGCCTCCCTCTCCTGTCTCTGTTTCGCTCCTCTGGGTTTCAGCCAGAGGTCCTGGTGGAAGAAATTTCACAAATCTCGTCCCGTTCAGATCATCCTCGAATTTCCCCATGAAGGGTGGCAGCCCGAGCAGGAAGGCCCTGATCCTGCTGGGGGAGCTCAGGTCTGCGGGTTCCTCCTGGTTCTTCATCTCCACCTCCTCCTCTGCTCCTCCTCCACTTCCTTCGGAGCTGGACCGGCCTCCCAGGCTGAAGTCCTCGGCTTGATCCGTGCAGCCGGGTCTGGGTCTCTTGGATGGTGGTTGATCTGTGTTCCCGTTGATCGTCACCAGACCCGGCTCTGGTCCCTCTGTGCTGGGTCTCTTAACCGTGAAGCGTCTGCTGAGGTTGAGAGGCAGCGCCTGCTCGGGGGGAGGGGTGATGGGAGAAGAGGGGGGCTTGGTGCTCAGGTCCTGGGACAGAGCCTCAGACAGTCGGCGGGTGAAGGTCTGGAACTGAGACGAGCCCAGACGAGTCCTCATCAGCTGGCACACCTGAACGCTGCAGTCCAGGTTCAAAGGCAGGACCCGGAGAGGGGGCAGAGGAGGCCGGTTCCTGGCGTCTCGATTGCCTCCTCTCTGGGCTGCCTCGTCCACGTTACACCCCGAGCAGCGGTTGTGTTGCTGGTGGAGCGGGTGGAGCTGAGGCTGAAGCTGGTCCCCGCTGGGATGAGGCGTATCCGGGCCTCCACTTTTGGGCTGGAGGGTGTAGATGGTCGGATGGTGCTGGGTCGGGTCCTGAGGCGTCAGGGCCGGGCTCTCCGGGCCTCTCTGGAGGCTGATGCGGTTCCTGAAGACATCCAGAGGACAGACGCCTTTGATGGGGCTGAAGCCGCCCAGAGATCCTCCAACGAAGTGGCGAGGCAGAGTGGAGAGGAGCACACCTGGAGCAGCAGCCACTGACTCCCCTCTGTCTGACTTTGGTTTGGGCTGGAAGGGGAGGAAGGGGGCGGACATGGGGGAGAGGTCGGGGGTGAGGGGCATGTTGACAGGGAAGATAGCTGGTTGGATGGGCTGCAGGGAGGAGAGGAGAACAAGGAGGTCATGGATAGTGTTTACCAATATCTATTAATCTGTTTTCATATATTCTCTTCAAGGCTTCAACATGCATTTTTAAAGCATAAACCCCCTCATTATGCAAATGCGGGGGCTGTCACTCAAACTAGTTTATTCATTTATTTTTAATATGGCAGGTTCCGTCCTCCATACATCCTGTGAATCCACCATCTATCACTCAGACTGAATACTGGAGCTGGCTGTATAAATTTGACGACACCAGCCGAAATTATTTTTATCACAATGTATAGTCTATATAAGGTAAAAATACCTTGCAAATATTGCGATATCACGTTAAGGCCATACCATGCCTACAGAGTGGTGAGCATACTGGTAGGATGAAGTATCACTTTAATGTCTGTAAATCTAGTTTTCCCTGCAGGACAGTAGAGATTGAGGCGTTACCCAGTGTGTGCTGCTGGGGTTTGGTCCACCGTCACCTCTGTCTGGAAAGAGAGGACTCTGCTGCTGACACTCAGCTGCTGCTTTGGCTTTAGCCTGCTGCTGAGCCATCATCTTGGCCTGAGCGATCAGCGTGGCCTTGTTGCGTGTGCCCGGCGGCCGGCCTCTGCCTCTCTTCACCACCACGGTGCCGTTTGGGTTCACGATCTGCTCAGAGAGACGAAGATCAGCGGTCATATCTGGTGTCTCTAAGCCTATACTGGATCTGTTCATGTCTTTAGGATGTTTTTTTGTCTTTTACTACTGTTGCACTTTCTTGTATTTATTGCATTCTGTACGTGTTACGTTATGCTGTGTACATTTTAATGTAAAGCACATTGAGTTTACCAGCAATGAAATGTGCTATATCAATAAAATTCCCTTGCCTTGCTTTCTATATCTGGGACCGTATGTGCATCAAAGAGTAGCATGATAAAAAAAAATATAATAAAATGAATTGTTGTTTACAGTTGGTCTGTTGCTTACAGTATGAGACGGAGCAGCAGGGACTGTCATCTTCTTGTCCTTGGATTTGGGTCCTGGTTTTCTGCCTCTCTGAAGTGGTTTCCTTCCTCTTATCCCTCTGGGTTTCGGAGGCATGGGGGATTCTGGGATTTTGAATTCTGCTCCTCCTGCTCTGAGGTGCTCTTCATAAGGAAGCATCAGCCTGACACGCACACACAGTTACAGGATGCTTAGTGCATGATGTACTTTTACATTAGGACATTTTGTTTTTCAGCCTAAAAGATTTATTTATATTTTCAGGGTTTTGTAGGAGGCGTTGGTGTTTCTGTCTGACCTCTCGTAGTGTCTCCTGGTGCAGGTAGCAGCACTGGTGCTGCCGGGACATCCTCCCAGCTCGTTATAAACTATCTTCCAGAGACGGTCCACTGTCACCTGAGACACACACACACACACACAAACGTGAAGATGACCAGCTTTGAACTCCTGAAATCCTGCAGAAAAGAAATGTGTGTAGAACTGTCACTATCTATTTGAAAATTGATTCAAACAAACAAATGAAATATTCAGTGTGTAATCATCATGAAAATGAATGAGGAGTTGAATCAACGTATTTAAAGATTAGGCTGCATGGCTTGATTTCAAATTAATTTGAATGAAATACGTGGGGGTTTATTTGTGCTGAGTGGAGTGTGTTGAAACAATTACATACATTACACAGCGTGTCATTAGGAGTGTAACACTATGTTGTATAATGCAGGATTGTTCAGTACAAGGCTCAGTTCAGTACAGAGGGTCAAATGAACCATTGAACAGGCCTTTTGTTGTGAACAGTGCAGCACTGAGCTGTAACTATATCGCCCCGTTTCTGTCCCGTCTGCCTGTTTACGTTTATTATAAAGCTGCTTTTGTCGTGTGTTTATTTACTGTAAACTGTAGAGAAATGATTGATTGTAACTGAATGTTTCAGGCACACCTCCACTGTTTCACTCCAAAGAGACAAATATCATTTTATACAGTTGATTGTTAGTTAATTAAAAAGGTACTACTGATTTTTCTGGACTGAAAATACTTCCAAGTCAGGAATTTCATGAATCACCATCATTGTTAATAGTAACAGTTGTACATTTGATTCATCTTGTGACTCCTTCAGCTAAATCTGGAGTGCTAGAAATTGTTCCACATTTTGGGAAATATGCTTATTTGTATCTTGCAGAGAGTTAGATGTCTGTAGAGTGAGGCTACAGCCAGCAGAGAGTTAGCTTAGCTTAGCTTAGCATAAAGACTGGAAACGGGAGGAAACACCTAGCCTGGCTCTGTCCAAAGGTAATAAAACCTATCTACAAGTACCTGTAGTTAACAAGTGTTTTATGTAATTTATTAAATCCGTACAAAAAAGTTTGAATATGACAAAACAGCAAACTATTTCTCCCTGTTGTTAGTCTTTATGCTAAGCCAACTGGCTGCCAGTGGTAGCTTAATATTTAGCATACAGACATCAGGGTGGTTTCAATCTTCCCATGCAACTAGGGTTGTCCCATATACCATTTTTTGGGGCTCTGGAGCTTCGGTAGTCAGTAACATTGAATATTCAAAGCTTCGGCAGGGGGTGGGGGACGCCTGGTACACGTGACCGGAGGAGCGCTTTAATCTCTCGGTTAGTAGGCAGCACGGACTAAAGTCAATAAAGCAGCACAATTCCTCTGTCATCACAGGCTGCAACATGTGTCTTTCGTTCGATTAAAGCCATTCATTTTTAAGGATTCTGTTATCCTACAGTATTGTTGCTTGCATTGTTATTTGTTGTTAAATAAGAATCATTTTCCAAAAGGCTTGGTGTGTTTTATGCATGTTGTAATCCCAAGGCGTCAAAACAAAAACAACGAATATCCAAATACCAAAACTGAAAACCGATTACCTACCCAACGAACGAATAACCAAATAGACGAATATTCTGGTCCAGCTCTACATGCAACTCTCCACAAGGAAACAAATAAGAATTTCCCAAAATATGAAAATATTCCTCTAAATAAAGGGTTAAATGAGCTAAATAAACTGAAGTAACTTGAAGTGACTCACCCTTTTGTAGCCTCCAAGCCGCTTGACCACAGAGTACATGAGGAAGAGGTCAACTGAGGAGAGAGACGACGGACATGTTCAAACTCAGCAGATGAGACATGCAAATATGAAACGCAGCAGATAAAAGTTGTAACTCTGAAATAAAAACACTCAATTTGACTAAACAAATATGTTCTGATAAAACCTGCAAAGTATTTCAAATACACATGATTTTATTCTCTCCTGCTTATAAAGATCCAGATCAAACAACCCCTCCTATGTTTTCATATTTAGACTGCTGTTTTAATTATGATGAAAACAGATCAGATCCAATGAAATATTAATGATCCTCAGGGGTAAACAGAGCAGAACCACAACTTCACATCAGGATTTCAGCCGCCACATAATCACATCTTCAAACACACCGAAGCTTCTCGCAGCTCCACTTTTAAAAACTGTTATTATTCAGTTTAAACTTTATTCAGAATATAATTAAGACCCGAAAGTTTCCATAGATATCAAAAATATAAAGTTCAATTAACTATTCAGTCAGATAAAATACTATAAGTATAATATACTGTAGATATAATGAAAACATAGCATTTGTATTTCTAATGGAAAGCGTTTACATTTTGAGTTGTGGTATTATTATGCATAATGTATGTTTGAATTGTTATATTTAAGTCAATCAGCCAGCTCAATAATTGATGGAGAAGCAATAAAAAAAGATGCTTAACTTAAAACTGGACTTAAAACTATAAATGTAATGTTGTCAAAAATGTTTTCTTTAAGGAGAGTAGAGAATATCGAGGTTCAAATGACTACAAATAATACCATATTATCATTTATGAACTTATAGTGGAAGTGAATTGTGGGGATATGATCAGATTGTGTTATAAAATGTTGTTTTCCAAATTAATAATCTAAAGGAAGCTGTAAATAAAAAGCAAAAATTAAAAAATGTTGTGTTCACGATTTGTTTTCCGTTTTTTAAGTGGCTTAAAAAAATCAGTTACAGCAGTTTTAAGTTGATTTTCTGCAGTTGGTGAAATGTGAAAGATTATTCGACAGCAGACATGAGATATAAAGCCTGAACTCACAGACACAAGTGTGATCATGAAACCAGTCGAGCAGGAGTTTTCAGCTGCAGCCGCCCATATCCTGACACAGTACTGTTTTAAGCAGCTGTTGTTTCTACAATGGGATCTTTTATATGATTCTCATTGGCTATTTGTTTTAGATTTCATCATCTTATTTTGTTAATTTGCCATGTTGTGATATATATTTAGTATATTCTGTTTTAGGTTGTCGTCTGTAACTGATTGCTGTTGCTGCCTCTTCTGGCCTCTTGAAAAACAATTTTAATCTCAACGGTGCAATTCAGGTTAAATGAAAAGGTGAAAAAGAAATGTCTTCCGACAGCATGATGGGGATGAATTGAACCTGTGAACTTCTCCTTTCATTTCTCAAATGTCAACAGCACTCTGATTCACCTTTTAAAGAAAGGAAGGACAGAAAAGTAAAGAAAGAAAGAAAGACGAAAAAGAAAGAAATAAAAGCGAAAGAAGGGACAGAAAAGAAAGACAGAAAGAAGAATAAAAGACTAGAGCAACTCACTCTTCTTGAAGCCGAGGTTGGGGACTTTGTGAACTGGTGAGCCGAGGCGCTCCATGAAGGCGAAGAGCTGATCCAGGAACAGCTGCTCTTCAGGGTCAGGGAGCCAGCTGCCCTCACAGCCGACCTCCACGCTGCCCATCACGTTCTCCTGAGAGGGAGACGACCAGCGTTACAACAGAGACCCACAGACAGTGGTTTAAA
This sequence comes from Sebastolobus alascanus, assembly GCA_916701645.2. Taxonomy (NCBI): domain Eukaryota; kingdom Metazoa; phylum Chordata; class Actinopteri; order Perciformes; family Sebastidae; genus Sebastolobus; species Sebastolobus alascanus. The sequence goes on from CAKAOJ020000289.1 coordinate 1,398,941, forward strand.
ATGAACCAGTTAATAGAAACATGCATATAATGGAACTAGAAATCAAATGAAGCTTATAATGTTTGTGTTTGTCAGACGTTTTGGTGCATTTAACTCCACCACTATAAAAACTGCTTCATGAACAATTAGGTAAACAGAAGATGAACAAACCTTCATCCTCTCGATCCAGGACTCTGATTGGCTGGAGTTCGGGGAGTCTTTGTCGTCTCGACCTCTCCTCTTGCGAGGTCGCCCACGAAGACTGAGAGACGGACATCCTGCAGAAAAAAACAAAACAAAACATACATAAAGACTCAGAGAATGCAAGAAAAAAGAATTTTTAGATGGATGATGGATTCAACATGAATACAGTCAAATGTTTCTGATGTTCACATTAACCACATGTATACACTTTATAAAATGTGTGATATGTATCATTATCTAGGGCTGCCCCCTCTTAATCGGTCATTTTGGTCTTAGTTGACTAAGATTTCTTTGGTCGATTAGTCTTTTTTATGCTTTTTTCATGCTGAATGACTTCTTTCTAACGAACTTGTGAGCTTTTCTTTATATTCCTAAATAAAGTTGTGTTTAACAAACTACAAAATAATTGACACAGAAAACCTAGAAAAAGGTTAATCGAGTATCAGAGTATTGGTGGCAAATAACCTTATTTTTGTAGCTTGTGCATCTACTAACTTACTAACCATGTTTAAAAAAAATGATTTTTATTATTATCGAGTATCTGCCTCAATAATCCAGTATGGATCAGTGGACTGGTTTCACTGAGATACTCACTGAACTGCCAGGAGAAGCTGGCGCTGTTCTCCAGCGTCGGGTGGTTGAAGGTGTCCCTGCAGTACATCAGCCGGATGTTGGGCAGCGCCTTGACGCCTCCCAGGGCCAGCAGGTGGGGGTCCTGCAACACCGGCCCCCTCGCTCCGTCCTGGATGCGTCTCTGCAGGGAGCGAAAGCGGCAGTACTGCGGGTAGCTCAGCACTTTGATGCCCTGATGCTCCACCAGGTCGTCTGAGAGGAGAAGACGTGAGACACGTGAGCCAAACATCCTTCTGGTGTTGCTGTTGTTGTATTCTGCATAACGTCTGTACTGCACTAATATATCACACTCACCACTCTATTTTTAATATTTGGACTGGTTTCTGTTCTCTGAATACTTGTTAAGCGACCGTCAATGCAACTTGACACTTCCTGCAAAGATGTTCCACATTAAAAGCTGTACAGAGGCTCAAAGGACACAACCCCTTCTGGTTGGCTTTTATTGTGAAATATCTACAGGAAGTGTTACGTTTCTTTGATGGTAACTTAACACCAAACAAATGATTGGAGAAATATAAACGGTTAGAATTAATAATTGACTAAGAACAATATTACTGTACTTCATTCACCAGCTGTTGACACTGTTACAGGAGCGTATTGACAAACTGCTACCAGACATATTAGCCATATATCACTGTGGGGTCTCAGGGTGCGTTTGATTCGTGGGTTTCAGTGTTTTTCTTACTGTCAGTTTTGTCTTTGAGCGGCTCGCTGCTGTTGTTGTTGCTGCCGGTACCGTCGCTGCTCTGTAGAGGTTTGTGGAGGCCGTTGATCCCGCAGGGCGGCGGCAGCTTCAGGCTGCTGCTCCAACTTGCCGACTCCGCACACGTCCATTGCACCAGGTCCTCCACCCGTACCACCATCTTCCTGGACACCGCCAGAACCTCATCCTAAAACACACACACAGGTTCACTCCATAATTAAACTTCTGTTCTGGATTTGCTGTGGTTTTGTAGTTTTTTTGGGAAGAGGAAAAAACTCAGCACATCAAACTCTCTATTTAAAAGACTATTAATTTATTTTATTAAGCATATCATGCATCAAATTCTGAAGATGGTAAAAAAGACTTAAACCAGGAGGATAATGGCAAGGGCATCATCACCACAGGTGATGGGGGGACATGTCCCTGTCACTTTTATACTTTCAGGTGGATTTTTGTATTACAATTTCTCTAAACATTATCACTTCACTGTCCTGCCTCTACAATACAGAGGAGAGGAGAATGAAGTCAAGTCAGTTTATTCATATAGGACAGTTTAAAAACAACCCGCGGTTGACCAAAGTGCTTTACACAGTAAAAAGGGAAAAGTGCATGACAAAAAAGCCAGAAAAAATAAGTGGGTTTTAGCCTGGATTAACATTCGATAGTGGGGGCCGAACAAACATGTAGAGGGAGGCAATTCCACAACTTGGGTACCGGGTAAAGGCACAGTCACCTTTACAATCTGCGATGGAAAGCAGCAGCTTATCCGATGACCTCAGTGATCTAGGAGGACAGTGAGGATGTAAAAGGTCACTGAGATATGCTGGAGCTAGCCTGTTCAAAGCTTTAAAAAGTAAAATCTTTTAAAAACGAAAAGTCAAAGTAAAGAAAAAGTTGTCATCTTCAATTATTATCATGAGTGTTTTTTACTAAAGCAAAGTGCACATTTTTGTTAAGTAGGTGCGAGCAGTTGGGTTCCGCTAGCAAACAGTAAAATAAGGCCGATATGTGAAAGTACAAACAGGAACACAGGAATGAAACTAAATCTCTAAATCTCCTAACCACAGAGCTGCATGTTCAAGCTACAAAACTACTTTGAGATGAATATAGACAGACTTTTAAAGACAGAGCTTTCTCTAAAGGAAACTAAACATGATTTAAGTGGTTAGTGCATTAACAATACACATGTTCACATAGTATTTCCATTTTTATTTATTCATAGTGCCATAATTATAGATTTTTCTCTTCTGAATTGTGACAATGATAGCGAGGTGAGCTACTGAAGGCTTGACTCGTCACTAGTTTATCTTAAATTAAGACTTAGATATCGTCTTGTCGAGCACACGGTTTGAAACGCTGCATGAATGAAATGGATTGTTATCACAACTCTTGACAAACATGAGGAAGGAGAACAGGCCAGAAAACAAACAACGAGGACTGAATGCTATGGACCGACTTTTAACTTGAGTAAGAAAAGTAAATCTGGATTTGGCTCGTAAGCAAATAGAAGGAAAAGACTATTCACACACATATGAAGATGTGGGGCAGAAGCTTTTTACAGTTAATACTGTGCCCTGTTTGTATTTTTATGATTCTTGTGTCAGAGGAAACACTTTGTCACTCTGCTCCTCCCACGCTCCACCTGTTCAACTATCACCTGCTTGTTCATATTCAATCATGTGAAGGTGAACAATCAGAGCTGAAATTGTGCCAACTCTATAAAAGAAAATGTCTCGATTGGTTTGCTGGTGAAGTCTTGACATTTACGTGAGAACACAAAAAGAACCTGCAGAGTGAGAGCGATAAGGCTGAAGCTGCTCAAACTAGGTTTTATTATAAAAAGTAAACAGCTGAAAACTGACAGAAAATGAGCTTCAACTAAAACTTATGTCCACCATTTTATAAAATGGTATTAATGTTTAGATTTTTCACAGCTGACGGCACAAAAATCTTAACATTAAAGTGTCTTTTGAAAGGCGAGATGGTGAATGTAGCCTTGGGTTGTTTTTTTCTGTTTAAAATGTTATCTGAGCTCAAGTATAAACAAAAACAAGCCAGTGGGGGATATTTACTAAGGATCTAGGAGCTAAACGGTCAAACCTTATTTGTCCTCATTTACTACAGAACCACACAGAGGTTTTGCTGCGCTAAAATGAATGAAAAATGGGTTCGCTGAAAACTGCATGTTTGGTTTCCAGTAATAGGCCTATATAATTTAAGGAATTCCACAACACAAGACCGAAAATACACTTCACCTGTTTCCCTCTGTAACCTCCTGCTGGAATATTTTCCTCACAATGAACCATAGCAGCTGCAGCAGCCAATTAAAAACGTATTGGACAGGCCTGTAGTGGTGGAAAGTAACTAAGTACATTTACAAAAGTATTGTACTTAAGTACAATTTCGGGGTACTTTACTTTACTTGAGTATTTCCATTTTCTGCTACTTTAAACTTCTACTCCACTACATCTCAGAGGGAAATATTGTGCTATTTACTTCACTATATTTATTTGATAACTTTAGTTACTTTGCAGATTATTATTATTATCATTATCAACATTATTATCAATATTATTATCAATGATAATAATAATACATATAATCAACAAACAAATTATGATATTGTATGATATTATAGATTAAGATAAAACTTCTAAAAAAACCTACCCGACAGATAAAGTATTCCGATCTTTTACTTAACTGAAAGTAGCAATACCACATTGTAGAAGTAAATATATAAGATAATAATATATTTTATATTACTGGATTATAATTATTGATGCATTAATATGTTCATCACTTTAATTTTGCAGCTGGTAAAGGTGGAGCTAATTTGAATTATTTTATATACTGCTGGATAGTTTAATCTATTATAATAATAATGATAATAATAATAATAATAATAATAATAATAATAATAATAATAATAATAATAATAATAATAATAAATCATAATGTATTGGTTGATTTATATTTTTTTATTAATAATCTAAACCTAACAAAGTAACTAAAGTTATCAAATAAATGTAGTGGAGTAAAACCTACAATATTTACCTCTGAAATGTATTGGAGTAGAAGTATAAAGTAGAAGACAATCTTATTTACTGGCACAAAGCAAATGAGCTGCTGTCGTCTCCTCCCATTCCAGTTTGTCAGCTGTGATCGTGTTCAGTCCTCGAGGCAGAGACAACAGAACCCAACCCCCAAAAACCTCCACCTCCTCTGTCCCTCAGCCAGGTAGGAGCTCCTCACATTCCTACAGCTCCCCCAGCAGCTCATTAACACAGTAACAAAGGGCCCAGGAGTTTCTACATCAAGTGGCTCTGCAGGAGTCATGAATAAACATTTTTAAAGCTAAAATAGTCTAACTCGAAAATTCCCTGACTGTCACTTTCACTGTTAACCTCTTTAACTCTTTATTTTGCTGACTAAAGCCCTTTCAGACACGCGCCCCTTTACCTAAATGGTATTCAGATACAAGACCACCATGTAAAATTGGCCTTAAATTACTTTTATGTAAAAGGCACAATGGTAATCTCACTATAGCCCTTTTTAGACATGGAATAAACTCACTCATTCACACGATATATATTGTCTGAAAAGTTTTCAGATATCATTATATTACAGATCATAGGTTTTGTTCCTCTTAGAAATGACTGTTGATGAATGTATGCATGTTATAAGTATGTTAAAAGGATTGATCATACATGTCTTTGGCTTTCAGATAAAAAATTTGATACATCTTAAATAAACTTCATATAAAAGAAACAATGCAAGTGCAATGATTCCTGTAAAAATAACTTTCAGAAGGCTCATTTTTCCATCAGGAAAATTTAAATCTCCATATAGAGACTTCAACAGTGGAAATATCTAAATTCAAAATGTGGAAAATTTTGTTTCAGACACGTCATTATGGAGGCTTTACATTTGGGTAATACATTAGTCTCATTCCCAAAGGGGGATTTTCATGTGAAGGCTGCCTGCATGTGAACTGAGTTAATCAAAAACACTCGGCAGCAGACGCATCCACATCTGATACTTCTTAACTCTATTCATGTGAAATCACAAGTAATTTAACTGATTTTTATATATTATTTTTATTAAGGAGATCATTAAATGATATCAGACCACAGAGAGTTGAGATGTAAACTAATGTTTGTTCTTTAGTGCTCATTACTGAGACGTTTTAGCATGAATTCAGATGTTGACTAAACCTGTTTAGGTTCATGGCCAAAGATGTTTGGATAAAAAAAGGAGGCAGTGTTCCTGTGACGAGGTTATTAATAGATGTTCTTAAAGCATTCCCCAGATTATATTAGGGAGACGTTCACTCCTATCACGAGTCCACAGGAATTACATTTCATGCTTCATATTGTATATAATACAAAATACTCATAATGTAGATAGTATTTTAGTTTTTGAGGTTACTTATGTATACTATTCATCTGTTTTTAGTGGCAAAAAGTACATTCACGTAAGAACAATTTCCATATGATGCCATTTTATAGTTCAACTCCACAACACTTCAGAGGCACATATTGTGCTTTTAACTCCATTTATTTAATAACTTTACAGATTCAGATTAATATTATAAAATGTAAACAACAAATAAATTCTGATGTATTATTATAAGTTAAGATGAGATAAGACTTTGACCCCAAGGGGGAAATTCACAAGCTAAACAGAGAGGCGTTTCTGTTATTTAGTCCACCCTCATTGATATAAATGGGGTGGACAAAATAAAAGTGAAAAAATAAAAGTCTGCCAGGATAATTAATATCAGCTTTTATTTTGTCTCCAGTATGTCATATCCTGTGGAGGACAAGGCCTTATATAGAAGTTTTTGTGTGTGTTTTTTGGTGTATTTGAAGGAAAATTAAATCAAGAGTGTATAACAGAAATACAAACAGTGTACTACAGACATATTTCTATGAATAAATGGAAGAATAAACAAGTGACATGAAATATCATCCCATGTAGAGATGAAGGCCAGGAGCAAGATGCTCTGTGACCTTTGACCCACCTCTCCGTGCTCTCTGGTCCGGCCCTTCGGCGTGTCCTCAGGCAGGAAGTAGAGTCTGGCGCTGGCCAGCAGGTGGTGCCGTGTCTGGTCCTCCCACAGTAAGGTCACCTGCACATAAAGAAGAAGAACACAACGTCATTTAAACACAGATGTCTGGAAACCTTTGATTACCGATAACCATGTCCGGGGTCCAATCCTAACAGCAGTTTTTGGGGATTTTGACATTTATTTAAGTAAAAAAAAAAATTTAATTACTTTTAAAAAGTTCTTCTGTGGACTGAGAACATCCTGCAACCTTCAGGCTGATATAACACATCTGATTTAGCTAGAAAATGCACAGTAGTCAAGCTGGAAACAAGCCAGTTACACTTGACAGGCAACATTTCATCATGTTAGGCCTTGTTAATAGATAAACGAGTTTCACAGGAACAAATCTATAGTTACCAAAACTCTAGTTAACATATCCCTGTTAAAGTTGGGTATGTTTTTATACTAGTGCTATCATAATACCTGTGTTCCAATACCATACTTTGAGCTGTGTAAAAACGACACTAAAGACATAACGACAATAATAGCTGCATTATAATCACGCAAAGTTTGAAACGTTATTTAAGAGCGAATACTGCTGCCTGTTTTACAATATCCAACGGTGCACAAGCATTGAATGACAGGACGTTAAGTTTAATTCTTATTTGCTCCCATACTGTATGTTTTTCTGGATATTTATGTATTCTTCTATGCAGTAGGCATGGAAATACACTGAGATTATAAGAGGATTTTTAACCTCTTCTTCTCTGGTCGCACCGCAGAGGGAAAAATAGTTTTTATAGATTGATCTATAGAGCTGCTGCGATTAGTTAGCGTAATCGATGACGTCGACGCTGAAAATGCGTCAACATCATTATTTTAAATCGATGCATTTTTTAAAAATCTTTTGTCCTTAGATCTGCTAAATATTGCTAAACGTAACTTTATTTAAGATGTCAGGGGTAGCGTATTTTATTTTGTTTTGTGCTGCACTATACAATGACATAGCTTACAGTTTGTCAAAATAAAATTAAGTTAAAATGGTAATTTCGATTTTTTTGGAGGAAAATTGATTGTTTAGATTAATCAACTAATTGGTAAAATAATCCATAGATTAATCGATAGAAAAATTAGTCGTTAGTGGCAGTCCTACTGATCTAATATGAGAAGATTGATCTCAACAACATAAAATTGGCTCTTTCATAGTGTTTTAGTTTATTAAAATGATTGTGCTCAAGAGATGATGATTGATTTAATACATTTATTACACTGATGTTAGAAGGTGGTACATTTAATCTCTCTCTCTCTCTCTCTCTCTCCCTGCATGTTTGACCTTGTAAAAATGTGTTGCTGCTGCCGTCTTTATGTTAATCTGACAGCATTCAGTATTGAAAGTGTTTCAGGTCTCACTTCGCTAGACTCTTACATCAAAGTGACCAAGGTGTTTATTCAGACATGAGACCTACATGTTAAATTTCAGATTAATGTAACAGGCTGTATGTCTGAAAGGGGCTCCATATGTTGTTGTTTGTTACGGACTCGTGTGTCAATTCTTACTGATTTGGTATAGAAGCTTAACTTGTTAGTTCAGTCTCTTTCACTCATTTTTGTATTACCTCATTGTTTCTCTCCTTCCAGGGTTTGTTATTAGAACAAATGCATTAACCCAAAAACTTTACACCCGTCATTACAATCATTCACTGTCAATACAACACGATCAACCTAAATACAATCTCATTAACACTTCTTCAGCTCGCGACCTGAATTGACTAAATTTAGCCTTGCCGTGGGATGTAGACTCAATAAAACATACTATTATTCTTCTATAGCTCATGTGAGCAGGCAGGAGAGCAGCAGCGTGACCCATTTAGGGTTCAGTTTGTAGATTTAGTTTTTGTTAGTCATAGTCAGCAGATAATGGGGCACTCCAATAATTTTATACAACCAGATCAGCTGACTCGTTACGGTTGGTACTAAACAGTTGAATAATGTCTTTTGTGGCTCTGCAGGAGCTTTCTAAAAATCAGAGAGATGCTGCTGTTTATCAGTCAGAGAGGGTTTAACCAAAGACGCTATAAAGTTGCATTATGGGAAGTGTAGTATCCAGTGTTTATGTGGTTTCATCAATAAGAACGACCCTTTTGACCTGTGAGCTATTGTTACTGTAAGAATACAGATTATAGCAGCTTTAATCTCAAATATGAGCAGGTAATCTCACCTCTGCGATGCACACAGGATCCTGCGGTCCACAGCGGATGAAGTAAAACTCCCCAAGCTTCCATATCTGGACGGGCCCGTCGGGTTGAGCTCTGCTGCTCACCGACTTGTAGAAGGCATAGCTGCCTCGCTGGCAGGAGGGGGCACCCAACCACTGACAGGAAGACAAGACAGCACTGATGAGGAAGACTTAATGGCCCCTGTGTGGCTCAACAGGCAGTGGCACCCATGGCATTTTCACGGTTTGAGTTTGGCATTTATTAACAATCACAGACCAGGATGTTAAACATCAGAGACAGAAATAACATCTATAGTTGATACAAGAATCTCAGCACAGCTTCCAGGTAAAGTAACATTAGACTGAAAAAAGGAAATAAGTTAGAGATGAGGAAGCAAATATTTTTTAAACCTAGAGCTGTACGAATAAAAGTCAAGCTACAGAAAGCTGAAGTTAAAGCGTTATGTTATACTGTATGTGAGAAAATCTCATTCAAAATCACACTGACATTTGTAGTAGGGATGCACCGATACAGATACTGGATCGGATATTGGTAACAATGGGGCCGATCTATTCAATTCAATCCAATCCTATTTATATATACTATATACATTATAGACTGGAATTTTAATTCATGTTTAAGTTTTGACCAATTTGTTGCTGCTTTAAAAACTAGTTTACACTTGAAATGTAACTTCTGTTAATTTTGAAGATTTTTTACCAAATTGGCTGGTGTATGATTTATCATTTTAATAATAAATAACAATTAAATAAATTCATATTTATGTATTTATTTGTTACATTTTGTTTTACAAAGTTAGGAAAGCAATGTTTAAGTCAGGCCTGATGCTGCCTTACACATAAAAGAATGATCCCAGTCACTTCCACACAGTGAGGCATACAGCTTATTAATTAAACACTGGTATTGGATCGGTACTCGGTATCGGCCGATACCCAAAGCCAAGGTATTGCACATTATTTTAACATATCGCTCCAGCCTACTAGCATGTCACATTAGGATGGTAGCGTCACATTGTAGACACTTCAAATTAGCATGTTAGCATGCTATGTTAGCATTAATCTCCAAGTGCCGCTGAGCCTGACAGGAAATTTGATCACTAATTTTAGAGGTATCCTTTCGTTAACAAAAGTATTGGAAAAGTGGCCATTTTGACCTTATGGTGGTGCTAAATGAAAAGTCAGAGAGTATTTAGGATGCCTCCTGAGAACTATAAACATCTGGACCAAATTTCATGGTAATCAATCAAATATTGGGATCAATCAAACAGCTGGAATGTCAGACTGACAGAAAAAAAACGACTAATTTTTAAGGTGTATTCTCAATGTTTGGAAATTCATGCCTTTTCTACAATTTTACATTTTCATGCATTAAAAAGGGAAAACACCTCAGAGAGGAAAACTATGAAATTAAAATGTAAATGCCTGTGTGTTACATGGAGCCTCCCTACATTTTCTAGGGTGTGTTCAAGCCATAAATTCTGCAGAAACCACCTCTGGCATCAACATCAAATTGCACCATCTTGCAGCGAGGCAGTATGTTAAAATGTATCAACAGCAACTCAGAGCAGGATATTGTAATGCAGTATATTAAACAACTTGGAGAGGAAATGTTAAAAATTAACTCCTGACTGTTTAGCATGGCAGAGGCATATCTGAAACCGCTGATAGGGACTCCGAATATGTTCAGATATCACTGAAGCTGAAGAAAGTGATGCAACTTTTTATTCCAAATGTAGTGACGCCAGCTCTAAAATGACTACCAGTGTTACTACCAATGATCAAAAACATGATGATGAAAATAGCCTGAAAATTAAGACGTGTATAAACCTGTATGGTCTTAATCATCTGTATGTGTCGCAATTCTTTTCCAGATAACATCTGTTTGATTTCTGAACAAAATAAACCAGCTGATTTTGCAAAAGAGCAGCTAACTTCCTGTTATCATTACACTACAACATAGTGGTCACACTTCCTGTTAAACAGATTTCATACGCCTGTGCACCCTTGTGTGTTCGATAAATAAACATCAATAATTAAAAGGGTAAATTAATAACAATGATTCTGCTGTTTAACTTTTATTTTCACCCGGATGCACAGTATGAAGGCCAGATGATTCCCAGAAAGCAGTCATAAAATCATCAGCTGAAGTTAATCATTCAGTGTCTGTTATGTATTGTATTGTAGAGGATCCAAATTGTTTATTGTTGTTTTCCTGCCGTTCTTTGACAAGAACTAAATCTCACAGGACTGAGATCTTTTGCAGGTCTGAATCTGATCAATTTGGAGTGATTATGCATCTCTGAACTCTCTTTTAATGTTGGTTAAATATTAAATTGCTGGGTAATGTGCACACGATGGCAGAAAGTCATGTGACCTTTCTTCTCCGGTCAGATCTCATCAGAGGGTCCTACAGCCACGTTTTCACCTCCTGACAATTTAAAGTTTCTACTCATTCATTTCACACATCAATTTCATTCCTAAATATATATGGTGCCATTCTTCATGACTGGAAGTAGCTACACTCCTCATCATTGTGCCCTCTATAGGAATATAAACTGGACATCTTCATTGTGTGAGCAAACTGCTTCCTTTTGTTTTTTAAGCTTTCATATTAATATTGAAATTCAGTGCCGTCTTCATTCAGAAACTCCCAAGAATAAATGCCTTTACACACCGGGGGTGTGACGAATAAACAACATGAAAATGCAAAATACACACTTACAAAAAAAATGTGTATAACCCTGTAAAACAGAGCACTCCGCAAATGAGAGCAAGTATTCAGTGTGTTAACCCTGTAAAAATAAAGGTTTCAATAATCAATGTATGTTGGTGGCAGCTAATTTGCACCCAATGACACAAACTAACCACTTCCTGCAAGCGCTTCAAAGTAAAAGCCTCCTCTTTGGTGAAAGGCTTTTACTCTGAAACAGCTACAGGAAGTGTTGAGTTTGCGTTAACAGCATTTACTTGTCATGGTGATGTGTTGGGATTAGATTTAGGTGGTTACAAATGATTTAAGCAGCTGCTGTGTATTGATGTTATTTCTGCATAATTTATGAGGTTCAAAAGTAGGGCTGCACCTATCCAGTATTTTCAGTATTAGTTGATCTATTGATCATTTTTAATAATTTGGTAAATAAAACATCAGAAAATACTGACAAATGTCCCTCACAAGGGAGTCCAAGGTCCAAAAAGCAAAGATATTCAAGTTATAATAATACAAATGTTTCGTGCTCTTGCTTAATAAATGATTTTTAACAATTTAATAAATTATAAAAATTATTGCAGCTTAATTTTCCTTCAAGAGACTAATTGATTAAATCAGTTAATAGTTTCAGCACTGGTCCACAGGTTCACTTGATTCCCTGACTGCTTCCTAAATCTCTCCTTTTAATCTAATTTGAGAGTTTAACAAGCATTAAACTAACTTCATAAAAATGCTTTAATATAATACTTTACTATGAAGTGTGTTTGTGGTTCTTCTTCCACTTTTATAACTGACTAACCTGACAAAAAAATGACACATATTGCAGTTTCCTTCCCAGTAAAACAAAATCTAGCTCTTCTTCTTCACAGACTCTGATTGATTCTTTTACTTTTAAATGTTCGTATAAACTATTTTGACAGATGCCGTAAAAGCAGTACAACTTGCTTCATCTGCTAGTTAGCGGGAGTGTTCAGCTGTTATGAGTAAACCTCCATTTCATTTGGTGTGAAAGAGATGAATGTTTTGACACAACTCCTGCAACTTATCGTTCGGGTACGATGGAGGAAAACAACAAGGGAACAGATTAGAGTTGTAATTTGTGAGAATTGAGCTGCATGCAGGTTTATAATGTGTCCTAACAAGCATTAAACAAACTAAACTCAGAAAAGACCTTCATCACACTTCATTACAGCAGCAGCTTATTGTTAAATCTCAAATTGGGCGAGGCACCGCTGAGAGAACAGTATTCATCTCACGGTTTCCCTCAGGGATCATAGTCGCTTCTAATTCTGCACAAATAAAGGCAATTAAATGATTTAATAACTTCAAGCAGCTTGATTGATCAAATTACCGTTTCCAAAGTCAAGAATGAAATTTCCCTTTATGTAATTGGATGAAATAAAATACAATCAAGAGCTGAAATTAGTTGATTGACAGAATCTAATCGTGTGGTCTATAAAATTACAGAAAAAAAGTGAAAAATCACTATTTCCAGGAGCCTAAGTTGAGTCTTCAAATGCCTTGTTTTGTTTGACCAACAGTCCCAAAAATATTCAGTCTACAGTAATCTAAAACAGAAAAAAGTAGCAAATCACAATTGATAAGCTGCCTCTTGGTTGTATTTGGATTTCTTACCTAAAAAAATAATCGATTAATTGACTCTGATTTGTTTCAGCTCAAAAGTTCTCTGGTTCCAGCTACTTTTCTCTGTTTTATATCGTTGTAAACTGAATATCTTTGAGTCTTTGACTGTTGGTCAAACAAAAACGATTTAAAGACGCCATCTTGGACTCTGGGAAAGTGGGACATTCATAGATTGATCACCCGATACTGAAGAGATTACTTAGAAGCAAGCAGCCCAAAAATATATTAGAGTATTTGTCACTATTGACACATCCACCATTTCGCCTTACAGATCTTACTGCTGTCAGAAAACCTGTTTATTAATGCACATAAAGCTGCTATATTTGACTTTTATTTAATACTCATTTGCAAGAGTTCACATGTAAATTTCTAGCTGTCTGATGGATTAGAGAAAATAAAGTACATATTAATCAATAATGAAAATAATCATTGGCTGCAGCCCTAAAATGTAAAACTATTTAAAATGACATTATTTAAAAAGGCTTAATGAGTGTTAATAAACTGTTCATGTGTTTTCCAGCAGTCGTTCTGTGAGAGCAGGTTCCCCTTTTTGTCCCCAAAATGGCGGATGTGTTATTTGTCTTTATTTAATCTACAGCTCAGTTTACACGGAGCTTCCTGTGTGTTTACACTCTGGAAGTGATGAGGAGCACTTGATCCGTCTTACCTCACAAGCAGCTAATGCTCTGCCCTGTTTGTGGGTGTTTACACGGCTCGAACAATAAATCGAGCTCACCTCGAGTGGGTTCATACATCTGAAAGCCAATACTGCCTCTGCTGCTGCTGCCGGGTGAATAAACCTGCAGCTTTGATTTCACTGTTTTGTAAGAGGAAGTGTGAGGAGCCCCAGGCCTGAGACACCCAGACTAGTTAGGGGAAAAGAGCTAAAACATAAAACCAAACACACCTAAAAAATGAAGGCAGTTCTTCTTGATTCCAAGGCTGTTCTGAAGCCATGAGAGGGCAGTAAACTGGGTGCCTTTCACTCATCAGTACCAGACAGAAAATACATTCTTTCTTAATCTTTAAATACATGTCCTAAATGATAATCTCTGTGTCTATCAGGAGGATGGTAAACTGCCATTTTGGATCCTGAGCCACAGCTTCAGTCAGCTGTGTTTTTATCACAAATTGGTTTTAACACAAATTGAGCATTTGCATTGAATTTTACTAAAAATAGTTCTTGTTAAATAATGCCATTAAACGCTAAAACAATGAGAGATAAAAGTAGTAGCCACCTTGTTTCAAATTAGGATCATGCTTGCTTATAAATTACAGCAGATTATGTTTCATTTAAAAGCCTTTTATCCTCCAAACCAAAGGTCACATCTGACGAAAGTTTCAACTCAGTATTTTGGAGCTTTAGGTCCAGTTATTTATAGGTCAAGGTTAGAGATATTTAGCAAAAACATGGCATTTGTTTTTGTATAAACAAGTACAAATAACGACAGATAAGTACCAAAGATTATTTTCAGTATGGAATAATCTGCAAATAGCCTTCTTGATTAATCAAGTGATCGTTCTTAGTCTATAAAATGTCAATAATGGGTTTAAAATATCCAAGATGACGTCTTTAAATGTCTTGTTTTGTCCAACCAACGATTCAAAACCTAAAGATGAGAACAGTTTACTATCATAGAAGACAGAAACGCAGCAAATACTCACATTTGAGAAACTAGAACCGGATAATTTGGCATTTTTCCTTAAAACACAAATGAATTCCAAATACATTTTGTATAAATTTTCAGTCAGATCAGGTGAAAAGTTACAATATCCGAACGACGAAGGACTGGGAGGTGCATGATGGAGTCAAAGGTCAGAAAACCTGAACATATTAATAGATAATGCTGGTGATATTCTGTATTTTTCTTATTGTTGAACCCATGAGAAGACCCTAAGCAACAGTGTGTTAATCTGTCTGTTAGACTTAAATCTTTAAATTGGCTCACAAACATACTTTCATTTTTTGAAAAGGCTCAGTAATTTAGTACATTTAAGTGCATTTGAGGACATTTCAGCTGTGGATTAATACACATTTGGTGGTGAGTATTTGGGGCAGGAGGACGGAGTATGTGGGAATAATAAATAAACTACAGTGTGTTTGTTCATGCTAATGAAGGAACACGTCACCCAGTGCAACAGTGTGGCTCATTGAGTTGTGTTTTAACAGTTTTTGAGCTCTATGGCACAGAGGAATAATATATATCAGGCTTTGATACACACACAATACTTGTTAGTAGATTCATTCAGTGTTTGTTTTTTTTCTCATGTCCTTTCATGGATTTGTTGAAATGCAAAATATCACCAGACTTATCCTTTAATGCGATATGATGAATATCAGATATCAAAGATTTATCATGCCTCGCCTCCTTTCTTTGTGGAAATATTAAAATTTTAATTTAAGATTTAAGATGATAAAATCAAAATGCACAAGCAAGCTGTTTTATGTACAACACAGCAGACATGATGCTCCAGTTTTTACAGCCCTAAAAGAAAACATCACTGCCATGACAATGCTGCTGTTTTTCTGATATTGAATCCATCATGCAGCCTCTGTAATCCCCTGTTTGGAGTTAGAGGCGAGAAAAGACTGAATTACAACGGCTTTGCATGAAACATAATATGCAGCCCCACAGCTGCAACATACAAGCTGCAAATGACCCCAAATATTAAACAAATATTTCTCAGTGACAAGCTGGAACAAAGCAGTTATTACTTTTTATCACGTGATTATTTTCACTATTGAATGATCTACCAATTAATTGTTTTGACATGATTTCCTGGAGCTCAAGGTGGCGTCTTCAAATGTCTTTTTTTGTCCAACGAACAGTCCAAAACCCAAAGATATTCAGTTTAGAGATGCAACCATTAATCGATTAATTGACTAGTAGATCAAAAGAAAAGTAATTGGCAACAATTTTAATAATCGATTAGTCCTTCAAGTCATTTTTTAAGCAAAAATGCCAAATCTCTTTCTGGTTCTAGTTTCTCAAATGTGAGTATTTGCTTTTCTGTCTTCTATGAGAGTAAACGCTTCATATCTTTAGGTTTTGGACTCTTGGTTGGACAAATCAAGAAATTTAAAGACGTCATCTCGGGGTTTGGGAAATTGTGATGTATATTTTTCACCATTTTCTGACATTTTATAGTCAAAACAATCAATTGACTAATCAAGAAAATAAATGGCAGATCAATCTTTTGTGATAATAATCGTTTGTTATATTCAATATATAATATATTCAATCTACGATGATATAAAACAGAAAAATCCTCATATTTGAGAAAGTGGAACTGGAGAATATTTGGCATTTACTATATATATGAAAAAAACAACTGAAATTATATAATCGATTATTCAACTAGTCAACTCATAGCTTAAACTATCTCATCTAAATTGATAGAATTTCCATTTCACTTTAATAACAAAAAATCTTTTTCGAAAGTTTCCAGTAAAGTAACGTAAATGTTTAGGGAGGCAACTAACACTTATTTTCAGTGTAAATAAATCGATTGATCATTTATTCTATAAAATCTCCAAAATTTCTCCTAATTGTCCACCAGAAGTTCCCAAAGTTACGTCTTCAAAGGTCTTGTTTTGTCCAAAACTCAAAATTATTCAGTTTACTATGATATAAAACAGAGAAAAGCAGCAAATTCTAACATTTGAGAAGCTGGAACCAGAGAATATTTGGAGTTTTTGCTTCAAAACTGACTTAAACGATGAATTGATTATCAAAACAGTTGCAGCTGGTTCATTTTCTTTCAATCCCACTAATGAATTAATCGATTAATTGTTGCTGCTCTAATGTTTAAAATGAAACATGGCTGAACAGTTTTACGTGTGAGAGATTTTTCATATTAAGTGAATTAAATTAAAGCAAGCAGAGGTCACATTCACCATAAAATAAAAGGCCTAGCGTACTGTAACTGGCTGTGCAGCTGCTATCCATTTGCTCCTGATAGATGAGACATGAAAATTCACTAAATAAATGCACATATTTCTTTCTTTCTGCACCAGAAATAGTCGGTTTCTAAAACAGCCAGTCGTCCAGCTCTCCTGCCTGCTGCCTAAATGCAGAATATTCTCAAATTCTCACTCCTGTGTTGATCATCCACAACCCCCACCCCACCCAGCACACCCTCCCCCACCCAATACCCATAACCCACCACAGGCAGAACCTCCTCCCCCCCTGCTCCCCCACCCGCTGGAGCTCTGCAGACCAGCTGCAGCAGGCCCAGGATACATTTTTAGAAAGATACTGAATAAATGTCACCGCAGAAAATATACATATCGGCTATACACAGAGACATTAACACCACTGCAATTAAAAAAGCCACCACATAACATAATGCAGTCACAATATGTGATTACGTCACTGTAGAGTATCACAGACAGACTTTAAAAGGCCCTGTGGGAAAACTGTAGGACACCAAAAAACACTCATCAAGTGAGACAAGCTCACGATCACTTAGAGACCTTCTGAGTCCCTATAGGAACTTGATATTTGTATTAAAAGAAATATTATGGCGATACATCTGAAGAGAAGAATACGACTAAAACAGACAAGGTCACTGTTGAATGTCAAACCCACTCTATATCCTGCTATAGGAACTGAAACTGAAAGAACCACAGGAGGATTAAATAAAACACAGAGTCCCTGTGGACTATGTATCATGATACAATGAGAATAAAGCACATTTAACATCACTGTAGGGCATATTAGACACAATATAAACCCCATATAGCACGATTATAAGATTATATAGTCAATAAACATACTGCAAGTCACTATAGGAATATCATAAAGACACTATAGGATTAAATAATCATTAAATATTCACTGTAAACTCGGTACTGAGGCCCAGGGGTAAATTCCAAGTCCATATGACGATATTACTGATGTGTTTTGTGATACATGAGTGATTACGTATTATAAACTACAGAGTAGCACAGACACAGTATAACGCTCTAAAAATTCAAAATTGAGTCACAGACATACAAAAAGCTTTTTATGTACATATTAGGGCAGAGCGATATAGAGAAAATCAAATATTTTTGACCAAATACCTCAACATCAATATAGTGATAATATTGTAGGCTTTCACAAAATATTTACTCAATGTGATTTTGATAAATAATCATCAGTAATGTGGATGACCAAGTGGGTAAAGAGAAATAATAAAACAGCTAGAACAGTCTGGTAAGTTCAGAAAATTACATCACTTTACTGTAATGCAGCCTTTAAAAACAGGAAAAGACAACACTTAAACCATATTACGATATCCAAAATCTAAGACGATATCTAGTCTCATAACACAATATCAATATAATATCGATATATCGCCCAGCCCTAGTACAAATTATAAATATTAAGTTTGATAAAATCACTACTGAGTACCCTAGAGGCAGTATTAGACGCTGTACGCGTACCGCGTCTCTTAAAATCCGAAAGGCCGCAATAAAATCCCTATCTACGCACCCTGATAATCTGAGGCGCCGGATTCATTTCAGAAGTGGGGGATCCAAAAAGTGTGTGTAAGAGACTGTACATTAAATAACACAAGACAACTTTACCACTAATGTCTTCTCTGATTCGATCGCCAACAGCTGATCTACTCTGAGCTTTTATTCTGTTCTTATCGTTGCTTGCTTTGTATTCTTTTGTATTATGTACATGTTCAGCAATTTAAACGAGCTATATAAATAAAGTTTGACTTGACTTGACTAGGAAACATCTGGATAAAACCCGGCCTTGGCAATTTTCACATGGTAGTAGTCCTACAGCGATCATCAAAGCGTGGCGCGTGGCATTTTACAAGTTGTTTTCTTCATCTACTCCTGTTCGAGAGACTAAATGTCCTCGCTGCAACATATTAGTGTCATTATATTTAATCACCAGACTTTCAGAGGACAGCGTTTTACTTCTGTCTTAAGTTAAGTTTCATGTTTGTGATAAAAGTTTAATTTCTGACTCATTTCATTTTCTTAAATATCACAATTGATTTGTATAATGCTTTGTAAATAAAGTTTAAAGATTTGGGATTTTACTTGTTTAATTTTCAACATACAATAATATAATCACACTTATAACCATATAACACTACAATTTGTCTAAAAACACGCATTGTATTGGGGATTATGTTAATATTGAAGTCTCTACTGTATGTTGTGAGCACATAGAGGAATATTATAGATGCTTTTAAGGATTATTATACTGGATATGATACAAGGAGTAGTATAATTAAGTAAGACTCAACAGTATTGTGTACTATAAAAGTATCAACACCTAAAGAAGTATTAAACACTTATTTGTATACGACGAGTTTAATTTAAAAGGAGAAATAATAAAATAAAAGTTAGATAAAATCAGTATGGAGCTCTACAGACTCAATATTATCCCTCTATAATAAAATTGCAGCTATATATTTAAGGAATATTATAGTAATACAGGTATTTTATTATAATATCATACAAGGGACAACATAATACAAGACACCACAGAGTACTGTAGACAGTATTAGCCTCTAGAAGAGTATTAAAGGATTACTTAACAAGCATTTAAAGGAATATGTTAAGTACAAAGTAGGGGATTGAATTAAATAAAGTCAGATAAAATCACTATTAAGCTCCACAGGCACAACATTTGCCCCTATGGTATTTTTATAGATATTTCTAAGTAATATTATAGTAATATAATAGGATTATGAATACCATTAAGTCAGATAAAGTCTCCACTGATTCCTGTGAGCCACTATAGAGAAAATTATAGGTTTATTTCTGAACAATTATACTTGATACAATATGAGGAGGAATATAATTAGACATTAGAGGAATATTGGACATTAGATGAATATTAAAAGGAACATTAAACCATTTTCTCGGACAAAGAGAAATGTTAGATTATAAATCACTATTAGCTCTACAAACACAATATAAGCCATGATATGTATATTATAGATATATTCAAGGAACATTATAGGACTAAGAATACTATAAAGTCAGACAAAGTCTTCACTGATTTCTGTGAGCCACTACGAAAAAAATTATAGGTATTAAGGAGCATTAGACATGATACATTATGATAGGAGGAAGATAATGATAAAGATTAAAACACTATCAAGTACTATAGACACAATAATAGTCCATAACCGATTATTATAGGAATATTAAACCATTCATCGACAGACTACTGGATCATTATACTCAATATGATACATAAAGGAATATAATTATGTATGAACAGGGCAATATTGAGTACTATTGAAGAAATATTATAGGAATATCAAACCATTACTTAAAAGACTATGAGTAGGAACAAGAAAATAAAACAATAAAATAAGATAAAATCAGAGCTAAGCTCTACAGACACAGTATCGTAGGAATATCAAATATATATTTAAAGAATATTATGGTAGTAACTTTGAAAAATGGATACCATAAAGACAGATTAATCGGTCTCTACAGATCACTGGGAACCCCTCCAGGAACACTGGTGTGATAATTTAGATGTTTTTAAGTACTATTATACTTTATATAATATAGGAAAGACTATAATAAAGTAAGAATAAGAGACGACAGGCAAAGTATTAGCTATAGAGGAATACTAAACAGGACAAAGACGAAGAATAAATAAAATAAAGTAAGATAAATCACTATTTAGACACAACATTAGCCCTTAATGTCATATTATAGATATATATTTAAATAATATTTAAGTATTACTTCAGAATAAAGAGTACCATTGAGGCAGATTAAAACAAATATAGCTCAAACGTTATTTAACAGAGCTGCAACATACCGGTATGCTTATTTAAATGATGGATTAATCTGGTGGTTACATTCTCGACTAATCATTTGGTCTATAAAATGTCAAGTTGACATATTTAAATTAGATTGTTTTGTCTGACCAACAGTCCAAAACACAAAAATATTCAATTTATTATCACCGAGGAGTGAGATAACAAGCAAATATTTACATTTGAGAAGCTGGAACTTCTAAAATAATAAATTGATTGTCAAAATTGTTGCAAATATTTCCTGTCCATCAACTGATCGATCAATGGTTTGAGGTCTAGTTATGTGTAGGTATATGAGCAGGACAAACAAGGAAATAGCGAAAAAAACTAGGATAAATTCACTACTTAGCTCACATTTGACAAGCTGGAACAAGACAATTTGGGCATTTTTGCTTTAAAAATGAAAATATTAATCGATTATAAAATTGTTGCAGATTAATTTCTTGTCCAACTGATTGATCAATAGTTTGAGGTCTACTTATGTATAGGTGTACGAGCAGAACAAACAAGGAAACAGACAACAAGGATATATATTTAGCTCACATCTGACACGCAGATAATTAACTTAAAAAAAAAAAAGATTAATCAATTATAAAATTGTTGCAGATTTACTTCCTGTTCATCAACTAATCTATAAATTCTTTGAGCACTAGTTATAGTACAGCTATATATATACATATCTATAGATATGCAAGCAGGAAATGCAAGAAAAAAAAATACCAACAAAGTGAGATCAAGCCAGCTTTGTTTGCAGACACAGTTTTAGCCAAAGAAAGAATATTATACATATATTTAACTTAAATTATAGAGAGATCATATGTTAAGTACTACCATCAAGTGAGTATAGTGTATCATAAACATACTATTATGTACTATAGGAGTGTTATATGATTTTTTTTTTTTTTTTGTGGCCCTGGGGGAGGGCCAGCTGAAGCAGTGCTCCAGCCTAGCGGTGGAAACGAGGCAGGGCTGAGCAGACAGGAAAATAAAAGCCACATATTATAATGTGAGCAGTGAGAGGCAGCCCTCTCTGCCTAAAAATGTGAATATACACTCACAAGATATTTAAGATGGAAACCCTTAATCTGCAACCTGCCTACGTCAGTTCTCGTGATATTTCTGGGAATAATGCAGTGAGATATTTTTTTTTTTTTTACACAGTTTTCAGGAAGGAAGAAGAAGGGGGGGGGAAAAAACCCCTCCGACGAATATTAATAATAAAATGTCTCCTTCTTTAGACAATAAATAAATAAATAAACACAGTATTGACCTTGGGTATATCCTGTTATTCAAAAAGCTCACCCTCTCAATACTGCAATAAATTAATATTTAAAAACAGAGATATTATAAAAAAAATATATAAATATCTGCCACGCCACACATGAAGGATTCCTGTCATAAATAAACCTTTTTTATTTCGACTAGACAGCCACATAGCTGAAGCTGTGTGTCCTCTGGATGTTTCCTGGGTTTTTAAGCAGCACTAATCTTCGCTATTTCAAGTACAGAAACTCCTCGTTTCCCCTCTTCATGCTCACAATATTAACATTCCTCCTTAAACTGGGGCAATTACGCTGGAGACAAAATGTCGGGAGGGATTTGATAATAATATCAATATGCTTCCTATTATAACCAACACTGCTCCTCCCTGTCGAACAGAAAATATTTCAATCTTTAATATCACGTCGAAATTAATTTTGGGGGCTGAAATGAAAAAAAAAATGTCGATGCAACGTCTCGCTAGTTTTTTGGTTCAAAATGAGGACTAGCTTAAAAGTTTCCTCATATTTTCACGGCCAGAAAATTAAATGTTATTTAAGCTAATGTGTCGTTAGTAGTGTGGGTGTGGGGGTTGGTAACGTTAAAGCCAGAGAGGAGAAGAAGCTGTCGACACGACACAAAGAAATTAATCATTAACATCGACGAGAAAAATATCAGAATTATTAAACTGACATTTAACGGCTGAGTGTTCGATATCGAACGAGGCAAACGGCTCGGTGTCACATTCGATTGTTTCCCCCCCGTTAAAAAATAACACAAATATCAGCCGTTTTATTTTCCACAAAAAAAAAGTTGAGCCCTGGTTGAATAAAGTTGTAATTGCAGTCAGAGCAACTCTCCGTGCTTTGGGTTGATATGGGAAAACAATCAATACGACATGCTCAAACTAAATGAAATAAAACGCCGAATGGGGCTTGAATTCACAGCGACACACGGTTAAAATATTCCCCGCAGCGACAGGTTTGAAAACCCACCGGGTTTTGTGTGATATAAATCGACATTTATTAGGAAATTATATCGGCTTTACCTGTATTGCATTGTGCTCCATTGCAGTCCTGCATTCCCTCTCTGAGGCCCCTCTCCGGTTACACCGCCGGGACTCGCCGTCACACAAACAAACGCACCCCGTGAAGAAAAAAATAAAAAAAAAGGGCTGTTTTTTTGTGTTATTTTTTTGTGCAAAATGGGACAGGATCTAGGTGTGGCCAAAGTTTGCCACAGAGTACATTACAACTTAATGTTAAAGTCACAGTGAAACGGCAGTTGAAGCATCTTTTAGCAGTGGTGTGACGTATTTCCGTGTGACGCGGCACGTGTGGGCGGGGCTTAGATGCAAGGGGGGGTTTAAATCAAATCCTAAAAAAAATATCCTTAAATTGCTAAACAAAAATTGTGTATAACTGTGGAGAGATATTGAGCTGCTTTCCAATTTGTGAGATTTTTTTTGGAATAACTCATGTCTTATCAACAGCCACATTGATTAAGATTATATTCCCTCCTATTAGTGGCATGCAAAGAAAAATACTCAAGTAAAGTAGGCCTACAAGTACTTCAAATGTGTACTTAAGTTGCCTACATTACTGAGAAAATGTAGGCAAATTTACAGGTAAAAATTAACTAACTTCTTGCTTTTCAAAAATATTCAATTTAGACTGAGATAACCAGAAAATATTAACATTTGAGAAGCTGCTAGAACCAGAAGATATTTTAAAAAGTTTTGCTTTAAAAAAAATACTAATTGATTGTCAAAATTGTCTAATTGTCAATCTGCTAATCAATTCATCTTTGATTAGCTCTAAAAAAAGAAAAAAAGGGTGTTGCCATGGAGAAGCAGCCAGTCAGAGGTGCGAATCAGAGCGGTAGCGGACTCAAAACGCTTCCTTGTTGCTGAATTCAACCAAAGTTGACCCCAAAAAGAAAAGTGAACTGATTTATGCTGCATATTATAATATATATATATAAATGTAAATGTAAAGTGCAATAAATGCAAAGTGTGATTGTTAGCATTGTTAGCGTTGTTAGCAAGTGCCCCAAATCACATTTTATTGGATATAATTATTCAATGTTTTTATTATTATTATTATTATTATTATTATTATTATTATTATTATCTCACTGTTCAGGAACAGGCTTTCCATTGAGAGCACATTCAGTCAGCACAGCAAGAGTTAAAAATACTGTAGAGACACATCAGCCTGTAATGACAGCATTCAAACACTGGGTCTAAAAATATGCAGTCTCTTTTACAGCTGCCATATTTACACACAGCCGTTGTTAAACACTAATAACACAGGATATATGCACAATATATCTCCAAGTAGGCTATATGCCTGGAATTAAGATTTAAATTATTATGTCTAAATAGTCTCACAGTCCCTGTGGTAATATACAGCTTAAATATTCATCAACATTAATAATCAAACCTATAACCATGACAACAGAAGGATTAAATGCATCAAAAGATCAGACTGTATGCAATTTTCAGTGGTGAGAGAAGTATTAGGACCATTTACTCAAGTAAAAGTACCAAAACCACACTATAAAAATACTCTGTTATGCGTAACAGCACTGAATGCCATGTTACTAAAGTAAAAATAGATAAGTAATATAATCTAAATGTACTATGAACAGGAAAAAAATATGCGTTATGCAGAATGCCCCCATGCAAGACTTACATTATTAATTGATTTATTCATAAATCATATTATTGGATTATTACTGATGCATTAACATGTACAGTGGTGGAAGAAGTACTCAGATCCTTTACTTAAGTGAAAGTACCAGTACGACAATATAAACATACTCTATTACAAGTGAAAGTCCTGCATTCAAAATCCTACATTCGGATCCCTTTTGATGTATATAATTATATTAAATGTATATAATTAGAGAGGAAATATGAAACTATGTTCTGATACACAAATCTGTATTTATTTTCTGGAATTTTCTCTGATCTTTGATTATTTTTGTGAAATATTGGATCATTTTAATATAGTATCTTTATTTGTCAGATAATTGTAGCGGAGTAAAAAGTACAATATTTCCCTCGAAAATGTAGTGGAGTAAAAGTAAAGTAGCAGAGAGTGTAAATACTCAATTAAAGTACAAGTAACTTAAAAATTGTACATAAGCACAATACTTGAGTAAATGTACCTAGTTACTTTCCACCACTGAACGTTTAAGGGCATTTTAATGTTGCAGCTTGTAGCAGTGGAGCTACATTTAATCATATTTAATAAACTGATCATATGTTTTGTATATATATTTTTAATTTGTAAAGTAACTGTAGCTGTTATATAAATGTAGTGGCATAAAAAGTATAACATATACCTCTGAAATGCAGTGACGTAAGAGTATAAGTACAGGTAGCAGAAATTGGAAATACACAAGTTAAGTAGTACCTCAAAAAGTACCTCAAATAAATAAATAGTTGCGTTACGGTACCTGTAATGTATATGTGTAATATACAGTACTAAATAGTTCTTTGGCTCTGGTATTGAAGTATTTTGATTTTGAGAGAATTTCCACTCATCATAGACTCATAATATGCAATAATCAAACAATCTGGATTACTTATGTCATTAAAATACACATTAACACATCAATAACTCACCACTGTAAAATGCTGCAAACTTCAGAATGAGTGTTTTTTATTCTTTAGTACTTATTTTTGGTACATTTTTAGTTTTGCACAATCCAAATACAACTGCATACACATTTTGATGTTTGGTTTGTTTTTCTGATGCTGTTAAATGTTTGTTTACATCAGTAATCTTTGTAAGCAAAGGAGGAAAACAGGCCTAAATTGATCAATATCCCACTATAGCCGACATGCTTCGTTAAAATCAGAATCAGAAACAGCTTATTGCCAAGTCTGTTTGCACATACAAGGAATTATTTAACTTGGTGATTTGGTCCATCACAATAAACACAGTGACATTTTCAGGCCTCTGAATCACTCTTCTATTAAACTGCTCAGATGTTTGTTATGAGGGCTCGCAAGCGGACATAGCTTTGTATTAAGGGATCACAAGACAAAAAAAATTAAGGGAATCACTGGTCTGTTTTTTTTGTTTGTTTTTTGCAGATGAAAGTGATATGATAAGACTAAACTCGTGATTAAGTGATTAAATGGAATTTAACAAGCGTCCTAGCCAAGACAGGCAGCATCACAATTAACAATGTGGCAGACACAAAAACAAAACACATAACAATTTAAAATGAAATCAAAGAACAAATTATCATAAAATATCAAAAACATTCCTCATAAGGGACCAATCAATCAAAACGTCTACAGCCAGAAGAGAAATGTTAAGTGCATTTATTTATGTTGCATCCTGTCAGCTAACAAGCTAGTCATCAATCCATCAACAGAGTGAGCTGGGTTTTATTATGTGTTTGGAAAGTTTGGAAAGTCACTTGACTATGATGACGAGACGTTTAAGCTAATTGTTGAACCACAACGTCTCATTTTATTTGTTTTAACACAAGTTAAACATGCAACAGAGTAAATGGGACAGCTTTGTTGACACAGCTAGGCTAGCAGTTCCCCCCTGCTTCCAGTGTTTGTGCTAAGCTAAGCTAACCACATCCTGGAGGCAATGATTGGTCTTCTGTTCACACACCCGGTAAGAGAAAAGCAGGGTTATTTTATCATATATATATATCATATTATTTGAATATTATGACTGATGCTTTAACACTTAAGCAGCATTTTAATGTTACAGCTGGTGAAGGTGGAGCTCATTTGAACTCTTTATATACTGATGGATAGTTTAAACATCTTAATCTAGAAATTAACTCTAGATGTCAGACAAATGTAGTAAAATGTTCAGTATTTCCTCTGAAATGTAGTGAAGTAGAAATATAAAGCAGCATTAACTTGAATACTCAAGTCACGTAAAAGTACCTAAAATTGTACAGAACTTGAGTAAATTTACTGCCATTTTCTGTGTGGACTCTACATGTTCTCCTGCATGGGTTTCCTCCCTAAAGTCTGCCTTCTTTGAGACTCCATTAAGGGTTAAAATGTCTAGTTACTGCTCCTTACACCACAGGAGAAATTATATAAATAGCCTATGAAAATATAAATATCTATGATCAGTGTACACACACTAACTGTTAAACCAGCGGCTTCATGATGCAAATATTAGACCTGAGGTGAAATGTGAGAGCAGCCGCTTTAGCTGACGTGATTAACAGCTTGGTTTTTGTAGAGAAACGTGATCACACTCTCAGGACTCATGCAGGCCTATCCTGGTGTGAGCTCATATAAACTGCTGTTACCAGCTGACTCCAGCAGGGGGAGGAAGCACGTGTCTGTTTGAACTCCATGAGGCTGCAGCATGACATTCATGTAGTGGCAGGCCTCAGCTATAAAACACTCACTTCATCAGGCTTTGTGATGTTAATGAAAATGAGCTGTAATTATTCCTGTCTCATGTTCTGTCTGCTCTACTTTGTTTCACAGATTAAATTTGTTTATTATTTTGTTTAATCTGAACTCCTGGGAAACAAAGGGAGTGACGTCAGCTGTTATTAAAGTTGATTTCAGGCTCCTAAATTAAAGTTTCCCCTCATATACACACAATATATATACTCAACTAAATGAGACTTTTATAGTTTCAGGTTGATTTTCCATGGTGGAACCTTTATATATAAAGTAGCATACAATTTAAATACCCAGTAAAGTAAAAGTACCTCAAAATTGTACAAAGTAAAGTACTTAAGTAAATGTACTTAGTTACTTTCCACCACTGCCATTTTCTGTGTGGAGTTTACTACTTTAAAGGGACAGTGTTTAGGATTTGGCGGCATCTAGTGGTGTTGTTGCAGATTGCAACCAACTGAGTACCCCTCATATCACTCCTCTCTTTCCTCGACAGCGGTGACGTGAGTAGATGTTTTTAACTCTTTTACTGTATATACTGTTGGCTAGTTTAATCTACAGCAATGCATCATGGTCTATAAGATATAAGTAGCATCTGTCCTGTGAAAAAGTCAGAAAAACAGCCTGTTTTCAGCTTTGTGATGATGCATTTTCCAGCTGATCCAAGAGGCTTTTTATAGAGTTTATTTATGGTAAGAAGGAGGAGTATTTTGTCAACGCATAAAGGAACACTTCATCCTTCAGTTGATCACAAACATTCAACATCAACATATCTGGAGATACATGGTTTACACTGGACAGGAAGGGCATGAAAAACTGTAATCTGAAAAGTAACTAAAGCTGTCAGACAACAGCAGTGGAGTAAAAAGTACAATATTTACCTCTGAGATGTAGTGGAGTAAAAGTAAAGTAGCTACAATGGAAATGCTCAAGTAAAGTACAAGTACCTCAAATTTGTACTTAGGTACCGCCTGAAATTAATTTATATACTAATTTGCAGCAAACACTTGAAGTTATAAGACACAAACATCTCACATCTTGTCAGCCCCTTCATAATGTCTTCTTTTAAACACTGCATTACATGGTTTGTGTGCATAAATAAATAAATACTACAGGTCTGACTGTGGTGCTGCAGTATGAAGACGAGCAGCTGGAGAGACTCTTTACTTTCATCCCCAAATCACCAGCCGAGTGGCAGAAACAGGCAGCAACAGCAGCAACACATCAGGCTGCAGCAGCACTTTGTCCTCTGCATGTCAGTGAGAGCTGCAGCAACATCAGCAGCAGAGGAGGCTTCACTGCTGATGAGAGGAGTCATTCTGCAGTGAAGCACACTGAGGATATAATACTAATGAGGATAATCAGAACAGGAAGCACCGTGAAACACCTTAGATGTTGTAAAATGTCAAATTATATAAAAAGAGTGTCTTCTTTAGTGCAGATTAATATTAATGGACGTGCTTCTTGTCCCTTTACAGATTTTACTGGGTTTTAGTGATGAAAAGAGATTCCATGCCTGGTTATTTAATCATTCTAGCTCTTGGTATTTAATAATTTAGTTGCTCGTGGGATAAAACATAACAAGTTGACTCATATACTGTACTCTGTATTTAGCTATATATATATATATATATATATATATATTACAATCATAATGTATAGTTTTAACAGGCTTTTCCATAATTCAGTTACTGTCAAGAATACATTACTCGAACTGATCCCCGCCACAGAGGACTGGGAGGCTGCTGTGGTCTTACTGGAGTCTTAATTACATTATGCTCAATTTCTGGCACAGTGCAATACATCTTTTTAACTTTGAAATTATAATTGAATTAATTTTGCACACATTACTGCAATTTGCATCTATCCATCCATCCGTCCAAAATGAATCTTTATTATTATTATTATTATTATTTTTATTTATACAATTTGCTGCTGCAAGAAGCAACAAACCCAGTAATAAAAGTGTCAGAAGTGTTAAAGGAGCAGTTCATAAAGTTCATTTTTGGGCATTTATTCTCTAGTAGTAACATTGATAGGTGAGTGTTGTTGTGGACAGAGATCTGCCACCACTTAAAAACAGACGGTTGGATGGTTTTCAGCCACAGCACAACATGCCAGGAAATGTTTAAACCTTCCACAACAGAAAACTAAACATATTTCTGTTTGAGTCTCCTCTTGGAAATGTTTCTGTTTTGTTGGTTGATGACCGCTTTGTCTGTTACTGCTTATCAGAAACTAACAGACTGCAGGTTGAATCACTCAGCTGCAGTTCCACTAACAGCCACTAGAGGGCAGCTCCTAAAAACCATCTCTCTCATCTTATTCTCTCAACAAAAACATGGTCAGTATTTTTTCTCCGCATGAATTTAAACTCTCAATAGCAAATTAAACATGATTGTACTAATAAGACGATAGATCATTAAAGCTTAAGAGCTGCAGAAAAGGCTCAACTTTTACTGGCTGACAACAAGTACGTGTACCCCTTCACTTTTATTACTATTTGGGATTTTAAAAAATAATTTAATCTATATTTTTATTTTCAGGTATAGGCCAGATATTGTTCTAAAAAAAAAGAAAAATTATTTCAGATAGGGTTACATTACAGATCTTTTGTTATATTGTACTTTATGATAAGTCTGGAGTGTGAACAAATCAACCACAAAACAATATCTGTCAAGTTCTATTGTCTAGTCTCTCATAGTATAATTTAAAAACATTGACGCATCAGTATCACTACAGACAAATAACTTGTACCACCTTATGTCAGAAAAATTTCCCTTTATTTCCCATGTGAAACCAAAACAGCAGTGAGATTTTTAGCACCTGAAGAAAAACAATTTTAAAGAGACTAAAAGATAACTGTGGTCAGCAGGTTTCAAGTAATAAAATCCATCATCACATCACCCCTTCCTCTTCCTCTTCCTCGGCTCTTGCCCACCTCCGTCTGACTCTTTTCTTATCTGTGAGATGCAACAAGTGAATTTTTAGGATAACTGAAATGCTCAAAGCTCAACAACAGCAACAAGCAACAGACTGTAATTAAAGTTGCAGTGTTGCATTAACAGCTGTTGTGAATTCATGCACAAAAAGTTGTGTATAACTGCAGCAGGAAGGTGGACGGAGTGATGGGAAGTAAACAAGATTACAGCCACCATGAGGCTTGTTTTGTTTATTATAGCCCAGAAAACTAAACCACTGAATGGCCCTAAAAGCATTAAAAGCTCGATTGCATAGTGCAAATATAGCCGACAGAAAAAGCTGCTTCCTCTTCCCTCAAAATAGAAGACGACTGGTCGACTGCTGCTTTTACTCAACAATATATCCAAGCTCCGATTAACCGGTTTGGAAGCCATTTTTCCTTCTTTCTTTAAAAAAAAAAGGTGCAAATTCGTCAAAGAGTGCAAACCCAAGAAAAACAGTATTAACAGTTACCCTCAATTCCATAGTTCTGTGAATATAATATTTTCTAATATACATATTTTCTGTTTTTATTCTCTCTGTCATCTCAGCTGCTTTAAAAACTCTGATTGTGAAAACGTGATTTTTGGTTTGTCATAACAAAACAGTTGACAAAGAATTTCAAGTTTTAATATGTATGATATAAATCTGATGTCTTTGATTCTCTGCTTTCCGAGAGTATGTAAACTGATTTTATTCTGCTTCAGTGAACATCTTTTTTAAGGTTTTGTTGTGGGGCTTCAACTCAACCACAATATCAAGAGAAACAAAAATGGAGTCAAAATTTCAACTGAAAACTGAGTGATTTAAATTGAATGAGAGGTAATTTCATCTTTAAACAAATAGGAATTTGTCACATAAACAACAAAAACACTGGAGGTTGTTCACCCTCAATGATAAATGGTAAATACAGATAATTAATAACTGATAAATGATACAGATAATGAAAATGTAAAAATAAGAAAAATAAAATTACCTCTATTTTAATTTATCTTATTATTTGACAATCGATCACTTCCATTTTAAATAAAATAAGTTTTAGCACTTCTGGCTCCTCTGATGAAGACTATTACTCAGCATGCAGAAATAATCTGCAAATTATTATTATTATTTTAAATTTTGTGACTCTGCGCTGCATTTCTGTCTTTTCATTTGGCTTAAAGGCGCCCTGTGGAGTTTTCTGGTAAACAACAAAAGTCATGTTTACAGTCTGTTACTCACCAAACACATTGTGTGAATCTTTGAGGTCTAACAAACATGCTGAAAGCATTTCCTTCCTCATGACAACATTTGCAACATATTTTAAATCCTGCATTGTTTACATCCATGTTTACTAGCTTGCAGTCTTCTTCTTTTTCCCAGCCTTTAACGCCACTAGAGGTCTAAAACTCCACAGGGAACCTTTAATATTTAAATTAGTTTGTAACAGAAAATGAAAAAAGTAACTGAAGTTTAACTCACTGTTATTCAGGAGCAAAACATACTTATATCAACAAATTTAGCTGGACGAGAATACTGGCTTTAAAAAATAGAAAAAAAGTGTTGTGTATCATCTGCATCCTACTCTTCATTCATCTTCCTCCTCCTCCTCTTCACCGTCACTGTCCTCTAACAGTCGGGACTGGAGAGCCAGCCGCTGCGCCACAGCCGTTACCATGGCAGCGCCCTTCCCGCTGCCATCCTCCGAGACGAGGAAGGTGATGTCACACTCGGGGGCGAGGAGGCGCACCGTCGCCTGGAGCTCCTTGCTGAAACTACGGGAGGAGAGGAGGGAGGGGGAGAGAGAGAGGAGGATTGAATGGAAGACAAGAGACAATATTCAGAGCAGAAAGAAAGAAAGGAGAGAAAATGTGGAATATATTTATCATGAGAAAATGTATGAAAATGCAAAATCTGTGTCGTCAAACACATGAAAGGAAATAATACTGAAGGAAAGAGAAGTGACGCGACCTTTAACCACTAAAGGTCACTGTATCAGCAAACAAAACCACCTACTGAAGACTACTACTTTAAATGTCCTTACATCTGCATACATTTTAATGGGTTTAAACAATTTATTATAGGTTTATATACTATTTTTATAAATGAGCATTGTATTCTATTCAATTTCATTGTTATTATTATTATTTTTATTATGAATGATAAATTGGTGGGTTTAAGTAAAGTGTGACCCTTAAACTGCAGCCAAACATCATTTGTAATTAAACTTTCAACTGTTTAAATTGAAATCACTTTTCATAAAAGACTTTTACATTTTTCTCGACAACATTTCATTCTCAGGTTGTCTGTATTTTCCTCATAGTGCTTCTTACTTGGGGTGTTTTTTGTAGACCGTCCCGTCCACGCCCACGGTGGTCTTCAGATGGTCCAGCCCGCGGTTGACACGGATACGGTTGCCGATGGTTGCCAGGGCAGCGGCGCAGAGACGTGCGGAGCGTGAGGAGATGGTGTTACAGACCAGACGCACCACGCGGGAGTCGACCAAATCCCCTTTCAATTCCAACTTGGTCAGAATATTCTGAGTGTTTTCCAGACCGCGGTCCTGCCTGAAGCAGAGACACAGACAGGAAGTTAAGACATTCAGATGTTGGTGTTCAAGTTTGTGTCTGTTGTTCTAAAATAGCCCGTCTCAAATAAAGGCCTGGTTGTTTCCTCAAGTGAGGCACAGAAATCTCAAGAATTAGTGCTTAAAATGTTATTAAAACCAATATAAATGATACAAGTTGAAAAAAACTGTATTTCCCTTTAAAGAAAGGACTGAATTGAATCATTTTTCAGTGCCAAATCAGAAAGTTTATGACTCCAGATATCAGTTTTGAAACAAAAGACAAGGTGGATGATTGATTTAAGAAGATTTATCAGACACCCACTCCTCAATCTCAGAGATGAACTTTGTCTCAAATGTGTCCGGGGTCAGCAGCGCCTCCGATGTCTGTCCCTTAAACAGCAGCTTGTCCTCCGTCAGCCTCACCAGCAGCAGCCGAACGATTTCTCCCAAATACATGCCGCTGATCATCTTCTCAAAGCTACAGGAGAAAACAGGAAGAGACACAAAATGTCCATCAGTCATCAGAAAATGGGTGAGAACCACAAAAAAAACAATCAAACGAACACTGAAAACATTTTCCAAATGATCCGTCGTACGTACGCGTGGACGCCGGGGTTGATGGACGTCTCGTCCACCACCACGTCAAACTCTGTCTGGATGTCTTTCAGGGAGCCGTCGTCTCCGAAGCCGCCCCACTCTGTGTTGATGCACATCCGGCCGTCCTCGCCCTCCACGCGCTTCACGTTCTTCATCTCCTCCATGTAGCAGGCGTTGGTTCCCGTACCTGCAGAAGAAGAGAAACATGATAAAGGATTGTTGTTTTTTTGTTACCATGAAGAACCACAGCCAGCGTACAACATTCATATTGAACACATTGATGAGGGCTCAGCTCCCCTTTAGGCCCGGGGTCCAACTTGAAAATCAACCAATTAATCAGTCCATCTTTATTGTCTCCAAGGGGGAAATTTCAAGTCGTCCAATTGTTTTTAATTAGAATGTCATTCTGCATATTGTAGTCTTGCAAGAGCACCGATTCTTAACATCAGTACAATGACGCAGGTTATTTAATTCAGGAAACACGTGGCGTGCATCACACTCTGCCGCAGTGATTTATGGCAGCTGCTTGTACGTTAACTCAGGAATAAATACACAAGAATCAAACCTTCCTGCTCGTTCTGCACCACCCTTTATTTCAGTCTCTCCAACACACACACACACACACACACACACACACACACACACACACACACACACACACACACACACACAGAGGGGTGGTGTAATCTTTTCCCGAGGGAGAACCATTTGCTTCATATTCCAGCGAGCAAACTAATTAGAGCAGAGAACGGAGACGTTTCACCGCTACAACACGACCCTCATTATATCTAATGTGATCCTGCTGCCGAGGAGCCTCCAGGTAAAACACATTATGTCTGTTAGGTAAGAAATAACGTGTTCGGTAAGGGCTCGGTAACACCTGAGAGGACACCGAGTGAAGAACAGCCTCCTGGGTAATGTGGGTTTCCAACAATACCAGTTACTGCACCTGCAAGAAGCAGGTATCTACAGTGTTATTACAGTTACATCCCAATGATCATGGTGGACATAGAGACTTCTCACATGTATGGAGAGCCAAAGTCCTGACATCACTTCCTGTCTAGCTTCTGTATCTCAATGAAATCTCTCATTCAGCATTTCTTTCATTGTTTTTTCTGGAAAAATGTACTCTGGAAAAGTATGTTCCAGGAGTTTATTTTCCGTATTCGCAGATAAATCGTCTCATCTGCAGCACTTATTATTATTATATTATCACCTCCGTGATTTAAAGCTTTGTGAGCATACAAAAACAAACAACTCCAGCTCCCACGTAAAAACTACAGAAACTCTAACGGGTATTTTCATGTCAGGTTTATCTGAAGACTTCCTGAAGTTGTTAACTTATTAAAATAGATGTTTACCGATGATCAGGCCGATCTCACAGCTCTGGTCTCTGTAGCCGCAGCTCATCATCGTGCCCACCGTGTCGTTCACCATGGCAACTGTGCCTATATCATAGTCCTGCAGAGAGAGAGATAGGCAGGTGTGTTTATGTGCTTCCTATTTATAATCTGTATAGGCCACCAAATAACCTGCCTGCACACACATTGAGTAAAGAGAAACTGTAGAGTGTCACTTTGCTTTAAATCAGAATCAAAGAAACAAGACAACAAACAACAAATCAGCTTCATTTACATCCAGAAATATCATGTGAAGAAGATAAATGACCGCATGTCGCCACTTTACAGCACAAATTAATGATTTATTGGTGCATTCTGGGAAACAAAAGCAGGTTGGGCTAGATGCTACTTTGCTGTTTGGGTTTGATGCATCATCCTGAAAAATTTCCAGACTTCTCATTGGTTCAAGTGGTTCAAGACTTTTCTGTTCTTTGTGTTTTCAAGTGGACTTATAAAGAACACACTACTAACAGTTATTTTCATAATCAACCAATTGTTTTCTTGATTAATCAACTTATCGTTGCAGCTCTCAACTTGAGATTTCACTCATATTGCTTTGCAACTATTTAAAAACATCACCATATGAGCCTCAGTATTTCAGACTGACCCCTCTCCTGTGAATGGCGTCTTTCAGTAACTTCACCACATCTTTGCCCTCCACTCCGGAGCAGTTGA
The DNA here is from genome assembly GCA_916701645.2 of Sebastolobus alascanus. Lineage (NCBI taxonomy): Eukaryota > Metazoa > Chordata > Actinopteri > Perciformes > Sebastidae > Sebastolobus > Sebastolobus alascanus. The sequence continues at coordinate 1,434,745 of CAKAOJ020000289.1, forward strand.
AGCCTTTGGTCCAGCGGATCAGGATGCTCTGTGGAGAGACAACATTTAATATGAATGAACAAAATGAACAAAAATGTTTTAGGAAAAACACCTGCAGTACATTTGGCTTCATGCAACAACATTTTCATATTCTTATCCTAAATCATACTTTTTTTCTGAGGTTTGGTTAACGCTAACCCAGATTAAAACGTGTAGTGTTTGTGTGTTGAGACCTTGTCGATTTCTTTCTGTTCGCAGGGGAAGGAGAACGTGAAGCCTAGAGGAAGAGTTTGTCCCTTCAGATTCTGAGAGACGAGGAAATCATTGAGACAGGCGGCGATGTGGTTGAACAACTGGACAGAGAGAGAGACAGATTTTTAACTTTGACATCTTTAACATCTCAAAACAGTATATAACGTATATAAGGATGGTAGGGATGCATTTTGGTGAGTAACACTGACTGTAAACATAACTTTTGTTTGCTTACAAGAAAACTCCACAGGGCACCTTTAAGTTATGCATTTAATAAAACAATGCAGATTGTAAATAATAGTCAAATAAATATTGATTCATTCCATCAGTTTAATATTCTGTGTGTGATGAAATTTTTTTTTTTACATTTTTTATTTTAAAATTGTATATTTTTCTTACTATTTCTTAATTCATTGACAGTTTTTTCTGTTTATAAATATTTTTTAATGCTGTTTCATCTGACTCACCTGTTCTCCAGGTCCCAGCATCATTTCCTTCGGGATGGCACAGATCTGACTGTCCATCTTAAATACTTTCTGCTCCTCCTCCATCACACGGACGTGAAGCACCCGGAAGTTTGTTCCACCGAGATCCAGCGCCAGGAAGTCGCCTTTCTCTGCCGGGAGGAAGGAAGCGGATTGGTTAATCAAGAGATGTACTGTAGGTGGATGTGCTTTTTTCTGCATGAATAGATCTATATGCATTTAAATCTATCTAACAAAGAACAAATCATGATAAAACGGGGTATTGTAGTGGTTAAAACATAAATATTGGGTGCCCTGATGGCTCAGTTGGTAGAGCGGGCGCCCATATAACAAGACTGAGTCCTAACCGCGGCGGCCCATTTCGAATCCGACCTGCGGCCATATCCGCATGTCGCCCCCTCTCTCTCTCCCACTTTTTAAACTGTCAACTGTCAATAAAGGCTTGAAAAAATGCCCAAAAATTAATCTTTAAAAAAAAAAAACATAAATATTTATAAAATATTAATTTCAAATCAATGTTTTTGTGTGTTTACTACAGAGAGCTTTTGTGCTATATTGTCTCATCTTTGACTGATGTTAAAGTTGAGGCTCTTTTTAGGAGAATTAAATAAAAATATGAGTTGTGTCTGCAGGTATTCCTTTCAGGATATATGACGGACAGTCAGACACTATTTTTCGGCATCTTGCTAATGTTAAAGTGCTAATGTTAGTTATAAATGTCTTTATAAAAGATTGAAGATAAAGCTTTATATGCTCAGTAACACCTAAACATTTCACTCTTTGTGAAACTTGGATTTTTATTTCACTTATAGCAGATATTTTACACAGAAGATCCCGTTAGCCTCTCATTCTGGGAGAAAAGGAGCTAAATTAATCGTAAAAGTAGTTTCTTTTTATACTTTTGTGGCAGGAAAGGACATGATGCAACGCACGTATGAGGACTCCACTCCCATTACCAAATGAGAAAATTTAAGTTAACTTGAAATTAATAAACTTATATTAATATATCAGTTTTTTAAATGAAAAGAGTAGTGTTTTAAAACGAAGAGGATGGATTGTGCAAAATATTGAGAATGTGCAAATGTTCACAATATGAAGAATATGTGCAATGTGCGAAAGTTAAGTTACATTAAGTTAACGATACAACAAACAGTAATATAAACGTACCCGTCCCGTCCGGTATGGCCCTGACGAAGGTGGGCAGCATCTTGACGGGCGCCTTGTGGTGAGTATGTTTCCCTAAACCTCGAATCAGATCCTTCCTCAGCCGAGCAGAAACCTCCTGCAGCTTCACCAGAGACAGATTGAAACCCTCCAGGTACTCCTGCACCTGCAGAGAGAGACGCAAAAAAGGTTATGGATAAAATTAACTTTGCTGACAGACTGGATGTACATCAGTAACCAGTTCACGTTATAATCAACTTCGTTTTTTTTCCCCCCTTTTTGTCTTTTGTACACCAGATTTGTTTTCTGTATGTTTTGGTAACACATTAATATATTTAGATTTCATGATGCCAATAAAACAAAAATTAAAAATCAAATAGAGAGAGAGAGTTTCAGTTTGGAACAGCCTTCTTATTTCTAAAATGTTAAAGTTTGCTTCATTAATTTGTGTAAGTGTTTTTTATTTTGTTTTATTTTGCTTATTTAGTTTTAATTATTTTTCTTTAAATAACACAAAATAGCACATTTAAACACACATTACATGTAAGTGGCAGATAAATATTAATATTGTTATATTTTTGTTGCAGATTGTCCACATGAAGCAAACATGGCTTGATCCACGAGAGAAAGCCAAACAGTGCATAATAATAATATTAATAAACTTTATTTACACACATATATTAAATAATAGAATAATTGCAATAATAATTTACCCACAAGATGGCAGCATTTCCTCAAAATCTGCAGCATCAAACCACAGACAGCAGAGAGTCACTGACAAACTTACTGTAAAACAATATTCGAAATGGAAAATAAAAAAAGAGTTTCCTTGTGTGTGTCCTGTAGCATTATCTTCCATTGTTGTTATCATATCACTTCGGGTCACACCTGAGCAAAAGTGAATTCCATTAACCCTGAACAATGTTGTCCTTCCAGTTCTAATGCAGCTCATGGTATTCGAGGAATTTGATAAGGATCTTATCTAACAAGGGGACTCCTGAGGTAAGAGAAGAGGCGGGGTCGACCCTGTTGCTGTTAATGACATCATGTTTCATGACTGAACTTCCTTGAATGTATAATAAGCATTCATTAATTCTTTAATTAACTGCCAAATCATGCTAACACCAACATATCGACCTATTTGGGAACCAATATGATGACCGAGAATATCAGCTACAGGTACTGTAGGTTTCGTTATTCTCTTTTGAGCCCCGTATTCTTAGGCTATATTTGTATACATTTTGCCTAATTGGCACCATTAAAAGTATACCGAATTAGCTATAGGAGTTCCTGTTTGCTGGGTACCCATGGATGTACAGACAACTATCACTGGATAACTTTGATACTGAAGACAACTTAAAAATGTGATGATTCTCAGGCAAGTTCTGAGGCATCTTTTTTCTATGATTTCTAATATTTAGTTAATTCTTGAGGGACATCAGAGATAATGATGTCCTCAAGCAGTGTAAGTCACACTGAATGATATAAATATGTGTTTCGTGTCTGTGTGTTCAGAGTAATGACTTCAAGAAGTGTCATTTTTGATTCAAATTCACCTCACCTTTAAAGCATTTAGCAAATCCTTCTACATTAGAAGTCATTCGACCTGTTGAAGGAAATTTAACCTGTGTGTTCATTTTAATAATATGAAGCAGAGAGGATCAGAGAGTTCGGATACAAAGAAAGGAAGAAAATCATCTTGACCTGTACATACCAAAGTGCATGAGTAACTAGTTTAGTTAAGGAACTTCAGAGAGTCTCCGTATAATAGAGTGCCTGGCACCATCGTACTAAAAGCAAGCTTGCAAAAGTGAGCTACAGGTGGGCAAGAGTTTCAGTTATATTATGTGTAGACTGTCAGTGACTTCCATGTTTTGATTATTGACCAATCAGGAACATCCAACCAATCAGGAGGAGCGTAGCATGAAACCAGACTGTATATAAGAATTGGACGTGGTCAGCGTGACGTCACCCATTGGTTTGTAGACTGCCGTTTTGAAGCCTCAAGTTCAGCATTTTGGCCGTCGCCATCTTGTTTTTTTGCAACTAGAAGTGACACGAGAAGGGGGAGCTAAGTACAACCGAACACTGAATAAGATATTTTTAGGTGACCAAAATGTTATAATTAACTTTCATGAACTGAAAACACACAGTGAAAGGGTTAAAGTTGTTCCCCTGCTTTATGGTCTATTTGACTCTAAATGGGACCATAATTTACTAAATGAACATCATGCTGTATTGAAGAAGACTTGAAACTAGCGATTGAGACCATAAACTCATGTTTACAATGTTTACTGAGGTAATAAATCAAGTGAGAAGAAGGCTCATTTTCTCATAGACTTCTATACAATCAGACTTCTTTTTACAAAGTCGCCTCCTGCTGGCTGTTAGAAAGAATGCAGGTTTAAGGCTCTTCAGCATTGGCTTCACAAATTCCACAAATTATGTCTCTCATTTTATATTTTGATATTGTGATCCCTATATTCAGTTTTAAGTTCACCTGGTGGTCTGTTGAAGTTGCCAACCACTCAATTTATAACATGTATGACCTGCAGTTACATTACATTTCAATGTGGTCTACGCCCAATAGAAATAAAAAACAAAAAAATAAAAAGGCATGTATGTGTCTAGCGTGTTTACGCTCCTACATTTCTGTTAAATGAAATGTTTCAGAGGCATATTCTGCAGGAAGAGGCCTGGCTGGTACGACATGTTATGATCCTCTGGAGATGCCAGCAACAATTCACACTTCTCTTCCTGTTTTCCGCTTCCTTTAAAGCTGCAGAAACACTTCACAGCTTTTAAAAGTTGCACTGGGAAGCTGTAACATACCAAACTGCACCTACAACACATAGCGCTCTACAGTGTGGCATACAGGTGTGATCACACCTACAGAGCAACATCTTTCACAACAGTTATGTTGCAAGCTCCCATTTAGGGACTAAAAGCTGGTCCCCACAAGGTAAACAATTACCTCTTCGGTTTTACGATTTGTTTTTTGGTTTGCACTCCCAACAAAGTGAACTTCCTTTTTGGATAATAAAGTCAACCGTGAACTTGAGCACAAGAGCAGCTCCACTATTTAAAAGAGTTTTTTAGAGAAATGCTTCATAGAAACATTTTTGTGAAAGGCCACAGAGAAGAGGATGATAGGTAAAAACTGCTCACAGAGGTTTTCAGCATTTCTGTTTGGGGCACTTTCTTAACTAAACTTATTGCAAGAAGGCCTTGTTTACTGTAAAATTGTGTGACCTCTTTTCTTTTTGTGAAAAAATTGTTTTATTTAATACTGATATTTGTTTATGTGTGTCAAATGTGACATTGTGTGTGGGGTCGCATGGACGGAAAAATGGCTTTAAATGAACCAAACTAGCCCACTCGCTAATCCAATATAAACCTCCTGAATCCAGACACACCTGGAATAAACACACCCTAAAAACTGCGTGGGAGAATTTGTGAGATGTGTCTGGGCAGGATGTGAGTTTCTATAGATCCAGGTTTCAACATGGAGGCTCAGACCAGTTTCACCACCAGTCAATCTGCGGTGTGGTGGTATCAGGGTTAATATTCCTCTTGGCAGCCTGGTTGGTTTGTCCTCACATGTACTTTACTGTAAGTGTCTGAAATACCTCAGACAAGTTTCAACAGTCCTGCTGGTGCTGCTATCCATGAAAAATCCAATTCCTTGGAAAAGACATAACCCACTGTGCCAGGGAATCAGACTTTTCTTTAGGATAATATGGAGGATAATGGGGGTAATAAATGTTAGCAGGAAGTTTGGATATAAAGCATCATTTCATCACCACCCTCCAAACTAATATCAAATATATCTCCAACTAGCCTGCAGCTCCAACACAAACTGTTCGAACAAGGAATTTAGCTAATTGATAGGTAATCATTTTTTTTGTTACAGACATCTAATAACTTGAGATAAAAGTCAGGACGGTATTTGTTTTACAGCTGTTATCATCAAAAAAAATATAAAACAATAAAGGCTACTTAAATAAATACATATCAGCACCTACTTTCATTTAATAATCTTTTAAATATCCTGTATTTGTCATGACTTATTGATGTTTCTACTTTATGCATCCATCTTTTTCTGTGTATTTTTCACCTACAGTGAAGCACATTGTATTGCATTTTTTCTGTACTAATAATGTTGTATCATCGTAATTGTTACTAGTCCCAATAGTCTTTGATTGAACCTGGTTCCAGCACCATGGGACCAGAGGCCTGTACTACGAAGCGAGTTCAACATACCCAGGGTATGTTCTCGTTATCTGGCTTAACCAACCCTAACAAACGAGTTCCCGCTAAACTGTCCTACGAAGGTGGTTATCAACTCGGTAAATCAACCCAGGGTTTCTCTATCTGGTTATGAGCGCGTTCACGTGAACGGGGCGGTGTTTGCAGCATCTGACCAATCACTAACATGGACAAGTCTACTGTCAGCAGACAGACAGACAGAGCGGCACATTTTACAAAGGAAGAGTAAACTATATTAGACAAATACGAAGAAGTTAAACACTTAATCCAGACTAAAAGTAACACAGTTGAAGCTGCCAAATACAGGAAGGACAGCTGGCAAAATAAAAAAACTCCCGATGTGTGAATGCGTCAATTAACAGATTTAGTAATTTAACGGAACACTCAAAAGTCGGATAAAGTCGTCGAGTTATAAATAGCAATAAGAAATTATATTGATGGCTGGTTACACGTCATTATACCTATTATTAAACAAAAGGCGTGTATAACTATTTCAACCTTCTCTCAGGTGCGTTCCCCGTTTCCTGCGGTGTGAAACGGACACAAGAGCAAGAAAAAAAATAAATATAAAAATATAATTCAAAGCGGTAAACACCCGCAGCATAAATCCATCTGTCCTTCCTGCATTTGTCAGTTTAAACTGTGTTGTTTTTAGCCTGGATTATGACTTAAACTTCTTCGTATTTGTATAATATTACCATACGATCAGCGCACTGAGCTCTGATTGGTCAGTAGGCGGTGCTTTTATTCGAGTTGATCTCTTATCTTGAACATAACCTGCTCCGGAGCAGGTTAGCCGTTCAGCGTAAGTTACCATGGCGATCTACCCAGAGGCCTGTACTACGAAGCAGGATTTGGCGTTATCGAGGTAACTTTAGAGTTAACCCAGGGTTTTCCGTCCTACGAAGGTGGATAACTTCTTACCGGGGTAGATCTCCATGGTAACTTACGCTGAACGGCTAACCTGCTCCGGAACAGGTTATGTTCCAGATAAGAGATCAACTCGTATAAAAACACAGCCTCCTGACCAATCAGAGCTCAGTGCGCGGATCGTATGGTAATATTACACAAATAAGAAGAAGTTTAAGTCATAATCCAGGCTAAAAACAACACAGTTTAAACTGACAAATGCAGGGAGGACAGATGGATTTATGCTGCGGGTGTTTACCGCTTTGAATTATATTTTTATATTTATTTTTTTGTTTGCTCTTGAGTCTGTTTCACACCGCAGGAAACGGGGACGCACCTGAGAGAAGGTTGAAATAGTTATACACGCCTGTTGTTTAATAATGGGTATAATGACGTGTAACCGTCCATCCAGCCATCAATATAATTACTTATTGCTATTTATAACTCGACGACTTTATCCGACTTTTGAGTGTTCCGTTAAATTACTAAATCTGTTAATTGACGCATTCACACATCGGGAGTTTTTTTATTTTGCCAGCTGTCCTTCCTGCATTTGGCAGCTTCAACTGTGTTACTTTTAGTCTGGATTAAGTGTTTAACTTCTTCGTATTTGTCTAATATAGTTTGCTCTTCCTTTGTAAAATGTGCCGCTCTGTCTGTCTGTCTGCCTGTCTGTCTGCTGACAGTAGACTTGTCCATGTTAGTGATTGGTCAGATGCTGCAAACACCGCCCCGTTCACGTGAACGCGCTCATAACCAGATAGAGAAACCCTGGGTTGACTTACCGAGTTGATAACCACCTTCGTAGGACCGCTTAGCGGGAACTCGTTTGTTAGGGTTGGTTAAGCCAGATAACGAGAAGATACCCAGAGTATGTTGAACTCGCCAGGTAAGAAGTGATCCGCCTTCGTAGGACGGAAAACCCAGGGTTAACCCTAAAGTTACCTCGATAACGCCAAATCCTGCTTCGTAGTACAGGCCTCAGGATGAGGATCAGGTCTGGAGCTTGTGGATACAAACATACTGTACACAATTCCTCTCTTTGTCTCGTCTTCGTCTTTCTCATGAGTAATTTTCCAGAGACGTGTTTATTCAGGCATCGTTTCCTGCTTTTTTTCTTCTCTCATATGATTATCTCTTATTATCATCTCATGTCTCTACATGCTTGTTGCTGTTTTTCTTGAGCGAAGGCGTGACCGGCTTCATTCCTCCATCATGACTCTGATGGCTTGGACTATTAAAAGACATACTTACTACTATATTTGCTTTGACCAGCCTGCAATATGCAGTACAATCACAGTGCCAATCATGTACAGTAACAATAACCCTCTGATGAAAGAGGTACTCATATTCTTTACTTAAGTAAAAGTAGCAATATTACAGTGCAGAAATACTTATATTTTGTTTTAGTAATCTGAATCTTGAAAGTACATTTGTCAGATAAATGTAGTGAAATAATAAGTACAATATTTCCCTGTGAAATATAGTGGAGTATAACTTAAAATGGAAATACTCAAGTAAAGTACAAGTACATCAACATAGTATCTGAGCAAATGACACGGTTGACTAAAGAGGAGTGTTGGGTGTGACTCCAGCTGTCCTCATCATAAAGCTGAAAACAGGAAGTTTTCTATTGTAAAATTAAGCTGATAAAGTCACATTATTAATGTCCATGTGTCCCTGAAGGATCTTGTGACTGATCATCCTGCATGAATCAGACTAATTCTGTAGAAAAATGTTCATTTCCTAATCTGAGAATCTACCAGCAACTTCCTAAAACAAACTGTTTCTTGGTACTGTGAGTAACAAGACGTAAATCACAGACAGAAAGTTATGAATGACGCTAAAATAAAGGTTTTAAACAATCAAACTGACGCAGTCTTGGCAGACAGTTTTACACATAAATTGGTGACCCTGCTAAAAGTTGTTGTACTCATTGTTTTCACTCAGTTTGTACGAAATATCTTTATATGTGGTTGTGTCTAAAGACTGTATGACAAAAGCTGTATTGTCTACTAATTATAATTTTTGTTTGTAACATTTGGTCAGTGTTAGAAGAAGTATTCAGGTCTTTTACTTTAGTAAAAGTAGCAATAATTTATTTTGTATATAAAACCTTGTACTTCAAAGTAACTATAATAGCTGTCAGATAAATGTAGTGGAGTAAAAAGTACAATATTTGTCTCCAAAATGTAGTAGAGTAGAAGTATAAAGTAGCATAAAATGGAAATACTACAAGTACAAGTACCTTTATTAAGTACAGTACTTGATTAAATGTACTTAGTTACTTTCAACCACTGCCTTTGGTTGTAACATAACTTTAAGTTTTTATTTTTTTAAAAGTTAAATTTAAAAACAAGTTTGCACATTTTCTTTTCAAATACAGCCTGAATGTTTTTATGTTGTTGTTTATTGTTAAAAAAAAAGTACTTTGTGTCTTTATGATTGGCATATGTTGCCGAATTTAAAAATGTACGTAGGCCTACAGTATATCAATGGGCTGATTTCCAGACATGGAAATCACTCAGGTGACATGTACCTTACTGAGCGTGTCCGGAGGGATGCCGTCCATTGTGCTGCCGTTTGCCTCTGTGCTGTTCATCTGGATAGAAGAGGTTAAAGGGTCAGTTCACCCAAATTACAAAACATATTGTATAATCCCTAGTGGCATAAAACCATGCAGGTAATCTCAGATCTCCACTGCTGAGACTTCTGTCACCACCTTAATGCATTGGAGGTGAAGTATTCTTGTTTTGTTAAATGATAACATTCGAACAAGACTAAGAGTCTACGATAGCAGCTATGTGAGGCTGTACTAACCGAGCTAACATGCTCACAATGTATCTGTAAAGACATTGTCCCTGTTACTCTGGCCTATACAATTCATAGTCTAACAAAGCAATATTTTCTAAATTGCCCATGGAAATGTGTCAAACAACTTCTTCTGTCCATCTGTATGCTCAAACAGTCATAGTTTGAACAGAATATGGCTAAATACAGCAGGCCTGCTTAGCTTGTAGCTTGTGTTGTGAGGAGCTAAGCGCATGTGGTGAGCGTTTAGTAAATAGCTAACAGTTTAAAGTTTCACAGTAAAAACTGGAACATGAAAGCCTATTGTTGTTTTCTGTTTATGTAAGAAGATGAACTGTATAACTGCTGGCAAAGGTTGTCATTTTAACAAATATATTTTGTTAGCATTCAGCAGTTAGCCAACAGTAAACAGTCAAACTTCCTGGGAGGTGTAACTTAGCGGCTAAATGTTAGCCAAACTGATACGAGACAAAGAAGGAACTGGGATTACATTTTTTTTAAAAAAGCTAAATGCTATTCAGGCATTCAGAAGATCAATATTAGCTAACTAGCATAGTTAGGTGTAAGCTATCATTGCTAATTTGAATTGGCTCAATCGCTATTTTTGGCTGCTAAAACACTAAAATATTGTGTGTTATTCCACAGACCTAGATGTGAACAGTCTTTCGTCCCCAAAAATGCATGTTGGTAAAGATATTAAAACATGCTCCTAAGAAAGCTAACATGTGTTGTGTTTCATCCTGATAAACTTACCAGCTACACTGACTTTATTCCTTAAAATGTCCTTCTGGCAATCCAACACACACACTACAACAAGTAGTGATACATCCAATAAACCTATAAAACACTATAATGACGTAATATTGACAGTAATAAAGAGGTCATGTCCTGTGGATATACAGTCTGAGGACTTTTTATAGATGCTTTCACTTGGTCATAGTGGTCCAAATTGATGCTCAAATATTTGTCATGCTTCGCCAGCTGTGTGTGGACTCACCTTTAGTTAATATTGGTTTTGGAGCCAATCAGATTAGTTTTTTAGGTGTTGAAAATTAGGCCTGAACCTGCAGAGCTGGACTCTATTCTTTGTCATTGTCCTTTAACAGAGTAACAAGCATCATATGTCAACTGTGTTGCTATTAGCCTAGCGGATAGCAATGTTGATCAGGTTACCACTTTGGTCCAGACTGAAATATCTCAAGAAATATTGGATGGATTACCGTGAAATTTGGTACAGATATTGATTTTAAGTTTTTCGCTATATACCTGCAAAACTAATGGCATCCCCATCAAGTTCAGCTGTGTTGTATTAGCAGGGGTGTCACAGTGGAACTAACTATCCATGGTACTCAAGAAGCCTGGCATTAATCAACAATAATCACCTAGAATTTTCTTACCTGATACCTTTTGACAAAAAAATCAAAATACCATTTCCAATGTAAACAATGAGCCTTTATGCAGTTTAAAATGTGGATAGTTTCAAAAGTCAGCTGAGGTAGTGCATTCACGTGCAATCATAATCATAATCGTTATTATGAAGGTAATTGTTCAGAGGTTCAGAGTTTAAGTTTAAAACACTGCAAATAAATTCTTACTCAGAAACGAAAGAAAAGTAACTACTGTCCAAAAAAAGTAAAAAAATCACCAAATCCATTTTTTTTTGTTCAAGATCATGTGGCTTTACAGTATTTACTTGACAAACAGGAAGATCAAGTGACACACAAAAGGGGAACACGTCCTTATTGCACTTCCATCTGCTGTTCATCATCAGACTGGTTCAATCACACTGTAATATATCAAACAAATACAAGCCAAAGTAAACTTTACACATTAGTACATCCAACCAGTGTGCCGACAAAACACACCAGTGACGCATGAAAAGAGAAGGAGCTGTAACCTACACCTGTAACATCACCATGTGAGTTAACTTTTACAGGAAGTTTCTATCATGCAAAGTGCACTGTCATAAAACCTCGACCTTAGAAAAAGTTCCTTCATACTGAGGTCAGGAGTCACATTTTGAGAGTGCACATGATGACTGAGGACAGCTGCTTATAGCGTCAGTCATTTAACTCCTGAACTTAACCTAATCACACAGGATTAGTTGAATTAAGTGTCTGAATTAATGAGTACAACTAAGTAAATAAGTAATAAAATAAATGAATGAATAAATGAAACCAGCAACTGCTCAGCAAGTACATGAAACTGATAATTGGTGTTTTTAATGTTTTGTTCAGAATATTGATCATCTTACAGGCCTACAGCGATGCAAATCGGGTCACTCTTTTTTACTTTTTCTTGTGGTGAACCATTCCTTCAGTTTTTACAGGTGTAAGTGGAGACATCGCTTGGCTTATTTCTTTCAAATAGGGGAATTCATCACAATACTTTCTGCCCACACATCTATGAGGGGCTCATGTTCTAAACACTGGCCAGTAGAAAACATCCTCTGACCTCAGCTGATAACTTTAATGCTGCACTAATAAATATTTTTATGTTAACAATGGATCAAATGTGTTGATCGCCACCAACAGCTCAGCTCTACGGAGTGTTTTTGCTTCTTTAAGCCCGTTGTTTTGGATTTACGGCCCACAAACGCTGCTGTCATCCTCGTTTCTCAGTTTCAGCAGCAGCAGGCAAACAAGCTGTTAAAAAGCCACTGACGGTAAACTACCTGCTCAGCAGCAGACAGACACAGTTAGAGACTAGCTGGTGAACATTTAGCAGCTAAATAACCACATATTTCCCTCAGGAGTTGCACTCTCCCAGTTTCTTTCTTTCACCCATATCATCTCAGTAGTTCAAAATGATGAGAGCTCATGAAGAATAAGGTTTAGAAGCTACAGCTGTTATTACGGTGTGTCAGATATATGTTTAATCAACATTTAAATAAACATACAGTAATAGATATAAATAGGATCGGACTTGGTGTCAGCAGACACTAAATGAGTATTCACATTTTATAGATAGATAGACAGTAACTTTATTGATCCCGAGGGAAATTCAAATTCAAATTTGAAAGCAAATTCACTTTATGATACTTTATAGGCTACTTCTACACCACGTCATTTCAGAAGGTACTTTTTACTGCACTACATTTATTTAACAGCTTTAGTTACTTATACATGTGATCAGTTTATAAAATATCACAAATATTTAAACACCCAACAATGATTTAATGAAGTATGATAGTTATAATACTGTAGTTAGAATTAGTTCCAGTTTGACAACATTAAAGAACCGCATAATAATGATCCGGTAGTAAATAATATAACATTGACAGGGTCCATTCTGCATAATGAGTACTTAAAATTTGAATACTTTAAGTACATTGTGTTGCTAATACTTCCATACTTTTATTTAAGTAAAGGGCTAAGTAGTACTTATACTAGTTCTATAATTAGCATACTTGTTCCAACAAAGCCCAGGTCATTAAAACACAGAAAACACCCTGAAGAAGAAACACAAAGATTGTGACATCTGTGACCTCAGGGGAAGCTTCAGTTGATGACAACACCCTGGATCAAGTTTTTTGTTGTTTTTTTTGGGTGGAGTGCCTTTAACTCCACCTGCTGATTCAAATTCAACCAATAAGATGATTTCTGCCACTGAGTCACATATAAGTGATTTCAAAACTGCACTCACCCCACTGGGGTATCTGTCACTGTCTCTGTAAGAATGAAAACCTGTAATACTCACTTTTCTTCCACCTGGTCACAGTTTATTTAAGGAGGTTGTATTTCAGCCACGCCCCTCAGAGTCTCACCTGAGAAGGAACAGAACATAAAACATTTTTAGCTTTGGCTCACTTCAGCTGCTGCCTTTTATTTTCCACATCAAACTGACAGTCTGTTGAAATTCCAGCTTTAAAAGAACTTGATTTGACGGGATTATCACATGTAAAGTTTGTCCAAAATCTAATCTGTAACCTGAAACAAAGTGTAGCTTTCCACTGTGCACCTCCAGGAGCAGCACCAATGCATTTATCCACTTTAAAGAAGGAGTTAGGCTGCTGACAGGCATCCAAAGGTCTGGTGGTTTTTATGAGCTTTTGCTTTGCATTCTCATGAAAAACGTTGGGAACCAACCTGATCAACAACTTCTTCTATCCAAACAGCTCATCTAACATGTAAAAGCGTGTTTATCTTTGGGCAAATAAAGGTGAATTAAAGTAACTCACCTTTGCGTTGTGCGCTGCGCCGCTCAGACTGGAAGGAGTCAACTTCCTTAATGAACAAGACAAGAGTGTGAGAGCTCAGTTCGTGTTTACACCCACTTCATCTGCACCATTAATGTCGCAACACGATGAGACTCGCTGTGTGAGTAGGATGTCGGTGCGACTATCATGTTTTACGCGCGGCGGCACGGCGCGCGTAAAACGGCACGGCACGTTTTACCGAGAGGACACCGTGTTGTGGTCACGGTGAAGTCTAAAGGAATCTGAAGGAGAGCTCGGTTAGTTTGCACCGGCAGGTGTCTCTCTGCGCGTAAAGGCGCATGAGGAGCGCAGAGTCAGACTTCTGTTCTGGGATCAGTTCACCCCAAAATACATTCACCTCAAATTAGGTGTCATTAACGCTGCTTTGAAATTCATTCAGAGCTGCGAGTTACCGACTTAATTAAAAAAAAAAAAAAAAAAAAAAACGAGTATATGGCAGTGGTGGAAGTACATTTACTCAAGCAGGCTACTGTACTTAAGTACAAAAGTAGTTATACTTCAACTCTACTCATTTCAGAGGGAAATATTGTGCTTTTTATAGTATAGTATAAGATATAGTATCTTTCATAGCAAAAAAAAAAGAAAGTAAGAAATGTATTTTTTCTTTCCACATCACAAACATGATCTTATTCTCATTGAGACAGAAAAAGAACTAAACTTTTTACTAACACAAGTTTTATTTAGCTATTCTGGACTTTCAATCACTTGATGAATAAAAGATGAAGTTTTAAAGCTGACATGGATGAAGTCCTTGAAGTGCTCAAATCTGAACTCATGTGCTGAGGATGATGGTTTTATAGCTTTATATTTATTTTTACACTCCATTTCTATTATTCTAATAACTATTTATTGTATTCGGTTGTATTTTTTACTTGTCTGACAACCTGTTTTTTGACACTTTCAGGGATCCACAGCCTTTAAGTTCCAGTGAAGGTAAATCTTAAAGCTGCAGCCAAGTTTCCATTCAAATTTAACAAAAAATGTAAATGAACTTCCTGAAAATTGGCAAAAAGGCTAATAAAAGCACCAAGGAGTTGTCTACCAGTTCTCCAGTCGCTGCCATTAAACCACTGCAGAAGAAGAGGTCACAACGAGGTGAAGTCATTAAAAGACCTCCAGTCAAAGCTGAAACGATAGAAAATCACATAGCAAACATGATGGAAAGGACAAGAAGAGCTTCTAAAATATATTTTGTTATAAATAATAACTCTAACAATATATAGAAGTAGAGCAGAAATGAGTAGTTGATTAATTGACATTGAGAAAATTAATGGTAACTATTTTTTACATTTCATGGTTCCAGCTTCTCAAATGTGTCATTTCATTGTGGGTCTTTGTGGTGGCATTTCTCACTATTTTCACTATTTATACAATCAATCGATTAATGGAGAAAATAATCGGCATATTAATCCATAATGAAAATAATTATTTGTTCATAATTCAAAATTGTAAATGAGCTCCAACTCAACCAACTACAAAAGTAAAATCCTACTGAATGCATGAGTAATATTAATCAAATACATAATAAGATGGTCACAGTGGACTTTTTTATACTTTTAATATTTTCTGATACGTACATACTTTTACTTAGGTAACATTTTCAATGTAGGACTTTTACGGTGTGGTATTAGTACTTTTACTGAAGTAAACGATGTACTTCCTCCACCACTGCTGTTGTGGCAGCACATTAAGGTCTCAGAATCACATGTATAACTATCACATAGTGTTTATAGATAGTTTTTACTTCACTCTGAATAAAAGGCTTTTCATCTTCAATTTGAACTTGACTAACAGTTTTTCCTCCTAAACTTCAGCCCGGTTGGTGCAACCGAACATTGTGACAGAGTCTTACAAAACAACGGTCTGCACGTTGCTGCATTGCTTCAAAGTCTTACAGGAAATACAACTAAAATGTAACAACGGCAGCCTGTCGCACACTGACACGAAGGATTAGACAAACACTGCATCTGTGTGAAAAGATTTTCTCAAGGACAAAATAAGAACAAAAGTACATCGTTTTGCAAAAAAATCACGTAGCATCACCTGTATATCTCTACCATCTATGAACCAACATGTGTGTTCAGTGCGTTACAGTGAGTTTACTTCTGTTTTGTGAAGTCAAACGACTAGCAAATTTAACTCTAAAGTGCTGAAACAGTATTCAAGGGCGATACAGTCAAAGACAAAAAATAACAACAAGTAAATTGTATCTCAATCAACTTTGCAGGAAATATTTTGGGTGATAAAAAATGGTCCACAGTGAAGAAAGAGAGCCTGAAAAGAGACTGCTCTGAACTAAGACAAAATGATTTTACAGGACAGTCACGAAACTTGAGCTGCTTAGGTTAAAATTTAAATGTCACAGATTGAAAATGATTCCCAAAAAACTCATTATGGTTATGTTCACTTTCAGTGGGACAAAACGTTGACCCTCACCAGGAAGTTTCTGATCTTAAAGGGGAAATACAGAGTTTTCAGGCTTTAACTGCATTGCACTTTCTTCCACATACTGCACGCTGGAGTCGCACTGAGAACAGGTGGCGTGGGATCTTACAGGAAGTGGGTTTGAATCCCATTTATAGTGTTAACAAACGTTAACATTTGACAAGACAGAGGATGGAAAACAGAAGCTCTGATTGTATCAAATCTGGAGATTTTACATTTTTAATTTTCTCTGATCCATTAGAGACGTGCATTGAATAGGGGACAGACCAATTTAATTTCTCAAAGGAATACTGTCAGGGCTCTTCTTGCTCTTTCCACTGTTGTTTGTTTTATCTTAATAATATGGGAATGTATTTTTATATTTTTCTTCATTAATAAGTGCTCACTAGCAGACCACAAACTAAAAACTGTTGGATAGATGGAAAGTGGCGAGCCAACTTTTTTATTCTTAGCTCTAATAAATGTAATGTTTGTCCTGAGGGTGGTGTCAGAAGAAAGAACATGTTGTAATCTAAATAAAAAGTGGTTATCCTCTGTACAGTAGCCATTTTATGACATCTGAGACTCTAAGCTGTGTGAACACGGCTACAGTTAACATGTTATGGTGTGTTAAGATCTGATGTTTGCATGTTAGCATGCTAGCTAGCCAGAAAATCAGATTGAATTGCAATTTTGTGTTCACTTTAAGGTGCTAAATGCAAGATTGGGAGCATTTCTATTGTCTCCGCACAGCTCTCAACATGGCGACAGCCGAGCCATTGGCTCGCAGTTAGCGGTGCAAACAGTGAAAACAATTGCAACAGTGCTGACAGAGCTAACAGTGTTTACCTGGGGGGGGACCGGAGGGTGGGTGCTACGCTTCCGCAGTGGCACCATCGGTCAGGATGGCGTTATCAGCTGTAACTGCTGTATGAGAGCAGTGCAGAGCGGCGGCCGTGAGCTAGCCAGTGCAGCACAACAGAGAGACTCAACAAAGCGAGGAGAAGCTCTGATTACAACACAAAAAGAGGGAGAGACTTCATTCTCTGCTCAGGTAGACATTACTCCACTATATCTTTACATAGACAATAGTTGTTTGATGCTATATTAATGCTCTGGATATCGTATAGAGCACCTTTAACTATCCAGTCTGAAGTTGACTAAAGGAATAATTTCTGTTAATTGACTTACGACAACCTGCACAGCTGCGTCCATCTCACCCACAGAGCTGAAACGATTAGTAGACATTTCGATCAGTCGATTATCAAAATAGTTGCCAACTAATTTTGTGTCAATCAATTAATAAGTAATTTTGAAACAAAAAATTGTCATTTTCACTCATTTCATTTCATTCTCGAATGTGAGAATTTTCTGCTCCTATTTGACATATTAAATTAGATTAAATTAATATCTTTGGGTTTTGGACTTTTGGTTGGATTTAAAGATGTCACTTAGGGCTCTAGGACATTACAACGTTTACTATCTTCTGACATTTTAAAGACAACAAATAATTTATCAACCGAGAAGATAATCCGCAGATAAATCAATTATGAAAATAATAATTAGTCGCAGCCTCTACATCCACAATTGTTGCAATTTTTGTCTCCATGTTTCAAAGCTTGCATGTGAATGTGGACAGTCAGAGTCAGCATGGTAAACTTCCAATATTATGATGTTTGTAAAGCATTTTAGTGTAGCATGCTGATTAACATTAGCATGATGACAATTTAGCAATGTTAGCATGCTTCATGTTAGCATCTACACATGCTAAAATTTAGCAAGTAAGCATGCAAATATTTGGCATGTTGTGTTGCGGTTTCCTGTCATAAACTGTAAGGTGTTTTGACCTGCAGGTGGCGCTAGATGAAACGTCAGAGGATCAGAGAAGTCGGTCGGATTCATCTTGTGGAGAACATGAATGTCTCCATCCATCCAATAGTTGTTGAGATATTTCAGACCAAGGTAGAGGACCGACGGACAGCTTTGTAGCCTCACAGTTAGCATGGCCACAAACAATAACTTCTCATATTTCAGGTTATAGGCCAGTGAAATGTTGTTTGTACGAATCTGATTCACACTCAGAGGGTGAAGAAGACATGTGCTGTAATCATGAATCACACGGTTAGACAGACATTAAACCGAAATAACGAAAAGGAAATGTTTCAATACATAAAGAGGTAGTCTGAAACACCTTCAACATAAACAACCGTAACATTTAGTGGCACAAAAAGAGTCTGAATCAGGTTTCAAGTGCTCAATTTCTATTTGTTTACCTGCATAAATATGTGACATCAGGAAGGTGTTCATTTTAAAACAAGTCTTTTCTAATCGTAATGTCACGTCCAACCTGATAGGGTCTTTAGTTAAGGCTCTGGTTTCCAGTATTTTCAGTCAGCACCACCGGTCTGCAGGAGAGGAATTTGTCCTCATCTTCTACTTTGGCGCAGCTTCTTGGTTCGATGCTGTTTTTTGAAGTCGATAAGGCAGCCGGTGGCCTCTGAGATTGGAGTGAAGGATCTGATGGGAGAGTTACTGATCCTGAGCGCTGAAACGCCACCCTCCTCCTCCTCCTCATCATCATCATCATCATCATCCCGCAGATCAATGACATCTCTAAAAGTGAACAAACACACAAGAACACAAACCCAGACTCGTTAAAACAGAAAACATTCGTCCAAACCGGAATTAGGCGACTTTACTGGTAAATAAGAATATCCTTCACCTGGAAGTTTTCATCTAATAATTCACTAAACTTATTTGTTCCCTCCTGTTTTTGTTGAATCTGATCAGGTATCAGTCAGACGTCACAGATGCACAATAAATACTGTTTTCTTTCACTCTGTTCATTTGCAGCGATGAGCTAACATGCATAATGCTAATGCTGATACTTTACTTCCAGCATTTACGGTTACCAAAATATTTGTTTTTCTACAGCTAGATTTAATCATTATGTGCTTTATGACAGGAAGTCATTTTTAAACTTTGCATGGACAAAGCACATCTTATTACATGTTTAATAAAACTTGATGAATGGGAACAGCTCAGAAAACAAAGACTAACGTTAACCTAGTTGCATCTTATTAACAACAAAGTTTTAGCAACTAGATCTAAACACCACGGAGGAGTTAAATTGTTTAGCAGCCCTAAAAAAAATGTCACAAATAAATAAATGCTCATCACAAGCTCCCAGAGCCCATCGATATCTTCAAACTTTGATCTGATCAGCAGGCAAGAAGCCAAAATTATTCAATTTAAAATTACCTTTACATCAGTTTAAAATGTTAAAAATGTTACTTTTGTGTTTTTCCCAACCTACGTACATTTTTAAATACATTTATAGATACTTAAAAGTCTTTGTAACCTGAGTCACACGATAGCTTAAATGTGACGGTTGAGTATCAGCACAGACATTTCTACCACGTCTCTCCTCACAATGCTGCGTCAGTCACTGTGAGGGATTCTGGATCAAAATGTCAACAAAGATAAACGAGTATCAAATCATAATGTCACAGTGTTTCTAAGACATCTTTACCCTGGCTGGAGTTTGGATCCAGACGGCCCGGCCTCTGTCAACACAGAACAACAACAAGTCAGTAAAAATATCAAGGAACTAAAGTTTGACTGATGATTTTTACTGCTGATATTTTTGTTTTTTGCAGCCTCAAAAAGTCTGGATGTAGATGGCGATCTGATCGTGTCCAGAAGAAATTCATGAGGTCAAAGTCTTACCTGTAAACCAGAACCCACCTGCTTCTTTCAGTTAACACGTAGCACTTTTACTATGGAACCAGAAGAACTAAAATAGGAACTAAATGTCCCTTTTGTTAGCACGTTTAACTAAGATGGTAAACATCAGCATGTTAGCTTGCCGACGTTAGCATTTAGCTCAAAGCACCACTGTGTCTAAGTACAGCTTCAAAGAGCTGCTGGCATGACTGCAGACTCTTACTGTTGTTACACTTTAAGAGACTTTTAGACTCACCTGAATCTCTGCTCTCTGTTTGCTCCAGAGCCGACAGCAGATTTCCCCTCTGGAATATCAGAAATATATATTAAAAAGTTATTCTGTATCCTCATCAACAGATCACATCCAAAACATAAGAAAATAAATGTGAAAATGGTTTAGTTGCATGTTTTTGAATTACCAAGAGTAATTTCCATTTACTTATTTTCATATACGTATGAAGGAAAAGCAGTATTGCAAATTAGATTACAACACCGTCATTTATTGCAAATTCTGTTAAAATATAGGCAACAGAAAAATGTATCAACAGAATAAAAAAATAATAATAAATAAATAAAACTAAAATAATGGAGTGAAAGAGAAAATAAAAGAAAGTGGATGTCGAATATGTCGATAGTGCTTTTGTGAATTGTGTTTAATCCAGGCTAGTTTATGGTAAACCATCAGATTTAAAGATCACTCGCGCACTGTTATAGGTGTATTATTGAGTGAGTGACGAGGCTTACTGCTGCAGTCTTTGACACCTGCCGCATGCAGATCTCTGTGTGTCGGCTGTAGTCTTTCAGGGGAACAGCTCTCTGACAGACGTAACATTTCTCTTGATTCCTGTGGAAAATAAAACCGTATTTAAAAAAAACAACTGTCTGAAAACACTGAGCTGTTCCTGTTAAATACGACAGGTTGTACCTACTTACTTGCTAGTGTTGGAGGGTTCGTCAGTCTCTTCAGCAGCCGCCTCTGCTCTCCTTATTCTCTTCCTTCGAGGCTTCAATGACACTACGAAATGGAGAGGAAGGAGTCATTTAAAACAGCGTCACAACAACACTTAACATTATTTAAACAGATGGTAACAGTCCCCAAAGACAACAATTTCTGGCATTAAAAAAACATTTTCCTTTTCATCCAAAACTGCAGTTTACATTGATTCTATAATTGTTTCCCATAATCACAGAGACAGTTCACCCTACTGTATTTGTTGTGATGTTGCTATGAATGTTTGTTCTGGATATCTCGCAATACTTTATGATAAAGATGAGAAAAAAATCATGAGAATCATCCTACTTCTGTTTTTCACAAACCTTTCGTTCACCAGAGATTTACTGGCCTCAAGAAAAACTAATTTTCCTAAAGCTAAATAAAGTTTCTGTCACCTTGGAAGCAGGCTTTCTCTGGCCTCCTCTCGTCCACGACGGCCACCTCTCCATCGCAGTACGCAGCATGCCTCTCGATCTCCGTCACCGGGAAGGACCCCTGACAGATGGGACAGTCCACTTTGGATTCAGAGCTCTGAGGGACGGCAGCTGGTTCCCGTTTAGGAGACGTCGACCTTTGAAGGACCCGCTCCTGTATCTCCTCCACATCTGGTTCCCCCCCGTCCTCCTCTACCGTCTCTTTTCTCACATGTTGTCCTCCAACATCGCTGCTGCTAACAGGGATGTTCCCCATCGTGTTTCTGTCCTCTGGCGCTGAAAACAGTCACAAACTCATGTTTTTAGATCATTTCCTGTTAAAGTAGTAGTAGTAGGCAAAGTAGTCTCCTGGTGGCGGGGAGGACGAAATGAAAATACGAGTCCTTTTCTTGTTTCTGCCACTTTGGATTTAATCCATTAAAAAAAACGTACACGGACCATACAGCCTCCGGATAGTGTCACAGTAAGCACAAAGATGGCTAACGTAAACTACTGGCCGATGCCACACGTGAAGATTATAAGATACCAGTTTTATTTTCACCCGTCTCTCGGAGTTTTAGCAGTTTGTTCGAATTTTGTGTATTGTTGACCTACTGTTAGTTAGTAGCTTTTTTATATAATTGATGACTGTAAATTTTGATTGTTTGGACCCTGTAGCAGAGGTGAAATGCTGCCTCCTAATTGTTTGGAGCATGTGGCCAGATCTTACACATTGCACCTTTAAGCATGCAGCCTTACCGTCCACCTCCACCTCCATCTCCTCCTGCAGCTCTTTCCCAGTTGGAGAACCGTCTCTGAGAATCAGCTTGACCTCTGGCACCGCTGGACTCTTTTTACAGTCAAACTGAAATCCAAGATGGACAAAATGTTGTCAAAAGAAGTGATAAAATAGTTTATATTTATGGTAGTTTTATTCTATATGATTCTATATGGTGTTGTGGTGACAAATGCTCCTGTCCTGGATCAATGAAGTACATCTTATCTTGAAAAACCTGCCAGGTTGGTTATTAGTGTGAAGCAGGAAAAACATGTCAGGTTGTTGATTCCACTCTAAACAAACTTTTTAAGGCTTCTGAATGAACCAAAGCCATCGATCTAATGCAACAATATTTAGATACAGTCATGCACATTATAAAGTACACACTAAGTATTATAAAGAACTGTTTTAGAACTTTACTTTTACTGAGTTTATTCTTTACATCATTGTATTTTTTTTTACAGCTCTGATCAGTTACTTTGTGTTTAAATGACATCACAGTCTGTCCGTAGATGTCATGTTGTTTTAGTAAAATTCCCCACATGCTGTGTTACTTCAAACAGAATTTAATATCCTCTGATTTACGTCCAGCCTCATAAAACTCAAGAATTTCATGATCTACTGTATTGGAGCACTGACTGCAGATTAAATATTTAAAGTGAGTATTTAAACTCACCTCTGCTCCAGCATCAGTCGCCATCATCAGATCTTGCGTCCTGTCGTCATCGTCGTTACTCAGTTGGGTTTCTGTTGTGACAAACCAGAGAGACACAACGACTGTCAGCAGTTTTGCTTTTCATGAAAAAGTCAAGCCTATTGTGCAGGAAAAAAGTAATCATAGAAGATGGTGAGAACTTAATACAGCCATCATCTGCTGTTGGTCGCTTAGAAAAAACAAAACTCTCTTTGCTTTCTAATATTTTAAGCTAAACACCCAGATTCAGAAAACTCAATTTGTGGTGTAGACGAGGCCCGTTGAGAAAAGATAAATACATTTCACCACCTGCAGTTAAAGCACCTCAAGAAAACGTGAAGCCTC
This sequence comes from Sebastolobus alascanus, assembly GCA_916701645.2. NCBI lineage: Eukaryota > Metazoa > Chordata > Actinopteri > Perciformes > Sebastidae > Sebastolobus > Sebastolobus alascanus. Next base: position 1,458,207 of record CAKAOJ020000289.1, read on the forward strand.
AGTACCTGGACAAACCTCACAGTCATCAGTATCCACCTGTCCTTCTTCTTCTGCCTCTTCCTGCTTCTCTTCTTCTTTGCTCTCTCTTTCCTTCTCGTCCTCTTCATCCTTCTTGTCTTCTTCATCCTCCTCTGCCTCAGCTGTAGGGCTGTCAGCTGCCTCCCACAGTTTTCTGCCTTTCAGTCTGAGGCCACGCCTGGAAATGTATTTAAATAAATAAACAGTAGTCGTCAGCTCAGGTGAAGCACGGATCAAGTAAAAATAAAAGTTTAAATGGAGCATAAAATACAAACTGAGGAATCTCATTTAATCACACTTGTGTCTGTACAGACCTCAGGATACAGCCTATAGTACACAGGAGCTACTCTGACCACAACTGTGTACTTAAACACATTTGTGTTACATGTGAATATTTTCATCATGACATGAGCTGTTCCACAAATTTTGCATCTGGTCATTTTGTGTGTTTCTCTGAACAACATGGTACCTATAGATCTGCAGTTTAGAGCTACACAACACATAATTCATTTTGATAATTGATTAATCATTTTATTAAATTTTTAAGCAAATGTGCCAAACATCCATCTTCTCAAACGTGGGAATTTTAAGTTTTTCTAGTCGTATATATTTCTTAAATGTACAAATAAACTTCTGCTTCAAATCTGTCCAATAACTCAGTTGTCAAGTTTGTAGTTCAGTCCCATTCACTGGTTTTATAATCAGTATTAACTAGTGACATCTAGTGGCAAAAAGATATTTCTATTCTGTTACAGCAGATAAAGCCTGTGCTGTACAGAAAGTTTGTGTACACTGTTAAAACTGGAAAATTATGCGATTCATTTCACATCAGATTTTTCAATTCATTCTTTGAGCACAAACTTTCTGGTTTGAGACTGAAGCGCCACCTCCCTGTCTGACTTTATGTTTCTGTTTGATCCTGTGAGACCATGAAGGCTAACAGGATGCTAACAACACATTTCTCCACATTGTAGAAGAAGAAGAGCTGGTAAAGTTCTTGCAGGTTTTACCTTCGAGGAATGAGCTGTTGAGGTGATTCAGCAGGCGACTCAGGTGACGGGGATTTCTAGGAAGAACACATAATGCTTGAGATCCAATCCAGTCAATAAACAAGTAAACAATAAAGTCCATAAAGACACCAGTTAAAGACTCATGTTAAAATCATGATGGTACCTCCAGCTGTGGCAGGACGGCCTCCCCCCACTCAGCCTTCGTGAGCAGACACCTCTGAGCCTGCTTCAGACTCTTCTCATACACCTCCATCTGACCCAGGATCACCTGACACGATGGATGGACAAACAGATGAGAAAGTGAGAAATTAGATATCAACTGTATTGTATTTGATTGCATTTTTATGTTTGGTATTATTGAGTTATCAACATGCTTAATGAAAGAAGAGAGATAAGCCAGGTTTCCAAACAAAATTAGCACAAATTTTAACCAAATTTTGGGAAAATCTGCAAAAGAAAATGTGAATTAATGTGTGTTTCCGTCCACTACTGTTATATGAATAAATATAAATGAACAACTAGTGGAGCTACTTCTCCCGTCAGTGCCATTAAACCACTGCAGGAGAAGAAGATGACACGACGAGATGACGTTATTAACAGACCTCCAGTCAAGTCAGTCGAGAATTTCTGTTTCCACTCAGGTTTTTTTATATGTGCAAATTGAAAAAGCAGTAAATCCTCACATTTGAGAAACTGCAACATGAGGTTATTAACCAGGTAATGGTAAATGATAAATGACTTAATTGATCATCAAACCTGTTCAATGAATGTTGTAATCAATACATTAGTGGAACTACTCTGCAGAACACTCATTATTTATAATAAGATTAAACAACTCTTCACCTGTGTGTATCTGTCTGGGTCCACCCCTCGTGGACAGAAGGGAACCCCCCAGTAGTAGTGCACCGTCGGCCTGTTTGCAGACTCCCCAGGTGGGTCAGACGCCCTGCTGACTGTTCCCTGACTGCTGATTGGCCGTGGTTCTCCTGCTGTGGTGGAAAGCTGCTGTTGGCCGGTGGATGTGGACGAGGTAGAAGGTCTGAGTGTGGAAACATAGAGAGAGTTACAGCGAGCAAAGAGACGTCATTCAACTCTTTTATTAAGTATGCAGAGGTGGAATGTAACTACGTACATTTACTCATGTACTGTACTTAAGTACAAATCTGAGGTACTTCTACTTTACTTGAGTCTTTTCTTTTCATGCCAATTGCTACTTCTACTCCACTACATCTCAGAGGAAAATATTGTACTTTTTACTCCCCTACACTTATCGGTCAGCTTTAGTTACTTTACAAATCAAGATATTCTTTTTGTAAAAAAAACAAACATATGAAGAGTTAAAATGAAATATGATGGTTTGTTATAAATGAACTACCCAACAGTTTATACAAGCACAGCTGAAACAGTTACTCAATTAATAGATTGACAGAAAATTAATTGACAACTATTTTGATAAATGTTCAAGAAATTTTTCATGGTTCCAGCTTCACAAATATGAAGATTTGCTGCTTTACCTTTTAATAATGTTAATGTATTAGTAATAATGTTGAGGTTTGGACTGTTGGTTGGACTAGACAAACATTGTGAAGGTGTCACTTTGAGCTCTGGGTAATTGTAAAGCCATTTCTCACTATTTTCACTATTTTTACAAACCAAACAATCAATTGATTAATGGAGAAAATAATCAGCAGATTAATCGATAATGAAAATAATTAGTTAATAGTTCAAGATGAGCTCCAGCTAAACCAACTACAACAGTAAAATCCTGCTTTTACTTTAATGCACGAGTAATAACAATCTAATGATAGAATATATAATAGTAGAACAGTCACAGGGGACATTTTTGTACTTTTAAAACTTTAAGTACATTTTCCTGATTATACTTACATACTTTTACTGAAGTAACATTATCAATGCAGTGTTTTTACTTGTAACAGAGTATTTTTACAGTTTGGTATTAGTACTTTTACTTAGGAGAAGGAAAGAGGACTTCTGAAATAACACAAGTTATCCATTTCAATCGTGGAAGTCACAACTTGTTGGTTATTATCACTCAGAAACTTACGATGATTGACTGTGGAAAAACCTCCCTGTTTGAGCCCGTTATGTATCTGTTATGTTGGTGTTTTCTTTACCTGCAGTTCATCCCTTTAGAAGCAGCAGTCACGTGGTTCAGGGAGGCATCCTGGCTGTCTGCCTGATGAACAGGTCTCTCCTCTGGGAAGACCGGGCTGGGTGAGCCCACCGGCTGCAACAGATGGAGGGAAAATTTAGATTTTCCTCATAAAAACAGCACTTTCACCTCACTTCTATTTGTAACATAGTGAATTAATGAGATATGTAACCAATGACACACAATAAGAAGAGCCAATATAGGAAAATACTGGAAGAAGTGGAAGCAAAGATTTATTTAGAAATGATTGCTAAAGCTTGTTTAGTGTTCAACAGTTTGAACTGTAAATAAAATGAGAACCACGACTGGATTATATGGACAAAATATCAAATCAAATATTTTTGGGGTACTGTAACGAATGTTACTCAAACAGGAAGAAAAAGCCAGTAATGTCTGTTACAAATTAAGCCTTTAGAAAGAGTCAACAATCTATCCTTCTTTAAAAAGACCTCACAAATATATAGTTTCATTTTCTAAAGGTCTCAGTAGTTTCCTAAAACCACTGGTCACTGTAGTTTCTATCAAACAAACAGGAGGAAATAGTGCATTTGTTGGGGACTATTTTCAGCTGCGGACATTTGGTGCTGTAGTGAGTATTTACAGCAGCAGGACGGTGTATGTGGGATTGACTCAAAACAAACTACAGTGTGTGTTTGTGGTAATGAAGGAACATGTCACCCAGAGCAACAGTGTGTTGATGTATTTTGGACAACAATGGAGCTCTATAGCACAGATCTTCTCGTGTGGTTTGTGGACAAGAAGAAAAATATAGAATATCATTAGTATGATTCCTTAAAATAAGTTAATCTAAATGTTTTGCAGTCCAAATGTAGGAATGTAGAATTTTCTGGTCTTGCAACAGTGAGAAAGTTTCTGTACCGTGACGGCGTCGTCCTCGTCAGACCAGAGTAGCGTCATATCGCTGGTCAGCTCCGTCTCTGCTGAGTTCCAGTCTTTGGATTTTTCATTCAGCTCCTCCTCTGCTTCATCTAAAACCAGAAAACACCCAGATACCCACTGACCAACAGGCTCTGATCACACTAATCCTGACCACTGACATTAAACTGTTAATGAAGATTAATTGGGAAATGACACCTGTTTCACTGTACCTGACTTAGATGACTTGTTAAACCTGGCATCTTGATTGTGATCAGTCTTGCTGCCCTATATTCAAAAGCAGGAAAAACAGATAAAAATGAGCAAGTAATTAGAAAAGATGTCTGGGTGTTATGACTGAAATACTGCAGGAGAAAAATACCCTTTAATGTCCAAAAATCACATTAAATGTTTGAGATTGATCACTAAAAAAGTCTTGAGCCAGAATTTGAAAATGAATGATTTAAAAGATGCTATACAAAAAAATATATAAAGTAAAATATTTTTAAAGGACACATAAAAAAACAAAACATAAAATAAATCTAAAAAAGGCTTTCATAAAATTTCATAACAGCACAGACTGCTTGCTACTGACATCATGCTGAAAATGGTGGGGAAGACTTTTCATCCTTGAAGGGGTTTGAATAAAATACTATATAATAAATATGTTGCAGAACAGCGTGATGCTTCCTAGACAAGATTAGAGTGACACCAATAAATCAAGTAGGCAGCCAATATTAGCTTATTGGAGTTATCGTGGTATCGCCAAACATGTCAGTCGATAAACAACTAAAAGTTGCGGAGGAGAGCACTGACATTTTTATTTTTACACTGTAAAATGTCCCGATCAGTATGTATCTTGGTCACAACCTTTTGAAAAACCAAAAAACATTTATGGGATCCTTTTATGATGTGTTCAAGTAAAAAATACAAAAGATTTTCAGGCGATATATCTTTTCTCAAATAGACACAAAAATCCAGTAGTTTTAGATACTGCTCGATGATCCGATAACCACTTTGTTTGACACCTGAACTCACCTGCCTCAGACTCTGAGGTGGATCCCTGGTAGTGGTTGAACTCCCTTCACTGTCTGAACCTCTGAGCTCTGCAGCTGAAGGACTCTCAGAGTGTTTCTGCTCATCAAGCTGAATCTTTTGTTGTTGTTCATTCTTGCCGAACACTGGGCTTGTACGACATCCACGACTCTGCTCGGTCTGTCCTCCGCCAGTCACTGAGAATACAGGACTTGCTGATCTTTCAGGGGGAGGGAGGTTCTTGGGAAGGCCGGGGCTTCTTGGGAATACCGGACTCTTAGGCCGACAGGTCGTGGACCTCACAGAGGAGGTTAAACTCTCCAGAGAAGAGAACATGAATCCTGAGTTACAGACACTAACTTGGGGTTTGCAGGTACTTGGAGACGTCTCATGCTGAGTATTCCTGCCAAATACCGGACTTTTAAAATACTCAGGACTCTGCTCCGTCTCTCCATCGTCTCCCTGATCAGTCTCTGAGAAGACGGGACTCTTGGGCAAAATGAGGTCACTGGGTTTGGGGCTTTTGGGAAACGTCGGGCTCTTGGGTTGAGCAGGTGGAAGCTTTTGAGTCGAGGCCCCACTGTCCTGAGAGCACAACACAAACCCTGAGGCTCTGCAGGTTTCCAGCAGGTCCTGGCTCAGACGGGGGACCTGCACCTTGGCTCTGCAGTCAGTGGAGGGGAAGACGGGGGATTTACGGAGCGGACAGACGTCGATCTGGGTCGAGTCAGAGCTCTGATTTATTGTTGAGAGAAGACAAATACATACATGATCATTCATTTGGAGTGGTATTTGTGTTCACCTCATGAATGCAAGTCCAATATTCACTCTCCTTTTAGCTCTGTTTTTGATCTCAACCAACTCCTAAGGGAAATATTTGTCTCTTTAGCAGCTAAATGCTCCACTATGTTCACCAGATAGTCTCTATGGCTGCATTCACACCAGATCCGCTAGTGCGGGGAAAATGCAAGACTTCCCATTCATTTCGAATGGAGGTAGTGTGTTTGGCTGTGCCAAGAAAAAACGCAGCGGCCTGCAGCGAAAAGTAGAAACAGAATCAACTTTGGGAGAAACGCAGCACAACATCGCAATGTGGTGGCCAATCACGTAATCAGCGAGAGAATACAGTTAAGCTCCCTGCCTCTCGCCGCTATGAGAGGGGGGCCGAAAACAACCTTGGTACAAGAAAGTTAAAAAAGTTATTAGTTATCATTATCGTTATCATTAGTTGCTAAACTGAATTGAATAACCCCAAAAAATAATAAACAGATCAATCAAAAGGAAAGACAAGACAGAAATGTTTTGGACGAACCTGCGGTGAGTCCAGCGGCACTGAGAGACACTCTGAGCTGCAGGGTGAAGCCTGAGAGGAGATTTTCTGAGTCTGAGACAAGTCTGGCATCTCCAGCAAAGGACTTCCTTCTTTCCTTCTCCGCTTTTTATTCCTGTTATTACTTTCATCTCCAATTCCTTTTGCTCCTGGGAATACAATACAGCAATACAGAAAGTTTTCAACTCATGGGAATTTCAGCTGTTTTTTTTTATTTATCGCAGCAGTTGGTCTGATTAAATGCCAAAATTATATATTTTCCCTTTTTCCTTTTGATATATTCTTCCTTTCTTACGTGTCAGTGTTGGTGCAGAAGGACACTAAACTTTGTAGGATATTCAACAACATAACTGACTCACCTCGGTTCAGGTCTGTCGCTGGTGTGCAGACATGCTCCGATGCTCCCCGATCAACGGCAGGCGCCGTCTTTCTGTTTGAGTACAAGAGTTTCCGTCGAGAGTAGATCCTGAGTGAAGCTTCAGCATCGGCGAGCAGGCTCTGACTTTGGGACGGCGGGCACGGTTGTGTCTGGCTGACCATCTACGAGAGAAAAAACACAAATGGCTTCGGTATTAACTAATTAACTAGATACTGTATTAACTCTTTCAACCAGATTGATGCAATTAGTGTCAAAAACCACACACTCTTTTCTCAGAATCATGACTCAAAAGTTTTATCAGTATCAACATAAAATAATCCAGGGATTGTAACTGTCAGGCACAGCTAATAGCTAATTCAGCATGACATTTCCTGGTCCAAATTTGCCAAAATGTAAAGACATATAGGCTTAAAGTGTAACTTTTTTGACTTAGTAAATTACAGGTCACTTCTACTTATATCTATTGATCCTGAACCCATTTTATAGTGTTTATTGCAACAGAAGTTATTTTTCTTTTTCCAAAGAAAATGTAAAAAAAAAACTGTACTCACACTCTCTTGGATGGCTTTCGTCATGGCCTCTTCCTCTTGCTGCAGTCTGAGCGCAGTGACACTGGCTTCCTGTTCACTCAGACGCAGAGCCAAGTCCATCATCTCCTCCTCGGTCATTTCTGAGAACAACAGTGACATGGTTACTATGTCAAAAAGAGACTGATCATACTAAGAACAATTGTATGTACATTTTTCTGAATCATTTCTAGTTAAAGTCACTTTATTTCTGACATTATTGTATTTCTACATCTTAAACAGTGTTTACAACAAAAAACACATTAAAAGTCAATGTTTTGTAATTATTTTAGTACCCTACATGTCATGTTATGCAGGGTTCAACGTTATGTACCTTTGGGTTTGGATTTGTTTTCCTTCTCTCTCTTACGTTTTTCTCTTGTTGATGACAGAAGTGATGATGAGAGTTCGTCCTGGAAGAACAAACAAACCGTCAAAGTTTAGACATCTGAACCTGTATTTATCTCAGCTGATTCTAGCTAATGTTCACATATCTTTACATTGTTGTCTCGGTCGTCTGGAGCTTCGTCCTCCTGTGTGTTTTCGTCAATCTGTTGGCTTCCTGAGGGAATGTCGCTGATCTCCTTGAGTATTTGCTTCCTCAGAGCCATCCTGGTCTGCTCCTGAGAAACTTTGACCAACAGAGACACAGAAAAGTTTCAAGAGTTACATTTCAAAACCACAAAATCCAGTCATTTTCAATACAACTCCTCAACACTCAAATCCCTGCTGGATTTCCATCTTGTCAGCATAAAGGTGACTTCAGGAATTCACAGGTAGCTCACCTGGCTACTGTTCTTTATTTTTTGCAAAAAAACTGGATTTGTGGCGTGTAAGCCAATTCATGGCTGTTGTAAAATAGATAGATAGATAGATAGATAGATAGATAGATAGATAGATAGATAGATAATAGATAGACAGATACTTTATTGATCCCGAAGGAAATTTAGCCATCCAGTAGCATAGACAACAAGTCCCAACACCAATACACCTTAAAAAAGATACAATCAAACAGAATAAAGTGAAATAAAATAAAAATAAGATAACATAAGTAAGTACAGCAGTGAAGTGACAGTGGTGCAAATAGTGCAAATATGGAAGAGTATATTAATATATAGCAGAGTATATTATAATGTATGATATAGTAGTGCAATGAGTTATACCCTCCTTCGCTGTGAGGAGTTAAACAGCCGTATCATTGTTTCAGACTATACATGTTAAACTTAAACCCTAAACAGCAGCAGGTGTAATAATAACAGAACACACTGCTCGCCCACTCATTTACCTAATGATGAAGAAGAGTGTCCTCTTCTTCCTCTCATCTGTCCGAGCGTGGAGCCCAAACTAACTAACCTGTGTGTTAAAGTTGAAACAGAAGAGCTGAGTGAGAGGCCTGAAACGACTGCAAGGACATTAAATCACACATTAATCGGTACAGCTCATATTTAAAGGCTCACTCACAGCGAATATCTTCAGTTAAAGTTAGCTAACACAGCGGGTTGACAAGGAAACAAACTGACAATACGAGACCCTAAAAACTGCTAATAAGTCCGTATTTTCGATTTTCTGTTCAATTTACCGTATATTTAAAAAGCATATTAGCTGTTTGTGCGGTTTTTTTTCGTTCACCAGCTACATAAAACAACAATAAGCTTTACAATATTCAGTTTAGAAACACTCACATCAGAGTTTTCCTCACTTTCGCGGCGCCATGTTTGTTTCTGTTGACGCAGTCACGTGACCACTACGTAAGACGTGACCACTACGTAAGACGTGACCACTACGTAAGACGTGACCACTACGTAAGACGTGACCACTACGTAAGGCGCAACCTTCCCGCTGCCTTCAGGGACTGTCTTTTTTTTTTTTTTTTTTTATTTCAAAAGTTCAATACAATATAATCACATGTTCAGATGTTTCATTACAGTTCTGCAAACATATCTTACAGTATACAAATAATATAAAAATAAATTGTAAATTCTACAACAAATAAACTGTAAAGAAAGGAAAAAGAGGAATACAAACAAAAACAAATAAAAAACAAATAAACAAACAAAAAACATTTGGGGTCTGCTAAACAATTGGAATAAATTTGAAATGTCTAAACAATTTAATAGTTTTGGTCAATTTAGAATTTTTGAGTTTTAAGTATTCAATCATGGTCAAATATGTTTTAAAATCAGTATCTTTAAAAATAAAAAAGGAGGGTATTCTTTTAAGCCAAATCATTTTATGTATATAATATTTTGCTTATATAACAATCAAATTAACTAAGTAAATCTAATCTGCCAAAAAACTGTTATTGGTGACAATGAGTAATATCTCAATTCTTGTCAGCACGATATCCTTTTCAAAATGTTTAGAGAGATTCCTCTGCAAATGAAACCAAAAAGAAGTAACATGAAAACAATCTACAAAAACATGTTCAACAGTCTCTCCTTCACAATTACAAAAAGTGCATCTATTGCTAACAGTTTCAAAGAATTTGGAAATCTTCAGGGACTGTCAGCCAATATCGCTTTATTGCTGCCTTCACGGTCTGTGGAAATTGGCTTTTGATAAACTAACACCATTCTTAACAATTAGTGAGTAATATGCAGCGGTGGGCAACTACGTTGTGCTACTTTATACATTTCTACCATAAAAAAAATATATTTAAAAAAAAAATTTCTCCCCGTCGGGGAATCGAACCCCGGTCTTCCGCGTGACAGGCGGAGATACTGTCCACTATACTAACGAGGAAGGATATCTGTTCGATTGACCGCATTCATTAAATAAATGGGCTGATAGTATTTCATTTAGGTTTTATATTTAGCAAATTGGATTCTAACCTTTTTTATTCATCCAGATGTGACAACAAAAAGTATCCTGTGAAATTTGTTTGTTTCATCTACAGTGGAAGTACATTTTCGCAAGTAGGCCCACTGTATATAAGTACAAGCCTACATAATCTACATGTATGTATGCATTATTAGAATATGTTTATTGTGTAACATAAATGTTTTGATGATTAAAGCTACTAAAACGATACTGTATCTATGAAAAAGATTTTTATTGTAGTACAACATGGGTAAAGATACAAATCTAAACTTCTAATAACTGAAACTCTAAATTAACTATTTAAAAAGAAAACAGGCTCTGGTGTACTTTGATTGGATTTAATGCCTATGGTAAATAAAACAAACTACTAAAAACACTGAAATATATAAATGAAGTGAAAAAATGATCCTGTGTCCCTCTGACCTGACTTCCCTCATGCAGGGTGTTGATGGAGGCACACATTTTTGAGAGCAAGACCCAGCTTGATATTCATGCAGGAGATGAGATGATGATCCTCTTGCAGAAACTCTGCAGCCAACTCTACAAAAAGAGAAAAATACAGCCTTTTTTAGCTTTAGCAAAAAAGAAAAACACATCTAAATAACAGTTTAGAATCCTTTTCAATGTCACAAAAGCATGTTTCTGCCGGGTTTCGAGCCACCGACCTGGACTTCTTTCACGAGAATAGTAGAGTTTAACTCCCTTATCTTTTCCCATTCATTCTCTGTGCTAGTTCTCATCACTGCGGGTGTAATATATTTTTGGCCACAAACGGGATTTTGGGGACGCTGTTTCCCCCCGTTTGCTAATTGTTGGGATTAAATGTCTTCATGTCAGTTTTTTTAATTTAATTTGCACAATTCATATTGTAATCTGAGACTTTTTTTTAGTTGTCCAAATAAATAACAAAAAATACATACAGTGAATTATGTTACACTGTAAATTGGGGGTATTACAGTACACAGAAGTCACAGTTCGGTTCATAGCACGGTTTAGGAGTCACTGTTTGGTGAAACACAAGAACATATTCTACTTCCAGGCCATCACTCTGATACACTGTCAATAACAATACAATACGCCAGTCACAACTCTCCATCTCTGACAGTATCACAGACACATTGTATGGACTATAATATATACATTAAGTACATGTAGCTGATAATACTCCTGTGTTTTTACTTGAGTAACATTTTTAATTCAGGACTTTTACTTGTAATGGAATATTTTTAGACTATATATCTCTACAGCTACTTCAGTAAAGGCAAAATGTATACATGGCAACTTCGGCAACAAGTACTAAAAGTACACAAAATGTATATATTTATTTTTATTTTATTTTATTGGTTTAAAAGGACTGTGTGCACAGACATTAATTGTTTACATAGAAACAAAAAGATGGGTGCATCAGATTTAGCAGTGAAGCTAATTTCCATCTGTAGTCCTAAACACAGACACAATAGGCACAATAGACACAATAGGCACAATAGACACAATAGACACACTACATAACATCACAACAGGATCACAATATAACATCACAGTTTCAAGTACAATCCAAAATACAATAAATACATATAACACAATAATAAATATGACAGACTTCAGTCAAGCAGCATTATCACAAATAAATACAGTAAAAAATACCCCCTGCCTAATATAAAGTGTGTCATGGGGCTGGGGGGGCTGAGATGTGTTGATGTGGGACAACCTGTGCCACATCAATGTAGAATTAATCCAAACACGTTGAATTTTGTACAAAATAAAAGCCACAGATAAAAATAACAACAATATAAAATACATCAAAAACATGAAATACATAAAGATATATAAACCATAAAATATATCAAAAACACATACAATACATTAAAAACACATACAATACATTAAAAACATAAAATAAATCAAAATCATAAAATACATAAAAACATATAAAATACATCAAAAACATGAAATACATCAACATATAAAATATAAAAAATTTAAACCATAAAATATTAAAAACATAAAATATGTAAAAAAAAATGCAGACGTACTTTTCATTTTGGCCAAATTTTGTTGTAGTGATAAAGAACTGAAAGACAATGAACAAATCAGTTTACAGACTGGTTCGAAGATCGTCTATAAAGCATAAATAAATAGTGCTGATTTGTGTTGGGGACGTGAATTTTCATGCGGAGTGAGAGCTCTTTATTTTTTACCCCCTTTGTATGCCTGTCATATGCGCATGCGCACTAGGACGCCGCTTTCTTTAAGTAAAAATAATGGCCGTCGCGATGCAGACGGAGGATTTTCCTTGCCTACCTTCGGGGCCGGCGGAAGGTATGATCCGTTTCTCTTCACTAACTTAACCTTTATTTTAACAGAACACTGCGGAGTCAGTGCAGCCGCGGGGAATCAAGCTCAAAATGCTAACTGTTAGCCGTTAGCTTCCTGCGAGCTAACATTAGCCGGCACTGCAGGGTTTGCTAATCTATGCTAAGCTAACTGTAGCTAGTTTCATCTCCAAGGTCGAGGAGAGTGTGTCTGCATCCGATGCTGCTTCAGACTGATTTGTAAAGCGATTCTGTTTGTGTGCACCAGTGCAGACGGAGGGAGGCTTCTTTAGATCTGGGTCAGCAGCACACCTGCAGGTTTTTAGGCCAGATGCATTTAGCTAAACTAGCTCTAATCCTCAGGTTCTGGTTTTGTGTCGGCTACCTAGCGTCAGTAACACAACACACATGCTCCTTGTGAATTTATCAATGGGCAGCATTGTTGCTGAGCTGTTTATGAATGTAACTTTAAAAAGTGTTTTATATTTGTTCCATCTATCAGTAGTGCTGTTTGACTGGACCACTAAATAGTTATAATGCAAATCCCCCCTTTTGCATACTTGGCTCCATTTTAGTCCCACTACTGAAGTACTATTTTAATTTTTTTCATTTCAAAATTTATTTCGAACATGTAAAATAATAATAATAATTAAAAAAAAAGAATCATCATACAACAAGTGGACTGCCAGAAAAAAAAGCAGTATCAACATACAATGAAAATCATAACTATGACTCCACTATGGTGGAGTGTTCAGATCATACATCAGAACATACTCAGTTATCAGTCATGCATTGTAAATGTTACTTCAGTAAAATTATGTAAGTATAATCAGGAAAATGTAAAGTATTAAAAGTATTAAAATGTCTCCTGTGACTGTTATACTATTACATCATTAGATTATTATTATTATTATTATTATTATTACTCTATTATATCATTAAATTGTTATTACTCTATTATATCATTAGGTTATTATTACTCTATTATATCATTAGATTATTATTATTATATTATATCATTATATTATTATTATTCTATTTTATTATTAGATTATTATTACTCTATTATATCATATTATTATTATTATTATTATTATATTATGTCATTATATTATTATTATTCTATTTTATTGTTAGATTATTATTACTCTATTATATCATTAGGTTATTATTACTCTATTATATCATTAGATTATTATTATTATTATTATTATATCATTAGATTATTATTATTCTATTTTATTACTACATTATTATTACTCTATTATATCATTAGATTATTATTATTATATTATATCATTATATTATTATTATTCTATTTTATCATTAGATTATTATTAATTATCAGCTTGATTAATCTAATCTAATCAAGCTGTAAGGGACACCTTTATCTGAGTGACAAAAAGCCTTCAAACTTTAACAGACAGATGAAGCCAGTGATGTTTTCCACACCTGAAAGGGTTAAAATAAATAGTTCTCATCAAAACCAACTCTGTAAGTAAAAAAACATCACGACCTGTCATGCTCCTGCAATGTCATATCCAACCAGATTTAATCCCCTGACTTAATACAAGGCTTAATCACATCTGTCTAATACATCACCAGTTATTTTTATCACGTCTTTGAGTCGACTCATCAAGGTGAATTCATTGTTTGAGCCGAGAACAAAGACTTAAGCTCAGAGTTAGACACAGAACACACACGTCTGTCTGTCTGGTGTTTACAGATTTGTGCATAGAAGTTTGCCAGCGTACTTGTATGTATTATTACGAGAAAGAAAGCTGTTTAACCCTCAGAGAGCCACAATAGACACATTTTTGTCTCTTTTAGGGGGGTACAGAGGGACTTTAGGGGGAGATAGCAGGTCAACAGTAGATGTCACATAGAAGTGGTGTACATCATCTGAAAGCTGGGAACCTGAAGATTAATGTGAGATGCAGCTAAGCACTGTGAGTCAAGTTGTTCTAGTCATTAATCAGAAATAAACACAAATGAATTAATTAAAATTAATTGTAAAAGTGTATAAGGGTTTAGAACATTATGATAGAAGTATATGATGGTCATTCCCATGCTCTGTGTCCTCACTCTCGCCCTTAAACTGAACCTACTAGAGCCTCTGAAAGAAAGTAAAGTCAGTCGGGATAGAGGGTCTCAGGGGGTTAGAAAACCCTCAGTAAAATAGATCTACTACAGAGGATTTGGAGGTGGACACGACTGAGCTGTCTTGATAAATGAAAAGTATCCTGAGCAGAATTGTTGTTTGAACTTTTGCCACAGATATGGTTTTTTTTACGTTGTGTGTTATAATTAAATTTTCCCAGAAGATGTGACCTGATTTGAAATCTCCTGTTTGTCTCTCTCCCCCCCTCTGCAGTAAATAAGATGATAAAGGAGCGTGGCGACCTGTTTTCTGACTCCCAGTGTAAAGTCTGCAGTGCTGTCCTCATTTCAGAGTCTCAGAAGTTGACTCATTATCAGGTCAGTGAGCCCACCGGCTGCTTCAACGTCAGGGGACGTTATTTATTTTTAACGGTGCTACTACGCTCAGTGATATGGGGGAAAGCTGCATAGTTATTAGCTTGGCGGTATGATTATTTAATGCACTTTACATCACATTAATGGTTTTATTATAACTATAAGAGCACATCCACATTATGCTGGCCAGGTATTTATGAAATACAATTAAATCTCAAGACTACAGAAACAGAAAAATATGTAAATGAAAACAACTGATTTTTGCTGTGATAAATCACAGAGAGCAAAAGGGGACAGAACAGAGGTTTAACCAGCTGTTAAGTCAAGTCAGGGTGGTCAGAGATCTTCACTAATACGACCTGGAAACTCTCACGTAGACAGAAAGTTTATACACGTGAACTGCTTTTTAAAAAGCAGTACTTAGTTTGAGTACTAGCCCTGGGATTCTTTATTTTATATTAGGGCTGAGATGATACCGGCGTTTCGGTGCCGGTACCAAAATTATACTCTGTTGTGATACTTTATCTTTTCGGTCTATAAAATGTTAGCAGCAAAGTTAAAAGTCCCATCACAATCTATGTATCTATCTAATCGATTATCAAAATAGTTGGCGAGGACAGAGGACAGGAGGAGGGACTGATACTGACTGATGTCTGTGTTATTCAGTCTTTATAAACTTCACTTAGTATTTTCATGTCAGCAATGTTATTTATTTTTTTAACATTTTAGATGGTTTCTAGTGAGATATTAATGAGTTTATATGGTGACTTTGCTGTTGTAAGCGTTACTGTTGCTGCTCTAGAATCTACATTTAGCCTGCTTGTATTTAAAATATTCAATTCTAATCCGGTTGTGAATTTAAAGACAACCAGGCTGACATAAGTATAGCTAATATGCACACTTCAATATTTGTTTATTTATCTCAAGTCATATCGTCATCGTAATATTGAACAATGATATCGCACATGGCAGATTTTCCTCATATCATGCAGGTCTAGTTCTGATGTTTTTTTGTCCATGTTGTGATGAAACATTTGTGTCTTTTCAGAGCAAGAAACACGGCAACAAAGTGCGCCGTTATCTTTCCATGCAGAATGAGAAGGAGCCAGCGGTGAAAAAGCTCAAGTCGTCGTCATCTGACAGTGTGAGTAAAAAATGCTCAGTTTAACAGCTTAAATCACTTTTTGTCATCCAAAAACTGAACTGATGCTCTGAGTCAGCAATAACAGTAATTTCTAAAGTATTATTGATCTTGAGCGCTGTTGTTAAAAATGAATAGATGTATTTAAATGAAAAGTAACCGAAGCTGTGTGGTTTATATTAAATGTAGATTTATCTTAAATGTACATTACTGTGAAGATAACCAGGCGTATCTGTTAACTGCATCTCACAGTTAACGCGATTGAAAGCCACCAGATGAAGCCTGTTAGTGGACCTTTGAGTTCACACAGCAGATGTACAGACAGTTGGTTCTTTCTCTAAAGGGACCTTTAAATGATTCATGCTGCTGTGTCTTTGTGAGCAGGACTGTAACAACGGAGACACCGACCGCTTCAAGGTGTGTCATGTATGTAACATGACCTTCTCCGCTCCCGTGGTGGCCGAGTCTCACTACCAGGGCAAAGTCCACGCCAAGAACCTGAGGCTGAAGAATCTCGGCCCCCAAGCCCTCGGTACGCATGTTTAGTTGTATGATTTTATTCATTATTTATCTTCCATTTTAATTCTGTGTACGGCTTTTATCTTATTTCCTGTCTGAATGTATTATTTATACTGATGTTTTTATTGTGCCTCCTCTCCAGTAGTCACCTCCCAGACACCACCAACAGTCCAGCCCAAAAAGAAACCTGTAGATGATTTGAGCGCGGTGCCGGCGGCGGGCGGCGACAACAACAACAACCCGGACCGTTTCTGCTCCATCTGCCAGGCTTCCTTCAACAACCCGCTCATGGCCCAGCAGCACTACGTGGGCAAGAAGCACAGAAAACAGATGACCAAGCAGAAACTGATGGAGACGTACGGACCCTCCACCGCACCAGGTCGGACACCACAACCAGGACGATAAAATAACTCATTATACATTTTCTGAGTGGACAAGTAAACTAATCTTTCTCCTTTTGTGTGTCTGCAGCTTCCACTCAAAAGGGCTACCCATGCACCATCTGCAGCCTCGAACTGAACTCTGTGGAGCAGTACCAGTCTCATATCAGTGGTGCCAAACATAAGAACCAGTAAGAACACACTTCTGTTTCATTACTCAGGCCTAGTCCACACGTACGTGGGGATTTCTTTTAAAACGTAGCTTTTTCTATTTAACTTCTACATGCAAACAGCGTTTTAGGACACTGAAAACGGACCTTTTTATACACAGGGGAAACAGGAGGTTTTTGGCTTGTGATGTCAGAGTGTGCGCCGTTATCTCCTTTGTGAAGCGTCACTATTGAGGCGACATTTCGTGCAATGGCGGACGTGACCAAATTAGTGTTGACTCTAACCTCGCTAACAGGACTTTATACATGTTTACACAAAAATGTACAGTTACTCTTCCACTATATGGAGGAACAGAGGCATCAGAATGAGCTACGGAGGTCACTCACTGCTACATCATCCAACACTCCCACAACACAGACGCGCCATTGCAGCCTTCAAGTAATAGCGTTTTTTCAGGCGTCTAATTTGGCCAAGATCTTCATCTTCTTCTTTGCATGACTGTCCAACATGACTTTAGGGTTATATCGTCACCTGTTGGTTTGGCATGCTCTTCACAGCGCTTCAATTTTTTTTTTTATGAGAACGAAGGAGGAAAAACCCAGTTTTCAAAAATCCCTGTGTACGTGTGAACTAGGACTCATTCTGATGTGTCTAATTTCTGTTTTATTTTGACCGAACTAATCAGTAGCGTGGAAAAATAAACAAACTGTCCATAGAAAAACAGAAATGTCATAAAGCTTTTTTAAAATGTGTCTTTTAATAGAGTGAAGAAATCCGGCTTGAACGCTGCAGAGAACCAAGACGCAGAGAACCAAGACGCAGCAGAACAGTCGTACGAGGGCGACAACCAGTGCGCCGGCGAAGACAACCAGTTCACTGTGGCAGACGACCAGTACGCCCCCAGGGACGACCAGTACACCCACGGAGACGACCAGTACACCCACGGGGACGACCAGTACGTCGCCGCAGATGACGCGCAGTACGGCGCCGCAGATGACGCGCCGTACGCAGCCACAGATGACGCGCCGTACGCCGCCGCAGATGACGCGCAGTACGCAGCCACAGATGACGCGCAGTACGCAGCCGGAGATGACGCGCAGTACGCAGCCGGAGATACCCAGTACGCTCCCGAGGACACGGAGTACTCGGAGGAGTGCCAGTTTACTTAAGGCTGGACTGGTCGGGACTGCAGAGGTTTCAGGACTCGGAATGACACACAACAACCAGCCCCCCTTTAACACATTAACATTGACCTCCACGGACATTCAGCTCCTCCCTCTCACTAGGTTTCCCCCCCGGACCCCGAACACCCCAACGTGGGGTTTTATCATTCTGTTTTCCCGACTGAAACGGTTCTCCTCTAATGAAACAAGTTTTTGATGTTTGATAGTTGAGAGGATGGTGACCCTGCAGCGTTTGATCGTTGGTTAATTTGTACCAATAAAACCACGATAAAGAAAGTCCTCCTCTTCTGTTACAGCAAAGCAGTCTCACTCCCAACTCATCAAATACCGCCGCTTGGTCAGCGCCTCTCGGCATCGGAGACCGACGCACGGTGGCGCCCTTTAGTGACTGTATGTGACGAATCGGGCTTTCAACTAGGGATGTCACGGTGAGGAAGTGTTCTCACCGGTTAATAAACTTGTGGCTGTGTGTCTGGCCTCTCTGGTCCAGCGTTCACTGCGGGGCTGCAGGTTTCCACCCGGCGCTGCTTCGCCCCGCACACCGGCTGTGACTGCTCCGTCCTCCTCTCGGCGATTGCCTCATTAACGTCATGGTTCCCTTATAGCATTGGGTTTAAATCTGAAATACTGCCAAATAGGCGCTTTTGCTTTTCACTTCGACACCAAATCCTCCGCCATCGTCTTGTCTGTCAACTCTCTCTGGTCCCGTGTGTGTGAAATCTGACTCCTGCTACTCTGAGCTGAGACTCCGTATAGAGCAGATGCATTCAATGTCAGTTTGTAGCGTCCGTCGTCAGACTATCTATTGGTAACACGGCGCTGATACGCCAAAATGAACTAAATGGGTTTTATTTCTGTAAAAAAAAAATCAAAGCGACGGTAATCGTAATGTACATAATAGATACATAATACATACAATACATACATTACGGTAGGTAATGTATGTATTGGTCGGTATCGTCAGTCCCGTGAGTCGCTAGTCAGTGAAGTTAACGTCAACCATGACCGTTTCCTAACCCTAACTAAGTGGTATTGTTATTGTCCCTGGTCCGTCCAAAAGTAACGTAAAGGTACGTGTCCACAGGCTCCGTCCTTTCCACGCTTCCCATTCATTGTCTATATAAGCAGCCGTGCAATGCATTCTGGTAGCGTGGCGGCGCGATTCGAAACACGGGGCGTTTCGTGGCCCTCTCCTCATTAAAGTTGATGTCTAGCCTACTTTGTGTAAATCAGAGGCGTCCGACGCGACTCGCCACCACTAGAAACTCCCTAGAAACTTTTAAACTAACTATTGTCGATATAAAATGAAGACAGATTCAACAACTACATAGATCATTTCTCTCATAAAATGTTTTCAGAAACACATTCCGGTGAACTAGAAAGAAAGTTTCCAAACGAGCCGCCATGTTGGTTCTGGTTTGAAAGCTGAGAGCAGCAGCTCCAAGGGAAAGCGTTCGTCCAATCAGGTGTCTAGTGGCAGCCTATCAAGTGTCCAATGCTGGGAAGCGAGGCGATCCCTCGCGATAGAAAACGCCCCTGTGGACACGGACCATCAGACAGGTACCCCGTGCGTCGGTCTCCGATGACCAAGCGGCGGATTTGCCGAGTTGGGAGTGAGAATGTGTTGGTTACTGACTGGAAACCATTCGCCGTGTCAGTGTTCATTAGGGCTGGGTATCTGTTGATGGTGAAAGTACCTCATTTTAGGAATATAAACATGCTTTTCTACTAAATTCATGTAACAAAAGTTTTTAAGTGTCTATAAAGAAACTTTGCCAAAACAAAACGTAGTCTAAAAACAGGCAAAATTTCCGATTTTAATTGATGAATATTGTAAGGTAATAAAACTAAATCTGACCAGACGTTCTATGCCAGCGACACAGAGGATCAAACCAAGTATTGAAGTGTGAAACCCAGCCTTAGTGGACATACTAGGATGTCCCGATCAAGTTCTTTTGGCCCTTGAGTCCTTTTAATAATATCTGGTATCTCTACTTCACCTAAATGTTGATTAGATTATATAAATATCATCTGACACATTTAAATACCAGCTGTAGATACTGAACCTTATTTTCCAGGAGCTACTTGATCCGAATACTGACGGCCTGGTTCATAAACGTAATGGTGCCTTCAAATGAAACTCGTGAGCTCGTGTTTACAACATGGCGTTCAAGTCGAGAGAACACCGCTGCTAAGCAATGACAATGTTAACGTTACTGTCCGCGTCTAGAAGCCACAGAGGCTAAGTGGCTAACATAATGCAGTAAATGCAAAGGCATAATGACAGAGGAAAAAGATGGGGCTGTTGGGAATATCAACATTTTCCTCAGACATATTAAAAAATTGCAAAGAAAAACAATATACGACTCAAATTACAATACTTAACTTATTATGCACAGAAAAATGAACTTCCATGGCCTTCGCCATTTCTGACAATGTCAACAAACACGTCACAACTCGTGAACTCGGAGCTTTCAGAAACTTACGAGGTCGTGAATACGACATGAGGGGGGGCGTTCGTATGGGCTCAACTCGTGAACGCGGCACGACCTCATTTGAAGGTACCATGTATTATTGATGAGAAAGTGACTCTTTAAATTGATTAGATGTGAAGTGATCAGCTGTTAAACGAGACGACGTCTCACTCTGTTGGAGTTGTGTGTGCAGGATGAACTGGACTGAGTACTAACGAAAGGATTGGATTGTTATTGGCCTTTATTTAGCCGATACCGATCTATTAGAATATAGATATATATATATATTCTTAGGATCAGCTCGGGACATCTGTATTATATACATCATGAAAAATAACAGGAGAAAACTTAGTTTAAAGCTTGGATACAGCAGGGTAATGTAATCATTTATCCTCTACTAACATCTAACCAGTACTAACATCACAGCAACGCTGCTTTCCACTTCACGTCTCTTCACCTGAGTAGAGTTGGTTTGCATCTCCAGTGAATGTATTTATTGAAACGTCTCCTCCTCCTCTGCTTTCTGCTAGTTTGATTATTTCTGAACCTGGTGTGTTGAAGACATAAAAAAAAAAGTGAAATCAAACGTTTGCACGGCCAGACGAGTCGCCGTAGCCTGTTTTGATAATGTCATCAGATAGAAGGAGAACTTTCTGTCCAGATATTGGATCCAGTTTGTAAAAGCTGATATTATTAGTTGAACTTTGTTTTACACTTTTGTTTATTTTTTACCCATTTCTTATTTTATTTAAAGCCAAACTATCTCCAGAAGTTTTCTATTGAAATATTGTTGATTGTTCTGTGTAAATCATTTAGTAGCAGATTGTGAATTCACAAGATTTCCTTTTTAAATGTTAAATCTGCACAAAGCTGTTACTATGGTAACACTTCATTTTACAGGTCTGCAAATTTCATGAGAATTAGGTGAGAATTAGCAAGTAACCTTTGGAATTACTGCAAAATTACCTTAATATTTACCTCAAAATTGATCAAAAATTACGCTCTCATAATACGACTTTTTTTCTCGTACACTTTTGACTTTATTCTCATAATATTACGACTTTTTCTCGTAAACATATTACTTTATTCTCATAATATTACGACTTTATTCTCGAAATCTCAGATTTATTTTCTTTCCTCAATGTGGCCCTAACTCTAACACTCTGTCTTAAATTATTACCTAATTACCATGACATTTGTGTACCTGTAATATGACGTGTTACCGATATTTCTTATTCTTATATTTGTTTACTTTTTCTTGTTAGCTCCAGTTTTTACTGTAAACAGACAGACAAATCAGATTTATTTGAATTGCCCGATCATGCGTTGTATTCCTGTAGGACATTTAATTCCCATAATGTCTGACGGTTGCATAACAAAGGAGTAAATAGTTTTCCTGCGGGACGCTATAAAT
Organism: Sebastolobus alascanus; assembly: GCA_916701645.2. Lineage (NCBI taxonomy): Eukaryota > Metazoa > Chordata > Actinopteri > Perciformes > Sebastidae > Sebastolobus > Sebastolobus alascanus. The sequence continues at coordinate 1,480,484 of CAKAOJ020000289.1, forward strand.
AATATTAATGCTGCTAAAAGGCTTGTTGTGATCTCAGAGAGCCTAAATTAGATCCTCTACTGCTTCTAAACGTACCAGAACCTTTGGAGCATTTTGTAGAGGTTGATGTCATTTTATAAAGGAGGACAGACTGATGAAAACATGAAGACGCTCCTCTCATTTGGACTGGATCTGGAACAGCTATGTGTTCAAGTAGAAGCCTTTTTGTACCGTTGATTTTACTGAAAGATTTTTAAATCTGAGTTGCTTTATAAACTCTAGAAGAGGCCGATAGACGCTTTCTGAGCTCTGTAATAATAATAATTACTGTCCATAGCAGAGATTTTCAACAGTGATGTCAAATTAGGAAGTGATGTCAATATTAGAATTTTTTTAGTCCATTTGTCCTCATACAAGACGACCGGTTGAATATTTTACAAGTGGATGTTTCAACCGTCTGGCTGAAGATAAGATTTTTATTTGGGATGTAATTTCTACAAAGAGGGCTCATACATACTGTATAGTTCATGGTGTAGAGAAGACAAATGGCCTTTTTTTGTTTTCCTCCCTCATCGTTTGTGTGCTATTGGTGTTTTGTGATTTACTTTCTGTACATGTTGTGTATAACTGAGGGGGAAAAAATGCAGCAAAGATGTGCATAAAGTAAAGAAATGTTTTAAAAATGTAATGAAATGTTGTCGGTTTGTTCCTTTGTTTTCCTTCAACACAAACAGCTCTTCTCATTCCTGTTTGTACATCCTCGATTCCTTTCCTCGCCTCCTCTCCTCAGATGCGAGCCGGGAAGAGACGCGAGGAGTCGAGGCAACAAGCATTTACAAAATAAACATCCGTGCTTGTCATTTTAAAGTTGTTTACTGTCAAAGTTTTACCCTAATCGATTGACAGCCCTATTTTAATTTAATTCAATTCACAACGTGCCATAATGTCCCAAGAATGTGTCGCATATCTTCTATACGTCACGGGTGCATCTAACTAAGGATGAGGGCTGTAACTAATGATTATTTTCATTGCAGATTAATCCGCTGATTATTTTCTCAATTAATCGATTAGTTGTTTGGTCTATAAAATGTCAGAAAATGGTGAAAAGGGAAGAAAGTGACAGAATTATCCGACTACAGGTTAAAGTGAAACCAAACTAAGCTTGATCTTCACCACACGGTGGTGCCCTGACTCCGTGCTGGTTCTGGATCAGCTCATTGTTCAGGATCAGGTGACGTTTTCCTCATATGACCAGTCAGCAGTGAGCTCAGCATGCTGACAAACCAAACTATTGGTCCATTTTACATCATTATTGATCATAGTGTCACTGATAGTTCATCAAACAACATGGGTGGACTGTGACCTCTTCTCCCTCTGACTTTCTATTGATGCTTTTAGATTGTTTCTAGGTCTGTTCAGCCGAGCAGTGGTGGAAGAAGTACTCAAATACTTTACTGAAGTAAAAGTAGAAATACCACAGTCAAAATATGATTTACATATACCGAGCCAAATTCCTCCTCATCAATCTACACTCAATGTCCCATACTGACAAGGTTGAAACAGGATTTTACAATAGTTTTGTTAACTTATTAAAAAGAAAACAAACATCATATTTTCACAATCATCTTGTCTTGGTTTGACGCTTTGGCGCTGCAGTGATGGCTGTCCTGGACTTTTCTCCACACAGGATCTCTGGAGCTCAGCCAGAATAACCATAAGGTTGTTGGTCACTGGGCCACCAGCTCTAAGAAGAGTCCTGGTTCTTCTAAACTTCTTCCACTGAAGAGTTATGGAGGAAACTGTGCTCTCGGGAACCTTCAATGCAGCAGATTTTGTTTTGTAGCCTCGACACAACCCTCTCTGTCTCTGAGCTCTGCAGACAGCTTCTACCACCTCATGGCTTGGTTTCTGTCAGCTGTGAGGCCTCATATAGACTTCCTGTCCAATCAGTTGGATTGAACACAAGTGGACTCCAGTCAAGGTGTAGAAACATCTCAGAGACGATCAAGACAAACTGGAAACACCTGAGCTGCAATTACAAGCGTCACAGCAAAGAGTCTGAACACTTTTTTCTTTTTAATACATTTCTAAAATCAACAAAATAAGTGTAGATTGATGAAGGAAAAGGGAATTTAAAAGATTTTAGCAAAAAGCTGCAATATTAAATGTGAAAAAAGGGAGGGGATTCTGAATGCACTGTATTTATAAAAATTAAATAAACACATTGACACAGAGTTGTGGCAGTATTAGTGGCAGGAGATGCTGTTTCCTGAAGTATTTTCTGCAGTGGTGGAAGAAGTACTCAGATCCTTTACTGATGTAGAAATATCATGGTCTAAAAATACTTTACAAGTAAAGTCCCAAAATGAAATGTTATTTAAGTAAAAGTACATAAGTATTATCGGAAAAATGTACTTCACAGTGTTGTATTATTATAGAATATTATATTATTCTGTTTTTATCATAGGCTACATGTAAGAGCATTGTAGATCATCAGCGTGGGGTAATATACTTTGTATACTACTGGGTAGATTTGTAGTTTAGTACTTCATATCATAGAAATGTAAAAAGAAACTATATTGTAAGTGTCAAATAAATGTAGTTGAGTAAAAAGTATAATATTTCCCTCTGAGATATAGTTGAGTAGATGTATAAAGTAGCAGAAAATGGAAATACTCGAGTAAAGTGCGAGTATGTCAAAATTGTAGTTAAGTACAGTACTTGAGTAAATGTACTTACTTTCCACCACTGATTAAAATTATCTTTGAGAAAAGGAACAGGACTTTTCGTCTCTGGGACCTACATGTAGCTGGAATAACTTTTATCAATACCAGTGTGAATAAAGTTTATCAGTATAGTTGTGTATATATGTATATGTGTATGCAGTATTACTGTATATACAGTATTTGGAGGACGCTGGGTGACCTCAGGATACTCTGAGAGCAGCCAGACAACCCATTAGTCTTGGTCCTCTGCAGGCTGAATGGACTCCAACGTTATTGTGATTCAATTAAAAGAAGCATGTCGCTATTAAAATGCAGAACCTGCATCAGTTTACAGTTTCCACCAACGGACCAGTCTGAATAAATTCTCTTTTATTGTCAGTTAAAAATGTTTTGGTTGCCAGAGAGTGTTTGTGAGACATTTATAAACTGTCATGGATCTCTATATGTCTCATTGTCTGTATGCTGATATGTAATGATATGCGTTATACATGCAGATGTTATGTCCAGGTGTTCTTTTCTGCCTTCCTTATGCTCAGAGTAAAGGGACGCGTTGGATCAACAGCTGGTGAAGGCGTCAGCTATGAGAACTGTCGACCCACAGCGTCACCTACTCGTAATCAGAAACACACATTTATACACAACAACTACTACATTTACTCAAGTGCTGTACTTAAGCACACATTTGAAGTACTTGTACTTTATTTGACTCTTTTCTTTTCATGTTACTTCATATTTCTACTCCATTACATTTATCTGATTACTTTACGTAACTTTACAATATTTGTGCATACAAGTTAGTACACTTAATGCAACTAGTGCTGTGCTGTACATTTTTCACTTAAAAAACATTGTAAAATACTGAAAAACAGTTTTATCTGTTAACCCGTCAATGACTTAAAACATTGAAATATAGGTTAAATTCAAATAAACACAAAAATATGATAAATTTTACACATTTAACTAGCATGTAGAGAAACCTCTCTTCGGATGAATTCACAGTAGCTTGCAGTAATCACGGCAGAATACTGAACACTGTATTATATTGTGAATATCACAGTTAAGGCCTGTGATGTAATCATAATGTAATTTATTGTGAATTATTACAGTTGCATCTTGTGAAATCCTGGTAATAATTTACAGTGTAGAACAGCCACAGGGGACATTTTTATAATTTTAATACTTTAAGTATATGTTTCTGATTATACTTTTTGCTGAAGTAAAATTTTCAATGCATTAGTTGTACTTGTAACAGAGTATTTTTACAGTGTAGTATTAATAGGCTACTTTTACTGTAGTACAGCTTCTATGATATTTGGTGGCTGCGGGTCAGAAGGAGGAAACACTGTACAGTCCGTGGCGTTTTTTTTCCTCTGGTGTCTCGTTCCATTTCCTGTTCCGTGGAGCTCATGTGCTCAGAGGATCAAAAGAGAAATCAATCCCATGAAGCTGCTGACGGTTTTATGGCGTCTGATCTTCGTCTCATCTGTCTGCAGGAAACAGTTCACATCTCAAATGTGAAAGAAAACATCACAGCGTCCGACTCCGCTTCATTTAATCACTCAGGAAGGAAAGTTATAAACCTTCAATGTAACTGAAGATACTTGAAACAACAGTAAAGTGTATAATGTGATGTGAGGCCCCAGAGAGCTGCTCCGTGTGTGCAGCATCACTGTGGAGCATTTTAGGACGAAGAAGAAGAAGAGATCATTTGGTTTGATTAAATTATCTAATTTCTCTCGACAGATCATTAAACTTTTATTTAATCAACCAGTTTTAGATGCATCAAACCTGTCTACAGTACATCACTGTGTCACTGTGTCACTGTGTCCTCAGCTGATGTTTGTTTGTAAGATGTGATGAGGTGTCACGTTGCATATTTTGCATGTGCTCTATTGTTTGCATGCTGAGAAGTGAGGAGGGAGGCGTGTTGGTGTCCTGTTGTAATCTGCAGCGTCTTCTTTTTTTTACCTTGAATTTATATAGATATGGATGTTTATGGTGTCATGAAGAACGTGTGAAAGTTTTGTGCTGGTTTGGTTTGATTTTCCTGCATTTCGTGGTCAGTGTTTCTTCTATTTTGTTGGTAAAATTGCAGATTTAAAGCGTCAGTAGACAGTATATTTTTGGCATCATTGGGCACAAATTCCATAATAACCTTTCAGCATATTGTGTTCAAGTGTTCTGGAAGTTGATTAAGATAACCTAATATGTTGATACTCTTCTGAGAGAAGTTAAAGGGTCAAATCTGAAAGGTGTCACTCAGATATACGGAGCATTTTAGAGTCTTTCACCTCGTTGTTTTGGTTGGTTTTGGCTCTCATCAGCCTCGTCTCCAGCAGCTGAACAGCTTTAATGAACTTTACGCTACTGGTCCAGCACCAAACAGCAGACAGACAGAAGCCTTTTTCACACTTAGTTCAGAAAAATGGTCCAGATATACTACGAGCGATGTGGAAGCGCGAGGAGGGGATGAGATTTTTTTTTTTGCCGCCGTTGTGATTTCTCTCTCTACAAATAAAAGTTATTTATTCATAACTAACATCATTTTTCTCAAGTTTTGATCATTTCCTCTGCTACGACAGCTACGTTTTCCTAAGCTCAGCTACACCTGACTGGAGGGAAAATAGAAACAGAAAACTGGTTGTAGAAATAATCTTGATGTTGATGAACTATTAAACAAATTAGCACAATATTGCAAGATGCTACAATGGTTTCTAACAACCACTATGACTCATTGATCAATCTGTTTTTCTTTCTATTGAGGGTGTAAGGGGCGCTGACACCGCAGACTGAAGGGAAGAAACAGCCAATCAAAGCAGGCGGGCGGATCCGGCTGTCATCAGCTCGTTCTCCAGCATGCAGCGGGCTCATTTCCCATCAGCCATCAGTCAGTAAGCCACTCTGTTACTGACATGCAGCCAGGTGGGAAACACCAGCGTCTGGCTCCTGTGCTACCTGATGGCTGGAGGTGTGTGTTGGGTTAGTGTGTGTGTGTAGTTCACTGATAGTTTCATCACTTTGTCTCATCAGTCGTGTCTCGTGGTGTGTGTTCGTCTCTGTGGATGTTTTCCTTTTGATGCGTAAACTGTTATTTGTGGAGATTTAAATGATGATGACGTTAACCAGTAATAGCATCTGGGTGTTTTCTTAAATGATGAGTAAAGGTGACAGAAGAGGAATGTGAGGAACGTCAACCACCATCCAGAGAGTCATAGACGTCGTCACACCGGGAGAAACAACGGCAAAATAATTTGGACATTTCACTCGTTCTGTCGTGGCCTCGTGAGGACGACCCAGCCATACTTGTCGCCCTCTCCCGGTTTCCTCACGGGGTCACAATTCTCCCGTATTTCTCCCGATTTATGGCAAATGTTCACACAGTGTGAATATTTTCCCATGAGGTGTTTACATTATTGTGTCCATCCTCTGTACATTCTGTACATTACTTTAGTCCACATGTCAATAACACAGAGAGAGAGAGAGAGAGAGAGAGAGAGAGAGAGTGTGAGAGAGAGAGAGTGAAAGAGAGAGAGAGAGAGAGAGAGAGAGAGAGAGAGAGAGAGAGTCCTCTTTCTCTTTGGCTTTCTCAGCCGTCTGCTGCAGGTGGCCGAGCGCTCGGGTTACAATACACACACACACACAACACATACACACACACACACACACACACACACACACACACACACAACACATATACACACACACACACACACACACACACACCTCCTTCCATGACATCTGAACATTCCTATGGATTACTTTTAATTCTTGTGACAGATGGACAAATCGTGGTAGTGGTGTTTTTGTGTGTGTGTGTGTGTGTGTGTGTGTGTGTGTGTGTGTGTGTGTGTGTGTGTGTGCGTGTGTGCATGACGGAGCAGCTGGGAGCACTGGAGGTAAAACCTGTAGCAGACCAACCAACAGGCTGCTGGGACCGTCAGACACCTGTTTGAACCCTCCTCCTCCTCCTCCTTCTCCTCCTCCTCCTCCTCCTCCTCCTCCTCCTCCTCTTCTCCCCCAGACACTTGATATGTGGGAGAGAGAGAGGGGGGAGAAACAGATAGAGGAGGAAGGGGAGAAAGGGAGAAAGGGAGAAAACAGCTGGATAAACTGAATGTTTCCGTTTTCTGTTTCCTGTCTCAGATTTGTTTCTAGCAGAGACCCGACAATCTTAAAGGGACAATCTGGAACGTTTTAACCCATTTTTAACCCTCTGAGACCCTCTGAGTCATTTAAGAATAAATGTCAGAGCAGTGAACTGCAGAAATAAAGCTGCAACCTTTAGTCCAAAAATAACTAATTCTGTCTCATTTTTTAAAGAAAATGTGCTCAAATTCTCTGATTCCAAATAAATAAATTTAATAAATAAATACAGAGATGAACCAACAAAAGAATAACTAAATGCTGAAATAAATAATTAAATACATAAATTAAAATAAATTTGACCGAGGTTAGGACCACCTATACCTCATTAACATACAGACACAAAAATGCAAAAAAAATAAATACGTGTAGGTGAACAAAAATGTAGAAATTAATTTAAAGCATTTACTTCTTTGTGTTCTGTTTAATTATGTATTTATTTATTTATTCATGCATTTATTTATTTATGCATTTATTTGATTATTTATTGATACTTAAGTCATTTAAAAATAAATTTGAGAGCAGTAAACTGCAGAAATAGAGCTGCAACCTTTAGTCCTAAAATAATTAATTTTGAGTCATTTTTTAAAGAAAAACATGTATATTTTCTGGTTTCCTCAGTCTTCTAGGATAGTAAACTGAATGTCTTTGAGGTTTACAGTCTGATCTTAGTACTTTTACTTGTAACAGTGTTTCTACTTTGTGGTATTAGTACTTGGGTGGGTATACCTTCTCCACTGCCTAAATGTGAAACAGAGATGCTAACATGTCAGAGCTTCCTGCCTGCAGACTTACTGTAATAATATATATAATACTGTAATGTGTTTTCATGATTTATTCAGTGTCAGATTGTTTGCTGGGAATCAGACGTAGAGAGTAGAGAGGAAGCCGCGGCGGCCTCCTGACCGCAGTCAGACAACAGGTGAGCGGTTACGCTCTCAGACACGTCTCATTGATATTCTAACCTATTGCACTTTCCCAGGGAGAGGACTCCCAGTGGAAACACATTACTGCCTCACAGCCCCCCCCCCCCCCCTCCTGGCTGTGATCCTCTCCATGTGAAGCAGAGCGCTGGCTGAACGGCGTTAAAATACGACCAGCGAGGCTCAGAGGAGACGGCAGCAGAGAGGCAGAGGATGTCAGAGTGTCTGTGGATGAAGAGTGGAGCAGAGGAACTTCATCAACATGTCCTTCATTTAATGGATCACTTCACCCAAATAACAAGAAAACAGTACATTTACTCTACATGCTACGTGTACTTTACTTGAGTATTTACATGTACTTGCTACTTTATACTTGTACTCCACTACTATTCAGATTATTGTAGTTTTTACTTCCCTACATTTATCTATAGCATCTTTATTGGATAAAAATGTTACATTAAAATCATCTTATGAAATATGCATTGTCTAGATTAATCTAACCTGACCCGCGAGGTTTGTTTCACAGAACCGTCTGAGAAGCCGTCATTGAAAACAGTTTGGAAAAGGGCGGGCACTTTCAAAAAATTCTTGGCAGGTGATTGGATGAACCGCTTGTCAATCAAACTCTTGCTGAAGCCAGTCAGGAGAAGAGAAAAAACATGTTTTCCATCACGAAAAGCCTTCAGTGTCATTCTTTGCTCTTCTGTAAATGAAGAAATACTCTCCAGTTCTGATATAACTGATGCAGCATCTACGCCCAGGAGAGCGCTGTTCATGTCCCGTGTGAAGTAACCGGTGACTTATTTTGTCACGTAGTCTAGCGAGTCACGTTATCGTTAGTCCCGTGAGCCGTTAGTCACGCGTCACTCGGTAGTCACGTGAGTCATACATCAGTGAAGTTAACATCAACCACGACCGTTTCCTAACCCTACCTAAGTGGTTGTGTTGCCTAAACCTAACTACCTGTGAAAACAGTAGTTTATTTTGAAAGGACACTATGCATGTAACGAGCGTTTATTGACACGGCGTCCCTGGTCCGTTCAAAAGTAACACTAGAGGGGTAATCCGTGTATCGGTCTCCGATGCTGAGGGGCACTGACCAAACGGCTTGTAGGTCTGTGTTGAAGTGTCAAAACCTCAGAAAACAAAAAAAACAAACGTGCAATTTATCAGTATTTACTTTGAAATAAAATCATCAGAATCAAGAACAAAAAAAACAGTATTTGCAGCACACTCAATAGTTTCAGACTTTGTTCAATCTGCAGTATAATGGAAAGCTTTTTTTAATTTCTTGTCCTCAACACAATTAGCCCGGAGTGAAAGTGAACACAGCGAGGCGGAGAGGGAGGGAGGTTTCCAGAGTCAGACAGGACAATGACTTCCTTTCAGGAGGCTGCAGGTCGGAGCTCCGTCTGAATCCAACACCTCTGTTTTGGCCGACCTCTGTGCGTTTAAGGAGGCACGGGTCACTGCCCTCCCCCACCCACCCATCCCTCGCAGGATGATGGTCGGCGGATGTCCGCTCCCTGTACCGGGCATCTCTCCTTCACCTGAGGGGTGGAGGAGGTTGCAGGAAGCAGGATTACACAGTTTAATAAATACCGGAAGAAAACACAAGCAAAGTCTGCACGTTTATTATTGAGGATAAAGACGATTAAACTTTTTTAAAAAAAACATGGGTTTTACCCAGAGGACTACCTCCGGGTCTGAAGAGTGAAGCCAATGCTGAAGAGCCTTAAACCTGCATTCTTTCTAATATCCAGCAGGAGGCAACTCCTCTGGATGCTAAAAGAAGTCTGATTGTATAGAAGTCTATGAGAAAATGAGCCTACTTCTCACTTGATTTATTACCTCAGTAAACATTGTAAACATGAGTTTAGGGTCTCAATCGTAACCTCAATCCTAACTAAGTAGTTTTGTTGCCTAAACCACCCAAGTTGTCTCTTACAGTCAGAAGTTTATTTTGAAAAAACTGGAGCGGAAATTGACGCTTGACATTCGTAAGAAAATGCACGAAAAATGAGGAATAACTTTTTGTAAGATATACGAATCGTTAAGCCTTGAAAATCAAGTCTCTGTAAATTTAGAACTGAACCCAAAATGTCTTCCAGTTGTTCAGGAATCATAAAACTTTTCTCAGATAATGATTATGGTCGGTACTGCTTTGAAAATATTTGACACCGCTGAAATGAACTGGAAGATTTTAGTTTTTGTACTTAGCAGCGATTAAGAGAGAGATTTAAGATTTCCTCCCCCCCTCCCTCAGAGTCACGCTCATGAGGATCTTTTGTGTTTCGAATCAGGAGCGATAAAAGAGCATGTTGGGCTTCAGAGCCTCGCTCGGGGGGGTTTAAGAATGAAGGGATCTTTTGCCTTTGGTGCTGATAATCGGCGGCTTCTCTCGTTTCCCTTCGGCACAAAAAGCTCCTCTGTCTGCCTCCGTTACCCTCCGAGGGAGAGTTTTCCCTCCCCGGGGCGAGACCGAGCCACCTGTAAGGCTGCATTTATACTCTCTGTTCACCAGCGTTGGTTGATGGTCAGCTGTCATTGTGCTTCCTTTCACATGATCTGAGTAATGTGAACAGTTTTAAAGGATTCTCTTGTTTTCAGTGATCTCACATAATATCTGTAATGTAAATCTGCATTCAAAGACTATGAAAGAAATACATTTGAAACATTTTGTGAGCCACTCAGATTCCCTGAAGCCTGTCGATAAGAGGCTTACGTCCCCCTGCAAAGAGGAGGAGGAAGTGAAGGATGATGGGACGGAGAGAGGGAGGGAGGGCAGGAAGGATGAGGGGATCCCTGATGCTCTGCTCCTCAGGAGACCAGAGTGGGTTTACAGGAAATCAAAGGTGGAGGAACAGGGAGGTTTTGTATTTTATGTCACAGTTTAATGAATAATGTATAGTAGTGTCGCTGACAGTCAGGATGCAGAACATCACACACAAACTAACTTATTAATAAATACAGTTGGCCTAAATGTTATTAGTCCACAACTTTGGACTGAAATACCTCAACAACTATTGGATGGATTAATGAAGTCTAGTTCACACATTCTTGGGCTGCGGTCGAAAAGTCAAGAAATGACGTCCTAATGTCTTTTCCTAACCACTTCACCTCGGTGGAAAACATCATGAGGTCAAGGAAAGATGTGAAGGAGAAATCATGAGGAATTAGGAAAAGACAACCGTGGTGTTAAGAGAATCTGACTGCTGGCTCCGTAATTATGATTTTTATTTGTTATTCTTGTTTCTTTTTTACTTATTTGTTACTTGTTCAACATAAATAAATAGAAATAAAGTGAAACGAAATGGTTGTCACTGTCCACTCATATTAATCAACATGAATCCCAATTATGACTGTATGAAAATATTATGCGAGATAAGCATATTGTTTGTTTTCATGAATGGCCTAATGGTGCGTCGCTTTAAAAGTTGCGCCTGCAAGGAATTGTGGGATGTTATTCTCTCTTTTCCTTTGGTAAAGGATGCTCCAGTGTATCCTCTGCTAAAGGAGATAATAAAGGAAGCATTGAAGCACCTTTCCTTAGAGGATTCAAACAGCTCTTATCATGGCTGCTACTGAGATACTTTCGGGTCCTTTCACTCCGTTGAGAACCTTCTTAAAAGAATAATACTTTGCCCTGGTCCCCAGAGGATGAATCCTACTGACTTTGGTGATCCTCTGACTTTCCTCTCGCGCTATTGGATTGATTGTAATGAATTTGATACAGATTTATGTCCCCTCAGGATGAATTGTAAAAACTTTAGTGATCCATTAAGTTTTTCATCCAGCGCCATCATCAGGTCAACATTTTAATGTGTCCAATACTTTGGTTTATGATCAAATACCTGCAGAGTTAAAGATATTCCCATCAGCCCCAGCTGTACTTTGTGCTGTGTGCTATTAATGTTTGCAGGCTAACACGGTAACGGTCACACCGAGATGCGTCGCTACAGGCCCGGCCGCTTCAAAAACGTCTTGGCAAAGCACGTCGGGCAAAACAACGTGGTTTCCAAGGTTTAAGGTTTCCAACCTTAATGATCTCTTTGCCACTTCCTCCGGGACAAGTTGTGTGTGGAGGAGGACGGTCAGACAGACAGACAGATAGACAGACAGACGGTCAGACAGACTGTCAGACAGACAGACAGACGGAGGGTTGAGATGTCAGACAGAAAGCTGCACAGACCAGCCGACAGTGAGCCGGTCAGACAGTTGGGACGGCAGACAGGCTGGCGGTGGGCGTCTCTCCGCTAACGAGGCCTGACAGCTTCCATGCCGGCTCATGCGACAGTGAGCGGGAGGATCGGGTCACATTCACAGCGTTTGATGTCGGGGTGGCGCTAGCGTTTGAAGGCACCGCTCATTCCGCCTCTGTTTGCTTTTTTTAGCTGTGTTGTGTCAGACAGCGGGCGGACATCGCCGGTAACTCACAATGACAGTCAAAAACAAACCAGCTGATATCTGCCCGACGACTGATACCAACACCACGTGTCCGGATTGTGAGATTACCCAACATGCTCTTTTTTTTCTGGTACATACAAGAGTTTCATTCTTTATTGTGCACCCGGAAGGGTCTGACTTTTTTTGTGGTGTAAGCCAGGAAATCCCGGGTTGGCGTGCCGGCCTGGACGCCGTGCCCATTGTCTGGCCGCTCGCTCACTGCTCCCATTGATGCTCTTCATCCAGCTGTAAAATGTGGTTTGTGTGTGTGGGTGGAGGTGGAGGTGGAGGTTGAATCATTCCACTCTGAAAACAAGATGTTAAGAGTGGAGGAAGAGTGCAGCAGCAGCGTTGGCATCGGAGGGATAAAAACCTGCCATGTTTGCTTCCTGTGTCCTTCCTTTGCACTGTACCCCCCCGTCCCTGCTGTAGCTGGTGTTCCCGCTCTTCCGCCGCCGACGTACTGGGGGGCAGATTAGCATAACAGCCTCCGCAGGAACGCTGTCAGCATTAAAACACACTTCCTCTGGAAGTGGTTTTCTGCATAATCTGTTCCTCCCACCACCATCACCCCCCCAACCCCAGTGGAGAAAACAGTAACACCACTCTGTTTCCGTCTCCAGCCCTCCGTCTGTCTGTCTGTCTGTCTGTCTGTCCCACTACAACATCTGGTTCCTCATTGACCACTTCAACTTGTCATTAAAGACTCATCATCTAATCTACAGCATCACTCCACTACATGGTCGGATAATAAGGATCATTCTGGTTTAACCCTCTGAGACCCGCAATAGAGCTGTTTTAGTCTTTTTTAGGGGGTACAGGGGGTCTTTAGGGGGAGATAGCAGGTCAACAGTAGATGTCACATAGAAGTGGTGTACATCATCTGAAAGCTGGGAACCTGAAGATTCATTTGAGATCCAGCTCAGAACTGTGTGACAAGTTGTTCTAGTCATAAATCAGAAATAAACATGAATTAATTAATTAATTGTAAAAGTGTATAAGGGTTTAGAACATTATGATAGAAGTATATGATGGTCATCTTCATGCTCTATTATGTCTCATAAGTTGTTGGAGCAATTTTTGGGTTGATACCATTTGTTACACAGATTTGGTGCTAAATTTAACCATTTTTTACCACTCAAGAATTGATAAAAATGATCAATAATCCCTTTAAAATACCACATTAAGACACCAAGACCTTGAGGAACACCATAGAAAAAGCCATGCTGTGATTTGGTATCAAAAACTTTTGACATTTGAGATTTCTGCAAGAATTGCATTTTTTGGCGATTGGATGGCGAGCACTTCTGTTTTGTAAACTGCTCAGAAACCCCCTTATTGTCAATCTAGCTAGGAAAGCCATCCATCCTCTGAATGCTCTAGGTCTTTCGTTTGTGGTTGTACAGTCTCATGAGGCTGTGATTATCCTAGAGGTCACCACAGGTCATTTTATACAGTGAGGTCACGTTTAAAAAAAATGGTCTCACTACATTGAAATGGCTACTAGGGGACTAACATCATCACACATGAATAAAGTTGGAATCATCCACAAGAGTCTCAGCTTTACAGTGATACCCAATTTATGTAATTCAATAAAGTGGGCATATCTGTAAAGGGGACCCTCGTGGGTACTCATATAACCCATTTTCATTCACATATCTCTAGGTCAGAGGTCAAGGGACCCCTTTTAAAATGGCCATGACAGTTTTTCCTCGCCAAAATTTAGTGCAAATTTGGGGCTGAACCTACTAGAGCCTCTGAAAGACAGTAAAGTCAGTCAGGTCTCAGGGGGTTAAATGAATACTGCCTTGTATCCAGATTATAATGCCATAAAACTACATAAATGTAGCTCAGTTGCTTTAGTTGACCTGATTTGATTGTATATATTTTGGGTTTGCACATTGTGTATAGACTTTTCTTATTAGTACTCTTCCGACTTTGTACTGCAGCTGCTGCACAGCAGTTTCCCTCCAATAAATAAAGTTTGATCTTATCTTATCCTACAGATTTTATATCTATTCAAATCATCATTGGAACGTTTCCCTGAAGCTCTACATGTAGCAGAAAAATGTCAAACAATGTACAACTAAAGACTTAGTATTTGCTCAACGACAGCCTGCTTGTGTTTGTGTTTTTGGCTGTTAAAACACTGAATGAGGCGACTTCTGTAATATTACCAGACCACAGCCCTGACCGTGTTTGTGGAATGCTTCTCTTTCTCTGTGTTTTTTGCCACCAAGCACGAAGCCCCAAAACCACATTTAAACAGCAAAACACCAGAAAACGAAGCCAACAACAACAACACGAAAAGTGAGCACATCCTTTGTTCCGGGGTATTTCAGCTCTGCCACATTCCACCGCAAAACCCATCCGGAGGATAATAAGACCGACTCTTCCGATACCAGAAAAAAAAAGAAACTTGACTTGTTTTCCTTGCGGAGTCATCCATATTCTCACGTTCCCACATCCGGATCAGGAAGCAGCTCTGAGCACCAGGAACAGGTGGATCCACACAGTCAGCTGGAGGCTGTGACACTGTCTGAAGGCATGGGAATACACAAGATTAGTCTACTACTACTCCTACTACTACTACTAGTACTGTACTCTATTCTACTCTGGTCTAGTTTTTATGTTCTCTTGATTAAGATAAGATAAAACTTTATTTATCATGAGGGACATTGTTGTGCAACAGAGTGCAAATGAAACAAAATATAGTACTGTACTTAAGTGCACTTTTGAGGTACTTTTTACTAATTACTTAAGTACTTCCATTATATGCAACTTTATACTTCTACTCCACTACATTTTGGAAGCCAATATTGTACTTTTTACTCCACTACATTTATCTGACAGCTCTTTGCAGATTCCAATTATTAATACAATGTTGATCAGGTGACAGCCAGGCGTTTCCCATCATGCCCTGGGTCTTGCAGTCGGTGGAGAGCAACTGCGGCGCCTGGCTCTAAAAACTGCGGCCGCCTCGATCTCGTGAGGTTATCGTTGCCCACGTGTGCATGATGTCAGAGCAAGTCGGACACAAATCTAACCAGCATGCGTTGCACGGGCTGGAATAATTATAATCCAGTAATATAATATATATTATTCTGAAATTGACCATCCTGCTTATTTTAAAGCATTATTTATTAGACATACAGCACAATAAAGCTTGGTAGAATAGAACAGAGTAGAAAAGAAAACAGTAGAGCAGAACAGAGTAAAGCTGAGTAGAGTTCAGCTGTGCAGTATAGAGCACAGTAGGAAAGAGGGTGCACAGACCCATATGCACACAATAATAAATAAACATGTACAGTACACACACACACACACACACTCTCGGGGTGCACAGACGGCGCAGCGTGCCAGGACTTGAGAGGAACCAGATTGCATATTTGGGATTTCAGATCAGGTTTCAGCCTCTCGGCTCCGCAGAACCGGATAGATTTGATTACGGCAACAACCACAGGCCAAATCTAATTAGCACATTATTCACAGCAGGATGTCGGCCTTGTGTTTCAGCATGAGCCACCACGTCTATACTGGTTTCATGGTCATCAGAAAGAAGCTCACGTGTCGCGGAGAGTGTGTACTGCAGGATAAAAGTGAGGTGAAAGTATAAGGATATATATGCAGTATATATACTGAGAAAACCAGAGGATATCAAGATGTGAAAGCTTTACACTGCCAATCAAAAGTTATGAATCAGCTGTTCTATTGATGTGTTTCTTCTTTTCTTCAATAATAATGATTTTAACAGAGATAAACAGTATAATTCAGTCCAAAAATCACCCAGTAAATTCAGCATCATCTCTGTAAAGGTTCTCATTTGTCCAGGTCACTGGATATCTTGTAGTCTCACATCCAAGAGGCTTCATCAATATGGAACTGACTGATGAAAATGTCCTCTTGACCAAACAGACAGTTGCTTCAAATTAACTACTCCACTTGTGTCATGTAAAACTAGAGGGTTCCTCTGCTTTAAGAAGACAAGGAGAGTACTCTTTTTTTAAATTATTACATTATGTGCTTTTATTACATTCAAATTATTACGTTATGAGTTGCTACACACCTTAACTCTGTCAGTACACAGATGTAAAGAGAGAGGAAGTTTCCTCCCGGCTGAGAGTTGCTGAATGGGGCTTAGACGTAACTCACTGGGCACAGTGGCGAAGGCTTTGCTGCTTGACTTGGCCATATCCTGACTGAAAGGCCAGTAGGAAAGCAGAGGTTACATCACAGAGGTGACACATTATGAGGATCTTTGTTCATTGTTCACTTAGAGCCCCGTGGTTCGACTTAACTGCTTGAGTTGAACTTAGTCGTTGAGCTGCCGGTCACTTCCTACCTATGACGCCTCGACCACCCAGACATCAGATCGACACGTACTCAACGACCCCTCAGTGTCACTTTTCGGTCGCAGTAAACACGCTTAACGTTGTGAATTAAACACGATAGGATTAGGCAACAAAACCTCTTAGTTAGGTTTAGGAAAAAAACTGCATCTTTGGGCTTAAAATTACTGTGTTTTTGTAGTGCAAATGTGACTTGACCTTGTGAACACGAGACACAAACAGCTGATTGTAACGTGAAAGGGAAACGTAACGCACGATACACAAACAGCGGTCTCCTGGATGAAAGCCTTGTGTTTGTTGCACCCATCCACAGGTGCTTTGTTCCATCATTCCAATTTTTCATGACTTTGTCAAACAATTTGTTCCTAATGACCTCAAAATGTTTGCCATGAGTTCTAATTTAAAGTATTGCACACTATCTATGCAGCACACACAGATTTCCTCATGTGCTCTGTCTATTTTCGTTATATGTAAATAAACAGTTGCAACACATGAATCTAAATGTCTTTTGATTAAATGAGTATATTGGTTGTTAGAGTTTGTATTATTTAGAGTAACAACCCTTCTGCTGCATGTCTGTCGGTACATTTTCCACTCTGGTTTTATATGTCAGAAGTCAGACTCAGCTCACTAACTCAACGGCACAAACCTGCTGCTCGTTTGGACTTGATGAATGCCATCTGTTGATGAGCAGCCCAGCATCTGATCATTAACATAATTAGCCTTCAAATCACCGTGAGGAGGCCTGTTCTGCTCTGTTTGTGGGCAAGTTTCATTCACAAAAACCTCACCGAAGAGTAAAAAGAAAGACGAAACATAATAAATGTATTAGTACTGTCAGTAGTGATATAAAGGGATAAGATATTACAGCTATCAATGCTGTACTATGACAGAGATAAAGAGGGAATGGTTTAACATGAAGACAAAAACATGCTCAGTGTTTGATGACTGAAAACTGGAGCAGTTAAAAGAGACGCTACAGCTGATGACAGGCAGCTGTTGGTATATGAGCATTATCTACTGACAACTCCCAGACCGGACAACGCCGTGGTAGCGACCTGTCAATCACAAGGTAGCCCTGCCCTAAAGCATACCCTGCTTTATGGTCTATTTGACTCTAAATGGGACCATAATGAACTAAATGAACATCATGCTGTATTGAAGAAGACTTGAAACTAGTGATTGAGACCATAAACTCATGTTTACAATGTTTACTGAGGTAATAAATCAAGTGAGAAGTAGGTTCATTTTCTCATAGACTTCTATACAATCTGATTTATTTTAGCAACCAGATGAGTCGCAACCTGTTGGCTGTTAGAAATAATGCAAGTTTAAGGCTCTTCAGTTGTGGCTTCACTTTTCAGACCTGGAGGTTGACCACTGTTTGTAAAGTGCGTTGAGTTTGCACCCACGCGTGGATGGTCACAGCAGGAATAAACAGCATTGTATTTATTAGACACAAATTATCAGAAATTCTTATGCGTGAATAAACACGCACGTTGTCAAGTGGACGTCAGGTCTTGACCATCTGTGGATTTCATTCCTGCCTCAGAGAAAATTCTAAACATGAGAAAATTGGTGAATGCAAGTTTGTACGTGTCGCTTAAGAACAAGTCTGTTTGTGTGAGTGGTTCATGCATGTGTTGTTTGTTTGTTTGTTTGCTTTTCCAAGAGTCAGACTAACACGTGGACAGCCATTTCCTGTTTCAGACATCATCATATAATGTTCACATACAGGAGAGGAAAAATGAGGGGACTGAATACGTTAAGCTTGGCTGAAGCTGTTGTACTAAACCTGATCCTGAGTCAGCTCCATTCACAGCTCTGGGCCTCTGGGGACATGTGACCTCTGTGTATGTCAAAGGTCAAACACACCAAACTCACCTTTCTCTGCTCAACAGGGACAAAAGCTTCCACAGCAAGAGAAGGAGAGGAACCACCGGCAGAGTAATGTGATATTAAAACCTGTACTACGGTTCTCCAGGTACAAAACAAACCCTTCATACTAAATCTATTAGTAAAGAGAACTTTCTACAAGCTAAAAGCATGAAAGACCATTCAGAGATATAGATCTCAGACATCTGACTGCACACAATCAAGATTTTTGGCAGAAGATTACAATCTTTTCTTCGGTAGTGACAGTGCAAAATGTTCCCAATCCATGCAGAGGATGTTGAAATATTTTACCGTAACGTTTAGCTGGTCAGATACGAAAATATTAAAGATATTAATTGTCAGTTACGGGCTCCAGTGTTTTAATCTGAACATGAGATGTTTAAAAAAACATGGAAGAACACAATTTTACATTAAAATCTAGTTTTTTCTCTTGTTTTAGCTACTAATCGTTGTCTTCTGATGATAGTTGTACTGGAGGCCTCTAATGAAGAGTGTGGAGCAGAGGGTGGATGGGCGGGAATATGCTTTAGTAACACTTCTGTCCTCTCACTGCTGTTTGAGATGGAGACCTCCCAGCTGCCCTGTGTAGTTTCTGTGTAGTCAGAAATGGCTTCCAGGGACATGTGACCTCCAGGCTCAAAGGTCAAGGTTCAGACAGCCCAGACTCACCTTCCCCTCCCTGATGCTGAGGACAAAGCTCACATTGAGTCGAGGCTCTGGAAGCTGAAAGTGTCTCTGCAGGGTTTAGTGATAGTCGGTCTGTCAGGGCGACTCAGCTTCAGCTAAAGAAAACAAACACGTTTTCAGACAGATCTGATGTTCATTCACTGGTAAGATTACTAGTTTTTCTCACCACTGCTATGCTGATGATACCCAACTCTATCTGTACTTCCCGCCAGACGACCAGACTGTCTTAATGATGTCTCAAAAATGATAATGGAACGTCACCTTCAACTCAATCTCTCTAAAAGCCCCTTTTAGGGCTGTAACGGTTTATGTATTCACGTCGGACCATCTCAGACTATTTCTGCCACGTGTACAACTCCTGGTAAAAGTCACTAAATGTTTGTGGACAGAAAAAAAATCTGATATTTCCGTTTTTCAGTTTTAAGCCACATAAATACAATCAGATACAGCAGAAACTGCTTATAGCAATCACGTATGTCCGGGTCAAATTGATCACTATAAGCGGATGATTATTATAACTGAATTTTTGTTGTTGTGCTTTATTTCTCATGCAGATTACCATCTGATTCCACTGTATCTGCAAATGTATTCTAAATATTCAGAATCTTAAGGTAATCATGTCCACTAATGTTCCTCTGCACTCTTCTGTGAAAGTCTTGAAGTACGGGAGCATCAGATAAACCTTCATATTGATAAAGAGAAAACATTTAAATGT
The DNA here is from genome assembly GCA_916701645.2 of Sebastolobus alascanus. NCBI lineage: Eukaryota > Metazoa > Chordata > Actinopteri > Perciformes > Sebastidae > Sebastolobus > Sebastolobus alascanus. Next base: position 1,500,348 of record CAKAOJ020000289.1, read on the forward strand.
GGCGACCATCTTTTCTTTAGTTTTCCCAACGATGGCCTTTACGAGAAAAAAATGAACTTCAAAATTTTCCTCATTGAACCAAAGCAGAACAACTGTGTGCTGCTCTAAAACTATTGAAAAAATCTACATCAGGAAAGTAAAATGACTGACCATAGAATGAACAAAAAATGTATTATTGTAATTAATAATTTGAACCACCAAGTTTTGCATAAAGTGGAGGGGAAGACATGCACACATCTTCCTGCTTTAGTTCTTCCAGTCCCTCTTCACAGGGCACCAAACACTCAGATAAATCAGAAACACCGTGGAAATAATCAGCATATAATAATAAGTGATCGTTCTCCTCCCTTCACAATGGTTGCATTTATCCGGGTTGAGGACTGTAGAGGTCCTGCCTGGGTCCTGACCTGCAGACCCTTCAAAACAACAGCTGGCATGGAGGAAGGCTGGGAGATAAGGGAGGGCAGGAAGGGAGGAGGAGAGGAAGGGAGTGAGAAGGAGAGAAGGAGGGAAGTAGATAGGAGAGGAGGAGTGGAGGAGGAGGGATGGAGATTTAGAGGAGGGTGGAGGAAGGGATGAAGACAGTGAGATCTCACAGCTACTTGATTTTAGTTTAAAGTTTCCCCTCCAGTCGTGTTGACATGAATGTTCGTGGTCTCCAGAGGATGAATCCTAGTATTTGCTGTAGCATCACCATCACGCCAAAGTACTTAAATTTATTAGGGAGTTTGTATGAAATTTACTTTGACACATTCATGCTCATATCTGACTACAATGTAAATGCATCCACATACAAATACTACAGTAAGAGTTACTGATGAAGTATAAAAAGAGAGAAAGACCACTTATGGTGGGCGGGTCCAACAAACACTGAAGTTATTAACCAGGAGACAGATGTTCGAGACCGTTGTTGACCGTTGTTTTGTTTTATAAGTTATGTTAGTGCCGTTTGTTACGTGACAATTGTCACGTTTTTTATTGACGTCTGTGACGTGTTTACTGTAGTTAAAGTACTTATTTTAAGCCCAACCATGATGTTTTCCCTTACCCTAACTAAGTGGTTTTCTTGCCTGAACCTAACTGCGGACGTTTGCATGGCATACAAATGACACTTGAAAAGGCTAAAATGCATCCTCATGACACGTGGAATGTCCATGTAATGTCGTGGTATTTATATGCCTTCCCATGAGACCGGGTTGGTGAACCGCGACAAAAGTTTCCCTCGAAACGTAATTGACAATGCAGTTTCATTGTATGGGAACGTCATTTTTGGGAGACAGGACTGCAGAATGATAAGATTCAATAGTGCAAAATAAATTATACATATTCAATTTGTGAATATTTGAAACGTTAATAAAAGAAGTGTACGACCAGTACAGACACACACACAGCAGACTGTCAGCCAGCCGGCTCAGCTTAAAGATGTTTTCAGCTGTTGCTGCTGGTTGTATAAGTGCCTCTTTGTTCCCTCAGAGCTTTGGGCTTCTCCCCCTTTTCCTCCCCGATTACCTCCCCTCTACCACCTCTCCATCTCGCTTTATCCCCCTCTCTACCTTCAATCTACCTCACCCTTCCTCCTCACCCTCCTCCTGTCTCTAGCTTCCCCTCTGTCAAAATAAAATGTCTTTACTAAGTGATCGTTAGATTTCCCGACAGGCCTTGGCGTCACCGGACCTCCATCTGGGTCGTGTTTTACGCTGCTTTGGAGAAACCTTTACAAATTAAAAGATGATGCAACGGGTAAAAATGTGACCTTGTTTTGACCCGGACTCACTTGGCATCATCAGACCTCAGTGGCGAGGTTCTTTATTTCTCAACATCACATCAGTGGATATTATACTTAATAAAGAGATTAAAAAATAATCAGTCTCTCTGAAATTGTTGATTTTACTTGTCAAAACAGGAAAAGGAGTGTTGGAGAAATCATCACAAATGAAAAGGAGACAATCAAATGAAACTTCAGCATCAAGCGACAACCTGCGGTGCTGAGAAATGAAGCCAATGGACTCTGAGATGGAGTATAAAGCTATCTATTGTGGGTCTCAGAGGGTTAACGTGTATGTAAATGTGTTTGTTTTTGTGTATAAATATCTAATTACAAATCATTTCATAATTAAAAGTATTACTTTCACGCTGGCACAAGTTGAAACTCCATTCATTCCTCTGAGTTCTAATTTGGAAGAAAATCAAACCTCATAAAAGTGAAAATGCTGCGGTGACATTCCAGCAGGCGTATTTAAAGAAACCTCAGGCGCACTTGCACATTGGCAAACCTCCAGACTCTTTGTACGAGCGTCCATCTTTCCCTCCAAACCCTCGTTGTAGCCCGAGCCGAGTAGGGGGGGCTGGAGGCGGTGCGATCAGATCCTCGGGTCCCCCCTGGCGTTTGATCCCCCGGCTTGTTTTCACTGTCAACACACCACTTGAGAGAATTAAGGGGAGCCAAGTACCTGGAGCTCAGGAGGTAATAAAGCAGTCAAGGCACAATTAAACCTTCAGAAACAAGTTGAGTCAAGCTTATTTCAGCATACAGATTCACTTATAAAGGATGCATGTGTGCACTCACAATAAAACTGCAGTTTAAAGCTAAAGAGAAAGCAACATATAGTCTCTGAAATGAAGGACATCTGCTCTCATTCACACAGTGGTGGAATGTAACTAAGTACATTTACTCAAGTACTCTACTTGAGGTACTTGTACTTTACTTGAGTATTTCCATTGTAGCTACTTTATACTCCATCTCAGAGATAAATATTGTACTTTGTACTCCACTAAATTTATCTGGCAGCTTTAGTTCCTTCCTGTCCAGGTAAAACCAGGTATCTCCAGATGGGTTGATGTTAAATGTTTGTGATAAACTGAAGGATGAAGTGTTCCTTTATGTGTTGTGAAAATCCTCCTCCTTCTGAAGATAAATAAACTCTTTCAAAAGCCTCTTGGATCAGCTGGAAAATGCATCGTCACAAAGCTGAAAACATTAGAGATACGTGGTTCGCAGGACATCTGATGATCTTATAGACCATGATGCATTGCTGTAGATTATTGTAGAAAATGCAATATACACATTAATGCAGGAGTAATATTAATCAAGAAACATCATATATAATAGTAAAGCACTGACAAGGGAACATTTTACCTCACAATGAGTACTTTTGCTTTTCATACTTTAAGTACATTTTGCTGATAATACAAGTACTGTTTTGAATCCAGGACTTTTACGTGTGGTATTAGTACTTTTACTTCAGTAAAGGATCTGAATACTTCTTGCACCGCTGCAAACATACACTCAGCATCAATTCATCCATTTATCAGTTAGTCTTAAAAATAAGTCACTGGAGCCAAAACTGATGTCTTAAAATAGCTCATTTGGTAGAAAAGCATCACTGAGAAGCAAATGTTTGGTATTTTCTAACAAAACACACACTCACACTGTGAGCTTCAGTGCTTATTTGATTCTTTTCCCCTGAGTAATCTTCTTCATCCGACGTTAAACCTCACACAGCCACTTTCACACTGCCGTCAGATTCCTGCAGCGGGGCTGAAAGGACGACTGTATCTGGGTGGGAATCGGTTTACACCACCACACCAGTCTGCCATGAAAGATAGCGTTGTGTGTGTGTGTCTGCATGCAGGAGGAACTGAAGAAACAGATTTTAATATAAATGTATTTACTGAAATATAAGGTGTGAATGTAACTGTTACGCCCCTGTCTAGGGCGCAACATAAAAGTATAAATGACGTTCCCTCCCCGTCCCCCAAACGACAGTCTCAGGACTAAACTTTAAGTTTAGTAAAAAAGATTTATTACTACAACTCAAGTTAAACAAACGATAAAATAAAACAATATAACTCAGGGTGAACAAAGGCCAAAACAACAAACTAATTAATCTATCTTAAACAAACTGACTAACCTTAAACAAAATAAACAAGCAAACAAAAAGACAGTTCTGTATCTGCATATTTCAGCTTTAAAGGGCATGTATGAGAAATTTAAAAGTATTTGTTTCACCAGTTTTCTGTGGAACAGGCCAGTTTTTTTTTTTTTTATTTAAGGATAATAAATGATTGCACAACAAATTCCTTTGTTTAGTAATAGTTTGGCAAAATAGTTGTATTTGGATTTCCATGAGCCCACGAATGAATTCGAAACACTTGGATAATGCTGCACAGGAATTTTCAGAAAGTTTTACAGACGTTTTATAACTTTGTTTGTCTTTCGTTCGATAGAAAACTTTTTCTGGGACCATAGAGAGCGTAGGGAGGGGAAGACTACAATTTATATTGTTTTTGGGTGAACTGTTCCTTTAAACAACTTGACTAATCAGGTATTTCCCTGCCAGCGAAACAACATCAGGAAAAGTGTGAAATGTTGGTCTGGCTGCTCTCCAACTCTGTTTCTCTCTCTCTTTCTCTCTCTCTCTCTCTCTCTCTCTCTCTCTCTCTCTCTCTCTCTCTCTCTCTCTCTCTCTCTCGCTCTTATAATTGCTGCTTGTGTTCATTGTGGTTCTGGGATGGTATGAAAACACACACAAACACACACACATTGCATTCATTCCACATTCAGCCTTAACGAAGCAAATTAAATTGTGTTTTTGATTCAGCAGGAAATGAGCAATGAGTGTCGTGTTGTTGGAGACGAAGCCAAGAAGGATTTATAACCTTCAGAGATGTCAGTTTATAATGTTTGAACTACACAGTGATGAAACTAAAACCTAAACGAACACTGCTGGCTGAGATCCTCTGGCTCTGCTGCTGCAACCTGGATGTTCACATTAACGTTAAAACATTCAGAAACAAATCGGCCGTGTGTCTGCGGCTACTTTGCATATAATAATGATCACACTGAGAAGAATTCTTTAATTCAGCTTTGACTGCTGTTTGTTGTCAAACTTCACTCCGATCAGCAGCTAGATCGACGTTTTACTAAACAGGAAAATTAAAAAGGCTGACAACTCAAGCTTAGTTTATTTATTATACAACGCTCACATTCCCATTTACTGACACTATGCATGTAAGATCTGCTTGTTGCTGCGCTGGAACGGTGCAGGCTACAGTTACAACAACAGCAGCCAAAAACTGCTCGTTTATTACATTTTTCGTAGCTATTTCATCACTAAATTCACTTCTGAACATTTTTGAGTCGAGAAATCAACTGTGTAGATTTTGAATATTGACAGTTTTACAATATTAGATGGTGAATCGAAGCAGCTTTAATTAATTTAGTTGAGAAGTGTTAATTCATGAAATCCTAAACAACAGCACCACAAAATACTGAATCAACAACCTGAAGAAAGTTCATAAAGATCAGCAGCTTTGAACAGGTGGTACAGTATTTATATTTAAATCTTCCAGCTCCGATCAGCGATGGATAAAATGTGACACACTGATGAAGCAGCACACAAACAAACTAACTACGTAGCGCCTCTCTCGGGTCGGTCAGCGTCGTCTGAAACATTTAGCAACAAAGTGATGCTTCCAAACCTAAATGGGAGTCAGAGGGTGAGTCACGGCCCCGGGGGACGCTGGGTAAACCATAAGTGCTGACAAACACAAACTCTTAGAGAGTGAATGTCAGTTTATTCATTACAAAAATATCTGAGAGATGGGAGGGGAGTGGGAGATGTGACCACGGGGAACATTCAGCGGTTAGATGGAGATGTTTGTCCTGATGCTGAGACACAATACGAATCATCAGCAGCGATTAAAGGCTGAAAGATACAGACCTCTGACAAAGAACTCTGTCATAAAGTTTGATAAGACAAGTTTCATCCACTTGAAGATGCACTGTGGGAAAAACAAACCACTGCATGAATATATACAGTATATATATATATATATATATATATATATATATATATATATATAATTTAATTTGACAGGACCTTAAGTATCTGCAACCAATGAGGTTTGTTAGCAGTTTGAGATCTCAAAAACAAAACAAAAAATATTACAGTCCGGTCAGGATTTGTCAACCTGTTATTCAAGATTCAAGATTCCTGTATTGTCACTACACAGAGTACAGCGAAAATTGAAGCAGTCCTGATGGTGCAATCACACATAACATACAGCATATGTATTGACAGTATATATATTGACACTTCTTTCAGGTGGAGACTATTGGTCATTCTCCGTTTGGAGTTTTGGAAATGTGGCAAGAACGACGTTGATTGGGGCAGAAAACATGAGCCTCATATAGCTTTCCATTAACAAAGATTTATAGAGTACGGGTAGGGGTATTTTGGAGGGATTATTGATCATTTTTATCAATTCTCCATGGGTAAAAAATGGTTAAATTTATCATCAAAATCTGTGTAACAAATGGTATCAACCCAAAAATTGCTGCAACAACTTATGATACATAACAGAGCATGGGGATGGATATCATATACTTCTATCATAATGTTCTAAGCCCTTACACACTTTTACAATTAATTTTAAATAAATTATGAATTAATTAATAATTAATGTTTATTTCTGATTTATGACTAGAACAACTTGACACAGTGCTGAGAAGAGAAAACGAGTTTGTGAGATTGTATTATTGTGTGAGTGGATCCCAGCACCCTCAGTAATGTCTTTTGACGCGCAGTTTTTCTATAATTTGCCGATTAATGTGAGGCAGATGCACGTAATGCTTCTGTGTGCGGAGCTGGCCAGCCTCAGAGTGCTCAGGCTATGAGATAATGCCAGAGAGAGGCCAGCCTGGGACTAACACTTCTACCACACACTGTACACACAGTCACACACTAAACCCCACCAGCGGATGTTTTACATCCCCTTTCCGCTCAATTACCGCCTCTCAAGGTCACAGATATCTGTCCAAGATAACTTTTGTGTGTTTTCTTGGCCAACTGCAGCCACTATTTTCTTTTTTTTTACACGTTGTTTTGCATCTTTGCATTTCGACTAAAATAAGAGTCACAGGAGGCTATTTGTTTCCTCCCATAAAAGGCTGTAATGAGCACCTCTTCCTCATCATGCAGGTCGTAAACGTTACTGTGGCTGCAGTATGAGGCCCTCATTGTTTCTGGGCTCTCTCCTCGTCGTCCTCGCCCTGTGACTTTTTTATTACATCCACGATCCGAGGAGCTGTTTGTGCTATTTGTTTGCTCATGATCACTTAATGGATTTAATGGGGATGTGTGTGCGTGTGTGTGTGTGTGGTAGATATTCAGAGAATGTGTGTGTGTGTGTGTGTGTGTGTGTGTGTGTGTGTGTGTGTGTGTGTGTGTGTGTGTGTGTGTGTGTGTGTGTGTGTGTGTGTGTGTGTGTGTGTGTGTGTGTGTGTGTGTGTGTGTGTGTGTGTGTGTGTGTGTGTTTGCGTGTCGGTGTGTGTGTTTGTGTGTGTGTGTGTGTGTGTGTGTGTGTGTGTGTGTGTGTGTGTGTGTGTGTGTGTGTGTGCATTCCACCCGGCGACTCGTCCGGCCTCTCCGGATCTCGGCGCAGCGCGTCGCTCTAATCCTGCCTTCCTGTTTTCGTGCAGCAGAAGAAGTGAGGCGGAGAGGAAGAGCACATCTGATAATGAGCCTGATAACACTCAGTTTACCTGCAGGAGAGCGAGGAGAAAGTTAAAGAGTTCAAGTCACACTGTGGGAAACCTTTTCGTTTTTTTTATTAACCTTATCCATTCTGTTCATTTTGACAGTTGGAAAACTTTCAATTCAAGATAAGGTTTATTTATGCAGAGGAAAATTGTTTTGCAGCAGTTCAAAGTAGGAAAAAGTTCAAATATAGTTTAGTTTATCAGTTAAATGCAGGACCACACTAGAAGATATTTCAAATCTTAACAGATGCGTAAAATGTGAGAGAGTCCTAACATAACGACATGTTCTGTTAAATGTAACAGTTTTGTTCCTAGTGTGTGGAGAGAAACAGCACACCACACATTAACAGATTCATTCATCAACAACAAGAATCCCAACTAAAAAAAATGGCCAGGATGGACTTCTGAGCTGATCGGGGGATGTAAAAAACACACTGAACATACTATAACCTTTAGAACCATCAAACAATCAGGGCTTTGCTGACGATTGTCGGGAGAATTGGGCCCAAAATCATCTTGATTCTCATGTAGTGTGTACCCGGCATTAGTTTAATTTGTATTTAGCCCGTTCTCATTTCCAGGGCGTCAAATAACGGGGCTTTGTCACGGCCGTCGGCATTCGATACCGCCGCACAAGGCACCCGTATGAGACGCATTGGGCTTTCCATCAACTACAATGTAAACCCATCCGCAGCAACAGTAAATGCAGGGAAAGTGCCGTGGTGATGTATTATAAAGAGCGAAAGAGACACAGAGGGTGGGAGGGGAGTTGGCTTTCACAAGGCTTTCATCCAGGAGACCGCTGTTCATGTCCTCTGTACGTTTCACTTTACCATCAGCTCTTCGTTCATGTTCACAACATCAAATATCATTTACGCTGTAAAAACGTAGTAATTTTAAGCCCAACCATGCTGTTTTTTCCTAAAACTAACTAAGTGGTCGTGTTGCCTAAACCTAAACAAGTGTTTTTGTTTAATTCACAACATTAAGTGTGTTTCCTGCGACCGTAAAGTGACGCCGAGGGGTCTGACAAAGCCTCAGTATCGTATCACTCAGGATGCATGTTAATACCAGGTCTGAACAGGGCCTTACACATTTAAGCTTTGGTTAAAAGCAAATGAGGCAAAGTTTATAAACTTCGAGGTAACCTAAGAGCATTGTCTCAGCCATTTATTTTGGAAATTCTCCTCTATTTCCTGCCTTGAAACCAGAAAGAATTTTGGAACGTTGCAGCTGCAGCTCTAAATGTTATTGATTGAATTATCGTCTATTGAGTTGGAAACAGTGAAAGGAAATACCAGAGATCAATTCAGTTTCCTTAATCGCTAAAAAATGCTTGTGAGGGATGGAAGTATGTATGAAATAAGTCAGAGAAACTTATTTATTGGATAAATGACTTTGACCTCGCGTGATCTGACTGACGAGCGATTGAGCTGCGGTTTTGGATTTCCTGAAAGCTGAAATATCCGTCCACCACAACCTCCTCACCCGCTGTGCTTCCCATGTAGACGGAGCCTCGTGCGGTCGTGACTGTTAGTTGATGCATTAAAATATTGGCAAGTCTTTGTTTTCACTTTTGGCTGAAAGTATGAAACATGGTCAACACGCAGCGGAAACAGAAACACAATAACGACTGGAACAAAGTGATCCATTCATGAAAGATCCCATTCTTTAGTTTGTTTTCTTGACGTTGAGACATTTATTAAACCAGCAAGACGTTGGATGTAGATATAAAGAAGCTGATGAAAGTATTTCTATACTTGATTACAACATTGCGTTACATCTTGAGGTACTTGTACTCACTGGTGGAATGTAACTAAGTAGCCTACATTTACTCCAGTACTGTACTTTCGTACAAATTTAAGGTATTTTACTTGAGTATTATCTTTTCATGCAATGTGAGACTTCTACTCCACCACATCTCAGAGAAATATTCTACTTGTTACTGAACTACATTTATCTGACACCTTTAGTTACTTTACAGATTATCTTTTGCACACAAAATAACAAAAAAGTGGTTTATTCAAGTATGCTATTAGTATACTACTTTTAAACCTTAATTAAGAGAGTATACTTTCAGTTTACTTTTTATGTACTTATCAGAGTTAAACTTAACAAAATTATACTTAAGTATACTTGGCTCATACTGACAAGTATACAGAAAAGTCTAAGTATACTTGGCTTATACTGACAAGTAAACAGAAAAGTATATTTGGATAAGTAATATAAGTTAACTTTAAAAAAGAATTACAAATATACTTGCAGTAAAAACTATTAAACTAGTAGTTTACTGAGAGTACTTTAAAGTGTATTTTCATGAACAAAAAAATGGGCTACAAGTATATAACTAGGAAACTAACATTATACCTATAAATTCACTTGTAGTATAGTTCATATTACAGTTGCAGTACAAAATACAACTTGGATGTAAACTCGTTATGTACTCAAAGTTTACTACTCTTACATTTCAAGTATACTTAAAAGTTTAATTTTATCAACTAAAAAGTGGGCCAATTTAGTCCCAAGAAGTATTGAAGTAGTACACTTACAAGTATACTACTAGTACATTGATATTAATATACTTTCACATTTTAGATGTCCACTGGTGAGGGAGAGGAGGGTAAAAGGCGATGGTGCTGGATGGTTTGTTTCTGCTGCTTTGACAGTAATGAAGTGTCTAATGGGGAACTGTCAGCAGCTTAGAGAGACCAGAGAGCTCGAGACAGTGTGGAGACACAGTACACACACACACACACACACACACACACACACACACACATACATCCTATATACATACAAACACGCCCGCTTGGCGTCGCCTGGCCAATTACCACCCACCACCAATTACTGCAGCTCACACATGGCCGCGGCTCTGAAAGCTCTCCGCCATGTGTGGATGGACCTGTGATGTGGTCGCTGAAGCACTAACACAGAGCGAGGGCGTCGCGATGGTTCGGCAGACCAAAGAGCCATGTGTGAACCAACCAACTTATTACTGCAAGTCCTCTTTACAAATAGATCTTATTTTGTTCTGTACATGGAGAACTAAACGCTGTACGGCGGTTCAACCAGACTAACAACTGAAAGAGACAAAGATCCCTGTAAGCAACAGTTGAATAAGAACAGAAGAAATCAGCAGTCATTGGTAGTAGTGGGGAAGCTAAGATGAAATATTCATAACGGCATTTTCTGATAAAAGCAACAAATTTGGCACAGACATAGGTTTATATGTTATGAAAAGATATAGATATCGAGGTGCTGCAAATTTGGCCCCTGAGGGCCATGGCAGCCATTTTTCAAAATGCCGGAAACCAATAAACGAGTCAGGCACAGTCAGCATTAGAAAAGAGACAGACAGAGAGGTAATAAGTCATCTGGATGGGCATGGAGGAGACGGACCCCCTGCCTGGAGGACATCTGCTGTCTGTGTTTCTTTCACACCTTTGAGAAACGGCATCGCTGCTCTCTTACTCTCTTTCTTCTCCGTCTCTCCCACCACATTAAACATCAGCTGAAAACCTCCTCAACATTATTCTGGTTGATCCAGTTTAATAAAAGTTTTCTTAAGCCAAAGGGGAGGAGGCAGTTTCTAAACCACCGAAGACGATCATGCAATTTATGTTGCTCAACACTGACCAGATTTGGACATAACATGATAATTTATTTATATTTTAAAGATTTTTGCCTTTATTTATTTTGTTTAACACAGTTCTCTTGAAAATAGGAGTTTCTGGGGGTGTACGAGTGGCACAGGGTCAAAACACTTTCTGGGTGAGGTATGCTTGAAACAAGTTAGTACGAAGCGTAGTCCAACCAAAAGGGTGGTTCCAAAAGAGTACATGGCCCCTTAAATCAGGTATAGTTGTGCAATCCAACAAATAAAATTGGCTGTGTTATTGGGTGGGAAGCCAGTGAGGGATCATACCCTTGTTACTGCACCAGTAGCTCCCACTGGCTGGTCTGGAAGCAAAGGGGTTCATGTCCCATTAAAAAAAACACATTATGTAATTTCCCATGAAAAAGAAGTATTTTGATATCAACACAGGCTCCAGAATCGGAGCTTTCATTCACAAAATCCACCACTTAGCCGAGCAGTTTTCACTCATGCTATTAAATCCTTTATTTTTCCACCTAAAGAGACGTTGGCTCGAGTGTTGGAGAAGCCTGGCCAGCACCAGCGTGTCTGGGTTCACATCCAGAAATCTTTCCCCATTAAAAAGAGGCAGCCGTGTAGTTTTGTTGGATCACATTATTCACACATTTTTCTGCCTCCTTCTCAGAGACAGTCTCCTCTCTCCTCTCTGTTATAAACCGCCTCCCTCACTTTCTCTTCATGCATGTCGTCTTGACGTCTGTAACACGACACACACATGCAACAGATGCTGAGACTCTGAAAAAATCAGCCTACCATCCTCTATCTTGTTAGTTTAATCCGTACAAAAATCAAAGTGTAAAAACAACAGGTTGTGGTTCTACAGGAAGGTTATGTGCCGGTCTCTTGGCCACCACAGTGACTTCCTGGACTTTGCAGAAACCAGAGTCCTGCGTCTCCCATGTTGTTAGGGTCAGACAACTACCGGTTAAGGTTTGGGAAGGACGGTGGTTTTGGT